>CM041762.1:4216272-5601696 GCA_023373885.1 Hestina assimilis | reverse complement strand
CCCTCTCACTAGTCATTGTACCTTCCGTGTAGAAAACTTCTATATTCTATAGTAAAAGAGCTAGTTCGCCGAACCCCAACAAGTATTTGGCCTTTAGTTGAATTGTAAAAATAGTCTAGGAAATGATAATAATAAAGGCAAAAAGCGGGAAAAAACTTACAGCTGATTATATTATACCTTGAAGTTTTGTAAATCGACCACTGATCGCGGTTGAACGAGCTTATCTCAGGAAACACCAATCTGACTCGATTTTATTATCTATAGCGTTGAACATAGCTTTTATTGAGGAAGGTTATAGGCTATTAATATCACGACAATGCAGAGAGGCGAAGTCCATAATAATCATAAGCGCCAAACGACGAAAAAAACTGTTATACCTGGGTCGCAGAGCCTTGCACCACATGTCAATGCTTGCGAACCCACCACATGCCACCTTTTGCCACCCCTTGCCAACCAACCCAACAACGATAAGTTTATACAGTGATATAGTTAAGTAAATCTATATATTTAAAAAGAGAAGACCTTATAAAAGCCCAGCCTAAAAGCCTTATTTAAGTTATTTTTAAAAAGTAAAGTAGCCCTAAGAAAGGATTTTTCGAAATTTACCTCTTAATGCGGTGACAAGGTGGTTGACAGTTTGTATGTAAGTCCATCATTTTTGGAACTAGACGAATGTAAATTTGTTGTTAGGTAACAATTTAAATTGAAAGTTAGAGATAAAGAAAAATGTATTTTAACGTTTTCTAAAATTCCACCCTTGAAGGGGTGAAATGGGGTTTCAATGTTTTGTATTAAAATTGCAATTCAAGCCGACGAAGCCGCTGACAGAAGCTAGTTAATAATGAACGCTGAAGATTGTTTAAGAACGTAGGCACTAATAATGAAAATACTTGGATGGTCTTCTTCTTCTTATCGAGTGGTTAGTGGCCACCCTAGAGTTGTTCAGGTCGCGCGTAGGCCTCTGACTTGACTTTTCGACTGTTGTTAAAGCAATGACAGTCGGTACCGACTTACGTTACGTGTACTTGGGTGGTAACAGGCTGTAGCGACATCTACACGCAACATGACGTAACGCGATAGAAAGACAAGATTGTCACAATGTCGCATCAAGCACAACGACACCTACAGGGCATACTACGCAACGATATGGACGACCAACGAACGTCACGATCCTAAATCGCGCTATCAAAGTTTCCTACCCACTTGAGGTATATATACAACTTTCCAACGTAAGTCGTTGGGAGCAGGGCTAACCCCGTGACCCGCCTGTCTTAGCAGGCGGCGTCGAAACCACCATAAAAGGCCGTTGCCTTGTTTGGTTACCCCGAGACCCTAAGGGGTCTACGAGATGAACCCCAAGTTGAAGTCGTTGGGCTTCGGCCCAGGGCTTCGACCCGCCAGGCAATATCACCGGCCTGGTCGGAGGATTCTCCCTTCGTGTTGAGACACATTTCTCTCACGTCGCACCTCCACAGTGATGACTTCCGACGTGATCCTCACCTTCCACACAGGCAATATAACATCACATTTAAAATACTAATAAACTACAAATTAGCAAACAGTAAGCTTACACGCAAAACGGCGAAATGAATTGAAATGAAAACGAGGAAACCACGGACAGAAGCTAGTCGTACAAAAACCTACGCAATTTCCTAACTAAAATACCTAGTATAAATATAGAAACAGAAATAATTCCTAGGGTCGTTGGACTTTTTATTGTGACACACATACGCTTTTGTGTAATCTTTTTAAATAAAACTGATACAGACATACAAATATTAATATATATTATGTATATTGTTTCGCCGGAAATGATTATATGAGTTTCAAAGTAATCGTAATGTATATTGTAACTCAAATTATATTTATTGTGTCTATACATAATTAATAAATATAATACATATTTAAAAAATAGAATTTCTTATGTATACAAAATGAATGAAATCGAAGTGTCTGTTTGTTATTCCAATTTTAAGTTTTTTGTCAGTGTGTCTGTTCCGTCTAATCTCTGAAACGGCTGAACTGATTTTAACGGACTTTCACCTCCAGATAGCTGATATTATAAGGAGCAACTTAGGGTACTTTTATTTTAGAAAATGAATTAGAGTTCCGTGCAATAAAGAAAAATCGAAACACCAAGCGAGCGGAGCCGCGGGCGCAGCTACTATCTAATAATTTTTTACCATCCGTTCCAGCCTCAGCAGTCAAGCGTTCAATTCCCGCTCGGGAAGATTTTTCTATTAATCATACAATCATTTGTTTCGGTCTGGGAGTTTGTCCTTGTCTCCCTACCTTGCCTCGGAGAGATAATAAGCTGTCGGTCCCGGTTTTTATCACATAGAATCTGATAATAATCGTTAACTCTCGATAGGCAATTAGCTCTATCTAGCTAGTCAATGGTTCGTCCTGTAATGCCAATCGCACTGTATAAAAACTATTCATCTCAAATCCGGGTAAGAGTAATAAGCAGATCCCGGAAAAATTCGGGGAATAATGCTAAAGACTATCTCTTTATGTGAAAATAAGACAAAAATCCAAATCGGTTTATAAATGATAGAGTTCAATCAATGAACCTGAAGCCTCTTATCAAAGCAATATCTACAAGTACCAACCTCACAGGCTCCTGTGGCTTATCAGGGTTGACCTTGATTGTGGTGGCGTTCTTGAATACGTCCAATTCGACCAGCTTCGCGGCTGCTTCGGCTGCTCCCTTGAAGTTCGGTATGCGGTTGTAGACGGGGCGAGGAAACATGGCAAGGCCGTTGGTCTCCAGATGACGCCATATCTTCTGCCTGAACGCCTGTTTTGTGACCTCCTCGGGGAGCTTCGGTGCTGTAAGTAAAAATAATAAAAATAGCATAAAATGAGACTGTATATATTTTCTTGTAGGCCTCTTATTTCAAGAGGTCGGCGGAAGCGAATAAATCGACTAAATGAAATATACATATATTGAGTTTTTAATTTTAATTTTTGGTTGTAGTCTTATGCATATATTATATTGCGATGAATTGAATTGTATCTTTATTATGCGACGCCCATAAATGACGACCCACTGATACCACGAGTAGGGTGTACTCCGCTCCCCCGCGATTATGATGCGCAATATGACGAGATTGGCAACGCGTGAATGACACCAACAGATTAATGGTAGCGCTCTTAGGCTACGATCGTTTAACATCAGGTGAACCGTATGCTAACTTGGTCCCATAAAAAAAAAACTTGTTAAGAAAAGTCACTATGAGAGATAGACCAATGAACTCTTCTTGTATAATAAATGCATTTTTAGCAGACTTTATAAGAGGAGGTGATCACAGCCATATATTACGTATGCTTGCGTTGAGGTTTGATATATTCATATCTGGTGGGAGATCATATTTGACGACCATAATAGTAGTGGACTTTGTTGAGAAACGCATTCACGTGCTCCACTACTAAGTAGTGGTACTGTGGGGCTCACCGCTCGCTAGTCGAGCCAAGTACTGCTCACTAAAACCCAACGAACCGCTTTCGCCGTAGTGGGTACCATAGGCTTGCTAACGCAATCACCAAGGCAGTAGTAGTGGACCTTAAGGTCAAAGGTCAAAAGGTCTACGTCATTGTGCTTGTTTTGCCAGAACTCTGTTACAGGATATGAATAGTCATATAGCCTAATGAGGGCCGTTGAGTGTAAAGCCTCAATAGCTCAACGGTAGAAGGGCCGACTTCGCTCCGTTAACGCGAGAGTCGAGGGTTCGATCCTGACCCCCTTGGGCTATTGTCGTACCCACTCCTAGCGCAAGCTTCGAGCTTATTTGGAGGGGCAATAGGAATATTAGTAATGCCTTGAAAAAGCATTGCAAATATTCTTTTAAAAAAGAAAAGAAAAAAGAAAAAGAAAGAAAGTGTTTAGAGTTAAAAAAAAAATAACGACAGTTCTACAGTTCACGACCACGAAATAATTTATCAACATTATAAAAGTTATTTATTTGCTTTGTCATTGATATCCTTAAGCCCTTCCAAAAATATATCTAAGCAAAAACTATACAAACAAAAACCTTTACTTTTTGTTTGTTATTACACATCAATACTTAGAAACGAACGCTTACTTCTTTTGTATAAAATATCACATTTAAAAAACATTCAAAAAAGCAATCTCAATTCAATAAAGTTTTACTATTACGCCATCACTAATAAGACGCAATTTAAGTTTAAAATACATTTGTATTTAGAAATCGATAATTTTCAATTTCAAAGTTATTACAATTACGTTAGGGTAGAGCGTACAAGGTTATACATATCACATCCACTACACAACAGTTGAGTACATAAACGCAATGTACATAAGAACTGGTATGCACTGTATTTACATTACATTCGCGTAATATGTCCTATTTGTTTAGAAACGTAATTTTTTTTATTTAATCCGTGTTACGAGGGTAGGTTTAAATTTTAAGAGTGTTACTAATTATAATTTTACTTAATGCCAAACTCATGTTTAATCGGTTTAGGTATCGATTAGTTTCGGACTTCGAGGATAGCCTGATGAAGGACCTCCGATGGGTCCGAAACTAGTCGGTACCTAAACCGATTGAACGTGAGTTTTAGCCGTTAAATTGTACATTAAGTTAAATAATGTCTCACGATAGTATTAACAACATAATTATTATACTGTTTAAAAAAAAAGTTACATCAAACGCTTAAAATAACTTGATCACCGGATTAGTTCTTATATTTTGAAGGATTTCATTCTTTATATACATATATGTATATCTCCCAAGCCTTTGATGATTATCCTATATAACAAAGGAGTTTTCACATAATCATATTAATCAATTAAGATCCATAAAAAATACATACAATTACATAAATGAACATGTTAAATAAAGCTGGTCAACTGCATGTTGCACACAAAAATCAAGCATTCTGTATCACCATAGACTAAAGGTCAAGTTTCTTGTATAGAGGCCCCTTTTATTTTTAATTTCGTTTTATTATAATTATTTGATGTTGGAGAGGCAACAGTAGTACATATTTTGTGAAATTTCAACTGTACCTAATACATGAGATACAGCTAGCTGACAGACAGACAGCCAGCAAAGGCTTATTAATATGGTTTATTTGACACCCCTTGGGTAGAGAATCCTAAAAAAGCAACTCCTCTTCATAATAGGTTAATAGTAATCAGGAGATGAGTTTGTTTAAAAGCATTTTAGATAGATGTCGGTTTTGGAACAAATGTTATGTATAATATAATTTCATGATAGAATATCTTGGAGGCGGAGCTGTACTCATAAATGTAAAGCAATCTGATAAATAAAATGGTACAGTGGCATTCATCCAAACTTATAGGTACAGCCTTGAAGGAAACTGCCTTAAGACAAGAATCACTTTGAGAGCTAGGTCTACAATGATTAATTAAAAAAATAAATACTTCTAAAAAATTAAAATTCCAATTGCATTCTGATTTGTCACTCAAAATGACAAAGTGTATGGGTTGACATTTTTATATTAATCTTTTATTTAAAAAATAAATGGTTAAACGGAATTGCCATTCACATACCCAAATCAAAAGTCAAATACAATTGTATTTAAATTAGTACAAAAATATTACTTATTAATAATTTCAAGTAAGTTTCCTTTTCATTGATTAAAGATAACAGCAAAGACAAGAATTTTCTTTTAAATATGTTTCTGATAATGATAACCATATCGCTTTATCTTTTGTAATATAATTGAACTTTATTTGCATATTAAAATAAATAATTGGTTTCTTATCTTACATATCATGCATACTACATTAATAATAAAAATATCTTATATGTTATTTTTATACTGACTGATTATTTGAAGAAGGCAGTTAAAAAACAATTACAAGCAGTTTCAGCCTTTAATAGAAATAAAACTGATTAGTGATCCGAGTAATATAGCTTTATACTTTGCAGCTAAGAAAGATTATTACAAATTTTATTTATGTTAACCCCAGAAGCCAATCCTATTTGAATGAAGAAAGAATCATTAAAATAAATTTATAACTACCAAATATATCACTTAACATAAATACAAATCAATTTTTCAAGTGTTTAATTTTGGTTTCGCATTGATGTTGTGATCTTAGGTACAAAACCTTTTGAGGAAACTTATGTCTTTGAATAAATACTGGAATACCTATAACATGTATAACTGTCAATTAGCAGTGGTGGAAGATGGTGAGCCAACACCAGCGGTGTAGTTATAGAAAAATAAAGAATGCAATGATAATGGCCAATTAGCTTTTATCAGTGAAAATTTAAAAAAATAATGAAATCAATTTAAATGACAGATGCTAAAAGTAAAAAAAAAAGAATAGATAAAATCAAAAATTTCCACTGTTCAAATAACTTTTAATAGTTTATTCAAAAGTTCACTTCACTTGCGCGCATTGTGCTCAGTCATTTATTGATTTGTTTCTAAAAATGCATTAATAATGGAAATAAATTAATAAATATACATAACTTCTTACTATTTCATTAAAATATTGTAAAATCATTTATTAAAACTACCTACATATTTTCTAATGTACCTTCATTAGAAAATATGTTTAGTTTGTATGATCAATATATTTGCTCAATTAAGACGATATAAATCTTATTTTTTTGCAGATTAATTACACCGAAAGATACATAATAGACCGATATAATTGTTCAGGTAAATAAATCAAATATATTTACAATAGGTGGGCAGCACGGGAATGTGAGTCATATTTCACACTCCAATTAAGCTGCAAACACTACCACCGATTACAAGCGAAGAAATCACCTAAATAGTTATAAAACCTAGCACGAAACAAACAAGTGAAAAGAAAATCTACCGCGTAATTATAATTTTTTAACTACGACAATTTTAGAATGCATGTAGCGCTAGATTTATGCAAAAATATGTGGGTATTAACTAATACATGCTTGAAAAAGCAATCAAGTTATTTTTTAACAATTCGAAAAGAGTTTCAAGACCGTTTTTATAAGGAAGTGGGAAGGATAACTGTGGAACACATTGTTCTAATATTTACGGAATACGAAAACAAATAATAATCTCACCTGTTTCAGCTCCCGCCGGTGTTTCTTCTCCGTTCTGCATTTTAATAAGTTTCGCAATCGGGAGGAAATTAACAAATTAATATCGACCTACGCGAGTATCATCAATTTTTTGCCAAATAATATCCTTTTAATCCGACAGGACCGTCACACACAAAAATAGAACGCGAATAAAAAACAAATGCGACCAACTTCGTAACGCAGAACGCAATGATGCAAACATTATAATAGTAACCAGTGTGACCATCTCAAACTTACAATCCGATAAATTGTTATGACTTATAACAATGGAGAGTCAAGATATGGAGAACTGTCTTGTATGGGTTATTCAACTATTTAAGTGTTTAAAAATGTCAAGCTGTTTTTTGTTGACAATAAGATAGCCTAAACCCTTTTTTATCTGCTAACAGCTACCTAAATAAGATTGTAGGTTCTGTGGGGTTCTATGACAAGTTACTGAGCCTATTACAGAACGATCCAGTCCGTGGCCTGCAAAACAGCCAAGCTCTGTAGTCGCACTCGCAGCTAACAGAGCTCGGTCCCAGTCATGTAGATAATAGCAATGTCTCCTGCGATTTCCTCGCAGGTTTGCAAGACAGTCGGGAGCACGCTGACTGCCCTTCTCCATAGACGCATAGATTTCCTACCATGTATGTCGATGTCCTGAAAGTACGAATAATTTTTATGAGTAAAGAGACTTTTAGGGCCAGGACGCCTACATAAAGCTGTTTTTTTTATTTTGCACGGTAGTAGGTACATACTAATTCTATGTTCTTTTTATCATTACTCTCCAATCCATATTTAATTTTCTATGGTACAATACAAATGGGAATACAAAGCAAAATTATTGCTAGTCTAAAAAAGTAAAAATATATTATTTTTATCGTATATTATATTTTTAACAAATAAAATCAAGTACAATTAAACTAAACATGCGGCGTAAACTAACTAAACATGCGCCACAAACTAACTAAACATGCGTCTGCCAATTTATTTTCCGTTTCTCGACCAAAATACCGTCGTCGGTTAAACTTAGACGTATTCTAGACCTATTCTCTTCTTAACGTTTCCAACGAATAAGATTACGATTTAGGCCTGATTTACATTTATCAACATCGACCAGCATTTAGCCAATTCTTAAGCAGCCCTGAGGAAGCATGCGTACGTATCCTGCAACACACTTTGACGGCTATTTAGTACTGTAACGTGTTATATCGAGCACTTACAAGCATTTAAAACAGAAAAAGGCGAAAAGCAAATTGATGCTGAAATGAGGATTGGTGCATCTTCATATAAAATAGGTATTTTCTATAGAGGACACTGATATATGTAATTCAGGCCTTAGTGACCTTTTTATCCAGCGGCTCTCAACATTTTTCGTGGGTTTATTTTTGTAATAATTTTTAGCGTGAATATCTTAATCACCACTTTTGGTTGATGTTCGTGGAGCTAACTATCGACGGTGATTACCTGTCATCGATCACTTAATTTAAGTGAACTATACGAATATTCTTAGACCCATATATAGTTATTATAAGCAAATTGAACACACCCTAATCGGATTTTTTCGCTATGGTATGTCCCAAGCCTATGGACACGTATGACATGCAAAACGAGTTGAAATAAAGGTAGTAAAACAATTTTTATTTTTAATGTTATTTTATAACTTAGGTGTATAAGAAAACAAATAATTATATTTATTTATATAAATTAATAACGTAGTAAGGGATTCATCGAATAGTTTGCGACATATGTAGTGGAGTCAGCATAAGTTCAAAAGCCGCGTCTTTTAAATTTGCCCCGCGCAAATTTGCTTCGTGAAGATCACTACCAGATAAATCACAACACTGCAAAACAAATTATTATTTAAGTAACTAAATTTATTATTATATAACAATCATTTTATTATAAAATTAGATTATATTAAATGAAAGCTTTACAAGTAAATAATCTGGCTGCAGCTCTAGACATACAAGTATTTTTTTTTTAAATTTAAACAGTTTTTATTTTGTGTTAGCAAATTAGATGAATTAAAATCAGGCGGGCCGTGCTTTAAATTAATTGGTTTTGGCCGTGCTAATTTGGTTTTTAGTGGTAGTATTAAGCGGAATAGTAAAGCAATTGGTCTTTTTAACTTTTTTAAATATCATGGAGAAAGGCTTATGATAATATCATAAAAAGATGGCAAAATATTTTTTATGTACCTCTAAGTCCGCTCCGGCTAATACAGCCGATCTGAGATCACAGTTCTGAAGGTTGGCATTCTTCAATGTTGCCACACGTAAATTAACGCCAGCCATATTACTACCATCCAAATTAGCACCTGGAATTTTTAATTGGAACAATCTAACCATTTGTATTATATAAAGCAAATAATAAATGTTATATGTAAGTAACAATATTGAAAACCTTTCAAATTTACTCCTTCCATCACAGCCCTAGCTCCTGCTGGATCTTCCATGTTACAGCCTTTTAAAATGGCACCTGAAAAATAAATATTATATGTAGCTTAAGTAAAAACGGGTTAAAAAAAAAAATTATTCCAGTTTTATTTTGTTATTATTATTATCAAGACAAAGTTGTGGCGTAGCGGTAGCAAATCTGCCATAAGCGCCACAGGTCGCGGGTTCGGATTCGAGTATGTGTGTATTGACTGTGTGCCTGGGTGTGTTTGCACTTGTCATTGTGTATGTTTCCAGAACCACGACACAGGATATAACTATCCTAATAATAATTAGAGTTACTGTATAAGTGTATGTTAACAAATGAGTTGAGTGAAACAAAACTCTATTTTATTATGAAAATTTTAAGAAATTATACTGTTGATCTGTATAATTATTACTATCAAAATTTTGGTATGGTACCCAAAAACCTTTGTATCAACCTGATCCAATTTTAGTGATTGTTGGTACTTACTATATTTAGTCAATAATAATTTGAAAATAAAAAAATTTGAATTTTTAGTGCAAAGTGTAAATGGGACGGGCTTAATGCTGCTGTGTTCTTTATCACCCAACGTTAGAATGTGCAGGAAAGTTTATTTTTATTTCATAACAGTTGGCCAACAAGCATACCGTCTGCCTGATGATAAGCAGTCACATATGAACATTTGCAATATTTGAAGTAATCCAAAAGATTCTACTTAAATTTTTCATACACATTTTGACTTCGATCGATACGGTTCCACCATTACCAAGTAAAGAAAATAAATAAGGAAGACAAAAAACTGTTTTGACACGGTAGGTAGATACCCTGCCTTACCAATAGGCGCGAGATCGATTCCCGCTATGAGCATGTTTGCATTGACCATAGAGGCAAATGTTCCTGTGTGGGCCGTTGAGTGTGTGTGTATCTATTTAGTTACACTAATATAAATGATAACTTAAATATCACCTTCCATATTAGCACATAATGCTTTAACACCAAGTAACTGAGCTCCTTCTAAATTTGCATGAGATAAATCAGCCCTTTCTAAGCAGCAATGAGATAAGTTTGCACCGCTTAAATTACATCTGGAGAGACAGGCGTACTGTGAACATGAAAAAAATTTCAAGAATCTGTTAACACTGTTAAATTGGTCAATTTTAACAGGTCCCATATTTGAACATTTCAATTGTTTAACAAATGTTTCTAGTTTATAGAAAGGCAATTTGTTAAGCAATAATCCATATCCACTTCATAAACACTTATTGATATTTGTTAGATGTCTCATTTTCTAATTATTATATACCTTCTGCCGTACAATGTATAGTTTAAAATAGATTTTATAGGAATCAAACAGAAGATAACGGTCACCAACTTTATAATCTTTAACCTATAATATATATTTCTCTAAGATTATGTATTCAGCAGTAATTCTACAGAGTACCTCTCAAGTAAACATTTAATTTAACTCTGCATCTGTCATTAAAGATAACCACAATAACAATAATACATACTATAGTAATACAGAATAAAAAGTGTCATCATTTATAGTAGTATAGTAATAAACGATCAAAGTATCACTTTCAAGTATATTGAAAATAATTCTCGATTTACATAAAATAAATAAATTGAAAAACATTCAAAATTTATTATTAACTAATTATCTTTATACCTTAAAATTAATATGTCTAAGATCCAATCTATTGAGATCCGCACCAGCCAAATTTACACCTTGAAACCTGAGTTCAGATGTTGTTGGTGTCATAATTACAAGTCTGATAACATCCATTCTTGTGAGAGATTGATTGTTACCCGAATGATACATGGATTCTTCAATTAGTTTATTCAATTGTGGTATCATTGAATCTAGACCTGAAAATTCAAATATTATTATTTTACATAAAATATATTTACTAATGCATTATTTATATTTATCATGAATTATGTTTGAAAAACTTCCAGTATTTAACCCACCCTGGGTTAATAACCTATATACCACAACATTTAACCTCCATGATCCTAAGAGCGGAACAGTAAGAGTTAACTATTATTATCAGATGTGATATAATAACAACCAGAACAGGACTCTCTGAGGCACTATGGAGAGATCTGCAAGTATAAGCGCCCAGACCGAAACATATATTTTTTAAGATCAATACAAACATCTGACCTGAGTGGGAATCTAGCCAGCGACCATGGAGGTTAAAGGCAGGTTCACTACTAACATGTGACACTACTGGTTTTCTCTTAGATAAAATATAGTATGTGACATGTAATCAAAGTATTTATTCAATAAATGATATTAAATTTTCTCAACAGGCTATTTACTACAAGAAGTTTCAAACTAGTACCAAGATTGGGACTTTCAAGCAAACAAATAAACTCATTAGTTGCATAATATACATTTATTTTCCTTATTGTACTGTTATATATTATGTATATATAATAAGAATTATTACAGGAATAAATTTACTTAAAAAAATAGTATGAATTTAAAACTCTTTTTACCTTACCATAAAACACAGCTTCTTCTAAAACTCCTTTGGGATTTACATTTTTATCTAATACAACAACACCATGCCTTAAATAATTTAATATAGGTTCAAAATACTCTGGACTCCTGTCGATTAAGAAGGCTCCTGTTTCATCTGTTGCACTTGGATTCATTAAGTACATATTGTTCTCATCAGCAAACATTCTAGCCAACATAGACAACGGCTCCTTTGCGAGAAGTGTAGAACGAGAAGTAAGAAAATGCTTCCCACCCACATTTAGCCTTACCCATTCAGAAATCGATCTATCGTTATGATCTTCCGAAAGAGTCAATTTGTCCATTGAATCTTCTAGTTTATCACAGTTACTTAACCTTCTCTCATTTTCCAGGTTTAAATACAGTTTCTCGTCATCTCTTATGACTCTCACATCGTTTATTTCACAACCATTCGTCGCATATAGCTTAAAATTGTCCTCTGATAAATTAAATTTTAAAGCGATTTCTTTCTTGAAATCTTTAATCGTGTTTTCCACGGCCATAAGTTTTCCATCTCCTTTTGATTTGCTTCTATACACGTAGGCACGTTTCATTATTGTTTATAGCAATATTTCTGTTATTTATTATGTTTTTAGTATAAAATTTACAACAACACAGGAAATTGCAATAAAATACGCTAGAAGAAACAGGATTGTCAATATCTCAATTGTCAACGTCAAAACCAAAAATTAAAAAAAAAAATACAGAGCTGCCAGCTTATACATTTTTCCTCTTAGCCCATGAAAAAATAAAAAAATGATATATATTGTGAATCAGTCAGTTTTTCAATTCATGAAAAACAATTTTTAGTGTCATTGCCCGAGACATACACTTGAAATGAGAAATTGCACTTAAATAAAAAACTCGAAAAATAAGTACAATCAATTTGGTCGTATTCCCTGGTACAATATAAAAATAATTAAAGGTAGTAAAAAAGAAAATTCACAACTTACAGTTTGCTACTTAAATACCTAATCTGAGAAATTTAATTTTATAATATTTAACTACTTAGGTACTAAAAATGAGTAATTACAATGTAAATGAAATGATCGTCATATTGTATTAATAGTAACGATTTTTAATACAATATAAACGAAGTTATTATAGAAACTTTATAATTTCGATAAATCTATAGATTAAGAGAAATTCGGTGTTATTATTGCATCGTAAACACGCTATCTGCATTTAGATCGATAATCACAGATGGCTGTCATAAAATCTGTCCCCTCTGATGTTCCTGTAAACTTTAGTTTACGCCGCTGACATAATTTAAATGGTCTACTTGTGCTACATACATTATTTTAATAGAAACAAACTAATTTTAATATCAAAATACTAAATAATATTATGATTTTTATTTTGTTTAATATTTGTTAAAAAGTTGTTTTTATTTATTTATTTTATGTAGGTTAGGTAGGTTTAGGTAGTCGTTATTAAATCACATAGGTACAAAAAAAGAATCTTTTTCGCCTTAAGACTTTTAAAATATTTTTTCGGTTTTTCAATATGCTACCAAAGGTAGCGTATGTTTTGCCTTATGGAAAGCCGAATGTAATAACTAACTATATAGAGATCTGTACTTTACCCTGGAATATATCTTAAAACATTACGATACAAGCATCAGTGTTAGTAATAACTGTATTTGAATATACAAATTTACACATCGCTTAGAATTATATTAAAAGTTAAGGTATTCATAGTAACAGTATGCATGAGGGTTGGCAAGCAAGCATACGCTCCGTCTATAGTAAGCTGTCACCGTAACCTATGAGCACTTGTGATGTTTAAAGTATCACACGCGCGTTGCCTACACGAGGGATAGAAAGGAAAGAATGAGAAGGGAAAAAAAGGAAAACAAACAGAATGGGTGTAAGCTGGGACTCCGGTGCTCTCACTCATCGCGCGAACCGCAACAGTACCTACTGATACTGTAACTTTAGGTCGATTTTCTGTGGAGACTTACTCGGTGGAGCCAGCCCATTTGTGCTGGAAAGAGCATGACTCTACTTCTACAAATCTGTATCTGTAACAGTAAATTATTTGAATGAGTAGAATATGTTGCCGTACAATCGCCAAGTTTCAGTCATAGTTATACATGAAATCTCACCACTTTTTGTAGTAGACGAACTACGTTGCGAGACTTGGTTTTTTTACATTTTGTTTTTGATGCGATAAACATTACGATTTCAACATAAAATACTAGGTACTCAATAATAGAGAGCATGTGAACCTAAATGAAGGAAACAACTTACTGTGCATTAATGTAATTATTCAAGGTCCATTTATTAAAGTACAAACTACAAACCATTTTGAAATTAATAAAACATCAATTATTTAAAGCGAATGTACCTTTGAGGGTCATTTATACATAATGCAAAAATTTAACCATAATATTTTACCTTCAAAATGTTTGCTATTGATGAAATGGTAAATATAAATTATGATAGGTGAGATTTATTGATGAACTGTCGCTAAATAAGTTAGATTATTATTTTAACCTTTAGAGAAATAAAGGAATGGTTTACTAAAAATATTTTAATTTGTAGCATTAAATAATTATTAATAAATGTATATTACTTTTTTTCAGCATATTTGGACGCAAATAAGCAATACCATGTCAAGCCATACGAATGTCATTTCGAGAAAAACGCGTTTGAAAATGTTGAACAACTTGGTTTATATGATTTTTTTTTAAGTATTGGTCAAGTTTTTGGCAATTTCAGATTTATGTAAGTTATTTTACTTATTTTCACAAAAATAAGTGTACAAACTGCATATTTCGTATATAATATAACCCAAAACGTTTAACATAATGCATAAATTGCATGATTAAAAATGGCTTTTTTAGAAGTTTTAAAGCTTAAAACCCTATAAATATTAAAGAAAAATGTTCTTCAGCCGTTTACCAACACTTCTGCATATATAACTCAGTTTTTTCAATTTTGTGGGTTGACATGGTATTGCTTATCTGCGTCCATTTATAATTTGAACTGTATTGTGTCAGCGAACTTCGGTTTTAGTCTGCGTTAATTCTTTGTTAATGCGAAGTTAGTAAAGCGTCATTTGTTGGAAAAAAATCGCTAAGCCAATATTTTATGAGTAACTAAAAAAAATTGGTTTTATTTATTTTAAAGATGAGCGGCACTTCTCCGATTCAGTCAACACGTCAGCGCCAATGATCGTCAGTTGCTGTCAGTTCTAATCTTGTGCAAAAGTCTATCACCAAAATAAATTCGTTAGAAAAAACCATTCATAAAAAAAAAATTCAAAACGTGTCGTGGGACGAACGTTTTGATTTTATTTCTTAGGAACGAAGTCTCTTCATTTAATAATAATAAATCTGAGGGTACGGCAGTGCCACTGTCAAGTCAAGCAAAAAAACGGCAAGGCCGTACCAAGTTCCGTTCCGTTCCCGAAACAAATCAGGCCATTTTCGACCCCTACCCTATAATTTCGTTGTGGATACTACATCGGCACTACCGACACTAAAGTATTAGAATGAGTAGGATATGTGGCCTTACAACCGCCAACAGTCTCACCACTTTTTGTATACAAGAGATCTCACCACTTTTTGTAGTAGAAGAACTTGCGTTGCGAGATTTGGATTTTTTACATTTTACGTTTTTGTTGGGATTTCATTTTCCACCATCATATTCATTATTTTTATGTTCCAAGTTGGCAAATAAGCATACGGCCCACCTGATGGTAACAACGGCCACCTTACAGCAACATAAGTAGGTGCCACTCACGCGTTGCCAACCTCGAGATATTGGTTCTTAAATCTCCTCTGCCCAGTAATTTCACTAGCGTACTCCTTGAAGGGCACCTTCAAGCCGGAACACAGTTATGCTTACGTACTACTATTTGGCGGCTAAATATTTGACACTGCGGTGGTACCTACCTAGCTGGCCTCTTGCAACAAAAGACCTACCACCAGTGTGACTGATTGCACCGATGGAACAATCTCTGCTGTGACGGAGGCTATCCCAACAGCGGGCGATGGGGTCGTCACATCCCGACGCCGAAAATCGTTGTGGATACTACACCGATACTACTGACACTAAAGTATCAATGAGTAGAATATGTTGCCTTACAACATCGAAGTTTCAGTAATACATGAGATCTCACCACGTTTTGTAGGTGAAGAACTACGTTGCGAGACTTGGGTTCTTTTATATTTTACGTTTTTGATGGGATTTTATTTTCCACCATCATATTCAATTCGTATTATATTTATTAGGTTTAAAACCACTCCTGTGGTTTTATCAGTATTCATTTTGATTAAAACTAATCTAAGGATAGCCATAAGACTTTATCAATTTCATCCAAGTATGTTAACATTATGAACAACTTATCACAAACAACAATAGTTTTAATCTTACTATATAACACAATAAATTGCACTGCCCTGTTACTACTACGTCGGATTTCAACGATTCGTCATTTTATATGCGGTACGACAATAATTTTCTGTATTGTAATATATGTATTGAAGTAACCACAAAGTAACCATCACTGTGACGCTCCGCTAGAATGATATCTTTTCAAATATTGTCTTTCTAATCCAACGTATTAAATAGGTCCTATACTTCGTCATGCGCCAACATGCTTGTTTATGCTCAATGCATTGCTCATGTTTATTTATCATAACTATGTGTGACCTTCCTTATAAGCTTCATAATAAAATAAGATTATGTGAAATCAGATGATTTCCAGACATTAGAGCGAACGAAATTAAAATAAATAAAGGTCGCTTCTTTATTATTCTTACATTCAATCGGATCAATAAAAACCCATGTTTAAAGCAATAGGCAGTTTAAACTTTTAAGAAATCTCGTAGGAATTTAAATCCCGAATCATGTTATTTCTCTACACACATAAATTATGTATAATTTGAAAATTAAACTGGGTCGTGCTTGTGATTTACAAATTAATTATTTAGAGATTGCCTGTTTAGGGTTCCGTTGCCAAATGGAAAAACGGAAAAACTTGTAGCTTCGTTATGTCCGTCTGTATGTCCGTATGTGACAGTCATTTTATTTATTTATTTATGATGTAAAGTATGAGGTATCTTTGAATAGGTCTGTTAAAATAATAAAGATGTTTCATTTTGACTTTTATGATTAAGTCAGTAGTTGTTGAGATAACCTGGACCAAATCCTGGCTATGCCCATAGCACAATGTTTTAAGGCAGAAGTTGCGAGTAATGGCTATAGTTTAGTGTAGAGAAATAGGTAATGAAAATAATGCATTTGTTATTTCACACACGACTCGCTAGAAAATAGTTTAAATCTATGTCAAATTTTATATAGATAAAATACTGCGACGTAAACAACTTTGACACTATTTAAGCGTTGTTTTTGTCATGAGATTGAAATGGTACTTCTTGAAATTGTTGAGTCGGACTTAATGATGTTTAATACTAGCTGCGCCCGTGGGTCCGCTCGCGTGGTTTACCGTTTTTTAATTACTGCACGGAGCCCTAATTCTTTTTGGAGTGAAACTTCTAATGCGACTTACAACAAGGTTGCGTTAAACTTTTAACGCTCCATGGAGGGGGTATGAAAGAGACAGAGCGAGAGTGAACGCGTGGCACTCGAACGCACGCGTGAAGTATACCAGTTACAGCCAAGCGCGAGCGTGAATAAAGTTATTATTATTATATGTTAATAATAACTTTATAAATAATAAAGTTTTTCATAAAGAAACCATATGATTTCACTAAAAATCAATTTCTACCGCTTCCTATTTTCATTTCCACATTACGAAGTTTCACTTCTTGCGCGCGGAGGGACTCCACGCACTATTTTTCTAAAATAGAAGTAGCCTATTTTACTCTTTCTAACATCAGCTATCTGTCAGTGAAAGTTCCGTTAAAATCGGTCCAGACGTTCTAACGTCTCTACATTAGCCGGAACAGACAGACAGACTGACAAAAATTTTAAAAACTGATTTTTTATTTAAGAAATATTTTTCCTGAAGTCTCGTTTGCTCTCCACTAAATCCGGTCATGGAGATGTACATAATATGAGTGTATGCGCGCTGAAAAATGAAAATTCAATGTGTAAACAATCTATATCACTCTCACGATGAAGACAAATATAAAAACACCTCATTTATTAAAATCAACCAATTTGTTAAAGCTAAAGAATGCGCTAAGAAATACTATGTGTATTTATATATAGACGAAAAAATAAACGTATTTCTAGCAAATCCGTATAAAAGGATAATGATTTTAAATTCTGATGATTTTTGCTTTTCTTACAGCATTCCAGTTACATTGTCTTGTTTTTTTAGGGCCCCAAAGGGTGCTAGCTGAACCCTATTTATTAAACCTTCGCTCTCCGTCCGTCCATCGAAGAGTCCCTATGACGTTCCAAGCCTAGGCTCGACCTCGCAGGAGGGGCCCTTGGGACGGATTCAACTTGAGCCCCGCGCGGGCTGTCCAGCTCTTACCGGCTGAGGTCTTCCGACCCAGCCCTGAGGGACCTGTTGACGCTGTCAAGGCCACTAGGCCCAACAGTAATAGACACTCCGGAAAAAAAATGCCAGCCGGCTGTTTCTATCTAACTATCTAGTTCGTTTAAGAGAGTTCAAATTTTAACTGCATGTGTATTTCTATTACCGCTACAACAACACATACTCAAACTCAAACTCAAAATATTCTTTATTCAAATAGGCTTTTAAGCACTTTTGAATCGTCAAATATACAGTCTGTTATGTCCGCCTAAGTGAAG
This sequence comes from Hestina assimilis, assembly GCA_023373885.1. NCBI lineage: Eukaryota > Metazoa > Arthropoda > Insecta > Lepidoptera > Nymphalidae > Hestina > Hestina assimilis. The sequence continues at coordinate 5,582,956 of CM041762.1, read as the reverse complement.
CTACTGCGGATTCGGAAGGTAGATTCTGCAGAGAAGAAACGGCAAGAAACTCTACAGTTACTCTTTTCAAAAATAATCACATTACATTTGTCAAATGTACAATTAAGATATATATCCCGCATGAAACTCAACCTATATTAATTCCATGCCACATTATCTGCAATATATTCATTAACGGAATAATAAGCTTTATTTAGTAAACACCGTTTAATATAAGATTTAAATTTCAAAAGTGGTAGATTCAAAATTGTCTACTAAAAATAAAAGGAATTCTAATATAAGAAACTTGATATTTTAATCTACGTAGAAACGGAACCTTTAAATCTTAGCTCAGGGTCGTATTTGTCACGTTCAATACGAGTGACGTTAGATCGTCTGAAAGAATATCGTACTAATGAAGGATTCCATAGATTTAGAACCGAAAGCTGCGACTTTATATTCATTGAATATATACAATTTAAATAAGTAAGAGTATAAAGCGAGACTCGTAACTTTTTAACGACTTTAAAAAAAGGAGGAGGTTCTCAATTTGTCTTTTTTTTTTGTTGATAGTTGGCAAACAAGCATATAGCCCATCTGATGGTAAATGGTTGCCGTAGGCTATGAGCGCTTGCAGCACCATAAGTGTGCCACTCACGCGTTGCCAACCTCGAGATATTGGTTCTTAAATTTCCTCTGCCCAGTAATTACACTAGCTTACAGTGCTCTTCAAACCGGAACACTGTAATGCCTAAGCACGAAATTTACGAAAAGCAAGAATATTGGACACTGCGGTGGTACCTACCTAGCCGGCCTCTTGCAACAAAAGACCTACCACCAGTGTGACTGATTGCACTGGTGGAATAATCTCTGCTGTGACGATGATAATTTCTGTGTATTATATGCCTTATAACTTTCGACTGGGTCAACCGATTTTGATCTCATTTCAATTTGGTCCAGCAGTTCTGAGAATGCCATCCATGAGAAAACAATATAAACCTTAAATTTGCATAATCATTATGTTTTATCATTCGTAATTAAAAAGTATAAACTAAAATAATTTTTAGAAAAAAACTGACGGAAAAAATTTTTACAAATATAATATATGTTACAACAGTAGTCTGTGCCATAGTATGTGGCGATACTAATATTATTTATATTTTCTATTTAGTTATGAAGTAGGTACTTTTTATAATATTTTTATAAACACATACAGTCTTTATATATACTCGTAGCTGAAATTATTGTCTACGAAAAAAAGCCCACACAAAATTTGCTCCAAAAAGACGTTATACTCAAATTAATTTGCTACGGGAAATGTCTTTCAATGGCGTCGTGCGTCGTAAGTCTTTATTTTAATTAGTTATGTAAAGCCAAACCAACAAATTTTAATGAAATGTGACTGTATTTAAAACTGCTTTTTGGAGTTAAATTAATATTTGTCAAATTAAAAAAATAACTTCAGCATCACCTCTATCTATAGTTTATGATACTATCTGTTACAAGTCGAACGTGACTTGTCTGACCACTAACGACTGTATATGCTTTTATCACATTATTACATCCGTTTCGACAAGAAAATTTCTTAGCTTTAAGAAAAATCGGTGTATTTATAACTACTATGTATTAAATTATTTACTTACTTAAAAATCTAGGTTCTGAGTCACCAGGATAAAAAGATATTCATGGGCAAATTACATTTTCGTGAAATCAAATAACTACCTTAATTTTCAACTTTTTTATTTTTCTGAATTTTCCCTCCGGAAGCACGCTATAGGTTTTGACCTTAAGATAATGGTATGGAACCATTTGTCCGCGAATCCGACTAGCACTTGGCCGTTTTTAAATGATGTAATAGCTTTATATATATTGGCATCAAAGCAAATAAAAAAATTCTTCCAAAATTCTTAGTTTAGCAGTTACTTTACAGACCGGTGACAGAAGCTTTAGCGATATTTCGCCGAATCTCTAATTTGTGGATTTTCCTAGTAAAACAGTTCACACACTTACTTTTGACACGCTACTTATACTTTTAATATTGCTCGTGAAATAGCTTTAAACCTTGGTTTCACTCTACTGATGGTGATACTTTTTTAATTTTATGCCAGATTATTGACCCGAGTCGCGCGCTTGCAAGTTTGACATAAGCGCGTTTTAACGAACTTTACTATATATATGACACAGTTGTGGCGTTGTGGGTAGCGAGCCTGCATTTAGCTTCGACGGTTGCAGGTTCGATTCCCGCTCGGACAGATGTTTGCATTGACCTTACAAATATCTGTTTCGGTCTGGGCGTTTGTCGTTGTGGGTCCCCCACCGTAACTCGGAGAATACGTTAAGCTGTCGGTCCCGTTTGTTTTCACATAGCATCTCATAATAATTGTTAACTCTTGATAAGTAAATTGTTCTTATCCAATGGAGCGCCTTTAGGGTTGCGGAGGTCAGATGGCCATCGCTCTGTGTAAAAACTAGTAACCTGTCAAATCCGGACAAGAGTAATAAGCAGACCCTGGATACATGCTCGTAAACTACCGGGAATAATGCTAGGAGAAAGAAGAACATTACTATATATAACTATATAATAAAATTTAAAGCAGTCCACTGGTTCTAAGACACGTACACACCTAATCAAACATTCCGGGATAGAATCAAATAATATATCTTTCATGTTTAAGTTCGAATGTAGGCAATTTAATTAATAATAATACTTTATTTTCTCCAATACGTACAAATATTAAAAGTAGCCCTGACTCCTGAACTGGTGTCACCCGTGTGTCAGAAGTCAGTTCCTTCCCATTAAATTATTTTAAAGTATTACAAAGTAAGTTATCTCATATTACTAGTTAATAAAAGCTAATCCAAACCTTGTGTTAATATAATAGAAATAAAGAAAAAACTTAATATTCGATATGTATTGAGAGTCAAAATACTAAACATTATCACTTCACGTCAATATTTTGAGAGTTGCAAAACCTCGAAACTCTACTGGTCCAAATTTCTCATCTTCTTTTATATTAATAAGCTCACAGCTACAGCCTCAATAGTTCAAAGATTCCGCTCCGTAAACACAAGAGTTTCGGCTTTGATCCTGAACCTCTTAGGATATTGTCTTTTTTAGGGTTCCGTAGCCAAATGGCTAAAACGGAACCCTTATAGTTTCGTCATGTCCGTCTGTCCGTCCGTCCGTCTGTCCGTCCGTATGTCACAGTCATTTTACTCGGAGACCATTGACTCTATCTATATGAAATTTACTAATTAGGTGTATTCTATGAACCGCACAAGGATTTTATAATAAAATCTTAATATATATATGAATTAAGGGTAGCTGTCCATACATGTAACTGAGGATTGAAAAAAAAAATGTCAACGTATGGCAAAGTGTGATATATCTTTGGATAGTTCTTTTAAAATGATAAGGAGGTTTGATTTAGAGTTTTTTCATTAAGCCAGTAGTTGTTGAGATATTAGCTCCTAAAGTCGTAGAAATCGTGCCCCCCCCCCTCTAACTTTTGAACTATGGGATTTAAAATTCTGGAAAAATTTGAGCTTGTAGAATACCTCATGAACTTTCATCCACATTTAGTTTGAAGAAGATAGGTCTTTAAATTTAAGAGATATATAAGTTTTTCCATAACTTTGTTTTTCATATTATTTTAATAATTACTATGAAATTACCAACTTATTTTTGCGGTCGGTTTTAATTCGTTATTATTTTTAAAACCGTTAAGATTCTTCATAACCTTACCATCACCCATTTACACCTGTTTTCTCGATTTATCCAAGGCATTTGACCTGGTTAATTACGATATCTTATGGCAGAAATTAAAACTCACTGGCATGCCTGAAGAGATCAACAGGATTTTTAAGTTTTGGTATAAAAATCAGGTTACTGTTGTGCGATGGTCAGAGGGCTACTCAAGGTCTTACAGGTTGGAATTGTGGGGTGAGGCAGGGCGGCCTGACCTCATCAAAGTTGTTTAAGCTGTATGTAAATGCCCTAATTCAGACGCTCAGTAGCACTCGTGTCGGATGTCATATTGACGGTGTCTGTCTTAATAACATTAGTTACGCAGACGACATGGTTCTGCTGAGTGCATCTGTCTGTGGGTTAGCAAAACTGCTAAGTCTTTGTGAGAACTATTTCAAACGTCATGGCTTAGTCTATAACTGTAAGAAAAGCGAATGCATGGTCTTTCAGGCCAGGGGAAAATCGATTCCATCTATTGTACCTGCTATCAAGTTACACGGGGTTCCACTAAAGAGAGTTGAATGCTTTTAATATCTTGGCCATATAGTATTCTATGACTTGAAAGACACTGCAGATATTGAGAGAGAACGTAGGGCTTTGTGTACGCAGGTTTGCTCGTTTCTCAATGCCAGTCAAAATAACGCTTTTCAGAGCTTACTGCACCACATTTTACCCTAGCAGCCTGTGGGCAGACTATACGCGGAAACAGTACAACGCCCTGCATGTACAATATAACAATGCTTTCAGGATGCTAATGGCTATGCCTCGTAGGCATATGTGGACTGTTTTTATACCATTATGCGAAAGCGGTGCACATCGTTGTTGCTCAGGATTCGTTCCAGCTCAAGTGGCGTCCTGAGAGCATTTGTTAATAGAAGTTGTTTGTATGTGAACCACTGCTGTCGGATTCACGTGCTGACAAATTAATCCTGTCTTAGGTTAAATAAGTTTTAGAAATTACTAACAAATAGGCGTAATATACTTGTATTACTAACAACATATGATCCATTGTTGATCGAAATAAAGTTATTATTATATATATTATTGTATAACCATGCTGCGGAACCCTTTAGATTCAACTGTGCGTGGTCCACAACGCACTTGACTGGTAATTTTTAAGCTACAAGTTGGCAAGCAAGCATACGGCCCACCTGATGGTAAGCGGTTACCGTAGCTACCAGTGTGACAGTGTGTCATAGCAACATGTAGTGTATGCTACGAGCTTATTTTGAGGGGTAATAGGAATATTAGTAGGAAAAAAAAACAAGAATAAATATTCCCATATTCCCTTACATCTGAATAAGCGTTGACTCACAAGCGACACAGTTGATACTTCGGCGGACTTTGCGGTATTTTGATGGGATGACGAATAAAAATATACGAGAAATGTCTTCGAATGATAACACACTCATCTTGTTTTATTTTTACGGTCCAATTTACCTTTGAAGTATGAAAAAATATTGTAATATCATGATCGGAAGTGATAATTACATCAATATTACAAATCCGAAAGTGGTTCTGTGTTTATGTTACGTTTTCACAATTCAATGGTTAAGAAGATAGTGATGACACATCATTTATTATTTTTTTCTTTCATTTCATGACGATTGGTAAACAAGCATAAGGTAGGTCCGTCTGATGATTAGCAATTATCGCAACCTATGAACGTTTCCAATACTGAATCACATGCCCGTGGGATAGGAGAAAAGGGATGAGAAGAGAAAAAGGAAGGAATAACAAGGGAAAAAGGGAAGGGGTGAGAAGGTAAAAAAGGGAGAGAGTAGTGGGAGTGGAAGATTACGCCTCTCACAAATCGCACGAAACGCAACATTACTGTTACTTTACGCCGATTTTCTGTGAGAGGGTAGTACTTCCTCGGTCGAGCCGGTTCATTCGTGCTACAAGGAACATGGCAATTTGAACATTGGAGGAATCTAGTGGAGTTTAATTGCATAAATTCATTAAAATTTGTAAGGATTTTTAATAGTAGTCGAAGCATAAATATAGTTAGTAATGTCAGTTTTAACAAGTTTAAACAATAATTATAATATTAATGTGTTCCATAAAAGGCTGTGACTTGTCCGAGCCTATAGATTTAAGTAAATAGTATTTTGTGTACCTTGATTTTTTTTTGCAATTTTGCAAATTTTTTATTCAATATAATATTAGTTTATAAATAAATATTCATAGGTTTTTGCATTGTTATAGTTTTGCTTCCTTATTTTACGAAAAAATTTTAATCATTAATTTCTTATTCTTAAAATTATCCAAGCGACTGTACACGGTGTATAAATAAAGATCTCTGGAGGGACATATACCCACGGGATTCGATACTGAGAAAAGTTTTTCTTACATCCATTTTCCATTAATTTTATTATAATAACTAATAATGAAACGTAACAGGTAGTTGATGACACATGGGAAGCTTGCTAAACTGAGTTTTATTTATAATCACAGTGTCCAGCCACCTCGAACAGCCGCGGACGTCTACGGAGAATATATTTATACCGTGTGTAGCGTAGATATATATTTTGTTGTGATTGTGAAATCAAAGGCAACTGGCGCCGGCGCTACGTTCAAATACACTAGGACAGTTTAATACGTGTTTACTGAATAATGGATACCTTAGACGTACCACCGAGTCACCCCCCACCACCACCTCCCAAAAGGCTGGAGAGACCCCAGATAACCCTTCAAATACCACCCCCTATCCAGAACCGCGGTCCCAATACATCATCATCAATTTACTGGGGTCCGACTAATACGAAGTACTTTGGAAAGGTCCCACCGACCCCGGCTTCCCACATTTCCGATCCGCAGGGAAATCCCTACCTCAACCCTTTCTTGCATATGTACTCGAATAAGGCTTCAGACTTTATGTTCAAACAATTCGAGGGTTTTAAGGACTTTACTATGAACACAGCGAAGAGCGGGTTAAGTGCTGGTGAAAAAAGTGCGTTCTGGTTTTATAATAAGTTGAAACGGCTATCAAAGAAATGGTTCACGCATTTCTTTTTGACATTGTGCTTGGTGCTATACAGTATTATGGGTGCAGCAATATTTATGGCTTTAGAAGGTAAGAAGGAAAAAGGGCTATAATTTATAAATTTAATTCTTTGTTGGCCTTTAGTCATGCCAAAAGGAATTAGTTTTAATGAGGTATACATGTAACATATTAATAAATAGTTAATTTTTTTCGAATATTATGAAAAACCACAGAAAATAGAATTATTTTTAAAATTCTTTGTTGAGTACGATTTTTTTTAAAACTATGAGTGCTATACTAATATAAACTCTTGAGTTTAAAAGTTTCGTATAAGTTTTTGTTAAGAAGACTGCCACTTAGGATGGACATTATACAATAAAAAACGCTTCGTTAAGTACATGTAAATCCTAAAAGTCTGTACAGTGTATGTATCTCTTTGTAACTGTGATCGGTCAAATGCCATTCTAACGTCACAAACATAAATTATTCTTAAAATTCGAGGTCTTAAAATTTTTATTGTCCATTTCTACATCCTTAGGGTATTTTTTTTTTAATTTAAAAGGAATGAAATAGGAAGCAAAGCCTTTCAAACAAAAAAGAAATTTCTAAATCGGTTCATAAAATATATTATAGTTTAGAGGTAACAAACATAAAAATTATAACTGAATTGAGATTCTCTTGCAAGAATTTTCTCTACTTTCATTAGAAATTGGTTGTCATCTTTTTGATTTAAAAACTTGTACCAATTTTCATTCTATAGAAATATTGCCGTCCAAAGACAGAAATGTCTTGACGCCAAAAAATATTTAAAAAACTATTTATACTAAAATGGCAACCAATAGTTAAAACATACTACTAAACCAATAGTTAAAACATACAACTAGTGAAATTACTGCGCGAACGAGATTTAAGAACTAATATCTCGAGGTTGGCAACGCGCGAGTGGCGCCTACTAATGGTGCTGCAAGCGCTCATAGGCTGCGGCAGCCACTTACCATCAGGTGGGTCGTATGCTTGTTTGCCAATTTCTAACATAAAAAAAAAAAAAAAAAAAAAAAAAAAAACATCTTTATGTAACTAGTATTCAGGATTCGTGCCAAAGATTCAACCTAACTGGCAATCCCTAAATACGGCCCTGGCAGTTCGGCGAAAGTTGAATATCTTATTTTAATGTCTATAAGTTTTTATCTACCGAGTAAGGCACATTCCCAAATCGTATTCAAAACTTTTTGCTGCTACGATTTTTATAGGCATTAGTATAAAATGGTATTAAGTCTGTGGCCTTCAATATTTTCATAAAATTTAAGCTTGGTAAAGACTTATAATTTCTAGAAAGTCTGTTTTATAAAACTATTTTTTCGATGAATTAAAAGAGTAGAGTTCAAAGAGTTTCTGATTTAAAAATTTTTTTTCGTACCTTGATGTGTGCCCGATTCTCTCCCGGCAAGATGACACTAATTAACTCACTTTACCTCGTGGTAACCTACCAACCATATGCTTATCCCTCATGACTAACAGCGAACTTTTCATGAAAAAAGGAGGACATTACCACCCTGCGATAATCGCGATCAATCCGCGGGTGAGAATGACCTACTTCTCTCCCGTGGCGCGTCGTATACTATTTTATCCTCTTTTAATGTTTTTTCAAACCCTCTCACCCATATCTTCATATTGTACAGTGTTATCAAAGCTACTTAAAACACTTACAAAGTTCAATATGAAAGCTTTTAGCAGTGAGTTATATTTTATCACGTTAAAACTAATATAGTTATCATAGTTATCTACGAAAATAAATAAAAACAGTGAATAACGCATCACGATCAAAACATTAATTTTGTTTTCCATAAATTTGCAAAAACTTTTAGGTATCCTATTTTATCTTTTCTATGTTAAAATTAAAAAGAAGGCTATCTGTACGTTAAAGGAATGCTTCCATTGCTGTTTAGTTGTTTACAAAATAATTACGTGTATATATGCCACATAAGCTATGTGTATATAAGCTACATTACTGTTTTTGATGATGTTTCTTATGACTTTTTGCTGTAAAAATTGTATTCATACGACCGTAGTCACGGGTAAAATCTAGTGCAGACTAATATTTTGGTTATAATAGTTAATTATTTCCAGTTCAATAACCTCAGAAAAAAAACATGAGACTATATATTACAACAATGAACTAGCTGAAAAGACTTTGCTAATGGTGCCTTTTATTTAGAATATATTTTCAAATGGGTGGCTTCTTCAGAATATAATAAAATAGCTTTTTTATTATTGCCGCAAACGGCTACCCGACATAAATTATCCGTAGCAAGCGAAAAACAATCTTAGTATCATGAAAATAAGGTTTTAATAATGAATATTATAGTTCGCAAGGTATAAAATTTTAGACGAGCGGAGGTTAAAGAAAAAGGGAATGAACGAGTAAACAGACACTTTTTTGATACACCCGAGAATGACAATGGTGGTTTAAGAAGAGTTTCAGACCAGCGTTTTATACGAGGTGCGGTACGTATAGACGCACCTTTATCACTAGTGTTACCATACTTACTTTATAATAAAGTATTGTACGTTATTTCGGGAAATCGTACTCTATACTTTACGAAAACAATAAACTACGCGGAATATACTTTATTTTGCTTGATTTGATTTTCCGGGTTTTCCGAAATTATTTACACAAAAATAGAGGCAATAAGACTGGCGATTTTTGTATAAAATAATATCACTCTTAATGCCTATTTCTGCTAAATTAGCATTCACAATAACCTTTTTCTGTGATGAAATGGCAAGAAGAAAGGAAAACAGGCTTATCTGAAAGATTATTATAGAAAGATCATTACTTATATATCAAATATATAACTTTGGTCTTGACCAATAAAAATGTTTTTAAATATAACCTTTAAAAAAATCAACGATAGGTATTTTGACACTCTTTACTTTTTTCTTGCCTATAATCACCAATGTACTTTGATTCCTAGAAAAAAGGTAGCAACCCGCAACTCGTAATCATTTATGAATAACATACGCGGCAAAATAAGATCGTTCACGCACGTTTGGATTGAAACTGTGCGAAATGAAGCGCGTGTAAGCGTGTGTGCCGTAACGACTCTTGCTCGAAAAAAACGATAGTCTGCACCCAACTTGAAAAAGCTTTTGACATTCTCGTTATTTACAATGGTGGCACTAGGTGCGTATAGGCGCGCTTTTGATACATGCGCAACTCGTACGAGCATTGACGCGCTTCTAAGTCCGTATACGCGTGTTAAGATTTTTGAAGCGCGAAATGAAACCACACGCGTTTCCGAAGCGTTCACGCGGTTCCGTAAGCGCGTCTACCGAAACGACTCTCGCTCAGCAATAACGCCAGTCTGTAACCGTCCTAAACAGAAACTTTTTTGATACGCCAGAGAATGACAATGGTGGTTTTACGTTTATGGGATCGTTCCGCTATCAACCGTCGTTTGTGGAATTGTCAGAGTTGTATAAAAGAGTAAATAAACGTCCAAGTTATTTACGTTGATCGTAAAGAGGTATTGAAATGCTTTTTTAAAAATTCGTCAGTTTAAAAATCTTTTATTGTTAAACTTTTTACAGAATAATTAAAGTAATACATAAAAGTTTTAACAACGGTTCGCTTTCAGTTTATAATCGATGCTATTTTTATAGTTTATTACTGATATTCTATATAGAAAGGATATTACTGTTGAAATGAAAATTTCACTAAAATTGGTCGAGTCGTTTTGAAGTCCATAGACAATATAATATATGTCCATAGGCGATAAATATCAGCTGTTTCGATCTGTGCATTTGTCTTTATGGGTCACCTTGCCTCGAAGAGTACGTTAAGCTGTCGGTCCCGGTTGTTATCATAACATCTGATAACAATCGTTAACTATTGATAGGTAATTTGCTCAATTTGCCAATGAGTTACTGGTTCGCCCTTCGGCTTGCGGAGGTCAAATGGCAACCACTCTGTATTAAAACTAGTAACCTGCCAAATCTGGATAAGAGTAAGCAGACCCTGGATAAAAAACTATAATTAGAAGAAATAATTATAAATGTCCCCACCCGTTTGCCCCCTCTGATATATAACAAGAATCATTTCTCATTCTCTCTCGTATTCATCTGCCGTCCTGTCGTACTTCTACTCCCAGGTCAGTATCAAACTTGGAAACTACTGATGTTGCAGTAGTACTGACCTACCTATAATCCCCAGTAGCTGCTTACCATCAGATAAATTATAAGCTTGTACAGCATCGTAGCATATAAAACCTTATTTGACCAAACAAAGTCTTATATATTATAGAAAGAGCTAATTAACGAAGAAAAGCTGAAAAAGGTTAGTCTTAAGTGTGTTTGAATAATTAAGAGTCCATTAGGGTGGAGTAGGAATTAGTTTGTAAATTATTTGCTCATTAGAAGGGCTTTCTTAACTTTATACGGAACTTTGTTACTCAACATGCCTTTTACAGAAAGGTATCGACCGGTGAGGAAAAATAGGCCCTGTCTGAAAGCCCAGTCGTGGGATGCTAAGTTTACTTTTTATTTTTACTTATCTCAGTTTATTTATGCAGTGTCTGGATGACCGGTTTAAGTTTTTGGTAAATCGTATTTTTCGGATTAATTATATTTAGGTATGAATTACATAATAATGAAATTTGAATAATAATTTTGATTATTCTCAAAGAAAAGAGGGGGAAAAATGATCGGACTGGAGATATCGGGACTCGAGTCGAGGTTTTCAAGGATAAAGCGACATTTTTTAAAAATGAATCCTAGCTAGTACGATTTATCGCCCCCAAATTCCTTACAACTAAATTTCCTGAAAATCGTTACAGCCGTCTCCGAGATTCAAATTGGATATAGAAAATAACTCATTAAAAGGTAATAGATTAAATATAAACATCCATGAGAACCATTTATCAAAAAACAACTAATATGTGTGTGTATGCGTGCGTGTGTGTATTATGTGAGTATTGACGACGAGGTTTTGTGATGATCCTCTGATACCGACACAATACCGGCGTTTCTGGAAATTTTCAAAAGTGATCATAGTGAATTTCTGAAACCGTTGTGGCGTTGTGGGTAGCGAATCTGCCTTTAGTCTCGACAGTTGCGAGTTCGATTCCCACTTGGGCAGATGTTTGTTAAAATTTCTGTCTCGGTCTGGCCGTTTATCTCCCCACCGTGCCTCGGAGAGCACGTTAAGCTGTCCGTCTCGGTTGTTATCATATAACATCTGATAATAATCGTTAACTCTTGATAAGTAAATTGCTGTTACTAAATGAGCTACTGGTTCGCCCTTAGGGTTTCGGAGGTCAGAAGGAAATCGCTCCGTATAAAAACTAGTAACCTGTCAAATCCGGATAAGAGTAATAAGCAAAACCTGGATAAAATAAAACACCGAGAATAATGCTAGAACGAAGAAGATCATACTTAGTGAATTTCTATCATGGTTCGCTTTTACTTGTAAATACGGAAATCAATGAAAAACAATTTCACAATCGGATCCATTAATATAGTCTGTTGGGATAACCTCTGTCACAGCAGAGATTATTCCACCAGTGCAATCAGTCATACTGGTGGTAGGTCTTTTGTTGCAAGAGGCCGGCTAGGTAGGTACCACCGCAGTGTCAAATATTCTACTGCCAAATAGTAGTGCTTAGGCATTACTGTGTTCCGGTTTGAAGGGCACTGTACGCTAGTGAAATTACTGGGCAGAGAAGATGTATGAACCAATATACATCTCCTCTGCCCAGTAATTAAAGTTAATGGTGCTACAAGCGCTCATAGGCTACGGCAACCACTTACCATCAAGTGGGCCGTATGCTTGTTTGCCAACTTTTAACATAAAAAAGTCTGAACCAAATTTTTAAACTTTCATAAATTTTTGTTTTCGAAAGTAATTCTTTCTCTCGGTCTTTGTCTTTCTATCTGTCGCGCTTTCACGCCAAAACTACTGAACCGATTTAAATTATATTTGGTACACAGATAGTCTAAAGCCTGAAAAAGGACATAGGCTACTTTTTAATGCGAAAAAGTTGCTATTTTGTATTGAAATCAATTGTTCGGAGTTATAGAATCTAGTTATATATAAATCACTAAGACGAAAATTAATAAGAAACTTTAGAATGACGATGATAAATATATTTCCTTTGTACGTGACGTAAACTTTTTTATGAAAGAGGCCTCAATGGTTACGTGTTAGTTTCGTATGTCGTTCAGCCAAATCGGAAATTTATACCGGAACTTTTGGCGAGCGTAAGATACGGCTAAGCGCCAAAACATAGATGTAGAATAGATTAAATATATATCTACTCTAAAGTCTTATGTCTATCGCGGCAAAATTGTTAAATCGACTAGGCTTAATCTTAAGTGTTATTATGATTATTTATTGGTATTGTGTATTGGTGTTATTATGATTATTAGAAAGAAGGTTGTGATTATCTCACAGCGGACTTGAAAAACGAAAAAATATATTTTAATAAATTCATAACTAATTGATTTAATTTTCGCTTAATTTGAAGAATTTTTCAATTTTGAATTCGCGGGATTTTCAATTTAAAAAAGACATATTTAAAAAAAAGGAATGGTTATAAAAAGTACTAAAATAATAATTACAGAGTATTTAAAAACCCCATTTCGTCTCGATTAATTACTATAATTAACAACTTGTACAAAATAACTTGACAATCGGTAATTGACTTAGACCATTGATCTTATTTGAAACAAATGATCTAAATATAACGATCAGTCATTTTAATAAATGATGTCTCAATTTTAAAAATGATCTGCGTCCATTCTCTGTCAACGATTTAAAGGTACGTGATCTGTCAGACCAAGGTTTTAATATATTCAGCCGCCAGAAAATTTTATTTTTACTATTAAGTAAATAAAAGTCAAGCGATAAAAATTACATCAATAAACATCACAGAAATAATCTTGACAGATATAAAATAGTTCCTTTAACCTTAGAACTTTATAAATATATGTAGTAAAAAGATCTTATATAATATAAATATTTTTGAATCCATGACTCACCGGTTCAGTAGTTTATTCATAGTTGAAATGTTATTTTTACACGAAGTGCAAAATATACGTTCATTAATCTATCTATCTTTATAAACGCGTGGGTCTTAGTTTAAATTGTATTGAAAACCATATCAATTGAGATTTACTTCTGTAGAGTAAATAACTATTCGTTAAATAAAAATTTGAACATTCGTGATGCATCTTTCTTTTCAATTATTTTAAAGCTTTGTTAATGTTTCAATAAACAAGATATATTCTGTATTTGAATTTTGTTTGTTACGTAAATAACTTTTTTTTTTTTTTTTTTTAAAAAGAATATTAGAAATGCTTTTTCAGGGCATTACTAATATTCCCGTTGCCCCTCCAAATAAGCTCGAAGCTTGCGCTAGGAGTGGGTACGACAATAGCCCAAGGGGGTCAGGATCGAACCCTCGACTCTCGCGTTAACGGAGCGAAGTCGGCCTTTGTACCGTTGAGCTATTGAGGCTTTAAATTTAGAAGATAAAATAAATTATAAAATTAAACAAAAAACTCAACTGCATTAAAACAAGTTCTATAATGACTACTATAATATAAATATTACTTTTATGGTAGTAAAGGTACTGCAAACGGGGACTTATTATTTCCTTAAAACTTTTAAACTAAAAATATGCAGTTTTGCAGCAACGCGTGAGAGGATAAGAAGTGCGGACAGCCGACAAACAGGCAGACATTTACAAAAATTATAAATATATTATATTTCATCACTTATTTTTAGTCCCGAGCTAAATTGTAAGAATTTGAAATGTACAGACAATTAAAATTTATATTTTTATACATTAATTAAATGACATGATTAGGAATCGAAGAATACTTTTAATATAATATATTGTGCTTATTCGTATATTTTTACTAACACAATTTGTGTACCTAATTATACAATACATTGAATATACAATATACAATTTTTACCCTCCGGCAGTCGGGTCAAAATTGAATTTCGAATGTGAGCTTAAATTTGATTCGGTCCTTACGCTGACTCCTGCGAGGACGAGCCACGGCTAAGGACGTCATCGAGGAAACGCTCCGAGCGCATTCTAGTCGATGGACTCACCTTACGCGACGTGTGAATCAAGGGACTTCGTCTTCGCTGGCGAGGTTTAAATTGCTTTTCTTTAGTATTACATGACTATTTACTACGGATAGGCCCTTCATTAGACAAAAAATGTTGAAGACTCGCTGTTAGTCTTTAGTAAATTCAGCTCCTACGTAACGGAGCGAAGTTAATCTCATGCTAACTTCATTCGGTTGTTACTACTTCTGTTTCTTCTCATGTCGCACCATCAGGCCAGATGTTCGCTTCCTTGCTACCTTTGTTTTATATTTATAGTATTTTAGGCTTCGGGACGTGACGACGTCATCGCCCGCTGTTGGGATAATCTCTGTCACAGCGGAGAATATTTCACCTGTGCAATCAGTCACGCTGGTGGTAGTTCTTTCTTTGCCAGAGCCTGGTAGGGTAGGTACCACCGCAGTCTTAAATATTCTGCCACAAAGCAGTAGTGTCTTTGGCATTACACGCTAGATTTCACGCTAGAGGCACGATTAATGGTATCGTAAGCGCTCATAGGCTACGGCAACCGCTTACCATCAGGTGGTATGAATGCTTGCTTGCCCACTTAATAACATAAAATAAAATAGAATATAATATAAATGTTGTCATATCATTTAGTATCATCACAACATTATAAACAAAAATAAAATCGACAAATTTATGATATTATCATAAAATGTTTTAAAAACCATTTTCATAATTTCAAAGATACCGTAACTAAATGTCAACGGTTAAACGAGTGACCGGTTATTTTTGAATGTACCACATTTGTGGACGTCTATATCGAAAATAGACACGGATTCCAGACATACCTACGCGTAGTTTCTTGTATATTTATTTCAAAACAATTTTTTCCGTGATGTTATTGTGCATCTCGTAATGTTATTTTTTCTAGAAGTTTTAATTTATCTATTTATCAAAAATATTTTATAAAATGTCGTTTAGACGTGTGAATTCATGACATATATTATTTATGAACAATTCTGTTACGTCATAAATTATCTAACGACGTGAAATTTGAACAATTTGTTTGTGAATTTTAAAACAAATATTTCGATTTTGCCACTGTTAATTAAAATCTGTGGTTAAAAATCCGTACCTTGAAGAGGGATTTCGTATGAATCTATCAAAGTTGGTCTTCCAATATATTGCTATAGCTTATAGATGCTTGCATCAACAATTTCAGATACATTAATGTATTCCTAAATAAAAGAATAGTAAGGTGGGGAATTTTGGACTGGCGCTTCAAAAGAGTCTTTTTTTATATTATGTTGGTTGGCAAACAAGCATATGATCCGCCTGGTGGTAAGCAATCTCCTTAACCTAAGAATGCCCACGATACTTGAAATATCATATTATGTGCGCTACCTTCTTCATCCTAGCATTATTCCCGGTATTTTTATGTACCCAGGGTCTGCTTATTACTCTTATCCGGATTTGACAGGTTACTAGTTTTTACACAGAGCGATTGCCATCTGACCTCCGCAACCCTAAGGGCGAACCAATAACTCATTGGATAAGAGCAATTTACTTATCAAGAGTTAACGATTATTATGAGATGTTATTGATAATAACCGGGACCGACAGCTTAACGTGCTCTCCGAGGCACGGTGGGGAGACCCACAAGGACAAACGCCCAGACCGAGACAGAAATTTTAACAAACATCTGCCCGAGCGGGAATCGAACCCGCAACCGTCAAGACTAAAGGCAGACTCGCTACCCACAACGCCACAACGGTGTCAACCATATGTGCGCTACCAATCCAAGGTATAGGAAGAAAGGATGGGAAGGGAAAAAGGAAAGGAATGTTGGGAGATTGGGCCTGATTTTTATTTCATGTCGATAACCATTAATGCAGAAACAGCTAATAACTACATCAATTTCTTTAGTCACAATTTAGACCAAAACTAAATGATATAAGTCGTAGAAAAGTTGGCACATTTACTTTTACATAGTTTTTTTTTTTTTTTTTTATGTTACAAGTTGGCAAACAAGCATACGGCCCACCTGATGGTAAGTGGCTGCCGCAGCCTATGAGCGCTTGCAGCACCATTAGTAGGTGCCACTCACGCGTTGCCAACCTCGAGATATTGGTTCTGAAATCTCGTTCGCCCAGTAATTTCACTAGCGTACAATGCCCTTCAAACCGGAACACAGTAGTGCCTAAGCACTACTATTTGGCGGCAGAATATTGGACACTGCGGTGGTACCTACCTAGCCGGCCTCTTGCAACAAAAGACCTACCACCAGTGTGACTGATTGCACTGGTGGAATAATCTCTGTTGTGACAGAGGTTATCCCAACAGTTACTTAAAAATAAAAAGTAAATATGCATCTTAAATCATGCAAAAAATGGCGATGACAGTTAAAACATTTCTCATCACGCATGTCCAAGATATTATAATGAAAAATTGAAACAGTAGAAAAAATCTTCAAAAGCAATGTGCGTTGTCTAATAACTCGTAAACCTACTAGTCCAATTACTTTTTCAATGTGTTGATTTATAATTATCACTGACATTTATTTGCTGTTCTAAAAAATATATATACTTGCGAAATAACATTATAATATCAAAACGTTTTATAGGTAAGCTGCGTTTTATTAAGAATATTTTTCTGGAAAATCAGGTAATTTAGTTAATAGATTTTGCGGTACATTCCACTGTACCGCGAATAATAAACATTAGTTGTATAGGTGTTATTTGTGTGTTTTCTTGGATGTAAATCTTGTATTACTATTGTCTTTGTAAGTGGAAATACACACACAGTTACATTTATGATAGACCGATTATTTTTCTTCTTATCGAGTGGTCAGTGGCCAATCTGATGGCAGAGCTGTCCAGGTCCCCCGTATAGGCCTCTGACTCGACTTTTCGACTATTGTCTAATTGATAACAGCTGAGACCGACTTCTTACGTGCCCTACGAAGCACGGAGACGCTCAGTTGAAATACCAGTATGCAATCTCTCATCTAGTGACTGATCGATCGTTTACTGATCAGTCCACCCGGCTACGAGCGTCTAGTTAGATGAAAAAATGTATTCATAGAGTACAAATGCCAATTGTCTGAGGAGGAAAGAAATTAAAGGGAAAGAGACAAAAGATAATTCACAGTACTAGCAACAAACGCGTCATAATCTCAGAATAAAACTTAATTTTAGGAAAATTAGAAATTATTCAGATTAATTTAGAGCAAACGGAGCCTCAGATAATTTTAGTCTAAAATGAATCGTTAATTCTTTGACGATTATTTGTGTATATTTTAACAAATCTAACAATTTAGAATCTTTATTTAAACATTTAAATATTTTTTTTTAAATTTGAAACATACCTGAATAAAGCTACTTCAGTCTTTATTTTAAAATTGCAAGTTCTATAATTTTGAAGTAGTGGAATAAATAACACGGTTCTTCTTAGAAGTATATATTCTTTGGTTAAAGACAGAACTAAGATATTATGATTATTTTTAAATATTCTAACATTCAAACGTTAGTTCTATAAATAATTATGAGGCAGCACCACCTACTACTTAGATTTTCTCTAGATTACTTATTTTTTTAACATTAAGATATTAATTTAATGAATACCTGCTTTCGTAAGATGAAGAAATTACCTACTAAAAAGTTAATCCAGAAATAATACGCTCTTTTCAAACTAAGGAAAAACTGGTTTTCTACATTCGAGTTTTATTTGACTTTGTATAGCTTTGCTGTTTTCGACATTGATAACGTACTGTGACATTGTTTGTTTGTGAGTGCAGCAGGCTTTTTATAAATGTTAGGAAATGAATTTAAGCGCATCAGTACTAGGTAGTGGTAGTGTGGGTCTTGAAACCTTACGACCAAAGAGCCTCGGCATGTTTGCTTTATTTGGGTCCCAAAGTCCTTTCAGACAAATTTTTACAAGGTTATTGTCCTCTTTGACCGTCCTCACTAAACAGACTAAAGAATGAGTGATTAAAAATCTAGTGTCACAAAGTCGCTCAAAAGTACCTTCTGATGATGAGAAAGGTATTGGAGCAACTCATGCGGCACAATTATTAGAGTCGCATTCAATGTTAGGGTAGGTAGACCACTCTCAGGTAGCCGGGCTTGCATCCCAAGTGCTGGAGGCGTAACTCTCATTCTATGACCTTTTTCTGTTTCTCATACGATTTGATTAACATGCTAGTACACCAGCAGTTACAACTGCTGTTAGAAGAATCTATAAGCTTAAGTGACCATTTATCACAATCTAAACTGGTTTGATATATGACCATTATCTGACTTCGTATTCAAATATAGTGATTCTTACAGAAAGTGGCATATCACTACATAGTATAAAACAAAGTCGCTTTCTCTGTCCCTATGTACGCTTAAATCTTTAAAACTACGCAACGGATTATGATGCGGTTTTTTTTAATAGACAGAGTGATTGAAGAGGAAGGTTTATATGTATAATAACATCCATTAAATAGTGAAAAATACTTTTATTTTTGAGGTTTCTAATGTGATTTCGTAAATAATCGCGCGGGCCACGGGCAGCGATGAATAAATCAAAACTACTGGATCGATTTTAATAATTTTTTCAGTGAATGACATATGCTATATATTTTATACCCGTGCCAAGCCAGAGTGGGCCGCTAGTATAAAATATAGCTTTAACTAATTGACTATTATTCGTAGTATGAGCATCGTGTTATTTTCGTACGTGACGGTAAATTGTTTACTGAGAAATATCAGTTTCTGGAATATGTCGCGAAAATGTTGATTAAGTGTTATAGTTAGAAGATAAATTGTGGAAAACGGAACCTTTATTTTTGTACGCTTTTTTGGGATAAACAACTTTTTGACGACGCTGTGGCGCAGCGGTAGCGAACCTGTCTTAAGCACCACAGGTCGCAGTTTCGATTCCCGCTCGGAGCTGATGCTTGTATTGATCATAATAATAAGAAAATATGGCTGATGTTTTCCTGTCTGGGTGTGTTTGTCCTTGTTATTACGTATGTTTCCGGACCCCCGACACAGGATATAATTATCCTAATGGGGGCGGTTGAGTGTGTACTGTTTATTTTATAGGTAAAAATGATAGAAATAATGACTTACGATGCATTATACATTTTTAGATAGGTTTATAAAAACAGTAAGATAATGAGAATGCCCCCTAGCATTTCGTTTGCCTTTTGAACAAAAAATAATTAATACACGAAGGAACAAAGAAACGAATAAGTAAATTGTCTAAATCAAAAGGAAAGAATAAGAGATCAAAAGAGTCGAAATTAAATATTTTAATTATAAACTTACGTCTGTCCGCGATTTCGTATGAGAGACTTGACAATTAAGGTTCCTTTCAGTTTAGTGTTCAAATTATTATTAAAAAAATTACCAAACAATAATTACTTTTTGAATCCGATTATTAACAAACTTTACAGGATCACTCGCTGGGCTTATCTGAAAATTATATGAAAAACGGTCCACCATTTTTGGAGTCCTTAAGGAATTTACCCACATACACACACTTTTACATACTATATTGTAGATAAGTGTAAAGTTTATAGTTGACGACATTGTGGCGCAGCGGCAGCGAACCTGCCGTACGCCACCGGTCGCTGGTTCGCTTCTCGCTCGGAGCATTATATGTTTGTATTGACCATATTTTCCGGTCTGGGTGTATTTGTCCTCGTCCTTGTATATGTTTCCGACCCCACACAGGATATCACTATCCTAATGGATATCAAAGAGTATTTATAGAATTGTAGTATTTTTGTGATAGCATCCTGCTTAACTTATTGCGCAGATTATGATGCAATTCCCACCAATAAATAATAATAAATAATAAATAAACGCTACACACTCAACGGCCCCCATTAGGATAATTATATCCTGTGTCGGGGTCCGGAAACATTCACAATGACAAGGATAAACACACCCAGACCGGAAAACATGCCTGTACGATTAATACAAACAACTGCTCCGTGCGGAAATCGAACCCGCAACCGTCGATGCTAAAGGCAGACTCGCTAGCCACAACGCTACGACGGTGTCTGACGACCAATGACTCAATAACATAAAATCTAAACGTTTATAATATTTCTAAATTTTAAGTTAATAATGTTATGCATGTAGAGTAATGGCAGTTTAATGTCGTAAATGCGGTTCTCGTTTGAACTGATATTTCTTTTCTGACGATAATTTTAATTCCATAGTCTTTATTTATTTGTTCGGGAGCTTTAAAACGCGTTACAAAACATTATTATATCAAAATTCTTTCGTAAAAGATTACGTAGCGTCACATCTTTTTGTCGATAGCATTAAAAAGTTGATATAGAAACTCTTTCAGAATTCTGTGAAAGCAATGACAGAATATCTTTTTAATGTAAAAGTCATTTCAAAACATTTGTGTCTTTCTTCAACATTCATAACACCATGTTAAAAAATTTGTAAAAAATATAAAAAAAAAAAAGTAACAAAACGTAAAAAAAATAATCATGCCGTGTAAGTAATTTTTACTCTCCATTTATAATTTACATTCTAATATTGGCTCCAAGGGTGATTTCGTCGTAGACTTATTTAATATGGACAGGACCTTCTATACTTACAAAATTTCCAAAGATTCGCTAGTGACGAACGAAGTAATTCACAGAATTGCAATAGATTCGAATTAAGTTAGAGTCAAAAGCTTGCAACATAATCGAATGAAGTTACCGTGTGACTAACTTCGTTTCGTTGCATTAGTGAAAATTCACTAAGGAGCACCGGCCGGTCTTTATTTGTCACACTTACAACAAAATTTGCCAAATATAGACTTTACTATCATCTGAATATACACATATACCTGAGCGTTTGCAGCACCATCAGTAGGTGCTGCTCACGCGTTGCCAACCTCGAAATATTAGTTATTAATCCTCCACCCAGTAACTTCACTAGCCTACGATGCCCTTCAAAACGGAACACAGTAATGCCTAAGCACTACTATTTGGCGGCAGAATATTTGACACTGCAGTGGTACCTACCCAGCGGGCCTCTTGCAATAAAAGACCTACCGCCAGTGTGACTGATTGCACTGGTGGAATAATCTCTGCTGTGATAGAGGTTATCCCAACAGCAGGCGATGGGTTCGTCACATCCCGACGCCGGGAAAATTTCAAATGTCGGCATTCCACTCCCTGGCCGTATTATGAACGATGAACGATACGCATAAACCTTACCTAAATTATTAGTTATACGTGACGTGACGTGACACAGGTGGGAAAAACAAGCTTGTAGCGATTATAAGAGAGACGCCACTGACAATGTCGCGCTTAAGTACCGTCACACCTGTTATGTGCGTGTGTTGTAATTCCGTGAACAAATTCATAAATTATGCCAATTTGTACTGTATGTCTTATTTTACATGAGATCTGGCCAAATATCATTTAGGAATATATTATTTAAACTTAATTAAACTAATATTTGTAAAACTGTAACAAGGAATAAATTAGGCATTGTTAAATTTATGCCTTTTCTTACCTCGCACTAATTTCATCTTTTTCTAAAAGCTTCTATGAATTTTTGCTTATATTCGGACTGAATCCCAACGTAGGTATTCAGACTTATTGAGGCTTATATTGACATAACTTAGTTCGACTTCGTTTTATGAAGATTAGGCATTGGGGATTGAGTTAACAGTTCCGAAATTGTCTTTGAACAGACAAAAATATATAAAAAAACATACAATGCTACGTCACTATATTTGCTGTTGTAAATACATACAAAAGCATTGCTTCTTCTTCATCCTAGCATTATTCCCTGTATTTTATTTTACCCAGGGTCTGCTTATTGACAGGTTACTAGTTTTTACACGGAGCGAGCGAGCGACCTCCGCAACCCTAAGGGCGAACCAGTAACTCATTGTATAAGAGCAATTTACTTATCAAGAGTTAACGATTATTATCAGATGCGATGTAATAACAACCGGGACCGACAGCTTAACGTGCTCTCTGAGGCACGGTGGGGAGTCCCACGGACAAACGCCCAGACCGAGATAGAAATTTTAACAGACATCTGCCCGAGCGGGGATCGAATCCGCAATGGTCGAGGCTAAAGGCACACTCACTACCCACAACGCCACAACGGTGTTATAAAGCATTACTATCCAATTGTACTCATAAGGTTTGAATTACATTTATCAGTGACGATAAGCATTTAGCTGGATTGCCTTGCTATGCTAAAGATGTTTTCGCATGCTAACGCACGGGTTCAGCTGCTATAGCCCGAGCTTCCTTCGTCCACGTTGCCGCCCAATGACTTCGGCTTATATTTGATTGGTCCGTTCCCGTGCGTACGCATGTATAAGCATACTTTAACAGCTGTAAGCATCCTTAACAGTGTTAAATCGAGTGTTAGACTTATAAGAATTTAAAACTGGAAAATGTGATGATGCGTATGCATCTTTATATAAAATGTCTTATTTATATAAAGGAAATGCGCATCATTGCTGATAAATGTAATTCAGGCCTAAGACCTCGCGTTGTTATATAAATTCTAGTAAAATTGCTTACTACAAATTTACATGATTGTTTAAAACTCGTACCTAGAAATAACATGTTCATTTCAATGGAACTCGAAGTGTAAATAAAGAAATGTCAAAATAGCTTCAGTTGTAAAGCGGTTCTTTATACACTACTGGGTTTATTTATCTTACCAGTTCTACCTTTGAAATAACAACAGACGCCCAGGTGTCTGTAGAAGAGATACGAATAAAAATTATTTTGTTGATCGAAATTACAGTCTGATTGACTGTGTACTAAATAGTAAAGCTAATTTGTTGATCTTAGTACGATAACCAGATTGTAGAAAACAAGTATTTACTTATATATAGCGATTTGGTGTGTTGGTATCGAGTCTGCCTTTAGCTGCGATGGTTGCGGTTTTGATTCCCACTCGTAGCAGATGTTTTTATTGAATTTACAAATGTCTATCTATCCACCGTACCTCTGAGAGCAACGGTTGTTATCACATCTGATAATAATCGTTAACTCTTGCTGTTAAATTTGCTGTTATCCTATGTTACTGGGTAGGGTTAGCGGCCCTTAGGGTTGCGGTGGTCAGATGGCAATCGCTCTTTGTAGAAACTAGTAAACTCTCAAATCCGGATAAGAGTAACAAGCAGACCCTGGGTATCTAATATTATACCAGGAATGATGCTAAGAAGAAGAAGAAGTATATACTTACATATTATACAGCTGTTTTATCTCCCGAGTAAACTATAAATAAATAAATAAACGCTACACACTCAACGGCCCCCATTATGATAATTATATCCTGTGTCGGGGGTCCGGAAACATTCACAATGACAAGGACAAACACAACCAGACCGGAAAACATGCCTGTACGAATAATACAAACATCTACTCCGAGCGGGAATCGAACCCGCAACCGTCGAGGCTTAAGGCAGACTCGCTACCCACAACGCCACAACGGTGTCACAACTATGCATGTAGTTGTGATGTCTATTCACACGCGTTCATGTCAAAATGTCCTAAGCAGGTCAGCAAGACCCTGACGATAGGATTGCATTAGAAAATGCCCCTTACACAGTACAGACACGCACACAACACCGTCATCGCCGGCGAGGACGAGGTCCTTTGTTTCGCACGTCGCGTTGCGCTCACACCGTCGGGTGAGTCCATCGTATAGAATGCGCTCGGAGCGCTGCCTCCATCTCCAATGACGTCCTTAGCCGTGGTTCGGCTTCGCAGGAGGCACCCTAAGGACGGAATCAAGTTTGAGCCCCCGTGAGGGCTGTCCCTTTATCACGGCTGAGTCTCAGTACTCGGCCCCCGCCCGGTGATGCTGTCAAGGCCAGTAGGGCCAAAAGCAATACACATACCGAAAAAAATCTTGTCAAAATTTTACTTGAAACACGACGTAGTAGCCCGACTGGAGGCTGGAGTGAATTAGAGCACTCCCGAGCTACACACACGACTATGACCAACCCACCTTCGTGAGATGAAAGAACTATAACAGAAATGTAAATTTCAGATATTTATAAAAAAAATTGTGCGGTCGGATGGCCCCCCTCAGCAACGACGTTGCTTACGTTTATTCTATAGCTCTGAATTTAATTCGAAATGAAATCTGTATATTTCAGTAGGTTATATGATAAAAAGAGACAGGGACAGAGAGAGAGAGCGAGAGAGAGAGACAGAGCGCGAGAGAGAGAGAGAGAGAGAGATAGAGAGAGAGTGAGAGAGAGAGAGAGTGTTGTGCAATCGGCTACGCATTCACCTGCTTGAGTGCTCATTTGCAGCTTGCTTGTAGTAAAATTTAAAATTCAATATGTAGTAGGCTAGATATACACACAAACACAGCCTATGGCATTTCGTTACGTGACGATTTCTACTAAATCGCACTACCCGTAAGCCGCGTTAAGGAACTTCGTTCGTAAAATTATTGCATGGGATTTAAAAATTAGTGATTAAATATATTTTAAACATTTTTAGAAATGTCGGTTTGTTTGTTTTTGTAAGCATCAATGCTAAGTTACAAAAGTTTTAACTTTAAAGTCAACAAAAGTTTCGCCCGCGTGAATAACGATTTTAATACAAACTTAGAGATCCCATTTCAACCCTTCTTTAGAAAACGGCATATTACATTTTTCTAAATCACTAATTGATTTATTCGATACATACAAAAACACAAATCTTTCCTCTTTATAATCTATATACATAAATGTATAAAATTCTTGTGTGACAGTTTTAGTTATCATACTCCTCCAAAACCGCCTTAACAATTTTGTTGAAATTATATATATATATTTTCAGACGGTCTGACAATATGTTGTTATTTATACCCACTCCAGTTTTTTTATTTTTTGGACAATGTTTTACTTTAATTTTTTTTGATGTGGCATTAGAAAATACATACAACCCTTAATTTTCAGATGGTAGCATTAACCCCTATTTTATAAAAGCGATATTATTTATACTATTCACAATTAAACTCAGTTTTGGCTGCTATCGGGTCTCAGATTTATAGGGAGGATATAGGGAGGACAGATATTTAAACAAGATTTCAATTTGAATTTCTTTTCCAGCATACAAGGAACAGGACATTTATTTGTTCAGGGAAACGAGCCGTGAAGTCATTTTCATTTTGGGAAGTATTCACCTTCATCACTGCTCATGTGATATTTTGCATTGGTAAATCGATACCACTGCTCTGTTATCTTTGTCTAGGTGTTTCATATATCTTATGCCAGAGTTTGTGCTGTTTCGTGTTTTGCTCTTAATCGATTCATAATGTTAAAATAGTTATCAGTAAAAATGTTGGACGAAACTCTTGTTTTACTTGTAAATAAATACCTGAAATACGCTTCGGAGGCTACTATATAAGAAAATACCTCAGCCCAATGACGTCACTTTTGAGCGGTAGAGGTCCACCTTTACATATATAGGCACATAGGAAATTTAATTTCCAATTTACACATTTTTCAACCATAAATAATAAAAGTAAGTATAGAAAAGGAACTATATAAAGGCCTTACAGAAATAAACTACCCATATTGTTTTGACAACAATTACAAGTTTTTATTCGCCGATAATGTTTATTGATTAATTTTTTATGTAGGATTTTTATGATGATTTGGGTCTAAAAATTATTCACAAATTGTAAATAATTAATAGTATATTTGGATTTAAGTTTATATACCATTAAGCTTCTCGAATAGCCACTTACATCGTCGAATATCTCTTATACTATAATATCGGGATTTAAGTACTGGTTAGTTATGACTACTAAAGCTAACTATGTCGTAAGCTCCTCGTTAAAACATCACATAAAATTATACAAATAAATAAAATTTAAGTGTCCGTTTGTATTGTTAAAATAACTTATTCCTATTAAATGTATATTTTTTTATGTGACCTGAGCAATTGCCGTAGCTTATGAGCACTTGCAACAGGATACATATATAGGTCCAAACTCGTGATATTGGCTATTAATTATCCTTTGCTCAGTAATTTTGATTAGCTACCGTGTTCTTTAGACCGAAAAATACTGCTTACGGTACGGCAATAACTAACACTGCGGTGGTACCTGCGTTGGTAGTTTTTGTCTTTGTCTGTTTATTGCTAATCTCCGAAACGACTGGACCAATTTAAGCAGGCCTTGTAGATAGCTGTATTATAAGGTGTAACGTAGGTTCTTTTAAGAGTTAGGTTTTCATAAAAACTAACAAACTTAACAATAATGTTATAAACCACGTATGCGGTGTTAGGCACAATAATAGTTACAATAATACCATTTAAAAAAATCTATTCTTTTTTTAAACGATCATTATCATCAAGAGGCTTTGTTTGAATGAAATGAAAAAAAAAAATGGAATGGATAGGTCACCTCGATTAAAAATCACTTACAGGATAATTTAAAAATGTATATCTGTATCAATTATTCATTTTATTGGACGCTCATAGCTAGGTGATCAGTTCTTATGATCTATGGGCCACTAACCACTCTATAAGAAGAAGAAGATTGGTTTCACGAATTATCTGATTAAATATAAGGATCTTCAACATTAGTATGAGTAAACATACAAATCAAACGGATTTAAAAACACCATCTAAAAAAGCTACATGAAATAGATATTTTGAATGACGTATAATAAATTCAGCTAGCCGTTTCTTTGTTGTCGAAAGTTCGGTACGAACTCGATATATATGTAGATTAATGAAAAATATGTAATTATACGCCAATGTTTATTTAATTTTAGGATCTACATATTAATTTCATTTACATCTATACTTATAAAAAATCATGCCTTGTTAGCCTGTTGTCTCACATCTCAAATATGCAAGACCAAATGTAGCTAATATTTTGAATGCGAAAGTGAGTATGTCATAAGTATGTTTGTTTCTGACACTTTTGCGCCTAAGCCAACCTATTATGATGTATTTTGATATACTTTATAGATGGGACATGAATCATAGAGAAGGTTATTGGCTTCATTTTTGTCGTGAAAACTAAACTTGAAAGGGTTGAAACAGGTAATGAGAGTTTAGTGTAGCGACATCTACATGCAACACGACGTAACTCGATAGAAATACAAGATTGTCAAAATCTCGCATCAAGCTACAGCGACACCTACATGGTATACTATGCAACGATATGGATGACCAATGAGCGTCACGATCCTAAATCGCGCTATCAGAGTTTCCTACGATCGTAACCTATATATACAACTTTCCAACGTAAGTCGTTGGGCTTTGGCCCCGGGCTTCGGCCCGCCAGGCAATATCACCGGCCTGGTCGGAGGATCCTCCCGTTGAGTTGGAGGGACATTACATACCTCAGTACCTCCACAATCTGGTACCAAAATCGATATTCACGCCTGCGAAGCGGGCAAAAAATAGCTAGTAAATGTAATAAAAGTTCTAATAAATTTATTATAAGATCGAATTCTTATATTTGTAATAAGATTTACGAGTTTATTATTTATATTTAGCCTTATAAAGCGAATAAATACCACTACACGTATTCGCCCTATCGCCTATACGCCCTATATCTATGCCCATAATATTGAGATATAGATAAATATCTTTAGCTTTTAAGATTTTCAAAAAGTAGGATGAATAGTTTTATGTATTAAAGTAAAAATAATTTAGCTCCTTTATATCCACACTGCGGTGCTAAAATCTTTGTTTTTCGTAGTAGTAGAGCTATGTTTCCCACAGCACAAATTGGCCTGCTCGTGAAAATATTACCCTCTCACAGAAAATCGGCGTAAAGTGACAGAGTACTGTTGCGTTGCCTGCGATGAGTGAAAGCGCTGGGGGTGTTCCAACCCCCTATGTTCCCCTCCTTTTTCCCCTTCGCATGCCTTCTCTCTTATCCCTTAGGTAAGCAACGCGCATGTGATACTTTAAGTATCGCAAGCGTTGATAGGTTGCAGTAACTGCTTACCATCAGGCGGACCGAATGCTTGTTTGCCAACCGTCATGACATAAAAAAACCAAAAGGTTAAACGTTCCGCTCCTCTACTTCACTGTGAATAAATTATTGCCATAAAAACATCTTCAAATTTATTCTATCGCTTTTGGATAATTTTAACCATTTAGTATAAAAAAATTAAATATTTTAAAATGTCTTATATACATTTGTTGCTTGCTTTTTCTAGCTTCTCAATGAAACTGTAGACTTATGAAATTTAAATAACGCAATCAAATGTTTGAATGTGTGTGTTTTGATTGTCAAGTTAAGGGTTGGAATAGAATTGCGGAGTTCGTTCAGGTATTGTACAAACATTTGCACAGTCACGTATGTTTGCTTGTAGAATGAAATGACAGAGTGTTTGAATATTTAACATGTTATGGAAGGTATAGCGTATTTATTTAATAATGTTACTCTATATTGTTACGGAGTTAGTAGTTGTAAACTCATACTTTTTTCAAGTACAAGTGGGCCGGCTGAACCGGGGAAGTACTTCCCTCTCAGACAGACACCGAGTACTTTAGTGTTTCGTAGGATGAGTGAGAGCGCCGAAAGGTCAGTATTCCAACCTTTCTTCTTATAACCCTTGGGTTGCCAACACGCATGTAATACTTTAAGTATCATAAGCGTTCATACATAGGTTGCGGTGACTGCTTAACATCAGGTGGATCGTATTCTTGTTTGCTTACTGCCATGAAATAAAAATAGTATAGCGTTTTATTTAGTGATGTTTCTTTATATTGTAACGATATTACAATATGACTTCTAAATAGAGATGTAATTTTGGAATAGTGCTTGTTTAAAGCATTAAAATTTTTAGTTGAGTTATTAAACGTAAATTGTCATTATAACCCTCTGGTTTTTCTGCGGTTCGGTTGCACTCATAAAAAGTAAATTACATAGACACAACCTCCATCCCCTCCCCTCTCATCCTACCTGAATAATACGCTTATAGCCGGGTGCGCTCACTGATCGGTAAACGATCAATGGGTTAAGCAACTTTAGGTGCGGTCAGTCACTAGATGGGTGATCGCATAGTGGTATTTCAACTGAGCGTCTCCGTGCTTCGGAGGGCACGTAAAAATTCGGTCCCGGCTGTTGACAATTTGACAACAGTCGATAAGTCAAGTCAGAGGCCTACGGGCGACCTGAACAACACTGACACTAGGTTGGCCACTAACCACTCGATAAGAAGAAGATTCTCCCTGAATTTGTTTCACTGGTTATTCTCAGGTGGACGTTCAACTTTTGGAAGTAGTGAAAGAATCTGAGTTACAACAAAGAAGTGTAATGCTTTATACCGCCTCACCGAGTTAATAACTGCAGTTGAGATTATAAATGTAAGAACAGAGTAATGAAATTTGTTGTAAATATCTTTTAAAATACATGAAGGTCTATTGTTAGCTGGCTTATTTTAGTTCTGACTAGAATGTTATGTGTTAATATAAAATTTGATCGTTATTCTAAGTGTTCGCGACTGATATATTACACGTTTGTTTTGGCTACAGAAGAATACAATATTTATAATATTTTTATAGACTCGAAGCTTCGCTTGCTGAATTTTGGTACATCTTCTTTTAGGTGAAGGCTATTTTGTTAACTATAATATGTATAAATATATAAGGCGTCGGGATGTGACGACCCCGTCGCCCGCTGTTGGGATAACCTCTGTTACAGCAGAGATTATTCCACCAGTGCAATCAGTCACACTGGTGGTAGGTCTTTTGTTGCAAGAGGCTGGCTAGGTAGGTACCACCGCAGTGTCCAATATTCTGCCGCCAAATGGTAGTGCTTAGGCACTGCTGTGTTCCGGTTTGAAGGGCATTGTACGCTAGTGAAATTACTGGGCGAACGAGATTTAAGAACTTATATCTCGAGGTTGGCAACGCGTGAGTGGCACCTACTAATGGTGCTGCAAGCGCTCATAGGCTGCGGCAGCCACTTACCATCAGGTGGGCCGTATGCTTGTTTGCCAACTTCTAACATAAAAAAAATATATATGAATCCCATTATAAACATAAAATTTAAAAAAATTTAAGTCTCGCAAAGCAGTTCTTCTACTACAAAAAGTGGTGAGATCTCATGTACACTTAACTTAACGGCAACTTATTCTACTCATACAAATACTTAGTATCGTAAAACTGCCAAGTTTCAGGCATGGTTATACATGAGATCTCACCACTAAAACACCAGTGTTGCAGGAGCCTCTCACAGTCCATTCTGATAAACAGAAAAGTACCGTAGCGACCCATACGACACCACCCTCCTGGGTGTGGTCTGACGTCAAACACCCAACGCCCTACCGTCGGACCCCGTCAGCTTCACCGGGCAGTCAAAGCCACCTGCACAATCGACTCCCGGCTACTGAGCTCCCCTGGCACGACAAGGCTAGGGTACCGCAGAGTTCTTCCTTATGTCCTTAGCCGAGGGCCAACTATGACGATGAACTAGGTCAGGTAGGGTATATCTATGGCACCAACTTTGATGAAAGAAATTGACTGTAATAGTAATTTAGACGGACAGAGTAAAAAGTAGCTAAAATTGCGAAAACGGAACCCTACAAGTCGATTTCCTGTCATACAATTTAATCGAATTGAGTTTTATTAACTCCGAACTTTTAATTTCCGTGCCATTTAGCCGTCAAACTTTCATCAGCTGTCGACATTTCGACCGTCAATAAATTCTTGTTCCGTCAATCGTAAAATTAAGTTAAACGAAACGTCCGGGCGACTGTTCAAATTATGACAGTTTCAATTGGATGTCGCGATGGTATTTCAACTCTCAATTCCGATATTGTACCTTTTTCAATTATAATTTATGAAGGAATTCGTTTATTTTCATTAAATAATTCCAATGGTTCGTTGCTTAGATTCGATATTAAAATCAAATTTTATAATTGTTTTATTTAATCGTAATAATATACTTGCAGCCTCGATGCTTTGCATGATTGACATTAATTATAAAAATTTTAATAATAAATAAATAAATAAGTTTTTTCGACTACCTTCGTTTGAGATAGATGTGCTAGTAAATTGTCGTACTTTTAAATAGTTATAAAATTATTATAAAGTTTATAATTACTGCTTTTTTGTTACCAAACAATAGTATATACTTAAAGGTTGCATTGCTAGTGTTGTTTACAACTGAAGTTGCTCAAAAGCAAAAGTGTTTCTTGTTCTGTTACGAAGTGAAATTTTAGATCAAAATGGCCACTCCTCAGTGCTTTCAGTGCATCAAAAATGTTAACCTTGATGAAGTTATACAATGTGATGGCTGTAAACGCCAATTATGTGTTAATTGTAGTGGACTAACTAGCAGTGAGATTAAAGTAATGGGATTGAAAACTAAGCGCACCATGCTATTTCTATGTCCACCCTGTCGTGAAGGATTGTTTCAAGTGCCTATTTTAATCAAATCTGTTGAAGCGTTAAGAGATGATGTTAAATTAATGCAATCGCAATTAACATCGCGCCCTTCACATGCTGCTGACATAAGCTCTAAAAATGAAGTGGATGTGACAGAAATTATCACCGAAATGGCAGAACGTGATCTTAGAGCTTGTAATGTTATTGTGAGTGGTGCTCAGGAATCAGAATCTGCTGAACCGTCCAATCGACAGCAGCATGATCAAAATGTTGTGCAGGACCTTTTAAGTAATGTTGAGGGTGTTGAAATTGATGAAATTGTGAAAGTAATAAGATTGGGTAAAAGATCTGGTAATCGTCCACGCCTTATGAAAGTAGTTCTAAAATCTCGTGACTGTGCTTTGAAGATTTTACGCTGTGGCAGAAAAATTCATCAGTCGCTAAAAGTTTTTAATGACCAAACACCAAAACAAAGAGAAGAACTGCGAAAACTTCGAGAGGAACTCTCCGCCAAGTTGGAAAGTGGTGAGAGTAACCTTACTATTAAATACATCAGGTCAACCCAAAATAGTTAAGATTTCAAAAAACTAACATATTGCCCACAAAGCCTATATTCAACATTATCTTTTATGTATACTAACATTTGTTCAATTAATACTAAATTTGATCTTTTAATTAATGAAATCAAGCAAGAAAATCCTACATTTATATTACTGACGGAAACTTGGTTAAAAACTAAAGATAAGATCACCAATTACTCAATACCCGGTTACACCCTTCACAGGCTTGACAGGATACATAAAATAAAGGGTAATAGAGGAAAATCACAGGGAGGTGGAATTGCTGTATATATCAAAAATATCATAGATAATATACCAATAATTGCCAAAATTAATAAAAAGTATATGGATGATATAACTGAAGCTCTTTATTTAGACATACAGTTTGGCAAACATCATTTTTTATTAATAACGGTGTATAGGGCTGGTAATGATACTGATTGGTTTACTCGAGACAGTAAGCTTTATGAGAATATAAAAAGTGCTTGCCAGTACAACTTGGTAATCATAGCAGGAGATTTTAATTATAATGAAATATTATGGCCACTTACAAGTGAACAAAATTTGACCGGATCTGCTGCCTTATTTAGAGACACTTACTTTGATACATCATTGCACCAGCTTGTATCACAATGTACCCGGTACCGATCTGGTAATACACCTTCTCTCTTGGATTTAGTTATGACTAATGATGAAACCTTGATATCTGAAGTATCTTATCTGCCTCCCATAGGCAAAAGTGATCACTGCGTATTGAAATTCTCAATTCAATATCATACCAGCAAAAATTTGCAAACTCCATGTAAGAAGCGTGCCTATCACAAGATTGATTTCGACTCCTTTCAGGCTGACTTGTTAAGGGAACTGCAGACACAAACTTTTCAAAATACAATGGATATGGATGATGAGTGGTGTAGACTAAAACAAATTATTGAAGCAAGCATCGATAAATATGCACCCTTAATGTTGAAAAAAGTACACATAACAAATAAACCATGGATTAATAAACATATTATGAACCTTTGTGCACAAAAAAAATTGCTGTGGAATAAATACATTCAAAACAGAAGTGATGAAGGATATATAGCTTTTCGCAAATGTAATAATCAGTGTTTGGCTGAAACTCGTAGACAGAGAAGTTTATATGAAAGTAAAATTATTGATAGTGGTAATAAGCCTTTCTATGCACATCTGAGGTCTTGCATATCAAACAAAGTCGGAATTCCACCCGCAATTCGAGACTCACAAGGTAATTTAGCTACAAAACCTGCTGCGATTGCTGAAGCATTTGCAATGGAATTCCAAAAAGCATACTCCGAGGAGCCACAGCTAGACCAGAACACTGCTGTAGAAACTGTGCCCAGAGTTAATCGGTCATTGTGTGATATACAATTTACATCAGCAGAAGTTTTAGAAGTAATGAACAATTTAAACACAGAATCGGCTGCAGGGCCTGACAACATACCTGCAATAATATTGAAACGTTGCTCATTTATTTTGGCACCCCACTTAACAGCGATTATGAACAAATCTTTTGAATCAGGACAACTGCCCCAGGACTGGAAACATGCCCTTGTAACCCCAGTCTTTAAAAGAGGAGATAAATTGGAACCTTCTAACTACAGACCCATTAGTCTAACAAGTATCATATGTAAATGTATGAAAACGAAAAGATAATTTGTAACAAACTCAAAAGATTTTTGGCAGAGGAAAAAGTAATTGTCAAACAACAACATGGCTTTGTTGAAAAACGTTCAACTATTACAAATCTACTCTTGTGTGTCAACCATTGGTGTCGAGAACTGGATAAAAAGAACCCTGTGGACATATTTTACTTGGATTTTGAACGTGCATTTGATAAAGTCCCACATAAAAGACTCCTACTGAAATTAGAGCATTTTGGAATCCGAGGCAGACTTTTAGGATGGTTAACTGACTACCTCAAAAATAGAACTTTTCAGGTGAGGGTAGGAGAAAGCCTCTCAATGACTAAATCAGTTCTTAGTGGAGTTCCTCAGGGCTCGGTGTTGGCTCCAACCTTATTTGGAGTCTACATCACCGACTTATGCTATGCTATAGAATCACAAGTAACCTTTTTTGCGGATGATGTAAAATACTTTGGAAATCCGTTTCTGACCCACGCTACTCTTCAAAGAGACTTGGAACAGATTCAAGAATGGACTAAAGATTGGATTGTTAGATTGAATCCATCAAAATGTACTGTTTTGCACCTTGGTAATAACAATCCAAAGAAAAAATATACAATTGGAAATATTCAAGTAGCATCTGTTGATTCGCAGAAGGATCTTGGTGTTTTTATAACAAGTGACTTAAAATGGGGCAATCATATTACAACTATTGTCAAAAAAGCAAATTCTCTTATTTATGCTATCAGAAGATCTTTTCAACACCTAACAACTGAAACATTATTAAAAATTTACAAAACATATATCAGACCCTTGTTGGAATATGCCTTCCAGATCTGGAACCCATATTACAAAAAAGATATTGAAATTCTTGAAAATGTACAAAGAAGAATAACTAAAATACCTTTATGTCTTTAAAAAAAATCATATCCTGAGAGAATTAAGATTTTGAAGCTGCAAACTTTAACAGATAGACGTATTCGTGGAGACTTGATTGAAACATATAAAATATTGAGCAATAAATATAACTGTCCCGACTTGACTTCTATCTTTACTTTGAACAATCGTGAGAGACTAAGACAAAACCACAATTTAAACTTGATGAGAACTAGAGTATCCTCAAAAGCAGCATATCATATGCTTAGTAACAGGGTTGTGGCATTCTGGAATAGGCTTCCTCGTGAAATTGTTGAGGCAACTTCAGTAAACAGTTTTAAGAACAAGTTGGATAGATGGCTCCAAACGACAGATTGCTAGCACAGATATAGGCACATCAGCAAATTGCTGCTCGCCTATCATAATATAATAATAATAAATAAACGCTGCACACTCAACGGCCCCCATTAGGATAGTAATACCGTGTGTCGGGGGTCCGGAAACATTCACAATGACAAGGACAAATACACCCAGACCGGAAAATATGCTTGCATGGTCAATACAAACATATTATGCTCCGAGCGGGAATCGAAGCCGCGACCTGTGGCGTTTAAGACAGGTTCGCTACCGCTGCACCACAACGTCGTCGTAAGGTACTTAATTATCAAGATGTTTTCTATCAAAATCAAAATCAAAATTCTTTTTATTCAAGTAGACTTTTAAAAAGTACTTTTGAATAGTCAAACGCTACCTAGTATACACTACGCTATTATACATTATTATGAGTTGTTATTGTAGTACAGTAACCTATTCCCTGTCCTTATATAATAAAAATAAACGCTACACACCCAACGGCCCCCATTACGATAGTTATATCCTGTGTCAGGAGTTTTGAAAGAATCGGGAGATATTTAATAAGTCCCAGGGACTTACCATTAACTCCTATTGCGATTCAATTTCGACAAAATCAATTCAATTCAGTTCTGACTGTAAATCGAATAAATTTGTCGTGGTACGAAATAGCGATGTAGCTCAGCTTAGGTCGTCATTTGAATCACAATAAAAATTAATGGTAAGCCCCTGTTATTATCAAGGCTCTGAGAAAAGAAATACTACACCTCTTGTACCAAGTCTTCGACGAAATTTCTTTAATATTCATATATCAAATTTCGCACCGTCTCGATGTCTTAATACATTAAAAGGAAAAGTTTCCCTCGTTTGTTTTTATTTCATTCTAACTTTTGGGAGTCAAATATCAAGATCCGAAAATTTATTTAGAATAAGTTTGAGAGATATGGTTTACTCATTGCCAGATAATCTTAGATTACGATTTGATTTTATTTAACAATATGTTAAATCGTCTAAGCTCGTGCTATGTTAAATAAATGCTTTTAATAAGGTTTAAGTACGCGTAATTAATTTATTTTATAAACTTGATAAATAACACAACTTAAACAATAACAAAATATATCTGAAAAATTATGAAGGCAACCTATACCGTTAGGCAAATTGCAAGCAGCAAGACTCTCTGCCTTGAAAAGGTTACTAGGTGTTAGACAATTATACTTTAAAGTTTCTTTAAAAAAAATCATAAACATATTCATATTCATAAACGATAAAATGACACGACTTTAGAAAAGCCAGTACATATTACAAGTATTATTTAATCTTTTTTTATATGTAACTGGCGACCGGCCCCGACTTCGTCCGGGTGCATAGTAAATTGTTCCGTTTATATCCGGTAACGGGTACCGTGAGAGTTTTAATTCCGTTCTTGGTTCTTCCACTTATAAACTATCTACCTGTATACAAACATTAAGTTATACATTTTTTCCATACGAACTTCCCTACCCGTCGATTCCATACAAACCTGGTATTTTTTTTTAAATTAAAATTTACTTTATATTTAATATTTTCTGTCATAAAAACTTTCTCCTGACATAACAAACACAACAAAAAAATAGTGAAATCGGTCCAGCCGTTCACGCGTGATGGCGTGACCAAGGGATATAGGGATTCATTTTTATATATATAGATAAAAATTATGTATTTATTTGAAATGATAAATGATCCAGCCCTCCTATCACCAATTATTATAAAATATTATTTTTTCTATTATTTAATATAGACATAAAAAATAATAATATCAATAACAAAATAAAGCACATACTTTTATGCTTTCAAAGAGAAAAGTGTTTTATTTTTTAATTATCATTTTTCGCGAATAGGAAGATGTGTACATTAGCCTAGTTTTAGTGAGAAACATTAAAATTTTATAGTTATTTACGTTCTGCAAACACTTCGGTGGAACAGCAGTTAAGAAGTTAGCACTGTTTTAACGATCTTTTCCTTAATAACTGTATTTAGTGAAAGAAGTTTCACTTCTATAATGTTATTCTTAAGTATTTCTTCGGCATTTGTATTTGGGAACGAAATATTCCTATCTTAAAATGATGCTAAATCTAAACGTATTTCCGTAGTTCTAACCATTTCTATTAGTAATAGAGTTATACTTTTCCGGGGAAGTACTACCCTCTTAATGAAATACGGCGTAAAGTAACAGTATCTGTAGTTGTAGTAGTAGCGTTTAGCTCCTTTACTTTTTTCCCATCTCAACCCTTCCACTACTACAATATATAGTATCGCAAGCTTTCACCGATTGCGGTGACTGCTTACCATCAGGTGCACCGTATGCTTGTTTGTCAACATTCAAAACAAAAAAAAATCCATCAGATTTGCTTCGGGGTTTGTATATGGGAACAAAAAATTTCTTTAAGACAATGACGTTTATAATTTAAACTTATTTTCAAAAGTATTGATACTATTGGAACTGTTGTTGTGATGGATCACAGTGGACGTGAGGGTAACATCAACTTTCATCACCGTTAACCAATCTCTTAAAGAACTGCAAACCTCTGTCTCCTGGGAAACCTTGGCATTCAGTACCTAACTGATATTCTCTTTATTGAAAAAAAAACAAATTACGAAAGATATTTATGTAACCAATAAAAAAACCGCGTCACATCGGAAATGTATTATCTTTGAAGCAATAAATCGCCTTCTTCAATACTGTCACTGTATTTCTCTACTTGATATATGGTGACAGCGTTGCTTGGTCTTCTTTGATGGATTAACAAACGTATCCAATAGAGGCATATAAGTTTTGAACGAGTTAATGACTATATTATATGGATTCTTCTTCGTCTTAGCATTATTCCCGGTATTTTATTTACCCAGGGGCTGCTTATTACTCTTATACGGATTTGATAGGTTACTAGTTTTTACAGGGAACGATTGCCATCTGACCTCCGTAATTCTAAGGGCGAACCAGTAACTCATTGGATAGGAGCAATTTACTTATCAAGAGTTAACGATTATTATCAGATGTTATGTGATAATAACCGGGACCGACAGCTTATCGTGCTCTCCGAGGCACGGTGGGGAGACCTACACGGACAAACGGCCAGACCGAAACAGAAATTTTAACAAACATCTGCTCGAGCGAGAACCGAACCCGCAATCGTCGAGACTAAAGGCAGACTCGCTACCCACAACGCCACAACGGTTTCGAACTATATTAAATGGATTATATAGAAGGAAAAATATGTAATGTGCATGTATATATAACGAACAAAATAAACGCTACACACTCAACAGCCCCCATTACGATTGTTATATCCTGTGTCGGGGGTCCGGAAACATACACATTGACAAGCACAAACACACCCAGACCGGAACTCATGCCTGTATGGTCAATACAAACATCAGCTCAGTGGTGCTTAAGGCAGGTCCGCAACCACTGCACAACGTAAATGGGATCATATGAATTGAAAGAAGAAGTTATATTCTTAAATAGTAAACATTCTTGTTTCCCCAGAAATCAAGAAATTGTGTTTTAATTTTCTTTTAGAACAAAGTGTTCTTATAAATTCATTTCAGGATTGTCTACAGAACTTGGATTTAGATATCAAGTCTTTTATGGGAGAAGTCAACAACTACACCATAGTCATAATAAAATCTAACTTGCCTCCCATTTTCATTATTATGTACTTGGACTTGTGATGATGAAAAGTTTGCTTTTAGTTCCTGGTAAGAGTGACAAAAGTGCTCGATTCTCTCCCGGAAAGATGACACTAATTAATTCACTTTCGTTCTTGGTAACCTAGCAAGAATGTTTAACCAAATTTGGACGCAAATAAGCAATACCATGTCAACCCACAAAATTGAAAAAACTGAGTTATATATGCAGAAGTGAACATTTTTCTTTAATATTTGTAGGGTTTTAAGCTTTAAAGCTCCTAAAAAAGCCATTTTTTAATTATGCAATTTATGTATTATGTTAAACGTTTTGGGTTATATTATATACGAAATATGCACTTTGTATACTTATTTTTAGTAAAAATAAGTATAAATAACTTACATAAATCTGCAATTGCCAAAAACTTGACCAATACATAAAAAAATCATATCAAGCAAGTTGTTCAAAATTTTCAAACGCGTTTTTCTCGAAATGACATTCGCGTGGGTTGACATGATATTGCTTATTTGCGTCCATTTGTTGTGTTTAAGTTTAATATTTTAGTTCAAAAGTGTCTTCAAATAGTTACACACGGTGCTGCTAGTTTTTCAATTAAGTAAAAACTACAATATAACTAGGTAAGCAGTAGACCTACTGCTTGTTTGGAACGTAACTGTAAATATTTTTAATCACACCTCTGATATCAGATAATTACCACGATCACTTGTAAAAGCAGTTACAATCGGCTATTCTTCAACGCAGTTCAAAAATGTATGATTTTTTATTAATTTCAGTACAAATAGTCAGTGCAGGCAATCGTAAATGCGGTAGAGCTTCTCTATGTAATTGACAGTTGTGGAAGCGGTTACGACAGGCCATGGACACTTGAACACGTTGCGGACTGCTGGGTTCGAACCGAAAATGTATGTCTATACATGTCTGTCACCTATATTTGTATATATTATACTTTTTTGTACTTATTTACATGACACAGAAGTCATTCTAAACAGTTGGACTGATTAAAATTGTAATAAATTGTTATATGTTTGCGTGAGTGTGTTTTTGTGGATTTTTCACTATTGAAGTTCAAGTACCAAGTTCAAAACTTTTTTAAAGACTGTCTGTGGCGCTGTATTATAGCAATTTCTATATCATTTAATGATCGAAATGTGTAATATTCAGAAATGAATTTTTAAGCTAGACAACTTTTTCAGTATTTTTTTTTATTTTCATGGCAGGGCAACGCCTGCTATGCGCGGTAGTAGATATTATTGTAAATGTTATGGACGGTGTCAAGACGACACTAATAAACTTACTAAACACGACCTTTCTATCATAGGAAAAATAATTGTATACGCACTACGGGAGAAAAGTAGGACATTGCTACCCGAGATTGTAAAGTTTGTCATAATACGCGGGTGGTTTCTATTACTATAAAAAATAAGATTTTCGTTATTAAATAAGGGATAGACATATGTAAATTATTGTAAGTTATACTTATACATTTTTTTTTTAATTATATTTCCGACGTTGCTTTTCTTTTACCTTTATTCTTATACATTCTCTAGGGTGCAATTATATCACGTCCTTACCCTATTTGTGTTTCTTCCTTAAATTTTTCTTCCCTTATTTCATAATGAAAATGAAAAGAAAACAGTATTAATAATGTAGCAAAAGTAAATTATAAAATAACGGACGCCTATAACTACAGCCAATATAATTATTTTTAAACCAAATTCGTAAGTGGTTTTTGTAATTATACATAAGAATCTTAAGGGCGTTTTAGGAATGGGGTTTTTTTTCCAGCTATAGTTGTTTCAGCATAAGCACCGTGCTTTATTTTGCAGTTCAAAATATGGTCTAATGTGGCGAGTGTCAGTAGCATACCTATAGCGCTTTTTATTATACGAGCTTATAAGCGCGTCCACATTCTGTGTGCATGGTAAACGTGTCTATGATGATGATGATGATGATGATGATGATGATGATGATGATGATGATGATGATGATGATGATGAAGATAGCCTCACAGCCGTGTTCGGCTATAGCGACAGCTTCATTGACACTATCAAGATGAGCTAAGTTGTTCAGCTCGTCGGTGTGCTTTCCAATGGCTTGCATAACCAATCTCAGCAGTAAAAGTGCGCCCACATTGGGCGCACGTTAGCACACCGTTTGTGTACCTATAGGGAATCACTGCAGGTGGCCGGGATTTAGGGCTTTTTAAGGAATCCAAATACGAAAGCTGTCAGATGAAACGCGTCTATACGCACCTATACACGTTTCGAAAAACTAGCCCACATATACGCAAACTCACATAATACATATTTACATGTTAGCACACATGAACACATGAGAACAATTTTCATTAAGAAAGCTTGAAGTATTCTAGAACAAGGTAATTTCCAATTCTAGGGATAGGAAGGTATAAGATGGGAAAAAGCATGAGAGCAGAGAGAGTGATAGATTGAGCCCCTCGCACTCGCACTAGAACAAATTATGCGAGTTTTTCGCTAAAGATCAAATGAATTTCCATTTTCTACTTTTATAAATCTACGACTCATTTAAAGAGTGAATTTACTCGTCGCTTCCTATTTTACTTTAGCCATTAAAATCGTAATATCGTATATTTTTTCGTAATTTTAAATGTAATCAATCTTTGTTTTCGTATTGCGTGGGACGGAATGAGTTAACGTTTACTGTGTTCATAACGAAGGGTTTAGGGGTGGTCTAAAACTGATGGAGCGTAGCTTAACGTTTTTTTTAAGTAAAAACAATAAGCTATTTTACAGCTTTGCTATAATGACGGATACAGCTTGTGCACATGCTGTGTTCTCTGTTTTTTATGACAGTCGGCATAGAAGCTTACTTTCCGCCTGATGGTAAGCAGTCACCGCAACTTATGAACACTTATGTTACTTGAAGTATCACATGCGCGTTGTCAACTCAAGCGATAGGAAGATAGAAGGAATGAGAAGGAAAAAAAGAAAGGGAAACGCAACAGTACCTACTGATAGCTGCAATGCGTCTCATCATCTAGTAGTAGTAGTAGTATTGCTACTAGATGATGAGTATCTTCTGCACCATTTCTTATGTCTATAATAGACAGGGCCAGATATTTATAAATTTAGAATTGACGACGATTAATTTAAAATGAACTTAGTTACTTTTTACTATTTCCTATCAGATTATATTATTTTGAACCTAAATGTGACAGGTAGTATGTGCACAGAGATTGTTGTTACGATATAAGGATTGGGCTAAATTAGTGTTATATTCCATGGTCCATATCATGGGATACAACACTAACATCTGGAACAGCACATTTTAAGTACAACTACCCCGATCATAGACATATAAAAATAGGCCGAGGAAGTGGTGGAAAAGAAAACGATTTACGATCCTCTTTGTTTCTTTTTCTAGCCGTGACAAAGAACTTCACGTTCGGCCAGTGAAGAGTTCGCGCGCTCGGTTGTTTTCGTGTCCACGCTAGAACAGAGAAGGATTATCATTTGTTCTCTTTTTATCAAACCATAACGTCCACTAACACGATAGTCCCATTACTAGCGGGGTCTATTCTTATATGTCTATGGCCCAGACCGCAACAGATGCCGGTAAACAATCTTCCTCATACGGATCTAATATTTTTACGCTCAAATCCAAACATAAACAAGCCTTACTATGGCAAAACATTTTTTAAATAACTCTTATCTATTATCCTTACTTCCTTACTAATATTATAAATGGGAAAGTAACTCTATCTCTCGCGCTTTCACGCCAAAACTACTGAACCGATTTAAATGAAATTTGGTACACAGATAGTCTAAAGCCTGAAAATAGACATAGGCAACTTTTTAATGCAAAAAAGGGTTGTAATCGTCATTTTTAGAGACAGAAGCTTGAAACTTATTTTAGGTTGTTGATTCGATTTAAATAATTATGACATTAGGGTGTGGAGGTGCGACGCATGTGAGAAACGTATCCAACATGAAGGGGAGTATCCTCCGACCAGGCGGGTGATATTGCCTGGCGGATCGAAGCCCTGGGCCGAAGCCCAACGACCTACGTTGGAAAGTTGTATATATATCTCAAGAGCGTAGGAAACTTTGATAGCGCGATTTAGGGTCGTGACGTTCGTTGATCGTCCATATCGTTGCATAGTATGCCCTGTAGGTGTAAAAGGAGATGAAAGCAGAAAGTTTTTCATACGCGTGAAGCCGCGGGCAGAAGCTTGTTACTTATATTTATGAACAAATTTAATTGGCTTCTTATAAAATGTGAGACAAAAGAGTATACAGTTTAAGTACTGAAAATTATTACTCATCAATCTTACTTTTTGAGTATAAATTATCCTATAAAATGTTTTTAGCTATCAAAGGTTGGAAGTATTGCTCTAAGGGTGATTTTTCCGTGTACCTTAAATGGATAAATCTTGTACCGTTAAGGGGTTTTATGAAAATATCTTTTTACAATCATTTTTAAGGTTTTGATCCACATTTAGCGATATATTGCTAATATATTATATTTTATTTTAAAATATTTCCTTTATTTATTATATTGGCTATGATAGAGAGAGAAATAGCGCGAGAGAGACGGTGAGATGGAAAAGCATTGCATGACTGGTATTTTTATATCAAAATATTTCCTTCATTTAATTTATTGGCTATGATAGAGAGAGAAAGAGCGCCAGAGAGAGACGGAGAGATAATAAAGCGTTGTATGACTTGTATTTTTAGTTTAGTAATAATTGAGGTAGTAGTATCAGTGTCTTAAGTGCCTGCTCAAAATATTTACATTGGTAGTTAAGTATGTGGCGTATGTAATAGGTATAATTATTATGACCGTATGTATGAACACAGTTGTTTTACTCGAGTCAATCAAGCAAACATTGTATAATTGTATAATATAGCAATGTAGAGACGGGAAATATACGGATTAATACTACATACAAGCATGCCCCGTTGTCCTGCCGGATACCTGACTTTTTATTTATTCCAGGATAAGCAAAGGCAAAACAAAGTGCAAAATCTATATAAATTATAGATATAAATAAATCCCTTTATCCCTTGGTCACGCCATCACACGTGAACGGCTGGACCGATTTCACTATCTTTTTTGTTGTGTTTGTTATTGTCAGGAGAAGGTTCTTATGACAGAAAAAATTAATAAATCACGTGTCACGTTGTTTGTCCGCGATGGACTCCTAAACTACTTAGCCAATTTTAATAAAATCTTGCACACTATGTGCAGTTTCATCCAACTCGAAAGATAGGATAATTTATATCTCAATTTATAATCGAAATATTATTTTATTGCATATTTTTTTTATTTATTTATTTATTTTGTTGCATTCCACAATATATAGTATGTTGTTATATGATGATAGATACAGATATACATTGTGGACCCTGTCGGGCACAGCAAAGTAGGAGAGAGGAAGACTGACATTATTATTATTATTTGTACATAATTATATTTTTAATTGTATTATTTTAATGTTTTTAATTTATTTATCATTTAAATATTCATTAATACTGTAGTAGCATTTAGATAGTAATAGTTTCCTTAGTTTATTTGAGAATGTATGATG
The DNA here is from genome assembly GCA_023373885.1 of Hestina assimilis. Taxonomy (NCBI): domain Eukaryota; kingdom Metazoa; phylum Arthropoda; class Insecta; order Lepidoptera; family Nymphalidae; genus Hestina; species Hestina assimilis. The sequence continues at coordinate 5,538,120 of CM041762.1, read as the reverse complement.
TTTAGTTTCTTCTTTAATGGTATTGGGTAGATTGTTGTAGATTTTTATTGACATTACGTAAGTGCTAGTAGAATGCATCTTTATTTTGGAGGTGGGTAGGTTCAATTTATCATTGTGGCGTAGTGTATATTTTGATTGGATGTCTTCTCTTTTGAATAGAAGTTATGGTATTTTTAACAAATTTACAGATTTCAAGTATATATATACTAGGGAGGGTTAAAATATTATGCTTTTGGAAATGAGGTTTACAAGTGTTAGTTTCCTTTATGTTTGCTAAGATACGTATTAGTTTTTTCTGTAGTGTGAAGAGTGTAGGTGCATCTGTACTGTTTCCCCACAGTATTATGCCGTAACTTAACCATGCATAGGCATACGCATAGTAAGTAGTGAGGGCAGTTTCAAGGTTGGTAGTTTTTTTGACTTCTCTGAACGCGTAGATAAATTTTGATATTTTAGATTTAATACTATTAATATGCGGTTTCCAGTTAATGTTGGTATCTATAGTTAGACCAAGTAGGGTAAATTCCGGGACGTTTTCTATTTTAAAGCTCTTATATGTGAAATTTATATCTAATGGGGGTTTTTGATGGGGCTGGAAAGACATTATTTTGGTTTTGGAGAAGTTTATTTCTAAATTATGTTTTTTCATCCAATTTACTGTCTGATCTAGTATACAAGTTAAATTTTCATTTAAGTCTATATTTGTTTGGCATTCTGTCAAAATTGAGATGTCGTCTGCAAACAGGACACACGGGCCCTCTATATGTTTGGGAAGGTCATTAATATAAATAAGAAATAGGAGACATCCAATAACACTACCTTGGGGGATTGAGGCGTTAATTGTTATGCTGTTGGATTTGATATATCGTATTTTTTAGTAGTGTAGTCAAAATGCTCAATTTGTACTAGGTGTTTCCTATCTTTTAAGTAAGATGTGAACCATTCGAGAGCTTTACCGCGAATCCCTATTCCCTGTAACTTTTCTAATAATATATTATATTGGACTTTATCATATGCCTTTGTCATGTCAAGTAAAATGCCGATGGCATATTTTTTTGTATTAATTACATTTAGGGCTTGTTGTATAAATTTATAGACAGCTAATATTGTTGATCGATTTTTTCGGAACCCGTTTTGGCATTCGTCGAATATTTTATATTTTTCGCAAAAAGCGTAAACGCGTTCGCTCATACATTTTTCGAATATTTTTGAAGAGGTAGGTAGCAAAGCTATTGGGCGATAGTTGCAAGGGTCAGTTTTTTGGTTTTTCTTATGTATGGGTTTTATTACAGCGGTTTTCAAATTTTCTGGGAAGATGCCCTGTGTGAAGGATTGATTAATGAGTATTGAATAAGGTAAACTTAATTCATTTGCGCATTGTCTTATTAAAATGGGGGGCAATTCATCAATTCCATGACTTTTTTATTTTTTAGATTTTTAATTATTCTGTTAATTTCATATGGGGTGACGGGACTTAGGAATAAAGAATTTTCAATAGGGTGAGGCACACGGAAGTCCTGCGGCTCATTTTCTGTTAATTCAGACCTTTTTTCTCCGATCGACGCAAAGTAATTATTAAAAATATTTGCTATGTGTTTAGGATCCGAAATATTTATCTCATTAATTTTTAAATTTATATTGCTTTTTTCTTTTTTGGTTTTTATTAGTGCGCTCATTTATAATGTTCCACATAGTTTTGACTTTGTTATTAGATTTTTTTATTTTGTTTATATAATTTAATTTTTTTGCTAATATAACTATTCTTTTTAATGTCTTTTCGTAAGTTTTATAGTGACGTTTGATTATTGGATTATTTGTTTTAAGTGCTAATATTTTTAATAGTCGTTTGTTTGTGCATGAAAGTTTTATGCCCTTTGTTAGCCAGTATTTTTTAAATTTGGTTTTTATTTTTATTTGTCTTTTTGGTATGCATTGATTAAGAGATTTTATTAAGATTTTACTGAATGCGGAGTAGTTCTCGTTTATATTATTATCTGATTTAATTATTGATTCCCAATTCACATCCTGTATAGTTGTTTTGAAATATTGCATGTTACTATTGTTGTATAATCTCTTTTGAGCATACCAAGTATTTTGTTCATATATGTTTGCAGAAGCCAAGTTTATAATTATACCGCAGTGGTCTGAAAAACCTAATTCCTTTACTGTTATATTCAATTTATTGTTATTAAAATTTGTGAAAATCAAGTCAAGACAGGCTGAGGTGGTTTGAGTCACCCGAGTTGGGTCTTTGACCTGTTGAACTAATTTATACTCAAGCATTAAATTTAGGAACTTATTTGTTTTTGATGTGTTATTAAATATGTTTATATTAAAGTCACCTCCTATAATTATATTGCATTTAGAATATTTCTTATTTATATAGTTTAAAATTATTTTTAATTGATTATAAAAAATTTCTTCCTCTCTCCTATTCCAGTAAATAATAATTAATAATAAATTTTCTTTAGGTATTTCCGTTGCACATACTTCTATAATATACTCTATAGATAAGTTAGTTATATCATTTCTTTCTATATGTTCAATTTCTTCTTGTAGTAGGATGCATACTCCTCCACCTATACGGCTTTTCCGGCAGTACGCTGCTGCAAATTTATATCCATTAAACTGTATTATTTCTTTTTCTCTTGTGATAACCAGGTTTATTTGTTTATTAACAAAGGTCATTATTATCTCTGTTAGTTTAATAATATTCTAAGAGATGGCGGTATAAGGTAATTCGTTGACTGGGTTGAGTAAGTATTCAAAAGATGGCGCCACGTTAAAACTTTAAAAGTACATTATAAATAAATTCAGAAGGCCTGTACCAAATCGGATTTTTGTTGTTTCGTTTGTAATTGTCAAAACAAGGTTTGTATGGAATCGACGGGTAGGGAAGTTCGTATGGAAAAAATTGTATTACTTAATGTTTGTATACAGGTAGATAGTTTATAAGTGGAAGAACCAAGAACGGAATTAAAACTCCCATGGTATCGAGATAAACGGAACAATTTACTATGCACCCGGACGAAGTCGGGGCGGGTCGCTAGTATTTTATAATAGTAAGCTAAGATGATGCTGTTGAAGCTCGTATTTTATATTGTAGTATAAAATAGCGTTTGACACCGTTGTGGCGTTGTCGGTAGCTAGTCTGCCCTTAACTTCGACGGTGCAATCTTCCGGTTCGATTCTCGCTCGGGCATATATTTGTATTGATCTTACAATCTGTTTCGGTCTGGGCGTTTGTGTGGGATGCCCATCACCGTGCCTCGGAGAGCACGTTAAGCTGGTTGTGGAATTGCTCTTATCCAATGAGTTACTGGTTTGCCCACAGGGTTACAGATGTATGATGGTTAGATGGTAATTGCTCTGTGTAAAAACTAGTAATTTTTCAAATCCGGATAAGAATAATAAACAGACCCTGGCTAAAATTCTCGTATAATACTTGGAAAAAATATCAGAAGCAGAAGTATAAAATAGCATTTATATAGCACCTAGTTGCTTATCGTTTAGCGGAGTGTCTTCTTTATGATATCTTTCAAGCGAACTTAAATTGTCAGAATGTCTAGAGAAAATTGAATTCATCAGTAAAATAAATTTTCTTTATTTTAGTTTTTGAAAGAATAATAAGAATGCTTTTGGCTTTCAAACTCGCTTGTACTAGGACTGGATACTATTATACCCCAAGGTGGTCGGGGTCTCCAAGTCTTACGTTAAAACTTCGCTCATATTATATATAGACGACGTTGTGGCGCAGCGGTAACGAACCTGCCTTAAATGCCATAGGTCGTGGGTTCTATTACCGCTCAAAGCATAATATGTTTGCATTGACTTGGTTTGGGTGTATTTGTCATTGTCTTTGTGTGTGTCCAGACCCCGACAAAGGATACCACTATCCTAATGGGGGCCGTTGAGTGTGCAACGTTTATTTATTATTTATATTGATATTACAGTCCCATAAACTACCTTATTTTAGGGGATCTTTATCTGTATTTTTAAGAATAAAATAACGTCTTATACGAAATCCTTTATAATCGAATCTAAATCGTACGTGACAGTATTATTATAAGAATATACTTCGAAATTGTATCAAATTGAGCCGGATAAGACGATGATGTTTTCCTGTACTGAAAAAAGATCTTTGTCACAAAGAAAATGTACTGTAAATATACTTCGACCCATTGACCCATTTACCTTTGTGAAAATTAAGAAAGGAAAGCTATTTATACGAACATGTAATATTGAATGGTTCATGATATCGGAAATTTATTTTCGATCATAAAACGATGTGATGGTACATTTTTATTTGGTTAAGAATAACCAAATAAAAATGTGTAGAGTATATGTGTGTATGTAAATGAATATAGTTCTATCATAGATAATTTCGAGACAATCGGCGCTTTTGATGACATTGGATGAACTATGGTTCCATGTGGTTTACACTTTATTGTGACGTGAACCAGGAGTTTACATAAGTATTATATATAATGCGATCATTTTTCTTTCTTGTTTCCAACATAAATAAATAAAGAGTTTAAAATGGTCTTATTATAAAATATTTTTTAGACGCGGTTTATTTCTTATTATTTTTCGTGGCCAACTTTGTGACAGAGACGTAAACTATTTAACTTGATTTATTATCAAATTTTCGAAGCTGTAAAAATTTGATTCAAAAATGACGCTATTACACGGCAAGCCATTTATCAGGCAAATGGGTTTAATTTCCCTTGAAATTGAACGATCCATTTTATCTCGTTTAATACAAATCGAAGAGAAGTCACTACGTTAAAGGTGATCTTTGTTATTTATTCGTATTGGTGTAAACGATTCGTATTTTTGATTTTGATTTTGATTTAATTTTAAAGTATTTTTCATGTTATTTTATTATGAATGTAGAACACAACAGACTCTGTTTGGCAATGCCTTTTTTAACTTTTGTTTTATGTATCTTATATTTTATTGTATTTATTTTATTTATTTAAATTCTTATTTATTTATTAATTTATTGCACACACAAAATAATTAATTACAAAACAAAATGTTACAATGTATATAACTGGTAAAAAGGCGGCCTTATCACTAAAAGTGATCTCTTACAGGCATCCTATTAACGTAAAAGAATCTTCAGTCTGAAGGGCCACAAATTGTGCAATTTGTGTATATAATAAATGCTATATTAGTACACACAATATAATCGTAAATAGACGTACATAATAGAAAATACTTATAAAAATACACAAATACATAGACTCATACATACAATATATAATATGTTTAGTTTAGTTTATTAAGTACCCCCCATACTGATAAATGTAGATCTTTTATTAAGTTTGTACGCAAAATTTTTAATTTAAGAAAGAATTTTTAGTTAACTTGTGCGATATAAGTATAAAGTATGAGGGGGCTAACATAGTTAAATAGTTAAAAGCCCCTAAATAAATAAAGAGAAAAAAATATATTATTTAGCTTCGTTAATATTTAGTTTTGTCGTATCATTTCGGTGATGCACCTATTAGCTGGTGCTACAATTCTTCTTCGTAGCATTAATCCCGGTACTTTGCCCAAGTCTGCCTATTACTCTCATCCGGATTTGACACAGTTTACTAGTTTTTACACAGAGCGATTGCCATCTGACCTCCGCAACCCTAAGGGCGAACCAGTAATTTATGGGATCGGTTTATTTACAAAAAAAAAGGCACAGAATATATAAAAAATACACAAATAATAAAACATATACATTGAAGCAATTAAATTAAGTTAAATAGCGTAAATAAGAAAACACTAAAAATTTTCTTTTTTTTTACCTTCCAGGTCCCAATGAAGAGAAATACGACAAGAATATAACACAGGTGCGGACGGAAGTAGCCACGAAAATAAAAGATAAATTGATAGAAAATCAAACACTTGTAAAGGTAGGCTTTTGATATTTATGTGGTAGTTATATCAAACTATATTTTGACATAAATCGCGTTTCCATCAGAGCTACATATGGCTTATAGCTTTATTTATTTTTATTTATATCAAAATCTTCACCCCTGTATTGCAAAATGTATACGCCGTTAATTACCCATAATGCTTCTACATTATTATCGGTGAGTTAAAAACTAGTACTTGTTATAGTTCTCCCTTTTTAAAAGTCAGTTAAAACAGACCTGCATAACCAGAAAAACGAAGTTATTTTCTATATTACTTTTTTTTTTCTTATTTAAAAGAATACTAGCAATGTATTTTTCAGGGCATTACTAATATTCCCGTTGCCCCTCCAAATAAACTCGAAGCATGCGCTAGGAGTGGGTACGTACAATAGCCCAAGGGGGTCAGGATCGAACCCTCGACTCTCGCGTTAACGGAGCGAAGTCGGCCCTTGTACCGTTGAGCTATTGAGGCTTCTTTAAGCGGTTGTCATATCCAATGAGCACTTGCATCCCCATTCATTGGTGTCACTCATGTGTTGCCAACCTCGAGATATAAAAAATATATTGGTTCTTAAATCTCCCTTGCCCAGAATCACAATAATCGAAAATGCACTACTGCCTTGTCTTAGAATATCTCAGACTGCGGTGGCACCTTCCTAGCCTGCTTCTTGTGCAAAAAAAACTGTCACCAAAGAACTATCCTTCACAGTTAATTTCTCAATTATCACCTATAAATTATTATCGATCTTGTATTCACTCTGTTGTCTTTACAGAGCAGTCCAAACTTCCTTGCCCTCATCGAAGAACATCTGGTGAATTACGAGGAGAGTTTCAAAGAATACATGAAGCACGTAAATAGCAATGATACAAAGAAAAAGACCTGGACCTTCTGGAATTCCATGTTCTACGCTGGCACTATATATACTACCATAGGTAATTCTAAAAGTATCTAACATATTGTATTTCTCTAAAGTAGTGTAACACCACAGCCTCATCTCTAAAATGTGGGAATAGTTGAAGCGTTTGAAAAAGGATTCCTTAGTATAAATGTGAAAGTGAGTTTGTTTGTGATCTTTTCATGTCTTAATCTCGATTATAGTAAATTTGGGTATAAATGGCCATATAATGAGCCATGAATAAGTTTATAGACTACTTAAGCTCTCATTTAAAAAAATACAATTCACGCGGGCAAAGCAGAATCTAGTTTTAAAATTAAGTGATAAGACATTTCCATTACGTTTTGACATTTAATTCAACATAATATATAACGCCTGCAATAAAAAAACTTTAGTTTTATAAAACAAATCTTTGCTTTTAAAATTACAACAGGCGCTGGTATTTCTTTTCACGGTATAATGTATACACATTATACTATCGTTCCCCAAACTTACTATAATCATTAATATAACTTTAGAAATTTCTTTTTTTATAATGTTACATTGTTATCTTTACTATAAATAACAATACAATAATATTTTGCATACAACAAAATTTCTACTTAACCCAAATTAACTGAAAGCATGTCTCATATTGTTCAAAGACGTCATTGAAGAGGAGCAATTAAAAGCGCAGTATTCCAAGCTTTCGGTATTATTTAATTTTTCGACGAAAATGGAATGGTTTCTTCTTGTTTTCAAAGTAAAAACCAGAAGAACAATTCCTTTAAATGTCTTAAAGGCATTGGACAGATGTTTTTGAGATTATAATGGTTTTTTCTGAATGACTTTTTCATTTTAATTACTAAACATAAAGTTGTAGGTTTTTTCTTAAGGAAATTATAATATATGGCTTAAATTTTCAATGTTTGAAAGTAATAACAACGTATTATGATAAAAATAAATGCCAGACGCTAACTCGAATGGAAGACTGAAAAAAATGTCTCATTTACATAAAAATTATGGAAAATACTTTTTTTAAGAAATTCTCAAGCGTTTTACTTTCTTTCGAAGAGTTCAAGTTTTACTGGTCGAGCAGAGTTTTATTTTTAACCCACACATATAAAACATATTGTAGTTGTTTTAATTTTGGAACGGTGCCCGGTCAGCTTGGCGCACTTGTGTTCAGTCCTCGCGCGTTCTAAACGTTTATATAGAAAACACACATTTTTATATTAACTACAATATCAATACCAATATTAAAATCTATTATATTATTGAAATAATAGTTTAAGTGTACGGTAAAAGTGTCTGCTTTTTAAACACGGTCATCCTTTACATGTCACTGTTTTGTTTACATTTCGGGCGACGTGATATCAAAAATAGAATCTTATAATAGACCAGTGATGACCCCAATGTAAAAAGAAGCTCTTCGAAATGGTAAGTCGATGTTTTTTTTTTTAAATATCAATCTCCGTTCTTACCTTTATATGTCATCACCGAATTCATTGGCAAGTGATACTTTAAATACTGCCAAATCTGTGTAGTTATAGTATGGTATTCGAATCATTAGAATTATTGATTAGGATTAAAAGTTCAGTTTGCTTCTAGCCATTTTGTAAACGTGTTTTTTTGCATTTTCAGGAGGAACGAACGATTATATTCAGGAATGAGTGAAGAAGAAGAGGAAAGTAATCTTGATATTGCCGTATCCATTAAAGTTCCTATAATAAAATCTGATTCTGAAGCTCAGACAAGCGGTCGGATTGTTTCTAAATCACCCAATATACAAAAGCAAGATAAAATGGAGGACGATATACAAACACAGCCTATGTCCATTAGGAAGAGAAGAAATTTGTCTAAAAATAGAGGACTAGCAACAAGACAAAGGGAAAAAACTCCAGAGCCTGGAAGACTGGCTATTCCTCACGAAGATACAACATCTGATGACGAAGAAATACAACCACAACGTAGTACACGGGAAATTGAAGCTGACAATACTTATGAAGAAATGAGACGCTTAGTTCAGGAACAAGCTACCGCAAAAGATCCAGTATATGATATAGATACTGATGAAATCCTTGAAGCGAGAGCTTTAGCAGCAAACGAGAGAAGAAGAAGGAGCATATCTCCTTTTGCTTTACCCGAGAGAGAAGATATGGTAAAACTAGAACGGAAGGGCAGCTTTATCGATCCTGGAAATAAGTTGCTAAGCTCTAATTACTGTTTAACTCCTAAAGATGAGGGCTCTAGTCGTGGTGGATCTTCATCAAACGAGTCTCCTGAAAAAAAAGATAATAGACATTCTTTATCCTCACCTCCAATATCTCCAAAAGAAAAAGAACCAACTCCATTTTTTCCCACGGCACCCAAAAAGTTGGAAGAAATTATATATCCCGATGAAATCATTAAAGAAAGCTCTGATGCAACTAAAACAAACAAAAATATCGTTAAAAAGGATGATTTGCTTCCAAATGAAAAAGAGGTAAAGCAAATTCACAAATTTTTAACGAGTAAAGACTCTGAGCCTGCAGCTCCTGGAGAACTGGTTACTAAAGTTATACAAGTAGAACGGACACCTAGTAAAAAGCTATCACAAGATCAAAAACCCATTGTCGAAATGAGGGAAAGAGTTGTAAGAACCCCGAGTAAAAAGTTATCTGCTGATACAAAACTAGTTTTAACCAAACAGATACCTTCTAAGCAAATAACTGAATCACAAAGCAAAGTGCCACCCGTAAAACCAGCAAGGAGTAAATCAGCATCGAGATTTGTGGTCAGTTCTTATTTATTATTATTTTCGATATTTTTGTGCATTGGTTTATTAATAGGATTATATTTTATATTGATTTGTTAAAAACGTGCACCGAAAATATATTCTTAATGTTATTTTATGCTACAATATGAAGAAAAACTAATAAGCCATTCGTAACAATATTTACAGAGTAAAACTAGTGAGAGTGAAATGAGCGAAGATCAAATATATCAACAAAATGTTGCTATAAATAGTACTCGACGTAAAGTAGTGCCGACTCCACGTCGTTTCACAAAAAATAAATCTCCAAGAGCCAATCGCTCACATTCAGTGAATAGGGTTGAAGAAACAAAATTTTTAGATAAAACAGCTACCGGAATGAGTCAAACTAGCCGAGAAATATTAGAGCTAATGCAAAAAGCCAGAGCAAGAAGTTTATCTATACCTAAAGATGATCCCAGACTACCAACAGAATACAAGCACTATAGCAAGCAATTACAAACTCCAAATAAAACACCCGTGAATTTAAGGCATACAAGGGGTATATCATGTCCGAAAACGATACAAATTATTAGTGATAGAGAAATTTTATCAGGGTTGACATCGCAGCCAAAAGTTAAACGAGAATTCGAAAAACACAGTAGACGAAGCTCGGGTTACATCGATGCAAGTCAATCGGAATACACATCTAGTTGTTATTCTAGTTCACCTAGTGAAAATGAATATGAATTTGATTTATTGGAGCGAACTGCTGAGCTTACGCGTAAACTCAATCTTTTAAGTCAAGAAGACGAAAGAAAAGAAACCAAAAACAATATTGCTTTAGTTAGTCAGGATCCTGAAACGCAAGAAACTGTACCAAAAACTACTTTACGAAAACGTTCAATAGCTGATAAAAATAAAGGTAAAAAACCTGAAAAAGAAGAATCACACGACAAAAAACGCACAAAGTCTGAAAAAGACGTCAAAAGCAAAATAATTAAGAAATCGAGATGGCAAATTATTTCAAACTGGCAACAATTTAAAAATGAAAACAAAAAAGATTATGTTAGAATAAAATTACTTCGAAATAGATGTATGTGTGACCTTTTGATACTAATAATGATGTGCGGTTTGGGTGGAATGATGTTTAAAACATTAGAGGGATCATTTGAAAATGCTTATAAATGCAGTACGAGGAGTGTTAAAAGAGATTTCATTGAAAGTCTTTGGCGTGAAAGTTATCGTTTAAGGGAAGAGGATTGGAAGTCATTGGCTAGAAAAAAGCTGTTTGAATTTGAAGACCAATTACATACTGCACATGAAGCTGGCGTAACATCTTATAGCGGACAAAGATCCTGGAACTTTATGAATTCATTTGTCTATTGCATGACATTAGTAACGACTATTGGTAAGAAAAAATATGCATATATACAAGTTAAAAATTACTTATAAAAAAAAAACAAAATTAAATCAAATTTTATTAGAATATGTTATTTTTATTTAATACCTGAAAAAATGAACATTTAAATAGGTCGAGGAACGCTAATGTTTCATTAAAATTTTATGTTGCAGGTTACGGTCACATAGCTCCAAAAACAACCTACGGTCGAGTGGCTACAATTGTATACGCTATTATTGGCATACCACTGTTTTTAATTGTACTCGCTGACTTTGGAAAGCTATTCACAAGAATTATTAAATTTTTCTGGGCGTTTATACGTAGATTTTACTATACAAGAAGTTGTAAAAGAGTTCGCAGAACCGCCCCGATGCAGGTATCTATTTTGCTATTAACTCTGACACTCCTTATTTATTTGAAAACAAGTAAAATATTTTTTGAAATTGCATAAACTATAATATTATATTAGCAAGTTTATTTTATCTTTTATTGAGACTTTTATTGAGAGAAATTTAGTTCATTATTATTTTAAAGCAACAAATGAAAGCACCGCAATTCTGTTTTATTTGGAAATGAATTATGACTTCACTTCAGGCTGTAGTAATCTTTCATGTTTCTTTGTACTTCTTTTGAAAGAAATATAATTTTCTATAGTCAAACAACAATGTAAAGTAATGCAATAAATATTTTATTTCAGGAAGTAATGAAAGGTCTGAATATAGTTTATGATGTGGTGCGACGACCTTCCCAAATATTTTCAGAAGAAGATATAGAGGGATCACCTCACGATCAACCACCACCTTTGGTGAGGAAACCAAGTGATGTACCACCTCCCTTACCTCCTAAGCCCGGTACGATTAAAGAGATCGAAATTGATACGGAACCAGACACACCTGCGCCTTCTGTTTTTGAAATAGATGACGAATTCAACTTACCTATATCTGTAGCTATATTTATTTTGGTTGTTTATATTATAATTGGTGCAGTTGGTTACAATTTCTGGGAAACATGGAACTTTTTTGAGTCCTTTTATTTTGTTTTTATATCTATGTCAACGATTGGCCTTGGAGACCTTGTTCCCGATCATCCCATGTTCATGATGGCGTCAATTCTTTACCTAGTATTTGGTCTAGCTCTAACATCTATGTGTATAAACGTCGTTCAAGTTAAATTATCCGATACGTTTAAGCAAGCGAGTGCAAAACTTGGTGCCACTATTGGTCTTAAAGTGGCCGAAGAAGATGGTAGCTTAGTACCAATCACACCACCTCCTATAGAAGTGCCTGCAGTTCACAAACCAAAATCAGATGCGGAAGATAGTAAAAGTAAAGAAGCGAAAGAAAATGACGCTAAGTCTAGATGAGTCATAGGATAAGTTAGATTGTTATAGAAAATGTGTGTGTAACATAACATACATAGTATAAGTGATACTGTTAACTATTATTTTTTGTTTTTTTTATTTATAATTTTTTATACAACCTTTATATTGATGTTTGTTGCTGCGTGTGTAAATAAATTATTTATACAGTTTTATTTCGAATTATTTAATACTAGCATCTGTCCGCAAATAAATAATGTTCTATAAGACACATCTATTCTGAAATTCAAATAAATACATTCTAGGGCGTGTTGACACCGTTGTGGCGTTGTGGGCTTTTCTACCTTTAGTCTCGACGGTTGCGGGTTCGATTCCCGCTCGGGCAGATATTTGTTAAATTTCTGTCTCGGTCTGGGTGGTATGTGAGTCTCCCCACCGTGGCTCGGAGAGCACGTTAAGCTGTCGGTCCCGGTTGTTATCACATAACATCTGATAATAATCGTTAACTCTTAATAAGTTAATTGCTCTTATCCAATGAGTTACTGGTTCGCCCTTAGGGTTGCGGAGGTCAGATGGCAATCACTCTGTGTTAAAACTAGTAACCCGTCAAATCTGGATAAGAGTAATAAGCAGACCCTGGTAAAATAAAATATCGGGAATAATGCTAGGACGAAGAAGACATTCTATGGCATATGTTTTGATAATCACACAGGATCCAACCTTTGTGCTAATTCAGGTAGCAATCTATATCTGGCCAAATTTCATTCAAATTCGTTTAAGTAACAAACATTCATATTTCACATTTTTTTATAAAATTAAAACTGCTTTTCATAAAGTCTGTAGAGAGAAAATATTCGTCTGTACTAAATTCAATTTTCAGCGCCAATTTGAAGTGAACGAGACTGGGATGTCAGTATTTTTTCAACAAAATGTTAAAAGGTAATTGAAGTGACGTATAACGATACCACAAAAGCTTACCGAGGAATTTAATTATGTTATCTGTATTCCACTGGGACTTTATTACTCACATTGTCTACGGACGATGTTGGTTTTTGCTAACCGACTTCAAAAAGGAGATTAATAATTCCATTATTTTATATTTTGCTTTATTTTGTAAATATGGGTTTTGTATTTGAATGGGTTACGTTTAAATTGGGTGATGAATTTGAGAGATGACGACCACTGTGGTGTACTGGGCGATCGCGTCTTCAAGTGCATCGGAGAGCACGTTAAGTTGTCGGTCCCGGTTGTTATCAAAACATCAGGTAGTAATCATTATTTTTTATGTTACAAGTTGGCAAACAAGCATACGGCCCACCTGATGGTAAATGGTTGCCATAGCCTATGAGCGCTTGCAGCACCATTAGTACGTGCCAGTCACGTGCTGCCAACCTCGAGATATTAGTTCTTAAATCGCCTCTGCCCAGTAATTTCCCTAGCGTACAGTGCCCTTCAAACCGGAACACAGTAATGCCAAAGCACTACTATTTGGCGGCTGAATATTTGACACTGCAGTGGTACCTACCTAGCCGGCCTCTTGCAACAAAAGACCTACCACCAATGTGACTGATTGCACTGGTGGAATAATCTCCGCTGTCACAGAGATTATCCCAACAGCGGGCGATGGGATCGTCACATCCCGACGCCGGGAAATTCTTGATAGGTAAATTCGCCCTTTGGATTGCGGGGGTCAGATGCCAAAATGGTGCAAAAACTAGTAATCCGTCAAATCAGGATAAGAGTATAAGCATACCCATGGTAAATATCGGGAATAATATTAGAAAGAAGATGAATTTGGCAGATGTAGAAAAACTCTTCAAATTATGAGACCTGATTACTTGCGGTTATTGCACCCACAATATTGTGTATTAGCCCCAGGTTATGAATAAAAAATTTATATACACGTTGCGAAAACATTAATAAATAATGCCCAATCAATATTTGGTAAGAAGCAAACTACAATTTTTAGCGATTGCATTCAAAAAAGCTATTTCATAAACTGCCAGTTTAATTGTTCATTGAAAATATGTTATTTATGAATGTACATAGCCTTAGAATAACAAACGTTTTTTCTGTTTCGATTTCTTTTTATTCGTCGATGTAACGTGCTTCGGCGCCTCAACGGAGTATTATGTATCAATTAATTATGTATGAAATATCTGTCGGTAGAAAAGTGCTTAAGTATACTTTTTAGGTATTCATGAATTCTATTATAGGAACCTGAATACATTAATATTTATTATTTGCTCTCATTAAGATAAAGAACTTTTATGACGAAAGGGTTCATAATATAAACGCTGATAATCATTATTCCAATTTTTTTTCGGATTTTTATTTATTGACCTTTTCAAATCTTTGCTTGTTTTAAGCAGTTTTTTTCTTGGCTTTCTATCGAAAACCTAAATTTTTTCGAGTAGCTATTTTGAAATGTAAAATTCAAAATTTTAATATTCTTAGAATTAGATCATAACAGTGGTAGATATACATGGGCATTGTGGTATCTAAGATACCAAATACTATTTGATAGGCTCGCTTAGGAATATTTTACTAATAAAAGCTATTTTACTAGCTTTACCTTTGAAATTGAAACGGCTAATTTTACAAAACAAATTACCAAGTTGATATCTATGAGTACATACAGACCGTTTGCGGGATGATATCATATTGTGGGCGATCATTTAGATTATTAACAGTGACGTAGAAATGGTTCAGTACCCCCATTAGTTATTCTGTCGAGACGAGAAAGAATATGACCGTAAAAAGGAGCTGTAGGCATAAAAGATTAAAACTGTAGAATCCTCACATAGAGTGAACGTCTCTCTTTAAACCATATATTATAAGCCTAACATAAAAGTCAAGTAATGTTGAAGGAAACGTAAATATCTCAGAACCATTCACTTAATAAATTAATAAATTAGCTCTTTCTGACATTAAATGTGCTCTGTCAAATATTGGCCCTTTTATGAATGCACAGGAAGCTTGTAATGGTGTCTTTGTATCATAAGAAATTAATTAATTTAATAAAATGTTAGATCCATTTTCTAAGACACTACTGGTAAGGACTTTGTTTTATATTTTAATAAATTCTACCAGCGGCTTCACCCGCTTGAATATCGATTTCATTACAAATTCTAAACCCCTTTTACAAACACTGAATGTCATATTTATTTATATCTAATCTTAATCAACAGCCTAAAAATAAGTTTCAAGATTCTAGATGTAAAAATTACTAACTTCCATACAACTTGTCAACTCCCTTTCATACCCTTACACCCTTTTTCGCATTAAATAGTAGCGTATATCTTTTCTCCGGCTCAAATATCATTTAATCGGCTAGTAGTTTTGGCTTGAAAGCATGACAGACAGACAAAGTTACTTTCACATTTATAATATTAGTAAGGACTAAGGTTAAGCAACATGGAAATCCAGCAATGATCATATTCTAATAACTGTAAAGTTGTATAAAACGATTGTAAACTGGATTACTAGATTGGAATCCAGGATCTGCTTATGTTCCTATCCTGATTTTACGGTTTACTAGTATCACACAGAGCGATTGCTATCTGACCTCCGCAAACCGAAGGCGAACTAGTAACTCATAGCAAAGTACGCAGAGCAAATTACCTATCAATGGTTAACGATTATTATCAGATCTTATAAAGGCGTCGGGATGTGACGACCCCATCGCCCGCTGTTGGGATAACCTCTGTCACAACAGAGATTATTCCACCAGTGCAATCAGTCACACTGGTGGTAGGTCTTTGTTGCAAGAGGCCGGCTAGGTAGGTACCACCGCAGTGTCAAATATTCTGCCGCCAAAAAGTAGTGTTTAGGCACTACTGTGTTCCGGTTTGAAGGGCATTGTACGCTAGTGAAATTACTGGGCGAACGAGATTTAAGAACTAATATCTCGAGGTTGGCAACGCGTGAGTGGCACCTACTAATGGTGCTGCAAGCGCTCATAGGCTGCGGCAGCCACTTACCATCAAGTGGGCCGTATGCTTGTTTGCCAACTTCTAACATAAAAAAAATAATAATAATAATATCAGCTTAACGTGCTCTTCGGTGGTGGGAAGACCGACAAGGAAAACCAAAAATTAGTTATATAAATTTGGCAAAGCGTTTTTCATGATTGATTCCCAGGTCACGATACCTGGGAAATAGAAACTCAGATCGAAAATCAAGATATTGGTGCGTTTCGTTCAATGAATGTGTGTTCGAAAGATTATTAAGATTGACCCCTTACTTCTCTGTTTTCTTTTCTCTTTCTTAACTTCTGTGTAAACCCTATAACATAATATATAGTAAAGGCAGTGTATAGTAGTGATTGTATTTTAAGGAAATCCGCTCTTTATCTCCTGAGTTTTTTTTTAGATCATAAAAATTGATACGGGGTTGTTAATCTGAAAGTATATTCTTAAAAATAAAAATTAATCCAAATATGGTTATAAATTGAAATTCTCTGTTAACAAACTTTTTAAAACAAAATAAATGATAGTATAATATATAAATCCATAACAGCGCGATTTAGAAGACATTTTCTTCCTTGCACAACCACTCTGTGGAATCTACTTCTGCCGGCGGTCTTTCCGAACCGATAAGACTTGGGAACCTTCAAGAGAAGATCGTTTTCTTTCCTTAGAGGTCGGCAAAGCACCCGCATGCCTTCTGGTGCTGCATATGTTCATGGGAGGCGGTGATCGCTTAACATCCTCCTCAAAGCCTCCTGCCCGTTTGCCCCTCTCACATAAAAAGTATCATGAAACGTCTGCGCTTTTTACGTTGGTTAAAATTAATGATACCGTACTTAAACCGTACCGCCTTGGCATCATTACTTAAATCCAAAGCGAATCAGTAATCGCAGATAAAGCCTTCTTTAAGTATTTCCGGAGTTCTTCATGAGATCATAAAATTTACGAGTATATGAAAACAATCGGCTTTCATTCGAATCAAAAGATAAATGTGTATGATGTAAAGTAAAAAAGTTTGACACCGTTGTTGCGTTGTGGGTAGCGAGTCTGCCTTTAGTCTCGACGGTTGCGGGTTCGATTGCCGCTCGGGCAGATGTTTGTTATAATTTCTGTCTCGGTCTGGGCGTTTGTCCCTGTGGGTCTCCCAAACCGTGCCTCGGAGAGCACGTTAAGCTGTCGGTCCCGGTTATTATCAATAACATCTGATAATAATAGTTAACTCCCGATAAGTAAATTGCTCTTATCCAATGAGTTTCTGGTTCGCCCTTAGGGTTGCGGAGGTCAGATGGCAATCGCTCTGTGTAAAAACTAGTAACCTGTCATATCCGGATAAGAGTAATAAACAGACCCTGGGTACATAAAAATATCAGGAATAATGCTAGGATGAAGAAGATATAAAGTAAAAAAGTAAAAAACACAATTGAAATAAATTCATAAATACTTTCAATTCATATAAGGGTTGTATAACCTTTTTATGAGTACTACAGATTTTAGGAATGAACCCCGATTTCATGAATCGACAGACTAAAGTTACTTCTCTTACATGTTGTGTTTATTCTATAAGTGCTAACAGTCCTTACCCTTTAACTCTGATTTCTTATCCTTCCATTCTACATATAATTTTTTTATGTTCATAAGTTGACAAGTAAGCCTTCCTGATTACAGGGGGTTTTCGTAGTCTACGAGCTTTAGCAATACCATTATTCTTATCTCTCACGACCTGGCAACCTCGAGATATTGGTTCTTAAATCTCTAATAACTTCAATTATTACCGTGTCCTTTAAATCGGAACAGTAATGCCAAACACATTACTGTTTTGCTTCTAAGAATTATATATCGCAGCTGTTTTTCAACGAATAGACTTTAGAATTGCTTAGAAAAACAAGCTTACATTATTTAATAAAAACCCGACTGCGTTAAAAATATTATAAGCTTAAAACATGATATCTCGAACACCAAGAAATATTTCGAAAAATCTTAGTCTTATTTTTCGTCTTATTTAGTCAAGTTGTATAAGAAACCATCATCAGATTTTTGCGCTATAAGAATTGCAATATTTATTAGGGAATACTTTTTCCAGTGGCACCGTATTGAAATAAAATGCCTTATGCCACTCTCACAACTGAGACGAATCAAGTGATACCTCATATGTTGAAATCCGTCAAAGGGCCTAGGCTATAGAGCATGACAAAACATAGACATAGATACGCTCGAAAAACATTACCCTCCTTCGGCAGTCGGGTAAAAATTAAGGACAAAAAAGAAGCTTATCGTTTTAACATTAGACTAGCGGCCCGCTCCGGCTTCGCACTGGTATAAAATATAAAGCCTATGTCATTCACTGAAAAAATGATTAAAATCGATCCAGTAGTTTTGATTTATTCATTACTGCCCGTGGCCCGCACGCGTTAAATGTAATTATTTACGACATCACATTAGAAACCACAAAAATAACAGATTTTTTTTTACAACTATTTAATGGATGTTATTATACATATAAACCTTCCTCTTCAATCACTCTATCTATTAAAAAACCGCATCAAAATCCGTTGCGTAGTTTTAAAGATTTAAGCATACATAGGGACAGAGAAAGTGACTTTGTTATATACTATGTAGTGATTCAATATACTGAATACGATATCCTCGCATCTTATAAATATAAGGCATTATATACGCTTTATGCTTCGAGCAATAAAAATATAACTCCGCTAATAAGATAAGAGCTTTCTGTAATCACAAAGAGAAGATCCATTTATGTTACTTCATTGTTATTTGTAACATATACGCTTGTGGCATCACGATTCCTTTGATCTTTTATTAAGACCTTTTACTAACATTAGTCGATTTCACACTAATCAACGAAATTGTTTTCATAATGATTATTATTAATTGTCGAAATTTACTTATAAAATTTACTTTTAACTTTTATATCTTTATCAGTAATAATTTCTTCTAAAATAACGAAAGAAATATTCTTGTGATGATATTTTATTTCAACTGGATAACTGCAATGCTGTATTCTAGCATTACTACCGGTATTTACCCAGTCTGCTTATACTGTTATCCTGATTTGACGGATAACTTGTTTTTAAACAGAGCGAATGGCATCTGATCTCCGCAACCCTAAGGGTGAACGTATAACTCATTGGATACGAGCAAATTACTTATCAAGAGTTAACGATTATTATCAAATGTTATGATATCCATCGGGACCTACTATGGTATAGAAACTGAGGCTCAAAATAAGTTAGCATGAGAATTCATTAAAACCATCGTGAGACATTATGTAACTTAATGAACCCGTCTCGCATGAGTCGCGACCACGAGCGTAGCCCACTCACGCGGATGAAGGACCTCCGATGGGTCGAAACTAGTCGTTACCTAAGCCGATTGAAATAGAGTTTTAACCTTTACATTTTAATTTAATTAACTCAATAAAAAATAATGAGCAGTCAAGTGCGTTGTGGACCACGCACAGTTGAAATTAAAGGGTTCCGCAGCTTGGTTTTGAAGAATCTTAAGGGCTTTAAAAATAATTACGAATTAAAATCGACTGCAAGAATAAGTTGGTAATTTCATAGTAATTATAAAAAGTTATATGAAAAACAAAGTTATGGGAATAACTTATGTATCTCTTAAATTTGTAGACCTATCTTCTTCAAACCAAATGTGGTTGAAATTTTATTTGATGTCCTATAAGCTCAAATTTTTCCAGAATTTTAAATCCCGTAGTTCAAAAGTTAGAGGGGGACACAATTTTTATGACTTTAGGAGCCAATATCTCAACAACTACTGACTTAATTAAAAAAGTCAAAATCAAACATACCTATCATTTTGAAAGACCTGTCTAAAAATATCTCACACGTTGACATGCGTTGAAATTTTTTTTTCAACACTCAGTTACATGTATGGACTGCGACGCTTAATTTTTATCTATTTTAAGATTTTATTACAGAATCGTTGTGCAGTTCAGAGAATACACCTATTTAGTAAATTTCGTACAGATAGAGCCAATGGTCTCCGAGTAAAATGGCTGTGACATACGGACGGACGGACAGACGGACAAACGGACAGACGGACAGACGAACATGACGAAACTATAAGGGTTCCGTTTTTGCCATTTGGCTACGGAATCCTAAAAATTGAAACCTAACTTAGTTATTAATAATATTCTCAATTTAGCATCAGATATGTTTTTTTAACTTATAATTTTTTTATCTTTAAAAAAGACCTTTTGAGTTATAAAAATACTATATATAAATAATTAAAATGAATTACTAAAATTTACTTAATTTAAGCACTAAAATAATTATATTGTTGTGTATACATACAATTTGCATGCTGTGTACGTACCTATAATTAAGGAAGCTATCATTTTAAGTCGTCAAATCGTCAATATAAATCGTAATCTTTTTGTACAGAAGCACTATCATTTATTTTATAATATTTTTACTCTATTATGTCTTGTAAAAGTGTATTCATTGTTGGTGTTCTTAATACAGTAAATAAGCAAATAATTCATTGAATTTAGTTATTAAAGTGGAAATAAAAATATTAAAGAAATAACAAATCAACTTATATTACGTTTAGTATAATACTTAGAAAAATACAGAATTTTATAAGTCAAGGTCTTCGCTTCCAAGTACGACTAATAAATTTATTATTAAGACCAACTAAAAGTTCACTCAAAAGATTTTTCGTGTTATTTGTTTTAAAATCGACATAATCATCGACAACGTTTTTATTATAATATATAGAGAGTGCGTTCGCTAGTGATTTTTTAGCAGAAGTGATTTCTGATAAAGATTTGTGACACCATTCAATATAAAATTTGAGTCGTGGCATATTAATATATTTCTCTTCATACAGGAAATCCAGACCAAATAAATCACTATCACAATTATTGAGGGTACTAAAAATGTTTGTATTAACAACATCCCATTTTAAAAGCGCTTGAAAGACCTCGTTTCCATCAAAGTTACATTGACTTGTATCAAAATAATCTAAATCAACTAAATTGTTACAGACGAGATACTTAGAGAATGATCTACTGAAATACTTATTATAGAAAACGGTGTCGTCGTGAATTTCATTTTTTTTCACTCCCTGCTTAAACTGTTTAATTAGTAATAAATTGAGAACCAAACTCGGTATAGAAACAGGTAGCAATTCACATAGAGGATCCATATGGCTATATCTAGACCATCCTGTGATGATTATTCCTTCAAAAGTGAATATTTCATTTTCACCACCAAACTTATAATCTAAAATCAGTTTTAACCAACTAAAGTGGTTTAAAAATCTTTTCTTCATATTTGGGTATGGAGCTACTCGGCTCTCCGCTCCCTTGAATGCTGATGCAATCCAAATTTTCTTAAATCTGTCATGATAGTGCATTAGACTTATATGTGATACTTTTACATTCGGTGTGTAATCCCAGTACACTGGCTCTATGTGGTTATCAATTTTTCTCCAGACACTCGCTGGAATATCACGAAGCATGTCATCCCAAGCTAAAACTGTTATATCAGGATTGATTGTCTTTACAGTTTCCCTTACAAACTTTAAATGATTTAAATATATAGCCCTGAAATAAAAAATAAAACCTTTTGAGTTTGATGTTCAAGCCTTAAAGCACCTAAGAGTGGTTTCATACCAGCGTATTATACGAGGGTCCAATTTTTCGAAGGGCGTATAAGTACATTGTGAACGTTGATGTGCTTATAAGCGATATGAAGCGCTAAAAATATGCTACTGATACTCGCTCCTACTGTATAAGCCAGAATAAGCCTGTGTACGCGCGTTCAGCTTTAGGAAGCGTGCGTATAAGCTCGAAAAAGTCTGTAATTTAAGTATAATAATAAGACCCCCTTTAACGGTACCACATCCATACTCCTCCCAGCATAAATAGGCTCGACCAGGAAAGTATTGCCTTCTCACAGAAAATTAGCGTAAAGTAATAGTATCAGTAGGTACTGATGCGATAAGTGAGAGTGCCGGATGCCCAATGTCCCAACCCCAATGTTCCCTCCCTTTCCCGTTCCTTCCCTGCTGTCCCTTGGGTCAGCAGTGCGCATTTAATTCTTTAAGTATCGTAAGCGTTCATACGTTGCGGTGACAGCTTACCATCAGGCTGACTGTATGCTTGTTTGCCAACCGGCATAACGTAAAAAATATTGTTCCTATTCGATACTTACGATTCCGTCAATTTTCTTTTGGAACATTGTTCACATTTATTAAGATTCAAAACCTCGTCGCATCCAATATGTATATATTTCAATGGTAAAATATTTTGATGAAATTTTATAACCTGTAAATACATTATAAAAATATTATTCTCAGCATATAACTATAATAATGGTTTCTTTCACGAGAAACATCATCTCATCATCAGCTTCTCATCATAACTGATTCTGGTTTGAAAAATTAAAAATATAAAAATAAAAAAATAAATATAAAAATAAAAAAAAATTTCAACACCTGTGTGGCCTATTGGTAGCTGGTTTGCCTTTAGCCTCGATGGTTGCGGGTTCGATTCCCGCTCCGGCAGGTGTTTATGGTCAGGTGTATTGATAGGTCAGGTGTATTGATCTTACTAATGTTTGTATCTTTCTGGGCGTTTGTCCTTGTGGGTCTCCCCATCGTTCCTCGAAGAGCACGTTAAGCTGTCGGTCCCGGTTGTTATCATAACATCTGATAATAATCATTAACTCTTGATAATTTGTAATAAAATTAAGTAAGTAATTTGCTAATAATATCCATTGAGTTATTGGTTCGCTCTTAGGGTTGCGGAGTTAAGATGACAATCGCTCTGTGTAAGAACTAGTAACATGTCAAAAGCAGATAATAGTAATAAGCAGACCTTGGCTAGATAAAATACCCGATATGCTAGAAAGAAGAAGAATTTCGTCTAAGTTTTGGAGTCAATGACACTTAATATGAAAATTTAAATCTGGGTCACAGCAATTGTGCTATTAATAATTCTCGCGTTCCCGACGATCTAATGAAAAACCGTTAACCCTCCGGCCTGACCGACCCAACATCGAACATCCTCGTGAAATATTCATATTTCATACACAGAAAATCATTAAAGGGAAACAAATTATATGCTATAAAACATATATTATGTTTGACTGTCGCGCTTCAAGACAAAACTTCTTTTTTTTTTATTTGAAAAAAAAAGGTACGACTCTGAACCGATGGAAACGAAATTTGGTACACAGATAGTCTAGAGCCTGAGAAAGGCTACTTTTAATGCGAAAAAATGGATGTAAGGGGTTGAAAATGGGGGATTAAAAAATTATTTTTAGGCTGTTGATTCGATATAAATAAATATGACATTAAAGTTTTAACCTCAAGAGTGCAAAATAACAATAGGATTAGAGGATGAAAGGAAAACATTCACGCGGGCGTAGCCGCGGGCAGAAACTAGTATAATATATATTCGGGGATAAATCCATTACTGCTACAAACCTGCCTTAGCATTTCTTCAATAAGAACTCGACTTGCAGATCTACTTGGGCAGATTGATTCTGGACTGATCGATACCTCTCGTAAATGCTGAAACTCTTCCAATTTTAACACGTGTTCCATGTGACCAAATGTTTGAACCAATGGAATGATGTCCAGTTCTAACTGTACCGCCGTCCTTAAGAAGTCTTTTAGCTGAAAATAAGTGATGACATTTTAAATAACTTAATTTCAACATATTTTAGCGTTTATATACAAACTTACTCAACTGATGAACCCTATTAGAAAATTTGTATCCGGGTTACGGATTTTTTCTAGATCAGGGCTTTTCAAATTATATGTACCTAATGTAACCTCAATACCACAGCAAAAAAGACCTATAAACCCGAAAAATATGGCTGCTTTTTGATCAGTTGCTGGAGTCGCGAGAAGTGACACTCAGTGTCCAGGATAATACTTGATGCATATATACACAGATCGATTGAAAATATATTTTGACATTTGATTTTTACTGATGAAGTTATGAGATTGTCGCGCGTACCCCATTATGCAACTTTACGTACCCCAAGGGTACAACATATCAGCCGAAGAACGTGCACTGCTGGACATAGGTCTACCCCAAAGAGTGCCATGATCAGTCCTGCTCCAGCTGCATCCAGCGGACTACCGTGACCTTTACCCCTGGGGTACACGTATCACTAATTTGGAAAAATCGTTCAAGATCATTAGCAAACTGAACGGGAATAGATTTTTAAATATTTGTTTTCAAACGTTTAAACTGTTATAGATTTTGTACGTACCATTGCTTTCTCATAGCAGCTCTTTGCACTTATATTGACTAACATATTTTCGTATGGGAACATGTCTTCGTATTCTATCAAAAGTCCGGTGGCCCCAAGTTCTAGAAGTTTTGGCAAGAGAGACTTTAAATAGCTCAACTTCGGTGGAGATCCCTTCATGTCTAAATGCACGATAACGTTTGGTAAATTTAGTACAGAACGATGTGAAACATCATTTGTAGCTTCTTCTGAATTGTTAGACTTAGTATGATTTAAATTATATGATATAACAAAATAGGTTAGTATTAATAATGACGCTATTATTACACATTTTAAGTTCCCGGCTAAGCGCTTCGGAATATAATTTCGACGCATTATTAAATAATAAGTATTTTATATTATTATAGTCTTTTTATTAGTAAATTAATTGACATAACTGACGATAATTTTGTTTCGAAAATTATAGATTCCTATTACGCGCAAATTAAACCTCCTTCAAAAGAAGCCTTTATATTAAATTTAATGTTGCTAATTTCTGCACTATTAAAATTTCTATATTCTGTTATTATAATTGTCCACTTTTAAAAATATATGGATTGGACGTGCACGCTTGTGAACTCCAGTTACAGACTGAATACGCATATTTTACTTCTAGGGCTTCAGTCTTTCTTAATTATGTAAAGTCTCGACAAAGAATAGCATTTTTGTGTCCACTTTTTTTAGAAAATAAAATATGAAAATATTTTTTGGCTTGTCGTTACATTGTGTAGCATCAGATCCTGGTGTAGTGTATCTATTTAATAGATATATACATGGTCTCATGCACACAAGTGGGGGTAGCTGTCAAACTAGTCAGTCGTTGTTACGAACGAGTAAAAGACGGACGGTTGACGACCCGCATTACTTGGTGTGTTAGTGAGCCCGTGAGTTTGTGTATAATAACCCCTCTAGACAAGGATACTACAAGTGGCGACGAGGATCAAGGTCAGAATTTTAGTTCTTTAAAAAAAAATAATAGAAATAAATAAACAGACTAATAATAAATAATGATAAAAATGTATGTATGTACATATATGTATGTCGTCTGGTTACAACGAAATAGTAAAAGATAAGAGAAAACAATGAACTAAATATTTAATGTTCATTTATTACGTCAGCAGCGGCATAAAAATATAAAAAATCATTTTATACGAACAAAAACTTGTTGAGAATATTAATTTTATAATCGTCAGAATTTTATTCAGTTATAGAAATAAAGAAATTATTTTATTTTACTAAATCTTCCGTTAATTAATAAAAAAAAGCTGTATATTTTAGACGTTAATATGTAATATAACCTCTGTATTTTTTATTTATCTTAAATAGAAATATGCCTATGATACCTTCTATATCAAATGGTAGTGCAACCGTTTATTAAATATTGTAGTTGTATTAGTAACTTCTAATAGTTCATATTATATTAACGAGTATGTAAGTGTGTTCGAGACGGCGATAATAAATTTTTATATGCTGGTTTGTGTGTTGGGGGTATGAATACATGGATAAAAACTCATAACGCGATGATAGTGTTGATGTAGTATAGGAAATATTTATACTTTAACTAAATTGTGTTTAATAAGAACTTAGATTACAATTCCCATTAATTAGGAACGTATACTAATATAAACTTTTACTTTTAGTTTAATAATTTAAATTGAAAACTATTTCGATATTTAATTTTACAAAACTAAAATATTATTTATAGTGCTAACGTACTCTCAGGTTCCTGCTTAACTGAATTGATAATATTATATACATACATACATACATATATAAAAATAAAAATAAAAACTATAATATATATAGCAGTGGAATATAATTTTTTAGGTTTTAATAAATAAATAAATAAATGTTTATTTACTTTTCACTAATAACTTTGACATGCAATCACTTAAATGTTACATATGTGGCATCCATTAAATTGGATGAATATGGCATCCATTAAATTGGATGAATATGGCATCCATTAAATTGGATGAATGTGGCATCCATTGAATTGGATGAATACGGCATCCATTAAATTGAATGAATGTGGCATCCATTGAATTGGATGAATACGGCATCCATTAAATTGGATAAATATGGCATCCATTGAATTGGATAAAAATGGCATCCATTTAATTGGTTGTCGTTAATTTAATTTGACTTATAATGGCATCCATGTAATTGGACGTTTGTGACTTCTATTAAATTGGAAGTAATTTTGGATCTTTGCAGGTCGCCCCATATCAATCATGTCAAATCTATTACCACCTCCGGAGAAACTCGACATGGAAGGAGACCCTGCTTCGTTGGGGCTAAGATGGGAAAAATGGAAGAGATCTCTACAGATATATTTTGAGGCAACGGATACTATGTCTTCTACAAAAAAACGAGCAATACTGCTATTATTAGGAGGTACAGGTCTTCAAGAAATCTTTTATAACTTACCAGGAACAAGTGCAGCAGAGTCGGAGGAAATTGATGTTTTTAAAAATGCTATTGATAAGCTTGATCTTTACTTTTTACCGAAGCAAAACAAAACATACGAAAGGCACATTTTTCGCCTAATTAAACAAAATGAAGGTGAAAGTTTTGATAAATTTGTAGTAAATTTGCGAGATCAAGCGAAAAAATGTAAATTTGATCAACCGGATGATCACATAATAGACCAAATTATAGAGGGATGCTCTTCTTCTGAATTGCGAAAAAAGATTTTAGTCATGGGGGAAGACGTTTCTCTAGACAAGGTAATTATCGAAGCGAATACTTTGGAAGTGGTAAATTATCAACTAAAAGAGTTTACCCAAGGCGAAAAAGAAAAAAGAGAAGAAACTATTAATGTGGTTACCTACAAAATTAAAAACAGAGGTTTAAGACGAGAAAAGTTACATGGTAAGCCTGATAGTGACGCGAAAATATCCAAGTGTAGTAGATGTGGAAATACTACACATAGTCCTCAAGACTTTAATTGCCCAGCAAGAAAGAAAAAATGCTATAACTGCGGAAAACAGGGACACTACCAAAGATGTTGCAAATCAAAAACAATACAAAAGAAAAGAAAATTTGAAGAACAAGCGGGAAGTAACAGTAAACGATCACGAAATGAAAATTCAATCAATTGTTTAGAAGATGAAGAGGTTCAATATATATTTAATATGAATGAAGATGCTACAGTTGAATGTGATATTGGAGGAGTTAAATTAGAGATGCTTATCGATTCAGGTTGTAAGTTAAATTTGATTACAAATGAAGCCTGGGAGTATTTGAAAAATAATAAAATTATTTGTTATAATCAAGCTAAAGAAACAAATAAAACTCTTGTAGCCTACGGTAGTAAAACACCTTTAGATATCCAAGGGTGTTTTGAAGCTGATATTAAGACAAATGGCAAAACAGAACGCAGTACTATTTATGTCATAAAAAACGGCTCTAGGAACCTATTAGGCAAAGACACGGCGTTACAACTAGGTGTATTAAAATTGGGTACCAGCATAAATGAAATTCAGGAAACTATTACACCATTTCCCAAATTCAAAGATGTATTGATTGAAATACCGATTGACCATTCGGTTAAGCCTGTAATGCAGCCTTGTAGAAGGATACCAATTCCTATAGAAGATAAAATAAAGAGAAAAATACAAGAGCTATTAAACACGGACATTATTGAAGAGGTCAATGAACCATCTTCTTGGATTTCTCCAATAGTTCCAATATTAAAGGATAACGGAGATGTAAGAATATGTGTGGATATGAGACGAGCTAACGAAGCAATACTTAGAGAGAACCACCCTTTACCTTGTATGGATCAATTAATTCCAAAAATAAGAAGCGCTAGGTATTTCTCCAAGCTGGATATAAAAAATGCATTTCATCAAATGGAACTCCATCCCAATTCTAGACACATTACAACATTTATAACATCATCAGGTTTATATAGATATAAAAGGTTAATGTTTGGAGTCACCTGTGCACCAGAATTGTTTCAAAAAATTTTAGAAAAAATGCTGGTTAAATGTGAGGGAGTCATAAATTTTATTGACGACATTTTGATCTATGGTAATAGCATTGAACACGACTTACGACTCTCAAAAGTATTGCAGGTGCTTGAGCACAATAACGTATTACTTAACAAAGATAAGTGTATATACAAAGTAGAAAAATAAATTTTTGGGTCACGAATTAACTTCAGATGGTGTAAGACCGTTACCAAAATTTTTAGAGAGTATTTCACAGTTTAGAGTTCCAAAAACGATCGAAGAGTTGCAAAGCTTTCTCGGACTGGTGAATTATGTAAATAAATGGCTACCAAATTTGGCCACGACAAGTGAGCCTTTAAAAGAACTGTTAAGAAAAAATTGGAAAAAGGCAAGCATCGAATGTTACTGGACAGATAAACAAGATAAAACGTTTAAAGAACTTAAAGAGGCACTGACGAAAATTGAAACCCTTGGATATTACGATGTTGCAGACAATACTCAAGTCATTGCAGATGCAAGTCCAGTTGGTCTTGGAGCAGTATTAGTGCAAATTGACAAAAATGGTCCTAGGATTATAGCATACGGAAACAGGACATTAACAGATTGTGAACGAAGGTATAGCCAGACAGAGAAAGAAGCTCTCGCTCTTGTCTGGGCTATCGAGCACTTTAATATTTTCCTTTTCGGGAAACGGTTTGATTTAATCACCGACCATAAACCACTTGAATTTTTGTTTAGTCCGAAATCCAAACCTTGCGCACGAGTTGAGAGATGGGTTTTAAGGTTGCAAGCGTATCGGTATAACATCAAATATAAGCCCGGGAAAACTAATATTGCCGACCCTTTATCGCGATTATGTAAAGATTCGATTGTGGAGACTGGAATGGATAACTATGTGCACCAAATTGTACAATTAGCAAGACCACATGCAATATCTATGCAGGATATTATTAAATATTCGAAAGAAGACCCAGAACTAAGCAGTGTTAAAAAGGGAATATATAACAACCAATGGGAAGACTCAATAAAGAAATATAAAATCTTTGAAAGTGAATTGTGCTTCCACGAAAATATACTTTTAAGAGGAAACAAAATTGTGATCCCTGAGAAACTAAGGAAAGCTGTATTAGATGGAGCTCACGAGGGTCATCCAGGCATTGTAGCAATGAAAGGTCGGTTACGAGCCAAAGTATGGTGGCCAAGGATAGATAAAGATGTCGAAACTCTTATAAAGAATTGCAAAGCTTGCACTTTAGTCGGTCTACCAAATCCACCTGCACCTATGAGACGAAGGGAGCTTCCAGCAGAGCCTTGGATTGATACGGCTATTGACCTATTAGGACCTCTACCAAATAATGATTACCTTCTTGTGATCATTGATTACTACAGTCGTTTCAAAGAAATAAAGATAACCAGGACTATAACAAGCAGTCAAATAATAAAAATTTTAAAAGAAATCTTTAGTCGCCTGGGCTACCCCGTATCCATTACTGCTGACAACGGACGACAATTTATAAGCGAGGAATTCAAAACCTTTTGCAATGAGTGTAACATAAGATTGTTTAATACTGTGCCCTACTGGCCACAGATGAACGGGGAGGTTGAACGTCAAAATAGAGACATAGTCAAACGTCTAAAAATAAGTCAACTAGACCACAAAGACATTAGAGAAACTCTCTATGAATACCTCATGATGTATAATTCAACCCCACACTCCACAACGGGGAAGACACCATCAGAACTCTTCTTTAAGAGGTTAAACAGAGACAAAATACCCTTGTTGAGAGATATAAGTGAGAGAGGAGATGACTCAGAAGTGAGAGACAGGGATAGAATACAAAAAGAAAAAGGGAAAGAATACGGAGATCGAAAGAGAAGAGCTGTAGATCCTGATATGATTGCAGGTGATAAAGTTTACATAAAAGAGACAGAGCGATCTAATAAATTATCAAGTGAATTTAATCCTACTCCACACGTAGTAGAGCAGGCCAAAGGAGGAGATATGATCGTGAGAAACGAGGAGACTGGACAAAAACTTAGAAGAAATATAGTACATCTCAAAAGGATAGAAGGTCAATGGCAGTCACTCCAAGATGAAAAGGACACCATTTGTGCAGAAAACCAGAATTCATCAGATTAGTTCATTATTCCAAGTATCGATCATTTGATTATGATTTAATAATTGTATAGATAAAATTATTATTTAGATTAGCCTTGATTGTTTAATTATATCATGTAAGTTGAGTAAATGTTAAATAAATTATAATAAGAAAGGGATGTAGTGTATCTATTTAATAGATATATACATGGTCTCATGCACACAAGTGGGGGTAGCTGTCAAACTAGTCAGTCGTTGTTACGAACGAGGTCCGTCTTTTACTCGTTCGTAACAACGACTGACTGTCGGTTGACGACCCGCATTACTTGGTGTGTTAGTGAGCCCGTGAGTTTGTGTATAATAACCCCTCTAGACAAGGATACTACACCTGGTATCCCTGGAAAGGTAACCAGGACCTGATTTATTTATTTCTGATTTTCTCGAACTTTGAAAACTGCTGCTAGCTCCATTGTCTTGGAAGCGTCACTGCGGGGGGAAGCCAATAACTGAATAATAGCCGTGAAAAACAGACAGCCCTCACGTGCTTAAAGTTGATTCTTTGCTAGGAATGCCTCTCTAGTTGCCGGCCTTTTATTAACGTTTTCTGGAAAGGACTCCGAATTTATTCTGATTAATGATAAGTGAAGACAGTGTTGCCTACGTGTCTGTGGCTTTGTATTCATCAGCGGATTAGAATGAAAATTATTTGGTTCAAATTGTTTTGTGGTAAGCGTTTCAATTTCACGCTATTTTTTTCACGCTAGAGGGCGCCTAGTAAACAACTACTTTAGTGAGCTCCGTATATTTTATCGTTTTAAAAATCGTATACTTAAGAGATTAAAAAAAAGTGTTATTGTGTAGTATAAAAAGTGTCTATTCAACCAAATACACAAAATATTACAAGAACTGTGACTTCTTATTTACGAAAAAAGGACAAAAGTGCAAAAGTTAACCGTCAACGGTGTTTAAAAATATCAACATCAACAACAGTGAATTCGTTGAATAACTTTGCAGAAAATAGGTGGATGACAGAGAAGTAATACAGAACATTACATGGTATGTCGAAATTTCATAAAATACATAATCATTGATCTTTATATAAATAAAAACTTTGAAATTACGAAAGCAATTAATACTACTAGTGCCACCTCTTGATAACATTGGCAACTTAAGTAATTAGACGTTATAAAGAATCAAGAAGAAACTAGCGCCATATTGTACTAAGCTACGAATAAAAATAAAACGCCACCTGTAGTAAAATTAATATCAAAAGTGAAGTAGACATATCGATTCACTCAAGATATTTGAGATAGTTCAACAATTTGACAGGAGAGGGCATAAGTAGTATGGATCCAACAAAGTTGTGTGAAATGTTACAAAATATGGAGGATCGAATTACAAAAAAAATCAATAATAACACCGATCAAAAATTTTATGAACTGCAAAATCAATTGAGCGACATAAAACTTAAAAACATTGAAAACGAAAAAAGAATTTCTGTCATCGAAAAACAAATTAGAATTAGAAATTTAATATTTTTTGGAGTAAATGAAGAGGAAAAATCGTATGCAGACCTGGAGGAAATTATTATTAATATAGTTGAGAATATAATGAAAGTAAATTGCACAGAAAAAGACATAGAAATAATGAGAAGGATGGGAAGGAAAAAAGAAGGATCTACAAGACCTATAAATGTTACATTTAATAATTACGGAATGAAAATTAAAATATTAAAAGCGAAAAAAATGTTAAATAGTACTAATATGTATATACAAGAAGATTTCCCACCGAAAGTATTAGAAGAACGAAAAAAGTTACAAGAAGAATTAAAAACCGCAAGACAGGAAGGAAAAATTGCATTTTTAAAATACGATAAATTAGTTGTTTTAAACAATTCACGTCTCGTTACCAACAAGAAAAGGCCTCTATACAATTCGCCTCCAAATAACGAAACTGAATCCCCATTAAAATCACAGCAGCAACCATCTACATCACAATTCCAAGCTAACAAAAAGAATAAAACGACTACATACAACATACGCAAATATATGCAATTTTCTAATAAAGAAACGGGCTCTAATTTAGCAATAGATGAATAGCAATTAAAAGGCTTACCCTCAAGACAATCTTTAGATACCACATTAGAAAGGACAAAACATTACACGAATAAAAAGTTTTACTATAATAAAATGATACCGCAACAACGGAAAAACTTATCCATCCCCAACCCGGTTGGTCACCGTGGGGAATTAGACCAAAACCCTCTTGACAATTCAACACTACGAGAAAATAATGTAAAAAAAATAATACAATCTAAAGCTAAAAACCAAAACCAACATTTATATATTGCGACATTGAACACAAGAACATTAAGAACGATAGAATCATTATATGAACTGGAAGAATCTCTACAATTAATTAAATGGGATATATTGGGCTTAAGTGAAGTAAGGAGACAGGGAGAACGTATAGAAGTTTACAAAAATTACTTATTCTATCATTATGGGGAAACGGCGGGCTTATATGGAGTTGGTTTTCTTATCAAAAATTATCTTAAGAAAAATATAGAAAATTTTGTTGCCACTTCAGAAAGAATAATAATGTTAAATATTCAACTTCCTGGTCAGAAACAACCTACCTCAATCATACAAGTGTACGCGCCTACTGATGTATCACCAATGGAAGGAAAAGATGCCTTCTATAATGATCTTAGCACAACAATAGCGAAAGCTCATAAAAATATTATAGTGATGGGCGACTTTAATAGCCAATTGGGTCAAAAGAAATCGGCAAACGAAAATGTTATAGGTGATTTCAGTACAGGGAGAAGAAATCAAAATGGACAGAGGCTGTTAAATTTTGCTTTGGAACATCATCTTTATATAATGAATACATTTTTTAGAAAAAAAAATAAAAGAAAATGGACGTGGATTTCACCTAACGGAATGTATAAAAACGAAATAGATTTTATTTTATCAAATCAACCAAGGCTATTTGCTGATGTCGATACCGTTAATCAGCTTAATTTCAATACCAATCATAGGATGTTAAGAAGTAAATTATTTAATTATACATTGAAAAAATCTAGAAAAAATATTAAAGAAAGCAGAAGCTACATACCTAATGATCTTCCTGATAGCTCAACAAAGTTTTTGAGAACAGCACTACAAAAAATAAATACTGAAGAAATTCTACAAAACAAATACAATTTAATAGAAAATATTTTAAAAGATATAAACAATAAAATTAGTGTAAAAAAACAAGCGAGAGACAAAATTGGACAAGAAGCAAGACAACTAATAGAAGACAGGAAAAAATTACTACACGAAAAAACGAAAAACAGAAATCTTATATCACATATAAGCAAGTTAATAAATAAAAGTATAAGGAAACACGTAAAAGAAACAAGATTAAATGTAATAAATCATCATATAGAACAAACGGGAGGGGTAAAGAAAGCATTAAAAGAACTACGAGATAAAAGTACATGGATTCCAAATATAACAAACAAAAAATCAAACAAATTACTTACCAACAGAAACGATATTTTAAAATTAGCTACCTCATACTACAGAGAACTTTACAACAATAACGATACAAGTGAAGATTTCGATGTGGACCTATCAGTTAACAGTGATGATGAGGAGATCCCTATGTTGCTAGAAAGTGAGATAAAATGGGCAATAAAAAACCAAAAAAATGACAAATCTCCTGGCGAAGACAATATTAGTAATGAGCTTCTTAAAATTACTGCTTCGGAAACTATAAAAATATTTAATGACTTGTTTAACGAGATCATACAAAAAGAGGAAATACCAAAACAATGGACTACCTCGACAATCATACTTATATTCAAGAAAGGAAATCGAAATGATATAAGCAATTACAGACCCATAAGTCTTACGTCTAATATTTATAAGATATTTTCTAAAATATTGCTCAATAGGATCCAAAAAACTCTAGACGAGAACCAACCACGGGAACAAGCCGGTTTCCGTAAAGACTATGGAACAATAGACCATATACACACCATTAAGCAAATCATTGAAAAATGTAACGAATATGGAAAGAAATACTATTTAGCCTTCATAGATTTCAATAAAGCTTTTGATACCTTGAGACACAACTACATTTGGAAAGCCCTAAAAGATCAGGGATACATAAAAATATATAAGAATAATTAGAAATATCTATAAGAATACATCAGCTAAAGTAAGATTAGAAACTATAGGTGAAGAATTTAAGATAAAAAAAGGTGTCAGGCAGGGAGACCCACTGTCACCAAAACTATTTTCAGCAGTCCTAGAACTGATATTTAGAAAACTTGACTGGAGTGCACATGGCTTAAACATTAACGGAATGCTACTGAACCACCTCAGATTTGCGGATGACATTATTCTTATTACAGATAATCCGAATAGTCTTCAACACATGCTAAAACAATTATTAATAGAAAGTGGAAAAGCAGGCCTATCAATGAATACGGGAAAGACTAAATTAATGACCAACGATGAAAAAAGAACATTGTTAATTGACAACAACCCTATAGAGTATGTGGATGAATATATATACCTCGGACAAATAATATCTCCTAACAAACAGACAACAAAAGAAATTGAAAGAAGAATAGCAATCTCTTGGAAAAAATATTGGTCTATGAGAGAGATAATGAAAAATCCAAGTATTTCTATAAGATATAAGACAAAAGTATTTAACTCATGCATATTACCCAGCTTGATATACGGATGTCAAACATGGTCGCTGACTAAGGAACATATAAAATGCCTACAAACCTGTCAACATGGTATGGAGCGAAGCATGATAAATGTAAGGAGAAAAGATAAAATAAAATTAACTAAAATAAGAAATAAAACAAATGTTGCTGATGTTACTTATACGATTAAAAAGCTTAAATGGAAATGGTCAGGTCACTTAATACGAGATAAGAAAGATAAATGGTCAAAATACGTAACGGAATGGTATCCTAGAGACGGTAAGAGAAAGAGGGGTAGGCCAAGCAAAAGATGGGACGATGACGTCAAAGCTATAGCGGGAGTAACATGGAAGAGAAAGGCTTTAGATAGAAGTGTATGGTCAAGTCTAGAGGAGGCCTATGCTGAAAGGCGAGACGATCACAATGAAACCGAAATAATATAGATTAAGAAATAATTTACAATTAATTACTTGAAATTATTACTATAATTATATTCTTTCTTTATGATGAAAATATTGAATGAAAATTTTAATTATTTATTATGTGTAAATCTTGTTGAATTAATTTAAATTACTCATATTATTATTGATTATTTAATTATTATAGTAATGAATTGTTAATTGTTATTGTCAAAAATAATTAGTATTCAATGCATGTTGATTTAAACGTATTATTGTTTTAACTCTTAATTCTAAATATTATTATTTTATTATCTAATTCCTAGGTACATCTATTAATTTTTTTATTTTCTTAGTAATTATGGTATCCAATTTAATTACATTTAATTATTTATGATATTTAATGAATTTATGAATCTGACTAAAATAATCTTAATTATTAAATAATTGCAATACTGTATGATTAGTATGTAATAATCGTAACGATGAGTATTTGTAATGCATGCTCAATCAAACATATTATTAATGCATGTTTTGATTTTTTAACTTATTAATTCAATTGTTACTATTTTTATTTTTTTGAGTTTATACCTTGTTAATACATGTCTAGTAAAAATACGTTAAGCACCATTTTTGTGAAATGAAATATGTGATCGTAAATAAAGGCTATTATTATTATTATTATTATTATTATAAGCGTTTCAATTGCTTTGGTAATTTTTGAATAAAGTTACATTCTAAAACCTGGAAACGAGGTATTAGAAGCGACTTGAAAACCGAAACTGGTGACGTTATTT
Organism: Hestina assimilis; assembly: GCA_023373885.1. NCBI lineage: Eukaryota > Metazoa > Arthropoda > Insecta > Lepidoptera > Nymphalidae > Hestina > Hestina assimilis. The sequence goes on along the minus strand of CM041762.1, from coordinate 5,501,651 downwards.
ACCGCATCCACAGAGCAAAAATGTCTATGTATCTCCTATGATATATATCAAGCTCTATTTAAAAATAATACTATTCAGTTATTAGTCAGGATATAAACGACTTGTTGTTTGTTGGTTGGGAACCTGCCCAGTGCAAGCCTTGCGTCTAGCAATGACGTCATTAATCTAGTATTGTATAGTTATAAGTAACGTGTTTGTTGCGGACAGCAAATCATAGGAATAAGAAATAGAATATAATTATAGATTAACATAGAAATAAGAAATAGAATATAATTATAGATTAAGCACGCTTACTAGTTGTAGATACTAGTTGCGCGTACTAGTTGCGCGGTGGTGCGGGAATGTGCGGCGTCCCCGCCCCTCCTCACCCCCGCGCAGACGCAGGTGAGCGCGATAACGCATCGTGCGTTATCGCGCCTCTCAATGACAATAAAAGCGGACGGTCAGAGAGGCGAGCATGGCATTCACTCTCCGACCGTCAGCCAGTACACACTAGCCACGAGATTACATATAGAGAGTGAAATATAGCCGATTGGGTTTTTATTTTGGTTTGTCCTTAATATTACCCGATCTCTTGGTCCTTCGAGCCGGATCACCCGATCCCTGATCCTTTAACACGGATTGAAGAGTCTGCGACCCTACGAACGCTGAAGCAAGACAGCAGGAATCCGCGATCCTCAGAACGCCGCAAGCAAGACAGAAGGAATCCGCGATCCTCAGAACGCTGAAGCAAAGAAACAGGACACCGCCGAGACAAGCATCCGAAATGGTCATCACAAGGAGCCAATGCGGTGACGCAGAGGCCGCGAAAAGCGTACCACGCCGCTTTGAAGAAGCGCCACGCTCTCCATCAGCGACGACGTCAGGGCAAGCCCATCGAGAAGCCGACCGGACTGCACCACCTGCCACGGAAACAAGAACGGACGTTGTTGAGACAGCACAACGACAGTATCCACCGGCGCCGGCATCAGTTCGATCGACAGAAAGCACCGCTCAAAGAATGAGGGAAGCGGAGCTCGAGATGGAGGAGCGCCTGCTGGAAATCCGACGCCGCGAACTGAAAATGGAGGAAGCAATGGTCAAGAGACGTTTCGCGTTCAAAATCGCGTCACTGCAAGACGAAGGAAGCCGAGTCGACCCGAATGAAACCCGAGACGTCGACGAACAAGTCGAACAACGGGTCGACAGTTGGCTCAGGAGAAGCGCGCCCGAAACCACGACGGAGTCACGGAGAACCGAGGACAGACAGCCGTTACCTTTGGAACAACCGGTTGTAGAAAAGACGAAGCCACGGCATGTCGAATGGTGCGAGCCTACGCCTCAGAGGGAACGTCAGCGATCACCTACTCCTACGAGGAGAAACAGGGGCATCGAGCAGCTGGCAGAGGCGATTGAAAAGATGGCACGCAACAGACCGCCACCGCGCCAAGTCACGGATTTGCCTGCCTTCTCCGGGGAACCGAACGAATGGCTGCCTTTTAAAGCAGCTATGGAGGATAGCACGCGCTTGTACAACTTCTCATCGACGGAGAACATCGCCCGCCTCCGGAACAGTCTACGGGGGGAGGCACGTCAAGCGGTCGCCGCGCTCTTACACAGCGCTGTAGACGCCAGAATTATAATGAAGACACTGGAACAATGCTTCGGCAGACCCGAGGTACTGATCGACCGATCCATAGACGACCTGAAGAAGCTACCTCGCCCAGGATCATCGAGCATCGAGCTGAACAGTTTTGCAGTTAAACTGCAAAATATCGTTTGCGTCCTGCGAAGCATCGATCATCGGGGCTACCTGAATAACCCGATGTTAGCTCGGGAAGTAATCGAAAAGCTGAGCCCACACTTGAGAGCGCGTTGGTGTGACTACGCCGAGGAACAGGCAGGAAACACGGAGCCGGAGATCGTCACGCTAGCCGACTTCCTGATGCGCGAAGCCGACAGAGGCCTTCGCCATGCATATGCAGGGACAGCTACGACCGCTACCGCTGCCCGCAAGGAAAACTACACGGCGAAGACATCAGCGCGTCGAAGCGAAACTAGAAAAGCGTCGTTTGCTACCACGACGATGAACGAAGAGCACGCACTATGCATCTGTTGCGGCGAAACTCATCCTCTTCCAAAATGCGTTAAATTCAAGACCATGAAGATGAACGACCGATGGGAAGCGGTGAAAGGCTCAGGTCTTTGCTTCAAATGCTTAGAGAGAAGACATAGAAGATATTTATGCAAAGCGAAGGCATGCAGCATCAAAGATTGTGGACGGCCGCACCACAACCTCCTTCATCCGACGTCGAGTACGCCAGAGAACGAGACGACCACAGCAGAAGCAGTGATGACGGCAGCCGTGGCACACAACAGCCATCTAGACGTCCTATTGAAAGTCTGTCCTGTCACTATATCGGGACCAGCAGGCAACGTCGACACATACGCCCTGCTAGACGAAGGCTCGACCGTCACACTAGTCGACGAGGCTCTCGCGAATGAGATCGGCGTAGACGGGCCGACAACGAAACTCAACTTGCTCGGAGTAAACGCATCAACGGAAGAGGCAGAAAGCAAGACCGTTGGCCTTTTGATTAAGGGCAAGAACGCGGATGAGTACCGCATAAAGGCAAGAACGGTGAAGGAATTAACGCTTTGTAGACAGACGGTACCCCGGGGGATTTTGAACTATCGTCACCTCCGGGGAATGAAAGAGACGGACGTCTGCTATGAAGGGGCGCGCCCGCGCCTTCTGATCGGAGCCGACAACTGGCATCTTATAATGACGAGGAAGGTGAAGATCGGAAAAAAGAAACAACCGGTGGCAGCCGAGACTAAGCTCGGATGGGTCGTACTGGGGACGATACCCCGTCAAATAATAAACGAGGCAAATGAAGTAGTCCATCACTTACATCACCGATACCGAGATGACCAACTGGAAGAGCTGGTGAAGGAGCACTTCAACGTAGACGCACTGGGGGTCAGCTTGCTGGAGAAGAAGCGGCCCGACGAGGAACGCGCGTTGAAGATCTTCGATGCAACGGCGAAGAGAGTCGGGGGACGTTTCGAGGTCGGGCTACCATGGCGTCGCGACGACGTGACGATGCCGCCTAGCATAGATCAAGCATTCCGTCGCCTCCGCACGATAGAAAGGAAAATGGATCAGAACAACGCCTTTGCCGAGAACTACACCACTCAGATAGAAAATCTACTCCAGAAGGGATATGCCACAGAATGTGATGGTACCGAAGGAGCCAGCGACAAAGCATGGTTCTTACCACATTTTGCCGTTAAGAACCCAAATAAGCCGTCGAAGATACGACTAGTCTTCGATGCCTCAGCCACCGCCAATACCACCAGCCTCAACCGCCAGCTGTTAGATGGACCGGACCTACTACAGTCCTTACCCGGCATAATGTATAGGTTCAGAGAAGGAGCAGTAGCAGTCACTGCCGATATAAAGGAAATGTTCCTGCAGATAAAAGTACGATCGGCTGATCAGCCAGCCCAGATGTTTCTCTGGCGGGGTAGAAATAGAGAGAACCCGCCGAAGAGATATAAGATGACTTCGCTCATATTCGGCGCTTCGAGTTCCCCCTTCATCGCACACAGCGTTCGGAATAAGAACGCACAGGACTTCATACATACGCATCCCGCAGGCTACGAGGCCATCACCAGGAATCACTATATGGACGACTTCGTGGGAAGCTTCGCCGATAAAGAGGAAGCCAGAAGAACGGTAGATGAAGTGAACTATGTGCAGCAGCAAGCGAGCTTCACTCTGAGAGGGTGGGACACCAACGAGCGCGGCGTCCTCACGAATATACCTCCAGAGTTGCACTCCAGCTTACCAACTCACCTGATGATGGGACTCGACGCAAGCAGAACGCTAGGATTGATATGGGACTCGCGAAGGGACGAGCTCGGCTTCAACACGAACATGAGCCGGGTACACGAAGAAGTGAAATCCCTTAGTCGCGCACCGACTAAGAGAGAGACACTGAGCGCGGTCATGTCGATTTACGACCCGCTCGGATTCCTAAGCCCGTATACGATCGTGGCGAAGATAATATTACAATCACTCTGGAAGACGGACGTTGGCTGGGACGACGAAATACCCCAAGAGCTAGCCGAACGATTCCACGAATGGATGCAAGGACTTGAAACCATCAAAACCCTGCGGATACCACGATGGTACGGAGTCAGCAAGAATGACGTCAGACGCGAGCTACACATCTTCTGTGATGCAAGCGAACTCGCGTACGCAGCAGTCGCATATTGGCGAATAGAGAAGAGCGATGGCACAGTTGCGATAGCTTTAGCTGCAGGGAAGGCCAAGGTTGCTCCACTGAAAATCATAAGCATACCGAGACTGGAGCTACAGGCGGCCGTCATAGGCACACGACTCGCGAGCTCCCTCAAGAAGGAGCACAACATCAATGCCGACTCAACGACGTATTGGACTGACTCCAAAACAGTCCTCATCTGGATCAGAACGAACGCAAGAAGATATACGCCGTTCGTCGCCCATCGGCTTGGCGAAATAGCCGAAGCGACAAGCCCGAAACAGTGGCGTTGGATTCCGACTAACAAGAACCCAGCAGACGATGCGACGCGCACCAAGTACGTAGAGGGGCCCCGGGACGAATGGCTAAACGGGCCGACCTTCCTCCGGTTACCCGACGAAGAATGGCCTCGAGAGACAACCACGGAAGAGACTGAAGAGGAAGTAGTCTACCACGCTACAAACAAGTCGAGCCCGTCCCACTGGCAGGCGATGCCGGACCCGAACCGGATCTCCAGATGGACCACCTTGCAGCGCACCACAGCTATCGTCATCATGATGGCCGAGAAGTGGCTACGCAAAGCGAAGACTCTGGAGGTGCGGCACATGAAACTCGCTGAAAAACTATGGCTCGAAAGAATACAGGAAGAAAGCTTTGCAGACGAATGGGAAGCGCTTACACGAGGACTGCCCGTCTCTCGCTCCAGTCGCCTATATAAACTGGATCCAAGTATAGGCGAAGATAGACTTATGAGAGCAAGAGGAAGGATTAATGCAGCCAACGTACCGGAAGACATGAAGAAGCCAGTCATCCTCGACGGCCGACATCAAGTCGTGAGAATGATCATCCAGCATGAACACGAAAAGGCAGGGCACGCCGGTCACGAGCGTGTGATCAACGACCTGCGACAACGATACTGGATCGTTCACCTGCGGCCTTCCGTCCGAGCCGTAGCCAGAACGTGTCAGAGATGCGCCGTCAGAAAAGCCACGCCTCGAGTACCACGCCTCGGTGGCTTGCCGACGGCCAGGATGGACCCATTCACCCGACCTTTCACGAACGTCGGGATGGATTACTTCGGTCCAATGGGCGTCGCCATTGGAAGGCGCCACGAGAAGAGGTGGGGTGCCATATTCACCTGCCTCACGACTCGCGCCGTGCACATCGAGCTAGCAGCGAGCCTATCTACGGACTCAGCTATAATGGCGCTAAGAAGGATGGCGGCAAGACGCGGTTGGCCCGCGATCATATACTCGGACAACGGGACGAACTTCCGAGGGGCCAACGCCGAGCTTCGCGCGGCGTCTGAAGAATGGGACGCGGCGCTGGGAGAATACTGCGTCAACAGAAGCATCAGCTGGCGATTTATACCGCCAGGGGCTCCGAATCAAGGTGGAGCATGGGAGCGGTTGGTCCGCTCAATCAAATCTGCCCTGAACGCAACGCTACGAGAGAAGTACCCGCGGGAGGAGACTCTACAGACCCTACTCATCGAAGCTGAACACTCAGTCAACGCTCGTCCATTGACCACCGTCTCAGTGGACCTAGATGATCCTGAGGCCTTAACGCCGAACCACTTCCTGCTGGGATCATCATCTGGACTACCGGTGACCGGACCCTGCTACCCTGCGAATCGACAGGCATGGCGAGCAGCACAAGCGCTGGCAGATGAATTTTGGAGGCGATGGGTACGAGAGTACTTGCCCACACTCGTACCTCGAGGGGACCCAAGCAAGGGTCAGAGACAACTTCGCCCTGGAGATCTGGTGGTTATCGTCGACGCCGCACTACCAAGGAATGTTTGGCCACGCGGCGTGATCGAGAGAGTCTTCCCTGGACCCGACGGCGAAATAAGAAGCGCTGAAGTTCGCACGAAAGGAGGAGTCTTCAGGCGACCGACTAGGAAGATTGCTGTCCTCCCAGTAGAAGTCGAGGCTGCGACGAGTCTGCGCCGGGGGGAGAATGTTGCGGACAGCAAATCATAGGAATAAGAAATAGAATATAATTATAGATTAACATAGAAATAAGAAATAGAATATAATTATAGATTAAGCACGCTTACTAGTTGTAGATACTAGTTGCGCGTACTAGTTGCGCGGTGGTGCGGGAATGTGCGGCGTCCCCGCCCCTCCTCACCCCCGCGCAGACGCAGGTGAGCGCGATAACGCATCGTGCGTTATCGCGCCTCTCAATGACAATAAAAGCGGACGGTCAGAGAGGCGAGCATGGCATTCACTCTCCGACCGTCAGCCAGTACACACTAGCCACGGGATTGTATATAGAGAGAGAAATATAGAAAACGGATAAGAGCCGATCGTGTTTTTATTTTGGTTTGTCCTTAATAGTGTTCTTGGATTGCATTTGGCTTATAACTAACGTGACCATATATCCCGTATTGAATGGGACTGTATTGTTTTTTTAGCTCTGCGTCCCGATGTCTCGGAGGAGAGTTTCGGGGCACATATTTGTCCCGTTTTCAGTTGGTTTTAGAATTTGTTTTTGCTGTGTGATCTATATGGGTATTTGGCAATCATCCTTATTCGTTATAAATTGTCGTGTAAAGCGAAGCTTGAGCTCTAAATTCTCTCTACCACTTGTGAGCATACAATCTCAATCTTCAAATCTACGCATCATCGAACTTTGAGAATCTTGTTTATAAATTTAAATCCTGGTGTACAATAAAGTATAGTTTTATTATAGAGACAGCATGTGCGTAGCCTCTCTTTCCGCGGCTGCGTCATAAAACGGGATAAAAATGTAATAAACTTTATTCAGATTATCTTAGTTAAATTAATAAGCGTAGCATCTCGGATTTGGCACAATATTATACACATGAGACCTTTGCAATTAGCGGCAGAGATAATTATCATTTCGCGCTTACCACAGACCCATTCATTTATAGCTCCCAAAGGCGTTGTATCTGCTATATATTAAAGAGAACAATATTATGTTTATGTATATAGATTTCAGGTAGCGCTATAAGTATAAGGACGATTCTTAAAACGTGTTGGTTTTTCAGGCTGGTTTTAGTCTAGTTGTGAAATCAGGATAAGACCAGGAAAATGCCATGTTGAAGAAGACTGTTGTATGTTGTTACGGAGAACCTTATCACTAGGGTATAAGGTTTAAAATCACTTGCTACTGTTTCTGTATTTTTGCTTCGTTCCCGTAGGTTCGTTTTAACATTCCGTGGACGGAACTTTCTCGAACTCATGTTCCGCACAATATAAGCGGCCCGGCACGTCGACTGAGTCATTCAGTTCTGAGCAACGAGCAAAGAAACTACCAGCAATACAAGTGAACAAGTTCTATAATGAGTGATCTCGGCTATTCTTTTGGACTACGATTGACCTGTGATTTCCTCTTGTGCGATCTAGAAGATCTCATTAAAGTCTTATTTAGAGCCATCAGGTGTTTATTTCCAAATCCGTGAACCAGCACGTAACAATATTAAAGATAATTCCAATCTTCCATTTACAATTTAACACTAACTATATTTACAAATAATTAAAACTGTACAAATCATATCCACGAAAATAGTGGCACGAGTGCTAGCTGAATTCCTTTATTTTTTTCCTTTTATTACAAACAGTTATTCTGTTTCTTAATTCAACCCTAGTTAAAATTCAATCACATCTAGTTCACAGATCTATGTAGTATAATATATAGCGGTTTCAGTCTGTAAATCAGGTCATACCGAGCCCTTCCGGTTCACGTGGCAGGCAAACAAATGTTATATTAGGTATGTTGTCGGCAAACAAGGCTTTTATTATAACAGACTCTGTATAAGACCAAAATATATGGAGCCTTTTAAGAAGAGCATTGTAACTGACAATCATCATTCTTTTACAAAAGTTTTGTGTTCACGGATTTTAAAGTATTTCTGATATTTTCGTGATTTTTCGTAACATTTTATGACGCTAACCTTACCTATATAAACGCTACATACTCAACGGCAAATACAAATACACCCAGACCTGAACTCATGTCTGTATGGTCAATACAAATATTTGGTCCCAGCGGGGATTCGAAACCGTGACCTGTAGCGCTTAAGGCAGGTTCGCTACCGTTGCGTCACAACGTCGTATCAAAACAGATTTTCTCAAGTTTTATTATAATTTTTAAAGAATATAAGCAATGCTTTTTCAAGTCATTACTAATACTCCTATTGCACCTCCAAATAAACTTGTAGCTTGCTCTAAGATTGGGTACGACAATAGCCCAAGGGGGTCAGGATCGAGTCTGCAACTCTCGCGTTAACGGAGAGAGAGTTGAGCTATTTCGGCTTAAGAAAACTTTAAAATTTTAGGCAGGAGCTACAGTGAATCCAAGACATTTTGTCTGTGAGGAAGACCTGTCCAGAGTATGTAGTAAGTATATGGCTTCTTTTAATTTCGGGAACCATGACGTAATCGAAATATTTACGAAAATTAATGGCAAACCTACGTCGTTTCATTGTTTTGTTTGTAAAAAGATTTTCATATCCGCTCGTTGAGTAATGCTTGTCATTCATAACGAAGGTAGCTTCCCTTGTACTTATTATGATTAATGTTATTATTTATTTCTGTTATATTTAACTATTACGTGACACCGTTGTGGCGTTGTGGGTAGCGTGTCTGCCTTTAGTCTCGGCGGTTGAGGGTTCGATTCCCGCTCGGGCAGATGTTTGTTGAATTTCTGTCTCGGTCTGGGCGTTTGTGGTTCGCCCCACCGTGCCTCGGCGAGCACGTTAAGCTGTCGGTCCCGGTTGATATCACAAACCATCTGATAATAATCGTTAACTCTTGATAAGTAAATTGCTCTTAGCCAATGAGTTATTGGTTCGCCCTTAAGGTTGCGGAGGTCAGATGACAATCGCTCTGTGTAAAAACTAGTAAGCCGTCAAATCCGGATAAAAGTAATAAGCAGACCCTGGGTAAAATAAAATACCGGGAATAATGCTAGAACGAAGATATAGCTATTACGTATATAGTAGAGCCTTATTAGGGTATCGTACACCCGTGCCAACATAACTACGCTACCGTTGTCCGTCCCTCCGTCAGCAGACTGTATCTCATGAACCCTAATAAGTAGAGAATTGAAATTTCCACGGAATGTGTATTATTTTTTCTCTTAAAATTCATAACATTTTTACAAAACAAGATTTTTTTCTAAAGTATTCTAATGATCAGTATTAAAGATTATAAATTATAATAATAATAGACGCTACACACTGAAAGCATCATTAGGATAGTTATATCCTGTGTCGGGAGCTCGGAAACATACACAATGACATGTACACAACCAGACCGGAAAACATGCCTGTATTGTGTATGCTTTGAGCGGGAGTCGAACCCTGAACCTGTGGTGCTTAAGGCAGGTTCACTACCAATGAAAAAAACCAAAAAAATGTTTAATCATCAAAATTATGACATATATTAAATAACAGTAACAACGCTTAAAGCCCGTTTTAAGAATTAACAAGAGAACATTATTAAAGCCGCAAACATGTGGATACATCTCCCCAAGATACATTGTACTGTAAGCTTAGGCTTACGAGTTACAAACTAAGGCGAAGTCACTCAATAACTCCCCATTACGAACTTTACCGGTCTTTCGCCTCGATAATTTAGAAATTGTAGGTGAAAATGAGCATTTATTAACATCCGTTGCCAAATTAACTTTTTAAGAGACCGTTTAATTTTGTAAGTAAATTACGAACTTCGTTTGCAGATTCGGAGGTAATTTTTGTTAATATTTTTCCTCATACAAATTTTTATTATGATTCTGTTATTATGCCCGTTTGTTTATATACATTTTGCTATAACTAAAATATGATATTTTTGTATGTCACAAAGTTGGCTACGTTTCACTGGTGGTAGGTCTTTTGTTGCAAGAGGCCGGCTAGGTAGGTACCACCGCAGTGTCCAATATTCTGCCGCCAAATAGTAGTGCTTAGGCACTACTGTGTTCCGGTTTGAAGGGCATTGTACGCTAGTGAAATTACTGGGCGAACGAGATTTAAGAACTAATATCTCGAGGTTGGCAACGCGTGAGTGGCACCTACTAATGGTGCTGCAAGCGCTCATAGGCTGCGGCAGCCACTTACCATCAGGTGGGCCGTATGCTTGTTTGCCAACTTCTAACATAAAAAAAAAGAAAAGAAAAAACCCGTCGTTTACCTATCAGTGAGCGCACCTGATCATAAGCGTCTTTATTAGTCCTAAGGGATTGGAAAATTAATTTGTAATGATGTTCTGGCATAACTACTGCCACCGTTGCTACGACACCGTTGTGGTGTTATGGGTAGCGAGTCTGCCTTTAGTCTCGACGGATGCGGGTACAATTCCCGCTCGGGCAGATGTTTGTTAAAATTTCTGTTTCGGTCTGGGCATTTGTTTTTGCGGGTCTCCCCACCATGCATCAGAGAGCACGTTTAGCTGTCGGTCCCGGTTGTTATCAAATTGCTCTTGTCCAATGAGTTACTGGTTCACCCTTAGGGTTGCAAAGATCAGATGGCAATCGCTTCGTGTAAAAACTAGTCTTTCTTCTTCTTCCTAGCATTATTCCCGGTATTTTATTTTACCCAGGGTCTGCTTATTACTCTTATCCGGATTTGACGGGTTACTAATTTTTACACAGAGCGATTGCCATCTGACCTCCGCAACCCTAAGGGCGAACCAGTAACTCATTGGATAAGAGCAATTTACTTATCAAGAGTTAACGATTATTATCAGATGTTATGTGATAACAACCGGGACCGACAGCTTAACGTGCTCTCCGAGGCACGGTGGGGAGACCCACAGACAAACGCCCAGACCGACACAGAAATTTTAACAAACATCTGCCCGAGCGGGGATCGAACCCGCAACCGTCGAGACTTAAGGCAGACACGCTACCCACAACGCCACAACGGTGTCTTCGTGTAAAAACTAGTAACCTGTCAAATCCGAATCAGAGTAATAAGCAGACCCTGGGTACATAAGATACCGGGAATAATGCTAGGACGAAGAAGAGTTCTGGTATAACTACTACATTAACGAAGCTGCGGGCAAAAACTGGTCTATAATGTTATCTTCGATAACTATATAGAACTAATTACAAGAGGAACACCGGTTCAAATTTAATTTAGTCTCTCGCTTATACTAGTTACATACGATTTTGTAACCTCCTAGTAAGTACACTAACAATGCGTGTGATAATAAATTACTATCTAAGGTTCGATAAAGTTTGACTTATCGGATATAGAATTTTGTTTAGAGAGGCGATATTGTTTACCTCCACAAACTCATTACTGATATTCTGATTTATTACGGTGTTACAGAACAATGTAGTATCTAACTATCTACAGATTCTAATGATAATAGTCTGATTTTGTAACAAAGCGATGTTATATATGGACGCAAATAAGTAATGCCATGTCAACCCATAAAATTGAGAAAACTGAGTTATATATGCAGAAGTGTTGGTAAATGGCTGAAGAACATTTTTTTGTAATATTTGTAGGGTTTTAAGCTTTAAAACTTCTAAAAAGCCATTTTTTAATCATGCAATTTATGTGTTATGTTAAACGTTTTGGGTTATATTATATACGAAATATGCAGTTTTCATACTTATTTTTTGTGAAAATAAGTAAAATAACTTACATAAATCTGAAATTGCCAAAAACTTGACCGTATTGGTCAAAATCATATAAAATAAAAAAAAATCTTATAAAGCAAGTTGTTCAAAATTTTCAAACGCGTTTTTCTCGAAATGACATTCGTGTAGGTTGACATGGTATTGCTTATTGGCGTCCATATATCAACTGTAGCAAATATTTTACCCTTTCATTTTCTGCTGTTATTGTTTGTTTTTCATTATTTATTAATAAATGTATGCTTATTACTCTTATCCGGATTTTACAGGTTACAAGTATTTACACAGAGCAACTCCGCAACCTCAAGGGCAAACCAGTAATTCCTTAAACAAGAGCAAATTACCCATCAAGCGTAAACGATTATCAGATATTATGTGATAAAAACCGGGACCGACACCTTAACATGTTCTCCGAGGCACGGTAATCGCAACACTTTTTTTAATATTTACTTTTATAAAAGCATTTTAGTTTCAAAAGATACATAGTTGTAAACAGCCCAATGTTAAATATTAAGAAGAGAGCTCGGTTGGAAAATTGTGAAAGATAGAAGCAATAACCGTTTGAGAATTTTGGAAACTGACATTCAACGGAATTCTCCAGTTTGTTCTTTCTTTATAGATCAGATATCCTTGTAGAAATTCTGATATTTTTATCAAACTGTTTATCTTCTGCGTTATTTTTCTAACTGAAAATATCTTTAGAAACTTTATATATTTTAAGTACAAGCATTTTTTTAACACAAAATTAATTAACAAGTGTACGAATCATTTGATACCATCAAATCAGCCGGAGTCTTTAAGAACTACGTGTGCCGGTCTCCGATGGGTGGCATCGGCATGTGGCATCGATTCCATCGTGAACAAAGAAGTTTGCCAACTCTGTTTGTCACACGTCAAATGGAAATCATTACCGGCACACGTGTTCCCTACACACACGTGTTCTAGCTTACCACCTAGCGTCCTTCAAACGAGGCGTGAAGAGGCATCTTGCGGGTAGGCAGGGTGAGGATGGCAAGTACAGTTCGCCTTCTGCAACCATATTAGCCACCTTTGTGTGTGGACTCCTCTTATACATGGCTATACTGGCTATAGACGCTTGTGTAGTAAATACTATTATATTACAAGAATGAGTCTAGGGTAGGTACGACGTATGATGTGTCCAACACAAAGGTAGGATTCTCCGACCAGGCCGTACATATTGTCTGGCGAGCCGTGGCCCAATGACTTACTTTGGGAAGTTGTATATACATTATAGATGGACGCAAATAAGAAATACCATGTCAACCAACAAAACTGATAAAACCGAGTTATATATATATGTATATGCAGAAGTGTTGGTAAATGGCTGAAGAACATTTTTCTTTAAGATTTGTAGGGTTTTAAGCTTTAAAACTTCTAAAAAAGCCATTTCTTAATCATGCAATGTATGTATTATTTTAAACGTTTTGGGCTATATTATATACGAAATATGCAGTTTGTATACTTATTTTTTGTGAAAACAAGTAAAATAACTTACATAAATCTTGAAATTGCCAAAAACTTGACTAATACATAAAAAAAAATCATATAGAGCAAGTTCTTCAAAATTTTAAAACATGTTTTTCTCGAAATGACATTCGTCTGGGTTGACATGGTATTGCTTAATTGCGTCCACATATACGTAGCGTAGAACGCTTTGATAGCGCGATTCAGGATTGTGACAATCTTGTTTGTTTGTGTCAATATCGTTGCGTAGTAAACCATGTAGGTGTCGCTATAAATTTCTATAGCTTGATGCGTGATTGTGACAATCTTATCTTTCCATCGTGTTGCGTTGTGCTGCGTATAGATTTCAAGTGGTACAAGTGTTTCAATTAAATACGAAAGATAAGTTAATAGGTTTTTCTCAATATGTATTGTTGTCAACCCTACTGGCCTTGATAGTGGATACTTATTTCAATATTAAACTTAAGATTAATTATGGGCGATGTCGCGGGCACTTTTCGTTTCAAATAAAGAAAAGTTTAACCCAAATTAAACTCATTTTTTATAATTTCTTTATTTTTAGGAGGATTCTTTCTGAATAGATAATATCACCCACATAGCTTACAACATTTTCACTTATAATTAATGTTGAACCCAATTATTTTAGAAATATAATATCAACAATAACTGTTTAAGATCGTCGAATACTTAGTCCAAAAGGCATTTCGTAAGTCAAATATTTCAGAATGGAAGTACGTAGTTACAAAGGAACCCTTTAAAGGAAAAGTGTGATCAGATGTCAATCTAAAATCTGGCGCTTAGGTATCGAAAATGTATACTTTAATTAAAGACGTTACGCAAAGGAAAAGGTATGAAAATTGATCTTTGATGTTGGTAGAAGGAAATTTGATTAATCTTAAGCAATAGATTGAATTCGGGTTCGTATAGTGGTCGAAAAGTCTATCATAATAATTCTTTAAAATTTTCACTATGCATTCATTTATTATTCAACCAATACAAACGTTTGCAAACTTTGCCCTATAAATAAACGCTACACACTCAACTGCCCCCATTAGGATAGTTAAATCTTGTGTTGTGGACCGGAAATATACACAAAGACAAAGACAACACGCAACCCAGACCGGAACACATGCCTGTATGGTCAATACAAACGGGAATCGAACCAAAGACCTGTGGCGCTTAAGGCGGTTTCACCGCTGTGCCCTTACGTCTTAGCGTGTAGTCTTTGAGTTTCGCGTTAGATGTTGTTCGAAGCTTTAACAATAACACAAAAGCTCGTCAATGGGTACAAAAAAAGGTAAATCGTTTGACTATATGCTTCCTCTTGTACTATTACTACATTATAGATAATATGATAAACATTATTTTAAAATAGTGTGATAAAATGAGAAAAATAGACAAGAAGTCTATGTATTTGTGTAAATTTACCGCCATATCAGCTTGACATCTATAGAAATATAAACACTGACATTTGCTCTATGTAACCGTATATAAAATTAGATATTATTTGACTTATCGTCTTATTGTCTTATAGTACACAATATTATGCTGATCGAGTAGCGGGCTAGTTACTAATGATACAAAAGGCGGTTTCAGACCAGCGTTTTGTACGATTGATAAGCTCGTTTAAGCGCGTTTATTTACTATACTCGCAACTTGTATGAGCGTTACCGTTTTGTACGACTGTATAAGGTCGTTTATGCACAGCTTTTACTGTACGAGCGTTGAAGCTCTTTTAAGCTCCTATATGCACGTAATAATTTTTGTATTATATGGCTACTGACACTCGCAACCACCAATTTGTGCCTACACGCTGCAATAAGTGCGTGTGCGTGCGTTCAGCCTTTTGAAGCATGCGTGTATGCGCGCGCGTGAAAAAAAACGTTAGTTTGAAACCGCCCAAGCAGACATCTCATACCAGGAAATTAGTTTACTATCAGCGTTAATATCAGACTAGGGCCATTACGTCGAGATGGTCGTTAATCATCGAACGTTTGACAATGTTTGATAAATCTAGGTATTCTATTTCTATATAAGACGGGTTAGTCAATTACCAAGCAAAGTAACGCTAACGTTTGATATGCATAGCTCTAATTACTTATTTATACTACCATGATAGCAAAGCGTTCAGTCTGACTGATATTATAGTATTTTTATCCGAATTTATAGGTATAAGTTGGCCACGTGAAAATGGTGTCGTATGTGTGTTAAGGATTCTTCCCCGTCAATAATAAAAAAAAAATACAGTGTGCCACACGATTGAAGGAAGTCCGTCCGTCGGTCGGTCGGTCGGTCGGTCGGTCGGTTTGCTTGAAAACACAACGATTCTAAAGAAGTTTCACTTCAAAAAAACAATCACGTCGAGATACTGTGACATATTCTTTTCATGTTTGTATTGATCATACATATATCTGTTTCTGTGTGGGCTTTAATGTTCTCTTCCCAGCGTGCCTTGGAGAGTACTGTCGGTTTAGGTAATAATTATAATCTAATCATCATCAATCTTCTAATAATTATAATCGTCAACTTGGCAGGTTCTTTGCTCTTATTCAATAAGTTCGCGTAGTTACGTTGATGGTGTTTAAAAATATCGGGAAAATGCTAGGAAAAAAAGAAAATAGTAAAATAGGAAAACGTATAAATTTTCCACACCTACATAAATTTTTGACGACCCCATCGCCCGCTGTTGGGATAACCTCTGTCACAGCAGAGATTATCCCACCAGCGCAATCAGTCACACTTGTGGTAGATCTTTTGTCGTATGAGGCCGGCTAGATAGGTACCACCGTTGTGTCAAATATTCTCCCCTCAAACAGTAGTGCTTACGCATTACTGTGTTCCGGTTTGAAGGGCACTGTACGCTAGTGAAATTACTGGACAGTGGAGATTTAAGAACCAATATCTCGAGGTTGGCAACGCGTGAGTGACACCTACTAATGGTGCTGCAAGCACTCATAGGCACGGCACCCACTTTCCATCTGGTGGGCCGTATGCTTGTTTGCCAACTTGTAACTTAAAAAAAACGCTTAAAGAAAAAATTAAAAAATTAAATCTAAAATAATACCAGTAAAAGATATATCTCATTAATCACTATGTCAAGGCTGGAAGCATATTGACGTTTATTTCTTAATCCACGCCAACGTAATCATAACGAATGACATAAAACGTATATTACTCTGATAATCTTTCCCTTGAATGACATCGCTTAAGCAAATCAGTCCCTAATCTTGCTTACAAGGTGACAAGTTACAGCGACGATACGAAATGTGTGTCGTAAATTTTTTATGGCTTCTCCATACAGAATGATAGAAAATTGCATAAATATTAGAAAGTCGAGGTTCTATACAACATGATTGACATGACATGTCATCGCTTCGCTTCAGTGTCTAACTTTTTTAGAAGATTTTTATGTTAGAAGTTGGCAAGCAAGCATACGGCCCACCTGATGGTAAGCGGTTGCCGTAGCATATGACCGCGCGCAACACCATTAGTAGGTGCCTCCTTGGCTTAGTAATTAAAAGTACTAGTGATAATTATTTTTCACTAGCTTCTGCCAGTGAATAACGATTTTAATACAAACTTAGATCCCCATTTCAACCCTTCAGAGGTGGAATTTTAGAAAACGATAACTATAGTCAGTTAAATGTAACTTGAACCCTGCGCAGTAACACGTTTTTGGGTCTCAACCGTATGCGGTATGAAGGGGCCGCGTAACTATAGCAACGCGGCGACGCTACACCCGATTAGTACACTCGCTCACGATTGTTTTAGTTCTTTAAAAATAAATCATTAAATATTAAATTTAAAAACAATTTATTTTTGTCAGATGTGTTATAACATTTAATTTTATTTGAGAAGATAATGTGTCATTCCAATAAGTGACATTGATTAAAAATGTAAATTAACCTTTTTTGTATACTATTTATTTCTTTTATTCTATTTAAGTAATTAATAACGATAATAAATAAATAATTAATTGAATTTAGAAGAAATAATTATTGTATTATATTCTTAATTCCATTTCCCACTTTATAAAGAATCGATTTAAATAAGACGAAACCAATATTTTTGTCTAACATTTTTGTCCATTATTGTACCTGCGCAGAAGCGGCCATTTTGGTTCAAGTTACATTTAAGGAACTATAACATGTTTATTCATCTCTAATTTTAACTTAAAAACAAAGTTTCATGCTTATACTTTCAAATATGACGAATTTTTATACAAACTTTCAACATATTTTTCATCCCCTCACACTATTTTTTTCTAGTAATAATATAGCCTATGTTAATCAGTAATAATGTAGCTTTTTAAGGGCAAAATTATTTTTGAAATCGGTCCAGTAGTTTCGGAGCCTATTCAATGCAAACAAACAATCAAATTTTTCTTCTTTATAATATAAGTAAAGATAATATAAATTGTAATGTATTCTTTGACGTATTTATTTCATCGTCATCCTTTACCTTTCAATAACTTATTGGTTCATTGACTTTCAAAGCTATTCGAACTTCAATAAAGACTAAAGTTGCTTTAATAATTCCATATTATTTAATTATAAAGCGTCAAGTTCCAATCTTAAGAAGAACTTCTACTAAGTTGTTCAAATTTCGACATATGTTTGCACTAAAACTTAGTAAGCGTTGAATTCAGTTTACACTAACTTAGCCGGCCTCTTGCAACAAAAGACCTACCACCAGTGTGACTGATTGCACTGGTGGAATAATCTCTGTTGTGACAGAGGTTATCCCAACAGCGGGCGATGGGGTCGTCACATCCCGACGCCTTTATACTGTAAGGACTGCTATTTTTAACCGAATTCAAAAAAGGAGGAGGTTCTCAATTTGACTTTTTCTGTTTGTTACCTCAGATCTTTCGACTGGGTGAAACGATTTTGATGATTCTTTTTTATTTGAAAGCTGGTGCTTACCGTGTGGTTCCAATTCAATTTGTTTCAGTACATTGACACCGTTGTGGCGTTGTGAGTAGCGAGTCTGCCTTAAGCCTCGACGTTTGCGGGTTCGATTCCCGCTCGGAGCAGATGTTTGTATTAATCGTACAGGCATGTTTTCCGGTCTGGTTGTGTTTGTCCTTGTCATTGTGAATGTTTCCGGACCCCCGACACAGGATATAATTATCCTAATGGGGGCCGTTGGGTGTGTAGCGTTTATTTATTTATTTATTCAGTTTTGGCAAAGGCATCCCTAAGAAAACCATATACGCCTTAAATTTGTATTAAGTACGTCCTATATTTATTTCTATGTTCGTAACTACAAAATATTTAAAAAAAAAATGAAAAAATATACCAAATTCAAACTAATAAGCAAAAAAAAATTAATACAGAAGTCGGTGTTATGTAAAACTTCGCCACAAATGGCACTGACTTCTTTTGTAGAAAATATAATTTTTTTTTGTAAATTTAAAAATAAAATTTCATATGTTTAGTTTAAAAAATTAGATACTTCCATACTAATTTTCAACTCACTTTTTAACTCTTCAAAAAATACCTGCGAAAAAATTTTCTTTCTGGGTTCAAGAACTTAGGCTGGGTGTTGATATGTCAGTATGTAGATTTACTTACACATTATTCTCAATTTACGCAAAAGGCGAGCTAAAGTTATTTTTCAAATTTCTTTTTCTTTGTAGCTATAGATTTTCTTATTCAATGGTCTATCTGAAATTACTCCCCGGATAATATATATGCTTTTCAGTGATGAAAATTCCATTGATGTGTCTGACAGTATATTGTACGTGCTGTGCATGTAAAGTTTACGAAAATAGAATGAGTATTTTTGACGAAACTTGCTATATCTTCAACACTGTTCGTGCTTAGTATTTTGATACTCCGTTGGTGATTTTTGTACGTAAGATTGTGTCACACGGTGACGTTATTCGATGTCTGCTTATAGCTAATAATAAAATAAAATAAAATAAAAATCATTTATTTCAAGTAACAGAGACTCATTTAGTATTTACTGTAAAAATAAGGTATAAATTAAAATAAACAATCTATAAAATTAAAAATTTTAAATAAAATAAATAATTTTAGTAATTCATTAATATAAATTGGAAAATTAAATAATATGAATTTGAAATTAAATAAAATTACAATTGTTTTAAAATACAATAATATAAATTGCCAATTAATAATACAACTACCAAGTAGTAAAATTAATTAATTAAATAATCATTATATATTTATTGACATTGCAGTAACATGTCTATCATTACAATGTTGTATATAACTAATTATTATTATATAATTGGCAGATCATAACCGAATAAAATTGACGTGGGTTGGTGTTGAATTTACGAAGTTTTTGTAAACGAGTTAAATTTGTTGATCCATCTCCAGTTGTAAAATGGTGTAAAAATGGGACTCAACATTTATTTCAAAAGAGGTTTCTTCTATATGTCAAAGAACTTTACATTTTGAGGAAAAAAACTGTCATAAATAATGTAAAAATAAGATACAAACCAAACATTTCGTTGCTTTTTTCTAAAGCCTTGCAAAATAAAATAGCAATATTGATTTGTTCTACAAAAGATAAAGAATTAAATACCGTAGTGAGCTTATCTCATAATGCGTAAAACCAGTGGTACGAAAAGGTTACTCAAGAAAATAAAATGTTTGATTGTGTCGAGCTTATTGATATTAATTTTCTTTAGTGTTTGCATTTTGATTGGTAAAACGTTCTACAAAAATGTTGAAGTCTCAAAACCGACTGTACTAAGATTTTCAAATGTTGTCGTACATTTGGATATGAAAGGGATCACCACTTCAATTGAACTATATTAAATCATTTTTGCCTAAGCTTCGAGATCTTGGTGTCACTGGCTTGCTGATGGAATACGAAGACATGTTCCCTTACGAAAATACATTGGTCAATTTGAGTTCAAACAGCTGCTATGAGAAAAATCAAGTTTGTACCACAACTATATTACAATTAAAAAAATATATTCGAAATAGAGTTCCTTATTTTTGGGTCGACCGGGTCTTCCTTTACTCAATGACAATGACAATCATTAGGATAACTGTCGTGTGTATTGAAGGTCCGGAAATTTACACAATAACGAGGATAAGTACACACAGACCGGAAAACATGTTTGTATAGTCAATATAAACAAATGCACCGAGCAGGAATGGAACCGGTGACCTGTGGCGCTTAAGGCGGGTACGCTATGCGCCACAACGTCGTCAAATATTATAGAACATCGACGTGAAATAGCATTATAATTTTGTGTTTCGATCGAAGACAATCAACGCCGGACTTTCAAGACTACCCAATAAACTTTTCCCTCTTTCTCGCTCATTATCTCCTCCTCTTCTCATACTTTTGATCTGAGATGACACACGATGATGTTTCTGATGCTACGTCCACTTACTTAACGGCAATCAATCGGTGGGTCGAGTCACTTTAGGTTCAATTAGCCAATAGATAAGTGCCTGAATATCAGTATTTCAACTGAGCGTCTTCCGGCTTAGAAGGGTGCGTTAAGAGTCGTGGTTGTTATTAATTTAATAATAGTCAATAAGCATCATTGACTTTCTCTCGCGCGCTGTCTTATTATTATTATAGGTTAGGTTACGATGGGGCTGACATGTCCGTGTCGGATAAAAGTCCCTAAATAAAAATTGATTAAAAAAAAAAAAAAAAAAAAAAAGTCAAGTCAGAGGACTATATGGTCGAACTGAATAACTCTGATATTAGGTTTTTCTTATGTAAGAAGAGACAAACAAAAAAATAAATGCTAAGCAATTACCACCGCCCATGAACATCTGCAACATCAGAGGGCATGTAGGTTCGTTGCCAGCTTTTAAAAAAAGAATAGGTTCTTTTCTTTTTGTTGAAGGTCCTCATGTCGGCATAAAACGAAGTGACCATATACATTGGTACTATGTGCGATCATTTTCCTATTAAATGCGGGATAAAAGTTTTGGTATTTTAAATATGATTGACATATTTTCAGCTTAATGAATTCTTAAAAACAGCTGTACAGTTAGAATTTGACATCATTCCATTGGTTCAAACATTTGGTCACATGGAACACGTGTTGAAATTAGCAGAGTTCCAGCATTTGCGAGAGCTACCAACAAGTCCTAGCTCAATCTGCCCCAGTCAATTTGAAAGTCAGGACCTAATTAAAGAAATGCTAGAACAGGTTTGTAGCTATAGTGATTTTAACAACAAGATATATTTTAAGTTTATATAAATTCGTTTTTTGTAAAGTTCTTTCCTTGGATACGTTTTAAGCGCTTTTTACCTCCGATTATATAGTTTTTAAGATGTTATATCGAATTGATGGACTTGATTTTTCATTGACACCACTTTGGCGTTGTGGGTAGTGAGTCTGCTTTTAGTTACGATGGTTGCGGGTTCGATTCCCGGTCGGGCAGATGTTTGCATTTATGTATCATATATCTGTTTCGGTCTGGGCGTTTGTCCTTGTGGGTCTCTCCACCGTGCTTCGGAGAGCACGTTCAGCTGTCGGTCCCGGTTGTTATCACATAACATCTAATAACAATCGTTAACTCTTGATGAGTCAATTGCTCTTATCCAATTACTGGTTCGCCCTTACGGTTACGGAGGTCAGATGAAGATGAAAAAAAATGAAAAAATGTTTATTTCGTTAACTTTCAGTATAATATCTTTATACTAGGTTGGAACCACCTAGTAGGTTTCACAGAAACCTGTATCAGGTGGCCCCACTCTTCTATTTCTATCCATCACAATTTTAGCAATGTTAACTTTTTATATATTATAAAAACAGAATAATATAAAAAATTAATTACAAGCTAATACTACAAAAATGTGGGCAAGTGTGTAGGTATATGTGATTACTGCGTATTGTTTGAATGTGTATAGTGTGAAAGTGTTTAGTGTGATTGTTTATATTGTGAGTGTGTGATGGCAATTACTCTGTGTAAAAATTAGTAACCTGAACAAATCCGGATAAGAGTAATAAGCAGACCCTGGGTATGATGCCGGGAATAATGCTAGGAAGAAGAAGAAGAAGACTTAATTTTTAATTTGATTTTAAGCTGGGCGAGAGCTCTGAACCAGATTTAAATTCTTATATAAATGTCAGTGCCTCTGCTAAAAAACAAAAATAATTTAAATTACAAGAAAATTAGGATGTAATATGATCCGCACTCATCAATATCCTTTTCGCTTCTGCATTCTTCATGACATTGGTGAAGTTATCTATGCTCAATTAGAACTCATCAGAAGCTTGAAATCATTAATTTACAAATTGAATTTAATTACAAGAACCTTGTAATATTTCGGTTTATTTTATATACTGAAGAAAGGATCACGATTTTCAAATTTTTTTTTCAGGTTATAAAATTTCATGAAAATATTTTCCCATTGAAATATATACATATCGGTTTCAATGAAATTTTCGACTTGAATCAATGCAACCATTGTTTGCGAAGAAAATTGCGTGACGCGTTAGTATTTTTAAAAATCTTTATATATAGCTTGGGGTCGCAATAATACAAACTTAAATATTTTTAATAAGTTAAAAATTGCAGTTTAGTCTTTTTTTTAATTTCATGAAGGTTGTAAACGTGCATACAATCCGCCTCACGGTAAGCAGTCATCGCAAACTATGAACGCTTGTAATAATTGAGGTCATATGCATGCTGCCAAGGGACAGGAGGGAGAGAGATGAGAAGGGAAAAAAAGAAGAGAACAGAAGGGCTAGAACATTGGGCCCCCGGCGCTCTCACTCGTCGCACGAAAGGCTAAAGTACTGATACTGTTAGTTTACGCCGATTTTCTGTGACAAAGGGGTACCTCCCCAGTCGAACTGGCACATTTGTACTGGGAGAAATGTGGCTTCTAGTCTTGAATATAAAAAGTTTTATTTTTATTCTAGGGATATATGCTTAAATCATTTAAATAATTTAAGAGAAATCGTAAGAAATATAAACCCGGATATAGTGGTTTTGGCTTGGGACAATGTGTTCCGTGAATTTCCACAGCATATCTTGAAACAAATTAGCAGTGAAATAGAGCTAGTGTACTGGAATAACATACCAAATTTCAATGGATCATATTTACACCCAAAGTTCTATGATGACGAATTCAGAAAAAATTGGATTGCCTCACCATTCAAGGGAGCGGATGGCCGTACAGCGATGTACCCAAATTTGAGGAAAAGATTTCTAGACCACATCCATTGGTTGGACCTAATTGTGAACGATAAATTTGTTGCTCAAAATGAAGCATTCACCTTCGAAGGAATAATCCTTACAGGATTATCTAGATATAGTCATATGGATCCGCCGTGTGAATTGTTTCCCATTTCACTACCAAGTTTATTCCTCAATTTATTACTCATTAGGCAGTTCAATGAAGGGGTTGAAAGAAATGAAATCAGCAACGAAATGTCTTTCTACGATAATTATTTGAGAACACCATTCACTATGAGCCTTTATTGTAGTGAGTTAGTTGATTTAGATGATTTTGATATAACTAATTGCTACTTTGAAGGTAATGAACTTTATCGATATTTTATTAAATGGGATGAGATTAATGATAATATTGTAAATAGTATTAATAATGTTGATAGTGACAGGTTTGATTTAGATTTCCGTAATATTGATAGAAAATATTCTTTCAACATGTTACAACTAAGGCTATACATTGACTACTGTTATAAATATTTAAGCGAACTGGTTTATTTAAAAAAGAAACTAAAATCTATTCTGGCTCCATATTACGATAAAAACTTTATTGAAGAATATATTCATTTCAAATTATTTAAGACAAAGAGAACATTGCAAGAAATTCTTATGTACCTTTATGATAAAACTAAAATTCGTACTTGGGATCGAAGACCGTAAGATATAAGTATAATTAAAATAAGTATTATTTCACACTGCACTGAAGTATTAAATGCTATGTACTAAAGTTGGTTTTCTTATTTCATTAATATTTGAAACAGAAGTGAAAATAAAGTACGATTCTTCTATAATTATCTTTCTACATCAATTTTATTCTATTGCTTGCTTTTTCTTTAACAAATTAATGTAACTGGCATTGTAGGGCTAGTTGGCTGGCTAGCTAGTTGGCTGACTGGCTGACTTGCTAACTCGCTGACTAGCTGGCTGGCTACCTTGGTTTGGCTTGCTAGCTGGCATTGCTAGCTGGCTGGCATGGCTTGGCTTGGCTTATTGGTAAGCGTGGTGTTACGCTTTACATATTGTTTGATACTGGTTTGATTTGATACTTTCTGAACTGCCTCACAGATTTATTAAACATGAGAAAGAGTCAGGATGGTCAAACCATGAGGATAACTTCAATAATGGCAACGTAGATCAAAGGGATCAACAAGAACCTCATTCCTAAAATTCAAAATTCTTAATAAAATATATTCAGATACACACAATTTTATTTAAAAGAAAAATAAACTTTTAATGAATAGAATTTCCCATAGACATTGAAATCCTGAATTGACGAGTTACTAGTTTTTACATAGAGAGATTGTCATCTGACCTCCGC
Source organism: Hestina assimilis (assembly GCA_023373885.1). Classification (NCBI taxonomy): domain Eukaryota; kingdom Metazoa; phylum Arthropoda; class Insecta; order Lepidoptera; family Nymphalidae; genus Hestina; species Hestina assimilis. The sequence goes on along the minus strand of CM041762.1, from coordinate 5,476,773 downwards.
AATCAAACCGAATGTTAAATAAAGAGCTAGCCTATCTATCTTTTATTAGTATATTAGTTAATCTGTGAGTAGCCCGACGGCGACTCGAGCAAATCACAGCGCTCCCGACCTACACACACAACCAAGACCAACCCACCTTAATGAGATGAAACATCTATACCATTAATTAGTTACACCTTAATGAGATGAAACATCAAAACCATTAATTATCATTAATTAGTGCGTGCGTTGTGATAATTGATTCACGTTCAATTGACGACGTTGTGGCGCAGCGGTGGCGGTGCCTTAAATGCCACAGGTCACGGGCTCGATTCCTCTCGAAGCAGATGTTTTATTGACCACACAGACATGTGTTCCGGTCTGGGTGTGTTTGACCTTGTCTTTGTGTATGTTACCGGACCCCCGACACATGATATCACAATCTTAATGGGGGCCATTTTGTATGTAACGTTGAGGGTGTAGCGTTTATTGTCAAAATTTCAAGCAGGGGGCTCTAGAGGCTTGCTGTAGGGGCTTTCAATGAACCATGTTTTATTGTCAAATAAATATCAAACTAAAATGTTCTAACACCGCATAACACTAATGGATAGCTGTAACAACTTTGAATCTAATCTAATATTGTTGCCATAAATTTCAAAGCGCTGTGGTTTTATCCACTTTACCAGCTTTCGAAATCCTAATGCCTTCAATTATATTCCGGAATTTTATGGGCTTACCTACGAAATAGACGTTTTAATTGATATGCAAATATAATTATTAAATGTTTACCACTCAAACTTCACGGTAATCACTACATAGTATAAAACATCCTGTCCCTTTGTATGCTTAAATCTTTAAAACTACGCAACGGATTTGATGCGGTTTTTTTAATAGGTAGAGTGATTAAAGAGGAAGGTTTATATGTATAATAACATCCATAAAATACTGGAGAAAAAAAATTGCGGCTTCTAATGTGATGTCGTAAATAATTACATTTAACGCGTGCGGGCCACGGGCAGTAATGAATAAATCAAAACTACTGGATCGATTTTAATCATTTTTTAGTGATATATATTTTTTATACCCGTGCGAAGCCGGAGCCGCTAGTATTATAATAAAATAAGAAACTGGCTAAGTGCGTATCGGTACGGAAACCCTTATTGTTAATATAAATGAAAATATCAAGTTTGTTGTATATATGTACCTAACATATGCCCCACTTTATTTTTAATTTTTTTTTGAGTTCCGTTAGCACCTTTTGGGTAAGGAACCCTAAAAACGAAAAACAAGCAGTCCTTTTTACACTGACCGAATAAATAATCCGTCAAAATATTTCAATTTGAGTACTGCTTTCGGTAAGAAGAAAAGGAATGTACAGTTTTTTATGGTTATAGAAAGGTTTCACCTATACGATATTATATCGAGCTAGCAATATCAGATAGATGTTGCCAACCTCTTAAAAATCTTTTCATTTATCTCTTGAAGTACGTAGAAACTAGTCCCCTGAGAAAACCTCAGCAAAGAGCTCATTTCGTATTCAGCACGATCGTAGAAGTAAAATTCTTCAGAAGCCGCATTATGATATAATAGTTATTGTAGTATTTTTTTTTTCAACACGGATTAATAATCTGCAACAGTGGCCTATTTAACAGCAGGCTGAGTCGGCTTGAACCTAGGGCGGCAGATTTTTAGGGCTATAAATTTGAAAACCGAATATTTTTTGCTACCTCAAAGAAATGTAAAAAATTTCTGTATACGGGCTTTCAGATGTTTTGCAGGTAGAAATCTGCAATATATTTGCCGATAACTTTCCCCTCTTGTCATTGTACATTCCGAGTAGACCACTTTATAGAGTAAGACAGCTAGTTTGCCGCCCCCAACCAGTAATCGGCTTCTGCACCCTTTGCCTACACTTTGCATGAGCGAAAAGAGCCAAATTGTAGAATACGTGTTTCCCTCTTCCCACTATCAACTAAAGGCAAGGGTGGCAAATACTTTACAACCTATACCGTAAAATCCGTCACTGGTTGATAAGCAAGCATACGACCCACTTTATCATAAGTGTTCGTCGCAGTGTATGAGTGCACCGTAAATACCGTAAATAATTATCTATTTTGCAGGTCTCAATCACACGTTGCCAGTCTCAAAATATTGGTTCTTAAATCTCACTTGCCCAGTAATTCACTAGCTAAAATGTCCTTGAAACCAAAACACACCGTACTGCTCTAAGTTATTCTACATAACTGACACTGCCGTAGTAGCTACCTACCTCGCGCAATAAAAGGCTTACGCGGTTTGCGGAAGGTTCGGTTGGGACATTTCAGACTTTACAAAAAAAAATTATTGTATGGGGCTAAAAATAAGTGCCCACCTGATGGTAAGTGGTTATCGTAGTCTATGACCGCGCGCCTTTTGGTCACGGTCGGTGGTGGGGATGACAACCTCGTTAAAAAATCACATATTTGTATTTATGTATTATATGTATTAGTATGTATTTATGGCGGCAGTATGTTGCCGCCCAAGGCGGAGGCCGAAAGGCCTGGCGCGTTCGCGCGCGGGGTTATGTATTTTTATAAATACTGGTATGTATTATTATGTATGTATGGCGGCTGTACCACCGGTGGGCCTCGGGGCAAGCGCCGGGGCGTCACGGTGGTATGCTTCGGTGATCCCGTGACGTCCCAATATGGCGCTAGATGGGACCTTGGAGTTTTAATAGGTAGGGGAGCTCGGCTCCGAGTCCTCACACCTCCTGCGCCATTGCAAAAAAAAAGTCTATGACCGCGCACAACATCATTAGTAGGTGTCACTCACGCGTCGCCAACCTCAAAACCTGGTTCTTTAATCTCCTTTGCCCAGTCATTTCACTAGTCTACAGTGCCCTTCACACCGGAACACAGTAATACCTAAACACTACTATTTGGCGGTAGAATATTTGACACTGCGGGTTATTCCACCAGTGCAATCTCTGCTGTGACAAAGATTATCCCAACAGCGGGAGATGGGATCGTCACATCCCGACGCCGGTTCCTTCGTAAATTCAATACGAACGGAATCAGAATAAGTCAATGAAGCTAGTCATAAGCTAATTTCTTTGTTCATAACATAAGTGAAGGAAGCTGGCGTGTAACAAACTTCGTTCCCTATAGGGTATAATAAGTATAATTAAATATATTTATAATTTTAAAAATGCCGCCTGTTTTCTGTGAACGCATAGTTAGTCTTAAATATATTAATCCCAGCTAGATGGACGCACCATGTTCGCTGCCTGGACTTGACAAAGTATCAGCTGTTATACGTTGAACGGACGAAATAATTTCACATGCTCGTATAAAAGGATTTATTTTTAATGGTGAGTGCACACGGTTGTTAAAAATGTTTCAACTTCACTGCAATTCGCTGTGGCTCATTATGATGTGGCTCATTACCGGGAAAACCTCCTCCCTTGGGATTTAAGATATAAAATATACAAAAATATTCATATATACGATGTCTGGAAGTCGACAACAGCAATTTAGAACACGTTTTCTTCCTCGCACAACCACTTTGGGAATCAACTTCCACCGGCGGTCTTTCGATCCGATACGACCTGGGAACCTTCAAGAGAAGGGCCTATTATTTCCTTAAAGGTCGGCAACACGCCTGCATGCCCTCTGAAGTTGCAGATGCTTATGGGCGGCGGTGATCGCTTAACGACAAGTGAGCGTCCCTCCCTTGGAAATGCAACTTCTTAAAAATTCTAATATTATCTATGCATTAGTGGTCGAGCTTGGTTTGTGTCTGCAAAGCTGACTAAATAAGCTGATTTGGTACAAAGAGAAAAAGTATTATAAAATCTTTGTTTACATATATATCTATGCGACAACTCTGTGGCGCAGCGGTAGAGAACCTGCCTGAAGAAGAGTTGACGGGTTCAATTCCCGCTCGGAGTAAATGTTTTTATTGACCTATTGAGATATACAGTCGTGTTGCGGTCTTGGTGTGTTTGTTCTTGTTGTGTGTTTCCGAACCCCTAAAACAAGATCTAACTATCCTAAGGGCGGCCGTTAAGTTTGTAGCGTTTATTTATTTATTTCCATAAGCTTATAGTCATTATTAATAAAGTTAATTTTATTAAAACAAAAGAATTTATTATTTCCACATGTCTTTATTTTGCTTAACATTTCTATTCGTCAAAAGGGCAAAATAAATGGAAGTTTGGGCTTTTTCTAATAAATATTTTTCTCGTTTCGTTTGATCTTGAAGGCTGTATAGTGTCTTTAGTTTGGATTCCTTGTTTCCGCTCCATTAGACTTGATTACATTTTATTTCAAAGAAATGTTTCATTGTATCTTCTCGGGATTCAACTAACTGTACCGTCTAATTGTAATTGTACAGTTAGGAAATTCTCTTGCAAAACTAAATTATTTTTACCCGACTTTAAACAGAAGGGTTTTTTTTAGTATGTTTATTAGTCAATTATCTTGAAAACGGCTAAACCATTTCACATATTTTGTGTTTGTTACGGTATAATTTCAAGGTCTCATAGTAGGTACAAAGGTCTCGTAGTCGAGCCTGTTTTTTGTACTGCAAAATAACTGTTTATTCATATCTCTAAATGTCACAATGTTTTCCTTCAATGTAAAGCCTTTGAAACAGAAATTAAGTCCATAACTTTCGGCCAAAGTTAATCAACATTTTTTACTGGGCCATTTCAGTTAAGACAATAGATTATGTTTATTACTGTTTATATTTTATATTATGACAATAAAGATAGTCTCTTTTATGCTCGGCAACCGCAACATCTGTTTGAACAATTTATAACTTTCCGAGAGATAGAGAAATTTGGTATAAATTCTATGTATTTTCACTTAGAACATTAATTCTAATTTGTTTTTAGGTCCCAAAATATCGTATTGTATTCGGAGTATCGGAGTTTTTTTATGTCTTGATTTTAACAATAAAAAATATAATATAATTTTTTTTACGGTAGTAGAGCCATGCTTTTCTTAGCACAAACGGGCCAGCTCGACCTTCTCACAGAAAATCGGCGTCAAGTAACAGTATCATTCATCGCTCGAAACGCAACTACTGTTGCGTTGTACTGTTGCGTTGTACTGTTGCGTTGTACCGTTGTGTTGTACCGTTGCGTTGTACCGTAGCGTTGTACTGTTGCGTTGTACTGTTGCGTTGTACTGTTGTGTTATAGTGCCGGAGGCCCAATATCCCACTCCCTCTGTTCCCTTCTCATCTCGTCCCTCCTGTTCCTTGAGTTGTTAACGGGCTTGTGATAATTCAAGTATCGCAAGCAGGCATCATCAGGCGGGCCGTATACTTCTTTACCAACCGTCACGACATAAAAAAGGAAAAAAAATAGGGTGATTTTTATTATATTTATATTTGAAACTCATTTACTGAATAACCTGTTTTACTTTACAAAAATAACATTTAACGTGAATTTCTTTTGTTGAAATTTATTTGATACGGGGCTAATGTTATATTGTCTCAATACTTACTGATATATAAACTAAAATTAGTGTATAATCTGAATCTATAATATATATATAATCTGAATCTTAGAAACGGCTCCAACGATTTTCATGATTGATGATGATTTAGTATGCTGGGGGTTTCGGGAGGGATAAATCGGTCTAGCTAAGATTCATTTTTAGAAAATGTCGTTTTATCCGTGTTTTCAGGCAATGAAAACCCCGCTTCGAGTCCAGATATCTCCAGTCCGATCAGATCCAGTAAAAAATAAAATCTAGATAGATCAATTGAAATAAATGTTTTTAAAACAACAATGAGTCTATCTTACAAGATCTTTATGAAAACAACCCCCAGGTAACCGAAATAAATTAGGCGTAACGTCTTACCTACAAAGCCAACTGTTGATTCAGTGACAGTAAGCAATGCATTTAAATAGCCCCATTGAACTGGGAAGATAATCTCTTAAGGCGGAATATATAAGAAATACTTTATTTTTAATAAGCTATTTAGAAGCTATAACAGTCTTCTTGACTTTGTATCGGTCTACTCAATCGGCGATATACTGCCCTCTTACAGAAAGTCAGCGTGACGTAACATTAAATCAGGTACTGTTGTTGTTTTTCAAATTGTTGTTGTTGAAATTGTTACGTTCCCACGTCTCGCGGATTCAAAGAAATAGCAGACCACCGGGTTTTCGCCGTAATAACCATTATATCGGAAAGTTCCAAAGTGTTTAGGCAGAGTTCACGGTATTAGTTTAATTCGTTGTAAATGTTACATTTTAATTAAAGATATTGGTTTAATTATATATTCACTCTTGTCTCTCACATCGAGCAAGCAGTACTACTTTTAAGTTTAGCATGTAATTTCATTATTAAGTAATTAAAGTAATAATAAGTAATTTTGTTTTTTTGGACCCTCCGCTGCCGTCGTACGTAATTAAATGATGAAGTGTTATCCCTAATGTTGCCCATCAACATCCTTTACTTTTCTACTTCCCATCTTTTAATCTTTACGTCGACAATACACGTCAATATACGTCATTTCCGGCGTTACAAAAGCTTTAACAAAAGATCGCATCAATTTCGGCCAAGTACCGAGATTTCAAGTGCTTAATTTTTTTTTTTTTCAAATTTATTTCGTACTTAGTGACGAAGGAAACATCGAAACCCGCATGTAGTAGAAAAAAATCTAAATCTAAAATATACTAATTCATAATTTATCTCTTTGTTTTATTACAAATATACTTCTATGTAATATAATGAATGTAATTTTGGATGTCTGTTACTCAATCAAGCATAAACGCCTAAACGGATTGTGATGAAATTAAGTACGCAGATAGCTTATTATCGAGATGAGCACATAGGATTTATTTTGGAAAAATGTTGGGTTCCTGTGAGGTTATCAAACACATGTAACAGTACGTATTTAATTGAAATTCGGTATAGATGTGTGTTATGGAACGATAGCTTTCATCTCCTATTCTATATTGTGATTTTACACCCTTGAGGGTAAAACTTTTTCAAACTTTGAATGTCATAGTTATTTATATCACATTAACAGCCTAAAAAATTGAAACGACACCGTTGTGGCGTTGTGGGTAGTCTGTCTGCCTTTAGTCTCGACGGTTACGGGTTCGATTCCCGCTCGGGCAGATGTTTGTTAAATTTCTGTCTCGGTCTGGGCGTTTGTCTGTGGGTCTCCCCACCGTGCCTCGGAGAGCACGTTAAGCTGTCGGTCCCGGTTACTATCAAAAAAACATCTGATAATAATCGTTAACTCTTGATAAGTAAATTGCTCTTATCCAATGAGTTACTGGTTCGCCCATGGGGTTGCGGAGGTCAGATGGCAATCGCTCTGTGTAAAAACTAGTAACCTGTCAAATCCGGATAAGAGTAATAAGCAGACCCTGGGTAAAATAAAATACCGGGAATAATGCTAGGACGAAGAAGATTAACAGCCTAAAAAATAAGTTTCAAGATTACAGCTCTAAAATTACGATACTTTCATACAACTTTTCATCCCCCTTTTCAAACCCTTTCAACCCTTTTTTCCCATTAAAAAGTATTTATTACCAACTTTCATTCAAATCGGTTAAGTAGTTATGGCGTGAAACTGCGACAGATAGATAGACAGAGTTACTTTCGCATTTATAATATTAGTAAGGAAGTAAGGATTATTAACTTACAAATGATTCATTTTTCACGGACGAAGACCCGGGCAGATGTTAGTTTGCTGAATAAAATCTTATATATAAGTCCGCAGAGCATCTTATTTCAATTTCCGACGTTAGGCTGGTATTTTTTGGTCAGATTATTTATTATTGTTATATAAAATATATTATACGATGCTCGGTCAGGCGTCAATGATATGAAATAGAAGATTAAAAAGATTTTCTTATTCTTTTTATTAAAGACTTTGTATCATTTATCATTTATTATTATACATTCCTTGACAGATTTTTATGTTTTCCCGCTTTTTATATATTATGATATAATTAAATTGTTAGAAGTTCAACAATCTAAGAGAATATAAACAGTTTGTTATTATAATATTTAAAAAAAAAAATTTTTATTCTATAATTTTTTAAATATAAGCCTGACTTTCATGCCTTGTAAGACTAACCTTTTACTTAGCACTTAATTCTAGAAAATATTTATTTTTTGATTTTTTTTAGTTCATAAATTGTTTTTTTTTCTATAAAATCGCTGCTATTTCGCGTTGTAAACCAAATTATTTAACAGATTTTGATGAAGTTTCTCTCAAATTAACATCAAAGTGCTTTAAAATTATTGACATTTACGCGACTCTGGCGTTAACGGAGCGGAGTCGGCCACTTTATTCAATTTCTCCTCCTTTATTATATCCTAAAAAATATCTATTATAATAAACACAGTATCGAAATCCAAATATTATATGGATTTGAATGCGAGTTTCGTATAACTTTACCCACATGTGAATACAGCACATGTTTCCAAGATACATTGTTTCTGTTATAAGCTTAGGCTTACGAGTTACGAACTTATAAGCCGAAGTCACACGAGAGCTCGCTCATTAAGAACTTTGCCGGTCTTTCGCCTCGATAATTTAGAAATAGGTGAAAATGAGTACTTATTAACATCTGTTACCGAATTAATTAGAGAAAGTTTCATTTTAAATAACTCTTTTTATACGAAATATATTACGTAATATATTATATTTATATATTTGTTGGCGCATGACAAAGTATAGAACCTATTTAATACGTTGGATTACAAAGATAATATTTGAAAAGATGTCATTCTAACGGAGTGCCACAATGATGGTTACTTCGATATTTTACAATACAGAAAATTATTGTCGTACCGCATATAAAAGGACGAATGTTTGAAATCCGACGTAGTAGTTACAGTGCTGTGCAATTTATTGTGTTATCTGGTAAAGGGATTAAAAGCATTGTTGGTTACAATAATTTGTTGATAATGTTAACCTACTTGGAATAAATTCATAAAGGCTCCAGACTATCCTTAGCTTAGTTTTTTTTTTTAACGTTGCACACTCAACGTTTGATTCAAAATGAATACTGATAAAACCACAGGCATGGTTTTATATTTATAAATCCAAGTCTTCGTCAACCGCCGTCTTCGTCGCACACTCGGAATATTAAAGACGTTGTGGAGCAGCGGTCGCGAACCTATCTTAAGCGCCACAGGTCACGAATTCGATTCCCGCTGGCAGCAGATGTTTGTATTGACCATACAGGCATGTTTTTCGGTCTGGGTGTGCTTGTCTTCGTAATTGTGTATGTTTCTGGACCTAACGCAGGATATAACTATCCTAATGAGGGCCGTTGAGTGTGTAGCGTTTTAAAAAAATCTGGAATCCGTGGAACACATTTATACAGGACTTGATCCAGTAGGTCTATTTCTATCAATCCCGCAGGAACAACATTCTGTGTAGATTAATTAATGTTATTCAGACTATCCACCACTTCGCCCTTATACGTTGAATAGATTTTGAAGAAAATTTGTCGCCAAAAAAAACTTGGAGACGGTGAAATAGGGGATGGATTTAGAGAACTATTACTTTCTATTGCAATAAATACTCATTAAAAATCACATTCCAAATATATCATATTCATCAGATACATGTATTCCATAAAATGCCTTACCGTTCTTTATTTTTAGGTCACGGCATGTTTTCAGAATTTTTGTGAACGTTCACGAAACTGTCCATAGTTTTTAAAAGTTTTTCACTGTTCCACACTGAAAATATTTTCGCAAATTATTTTGCAACTAGAATTTCACAGTTTATATTTGCATAAAACTTTTATAATAATTGTAAGAATTGTTTTTAGAGGTTGTCAGTTCCACCGTTAATTTTATCATAACAACCCCAGACAAATATTTTGTAATTATTTTTTACGATCCTTTGTGATTATGATTACGTATATATAGTTTAGTTTGTCATAATTTTTATGTCGTCTTAAATTACGTATTAATGTTTTTCTTAAATTGTTTTCTCAAAAAATATAAGGCATTTTTAAAATTAAATAATTCGGAAAGTTAAAATATCAAACCGAATCAACAATATTTTTTTAAGTTAAAAATTAAGTATACATTTTGTAGTATATAATAAACTATCGGCCCGCACCAGTTTCACACGGATATAAAATATATTATTTTGATAAATCTCGTAGGGTTTAGCCTGCGTTTGTTGCGATGTAAGCGGATAAAATGTAATTATTTACGCCATAACATTAGAAACCTCAAAATAACAGTATTTCTCCACTATTTAATGGATTTTATTATACATATAAAACTTCCTCTTGATTCACTCTATCTATTAAAAAAACCGCATCAAAATCCGTTGCGTAGTTTTAAAGATTTAAGCATACATAGGGATATAGAGAGACAGCGACTTTGTTTTATACTATGTAGTGAAGACAATGAAAAAAAAATAAGACCTTGCGGCTAAAAACCAAATGTTACATATTTAAAAGCTCTCTGTGTGAGTTACTCGTAAATGACAGACCATGAGATTTGACTTATCACCATTTGACTTGGGAACCGTAAATAGAGAAAAAAGGGCACTGACCATCTTATGCCAATTTGAATACAAATGCTGTCATTAAACCCTTGTTAGGGCTTTGTATGCTATAAGATATGAAAGAGCTTATTATTCTACACTCATAAAGGGGCTTGGAAATGAGAACCTTTTTTTTTTCCGAATCCGGGTTAGACACAGACTTGTGTCTAATAAATTTATGAAGCAATAATTGAAATAAGCGTTTGCATACTGGTTAGATTATAATCATAATTAAAAATATCTTACTGTATTTATTGATAGCACTGAAGTTGATGACGACGTTGTGGCGCAGCGGCAGCGAACCTGCCTTAAACGCCACAGGTCGCGGGTTTGATTCCCGCTCGAAGCATAATATGTTTGTATTGACCATGCAAGCATATTTTCCGGTCTGGGTGTATTTGTCCTTGTCCTTGTATATGTTTCCGGACCCCGACACAGGATATCATTGTCCTAATGGGGGCCGTTGAGTGTGCAGCGTTTATTTATTTATCATTATTATTATTAAAGTTGTCAAAAATCGTAAATAAACGTCTACCCTTTATTTTTAAATTTTATTTTATTTTTAAGCTATTGCGTAGCTTTTATAGCGGGCTTTGAGCGCGGTGACCGAATCAAGAAATCCCGTAACGAAAATAAAACCTGACACTCCCCACAAGAAAAATTATAGCAAATAACTCTATAAATGTATTGGTAAATGCTCTTTAAATAATACACTATAAAGAATAATGTTCAATTTTCAAAAAATAATCTATAACCTTTATACATGATTCTTACATATGCAAAAGATTTTCGTCTTTAATTGATATACGTTGATGATGTACTGACGTTGATGATGTACTGACGTTGATGATAATTCAAATATTTTGAATTAGTTTAGAAGTTTCTTACTTTATTTAAATTAAATTTTGAATTATAGACGAAATTGTATCTTATTGGCTTGAAGTTAATGTTCGATTTCATTTGTATTTTAACTTTTTTTAAAACAGCCAAGAATTTATGTATTGCATAAGTTGATAAAAGATGCTATGCATTAGCTTTACCGCGGCAATCCCGGATTGCCACAGGTTTTTATTGTATTTTTAGGTTTACATTGTCGTAACTGCAACAGAAATGTACATTCTATGAGAATTTCAACTCTATATCTATAGCGTTTTTTGATATACAGCCATTAAAAGATAGACGGACGGCGATGGCTTAGGAGGTTCGAGTGACAGTCTTTGGGTAGGGAAAGGAAGGGAAGGGTAGGGGAAGCATGGCTATCTGCTAAAGTTAAGCTCCAGTACTCCAGCGATATAATATAAGGTAAGTTCAATATCACAGTAATAATAATAATAATAATAATAATTTATTTCAATCAACGTAGATCATAACATAACTAGTACAAAAATTCTATCTAATAATAATAATAATACCTAATAATAATATAATAAATTATTTTATAATTTAAAAGCAATAATAATAATAATAGCAATAATATATGTTAAAAGTGATTGAATTATATGAAAAATAAAAATATTGAAAAAGTAAAGTAAAATTTTAAAATACCAATTTATTTAATGAGCTTCAAAAAGTAAATAATATATAATGTAATAATTTATTTTGAAAATGCTTAGAAATTACCTATTTGATTACAGTGTCACTACTGTCGTCAAATATTATTATTATTATCATTAGCTAACTTCACTTTCATCGCTTCGTCTTCGAGGTTTGTCTTCTTTCAATAAAAATTTATAAAGTTATTATCTTTAATACATTAAGCCACGAAGTAAATCCGTGCATTTAAATTGACTTATTTCACTTCAGAATAACTTTTATCGGCTTATAAGTCTCAGATAATCTTTTGAACTTTGCTTTCGTCAAATAGAATGATATTTAATTGAATTTTGTTCAGACTCCTATAGAAGGTCAACCGGACTTAATGTACTTTATTTTTATACCTAGACTTTTGAAAGCAAGAATAAGATAATATATTTGGGGGGTAAAAGACAGTTTTGTATAAAATAGAGGCGTGGAATTTAGCATTCGTGCATACATAAGTATACACACACATTTTTATTGTTATTTATTATAGTTTAAAAAAATATATTTACAGAAATACTTAAATTATAATAGCAATTAAAAACCCCTTACGTTTAAACCGTGGTGCTTTGGTTAATTATGTAGGTAGTTAAATGCAATGCAATGTAGGCTTGCGCATAGATTGGCAGATTTTCGGAGGGGCAAATTTGGAGAACGATTTTGTTTTGCTACCATATAGAAATTAAAAAATTTCTGCACGACGGTTTTCTGATATTTTACAGGTAGAAGGTCCCGTCTCACTTTTAATTGTACATCAGCGGGTTCGCCACTTCGACCAGTAGTCTGCCCTTTGTTGGATTGTAAAAATAATCTAGGACATGACAATTGTAGAGGCGGCAAAAACCTTACAGCCTTATACCTTGTAAATTTGTAAATCCGCCAATGATTAAATGTCTTTGTAACTATTTAGATAATTTATCTTAAAGCATCTAGGCTTACTCTTTACTTTCTTGCGAGCATGCGACAAAATACAAACCTATTCTACCTACATTTAGAGCGGCTACAGACTAACGTGTGGGTTTCGGCATAAGTTATTACACTCGCGTTTTATTTCGTGTTTTCTCCTACACAGGGTTATTCCTGCATGTTCTCTCGAACCGGTATCAGTGATTTTTATAGCGCTTTATATTACTAGCATATAAGCCCGTCAATGCTTGTACGAATCGCGCGTGTCGTAGAAGGTGCGTCTATACGTACGCTATTCGAAAATCGAGCTTAAACGCTCGGATATAAAGCTGGTTTGGAATAACTCTTATCAGTAGAAGAGCTTCGCTGTTATTGGAAGCAACGGACCAGCTTGAACAATGAAATTCTGGCTTATAGATATCAACCTAGAACCAGCAACCTCCGATGAAAAAGCAGGTTCACTAACACTGCGACTGGCTGGTCATTTTTGGACAGGCAAATAATGTTGAGACGCTCACAGTCGGGTGCGCTCACTGATAGGTAAATGATCGATGGGTTAAGCAATTTTAACAACAACAAGTGATCGCATAGTGGTATTTCAACTCAGCTACTCCGTGCTTCGGAAGGCACGTAAAAAGTCGGTCCCGGTTGTTATCATTTTGATAATAATCGATAAGTCAAGTCAGAGGCCTATACGGGTGACTTAAAAACTCTGACATTAGTTTGGCCACTAACCACTCGATAAAAAAAAATGTCGTGGTGATAATAGCGAAGGTATTATATTGTGTATAACAATGCAAGAAGTATGTTTGTAGTACGCATAAGCTGTATAAAATATGTCGGAGCAAAGCCTCTCATCCGTTCTTGTCGATCTAATTTCCGTAAGGTATATTGAAAGCTAGGTTCTGTCAACAATACCTATGTAAACCCATTCCAACCCATTCATATCAGGTCCCTTATGTATGAATATTTATGTTTTATTTTGAGATTTATTATTATAATAAACTATAAAATATTGTCTTCTATATCGGACTAATATAATAAATATGAAAGTTTGTATGTATGTATATGGATAAAAGGATTAAAATAAAATTTGGCACCGATATAGAAATATAGACGCATGATTATAAACACGTCAGAAAGGACCAATTCAATTGAAATTCGGTATAGAATTATGTTATGAAACATAATTTATTTACAAATGATCCATTTCTCTCTACAGCCAATTCTAAGGTCACCGCAGACGAAGTCGCAGGCACATGCTAGTTTTATTATATAAGATAAGATTGTATCCCTTTTTAAGAATATGCTTTGGTATAGTAGTAAACCTTTAAATTATAATAATTACCGGCCTCGGGATGTGACGACCTCATTGCCCGCTATTGGGATAACCTCTGTCACACCAGAGATTACTCTACCAGTGCAATCAGTCATACTGGTGGTACGTCTTTTGTTGCAAGAGGCCGGCGAGGAAGGTACCACCGCAGTGTCAAATATTCTGCCGCCAAATAGTAGTGCTTAGGCATTACTGTGTTCCGGTTTGAAGGGCACTGTACGCTAGTGAAATTACTGGGCACAAGAGATTTAAGAACCAATATCTCGAGGTTAGCAACGCCTGAGTGGCACCTACTAATGGTGCTGCAAGCACTCATAGGCTACGGCGCCCACTTACCATCTGGTGGGCCGTATTCTTGTTTGCCAACATAAAAAAAATTATTATACATTAATTGTTTGCCAATGTTAAACACTTATTATCTTAATTTTTATTTTAATTGTTATTATCAATGGATACTAGCTTATATAAATTGTCAAATATTTGTTTAACCTTGGAACTAAGGAACATTTTATGTGCGACTAAGACACACTTAGCCAGTTATTGTTTTTCTCAAGATACCTGATACGTCTGTCTAAATATTTATTTTTATGAGTGACGCCGCAAGAAAATCGCTGTCTATATAATTTTACCTAAATTAGTTATTCATAAAGGTTCACTAAAAGCCATTGATTATAATTATATCTGACAATGATTATTGAGTTTGCAGAGGCGATATTGTTTAAAGTGCTAAATTAATTCCCGGAATTCTGATTTATTTATTCGTTTCAGAGAATATTTGATTTATACTTTGATCAACGGTATTTAGTTTCATTGGTAATAAATTTGCTCATTTAACTACAATTTCAACAAATCACTTTATAAAGTTTTAGACTATCTGAAGACAAATATAAATTTATAAAATACCTTCTATTAACTTATTGACATTGTTTCGGTATTCTATATTATCAGTGGCAGTTAAGCTGTTGTTTTCTTGGTAAAACCTTACCAGATGCAGCATGACTTAGGTGGTTTGATCGGAATATTAACACAGTTTGCGGCATGCCGTGGAAGAAATTCTGTGACATGTATATGCTGGTGTTATGGCTTGAAAGGCCCACCTGCTGAAAAAATCGTAAAGTGATTGCTCGACAGTCGGGTTTCGAGGTCAGCCAGCGTATAACCAGCTGTATTCTAAAGGGCGGTAACTCGCTTGATGTTAAGTGATTGCCGTCTGATGGTGCAATCACTTAACATCAAGTGAGCCGCCTGCTCGTTAGCTCTTTCTGCCATAAAAAACACCTGTCAGAGTATTGAAATTAAGTAACCATATCCGTGGGTTTTGGTTAATGGATGTGAACGCTAAGGCCTCAATTCGCAACCTTCTAATTTTCAACCAATCTTCTACTTCCACCTCTTAATTTAAGTGGAAAATGCTTTGGTTGGATGTGGGTGCGGGTAAGTAGTTATGTTTACACTATTCGGAATCTTATAAATGAATAAAGTCTTAATAACTTGATGATTAAAGGAATGACGTCGGTCCGTTAAACGTTGCAGGTTCGATTCTGACCCCCTTCTAGTGCAAGCTACGAGGAGTATTAGTTATTATTTAAAAAAAAGCATTGCTAATATTATTTGTAGTAAAACAAATCTTGATCGTCACAAAATTAATACCATTTCGAAAGCACTTTTAGAGAACGAAAAAGGAAACTTTAATTCAGTGTATAAGCTTCAACGATTCGGATCACTTATATAAAAAAAACATATTAACTTTTATCTTTATGAAGTCATTTAAGAATTATTAACAAATAAACATAGGTACGTTTATAAAATATATGTATTTTTTAACGGTGATATAATATTTTAGAATACAATTTATAATTTTGTTAAAGAGTCGTTGAAACCAGTAATTGGATATGTAAGATAGCTCGGATGGCAGTTTTACGAAAAATATGACTAGAATATAACCGTTTGAGAATTTAACTGTAACTCGCTACGTGAACGAACGAACGTCGTATATTCATGGCTTAGTGATTTTGGGAAAATTGCTGTCATTTTTATAAAATTACATTTACGTTAGCTGAATTACTTTTCTATGGCTCGTTAAATATTCAACGAGTACAATTTTGTTACTCGTAATAAGCAAACTCATAATAATCTAATCAATATTATGAAAGTTTCGATGTTTGTTACTTTGTTACAAAACGGCAGAACGGGTTTGAATGAAATTTAGCACAGATATGAATTGCCCAGGTAGGATTAAGGATACTTTTATCCAGAAAATTGGGATGAAAATTAGCAGACGGATAGCTTATCTGGGGTAACACATAGGATCATTTATTATCCCAGAAAATGCTCGGTTCCTGTGGGATTATGAAAAAGATGCTACAGAACGTATTATATTTAAATTCGGTATAGATATTATACGTTATTTATTACTTACAAATGATTCATTTCTTTCTGGAGCCAATTCTAAAATCAATGTGGACAAAGTCGCAGGCAGATGCTATGTTAATAATTTTTGTAACGTATGATACATAAAAATTAAGATTAAAATCTTTTCGTTGGCTGACAGCACTTAAGAAATAAGTCCCTCATCGCATACGGTGTCGGACAATGTAGCAAGAGCTACAGCACGTAGTCACGTCATAAAAATGTTATTAAACCTTAATATAAGATTGATGACTTTGGGTAAACGTGAATTACTTGTGAAAATTTTTGTTCTTGAATTTCTATCAAATGTAACGAAATAGTACATTACGAATCTAGGGAGAAGAGTACGACCTTCTAAACGACAATCGCGGGTGGCAATGTCCTACTTTTCTACCGTACTGCGTATACGATTTTTTCTTCCTATGATGTAAACTTCGCTTTTAGTCGCTGGTACGAGGGATATATATGGACGCAAATAAGCAATACTATGTCAACCCATAAAATTGAAAAAACTGGGTTATATATGCAGAAGTGTTGGTAAATGGCTGAAGAACATTTTTCTTTAATATTTGTAGGGTTTTAAGCTTTAAAACTTCTAAAAAGCCATTTTTTAATCATGCAATTTATGTATTATTTTAATCGTTTTGGGTTATATTATATACGAAATATGCACTTTGTATACTTATTTTTGTGAAAATAAGTATAAATCACTTACATAAATCTGAAATTGCCAAAAACTTGACCAATACATTAAAAAAATCATATAAAGCAAGTTGTTTAAAATTTTCAAACGCGTTTTTCTCGAAATGACATTCGTGTGGGTTGACATGGTATTGCTTATTTGTGTCCATATACGGTTGTTCGCTAAACGGTAAAGTGAGTTAATTGATGTCATCTTGCCAGGAGAGAATCGGGCAATTTTCTCCCTAATTTTACTGGCAAAATGGCAAGTAATTATTTGTGTTCCTAATTAATTTCGTTTTCATATTGATCTTTGTAATTCTAGAATTAATATTAGTCATATCAATTTACTTCTAAAATCAGTGATTTATTGACTTTCAAAGTTGGTTGAAACTTAAGCAATAAAGTTGAAGTTAAGTAAATAATTACTCAGTATTTAATTAAAATGAGTCAAGTTTAAGTCTATCAAACTTTGAATTCTGACAGTTTAAACTTTAACTTTACACAGACTTTTAATTCGGAGCTATGAAAACACATATTATTAAAGCAGGCATAAAAATCACGACATGACAACGCGTCTGTCAACTCTGTCTGTATGTCTGTTGGTTAAGCTTTTATGCCTTAAACGCTGAACTAATTTGGACGAATTTAAGTCGGATCTTGGCGAAGAATATAGGCTTACTGTAAGAACAACACGACAAAATTGTTAACGAAACTCTTGTATGTGGAACAAATCATTTCAATTGTAATTAGGTAGTGTATCATTACAAGGAAAATAATCACTATTCAAGCAGGCAAAGCGGGCAAAGAGCTAGTTATCAATAAAATATTATATTGTGGCATGTAATTTAGCCAATTCATTTAGTAACTAAGCCTCAATAGCTCAACGGTAGAAGGGCCGACTTCGCTCCGTTAACACGAGAGTCGAGGGTTCGATCCTAACCCCTTTGGGCTATTGTCGTACCCACTCCTAGCGCAAGCTTCGAGCTTATTTGTAGGGGCAATAGGAATATTAGTAATGCCTTGAAAAAGCATTGCTAATATTCTTAAAAAAAAAAAAATTATCTTCGACTACCAGGAGAAATGTAAGCTCAAAATAATGAACCGAAATAAACTAAATTAATTTAGCCACTTGTAATTGCTGGGTACTTTATAAATCATAGTCTCATTTTAAATTAAATAACGTGAATAAAAAATTCAATTTAAACTTTTAAATTAAATTAATACGTAAACGAGCGGCCGTCGCGAAATCCATTTGAGACCCTTTTAATTAGTCGAGTTAAACTGGCGTCTACCACAGACAAAAATAGATAGTAACAAGCAGAGTTGCAGGGGATTGTTTGTGTTGGAAATAAATTCAATTAAAAGTACTTAGTAAAGTGAGTATTGTTTGTAGATTTATAGTCTAGAGCAAGTTTTTTCATCAATTTCCAATGCAAGTCGGACAATTCATGGTCCGAAAAGAAAAGAGAAAGGCCTGATCGAGATCTAGAGATGCCGCCAGCCGTACCAGCCACCTAGACCCTTTACCCGTGGCTATTTAAATAGGGTATTCCCTCGTGGGGAGTTTCTGTGTCCATGTTGGCAGCCCTGGCCTTACAAGGGTGGCAGTGGGATTTTTTTTATTTATAACGTTGGACAAATGACTTTACTCAACTTAACTGTAAGTCGTAGTAAAGTCTATACATAGTAAACGCAAAACGGATAATACCGTTGAGGACAGCGAACTGCACTAGACACCTTCGCCCTGCATACAAGCAAGATACTTCTTCCTGCGTCTTGAAGAAACTCCGGTTATGGGGAGATATTCTTCGATAAAAAAGAACGCTTGCAATCCTTGAAGTATCACATGCTCCTTGCCATCCCTATGAATAGGAGGAAAGAGATGAGAAATGAAGAAAGGAAGGGAACGTAGGGGGTGTGAGATGGACCTACGGCAATTTCATTCATCACAACAAACTATTTTCTGTCAGAAGGTAGTATTCCCCAGTCGAGCTGGTCCATTTATGCCGGCAGGAGCCTTGAGTCTACTATTTATATTATTTTATATGGATCGCCAAAGTTCTTTTTTTATGTTACAAGTTGGCAAACAAGCATACGGCCTATCTGATGGTAAGTGGTCGCCGTAGCCTATGAACGCTTGCAGCACCATTAGTAGGTGCCACTCACGCGATGCCAACCTCGAGATACTAGTTCTTAAATCCTCTCTCCCCAGTAATTTCACTAGTCTACAGTGCCCTTCAAATTTGAACACAGTAATGTTAAGCATTACTACTTGGAGGCAGAATATTTGTCACTGCGGTGGTAGTTACCTAGCCGGCCTCTTGGAACAAAAAACCTCCCACCAGTGTCACTGATTGCACTGGTGGAATAATCTCTGCGGTGACTAAGGTTATCCCAACAGCGGGCGATAGGGTCGTCACATCCATATGTCTACAAGATACCTGTTAATCACGGCTTTAGCCTTTTAAATTATGAATGATCTTGTTGTTAGTTAAGTCTTTAAACACATCGTTGGTCTTTCGTTTCGATAATTTTAAAATGGGAAGTCAATAGCAGCCATTATGGAAGAAAATGATTGAGTTTAGAGATAATTAATCAGAATTTAGCGATGAAAGGCTTTTCTTTTATGGAGAAGATTTATTTAAGGCTATTTTCATTTTTGTTAGAGCTTTCAATGGATTTCTAAAGGTAAATGGATATTTTTCTTAAGAATATTATTATTTTATTTTTTTAATATAAACAAATATCAGCAATGCTTTTTTCAGTGTAACGTTGCTGTCCCTAAGCGTACATTGATTACGATAGTCATTGATCAAAGGAGTTCGAATTGAACATTACAATTCAGATTGAACAATTCTTATACCACTATTGAAATTAAATCTTTCGTAAAAAATCATTGTAGTTTTAATTTGTTTGGTAAAAAACAAGTGCGAGTCGGACCAGCTCATAAAGGGTTCCGTACCATAAAAATAACATGTGTCTTGTATGGGGACCCTTTTATTTTTTTATTTTACTATTGGTGTTGTAGCGGTAACAGTAATACACAAGCGAAGGAGAGCGAAGGCTTAGTAATAGGGTTCCGTTGCCACCTTCTGTATACGGAACCTTAGAAAAGGATTTGTTTCTATTCAAACTGCAGAAGTTTTCGAAATAGCGGGTGTGTCGAATGTACATTACGAATTTGCATAACGGTTACGCTTAACTTCAGAATCCTCAAAATAATCCCAAAGCAAAACTGCTATAAAAGCAAGGTAGGAGAAATGGCGACATTGACCTTACAATTTGAATGTAAATGCTGCCAACGAACATTCCTTATAGTAATATATATGCACTGTAAATGTATGTGATAAAGTACACTTCATTACGATATATACGGGTGACGAACGTTGTGGTGCGTTGGTAGTGAAGCTGTCTTTGACCTCAACGATGATGGGTTCGATTCCCGCTTGGGGCGGATGCTTTATTCATCTCACTAACTTCTGTTTTTGTTTTGTTTGTCAATAAAGAATCATTTTTGGAGTCGATTAAAAAGTAGCGTGAATATATTATTAGTAAGCGTAGCTTATATTACGAGAACGTAAATATCAAAAAAAAGTAATTTTAAAAGCGATTGAATTAATTTGAGAAAAAAATTAAAGGTATTTTATAATTTTTAATAACATGTATCTTATTTTGCGCGGCCTCTTTTTCCGCACTTAGTCCTTTCTAGACCATTATGCGTGAGAAACTCGTATATTTGGTAGTAGTAGTAGCGCCCTGCTTTTCCCAGCATAAATGGGCTGGCTCGACCGGGAAAGTACTCCCCTCTCACAGAAAATCGGCGTATAGTAACAGAGTACTGTTACGTTTCATGCGGTGAGTGATAGCACAGGAGGCCCAATCTCCCACAACCTTTATAACTTCCCTTTTATTCCTTCTCATTCCTTCCTATCCCTTAGATAACGGGCATGTGATACTAAAAGTATCGCAAGCGTTTATATGTTGTGGTGACTACTTACTATCGGGTAGACTGTATGCTTGTTTGACAACCATCATGAAATGAAATAAAAAAATGTTTTCCCGAGATATTTTGTCTTGTTAATAAACTAATTTAAATACAAACGGATATATTTATATCAAAAGTTAATCCCGCTTATTAATAGAAGAACCTTATTTTTAATCATCTTAGAACTTGTACTTGTAATGTGTATTACTAAATGTGCTGAGCGGAACGTGCAAGTCTGAGGAGCTCTTGTTTCTCGAGAGGCTCTTAAAGTAGACTGAAGGACGCTTCACACTCCTGGCACGGTCCGGTTACGTCTGTCGTTGGCGCCACATTTCATTCGATTTGAAACGATATGCGATAGGATATTTATGGGCGTCGGGTCACAGCAGAGATTATTCCACCAGTGCAATCAGTCACACTGGTGGTAAGTCTTTTCTTGCAAAAGACCACCTAGGTAGGTAACACCGCAGTGTCAAATATTCTACCGCAAAGCAATAGCGTCTTTGGCATTGTGTTTCGGTTTGAAGGGCATTCTAGGCTAGTGAAATTACTGGGCAAAGTAGATTGAATAACTAATATCTCGGGATTGGCAACGCGTGAGTTACAGCTACGTATAGTGTTGCAAGCGCTGATAGGCTACAGCAACCGCTTGCCATCAGATGGCTCATATGCGTGCTTGCCAACTTAGTAATTTAAATAAAGAAAGTAAAAACTTGAAGACGAGTTAAATTCCGATAAGCAAAATGCGATAGTTTCATATGTTGCTAGCAGAGTGATGCCTTTTGAATTGTTGTCTATCCGAGAAAAATAAGTTTTGTCACGTTCTTTATTATATTTCTTTAGATTGTTACGTTTTCTTAAGACGTATATATATTGATTTTCTTGGAAGTAAAAGCTTTTAGATGTAGACGCAATTTTAAATTAAAAAAAATAGAAATGCTTTTTCAAGTCATTAATAATGCTCTTGTTGCCCTCCAAATAAGCTCGTAGCTTGTGCTACGAGTGGGTACGATAATAGCACAAGGGGTTGAGGATGGAACCCACAACTCTCGCGCTAACGGAGCGGAGTCAGCCCTTCTACCGTTTAGCTATTGAAGCTTTAAATTCAATTTTTCAGATAAAATACTTACGACCGTGTGTCGTGTAGATGTCGATATTATTTTAACTATTAGGAACATTTTTTTCAAAAATCTTTTAAGGTTAATAAAGTACTAATTCAACCCCGTAGTCGATAAAAATCTAACAAGCAGATAAAGTTACTCCGTCATCTTTAATTAACACTAAGTAACGTTACGTATTTTGTACCTTAATTTAAACCTCGAATTTAATTATTATTAATTTATAAGCCCATAATTAAATTAGATTCCAACGAAATATCTTTTCATCCTTACTAATATTATAAATGCGAAAGTAACTGTGTCTCTCTGTCTGTCTATCTTTTTTTTTTTTTTTTTATGTTAAAAGTTGGCAAACAAGCATACGGCCCACCTGATGGTAAATGGTTGCCGTAGCCTATGAGCGCTTGCAGCACCATTAGTAGGTGCCACTCACGCGTTGCCAACCTCGAGATATTAGTTCTTAAATCTCGTTCGCCCAGTAATTTCACTAGCGTACAATGCCCTTCAAACTGGAACACAGTAGTGCCTAAGCACTACTATTTGGCGACAGAATATTGGACACTGCGGTGGTAACTACCTAGCCGGCCTCTTGCAACAAAAGACCTACCACCAGTGACAAAAGACCTACCACCAGTGCACTTTCACAAAATGTATTTTTTTATTTGGAAAGTAGGCCAGATGACTCTACTCCACATGATGGTAAGTGGAAATAAAGTCCAACCACGAATGCGGCTAACAGAGTTGCAGAATGCAACCGTGTTAGCCATCTTCGCCCTGCCTACCCGCAAGATGCCTCTTCACGCCTCGTTTGCAGGAGCCCATATTGTAGGAAGGAGAGAACACGTGAGCCGGCAATGAGTCCAATTTTTGTAAGTACGAAAAGAATTGGAAAACTTCTTTGTTCGCGAAGGAATTGATGCCACAGTTAGACGAAATTTAGTACACATATAGTCAAGAGCCTAAGAAAGGACATAGGCTACTTTTTAATGCAAAAAAATGGTTGTAAGGGATTGAAAGGGAGAGATGAAAAGTCGTATGGAAGTATTATCATTTTAAGAACTAGAAGCTTAAAACTTATTTTTATGCTGTTGATTAGATAAATAAATATGGCATTCAAAGTTTGTAAAAGGGAGAGGTTTCAGAGTTTGTATTAAAATTGTTATTCACGCGGGCACAGCCGCTGGTAGAAGGTAGTTTATCTTAATCTTGTTTCCAATCGAAGTGTTAATTTAGATTGGGATAAAATTATACTGAAAATTTACTTCATTTTGTCAGCTCAGTTTAGAAGCCTTTTTAAATCTCTATTATCGGTGTGGCTGAAAATAAATTTAGGATTGGAAAAACCATTTCAAATTATTTTGTTAACTCTTCTTAAGTATACGTGGGTTAGATACTTCTCATATTTTGAATAAAAACATATTTTTGTATATGAATTATAATACGCTTGTCTATAAAAACACGGTTTATATGTTTTTTGGGGTGGTGATAACCTACATAGTATAAAAGTTTGAGACAATTTGGTTGTAATAAGCAAACTACAATAATACTACTATTATTTAGGCATTACTAATTAACGGATCAAAGTCAGCCCTTCTACCGTTGAGCTATTGAGGCTTCGATATTGCAATATTTATTTGTATTCTACGTAAACTGGCACCGTATACAATATAATTCTTTTTAAATAAGAATACTCATAATTAATATCTTCTATATACTCGTAAATACGATTTATACACTATTAATATTAGAGAAGACAATAATAAGGCTTTTTAGGCTATTTTACCAATTTAAAACTTTTATTTTTTATACTTAGCCCTCAAACAGAAACCTTATTTTTTTTATTCAGCTGTTATGGATTGAAGACACTATCCTTAATGATAGTGAACTTATATTTAAACTTATTCTTCATTGTTTGGTTTTCATTTGCTGTGTAATATTTAGTGATTATAGAAAATTGACATTTTCCTTTAGATAGATAAATATATTTTTTTAAATAAAATACTATCTCAAAATATCATTAAATAGACGACTTTGTGGCTGTGGTAGCGAACCTGCTTTAAGCGCCACCGATCGCGGGTTCGATTCCTGCTAGGAGTAGATGTTTATATTGACCATACAGGCATCTGTTCCGGTCTGGGTGTGATTGTCCTTGTCCATGCGTGTGTTTCCGGATCCCGACACAGGATATAACAATCCTAATGGGGCCCCATTTGAGGTTGAATGTGTTGCGCTAAAAAATTCAAAACTCGAACATACATATATTAATACATTTTTGTAGTCAGTTAATATTATGCCCGAAAACACATTAAAAAAATTAACAACTGAACTGACTACCTCCTCCTTCTTTGAAGTGGGTAAAATGGGTTACTTTTGTAGAGATAGCGGCATTAATCATTCTGCTATATAGAAGTAGATATTTTTTCAATATTATACTATCCTTTGAATACATATAGGTCATCTTATCTAAGCTAAATGGACAAAACGTGTTGGTCCCCGAAACATTGTTAACCTTGTCACGTTCAATGGAGGAAACGATCACGCCTATGAAAGTATTTTTTTTTTTGAAAATACATGGCTGTGATCGAACTATAGAACTTATTAGATTATTATTTAATCAATATTTCATTATTTGATAAGCTTTATAATCCATAATTCATACTTAATAAAACTTTATATATTTTTTCACTTTTTTATCATAATAAGAAAACTAGCAGTTATTCATTTTAAAGATAACTTATGAATACAAAGAAATCTCGTTTCATTTGGTTTCGACATTAGTATGGTACAAGATCCTTATCTAATGACTAGCTTCATGGAAAATCTTTAGCTATATTTCCTTAAAAATCCGTAGAACTTTAGTTATGTTGACTTGCTACCGTTGCCCTACAAAGTCCGCGTTTAATTTTTATCGCACATTCGATATTAGGTTGTCTGCATTTGGCGTATTCATTAAGGCTGAGAAAATAAAATTCTTAAGCCTTGTATAGTTATAGTTATAGAATTATAAGAAGCGAAGTCGACTCAGTGCTCTAGCCTTATTCTCGTAATAATAATTAATTAAGGCAGAAAGTTAATTTTAGAATCTTTTACGGGATTATTTGTAAGATTTTGTTAATCTTTCTTCGCTGAACTTAAATATAAGATAACTTAAGTAAACTAAAATAGCTTTTTAGTAATAGTTATTTTTATGTAATACTTACTTTCTATTTATTTTAAATAAATTTCTTTGTGAATTTACCTACATTTAAAAATTTAAATAGTGATTTCACTGAGGTAAACCTATATTTTGCTGTATAAAGTGACTGTGGTTAGCCTTTAGTTATTTAGAATAACACTTTACATCCTACGCTATTTTTTTGATGATGTAATATATAGAACTTTTTCCAAAATATAAAGCCTTGATGGTCGACATCAAAAGATGTTTTTATAAAGTAGTTCAATTATTTACGAATATCTTTAATTTTTTATTATACTACAGATGAAATATTTACGTTTACAGTCCTGTAACTTCCATTGAAGTCTTTTGCAATTTTCTAACTATTGTGTCTACTGTCTCGACCTTGTCTATTTATTGTTTAATTTAATTTAATGTATCTCGAAATTCCACCCTTAGCACCTCGATGTCTGGAAATCCACAACATCGCGATTTAGAAGACATTTTCTTCCTCGCACAACAACTTTGTGTAACCAACATCCGCCGACGGCCTCTCCGAACCGATACGACTTGGGAACCTTCATTAGAAGAGCCTATTCCTTCCTTAAAGGTCAGCAACACACCTGCAAGCTGTGGTGGCAAGCCTCTGGTGTTGCAGATGTTCATGGGCGGCGGCGATCGCTTAACATCAGGTGAGCCTCCTGCCCGTTTGCCTCCTCTTACATAAAAAAATGTTACCGTAACTAAAATCGTTATAAAACACTGGTATTTTTATTCCACTTGTCATGTTTTCTGTATATTACTGAAATGTATTACACCCATCCGTCTTCGCGTACGACCAAATAATTTTACTATTAAGTGTCACGCGACCGGTTCCTTTGTCGGAGCTCTATTTTTTTGAAATTTCGCTTAACTTTTTGATGTCGCTAAAGGACATTATATTTCGTTCAGTTATATTCAAATTGTGAGAAAATGGATTATTTTTTTTAGGGTTCCGTAGGCAAATGGCGAAAACGGAACCCTTATAGTTTCGTCATGTCCGTCCGTCCGTCCGTATGTCACAGTAATTTTACTCGGAGACCATTGGCTCTGTCTATACGAAATTTACTAAATAGGTGTATTCTATCAACCGCACAACGATTTTGTAATGAAACCTTGAAATATATAAGAATTAAGGATAGCAGTCCATTCATGTAGTTGACTGCTGAAAAAAAAAATTAACATATGTCAAGGTGTGAAATATCTTTGGATAGATCTTTCAAAATTATAAGGAGGTTTGATTTTGACTATTTATGACTATTATTTTCATTAAGTCAGTAGTTGTTGAGATATTAGCTCTTAAAGTTATAAAAATTGTGTCCCCTCTCTATTTTTTTAAATATGGGATTTAAAATTCTGGAAAAATTAAAATAAAATTTCAACCACATTTGGTTTGAAGATAGGTCTACAAATTTTTGAGATATATAAGCTGTTCCCATATCTTTGTTTTCATATTACTTTTAATAATTTGTATGATATATTACCAACTTATCTTTGCGGTCGATTTTTATTCGTTATGATTTTTAAAGCCCTTAAGATTGTCCATAATCAAGCTGCGGAACCCTTTAGTTTCAACTGTGCGTGGTCCACAACGCACTTGTAATTATTTTAAGCTACGCCCAACATCAACCGGCTAAGAAATCGGGCATAAGAAAATAAAAATAACTTTCATTAAATAACCACGGCTAAAGCTTCAGTTACATATATTTGAAGAATTATATTTTAAGTAATTTAATTATCTTCAACCTTCAGAGTTCTCAGACACACAAATCGTCAAAACTGTTTCATGAATGGCGAAGACTTGAACTAATATAATAGACAAAAAGCTACGAAAAATGTGACTTTTTGGAAACGAAATAAATTGAAATTTTAACAATAATAACTTATGATTGTCCCGCCATTTTGCTTCTATCTTAATAATATCAACTAGCTTCATAACTGTGTCTTCTATCTACTTCGGAAAGAGAAGCAAAGTGTACCAGCGAGTCTTACACATTTTTTTGCAATGGCCTTCATGGAAGATATTAATAGAATGTACAGGCCATTCTATTAATATAATAAATATGACAGTTCGTATGTTTGGTTGTGTGGCTATTAGTCGTTTTCAATTGAAAAGATGTGATTATGAAACAGGATTTAATTATAATGTTACCGAGAAACGAAGTCGCGAGCAGTTGCTAGTATATAATAAATCTGTGTTTACTACAAATTCTCGTTCCATTTTTTTATATTGAACAAGTGACCTGTCAAATCTGTATAAATTATTACTTAGACTCTGAGGAATAATGGTAAATGATACGAAAAATAGGACAACGAATGATTACGGCCTACATTAAGCCTTTAACTGTCAGTGAAAGATAAATTGCGGGTAACGACGCGTGAAGAGCGATTACTTGAAGATATGAACGATAAGCGTTAAAGCTGTCTACAGTATATTTTAACAAAATTTGTATGCGAATGTGTCGCTTGTGAAGTTGTGACGACACACGTCACTCGTCCTTAAATATTTTGTGAAATATATTTTTGAAAAAGACCTGACTGACTTATCAACGTCCAGCTTCAGCTCTTGAAACGTAGAAAGATGATTTACACATGTGTCGTTTTTAAAACGTAAACGAGCACTAAGGAAGGATATTTCTAATTTCAACACTTAAGGAGTGAAAAGGGTTTGAAAGATTGATGATTGATTGATGTATGATATAGAGGGACATAATATTATATATCTAATATATAAAATTCTCGTGTCACAATGTTCGTTCCCATACTCCTCCAAAACGGCTTGACCAATTCTTATGATTTTTTTATGCATATTCAGTAAGTCTGAGAATCGGCTACTATCTATTTTTCAAACCCTCAGTGATGAGGGCTGTCCACCCAAAAATTTTTTTATTTATTGGATAAAATTTTTATTTTTATTTTTTTATTATGTGGCATTGAAAAATACATACGACCCTAAATTTTCACTTTTTATCACCAACCCCTGCTTTTTAATAGCCTTATTTAAGTTGTGAAACGACCAAGCGAAAACAATTTTACTTCAACGTAAATGGCAATACCTTAAAATAGCTTTTGGTAGCCAAAAGTATGGTTTTCTACGTTTTGCAGTATTTTCAAACCTATAAAACTACTGAAACTGTGTACCTAGAAATTTAGATCGCAGACTGGTAATAGCTTTATAAAAAGTTCCCTTTGTGAGCTCTGTAATTATTAAAGGAGAAATATTTGGACTAGAACTTAGTGGCAAAGTTACATGGGCGCTTGAACACGAAAACGATCCAAATATACTTCATATTAAAATCGTTATTCACGCGGGCGAAGCCGCTGACAGAAGCTAGTATTGTATAGTATATTATGTATATGCAATATGTAGACGCAACAAAGAGGCTCTGAACAATCTTTCCAGGTGTGCGAGTGGAATAGCACGTAATAAACGTTATGCCTACGGACTCGCCTACCTCATTTCTAAATCCCACTATCCGACCTCAAAAGAAATGTCAGTTAGTTTTAAAGCTACAATCATGAATCTTTGTTTTGCAAAAACAAACAAAATTATTGTACAGAAAATTTTCTTCATTAATATACAGGACTTACTATACTAAGTACATAACTAACTAATAATACGTTGTGTTCATAATATTTTAAAGATCAATCTAATACTTATTTCTGGAGATTATGATTGGCCGCGTTAGCAAGCGGTCACGAGTTGGCTGCGAAGTTTGTCGAACAACGCACGAAAACTCACGAACACTCGAGTTTCGGCGAGGCCGAAAGTTTCGGCTATATTTTGGCCGAAACCGAAACTAAAGCCGAAACTAGATTTTTGGCCGAAACTGGCCGAAACCGAAACCGAAACCGAAATCTCGGTCGGTCACTACTAATTATGTAACTGAAAATAGTAGACATTTATGTCAGTCTAAAGAACTAATTATATTAGTACTCGAACATTTTATTTCAAACATAAATCCGAAATTATACTACCAAATACAGAGGTCACTGTAACACTTACTGCTACATATTAATGACTTGGATATTAGGGCTCCTACGTTATTAGCATATTGCTAAGGCAGTAATAACATTGAGTTTACTATGTTTAATACAGATTGTATATTTTGCTAATCAATATAATTTTGCTCGCTATGTACTTGTACATAAGGCAGTGACATCTATTGTAGAAAAATATTTTTGCTTTTTAATTTTGAATTCTGTTTTCAATTTTTTAAATTATTTTACACTTTTAAGTCAGAAATAATTTACTATATTATACTACCTAATTGTGTCGCAACCTGTTAAAAAATTTTATTTGTGGTTATTATCAAAAGTTCCGCTAGCACAAATGCACAAGATACTTCAATAAGCCCTAAATCGGAATAGATTTTTATTCGTTTGAGTTTAATCACATAGTGCACTTTATAATATTGATCACAATGGAAGTAGCTTTATAATATTATTGTTACAATTTTCGCCATTGCTTAGTGCGTGGGGTAAATTTTTACTTTGATTTGATAAATTATAGAATTTATCCACAAATTGTGTGATGAAATTGATGGAAAGATTATTAATTGATGAAACCGATAATTAAACTAAATGGACTAACTTTATCCAGGGATATATGGTACCAAAATCGGAATAGGTAGGTTTGTAAAATTTAAAGAGTTCCCTCGATTTCTCTAAAATCCCATCATCCGCACCAAATTATAATGGAACCACCTCTGGAGTATCCTCTTCCAAACAAAAAAACGAACTATCCAAATCACAGCCCTATTTGAGTCATGATTCCAGTAATATATACAAAATAAAACTTACAGTCGAAATGACAACCTCATTCTTTGTAGAGCCAGTTGAAAATAGACAAAAATAGCATCATTTCGGGAGCCAGCACTGATAATTTCATAAGATGACATTGCAAAATACAGCAAAGAAAACATTATATTTGTCTTTTGGTCATATAATGGCTTACCTATTTTTGTCTTTACAATATAAATATATATATTTTTGTATTTACACTGGTGGTAGGTCTTTTGTTGCAAGAGGCCGGCTAGGTAGGTACCACCGCAGTGTCCAATATTCTGTTGCCAAATAGTAGTGCTTAGGCACTACTGTGTTCCGGTTTGAAGGGCATTGTACGCTAGTGAAATTACTGGGCGAACGAGATTTAAGAACTAATATCTCGAGGTTGGCAACGCGTGAGTGGCACCTACTAATGGTGCTGCAAGCGCTCATAGGCTGCGGCAGCCACTTACCATCAGGTGGGCCGTATGCTTGTTTGCCAACTTCTAACATAAAAAAAACCTATTTTTACTCTCAATTTCTCACTTACCAAAACGATCTTAGAAATCATATTATGCTATATAAATATGGTGCCATGATTACTTTTAAAGGGGTGTCGAATTGAAAGCGAGGAAATACGCTTTCTATAGAAAATATTCCACAAATTCAATACTAGTATTGATACTAGTTTGTGGAATATTTGTTTGTGTAAAGTGAGATTTATTTATTTGTGACTAATAAAACAAAGTTCCTATTTTTATTTCATGAGTATTTTTTTAAGTTCTTACATGACTAACAACTTAAAAAAATACTTCTTTGCTGGCCCATTCTGTTTTCTGTTATTTTGTCGGATTTGGTAGAGCTTTTGAAAAATTTTAATTTGTAAATATTTGCCATTGTTTGTAGAAATTTTCTGCACTTTATTACCTATACAAATAAATAAAATTGTCTATTTTTACTGTCAAAATAACAGTTACATTGGATATCGTGAACTATGGAGACCTTACAGAGTTGTGGGCACAGATAATTTTAAACTTAATTCTTAAGACACATAGCCCCATCTTTATTTGGAACTAGTAGTGAATATCGTTTTGTAATGGGATAGTTTGTTGCATAAAATTAATGGTTCCAGATACAAACGTACAACCCCTATTTCATATATGTATGACGTTGTCCATAGTTCAATCTATTTTTAAACCAAATTAGATCAAAATCGGTTTAGTGGATACTATATCGAAGTTCAAATATTGTAGTTTGTAAACGTAACAATTTGTGTAAAATTTCATCCAAATTTTCCCGGCGTCGAGATGTGACGACCCCATCGCCCGCTGTTGGGATAACCTCTGTCACAGCAGAGATTATTCCACCAGTGCAATCAGTCCCACTGGTGGTAGGTCTTTTGTTTCAAGACGCTGGCTAGGCAGGTACCATCGCAGTGTCAAATATTCTGCCGCCAAATAGTAGCGCTTAGGCATTACTGTGTTCCGGTTTGAAGGGCACTGTAGGCTAGTGAAATTACTAGGCAAAGGAGATTTAAGAACCAATATCTCGAGGTTGGCAACGTGTGAGTGGCACCTACTAATGGTGCTGCAGTCGCTCATAGGCTACGGCAACCACTTACCATCAGGTGGGCCGTATTCTGTTTGCCAACTTGTAACATAAAAAAAATCTGCTCAGCAATTTTTTCTTGATTGAGTAACAAACATCTAAACATCTAAATTATTTAGGACAGTAGTAGGATTTGTCACAAGCTTACTCTGGTTCATTTTACTATAGTCGAGATGGCCATAACAGGCAATGTAATGCAATAACTATTACATAAATTGAACACCATTATATCCCTATCCAATAATCGGTCTAATTCAGCCAACTGGAGCAATCAATGATCCACACATCTAGGTCGCCTACACCATAACACCTTAGTATAATCGCTACATGCGATTTTAGCTTTATAGTGAAATAATTTCATAATAAATAAAGGCTACACATTCAACGGATAGTGATAATTATATTAGGATAGTGATATCCTGTGG
Source organism: Hestina assimilis (assembly GCA_023373885.1). Lineage (NCBI taxonomy): Eukaryota > Metazoa > Arthropoda > Insecta > Lepidoptera > Nymphalidae > Hestina > Hestina assimilis. The sequence continues at coordinate 5,444,249 of CM041762.1, read as the reverse complement.
CGGAGGTCCGGAAACATAGTAGGACAAAAACACCCAGACCGGAAAAATCGGTTTAAAGAGTTTTTATTTTCCAAAAACAAAAGAAACATACCTGTATGGTCAATATAAATATCTGACCCGAGCGGGAATCGAAACCACGACGTGTGGCGCTTAAGGTAGGTTTGATACCACTGCGTCGTCGTCTTCCTATTAATTAATCAGTCAGTTTAACGTTTCATATGACACAAAGCTTTATATTTTGATTGAGGCTTAAAGGATTTTCTTTTTTTTTATTTACCTAGAGGACTATAACTCTACCTTATGGTTTTTTTTTCGAAATGTGTATTACTGTTGGCTCTACTGGCCTTGACAGCGTCACCGAGCGGGGGGGGGCCGTGTACAGAGACTCTGCCGAGATAAAGGGCAGCCCTCACGGGGTTCAAATTAATTCCGTCCTTAGGTTGCCTCCTGCAAAGCCGAACCATGGCTAAGGACGTCACGGCTAAGGATATCTTATGGTGAGTGGAAGTAGTTTGAAGGGGGATATTACCGTTGTAGATGAAGAATGGACCTCAAAACGCGGCTGACGAGTCTCTTCACGAGTTTTTCGGGCATTTAAGCCCTATCAACAGCAAAAATAAAATAATAATATATGAAAATAAAATAATAATAATAATATAGATAGGATTAAAAGAGATTTTAACAATATTAATAATATAATAATTATATTGGAATTGTTCTTATACAATACACTAATATTATAAATGTGAAAGTTTGGATGGACGTTTCTTACTTTTTCACGCAAAAACTGCTGCACGGATTTTTATAAAATTTGCACACATAGCTTATTACCTGGATTAACATATAGGCTACTTTTTATTGCGGAAAAATGTCGAAATATCGGAAAAAACGGGAGTGGAGCCGCGGGAATAGCTAGTTTCACATAAACCAAAATTAAATGTTAATATCTAGACCCCCTTTAAAGATGATACAGATGTTTCCGACCTAAATTGTTCCATCAAGACACATCCTTAGGCAATTTGTTGTTAATGTAAACAATAATTACAAATATCCAATACACATGTTGAGTTTGCGGTCCAAAGATCTCTGTCGAAATAGCCAATTCCCGACCCAACAAATTAAGCAGAAAATTACCGAACCGTTGTACACAAGTGTACTTCATATAAGGGCAATTATATACGGGGCGTTTATTAATGCACAATTATATATACTTGTATGTACCTCTGTTGGGATAACCTCTGTCACAGCAGAGATTATTCCACCAGTGCAATCAGTCACACTGGTGGTAGGTCTTTTGTTGCAAGAGGCCGGCTAGGTAGGTACCACCGCAGTGTCAAATATTCTGCCGCCAAATAGTAGTGCTTAGGCACTACTGTGTTCCAGTTTGAAGGGCACTGTACGCTAGTGAAATTACTGGGCAGACGAGATTTAAGAACTAATATCTCGAGGTTGGCAACGTGTGAGTGGCACCTACTAATGGTGCTGCAAGCGCTCATAGGCTACGGCAACCACTTACCATCAGGTGGGCCGTATGCTTGTTTGCCAACTTCTAACATAAAAAAAAAAAAAAAAAAAGTATAAAAATGCGTGAGATATATTGAAGTGTACGCTCTTTACCTTTTTGAACTACATCAATTGTAGTTTTTACTTAAATGTGCAATGTACATTCTTTTGCCATGCTTATTAGTTAATAATTCAAAAAATACGTTATGTTTTAGCCAATTATTAGCACGACACGTTGCTAAGTGTGTGAAAAATGCCATTTTTCAAGCGCCACAAGGGATAGCTATAACGCGCGATAGCTAGCCAATGAAATATAAGTTAATACATTGTCAACCAATCTTATATTTAAATCTTCTTCATCCTAGCATTATTCCCGGTATTTTTATGTACCCAGGGTCTGCTTATTACTCTTATCCGGATTTGACAGGTTACTAGTTTTTACACAGAGCGATTGCCATCTGACCTCCGCAACCCTAAGGGCGAACCAGTAACTCATTGGATAAGAGCAATTTACTTATCAAGAGTTAACGATTATTATTAGATGTTATTGATAATAACCGGGACCGACAGCTTGACGTGCTCTCAGAGGCACGGTGGGGAGACCCACACGGACAAATGCCCAGACCGAGACAGAAATTTTAACAAACATCTGCCCGAGCGGGTATCGAACCCGCAACCGTCAAGACTATAGGGAGACTCGCTACCCACAACGCCACAACGGTGTCAATCTTATATTTAAATGTCTTATTAAAATAATTGTCGCTACTGTAAATGTACCACATAGCAAATTAATTAAGAATAATGCAACCATCTTAAAATTGAAACTTTTAAAATATATTATTTTTTAATGTTTAATTAAATCTATAAGCAAACATTCTAAACACGTTATATGATATGGTTGAGAACGAGCGCACGTGCTAAATGCCTGTCTCATAAAATCATATCCGTTAGTATTATTTAAAATATTAATAATCTGTCTGGTATGGTTTTCTGAAGAGGCGCGTATCCATTTGTAATAAAAAAGCACTTATTATACGAGTTCAAAATAAGCCCGGTTTGTAATCGCCCTAATAGTTCGATTGTTACATTCAAACATATGAATCAGCTAAATCGTTTCCTGTTTGGTATGTTATTGTGTCTAAGATGTGTTTGGTGGAAATAATTTCCTTACTAATACGGTTCCAATAAAAGTTATTCAGGCCTGCTTATAAGCGAACATTAGATTTGTTAGCCTGTGAATAAACCAGATTAAGTAGAACTTTGCCGATCCCGTTGGACACATTCAGTATTATTTATTTCAAATTTCAATTCTAATTTCAAAATTACCTTAATATAAAAAAGACTATATTTCATCGAGTCTTTTTTCATCTCACAAAATTTTAATGACTCATTACGGATTGTAATATAGAAGTTTATGATTGAGATTAAAGTAATTTAAAGCCCAATTAAAAATGTCGTGAAATTATAAAAAAGTTATTTTTGTGGTTCGGTTTTTAATTGTCTTAGACTAGTCTTTAGAGCATTGGCCGTATAAATTTTACGACGATCCGAGGAGAATCCAATAATTGTCAAAGTATGTGCGCTAATAATTATCTGCGATCTAAGTTACCCTTATATTTTATGTATCGACGTTTCATACTACAAAATCTATTCTGTGTGAGCTTGAGCATTACGTATAAAATTATTAAAGAAAGAAAAATATAAATATTCAATACAAACCCTATACTACACAGAGTAATCATGAATTACACGCAAGAACACAAAATATAATAATAAATTAACTTATTGTCTATATGTTAAAAATAAAAAAAAAACGAATTAGGAGTTAAATCTAAGAAAGAATATTAGCAATGTTTTTTCAAGCCATTACTAATATTCCTATTGCCCCTCCAAATAAGCTTGAAGCTTGCGCTAGGAGTGGGTACGACAATAGCGCTACCGGATCGCACCCGCGACTCTCGCGTTAACGGAGCGAAGTCATCTACTAGAAGGGCTGTCCTCTAGATTTATAATACCGTGTTACAATATAAACGAAAGTGGTTGTAGTCTATGATTGATAAAATTATCATGATAGACACACATCAACCACGCAGATGCCAGCGGATTCTGTTACATATACATAACATGTCTGTATAGTATGGTGTACCAATGGAAACGTCTCAGCACTGTTGCGAAAGACTTTCAAAAAAATGATTTTGAGCGTTCACCAATCGTTGTCGAATGATTCACTAAGTAGCTAACTTATATAATTATTATTCTATTAATTATATTGGCATAAAGCAATTACATATTATGTAGTAAGTTAAAGCGATGTTGATGAAATTTCTTTTGTTTACAAAAGTCTAGTCATAAATTCTAGACTTAAAAACTCGTATATTGATCTCACTACGATATTGGGCGACACACATATAACAGGAAAACGGAATATTTTTCCCATTCATCGCAGATAAAATTGCGGACAGAATCTGGAAGGGTATAAAACTAGGGTAAAGGTATTTTGAATACTTAACGATGAATAAAAGCTTACACTTTAAAATAAAATGAAGAAAACATTGCAATATTTTTTCAGGATGCTTATAAAAGCAGTCACATAAAACGATCTCTATTATTCATATGTCAAAAATTTATTGAAGGAATATTTTTACAAGGAGTGTTTTTAGTATTATAAATAAACCCTAGACACGGCCTCTAGTAGCACAGCGATATCCTGCGTCTCTGGTCTGGAAACTCACACAAGGACAAGGACAAGCACACCCAGACCGAAACACATGCCTGTATGGTTAATACAAACATCTGCTTCTAGCGGGAATCGAACCCGCGACCTGTGACGCTTAAGGCAGACTTGTATCCGGTTACCCGGGGCGCAATTTCGGTGGATCGTATAGGCGGCCTTTTCGGCTGGGCGTCATGGTTGTTTGCGTAACAGATGCCATGACATCCCACTGTGGCGATGAGGGTTCCGCTGAGTTGTAGTGGGTATTACCTCTTGATTAACAGGTGGCCGAGTCCCACACTACTACTACCTAGTGTACTTGACGAGAATAAGAACAAAAGAACAAAAACCAAGAGAATAAAAAATTACAATCCATTTAATGGATCATTTTATTCGCTTGTCTACTATTAATTATATATATTACATATAAATATAATATTTTTATGAGCCAAGCGCTCGTAAAAATAACAATATAAAGATTATTAATTGAAAAATTTATTCGTGTCAAACTGTATACTTTAGGTATTTAAAATCAATATTCGTGACGAGTTTTCAAGCAATTCTTTAAAGAACCGGTTAATATTATAGATCTAGGATATACAGACTTAATGTCGACTAAAAATTGATTAAATAAAATTATCTACACGCGTTAGAAGTTATACTTCTTTGGCGTAGCAAGATAAAAATCTTTTCAAAAATTTTATCTTTCGCCTTATTCTACGTTTGTAGAAAAAATGACACTAACAATAGAAAAAAGGTATTTAATACATTGAAAGATTTATTATAACGCATTATCTAGTTAAATAAAGTTTTTTTGTGGCAGACTTTTTTGACGACGATGTGGCGCAGCGGTAGCGAACCTGCCTTAAACGCCACAGGTCGCGGGTTCGATTCCCGCTCGGAGCATAATATGTTTGTATTGACCATGCAAGCATATTTTCCGGTCTGGGTGTATTTGTCCTTGTCATTGTGAATGTTTCCGGACCCCCGACACAGGATATTACTATCCTAATGGGGCCGTTGAGTGTGATGCGTTTATTGTTTAAACTTCAGGGTGTGGGTTTTTTGTGACGGTGTGCGCGCGCGTCGTAAAACTTTAATCTCATCATTTTTCCCTAACTCGCCAAAAGAAGTATTACTTCAAAAAAATTAAAGTAATGTTGTAGTTATTAGATGTACAAAATCTAAATTTTTTAAAATCCACCACGACATTAAGGCATAAATATAAGAAAAAAAAGTCTCTGGAGCTTACTGCTTGGTCTTGGCACTAAGGCCGTCCACTGATGAGGTTTTAGTGGGTACCCTTGATGTTACCATTTTGTCATGGAATCCCACATAGCCCGGTTCTCCTCCCCAGGAAGCCGAGTATCTCCCCATGAACAAAAAGATTTGCTGCTATTTGGCTCTGGAACTTTTAAGAGGTACTCATATTACTAGTTCAATAGCAAAAGTCTAAAATACCTGTTTACCACCAAAAACATTGTAGAATTATTGCTACGTTATAAAAAATATGTTATAAAAAAACACACACACACAACCTTACTAAAATACAATATCCCTTTCACACAAAATACTAAAACTTTCCCCATTGTTTGACACATTTCATTTTTCACTTGTGAATACAAGCTCCATAGTTCCAATTTTGTACACGTTACCCATAATATGACCATTTATATCTGCACTCAAAACGGGACATGGTAAAAATTAAGGTGACAATGAAAAAAAACCGCGCCTCCTACACTGTAAAATGAAACAACCCTTTAAGCGGCATGTTTAAGTTAGATAGGATATTTGTTTTCGTCACCTCTGTAGTCTCCTTGAAGGGATATTTCCATCCTCAAGCTGCGCGTAACATAAAACGATTTCCACCTGCCCATATGGCCTATGGTTGAACAAAGGGCTACGCACCTTGGGAAGCCGAATACTTTCCGTGAACCACTGGGAGAGCCGAGGGGCGTTCTTGGTTTCTGACGGGAGCTGGGGCTGTGCTGACTGCCCCAACCTCGAACCTCTACCTCACGCACTGTGGTACAATAGGGACTAAGAGCGGAAAAGAGAGCCCGCGAGGGAAAACAATGCCCATATAGATATGCGCCACGACGCTCTTCTCCGAGACATCGGGACGCAGTGCTAAAAACAGGACAGCCCCGTCCAAATCGGGACATATGGTCACGCTAGTTATACATGATCTATATGCATTGATAAAAATACAAAGTAACTGCATTCGACTACTACGCTACGTGTGTTTCAAACGTTATTTTTTCGACATCAAAGCTTGTCGGTTTTTCAAGTTTAAATATTCACACGACCCTTTCCGTTATACAAACCCGATGAAAGTTGTTTAATATTGTTCATGTTTTTTAGCTTTCTTCTTCCTAGCATTATTTCCCCGTATTTACCCAGGATCTCTTATCCTGATTTTACAGGGTACTTAGTTTTTATACAGAGCAATTGCCACCTGACCTCGGCAACCCAAAGAGTGACTCGGCAAACTGACAGCTTGTCGCGTTCTCTGAAGGGCAGTGGGAAGACCCGCAAGGATAAACGCTCGGACCGAAACAGACTGCTTTGAGCCTTGACTGACGCGGGTTCGATTCTACTCGCTCGGAGCAGACGTTTGTGTTGAACATACAGTAATATTTTCCGGTCTGGGTGTGTTTGTCCTTGTCATTGTGTCGTTTCTGGACACCGACACAGGATATAACCATCCTAATAGGGGCCGTTGAGTGTATAGTTTATAATAATAGTGGAATTGCATTAAAGTTGCCTCAATAAAAATGTTTAATCACGCGGGCAAGTCCGCTTGAAAAAGCTAGTAATAAATAATTCCGATCTTCGAATGGCTTCCACATGGTCGAATCACAATGGCAATGCCCTCACATTGGTTAGGCATCGTGATCCTATACATAAAGGAAGTATTTCTTATTCTTTGTTAATGCCCAGAGGGTTAAACGAAATATAGAACGAAGGGTACAACTCCGTTAACATCTAATATAAATAATGATGTCTGCTGTTATTTGAAAACGAAATCTATTTTTTTTTATGTCATGACGATTGCCAAACCTTACGGTCCGCTTTACCATACTTGAAGTATCACATGTGCGCTGCCAACTTAAGGGAGGAAAGGAAGAAAGAAAGGAGATAAGACATGGGGCCTCCGGCGATATCCGTCATCGCACGAAACGCAACAGTACCTACCGATACTGTTACTTTACGCCGCTTTTCTGTGAAAGTGCTGATAATAATAAACGCTGCACACTCAACGGCCCCATTAGGATAGTAATATCCTGTGACTGGGGTCCGGAAACATTCACAATGACTATACTGGCATAATATGCTTGCATGGTCAATACAAACATATTATGCTCCGAGCGGAATCGAACCCGCGACCTGTGGCGTTTAAGGCAGGTTCGCTACCGCTGCGCCACATCGTCGTCAATAGCTTTGTGCTGAAAGGATTAAACATATAATCAATTTTTATATAGACAAATATGAAGCTCAGAAGGACATATGCTACTCTTTGTTATAAAATTGCCTTGACCACTATTTTACAATAATAAAATGTTAAAATAATTATGCTTGAAAAAGACAAAAACAATACTACTCAAACTAGGTATTTTTAGATAAAAACAACTTATGCAGTGACCGCGGGTAGATTAGTCCTTGATGTCTTGTTTTCGAACTTCTGATTTCCTTGACTAGATCATCATAATATAAATTTGTTTAAACCACTAAGTTGGCAAGCAAGCATACAGCCCACCTGATGCTAAGCGGTTGTCGTAGCCTATGAGCGTTTGCAACACCGTTTATTTATAGGTATGTAAGTGTCACTCACGCGTAGCCTTCCTCGAGATATTGTTTCTTAGATTACCTCTGTCCAGAAATTACATTCACTACGGTGTCATTCAAACCGATATACAATGATAAAAATACACCACGGCTTGGTGGTAGAATATCTGAAACTGCGTTGGTACCTACGTAGCCGGCTTCTTGCGGCCCTGTCTTGCCACTGCCTTTATTATCACTATCACTACATAGTATAAAGACAAGTCGCTTTCTCTGTCCCTATATCCCTATGTATGCTTAAATCTTTAAAACTACGTAACGGATTTTGATGCGGTTTTTTAATAGATAGAGTGATTGAAGAGGAAGGTTTATATGTATAATAAAATTCATTAAAAAGTGGAAAAATACTGTTATTACTGAGATTTCTGGAAAGGGGAATTGTTTTACTCCAAATTTAATACGTGCGGGCCACGGGCAGTAATTAATAAATCCAAAACTACTGGATCGATTTTAATCATTTTTTCAGTGAATGACAAAGGCTATATATTTTATACGCGTGCGAAGCCGGAGCGGGCCGCTAGTAGAGTATTAAATTAAAGAGTACCGTTATTTTGGAATCCCACATTTTTAGTCCGTAAAGATAATAATTGCAATCGAGCTCTATATTAAGCAAACATCCTAAAACTTTGAAGAATATGACGTCACATTAAATTGAATAATTCATGGATGTAAATTTTGTTATGGCTATCTAAATATGGTGCAACCTTGAACTTCACTTCCAGTCAGGCTTTTGTCATTGACAAATGACTCTTTCAAAACAAAATTGCCGGGAAACTTCGCTATGTAAACGGTTTATTGCATGGAAAGTGTTTATGTAATGGAACTCGAGATTAATATACGCTTTGACGTCATTACAAGTGCTGGCCGGAAACCGATTATTCGAAGATTTTTCATTCATAGTTTTATTTAAATTATATAAATTATGGGCTATTTGAATCTGTATGCACATACATCTACGGTAAGATCGAAAACAACGAATATCCTAGATAGAAAAATATTGTTCGGCGTTTGTTGATTTTTAAAGATTAACAGTTTTCAATAACAATACGACGAATACTGCATTCTTCTGGTGGTAGATTTTTTATTGCCACCATTTGCCACTGCAGTTGTGGTTGGAAGGACACTGTAGCTAGTGAAATGGGCAATGGAGATTTAAAAACCAATCTTGATGTTGGCAACGTTGAGAGACATGTACAAAATACCTATGGTTTTGCAATCGCTCTTACGCTATGGTAACCGCTAACAATTAGGTGGGTTGTAGGCTTGCTTGCTTAATTAGTCGCATAAGAAAATTACAGAACTTAATAATATAGTGATTAATTTAAGTCTTCAATCTAAAGAAATAACAATGCAGATCACGAATAATTAATTAGTTCTTAACGACTTCTAGCATCTGTATGTATTCAAAGTTTTAAAATAAAATCGTATCAAAATTACAATACGAGACCCATTTTTATATGGAATACAATTCAATTAAACTAAAAGAATAATCAAGCTCGGTGAAACGTCGACATTGTAACATAAAATACACAAAAAAGAATCTGATGAATTGAAAGCATTATTCTATTTTGAAGTTCTCTTGAACTTTTATACATTTTAGGCAATTCTAAATTTACTATATCCAATAGTCAGTAGAATAAGATGATATAATAGACTTGATGGTGGCTTCCTACAATACAGTCTATGTGGCTGCGTTTTGGGCCACAACAATATAGGTGTTTTGCCATCAAAACGCTAAGGAGAAGAAGTAGTAAATAAATTTCATTTATACCAAAAACTTGGGGTTTGAATTATAAAACATAAAACCCAATTTCAATTTTAGCTCCTGCATACGCAGTTCTATTATAAAATTCTAAACAAAACGCTTTAAACTAAATTGAATATAAAATAAACATGTCAAAAGAAATTTACGTTTCGATGCGCTAAAGTACTTTAAAAATTTAATTAAGAAAATACATTTCAGTCGAGAACTCAAAATATAATTTATTTAAGTACATCTTATAAGCGATTTTGAAATGACAATGGTACAAATATATCCTCTGCATGTATATTTGTGTAAAGTATGCGCTTTTACAGATAAAGTGCCTCAGAGAGCACGTTAAGCTGTCAGTCCCGGCTGGGTTTGCTTTGGTTTGCGGAGGTCAGATGACAATCGCTCTGTGTAAAAACTAGTAACCTGTCAAATAGGATAAGAGTATAAGCAGACCCTGGGTAAATACCGGGTATAAAGCTACGAAGAAGAAGAAGCGCTTCTGTAGATGTAGCCGTAATAGAAATAGCTAACCAAATAGTCAATATCAGCAACAAAGTCGATTTTCTTGCTAGTCGATCGATTAGTAGATTGAGTTCACCACTTTTTTTGGCTCCTCAATATACGTTTTTTCCCTTCCTATCCGTCACTATCACTCGTTATGACATTTCATTGTCTCTAGCTCGTTTATCACTGACAATGGCCGCTTGTTCTCGTTGAATCTCTGATGGATCTCCGCATAGTGACCTACAACATAATGTCACACCTTTAGAACAAAAACGACGTAACTCATAAAGCAATTTTTTGGGAAGCAACAAAATAAGTTTTTAAATATTGATACCTGCACAATCTTTCGTATATTATATTTTCTTGGGTATTTATGTCAGTTATTTAAGCTTGAATATGGCTATGTTTGGACTATTGTTATATTGAGAATTTCGTTTTAAGTCATTTTACGCTGTTAACTACATTTTCGTTTTTTTATTGTGGTCGTTCTTAATCGTCTATCGTCTAAATTTCGTGTTAATTTTTTCATAAACGAAATTAAAAATGTTTGCTATTTTTTATAAATGATTTCTACAGAACATTATCGTTACAAGTCGTTGCCTTGTGCTGATATTTTCCTTAGCAGCGATTTCTGAAAAAAATAGTCTTTAAAAAATATAATTTTTTTGTTTAATACTTTTGAAGTGGAAATTTTTACAATAAATACAACCATAAATGTTTTCTTTTTATACTGAAATGTTTGTTGCTCTTTCATATTTTCTGCAGCATAAAAAGAATATATCTTAGGCAGGTGTTCTTATAATATGATCTTGTCAATATCGTGCGTCGTAAATTTTACCTTTATAAGTTATTCTTCACACATCTGGGTACACAAATTATAGTGAAAAAGAGTATGTTTGTAAATATTTAAGTGCACAATAGCAATATATATATCTTTATATATACTAGCTGTGCCCGTGGCTTTGCTCCCGTCGGATAAGACCGCCATGTTTCATCAACTAACCGAATATTAACCCCCGCTCACGGTGAAGTCATTTGTGAAGCAATTGCTTGGCAAATAAAATATTCAACCGTTTTTGAATTCATGTTACATTCCACAAAAACCTTTTTTTTTTCTTTTTCACAATAATTGAAATATTGTTATTTGAACATTAAAAAAGCTCAGTTCATATTTTGTCATCGAAAAACTAATAATATAATATAATATTCAATGAGCATTAATATAAATATAATGTATTCTCTCTAGCAGTATATTTTTATGGATTTATCCCACAAAAATGTCAATAAAATCCCATTATGTGTAACGAAAGTTAGCTCCCGGCAACGCTTAGAGCTGTTATGATTAAACCGTGGATTACCAATATGAGGCAATCGATCATGCGTATTCTCCTAGAAATATATATTCTTCATAAAATAATATAGCTATACTCATACTAGGAGCCGGTTTCAAAATTAATCAATCCATTTTTACCGGTCTGAGATTGCATTTACAATCTAAAAATTCGAAAAAGGGTTTCTTTTCATACCTTGATAAAATAATCGCTTTTAGTCCCTGGTACGAGGGATAAAAGTGCCCGATTCTTTTCCGGCAAGATAACGCTAATTAACGCACGTAACTTAGCAACCGTATGTTTATCCCTCGTACCAGGGACTAAAAGCGAACTTTTCATCGTGGGAAAAACATTCGTATACGCACCAAGGGAGATGAAATTCGTAAACGCATTGCCAAGCGCGATTGTCGCTATAATCCGCGGGTGAGAATGTGCATACCCCATTTTTAGGTTCTAATATCAATACAAAAATGATCGGAAGAGGCCAATATTAGTCTGAGTATTTTATATTGAAACCGGCCGTAAGACTTTTACGAGCAATCGTCAGTAGCAACCAGAAGTTTTAACAATCGATAAGATTCCAGAAATAGTCGTCCCTCATTCATATTCCAGTCATAAAAAATGCATGCTCTTCGATTCTTTTATAGTATCGATTCAATATGTATAGAACTAAAGACGAGATATTACATTATTTTACTATAATAAGATTAATAATTAAATTTAGTTATCATTTAGTTGACTCTTAGGTAGTCTTAGGTCCTTAAATGTTAGACGATTTTCCTATATCTCGTTACCTATATTACATCCTAAGAGTATTCTTTATATTGATTAGGGATATATACATATTACTAGCGGGCCCGGCAGACGTTGTCCTGCCCTGAAAAAATCTGGGACCCGATAGCAGCGCCCTCTACCCGGTGAAAGTTTTTCATTGACTAATAAGGCTATTAAAAAGCAGGGGTTGGTGATAAAAAGTGAAAATTTAGGGTCGTATGTATTTTTCAATGCCACATAATAAAAATAAAAAATAAAAATTTTATCCAAAAATAAAAATAAAAATTTTATCCAAAAATAAAAATAAAAATTTGGGGTGGACACCCCTTATCTCTGAGGGGTTTGAAAAATAGATAGTAGCCGATTCTAAGACTTACTGAATATGCATAAAAAAAATCATAAGAATCGGTCAAGCCGTTTCGGAGGAGTATGGGTACGAACATTGTGACACGAGAATTTTATATATTAGAGATATGCATGTTCAAATTGTGGCACAGGGGTAGCGCACCTACCTTAGGCGCCACAGGACGCGGGTTCGATTCCCACTCGGAGCAAATGTTTGTATTGATCATACAGGCATGTTTTCTGGTCTAGGTGTGTTTGTACTTGTCACTGTATATGTTTCCGGACTCCCGACACAGGATATATCTTAATGGGGCCGTTGAATGTGTTTTAAAAAAAAGTCATCCAAATTGATCTTAAGTCTGAATAGATTAGCGTAAAAATGTACATGTACATATTATATAGTTAAACGTATTCATAAATCACATATTCATTTCCGTTTTATATAGAAAATAAGTCCGATCTCCGAATAACTTCCACATGATCGAATCACAATAGTCGCACCCTCACCAATATTCTCAATATATCAACGGAGTATTTTATACTCCCCAGTATCCTGGAGAGCGAAAAGAATCAAAGAATTTAACAATGGGAAAAATGTGTGTGATTCAAAAATAGCTTCAATTTTATTTCCTATATCTATGAAAAGTTCGATTATTGTCCCTTGCACGAGAGAGAAAAGTGTCCAATTCTCTAATAATTTCCTAGCAAGATAACGCTAATTACGCGCTATCTCCTGGTAACCTAGCAACCATATGTTTATCCCTGGTACCAGCGAGACTAATGCGAACTTTTATCAAAAAAAAATCGTATAAGCCCCACGGAAGAAAAGTAGGTCATTAGTACTCGCCGTTTGCCGTTTGACGCGGTTGTTTTTTTTTAATTCTTTTATTTTTAAGAGGGTTTTTTCTGAATAGAAAATGTCACCCTCATAGTTATACAATTGACGCGGTTGTTACTAATCGCGATCCAATCGCTGGTGAGAATTTGTGATGTAGGCACCATTACATATGCACCGGCGTCGGGATGTGACGACCCCATCGCCCGCTGTTGGGATAACCTCTGTCACAGCAGAGATTATTCCACCAGCGCAATCAGTCACACTGGTGGTAGGTCTTTTGTTGCAAGAGGCCGGCTAGGTAGGTACCACCGCGGTGTCAATTATTCTGCCGCCAAATAGTAGTGCTTAGGCATTACTGTGTTCCGGTTTGAAGGGCACTGTACGCTAGTAAAATTATTGGGCAGACGAGATTTAAGAACTAATATCTCGAAGTTGGCAACGCGTGAGTGGCACCTACTAATGGTGCTGCAAGCGCTCATAGGCTACGGCAACCACTTACCATCAGGTGGGCCGTATGCTTGTTTGCCAACTTGTAACATAAAAAAAAAAAAAGTACCATATACTTTATTTTTGTTTAAATAAAACACCACAGACTTTATTGTCCGTGCCATTTTTATCTCTTTCCTTGTATTTTTAATTTTTATTTCAATATTATTATGCTCCTTAAATAATAATACTTAAGATAAACATTTTTTGTGTTGCCGGTTCTACTACTTCTTATACCTTCTTGTACATGTTTTTATGTTATATATTACTATATAACTAAATGGTTCTGGATACCAACTTACATTCCCTATTTCAACCCTCTTCACGTTTTTTTCGTGACGATAAATGGCCTATATTCTTGTTCAAAATCCCCATCTATTTCTATACCAAAAATTTATCAAAATTGCTTTAGTGATTTAGGCGTGATATTGTGAGCATTTTAGCATTAATTATTACATTTAATTGCATCTATATAATTATTGAAAGCATGTAGTCGCTTAAAATTAAAATCGTAAATAGCATATGATAATTAAAATAATGACGTTATCGGCAATATGTTAATGCAGTTTTCAATATTTATTTTAATCATTCTCATTGCCTTCTGTTGGAGGGCTGGTTCATTTTTCGACCAAAGAATCGGGGTTTGCTATTCAGCGAGGAAATGTTGCTAATATTCTTGCCACATGGTGAAAATGATAGGTATAATTGTAGTTATTTGTAAATGTATAAATTACTAGGCAAAGGAGATTTAAAAACTAATATGTCAAGGTTGACAACGCGTGAGTACCATTAATGGCGTTGCGAACGCTCATAGGCTACAGCAACCGCTTACCATCAGGTCGGCCGCATGCTTACTTGCCAAGTCAGTAACATAAAAAATATATAGGAAGTAAAAATAAATGTTATAAGTGAAATGGAACATCGACTGTTTACATTAACACTGCCAATGTCAAACACATGTCTGTCATTCTATTCCATAAATCTTATGACAGCAACGCGTGCCGTATCAATTTCATTTCGAAAATCAAATACGTTTGTACGATGTCAATCAAAAACGATAGGTCACGTGGTATTTCGTAAGCTTATGCCAATTTCCATACATTTCGGAATTATCTAATTTCCTTATCGATAATTTCGCCCGCTGTTGGGATAACCTCTGTCGCAGAAGAGATTATTCCACCAGTGCAATCAGTCACACTGGTGGTAGGTCTTTGCTGCAAGAGGCCGACTAGGTAGTTACCACCGTAGTGTCAAATCTTCTAACGCAAAGCAGTAGTGTCTTTGGCATTACTGTGTTTCGGTTTCAAGGGCACTGTAGGGTAGTAAAATTACTGAGCAAAGGAGATTGAAGAACTAATATCTCGAGGTTAGCAACGAGTACCTACCTACTAATGGTGTTGCAAGCGCTCTTAGGCTACGGCAACCACTTACAATTAGATGCTTTGCTTGCTTGCCAACTTAGTAACATAAAAAAAACTTTGCCTAAGCCTGGTCTGTTAGTATATTTTTTTCTCTATCAGCTTCAATATTTGCTGACGCAACCTGAAATATTGAAAATTCAGACGTTGTATGTTGAATTATTCATTCACGGACGTTTCTTTATGATTGTCTATTTGCAATTCAGCCTTGAACTTCACTATTGGACGGGCTTCTATCATTTGAGAATGATTTTATCAAAACACTAGCATTTGATCGCGGCTTCACTCGCCACCCTGTTCGAATATCTTATAAATAAATAAATATTAAATAAATGCTACACACTCAATGGCCCCCTTTAGGGTAGTCATATCTTGTGTCGGGGATCCGGAAACGTACACAATGACAAGGACTATATATCCGAACAGATACAACCTTAACCTCTTCAAGGTGTGAGTACATAGGCTTTTCATGAGTAGGCTCGTAACGTAGACCTCATCTATGCCTTCGCGCTCGATGGAGGTCAAGAGCTTACCCATTTATGAAAAAAAAGAAAACATGCCTGTATGGTAAATACAAACATCTACTCCGAGCGGGAATCGAAACCGCGACCTGTTGCGCTTAAGGCAGGTTCGCAACCACTGCCACCCACAACGTCGTCAAACTACTTAAAACTAAACACTTAACTGAATAAAAAAAATTTAACTTATTACATATTTCATTTTCTTTCTTACTGCTCGGCATCTAAGTATCGTATTGTGATATTATATACCCTAAAGCCTATCTAGAGAAATCTGGTATCAAATTGGAAGCTTCAATAGCTCAACGGTAGAAAGGACTACTTCACTCCGCTAATGTGACAGTCGCGTGTTCGATCCTGACCCCTTTGGGCTATTGTCGTACCCACTCCTGGCGCAAGCTTCGTACTTATTTGGAGAAATATTAGTAATTCTTTTCATTAAAAAATTCAAAAAGTGTTTTTCAAATCCGAATTACTGAGATTAGCGCGCTCAACCAAACAAACAAATTCTCAAGCTTTATAATATTGATATGGTATAGAAGATAAGTAATGCGGAATTCGACAGTAGTATAAACGGTTCAGTGCGCGGAAAATGTTTATGATTATATTAATACGCGCTTTGACGTCAGAACAAGAGTTTAACTGAGATGAATTATTCGGGGGAGTTTCATTCAGAATTTTCAATAAAGTAAGAGTTTCCGCCAATAAACATGTCTAATTTATCATAATAGATAATAAATATTATATTTATGAAATGTACAAAATGTAATAATAATCTTTGAAATAGTTTTTTTTTCCATTATTCATAAGCTTAGTATTAAATATAGTTGTATACATAGCTTACATAAATGTACTCATGTGTAATACTTACTTATATAAATGTGGGTTTTTAATGAAATTATGTCTATGTATTTAATATAGATATATATTGTTACCTTTACTGGTAAATGAGATGGCTTGAGCCTTGTTAAAAAATTATTTTGAAAATAATAAATCATACAATGCGATCCCACACTTTTTCATTTTTCTCTAGACTCAATTTCTAAAGCCTATCCAGACGATTCGCGCAGGATGACGTTACAAATAATTTAAAATATGAACGTTTCTAAAAAAAAATTCTAGCTTTTTAAAATTACTTAAAATATTTCTATACAAATCATACTAATATAATAACTGTGATTTTTTTTGTTTGGGTGTTTGTTACACAATCCCGGAAAAAGCGGTTGAATGAATTTGAATGAAATTTGGCACAGATAAAGAATGCTAGATAAATTAGAATATAGTGTACTTCTATATTTTTTTTTTAACCAAAATAACCAAAAAATTTACTACAATATTGGAATTCCAATAAAATGGGTCTTATGGAATCCAGACTAATTATTATTATTATTCAATCTAATCATATACACCTTGAAATATATAAATCGATTTTGATGAATTATGGTAGGGCAATAGATGATATTTTGTACAAGAACGAAGACGACTTTTAGCCACGAAAAAAAACTTGAAAATAGGTAGATGAAGTTAAACAATAATCTTTTTATGTGAGAGGGACAAACGGGCAGGAGCCTCACCTGATGTTAAGTGATCACCGCCGCCCATGAACATCTGCAACACCAGAGTGCATGCAGATCCGTTGCCGACCTTTTTTAAGATACAACTGGTTAAACGGTGGCTGACCTCGAAAGGCGGCTGACGAGCAATCACTTCACGACTTTTTCACCAACGTACGGTGGTGGCTAACCAGGTGGACCTTTTCGAAGCCACCACCAGCATATACATGTCTTAGAATTCTTCCACGACATGCAGGTTTCCTCACGATGTTTTTCTTCATCGTTAAGCACGAGATAAATTTAAAACAATATTCACGCCGGCGAACCCGCGGGCAGATACTTGTTTAAATATAAATTCATTTGGCTAGAAATTGCGTGTCGTTTATTTAAAGCACTATTTCAACTCAAAGGGACCGGCAGCAGAAATACCCATTAGTACCAAAGCCTTTGTATAAAAGAACAATCCCTTTTATATAATAGTGTCTGCTGTCTGTAGTTGCTTTATATTTATTGATTTGAAAAACAGAACACTCGAAAATAAATTGAAATTTTATTATCTAAGCTTGTCATTCTCTGTCAATATTGAAACAATCACTTATCAAAACTCAATTAAATATTTTCAATTTCACCAACGATTTTGAATCTAGATGTGTTTTTTAGTATGAAGTGTAAACGAATTAACTGAAACCTCTATTTCATATTAAAGTGGGGTAATTTTTCAATGGTCAGCAATCATCAAAGCAACTTGTATGTTTAATGCTGCGGTCCAAATTTTTTTTTAAATATTTTTTCAAACCATTTGGCGAAGGTTTTTCTACGATCTAAATTTAGTTGGATTTTGCCAAGCTAAGTGAACTCTATGCAGATGTTTTTTGCCTATCACAAACCTGGCAAATGATCATACGTACTCATTGATAGAATGTTATCGAATCTTTTTTATGGAAAATTTTTAATGGGCAAACGGCCTCGAGTATCACCTAAAAGTGATCATCTTTGCACATGGATATCTACAATACAAACCATATAGGGATTGCAATTACGTTGCTGGCCTTTTTAAGATTATGTCTACTAGTAATATCAGAGGTATAGAAAAAACTGGCAACTCAATCCAATGAGGTTAGCGAGTGAGTTCATTGCGTTGAAGTTGAATTTACGAAGGATCACAGAGTGATTGCCATCTGACCTCTGCAACCCTCCGAACCAGTAACTAGTAGTACGATTATAATCAGATGTTATGATAACAACCGGGAGCGACAGCTTAACGTGCTCTACGAGACACGGTGGGGAGCCTCACAACGACAAACGCCCAGACCGAAATAGATATTTAGCCCACGATAGCCCGCGACCGTCACGGCTCATAACAGGCTCACTACTCCACAACGGTCGTAGAAGTCTGTATATCGTGATATATCAATTGGACATTATACTTCAGCCGCCTACAGATTTAGCCATAGTAATTCTGTCCGTATCAAAGATTTTAAAATGTCCATATTCTAATATTTGCAGGTAACAAGAAAAAATTCCCCAATACGTAGTAAGGGTATCCCATTTTTACGTTCCAGTTTATTTATTTCCGTCCTCTCTCTGTGTCACTATTACTCGTTATGATGTTACATTGTCTCTCGCTCGTTTATCAATGACAAAGACCGCTTGTTCTCGTTGACCCTCTGTGGCTATATTTATAGACTATTCTGGTATATCTTTATACCAAATAAAATAATTTTTCTGCAATAGTTTTTTATTTCATGACGGTTGGCAAACAAGCATACGGTCGCCTGACGTTAAGCAGTCTCCGCAACCTATCAACGCTTGCAATACTTGAAGTACCACATACGTATTGCCAAACCGAGGGATGGGTAGGAAGAGATAAGAATGGAAAAGAAGAGGAGAATAGAAGGGGTGGGACATTCGGCCCCCGGTGTTCTCACCCATCGGTGAATCAACAACGCAACAGTGCTCTTTGATCGCACGAAACACACTGTACACAGTACCTACTGTAGGTACTCAAGTCAGAGTAAAGAAACATCTTTACTCTGACTTTTTGTAAGTGTAGTGGTGGTGGCCCATTTGTGGTGAGAGTAACATGGCTCTACTACTGCTTAAAGACTTTTTGGAGTCGACATGAATAGTGTGGGTCGTACGCTTGTTACGACCCTTAGATTGGCAATGTATAAAGGCAATTCCAAGTGAAAAAGGAATGGAATGGAAGAATTGTCATTTTTAAATTTTTGACACCGTTGTGGCGTTGTGGGTGGCGAGTCTGCCTTAGGCCTCGACGGTTGCGGGTTCGATTCCCGCTCGGAGCAGATGTTTGTATTGGTCGTACAGGTATGTTTTCCGGTCTGGTTGTGTTTGTCCTTGTCATTGTGAATGTTTCCGGACCCCCAACACAGGATATAATTATCCTGATGGGGGCCGTTGAGTGTGTAGCGTTTATTTATTTATTTTATTTATTTAATATCATATAGTAAATTATTTTATATTTAATACGTTTAAAACTTAAGTTCGAGGGTAGAAAAGTTGACCCTTATAAAGTGAGAGCTGTATGTAGACTCAACCCTTATTCCCAAAGGCTCTTGTCGTACCCACTTTTAGTAACAAATACAAATATAGTTGCCGGTAAATATAAATATTAGTTAAAGGCGCTATGTAACATAACTAAAATACTTAGAATACATTTATAAAAAAATAATTATTCGTACACTTTTCTAAATAACTGTAGTAAGATTTATTCTTATTAAAATTATTTTGACTACACTTTCCGATGACGTCCTTAGCCGTGGTTCGGCTTCGCAGGAGGCACCCTAAGGACGGAATCAAATTTGAGCCCCGTGAGGGCTGCCCCTTTATCACGGCTGAGTCTCTGTACTCGGCCCCCGCCCGGTGACGCTGTCAAGGCCAGTAGGGCCAACAGCAATACACATTCAGAAAAAAAAAAAGACTACACTTTTATAGCTTCACGTTTCAATTCTCATCCTTCAAATATAATAAAAGATTATTATCAGATGTTATGATAACAACCGGCACCGACAGCTTAACGTGCAATCCTAGGCACGGTGGGAAGACTCACAATACAAACGCCCAGACCAAGGCAGATATATATAAGATCGATACAAATATCTGCCGAAAGCAGGAATCATCCCGCGACCGTTAAGATTTGTATCGGGAATCATTTAGTTGTATTGCAATAACGGTGCGTCATTACAAAATGTTATTTAAGCGGGGGAAGGCGCGGGCATTTGCAAGATAAGCATATAGCTATGTTATCAATTTTGATCACTTTAATTATTTCGAACAACTACTCGAAATAATTAAATAGCTGGTGCCAAAAGATAGCGATCGATTGGATGATATCCAAGCTTTTCAAGGGCGTTAATATTAATGGTATTTTCCTTGGCCGTCCTGAAACGATCTATCATAGTGGTGACCTCGTGTGATGGATGTAGACGGCCTACGCCACATATATACTACATATTAGTTTCTTGAGATTGATAAAACGATATTTTTTTTTTTCGTGACGATTGGCAAACATACGGTCCGCCTTATGGTAAGCACCGCAACTTATGAAAGCGCACGATATTTGAAGTATCGCTGTTTTACCTTTTCCTACAAATTTTAATTCTTGTTTCCCATTTAATTTATATATGTTTGTTAAATTTAAAAATAATTTACTTGGTTGCACAATAAATTATTTATTGAAAAACTAGACTAAAAAATTATCATTTTATTTGGAAAATAATTTGGGGCCTCCACTCTTTTGTTGCCCAGAGGCCTCCAGACCTCTAAATCCGGCCCTGGGCCTGTATTATAAACTAATTAGTTCGCTCGACCTTATCTATTCTTTATAAATCGATAGATGGATGGGGGAAGGAATGGATTTAGACATAAAAACAAACGCAACCGAATAAATACGATTACTTTTATCTCCTCTATCCCTCTTGTATTGTGTTTTATTTAATGTTAATAGTCCGTCCTATTTAAAAGCTAAAATGCTTATGCGGTGTACAATAAAATTAATATTATTATTATTACTTTTAATAGTAATATTATACAATAATAGATGTATATTCCAAAAAAATAAATAAAATTGAAGTATCCGTTTGTAATTTCAAATTAGCAATTTTTCACTGAATGCATATGTAAGTATATAAATTATATCATTTAATTTTTTTTTCTCTTTCTGTATGTTTGTTCCGGTTTTTCGGAAATGGCGAGCCATTTACACTGATTTTAACTGGGCTTACACTGGCAGATAGCTGATGTTATAAGGAGTAGCTTAGGCTTATTTTATTTTAGAAAAATAATGAGGGTTGCGGGCAATAAAGAAAATACCTTAAACCACACGACCATAGCCGCGGGTGCAGCTAGTATTCTATATGAGTGTAGTAGTTTTCCGTTAGAGCTGATTTATTTTTATAGCAAGGTTCTATCTACTTCACATGTGTTGAAGAGAAAATTTATTGCTTACATAGATTTGTACATATATTTACACAAACGAAATTACTTTCAATCAGAATATTCAAACATGTATGATTTAATTCTGACATCATGCATCAAGACTTTGTAGTGATATCATGTCACACAGCGACGACGTGACTAACGTCAAGTGTCTTGTAAGCCCTCTAGCTATCAAGGTATTGCTCTATTATAATATACCTATTTGTGCCCGTGGCTTCGCTCGCGTAGCCTATATAGTTATTGTTTAGAAATAAGCAAACGAACAATTCTTTCATTTTATTGTGTACTGTTCCATCAACTCACAGTATCACATCGCCCGCCCACGCTTTCTTCCTTATTGCTCGGCTTCTATGTATTGTATCGAGATGTTATATAGTTTGTAGCCTTTCTTAATAAATGTACTATCAAAAGAAAAAGAATTTTCCAAACCCAAAAATAATTTTTCAAATCCAACCACTAGTTCCAGTGATTAGCGCGTTCAACCAACCAAAGTTTACATTCAAGAAACAAATTATTCAGCTTTATAAACATTGGTATAAATAACATACTCAATCATAATTATATTGATATTATACATAGTATATATGTTTATATTGTAGGTGTATTTTCATTCGACTTTAAAAAGAAGAAGGTTAGTTAGCCATTCGATCGTTGGATTTTGTTATTTTTTACCTCATCACTTGAAGAACTGTTAGATAATTTTTTTTTTAATTTGTAAATATTTCACAGGTGCGATAAAATTGAATAGTTTAATGCAGTTAACAAATTAATATTCTTAAAAGTATAAAATATTTTTTACAAAAAGAAATCACAAAACTAAACAGCAAAAATTAAAAATTTTCAACAACAGAAGTCGGTACATTAGTAGCAGGTGGTTCTAATTAGCACCAACTTCTAATGTTATTTTCCACAATAACAGCAGCATTGCAAGTGTTGCCGACCCAAGAGAAGGAAAGGACAGAGAAGGGAAATAAAAGGAAAAGAGATGAAGAGCCCATCCATTTGGCCAACTCATCGAAATATTATTATTTACAATTAACTTGAATGAACTTGTGAAGTTTTTAAAATAGTTCGATTACTTCATGTAGCGATTATTAGAACAATAGACTTATGTTTTTTTTGTCGCAACCGGTCTCCTGTGGACCTGATTTTTAAAGGACAGGCGAAGTAGAAGAATGGAAAACTTTTCTTTAATGACGTTATAGATGTTAATGCTAATAAAAGTCAAAAGTATGGTAATAATGTCGCCGGTCACGCAAAAATGTAGACCGCTGAAAATCAACGCTTCATTAGTGTGTTACCCGTGAGTGTGTTCACCTATACCACTTGCCTCGTTAAATTTTTATGGTTGCATAACCGCTATCAAAAATCACGATTTTTCAGCGTTGCTTGAGATTTTTATTTTATAAACTAGCATTTTTTATAAAAATAACATTTGATTGAGATAAGCGCATTTGTTATTTAAAAAAAGTTTGTTTTGATTTTAATAAAGTAAGTAAGATTTAATAAAGTATATAAAAATAAAGATGGATATTATAAGTAAGATAAAAACCATTGGCGAAATGTACCCTATTCGTCTTTTTATATAGTTTTTTCCTTTAGTTTTTTCTTCTAATTTTCTTACTTGTCGCAAGCTGGTTCAGTCAGGTAGACTTAATGCTGGTATATTTACATTTTTATATATGTATTAGTATGTATTAGTTTTTATGTATGGCGGCATTATGTTGCCGCCCCTGGAGGGCTGCGTAAGCGGCATGCGCCGGGGCGTCGCGGTGGAATGCGCAAGCGAACCTGCGGCGTCCCACTATGGCGCTAGACGGGACCTTGGGGTTTTAGTGGGTATGGGGGCCAGGTCCTATAAAGACCATTGCACATGGCCTCGAGTCTCACATTCCCCGCGCCACTTTTACCATCTGTCCCAGCGCGTGGGTGCGTAAATGCATTTCCCCAAGTAAATAAAAAAAAAAGGTAGACTTAATGTTACTGTTTACAAGAATTTAATAAAATAGATGTACCATACTAGTCTTGGCATGAAAGTGCCAATTCAATTAAAGTGTATCCTACAGAATATTTTGAGTACTACCTGCATTTATCTCGACGTGTGAGAGCGCTTAAGACTCAAATGAAAAAAGGCAAATTTTACCTCAATTACCAGTCGTTTTTGGGTATTTGACTAATTGGGTAACAAACATGCCAACGTAGAAACTTTTACATTTATAATATTGTAATAGAATCGTTTCCCAAGGCTAATGCTATAATGAACTAATTACAAATCTCATAAAGATTAATTAAGATGTATCTTATTGAAAAGATACAACAGCAGTGACAGGACAATATTTTCAATATATAGAAAAATCAGAGCACTAAGCTTTATTGTCTTTTAATTTGGTAGGTACTTTCAGAATAAATCAGAAGAAAAATTAATCATAACACAATGACAGTATAAATCTCATTTAGGGTTGGGATGTTCCATCAGATTTAGCTCCCGGCAACAGCGCAAATTATTTTTATTGGAGTGTGATTATTTTGTGGATATCAATTATTGCAATAACAAAATATATCGATAATAGTAAATTACCTAGTGAGAAAAATAGGACATTCTCACCCGGACATTTGACAATCGCGGGTTGGAGTGTACTTCATTTCTCCCGTGGTGCTTATACCTACGGAATTTTTTCCCACTATGAAAAGTTCGGTTTAAGTCTCTGGTAAGAGGGATAAACATACGGTTGCTAGGTTACTGATTAACTAACCTTGCCCGCGGCTCTGCTCGCGACAATATAGTTTTTTGATAACCTCACAGGAACCCAATATTTTTCTGGGATAAAAAGTATCCCATGTGTTAATCCAGGTAACAAGCTATATGCTTATTAGCTAAGAATAAATTATTTATCAAGAAATAACGATCATTATGAGATGTTATGTGTAATAACTTTAACTGGCACAAAGATGATTTCAAAGGAGTAACTTAGGCTACTTATACTCCTTAGAAAAAGAATTTAATACTTATTTAGAAAAAAAATCCGTATTACTTGCAATAAAGAACAATTGATGCACTACGCGAGCGGAGTGAACCTACCACTGCAATAAAAGGCCTACCACCACTGTAAAAAATGCAATAATACTCATTTCCGTATTTTATACATTTTTTATTCCTTAAAACATTACATTCAAAGATCTATTCTTTTCAATTCTGATAACTATATTTTTCTATAATTTTAATGATATAAAAAAAAAACGTCAAAATAGGTTGGACTCGAAAGAGTCCGTAACAACAACTATATTATCATTAATCATAATATATACTCACTTTTATATATTAAAGTCTAGAAGGATTTTAACAATAATCATGATACACACAATGTGTCCCATAAACGCCTTGTTTCTCACCCCTGTATATTTTTTAGCTGTCAAAATACAGTAACAAGGGTCCACGATATAATCTCTTTCACGCTTTCATTTCGTTACAGATGTCCGAAAAGATTTGTTATATTATTATGCTGTATGTTATACCACAATCAAGAGGAACCATAATAAATAAATACTACTTTTAAAATATCTAAAAAGACTTGTAGAAAAAAATAGTAGACTACACTCGATTTCGCCAGGATCCCATCAGTAAATTCTGACCTTCCTACAATAAGACTTCGAGTTCGAACTTTACTAGTTTCAAACATATAAAAATCTTTTTATTTATGTTACAAGTTGGCAAGCAAGCATACGACCCAACTGGTGCTAAGCGGTTGCCATAGCCTATGAGCACGCGCAACACCATTAGTATGTGCCACTCACGCTTCGCCGAACGAGGCGTCAACAGGCATCTTGACGCCTCGTCTTAGGTAAGAAGAACAAGGGTGACTAACGCAACCTTCCACAACTGTATTACCCGCCTTCGCGTCTAGACTTTATTTCCACTTACCATCAGGTGGAGTGGAGTCATTTTATCTCCGTATCAAATAATAAAAAAAAATGACCGCTTTCTTTTTTAATGGTACACAAATTGAACATGCCATCCTGTTTGTTACATGCATACATAAACATGACGTTTAAAACAAATTTTAACTATTTTGTACAGTTGTCTTGCTTCTGTAGAACATGGGAATGAAGAATTGAATTATATAATCCCATATTAATAGTATTTAACTAAATAGAAGCTGCACACTCAACGGCGCCCATCAGGATAGTAATATCCAGTGTCGGGGGTCCGGACAAGAACCAAGACCGGAACACATGCCTGTATGGTCAATACAAGCACCTGCACTGAGCGGAAATCGACTGCGCCACATGAAAGTATTTATATTGTGTGATATAATAAATAATTTTCTATTTTTTATTGACCGTTTTCTTTTTAAAGTCCGACAAAAATAGGGAAATAATTTAAGAGCCAGAACCACTAGTATCATTCCACATAATTATCTGTCATGAGTTTTGAAACAAGCTTAGTTCTTAACCCTTTACTATGCTTTAAATACGTGTGTAATATCGGTGGTCATATTCAGAAAACGCGGCTTATCAGAAATGATTGATTGCATCTAATGGTGCGCTGCTCCCTT
Organism: Hestina assimilis; assembly: GCA_023373885.1. Classification (NCBI taxonomy): domain Eukaryota; kingdom Metazoa; phylum Arthropoda; class Insecta; order Lepidoptera; family Nymphalidae; genus Hestina; species Hestina assimilis. The sequence goes on along the minus strand of CM041762.1, from coordinate 5,417,656 downwards.
TTAACACTTGGGAAATTTATGAAATTGAATTATAGAATACAAGACACAACTGTATGGGAATTCGCTTCATAATTATAGTACAATAGAGCCGTTTCTTGATTGATCATTTTGTCTTTTCAATTAATTTACTTTTAGATGAGTCCAAAGTAATTTAAGTTTTAATGAAATTCATTTGGTATTGAACTACCAATACTCTGGTATTGGTAGATACAGCGATAATTATTTAATATTATTAATGCAAAATAGTAATTGATTTTTTAGGGGTTATTCAAAGGGTGCAAATGAAACCCTATTACTAAGGCTCCGCCGTCCGTGTGTCCGTCTAGGCTAGGCTAGGCGAGATATATCTCGCAAACCGTAGTGGGTAGAAAGTTGAAATTTTCCCAGAATGTGTTATTCTGTTGCCTGTAATACTTGTATATTAAATGCAAAAATATTCCCTTACTGAGAACATAATAATACAGTAACTGCTTTCCATCAGGCCTTACCCTTGTTTTAATAAAGACTAATATCATTATTAGCTCAACGCTAGAAAGGCCGAATTGTGATGCCAGACATGCAGGTTCAATCCTTATCCCTCGTTTATCCCCCCCTGGGTTATTGTCGTACCCATTCCTAGCACAAGCTACACGGTTAGATGCAGCGGAACAGGATTATTAGTAATGTCTTGAAAAAGCATTGCTTGTAATCTTTAAAAAAATGCTAAAGTGAGTCTGTCTGTCTGTCACATTTTTACACCTAATACTGATTTTTATAAATTTAATTAAAAAAAACATCTTGAAGCAGAAAATAACGTCATATAATTATATTTAGAATTTGGTTTCTTCATTAATCAAAAAAAAAACTGCTTCTTTACTATATGAAATGTGATATATAAAAAAAAAAACCAAATATCCCCAAATCTATGTTTATTTCACCATTTTCAGGGTTCTACATAAGAAAAATACCATAACACAAAAAAGTTTTTCCACTACTACTGATTCACATTTTATTATTATACAATTATATTACAGTACACTTAGTTAATTTCACTTTTATATAAACAGAAACCAACAATTTACACGCTGTAAATAAAGATTTGTACTTATAGAGCTCTATACATATTTTTTATTTTTATTTAAGGAATTAATATCGCGTCTGCAATTACTAAAGATTCGAATGATAAATATTATTAAGATTAATATCAAGCCTTTTCACGATGATCATCGTAACCGACACTTCAGATTTTATACATTAATTTATAAATAAGTATATTTAGGTATTTTCGTGATATTATTATTTTAGAGGTGTCGGAACTTGACCCCATCGCCCGCTGTTGGGATAGTCTCTGTCACTGCAAAGATTATTCCACCAGTGCAATAAGTCATACTGGTGGTAGGTCTTTTGTTGCAAGAGGCCAGCTAAGTAGGTACCACCACAGTGTCAAATATTCTACAGTAAAACAGTAGTGTCTTTGGCATTACTGTGTTTCGTTTTGAAGGGCACCCGTGAGTAGTGTTGCATGCGTTCATAGGTTACGACAACCGCTTACCGTCAGGTGGGCCGTATGCTAGCTAGTCAACTTAGTAGCATAAAAAATCATAACTACAAAATCACAAATACACTTATCCAGAGGTTATTTTGAAGTACAATTTTTAGATTTTTGGCGGTTACGATGTTCTCCCTAAAAAGACTCAATATTGCGTGAATTTATTTTAAGTATTGTTTTGTACTGCAAAGGATTAATAAAGTAATCCAACACACGCGATATTACTTTTTATACAACATTAATTATCTAATAACTACTAATATATTATGACAGATTTTACGAAATATATAAACAATAGGCCTTTTTAAATACTAATAAATAAATATTGCACATTGTCAAGACTAATAAATCGTGGTAAAATTTACACTTTTTAAGTAGCACTTTTGTTATTGAAGCAGCACTGAAACCGGTTATCCACCGCGAAAGGGATATGAAATAGATTGGCGTTTCCACCAACAAAGAGTTTTGTCTTTTGTTTTCCACTGCAAAAGGATAATAAACTGAGTGAGTTCATTTCAACTCTTTCGCCTCGCTCAGTCCTTTACGCTCGACTATTTATTGGTGGAAATACAAGTATTTCCTCTTGCGACTTGAATAGAGTCTGTAATGTGTTCGCTCCGCTTGCGGTGGAAAACCAGCTTTATATCCATAAAATCTAAAAAATGGAAAACAACAAATCAATGTTACGAATATCGATGAATAAAAAGTATAGATACCGGTACATACATACATAAAGAACTTAGAAATTGCTACTCCAGTTCAATATAACCCGAATTAGTGTATGGCAAGAGCAGCCTTAGGTTTCGTTTCCACCAAAGCAAGGATGCGTAGCGAGGGATGTAAACAATAAACGCTAAACACTCAACATATTTATATCCTGATAGTTATATCCTGTGTCGCGATTCCGGATACATACACAATGACAAGGACAGTCACACCCAGACCGGAAAATGGTCTGTATGCAACTTCGTCAAACGTGTGTTAGTTAAGAACCAATAGAATCGCTTTATTTATCTAACCTCGCTCTCTTTAGCCGTTTCAATGGAAGCTAGCTTGAGCGAGGATAGATTAGAACAGGTAAATGAGGTATTTTATTAGTTGTTACATATACATCCCTCGCTGCGCTACGCATCTCTGGTGGAAGCGCAGCCTTAGAGCAGTGTTTGATTAAAAACTGTACTTTAGAATTTTATCAATGCTTTAAAACACTAAGCGCCACTTCAATAATAAATTGTTTTTTTTTTCAGTCCTGTATTTATGGCTTTATCGTCTTGAAAATTATTATATTTTTTATTTAATATTATATTATTTTAAGGATGATAGTGGATTGTGATTCCATCTTAATATTTTTCTAAGAAAATAATAAAAATGTTAATCATGGGTTAAAGAAACATAATGCAACTAGAGGTTTTGAAGTCAAAACGACAAAATAATTATATTATAATTTGCGACGATAAATTCGTAAACGTAAATACGGATTTATTGGTATATACATACATATTAGACGACGTTGTGGCGCAGCGGTAGCGAAACTGCCTTAAACGCCACAGGTCGCGGGTTCGATTCCCGCTCGGAGCATAATATGTTTGTATTGACCATGCAAGCATATTTTCCGGTCTGGGTGTATTTGTCCTTGTCATTGTAATTGTTTCCGGACCCCCGACACAGGATATAACTATCCTAATGGGGGCGTTGAGTGTGTAGCGTTTATTTATTTATTGGGGATCTTTGGTTCGACCAATTTTACCACAATTTATATTGAAATAGATGTTTGACTAGATTTTAACATAATCGGCTCATATTTTATAGAACATTAAAATTTAAATATTAATAATGACAATAAATGGCCTTTACCGTATGTTTTTTATATAAAGTTTTATACATCAAAGCTATAAATATGCTCCTATATTTTTGCTTATTAAAAAAAATATTGTATGCGTCTTTCATATATGCATAGTGCATTTATTTAACTCCACCGATCATAAGTTAATTTTATATATGTAAGTAAAAAGTAAAAATGAATTCTAATAATCGATAATGGGATATTTGGACGCAAATAAGCAATACCATGTCAACCCACACGAATGTCATTTCGAGAAAAACGCGTTTGAAAATTTTAAACAACTTGCTTTATATGAATTTTTTTATTTATTGGTCAAGTTTTTGGCAATTTCAGATTTATGTAAGTTATTTTACTTATTTTCACAAAAAACAAGCATACAAACTGCATCTTTCGTGTATAATATAACCCAAAACGTTTAAAAATACATAAATTGCATGATTGAAAATGGCTTTTTTAGAAGTTTGAAAGCTACAACCTAGAAATATTAAAGAAAAATGTTTTTCAGCCATTTACCAACAAACTGAGTTATACATATATGCAGAAGGCATATATGTATAACTCAGTTTTTTCAATTTTGTGGGTTGACATGGTATTGCTTATTTGCGTCCATTTGACATTATACATTTTCAATACAATAATAACAAACTCAAAAGTAATCATCAAGCTAATTTTGTAAATAGGTCACTTTTGTAAAAAATAGCTTGGACATCGTCCAAAATATTGGATTTTTAAATAAATTATGCGTTTCTTTTAGTTACAAAAGAGAAACATGAATTTTTAATAATGATTTATTATTTTGTTGAGTGTTAGACAGACCTACTATAATTCGGACAAGCTTTTCCATATACACAAAATGTCACGGACTCGCTGGTGGTCTTTTGTAAAGGCAACGTGAGGAGGTTAGTCACACGTTTGCAGCAGAACCGAAACAAGTTAGTGTCGTTGCGCTTGCGAAGGAGCACCAGCGAGTCTTAGACATTTTGTGTATATAGATGGGCTTGTCCATAGTCTATATTAAATCAATGGTGTTGGACCTATACCTCGATCGGTGGTATAATTTTTTTATTCAATGAAATAAAAATTGACGAATAGAATTTCATTATTTCGTGCTAACCATGTTTGCTACTAAATTTCGCAAAAAAATTAAAATGCTCATGAAACTCTAATAATTATTCACACATAATCACGATATTCTATGAAAAGAAACTACATCAAAGGAATTTGTAATCATTAATACATTCATTAATACATCAAATTGAAATGTCAAATTATTTTTTAATTCCAAGCGTAGTTTCCCCACACGGTATCTGATTTATGTTCATCTTATTAATATAATCGAATATACTATTTACATATTGTTATGTAATTTATTATTAATACTAAAAATATTTACAATACTGGCTTTTTGTTCTAATATTAATAAGCGGTGATGCCATAACTATTACCGTGGCCATACCCAAGTAACTCTACCACAGCATACAAGGACAGCTTGAAAAGATATCGTATGCTGCTCAAGCAGTTGCCAGCAGTCAGGGAACTGCTTAGACCGGCCATACACGGACTGTGCGAGCAGTTAGCCAGTGATATACACGGATCGCTCTTGCAGTCTGAGTCAACAGCTTGAACCTGCCATTTATAACTGCTCAAGCAGTAATAAGCAGTTTCAACGTTAATTCAAATCAGTAGCATCATTGATTTTGCTCATACGACGATGACAGTGGCGTCGTAAGCAGCAGAAGTCATTGTCATCCATTGTTCTCAGTAAAAAAAACACTGGCTAACCGCTCGAGCAGTCCATGTCCGCCTTGGTCGCACGGTGGAATTTAGGCGAGCTCGTAGCAATCGCGTCAGCTCAAGCGGTATTATCTATGCTGATTAAAGAATTATTGTAGATTAATACGCGTGTATGGTCACTATAATGATGTAGAAAATAACTCCTAATGGTATAAATAAAATTTTATTATGTTTACCAGCATATTACGTAAGACTGATTGCATATGTAAAACTGATCTACTATCTCAAAAGGCATAATAACTTATTAATAAAATGTCACTTTAAATTGAAAAGAATTACAAATAAATCGGTGCTATATTGAATTATTTTTTTGGTGGCACTGTTTGGTAATATTTACAAATGTATTTAAATTTATTTCATACATTTTTATTTGACATGACATGACACTAAGTTCACATGTGTAATTAATCATAACAATTAGTTATTTTATCTGGCAGTACCTATTAGTACTAATTTTAACTTACCAGCTATGTTAAAATACGCTTACAATAATAAGATAAAAAAATTGTAACAAAGAAAATCGTATACTACACATGGGCAAAAGTATTCTACAGAATAACATTTAAAATATACAAAACAAAAGATTACTACATCTACTATCACATGTAATACTGGCGCCTATTGTTTGTCAGTACATCACTAGAACCATAGAAATCTTAATAATAAAGTACTAGAAATGTCAAATGTAACTTATTAGTTACAAAACACGAGTCACCGCATTATCTCTAGATTTCTCCCACCTATGTTGTCACTACTGCATAGGCAGAGCATTGTGTTGTTGTAAGTTTCACATTACATAGCCACGTGCCACCGATGCTTGTTCACACCAATCATGGCTCATAAGTCACAATTGCGGCGATAAGGTCACGCGAATATGGGACGTCCAGTATCTTATTATTAGGATTTCTATGCTCGTAACATTAGAATACAAAACAAGGCCAATATTATTATTAAATTCACAACAGTTTTTTTTTCTATACATTATCTTTTCAACTTATTAAGACTCTTTGGTCAATCAATAATTAAATATTTTTGTTACAGTAATATATGGAATACGGTAATTATATACTATTATTATTCAATATAAATTTACAATTTATATTAACTTTTATTATTTACACTATAAAGTCTTCCAATATGTGATACGATACGAAGATTATAATATTATATGGATTGACGACTAGTTTGACGTATATATAATTATTTATATCCATCGCTTATAGTTATACTAAGTTTAAGCACATTTAATTTAGTTTATTACACTTTGGTTTGTCCAAAAATCTTATTTAAATCACAGTATCCAGGTCTCTAGGAGGGACCTTTTGCATTGACAATCATAGAAAACTTTCCGACGCTCGTGTTTCCTCTCTATCCATAGCAGAAACTATTTCTACACCCTCTTCATAATTTGCCACTTTACTAGATGAGTTATTTACACAATAGTGCTGGTCAGGCCCTCCGTACTGGCTGTGATAGAATTCTTCTCGCATCATATGGTTCAAATTTGAGCACCTAAAAAATAGTATTTCCTGGAAGGGCTTTCTAAAATCCCTGTTAAGTGTCGCGTAAATTATTGGGTTCAAAAGACTGTTAATGTAACCCAACCATAGGAATAGCGCACTCACAGCATCAGGAATCGTATCCTCGTTAACGAACGGTCTAATCAGAGCGAGCACAAAGAACGGGAGCCAGCAAATGATAAACGCTGACATGATTATGCCGAGTGTGGTGGACGCTTTACGCTCCTTAGCCAGCTGAAAACGCAATTTTTTCTGGTGCGGCGAATGAGTCGGTTGTAAAAGGTCCTTCGCAATGTGGCTTTTATGAGCGAAACTAGATAATGATGATCGGATTCGACTTGTACTTAATTTGTTAGTTTCTGTAGATTGGTTTCGTCTATTTTCTTTAGGTGGGTGTTTAATTACCGGCACGGGACCCATTTGTGAGTTTGGTCGATTTATCGTATGGATGGGTTTTGTCGGTGTTTTTGGTACATTTTGTAGCATTGGACATTGTGATTCATTTGATTTTCGCTGTCCCTTGAAGCATCTTCCTATCGAACTTTCTGTTTTATCTATACTACACTGTAACAAATTTTGAAAATCTTATTAATCTTGGATAATAGCCTAAGATATTATTTTGTACTGATTTTGCAAAAGTATAATGAATAAGGATGTTGTATGCTTTTATATTTTAACTTTTAGAAGCTTCTTTAAATTTCAGATGTTAATCTTCAAACTGGCATGCAGGTTGTGTTTAGTTCTAAGTTCACTTATTTCGGATTAAGATGAGTTAAAAGATAACCATTTGTACCTTTATTAAAATTGTTTGTACCTTTATGGTAAAATCACAGTTTTGATCAATTAATTTGGATTATGAAATAATGGACCAACTGTCTTGTTTTAAAGATAAATATATTTATTTGGACGTCTATTAAAGTGTTATAGATTACTAGAGCAATAGACGTGTCATTGCAAAGAACGATCCATTAAAGAAAATAAACCAAGCTGGATTCGTAACCACGAGCATGCTTAAAGATTAACTAAACTAAGCTTATGATATCAAATAAAAGTCTCACCGTAGTGTTCGTACTAGCAGTTGAGCCGCGAGTAGGAGCGGGTTGGTCTTGCTGGTTACCCAATAATTTTGCTTCAGCTGCACCACCATTCTTAACATTAATTTCCAGATAACAATGCGTTTCTAGATGCGATTGGGCGCGCCTTTCATCTTTTACTATTTTTCGGGCAGCGCTAAAAATTTTATAGTAAACTACAACCATAACTGTCAATGGTAAATAAAAGGACCCAAATGTTGCATAAATTTGATATCCTTGATTTTGAGATACAGAACATGAGGTTTCCGTTTTCTCATTTCCCAATATCAAAACCGGTGGCAACGATATGAAAGCTGCACTCATCCATACTATAAAAACGCAAAATAACATACGTTTCGGCGTTCTTTTTACGCCGTATTCCAATGGCTTTGTAATAGCGTAATATCGATCGACTGATATCATGCATAGGTTTAGAATACTAGCCGCACAAGACAAGACGTCACTGGATACCCAAAAATCACACACCACTGGTCCAAACGGCCATGTCCCCATTAAATCATAAACCATGGCTACTGGCATTACCATAACCGCGACACAAAGATCACTCACAGCCAGCGATACAATTAAGTAGTTACTAGGCCTTCTCAATTTTCTTACTAAGCAAACGGCAACGCAAACTAAAATATTACCAACTATCGTTCCAAAAATAACCACCATAAATATAGCTGTCAATATTACAGTCACTAAGGTGGAATATTTTGAGTGTTTTATGTGAGGATTTTTGATAAACGTAGCGTTTGTGTCGTAAAATGTCCAGTTTATTGTTGAATTCGGATTTGTACTATTGTATCCTGAGAATGCTGAGTCGTTGTAATCTACAGAAAATGCTAAGTTAGCTTGCAACAATACAGACACGAGTATGAGAAGACACGAAGATAAAGTAACGAAGCTAGGCCGTGAACAGTGGAAGTTATGATTTTGAGCCGCCATACGAGTCCCTGACTTGGGTGACGATTAGTATCGTTTCTTTTTCGTTACCATGCATCGAGTTCAATATTTATATTTTTGTATGCTTTCATTAATATAAGTTTTTGATTCAAATAAAAAATATAATTCAAATTAAATTCAATTCGATCAGTTAATCAGGTTTGAAAAACGACTTCGTCATGAAGCTGTTTCGTTTTAGAATTACGCAATTGATTACAAACAAGAATGGGCTTTAATTGACATATCGCCTGAAATGCCCTTCCAATTCCGAGCTGAGCCATTGGATTGTGTGTTTTATTTAAGAAAAATGCTCTCTTTCTTTTGGCGGATAGAGTTTGGTTTCAATTGTTCCTCTCTTTGGTCGGGGTTTTGTTGTTTTATTGCACTGGAAAAGCGGTTGGAGTGGTTACTAGTTCAATATCCTGTCTGCGGATTGCTTCATTAGTGTCAGCGCTTGGTGAAGAAAATTTCCGATCTGAAAAGATAAGAAATAAAATTTTAAAAGCTGTTTACAGAGAAATAACGTTTGAAAAATACACTTTAAAATGAATTATTTGTTTACATTAAAATTAATGTATGTTTTTGTTATAAATGAATTCCCACTCACAGTGTTTTATTTATAAATACAATTCAAACACTTTTTTATCTGACGTTGATCTACGTTATAATAAATCACTAGAAAAGATTTATATTTTCCTATTTTTTTTTTTTCTGTAATTTATACTGTACAGTTTTTAAAAAAATAATTTCAACGTATATATATATTATTATTTATATAATTTGACCTTAAGGTAAATTAAACGTCTTACAATTAAGCTATCTATACATATTCCCTGTCTACAATATAGCTCCGTAAAAATAGACAATTCGAAGGAAAAAATAAAGTCTTCAAAAATAAAGCTTTCACTTGTAATCTTAGTTTTAAGAAAATAAAAAGTGAGCTCGAAGGAGGAGACTTTTTAGTTTTTGGCTTGTATCTCGGTAACTATCACTGTAAGCGAAAAATTTACTAGAAAAATGAGCCTATGCTTTTTTAGATAGAAATTATTATGTATATTATATATATTCAAAGTGACGGGACCGAGAAAGTATCTATATTTAAAAAATCATAATTCTGATGATCTTTTTATTTTCTTGAAATTTAGATACCAAAGAATAACTGTACTGATTTTTTAAACTCTAGGATTTTTTTACTTCGATAGGCCTCTATTGATATAATTGTACAGTACATATATTAATGGTTAGATTGTCTTAAAAATTGCGATCCAGATTATTAAAATAAAATAAGATGAACCAACATATGTTGAACAGTTACCGAAACGTGGTTATCGATATCATACGTAGACTATGTAACCCAATTTCAAAATTAAGGAAGGAAGGAAGCACCTCTAAGTTTTCAAGGGCTTAATTTGTGTTTCAAAATCTGGTGCTTAGCGGTGAAGGACAACGTCATGAGAAAACTTGCATGTCATAGAAGAAATTCTAAGACATGTAAATCCGTCAATCCAAGTAATGGTACATTGGTGGTGGAATTTAAATGCCAACCTGGATGGCTACCGTACGTTGATAAAAAACTCGTGACGTGACTGCTCCGCAGTCGCGTTTGATGTCATTGTATAGTTGTATATTAAAAATTGGCAAAGCATCTGCATTGTCTGGTGTTTTACAAGTTGATGGGCATCGGTAATCGTTTATCATAAAAAATACCTCTTCATTTTCGAAGGCGGTTAGTAATTACTTTAGCATAAACACGACTTCTGACGTGTTTTTAATAGAGACATACTATAAAACAATAGTAACGAGCGGACATACAACCATTTACGTACAATAACGATGTCTTAAAATACTAACTACCCATAAGACAACATATATGGGCCTCAAGCTATTAACCTGAATGATAACTATCATAATATTTCTAACGATACTTTAAGAACCGGTATACCTTAAACGTATTTTGACGTTCGTAATTCCAAATTGGTTCCTCCTATTAATGGACGCAAATAAGCATTACCATCTCAACCCACAAAATTGAAAAAACTGAGTTATATATGCAGAAGTGTTGGTAAATGGCTGAAGAACATTTTTCTTTTATATTTGTAGGGTTTTAAGCTTTAAAACTTCTAAAAATCCATTTTTTCAATCATGTAATTTATGTATTTTTAAACCTTTTGGGCTATATAATATACGAAATATGCAGTTTGTATACTTATTTTTTGTGAAAATAAGTATATTAACTAACATAAATCTGAAATAGCCAGAAACTTGACAAATTCATAAAAAAAAATCATATAAAGAAAGTTGTTCAAAATTTTCAAACGCGTTTTTCTCGAAATGAAATTCGTTGGGTTGATATGGTATTGCTTATTTGCGTCCATTTAGTACGTGTTATATTGTCCTAAATTAATTTTAAATCAAATGTCTTTTTGTAGTAAATGCTGAATGTGAATGTGTTATAGATGAATGGGCTGACAATAGATGTAGTATCTAAAGGTACTATTCTAGGTTTAAAGGAAGTAAGTAAGATATAAGAAGTACTACATAAATAGACAGAATGAGATACACTATGGAGTAGGTAAAAAGAGAGAGAGAACGAAAATGAACGAGAGGGAGAGAGAGAGAGAAATTGTTATAGTTTATCATTTTATAAAACCAAATTTACACCGTCATAAAACAACAAACTTTATATTAATCTTCGAATTAAAAATCAAGGGAAATCGTATGTTAGTATTGTATGGATGGTAGTTCAATTGAGTAAAGATTGCTTCGAATTTTAAAGAATATTTTATTCATTTGTCTTTGGTGAATTGTATATATTATTGTCTTGTTTCGTTAATCTTTCAAACATATCATAAGAACGTGGCATACTCATTACTACGCAAAACAAATTATAATGTAACACAAATATTACCTTGGGGTAGTCTACATAATATTTTAATGCGTTCAAAGGTAAATAGGATTAACAGTGACGTGGAGGTTTGTTAATACCCTAAATACCAGTAACTCAACCCTGTAACCAAGGTGGTGGGTGGTGTCAAAAGCATTGTACGTTATTTACGACCGTCGGGCCGCGTTTAACCGTTTTAATTTTACATTCAAAGTAATTAAGTTGTGTGATTTTATTTTGTAATACTATCTGCCCGTGACTTCGTCTGCGGTGACCTTACACTTGGCTCAAGGAGGAAATGAACGACTTTTCTGTACCGATTTTAATTGAATACGTCCTGTAGCATACTAACAACGTTGTGGCATTGTGGGTAGCGGTCTGCCTTTAGCCTCGACGGTTGCAGGTTCTGTTATGTTATTAGTTACTGGTTCGGTCTCAGGGTTAGGGAGGTCAGATGGTGTAAAAACTAGTAATCTGTCAAATCCATAGCATGCTATTTGATAATCCTACAAGAACCGAAATTTCTTTTCGGAATAAAAAGTATCCAACGTGTTAATCCAGATAATGAACTATCTGAGAGTTGAATTTCACACACACACACACACACACACACACACACACATCTGTTAATCCGTTACGACACGGCCTCTAGTACGTTTTTTCATAATCCATAATTAACCTAACATTTTTTCGGGTTTAAAAAATCAATCATAGGACGATTATTGTCGTACCCACTCCTAGCGCTAGCTACTAGCTTATTTAGAGGGGCAATTTTAATGACTTATTAGTAATGAAACAGAAAGCTACAATTTTTTTTTTTTTGGTGTAGGGGAGGAAATTTACCACCACGGGTTATGTGGGGTACCACACCGACTGCCGTCTTCCTCAGGGCCGCTCATCACGGACGCACAGGTACCCCACAAGTAACTAAATAATATAGCCTAAGGGAGTCAGGATCGAAGGCACGACTCATCGTTAATGCAACGCAGTAAGCGCTCCTACCGTTTTTTTGTTTACGGGGAGGAAATCTGCAACCAGATACCCGGCCTCCTGGGGAAGAGAACCGGGTTATGTGGGGTTCCATGTTCAACCATGGCGTCCCACTAAAACCTCCTTGGTGGCCGACCTCAGTGCGTGTGAGAGGCTCCGGGAACTCCTGTGGAACGCACTCCGGGGCCTCTCAAGCACATCACCCAACTGAGCCCTTCCCGGGGAGAGCTGATGGTGTTGCCCTCACCCTGGGGGAACTGATGGCATTGTCCCCCGCGCCGCCTCGTGCTGGCGAGCAGCACGACAGTCGGTGCCACCTCGACCGCCGTCTTCATCTAGGCCGTGCGATGGGCACACAGGTGACCCCACCCTGTGCACCCACGACCTAAGGGTACGACGCCCTTTTTAAAGCCCGGGCGTGAGGGCTTGGGACAGGAACGCCAGCAGCATCGTAAGACGCCACCATTGTCCCTGTCACCGCCTTTCCCCAACCAACCTGCGCAGGCGAGAAAGCAGAGGGCCAGGGGCGACGTGGTCAATCACCCCCGTCCAGCAGGGCTCCCGCGACCCCACCAGATCGTCCCCCTCAAGACCACAGTCGAAGGAGACAGCACCCCCTTACCAGCTCTTAAAACCTTGCAAGCGGAAGCGAGGGTAATTTTTAAGCGCTCCTACCGTTGAGCTATCGAGGCTTCGAGATAACGAGAAATTTTTATTAGAATTGTAAGATAAATTATTACAAGGGAAAAAAAAACACTTAGCATTGTACAAAACAACCCGCTGTGAATAATTACTAAAAAGACCACGGTATGAATAGCTGAAAAGTCGGCGGAATACAAAGTTGAATTGAAATTTGTTTTCGCCGTGCTTTAGTAGGGTCGTGCTCATTATTAGTATTTTTTCTATTTTTTTGTTTGTATTTATTCTGTGTAGTTGACAAAGTAAAGTGTGTAGAATAATCAAATAGATGCCAATATTCTGCCGCCAAATAGTAGTGCTTAGGCGCTACTGTGTTCCGGTTTGAAGGGCATTGTAGGTTAGTGAAATTACTGGGCGAACGAGATTTAAGAACTTATATCTCGAGGTTGGCAACGTTTTATGTTTCTAAGTTGGCAAGCAAGCATACAGCCCACCTGATGGTAAGTGATTGCGGCAGCCATGAGCGCTTGCAACACCATTGTAGGCGTCACTCACGAGTTGCCAACCTCGACACATTGATTATTAAATCTCCTCTGCCCAGTAATTTCACTAGCGTAACAGTGTATTCAAACCGGAACAGCGTAATGCCTAAGACACTACTGATTGGCGGTAGAATATTTTACACTGCGGTGGTACCTACCTAGCTGGCCCCTTGCAACAAAAGACCTACCATCAGTGTGACTGATTGCACTGCTGGAATAATCTCTGCTGTGATAGATTATCCCAACAGTGGACGATGGGGTCGTCACGTCCCGAAGCCTTTTTATACAACGATAGTGGCAAACAAGCGTAAGGCTCGCATGCTGGTAAGCGGCTATCGTACCCGCTGAACGCTTGCAACCCCAGAAGTATCGCATCCGTGTTAATTTACAAAGATTTAAATTTTTTGAAAACTAAGTATGGTGTCGTTCTTTTCTAGACAAAAGTAAAAAATATGGCTACTTTGGAAAGTTCAGTGCGATACCTATGCCTTTCTGGATAGAACAAAATTACAATATCGCACACAAATTACAATTAGAACCATTCTTTATAGCAAATAAAAAGGCTACTCACATCTTCGCAACTAAATTTTACATGCGAACAATTTTATAATCCCATCTTAGTAATTTAAGAAATGTGAATGTTTGTATATTTGGGTGTTTGTTCCTTAGTCACGCAAACACAGCTGAATGGATTTTAATGGAATTTGCCACAGATATGCTCACACACACGACATAATATAATATACACATAAACTGAACTCTAACACTTTTATTTTAAGTCTTATTTTAGTATATGTAATTAAAATATAGCTGTGACTTGTAACTATGTAATAAAAACAATTAGTCCAACCCATAGGGATACGGCACTGTTACTCTTTATTACAGGTTATTCTTTAGCCTATCTAAGAGAACAGTACCTCCACCTTTTACTGTAGTGTATTTTGCGGTTATTTATACTGTATATAGTTAATTGAATTGTACTACAGCACCTTTTATGAAATAAAGTGATTATTATTATTATTATTATTATATAGATATGGACATAGGATTTTTTATAATAAATAATAAAAATAATAATGTTAGGTTCAGTGGGATTATAAAACAAAACATGCTAATGCAAAAGTGTGTTTAAAAGCAAGGATGTTTGTTTGTGACATTTTCAAGGGGGTGAAAAAGGGGGTGAAAGTTAGAAAAATCAATTATTTTTATATTTTAACAAAAGTGCCCCATTAAAAAAATGGACTTCACTCCGTTAACGCGAGAGTCGAGGGTTCGATCCTGACCCCTTGGGCTATTGTCGTACCCACTCCTAGCGCAAGCTTCGAGCTTCTTTGAAGGGGCAATAGGAATATTAGTAATGCCTTGAAAAAGCATTGCTAATATTATTTTAAAAAAAAACTAACTCACGCGGCTGCGACCAGTAACTAATAAAACTTATTACATAATTGTACGTGTTACAATTAAATACAATATTTTATTGCGCTCCAAAATATAACACGTAAAATTAAAATTAGGTTGGTATAATCTACTAATTACATAACTTGGGTAAACTTGTCAATCTGTATGTTTATACAGAAATATTAGTTTCGGTTCAACCCTGATATCTATGAATAATGCAAATCTTTCCTAGATTAAAGTTGTCCCGGCGGACGGCTCGGCCAGTAAATTAGATGATTAAGGTTTCAAATGTACTAACGCCGTAAAATAATGTTGATAAAAGCATTAACTTGATTCAATTTCTTATAGTTAAGAAAACTTCGCTTTATGATAGTATATCACCTTTTCTTTTTAGGATTTCGTAGTTAAATGGTAAAAGCGTAACCCTTATAAATTCGTCATGTCCGTCTGTCCACCCGTTTATCCATTCGTATGTCACAGTCATTTTACTCGAATACTGTATCACTACATAGTATAAAACAAAGTCGCTTTCTTTGTCCCTATATCCCTATGTATGCTTAAATCTTTAAAACTACGCAACGGATTTAGATGCGGTTTTTTAAATAGATAGAGTGATTGAAGAGGAAGTTTTATATGTATAAAAATAGTGGATATTTTTGAGGTTCCTAATGTACGTAAATAATTACATTTACAAGTGCGAACCACGGGCAGTAATAAATAAATCAAAACTACTGGATCAATTTTAATCATTTTTTCAGTGAATGACATAGGCTATATATTTTATACCCGTGCGAAGCCGGAGCGGGCCGCTAGTCTATTTATAAGAAATTTAAGAGTTAAATTTTGATTCAACGCTCAGTTACATGTAAGGATTCTTACCCTTATTTTTTTTAAGATTACACTACAAATTGCGTAGTGGTTCATAGACGTATATATAGGTCTATCAACCACATAACCAACGCATAGATAGAGCCAATAGTCTTCAAGTAAAATGACTTCTTCTTCTTATCGAATGGTTAGTGTCAGAGTTGTTACAGGTCGCCCGTAGGCCTCTGACTTAACTTTTCGAGTGTTGTCAAATTGATAGCAGCCGGGACTGACTTTTTACGTACCCTGTGAAACACGGAGACGCTCAGTTGAAATGACTGACCGCGCCTATGTTGATGACTGTGACATACGTACGGATGGACATGACGAAATCCTAAGGGTTCCTTTCTGCTTAAACAATACACCAATTATTTTCTTTACATACAAAGTTTTGAGTAGCTTTTAATTAACGATACGATTCGTTACCATCCACTGACTTGTAACACCGCGAAAACAAATAATTACCGCCTCAAGTTTTAATTACGTATCGGCTTAACTATGGCGTACATGCTTACGATGTAAGAAAACTTGTTTCTGATATCGTGGCTTGAATTATTAGAACTTTTCAATTATTTAAACCGTGATATATTTTATGTTATAGAAAATATTTTCTTTGTAAGTGACTAAGTTCTATACGCATACGACCCACCTAATGGTAAGCGGTTGTCGTAGCCTATGAGCGCTTGCAACACCATACATTCGTAGATGTCACTCACGCGTTGTCAACCAACGAGATGTTGGTTCTGAAATCTCCTTTGCCCAATTATTTCACTAGCTACACTGTCATACAAACCGAAATACAGTGCTTTGTGGTAGAATAACTGACACTGCGGTGGTACATACCAAGCCGGCATCTTGCAATAAAAAGCCTACCACCAGTGCAACCAGTGTAGTGACATAAAAAAAACTCAATCAGTTAATTAATAGCGTGAAATAATAATATTAATAACTGTAAATAAATTCTTTTTGTGTAAATGTACTCGCAGTTTAAGCCATTTATTGCTTTTTAAAACGATTATTTAAATTACCTGATAAATGATACCGCAGTACAATAATTTACACATCTGTTGCTGAAAAGTACTTTTATTTCTCTCTACTCGCGAAATAAACCTTTCTTCAGACTTTATCGCACATAAATTATGTCTCGAATAAATCTAAACAGTTTCATTTGAAAGTGTCGAAAATATTTATACGGTAGTAGAGCCATGGCCCATCCAGCACGAATGGGCCAGCTTTGACCGATGTACTACCCTCTCACAGAAAATCACCGTCAAGAAACAGTGTCAGTAGGTACTGTTGCGAGTGAACCAAGGCCCAATCTACCAAGCCCTCTGTTCCCTTCTTATCCCTTCCCTCATTTTACTTGGGTTGGCAACGCGCATCTTCAGGTTGCGGTGACTATTTACCATCAGGCTGATCGTATGTTTATTTGTCAACCGTCATAAAAAAATTTTTAGCTACATACAATTTTTTAAAAAATAAATGTCTGAAACGGACAAACACGTGTACATTTTATTATATGTATAGACAAATTGTGTTACTAAATAATGTCATGGTAAGGTCGTTTCCAGAACCAGGCACTTGAGCAATTAATTAAACCCGATTGATAATAAATTGTTGATTCCGATAATACTGATTGCTTATCATGGCCATCCTTTACTTCCATGATTGTTAATGATATTATAGATAAATGCTCATATTTTATTGATATTTTCGTCTGTATTCTAATATATAAAATTCTGATGTCGCGGTGTTTGTTACTAAAATTCTTACGAAATTGCTCGACAGATTTTTATGAAAATTTGTGTGCATATCGGGTAGGTCTGAGAACCGGTTAACATCTATTTATCACCACCCAAATTTTTGTTTTTCATTTTTTGAACAAAAATCTTTATTTTTATTTTTGTACGACATTGCATTAAAAATACATACAATCCTAAATTGTCGCAGTTCTAACCATCAATCCCTATTAAATTTTGGATAGTAAAATTGACAATGCATGCGTTCTTTTCTGGTAACAGTCTTTTTGTTTATAAATAATGCCATTTGCTTTAACATACTCTGCACTTAAAGGGTTTTAAAGTTGGTTCAAAAATCATTTATTTAGTAAGAGCCTGTTTAAGTCCCTTTACTGTGTCGGAGAAACATTTTAGGCCTAATCCACTATGTACCTCCACGTATGTGTAATGAAGATTTTCTCATGATATGTTCAAGGCTTGACGTAAATAAGGAATTCTAAATGAGAATGATGAAAAATGTAGATCTTTATCATAAGTATGTATGTTAGGATGTTTGGTCCATGTTTTCTGTTTACTTGATAACCTTTTAGAATGAAAACACATAAAACGCATTTCGTATGATCTTCAGTTAAGGCGAATTAATACTTTAAAGTTGATTATGTTCTTTCTATAACAAATTGTTGTTAAGACACTTTATAATTCTTTACAATTCCCTTAATTTATCGTGTGGTGAGTTGCCACCCATAAGATTTGAAGATCAAGTTTATCGACTTTTTTCAAATTCATTATAAATATGTAATTTTTAAGTACAAAGATGTTTAGGAAAATATGAACGATTTATTAAGCCACTATGCAGTTCCATCCATAGGTTGACCGCGACTTAATAATTTATTTATTTCCAAACACACCCAGACCGAAAAACATGCTTCTATGGTCAATACAAACAGCTGCTCCGAGCGGGAATTGAAACCACAACCTGTGGCGTTTAAGGCAGGTTCATTACCGATATGGAACAACGTCGTCAATATATGGATATGATTACATAAAATTAATATTTTGTTATTGATAAGATAGATCCAAAAATCCGGTAGACGTGTATAACTAAACTGCTGATCAAAAACATAATTATACGATTTTGAACTCCTTTAATTAGATATATACATTAAGTTTTCCTTTTTTACCGACAAGTTGTCACTAAAATTCTTTAACGTAAAAGTTGAAAACGTATTTCAGTAAAAAATTTAATAAAGAAATACCAGAGGTAACAATTTGATTAGTACAGAGAAAAGTAACTGTGCTACGAACAATACCGCTGTGGACGTTTCCGATGTTATCTGTAGAATTTTTCCTTACAATATGAATTATTAATCGATGCTCTATTTTTTTTTATTTCATGACGGTTGGCAAACAATCATACGGTCTGCCTGATGCTCCTAATGGTATGCAGTCACCGTAGCCTATGAACGCTTGCTATACTTGAAGTAACATAAGTAGCGCGTTGCCAACCCAAATAACAGGAGGGAAGGTATATGAGAAAGGAAAAGACAGGGAACAGAGGGGGTGGGAGATTCCGGTTCCACTGCTGTCACTAATCCCACAAAACGCAACAGTAACTACTGATACTGTTACTTTACGCCGATTTTCTGTGATTTCCCCGGTTGACCCGGCCCATTTTGCATGGAGCATGCCTCTTCTACCTTCTTCTTCATCCTAGCATTATTCCCGGTATTTTATGTACCCAGGGTCTGCTTATTACTCTTATCCGGATTTGACAGGTTACTAGTTTTTATACGGAGCGATTGCCATCTGACCCCCGCAACCCTAAGGGCGAACCAGTAACTCATTGGATAAGAGCAATTTACTTATCAAGAGTTAACGATTATTATCAGATGTTATTGATAATAACCGGGACCGACAGCTTAACGTGCTCTCCGAGGCACGGTGGGGAGACCCACACGGACAAACGCCCAGACCGAGACAGAAATTTTAACAAACATCTGCCCGAGCGGGAATCGAACCCGCAACCGTCGAGACTAAAGGCAGACTCGCTAGCCACAACGCCACAACGGTGTCGTTGTGCCTCTTCTTGCCTCTTCTACCTTATCAGTTACTATAAACTAAAACTGGCCTTTCCATACGGAAAAATGTCCAACTATTCGCTGGTGCTCCTTCGTAAATTCAACGACACTAAGTTACGTTAAGTTTATTCGAATACAGAAAGAGCACCAGCGAATCCACAGACATTTTGTTAGTATAAACCTTTCCATTACATGTCTGTATATAATAAGTCTATGTGTTCAAGAATAAAATAACAAAGAACACTGGCTCTTAATAATATAGTCCAAATTCATTTGTGAAAATCTTATCATTTTAAAAGAAATATACTTTATTAATCCAAAAGAAAGAAAGCTGTCACAAGGATGTCACAATACAAAAAAAAATATATTTATCAAAGTAAAGAGAAAAATCACAGCCTTAAAAATGAGGTTTTGTGATTGACATTATTGACAACTTCTTTGTCAGTCTTCGTCTTTATATTAGCCACTCATAGCGAACCTGCTTCAAACGTCGTGTCGTCGTCGTGGATTTGATTGCCGCTCCGGGCAGATGCTTTATTAACCATACAGGCATACGTTGCTGTCTTGCCGGCGAGGACGAGGTCCTTTGTTTCGCACGTCGCGTCGCGCTCACACCGTCGGGTGAGTCTATCGTATAGAATGCGCTCGGAGCGCTGCCTCGAATTTGAGCCCCGTGAGGGCTGCGCTATCACGGCTGAGTCTCGGTACTCGAGGTGACGCTGTCAAGGCCAGTAGGGCCAACAGCAATACACATTCCGAAAAAATGGGTGTGTTTTTATTTTTTTGTGTCTCCGGAATCCCATGATATTAAATCATTATAGGAGATATTACTATCCAAATGAGGATCGTTGAGTGCGTCCCGTTCATTATTATTATTATTTTATTATGACTTTTTCTTCTTTTTCTTGGCCTTTAAAAACAGCCAAGCGTTTGATTTACTGGACTGAAAAAGTTCCTGATTAAATCGCTAAAGATATTTAATGTTGGTTAGAATTGCTGCATTCTGTAAGAATGAGAGAATGTTCCTACATTAGTAGTAGCCAATATCAGTGCTGCCAAACTATTATTTTTATTTAGTAATCCAACAGTGCTTACACAATTAGTATAAATATGACAATATTTATAGTAATACCAACCAAGACCAAGACCAAAATAGAATGAAATTTTAAAAATTTAATTTAAAGGCGTCGGGATGTGATGACCCCATCGCCCGATGTTGGGATAACCTCTGTCACAACAGAGATTATTCCACCTGTGCAATCAGTCACACTGGTAGGTCTTTTGCTGCAAGAGGCCGGCTACCACCACAGTGTCCAATATTCTGCCGCCAAATAGTAGTGTTTAGGCACTACTGTGTTCCGGTTTGAAGGGCATTGTACGCTAGTGAAATTACTGGGCGAACGAGAGAGTTATTACTTTAATGCATTAAATGTTTGAACGTATAACAAAATAAAAAGAAAACAATAATTATCTTGAGAAAACAAAAAATAAAGTTACACAAAGATGGGTTTTAAGTGCTTCTTATTTATCTTTATACGGCTGTAAATTGTGTGAATGGGCTTATGATAACTAGGATTTGTGTAAGTTTCCTCAGAGGTGTAGCGTGAGTGTGTTTTTGTGTTTGTGTGTGTGTGAGTATGTGTGTGGCAGTAAATGTAACACAATGTGAAAGAACCCAAAGACGATTGAAAGGCTTACAAATAATATTATACGAAATAAGCCTCTCGCTCCTTCAATCGACCTTAAATTACATTGCCAATGTAAACACCTTAAGTGACACGCAACAAATATTAATGGGGCTTTTGATCACAAAGATAATGTAATTAGTAGTTCTTGTTAAATTTATTTATTTCTTAACTTCTTCTTCTTTATAGATTTATTTTAGCTCCTGACAACGACTTCAGGGAGAAATAATTAATTTATAAGTAAATAATGTTCCATAACATATTTTGCGAAACGATAGAGTCCGAATTTCAATTGCATTTCTCCAGTATAGAAAATATCCTATAAGCTTATCCAGTTAATGAGCTGTCTGTGGGTTAAATTTCAACCTAATCTGGTAACCCGTTTATGCGTGATTGAGTAACAAGCATCTGAACATAATTGTAATACGTTTCCGGGATAAAAAGTATCCTATCTCTTAACAGAGGCAACATTCTATATTTGTTCTAAATTTCTTCCAAATCCTTTCAGCCATTGCGTGATTGGGTAACAAACATCTATATAAATAACATCCATACATACAAACTTTCCCATTTATTATATTAGTAGGATAATAGGATTGATTGTAACCGTTGTGGCGTTGTGGGTAGTGAGTCTGCCTTTAGTCTCGACGGTTGCGGGTTTGCTTTCCGCTCGGGCAGATGTTTGTTATAATTCTGTTTCGGTATGGCCGTTTGTCCGTGTGGGTCTCCCCACCGTGCCTCGTAGAGCACGTTAAGCTGTCGGTCCCGGTTGTCATCACATAACATCTCATAATAATCATCAACTTTCGATAAGTAAATTGCTCTCGTCCAATGAGTTACTGGTTCGCCTTTAGTCAGGGTGCAATCGCTCCGTGTAAAAACTAGTAACCTGTCAAATCCGGACGTTGTAATGTAATGTTAGGACGAAGAAGTAGGATTTATATGTTTTTACATAAATACATTAAAATTTCAATTTTCAGTTTACAAACACGATCATAAAACATAATTACAACTTATTTATTTAAGCGTAAGCATTTATGTTACCCTTAATCCTAAAGCAAAGGGTAAAATAATATCATGCAGGGATTAATCTGACCCTTGTATCTTGGGTTATATAACAAAGAGCTAATAGAAAGATTAAAGTAGTGGAATTGTATACATTATCTATATATAAAAGGAGAAGAACTGACTGACAAATAAAGCTTTAACTCTTGGACCTAGAAAGCTGAATTTTTCATAATCAATTCAAAACTAAACTAAACTGTAACATAAGATTTTGAGGCTTGAAGTATAGTAAAATTTAGATGCTTAAACTTATTATTTACATACTAGCTGCTCCCGCAGTGGCACTCGCGAGGTATGTCGAATTTTCTTTGCTGCACGGAACTCTAATTATTTTTCTAAAATAAAAGTAGTGGTTATTCCTCATAAAATCAGCTATGAAAGTCCCAAAAACATTTTTTTTATGTAATTACCGTATATACTTTCATAATATGCATTTAGTAAAAGCTGTTAATTTGGAATTACAAACAGACACTTTTAGACCATATTGTCTTATAAATCCTTACGTTAACTCTCAACACTTGTTTCTTTACCAACAGATTAAAAGAAGAAAAAAAAAATACTAATAAAATTACTTAAGAGTTTACTCGCTCCCAGCTAGGGCAAGTGTACCAAGTTTATAATGGACAGTTCTTTTGTAAACAAAATAAGAAAATTATCGTTTTCTTAGAACTTTACCTATTGTAAAGTCGTGTCGTACTAGTTAGTACTTAGCTGTTTTTTTTATCCTGTGGCTTTAAATATACTTTTGTTTAATGAGACAAAGGATCAAATATAGTGCTATTGTTAACACATTCACTGTCCAGACAGTAGATATAATATTTTTTCCTACCTTTTGAAAAATTCGCTTTTAGTCGAGTGAGAAAAGTGCCCGTTTCTATTCCGGCAAGGTGACACTAATGAACTCACTTTAGCTCCCGATAACCTGCTGTAATTATGTATATCCCTCGCACCACGCGAGAAAACATCCAACGGGACATTGCCACCCGCGATTGTTGAGAGTAACAGTATCAGTAGGTACAGAGTTTCGTGCGATGAATGAGTGCGCCGGAGGCCTAGTCTCCAACCCCCTCTGTTCACCTACCCTATTTTTCCTGGTCATGCCTATCCCTTAGGTTGGCATGCTTTAATCAAGTATAACCTGCATTCATAGGTTGCGGTGCAGGTGGAGCACAAAATTAGAATAAGTGGTAGAAAGGAAAGGAAGTGGTAAAAAAAATCGTAGAGTCTGGGACTCATATATTCATCGAACAAAATGCAAAAGTACGAATACTGCTATTTCTTGTCGAGCTAGACTAACTTAACCAAAAAAGCATGGCACATGTTTCTCATTTCTATCCCCTCATATACTCTAACTCTATTCGTTCGTTAAGTTTTTATAATCCGTAATATCTATTATATAATAATTTTCTATTATCGTTCTCATTACACAGGTTTAATTTTCAAGATTCTATCACTCATTTTAATTAATTCCTTAGTCTGCTGCTGAAACGTCAAAGACACCACTACAATAGAATAAGCGATAAATTTTAAATGCATAATGAGTCCTTCACAAGGCTTTGAGTTTAGTATTTATTATTTTAAATAAAAACTAGGGTCTAAATAATAAAGCTATATACATTTTATTTTATGGACTAATACTTTTTTTCATAATAAAATTATTTTCACCTTGGGGTCAAAACTTGTCGATAACCATTATCAATATTTTAATTTTTTTATTGATGAAACAAAAGGTCAAAAATCTGTTTAAAATAGAGCAGAAAAGATACTGAACAGCTTCGTCTTTACCAATTTGATAACATGGCCAAAAGCCACTTCAATTAGTGCAATCAATCAACACTGGTGGTAGGTCTTTTGTTGCAAGAGGCCGGCTAGGTAGGTACCACCGCAGTGTTAAATATTCTGCCGCTAAATAGTAGTGCTTAGGCATTACTGTATTCCGGTGTGAAGGGCACTGTAGATTGGTGAAATTACTGGGCGGAGGAGATTTAAGAACCAATATCTCGAGGTTGGCAACGCGTGAGTGGCACCTACTAATGGTGCTGCAAGCGCTCATAGGCTACGGCAAACACTTACCTCCAGGTGAGCCGTATGCTTCTTTGTTAACTTGTAACATAAAAAAAGTCAAAATTTCGCAGCTCAAGGTTCTTTTTTTCATCAATAAAATAGGTATGAGGTATAAGGCTTTCCACGACATGATTATAAAATACGGCACCAAGGCTTTGTTTTATACTAAGAAAATAACCAATAACGCCTATCTCCTTTGTTCAGAAGAGGCCATTGTTGAAAAGTACGAATATTTAATTTACTTTTCACTATTACAGGTGGTCTGGGACGTCTTTTGTTAGGAGACCGAACGGGAAATATCTTGGAATTGAAAAGAAGATTGCTTTTATTCTTTGTGTGATTTAAAGATGAGCTTACACCGTAATGTAATCAAGATTACTTAAATGACTATCTTACTTGACTTTAAAGAAATTGTCTTTACATTAAATTACGTACCCACTCATTACATTTCGCAAATACCCCTAACATATAGTCATAATATAACATAAGCATCAATCAGGAAAACTTTAAACAAGCGATTGTCTAATGTGGAAGGAATTTGTCACACACCGTGTTATACCGATGTCGGGACGTGACCGCTGTTGGGATAGCCTCTGTCATAACGGAGACTATTCCACCAGTGCGACCAGTCGCACAGATGGTAGGTTTTACAAGTGGCAGGCTAGGTAGGTACCACCGCACTGTCAAATATTCTACCGCCAAACAGTAGTGCTTAGGCATTACATATCTCGAGGTTGGCAACGCATCAGTGTCGCCTAATGTGTCAAACTTTATTAAAGCACTATATTGGGATATACCTACTCATAGTATCTATCTACCCGGTTAGCTTTGTATTAAATAAAATCTAGATTGATTCCGGATTTTTAAACATTATTTTTAATAATTGTAGTATGAATAAATATTTAGTTAAAATTTCATAAATTGGAAATATTAAAATAAGTTTTATCATCCATACACGTCAAAAATCGCTCAGCGCGACTAAAGCTGTTTTCACTTCAAAATTAACAAAATATTTGCATGTGAATTCTTCATTCGCTTCGGTGTAACGCGAATCCGGTTCAAAAATTTCTTTCCTTTAAATCGCTTCGAAAGTTCTATTTCAATTGCTAATGTACAGTTTCAATGTCGGTGTACACAGACGTATAATGCAATTCCAAGAGTTCTTTGCAATGAAGTTTGTAGATGCAAAGTTTTATACGACCGCATTCAAGTCAATTTTATCTTTTAATATATCTTTATATACAAATATTAAGTAGAATAGACCATTCTGGCGTATTTTCAGCGAGTGTGTTACGATGTTTGTTACAAATATCTGTCTCGGTCTGGGCGTTTGTGCTTGTAGGTACCGCCACCGTACCTCGGAGAGCACGTTAAGCTGTCGGTCCCGGTTGTTATCAAATAACATCTGATAATAATCGTTAAGTCTTGGTAGGTAGTTTGCTCTTATCCATTGAGTTACTAGTTTGCCCTTAAGGTTGCGGAGCTCAGATAGTAATCACTCTTTGTAAAAACTAGTAATCTGCCAATCCAGATAAATACCGGAATTAACGCTAGGAAGAAGAAGGAAAAAGATAAGTTAGGATTATGTATGGAATAACACATATTTGGCAAATGATTCTACGGTTTTGCTGGCATGTAATTGGTTTCTCTGGACCACAGGTTTTTGAGATTGAGACTAAAGTAACAGTGACAATTACTGATGCTAAATACTAATACTTGTTTTTTTCTGGTTAAATGAAGGATATGTAAAAAAACATGTGCGTTGCAACAAGACGGTGCGACATTATACACAGCTAAAGCAATTCAATCGCTGCACGAGACATTTATTGCTGGTGTCGGTGATCATAATTGACTCCCTAGACCATGGGATTGTCTGTGAAGGTCTGGGAAAGTATAAACACATCCACCCATCTTTAGTGCACGAAAGAGGAAAGTCAACGCTGCATCAAGCAAATTCAGCCACACTTGAATGGAAAAAACAAAATACTGGGTACGTGCCAGAAAAACTATAATAATGGTAATTTAAAAATGGTAATTTTGCAGATGTATTATTTCATACTGAGCTCTATGCTATTTACTTCTAGTTTGTAGTTTTAAAGAATACAACTAAAATAACTACAACTGTTTTTTCTATTTAATTTAAATCTTCATTAAAACATACGTGTGCCCATCGCTTTATCAGTTTGCTTATGAGGTTAAATACGCCAATATAACTTTTAATACTATAAAATCCGGTATACATCCAAAATAAACTTAACAAGGATAGAGAGCTTAACAACAATACGTAATCCCTTATGAATATCTCCAGGATCTGCCTGCATAGTTCCTACGGTATTTGAGCTCTAAATCCTATTAAAATTTACGCCAGCATAAATTTCAATACGGTTATAATCCTTCAAGACAACGCTTGGTTCTGTGAGGGGAAGAAAGATGGTCTTTTGGATTTAATATTGCATGTTTTCAAATGTAATATCATATGTGGTTCCGAAATGTTTCACGCGCAGTATATTCTCCAAAGTTTGGCCTAAGAGAGACAAATAACTACAACAAAATTGAACAATTCTACGAAATTGAAAGTACATGCTATTAATTTCTTTATGACGATGAGCAAACAAGCATACTATCCACATGGTAAGCAGTCATAGCAACCTATGAACACTTGCGATACTTGAAGTATCACATGCGCACTACCATCCCAGTCGATAAGAGATGAGAAGGAAAAAAAGTAAGAGAAAAGAGATGGTGGGAGATTGAGTCTCCGGCGCTTTCAATTATGCTGGGAGA
Organism: Hestina assimilis; assembly: GCA_023373885.1. Classification (NCBI taxonomy): domain Eukaryota; kingdom Metazoa; phylum Arthropoda; class Insecta; order Lepidoptera; family Nymphalidae; genus Hestina; species Hestina assimilis. Next base: position 5,390,215 of record CM041762.1, on the reverse strand, counting down.
AGCATGGTATAGCTCTACTACTAAACATACGCTCATAGCCGAATGCACCCACTGATCGGTAAACGATCTGTAGGTTAAGCAACTTTAGGCGCGGTCAGTCACTAGATGGGTGATCGCATAGTGGTATTTCAACCGAGCGTCTCCGTGCTTTGGAGGGCACGTAAAAATCGGTCCCGGCTGTTGACAATTTGACAACAGTCGATAAGTCAAGTCAGAGGCCTACGGGCGACCTGAACAACTCTGACACTAGGTTGGCCACTAACCACTCGATAAGAAGACTGCTAAACATAACACCTAAAATGTTGCGATAAATTAGACGAGTAAATGAAAACGCCTTTTAGATATTTTTAATATTTTCCTTAACCCATTATATAGTAAATAGTTAAGGGTTTAATATTTAACTAAACTACATCAAGTAAAGTGCCGTCTTAACTATAGTATAAAGCCTTTTAAAAGCGTACATTTCTTGAAGATACCGTTTAGTAGGGCACGTCGGTCAGCACATTACATCGCTTTAGCGTTAGATTTAATTTACTGGCAAAGATAAAAGTACTTTACACCTAAGCGATAATATAAGTGACTTCAGTTACTTAGTACAGTTCTGTTGAAGTAAGTTTATTTCTCTACAAATTGTAATAGCTGTACTACGGTACTATGAAGTACTAAATTACTTTCGCTCTAATGGCGTAACTTTTTCTTGGAATAGTGTTGCTAATACCGGGTAATAGAAATGATTTATCGATATTTTGTGACGTCATTGTGCTACGTCATAGTGTTATCTAATTATGTTTTAATAAAACTGCTTTTATCGCGTAAATCCTATGGCGTTGGATTGTGATAACATATTCAAAATGTTACATAATATATTTAATCTATAAGAGGAAAATAATTTTTTCCTAGCATTAGTGGAGTGGTACGATGGAGGATGGCAAAATTAAACGTTTTCAGACCAAGGCCAGACTGAAGCTTACTTTTGTCAATGTTTTAAATTTTATTTATTTTTATATCATGACGGTTGGCAAATAAGAATACCCTCTGCCTGATGGTAAGCAGTCACCGCAACCTTTTAACGCTTGCGATACTTTAAGTATCACATTTGCCTTGGCAACGAGGTAAAGGAGGGGCTCCGGATCTCTCGATCATAGCACGAAACGTAGTAATTTCCCGGTCGAGCCGGCCCACTTTTGCTGGGAGGTGCATGGCTCGTGAAGCCCTTTAAGAAAGAAGCTCATAAAAAATACTAAATTCTATATAAAGATTTTTATCTGATGCTTTCTGATAATCAGGACTGACAGCGTAACGTGTTCATTAAACCACAATGAGGGAGCCTCAGAAAACAATGACCGACTGACCGAGCCTTTTCATCATAAATATTTTGAGTAGCAAAAAAAGGTATTAGTAAAGACTCGCTATCACTACGCATAATGTTCAATTATTTATTAAATAGAAGAATATTATGAGATATTCAACAAAATTGTAACAGTCTAGTGATTCTTATTCAAAATACATTATGAAAAAGGTAAGTCATTCCATACGTAAATAAATAACGGGTCGTAATCCCACAAAGGACGATTAAGGGACTAAATGTGGACCCTAACATTTGGGTATTTGCTTTTATCGAGTTATTATAGTGAGTAGATTGTAGTAAATAAACTTAAGAGGGTTCTTTAGGATATAATTACAAAATTGGATTATTGGATTTTCAATTATCGTGTTATACCGCGTATAGAAGCATTTTCCTAATTAACAATAAAAAAATTACCGGCGTCGGGATGTGCCGACCCCATCGCCCGCTGTTAGGATAACCTCTGTCACAGCAGAGATTTGTTGCAAGAGGCCGGCTAGGTAGGTACCACCGCAGTGTCAAATACTCTGCCGCCAAATAGTAGTGCTTAGGCATTACTGTGTTCCGGTTTGAAGGGCACTGTACGCTAGTGAAATTACTGGGCGAACGAGATTTAAGAACTAATATCTCGAGGTTGGCAACGCGTGAGTGGCACCTTCTAACGGTGCTGCAAGCGCTCTTAGGCTGCGGCAGCCACTTACTATCAGGTGGGCCGTATGCTTGTTTGCCAACTTCTAACATAAAAAAAAAAAGACATCAGATCCGATGGCACCCTTTGGGTACAGAACCCTAAAAAACGAGTAATTGGTGACAACTACCACTAATCCTTTTTTTGCATGTGTATTGCTGTTGGCCCTACTGGCCTTGATAGTGTCACAGGGAGAGCCTAGTACTCAGACCTAGCCATGAAAAAGAAACAGCCCTCGTGAAGGCTCCAATTTGAATCCTTAGAACAAAAATAAAATGGAATACTAATCATAATAAAAACTAAACGATTCAAAATTAGATGAAAGTATATGAAGGTTCGAACTGATGCCGAAAAGATGAAAGCAACACGAAGTCTAGGAGATACTTTTGTAAATTATAATCACCAAAGAGACTACATCTAGTACTATCAACTAAAATGTCATAAGATACATTTTTAGAATATTATAACGACGACAATGACGACGTTGATGACGTCGTGGCGTAGCGGTACCGAACCTACCTTAAACGCCACAGGTCGCGGGTTCGATTCCCGCTAGGAGTATAGTATGTTTGTATTGACCATGCAAGGATATTTTCTGGTCTGGGTGTATTGTCCTTGTCCTTGTATGTGTTTCCGGACCCCCGACACAGGATATCACTATCCTAATGCAGTTGAGTTTGCAGCGTTTTAAAAAAAAAAAAAAATTAATTGAATGCAGTAATGTTGTCATTACAAATGTTCCAATTAATTAATTTGGGATGTTGCATACGATGTGAATCGTGTTAGGTAGGTATGTAACGCCAAAATCAAATCTAATATACATTATTAAGTTACACTAGCTTCTGAGTGTATTTTTTACAAAGGCACCTTTAATGCTTTTTAAAGTAATTGGTTCCCCGTACAATATTTTATCCCTTATTTCATCTCCTCTGTTTTGTTTTAGTGACGAAAGGTCTTTAATCGTCTCTGTGATCTACTTTTTATTTATACCGAAATGCATGATGGTGTGTGTGTGATGATGCATACTGTGTGTGTGATGTCTCATTACTGCTTTAAAATAAAATATAAAAATGCATTGCTTAGAAGACAACATTCCACAGAAAACTTGAAACATACCTACATCAAAATATAGCTTAAGAGCTTGTCCTTGAGCGTTGTAATACGATACTCTCACTCACAATCCAAACACACATCACATACACACACACACACAAGCACCCACATACGCATACAGATAAACATTTATGTATACATACACTTCATACACTGACATACTCACAAACAATAACACCGTTCGTACATAATATGACATTACTGTATAATTCCTGTAACGTCCTTTTTCTTTTTTTTTTTTGTTAATTATTATTATTATTATTTTTTTAATGAGTACTTTTTATTCTGTTTTTTTTTTGGTAATATGATAGTCTTTATTTAATATACAATTAAGGAATGTCAGCCAACATTCAAACACTTTAGTTCTCGAATTCCACCTCAGAGGGCAAGGGTGGGGCTGAAAACCAGCGCTGCTCGAGAATACGTTCCCGACAACATCACCTGAGCTTCCCTTTGTCAAATTTTTTGTAGCATTTTGTTAACATTTCTTTTTACTAATAATGATGATTTTTGTAGTATGATTTAGACAATAAATAACTTTCTTTCTTTCTTTCTCTCTTTCTTTCTTTCTTTGTTTCTTTGTTTCTTTCTTTCTTTCTTTCTTTCTTTCTTTCTTTCTTTCTTTCTTTCTTTCTTTCTTTCTTTCTTTCTTTCTTTCTTTCTTTCTTTCTTTCTTATAATCGGTTTAGTGTTTTATGCATGAAAGTGTTACCAAAAATAAACTCACTTTCGCATTTATTATATTCGAACTACGAAAATGTTATTAAAATATACAATAAATGGCTGTAATAGAATAATAAATTCTTGTACAAAATTATTGCTCGAGCTCAGAACAGTACCATATTATACAAAAATAATACTTTTATTACTTCTACAACCACTCATTACCCCTTATAAAGTCAATTTACGTAACCATTTTATATTAACAAACTGGGCTAATCCATAAAATCAAGGAAAAATTGAAGCGAAAAATATAACTATAACTTTTAAGGTTTCGGTTAACTTTCAAAGCCGTGAACGTAAAATCGATGGACGCTTTGTGAAATATTTTCTATTCAGGAGCAGCTGTTATAGAGTTCCCGGAATCATAAAATTGGATACATCTATTTTACACTATTTATTCTTGTTGGTTTAATATTCTGAGAGCCACCTCTGTGAGATTTTATGGTTATTTTAATATGCAATTATTATGACAAAACTTCCTAATACGTTACGGTAGTAGAGCCATGTTTTCTTACGGCACAAAAGAGACGCTCATAGCCGAGTGCATCCGCTGATCGGTAAACGATCAGTAGGTTAAGCAACTTTAGGCGCGGTCAGTCACTAGATGGGTGATCGCATAGTGGTATTTCAACTGAGCGTCTCCGTGCTTCGGAGGGCACGTAAAAGTCGGTCCCGGCTGTTGACAATTAGCAGTCGATAAGACAAGTCAAAGGCCTACGGGCGACCTGAACAACTCTGACACTAGGTTGACCACTAACCAATCAAGAAGAAGAAGAAGAGGGCACAAAAAGGCTTCAACGGGGGAAGTACTACCCTCTCACAGAAAATCGGCGTCAAGTTACAGTATCATTAGGTACTGTGGCGTTTCGTGCGATGAGTAAGAGCGCCGGAGGCCCAATTTCCCATACCCATATTTTTTTCCCTTCTCATCCCTTCCTTCCTTTCTTGGGATGGCAACGCGCTTGTGATACTTCAAGTATCGCAAGCGCTCATAGGTTGCGGTGACTACTTAGCATCAGGCGGACCGTATTGCCAACCGTCATGACATTAAAAAAATGTATAGAAAAATAGACTTCAAAATTTAAATATTTTCCACTGAATATTTTCTTTACATGTTGGTACTAAGTAAAACTTTCGGCACAGAAGGCTTAAAGACACCCATAAGGGTCATATCTGGTCATGAATCCGGAAACATACACAAACTACTCTCCGAGGTACTGTAGTGAGTATGAGGACAACGACAATACAGATATGTATATATATATGATTGATATAATTATCTACTATAAGCGATAATTATCATTGAGGCTATATATTTTGAGTTTGAGTTTGAGTTTGGTCTTAACGGTTGCGGGTTTTATTCCCGCTTGGGCAGATGTTTGTTGTAAATATTTGTTTCGGTCTGAGCATATGTCCTTGTGGGCTTACCCACCGTGCCTCGGTCCCGGTTGTTATCATATAACATTTGATAATAATCGTTAACTCTTGAGAAGTAAATTGCTCTTGTCCAATGAGTTACTGGTTCGCACTTAGGGTTGCGCTCCGTGTAAAAACTAGTGACCTGTCAAATACGGATAAGAGTAATAAGCAGACCCTGGGTAAAATAAAATACAGGGAATAATGCTAGGACGAAGAAGATTGAGGCTAAAAACAGGTTCTAATTAGCATAACGCATTTATGACCTCAGATTAATAAAATGTCAAAGATGTTGACGCTTCTTCGTAAACGCAAAAAAAGAAATTAGTCACAATCTTGCAGCATAACCGAAAGAAGATAACGTGTGACTAACATCATGTAAGTCTATGATCCTATGTACTTGTGTAGGTAATTTCTATAAAAATTGTACAATACGCTGTAAATATCAAGGACAGCTTTGGTTTTATAGAATAAAGAAAACTTGGATGTATTTATAAAAGCTTATCTTATCTGAGTAACGATCATTCTTTTAAGTAGACTTCAAAATGGCGGGCGTTATCTATTAATATGATTTCCTTTTTGTGTGTAACGTGATTTCTTTGAGTTTTCAGAACGAATTTATATATATATATATATATATATATATATATATTTGTATTTTAATTATGAGGTAGTCCCATATAAAGTTTGTGATAATTTTCAAAGTATTAGAACTAATTACTAAATTACATACCTTGATTCCTAGTACAAATTAATATTTATAGTACATTTTTTGCCTTCATATTTCGAACAAAATCAAAACCAGCAGACTTCAAACGCCTAAGGCATTAACAAAAAAATTGCGGTAAATTTACTAAACTTTTGATGAAATAAAAATATATAATATATTGTTTATTTTGCGGTAAAACATATTAATTTTATCATACATAAAAAAACACACGAGTGCTTTAAATTAATTAAAGTTTAATTATTTTTATTTCGTTGATAAATAAAAATGTTTTAAATTCAAAAGATTCAATAGAACTATGGCAAAGAACTAATTAAAGAAATATGTAACTACACTATACACTTCTATACAGGTGTGGAGTCACGTCTTGGAATATTTTCATTGAGTGCTGTACCTGTTTCCTTTTATTATGGTACAATTAGTGCCTTTTCATACGTCCCGATTACCAGGTAGTCGGCGCCGACTGGTCCGGTATCTCATTTCGCTTTCACACGTCCCAATTTTGAATCTAGTAACTCGTACGCACAGTTGTGAATCCGGCGTGCACCCGGCGACCGCTTGCCGAGAAAAATTAATTATACCAGTCCGTGTGAAAGTTGCCATACACGCCGGATACCGGCGCCGGCTACCCGGCAACGGGTATCAGGTAGCGAAGTGTAGTATGGTGACGTGTGAAAAGGCACTTAGAGCATGTACTAAGCGTTTTAAAGTGGTTAAACGTGATACGCGCAACCACTAAGAGACATTCATTTTCACGTTTTGTAACGACTTAAATTATATTAACAGAGATAAATGTTCTTTACACTTTCACAATATAAAAACTATACAATAAAATAAATAAACTTTAATTCGTAAACGAATGTGTCCCAAATTTCAAGAAAAAAGCTTATCAACGATTAAGACGTTGTGGCGCAGTTGTGGCAAACCTACCTTAAGCGTCAAAGATCGCTGGTTCAATTCCCGCTCGAAGCAGATGTTTGTATTGATCACAGGTATGTTCTCCGGTCTGGGCGTGTTTGTACACGATACAGGATATAACTCAAACTCAAACTCAAAATATTCTTTATTCAAATAGGCTTTTAAGCGCTTTTGAATCGTCAAATATACAGTCTGTTATGTCCGCCTAAGTGAAGCTACCGCCGATTCGGAAGGTAGATTCTGCAGAGAAGAAACGGCAAGAAACTCTACAGTTACTCTTTTCAAAAATAATCACATTACATTTGTCAAATGTACAATTAAGATATATATCCCGCATGAAACTCAACGTATATTAATTCCATGCCACATTATCTGCAATATATTCATTAACGGAATAATAAGCTTTATTTAGTAAACACCGCTTGATATAAGATTTAAATTTCATAAGTGGTAGATTCAAAATTGTCTGCGGAATTTTATTATAGAAGCGAACACCTTGCCCCAAAAAGGACATACTCACTTTGTGAAGCCGAAAACTTGGTGTAACAAGTTTATCTTTTCTTCTTGTATTAAAGCAGTGTCTGTCACTGTTTGTGTCAAACAAATCAACATTTTTATGAATATAAAGGATATTGCTAAGGATATACTGCGAAGCAACCGTCAGTATGCCTGCTATCCTAGTGGAGGCCGTTGAGTGTGTTGCGTTTATATATTTATGTTTATATTTTTGTATGATGCACGATACCTTCAGAGTTGAACAAATTATGTGTTTTCCAAATAAGATCGTAGCTTGCGCTAGGAGTGGGTACGACAATAGTTCAAAGGGCTCAGGATCGAACCAGTGACTCTCCCGTTGACGGAGCGGAGTCGGCCTTTCTACCGTTGAGCTATTGAGGCTTCGAAAGCAAAAAGGCGAAAGTTTCTCTCTCTGTATGTGTGTATGTCTGTCACGCTTTCACACCAAAACTACTAAACTAATTTTAATAAAATTTGCTACACTCGATTAGATAATCTAGCACCTGAGAAAAGACATAGGCTACTTTTAAATGCGAAAAAAGGCTGTAAGGGGTATGAAAAGCTTTATGGTAGTATCGTCATTTTTAGAGCTAAAAGCTTGAAATTTATTTTTTAGGCTGTTGATTCGATATAAAGAAATATGACATTCAAAGTTTGTAAAGGTTGTCTTCAGAGTTTGTATTAGAATAGAAAAAAAACCACTCACCATAAACCATATACCCAACATTCCAGAAGATTCCACAGTAATAAACGCCCGATCAGTATCAACCTTTATAAATGAAGATCGAGTAGCGATGGGAAACGTGCAATTATTGTAATTATCTAATGAAGGTTCCTGCGAAATAGCCAATTACTAGAAAACGGCGTAGGAAACTTCAAACTGTCTTACCACATTGGACAGGTGATACGGTAACGAAGTATGCCCTATCTATCCGTTTTCTCCAATAAACTAGACTGACACTGAGTCGGGGCTTATTAGAACGGTTTCTATTACATAGATTGATGGATCGGATATTTTTTTTTCTTTTCTTAGGGTTTTGTACATATATTTGTTATATGATTTTGACGACCGCTGTGACGTTGGTAGCCTTAAGTCTCGACAGCCGTGGGTTCGATTCCCGCTCTGGGCGGATCATCATGTCAGCCGAAAGACGTCCACTGCTGGACATAAGCCGTTCCTGGCCCCCCTCATCCAACGGATTGCCGCGACTTTTACCAGGTCATCGGATCTACAGAAAAGAGTGACTGGGTAGATTTTTGTATTGAAATTATAAATAACTGTTTCGGGCTGAGAGTTTGTCCTTGTGGGTCCCCCCACCGTGCCTCGAAAAGCACGTTAAGCTGTCGGTCTCGATTGTTATCATAACATCTGATAAAAATCGTTAACCCTTGATAGGAAATTTGCTCTTACCCAATGAGTTACTGTTTCGCCTGTAATGGCTGTGTAAAAACTAGTAACCTGTCATATCCGGGTAAGAATACTTCTGGTCAAAAATACGATTTAAAACCAGGAAGGAGAAGAAATGTAATTTTTTTTTTAAATAGGAGTGCCACGTTGAGGAATTTTTTATCGGGCCAAAACTTATGGGCTCGCGTTACTGATATGATAATGATGTCAGACGCTAAAGTGGCGACGAGCAGCGAGTTTTTTTTATGTTACAAGTTGACCTGCAAGCATACAGCCCATCTGATGGTAAGCCGTTGCCGTAGCCTATGAGCACGCGCAACACCATTAGTAGATGGCACTCACGCGTTGCCAACCTCGAGATATTGGTTTTTGAATCTCAAGAGTCCATGAATATGCATGCACTAATGCATTGTTATATTTATATAATTATTATGTATTATGTGTGTGTTGAATATCTTTGATATAATTACTTTAAAAATTAAAAAAATAACAACTATTCGTAAGATACAAGTTTTCACTTCGGTTGGTAGTCCCCATATCTGCCCGGCTATGTACTTGTGCTTGCATATACTTAACAGAAAGCTCTAGCTGCAAGCTCTAATACACACAAAGGTGAAATGCAAGACCAAACCACTTGATACACAAAGGCTGGATCTAATAACGTATGTGTGTAAAGGCTTAGCTGCTTATCTAAAGACAGTATACAATTGTAATTAAGTACGTAAGCAAAATCTAAGAAAAGCATTGCACTTTAATTAATATTATAAATGCGAAGAAAATTTTGCTTCTCTGTCTATCTGTTACGCTTTCACGCTTAAACCACTAAATCAATGTTGATGAAGTTTGATAAAGAAATTGGCTAGACCTTGGGAAAGTACACGGAAAAAAAAGAATTTAATAGGGCATAAAAGTGTTTAGTTTTTTAAGTCATAGTAGTTTATGGTGAACCAATTATTTCTGTATACATATATTGCACTAAAAAATGCCTCATTAAAATCCATATTAACGCGGGTGAAGCCGCGGACAGAAACTAGTACTGGGGGTCTACCATAAACTCTTATTGTTATTACAATGACGACCTAAACTGAGTCGCATTGCAATTTCGTAATTCGTACCATGACATCTTACTAGCGATTCATTATTAATCTCTAAATTAAGTCAATAGGAAGTTAGAGACGATTATTACGTTAAATTTATTTTAGAACAGTAGGTCACGCATTTTCTAAAAGGGATAAGAACAATGAGAAGGAAACAAGGAAAGGAACAGACGGGTGGGAGATTGGGCCTCTGGCGCTCTCACTCATCTCACGAAACACAACAGTACCTAGTGATACTGTTACTTTACGCAGATTTTCTGGCAGAGGGTAGTAGTGCCTCGGTCAGCCTGTCTACTTGTACTGGGAAGAGTATTGCACTGCCACCGTTTAATATGACCTTAATTAAATTGAATTGTATATTAAAAGTTCATGGTAGCCCTGATGTATATACAGTTGGAAAAATAACTGACAATAAAAAAAAAAATAATATGCATGATTAGCGTTCTATCTGGATGTCGTCAAAGAGAAAATATATGCGACCCCATTAGTTAGGAGTGTGAAAATAATACGTTTTTCTCTGCGTGATATTTTATTTCAGTCTCTTTGTATGCAGATGAACGCGTGGGTTGAATGAAATCCGTGCTTTATACAACTACGAATGAGATGTTTATTAGAGAGCTAACAAATTGATACTAATAATATAAATTTAAAGCCTCAATAGCTCAACGGTAGAAGGGCCGACCTCGCTCCGTTAACGCGAGAGTCGAGGGTTCGATCCCGACCCCCTTGGGCTATTGTCGTATTTGTATTGTTAAAAAAAAATTACGGTAGTATACTCATGCTTCTCTCAGCACAAAAGGGCCGGCTCAACTGGGGAAGCACTACCCTCTCATAGAAAATCGGCGTCAAGTAACAGTATCATTAGGTACTGTTGCGTTTCGTGCGACGAGTGAGAGCGCCGGAGGCCCATTATCCCACCCCCTCAGTTCCCTTCCCTTTTTTCCTTCTCATCCTGTCCCTCCTATTACTTGGGTTGGCAACGCGCTTATGATACTTTAAGTATCGCAAGCGTTCATAGGTTGCGGTGACTGCTTACCATCAGGCGGATCATATGCTTGTTTGCCAACCATCATGACATAAAAAAAATATAAACATAATATATTTATATATAGAAAGTTTCTCTCTCTCTTAAAATCATTGCTATCCGGTGCCTTTTCACACGTCCCGGTTGACGCCGATTGTCCGGTAACGCATTTGGCTTTCACACGACCCAATTTTGAATCTAGTTACACGCACGGATCAAAATTCGATCAAAATTCGGTACACGTGAAAGTTGCATACATGCCCATACACTTCGCTAGCGGATAGCCGGCAACCGAAACGTCTGAAACGGCATTAATGGGACACATAATGATACACAAAGAGAATATATCACTGTTACTAAAACTCCATAATTTAAATAATAGAGTTAATTTATCTGAAGGGATAACATTAAATCAAAAATGTACAATATAGTGTAGTGTATTTATAAATTTGGTCCGAATCCAATATGTAATAGCTCAACCGCGATCAGCATTACTTCTGACATCTTATTTTTCGAATCAGTAAAGAGATGAAAAAGGCCTTCTATTTCGCTGGTCCATCAAAGAAAGCCAAAGAAATGTCGGCTTTCTTTTGTTTTATAAGCTATTTATTCCGCTTATATAAACGTGATTATTCAAAATGTTTATCATTTTTATTATCAATATATTTTCAGTTATGTATAGATTTGTGATATATATTTACGGCGGTTTCAGGCTAGTGTTTTGTATGAGCGTAAAAGCTCGTATTTGTATAGGTGCGTCTTTTACGCCAGTCGCGCAAATCGTACGAGCTTTAACGCCCCTATTAAGCTTGTATATGAGCGTAATAATTATTTGAACGCTATGCTACGCCACCCATATGGTACTGACACTCGCCACCAACAGTAAAAACGACCATACTGTTCGATAAACCGTTTTTTTAGGCATTCCATATTATTATTCCCAACAATCTCTCTATAAAATTATTTTAACGAATAACATAAAGATTCGTATCGGATTTCCACCATTGTGATGTTATTATTTATACCTAGTAGTTGTTTAATTAGGGGTCGAACAGAGAAATTCTAATAATCATAACAATAAATAAACGCTACACACTCAACGGCCCACATTATGACCATATTACCGGCGTCGGGATGTGACGACCCCATCGCCCGCTGTTGGGATAACCTCTGTCACAGCAGAGTATTCCACCAGTGCAATCAGTCACACTAGTGGTAGGTCTTTTGTTGCAAGAGGCCGGCTAGGTACCATCGCAGTGACAAATATTCTGACGCCAAATAGTAGTGCTTAGTGTGTTCCGGTTTGAAGGGCACTGTACGCTAGTGAAATTACTGGGCGGACGAGATTTAAGAACTAATATCTCGAGGTTGGCAATACGTGAGTGGCACCTACTAATGGTGCTGCAAGCGCTTTTAGGCTACGGCAACCACTTACCATCAGGTGGGCCGTATGCTTGTTTGCCAACTTCCAACATAAAAAAAGTGATAGTTATAGTGTGTTCACTCAAACTCTGGCCGTATGCATAGCTTCCATACCTATACATTACAACCGAATGAAACCGTAGAGATTAGCTACTAACTTATCTCCATTATACAATAAATACATTTTATTACTTTTGTTTCTTTAGTATTTTTTTATTGAATTCTCTTGAGGGCTTCGGTAGAAGTACCCCAAAATTTTAATACAAGGCAATCTAGGGCAAGATACGCCACCGCTATAAACGCTGTGTTGCCATTTCTTGATAGAATTAATTGAGACTGACGAGTTATAGAGTATTTTGAATTGAATCAAAATACATGATATAGTAAAATAACTCATTCTTCTTCATCGTCCTAGCATTATTCCCTGTATTTTTATGTACCCAGGGTCTGCTTATTACTCTTATCCGGATTTGACATGTTACTAGTTTTTACACAGAGCAATTACATCTGACCTCCAAAACCCTAAGGGCGAACCAGTAACTCATTGGATAAGAGCAATTTACTTATCAAGAGTTAACGATTATTATCAGATGTTATTGATAATAACCGGGACTGACAGCTTGAAGTACTCTCCGAGGCACGGTGGGTAGACCCACACGGACAAACGCCCAGACAGAGACAGAAATTTTAACAAACATCTGCCTGAGCGGGAATCTAACCCGCAACCGTCGAGACTAAAGGCAGACTAGCTACCCACAACGGTGTCAATATATAATATAGTAAAATAACATTCTCAAATATCTATTTCATAACAAAATTGAATCGTCATTACTCAAAGACGGCCTCCGTACCTGTCCGTCCCAGGTTAAATTTCACGTTAGTAGTCCTATGTCAAGATTTATTGAAAATTTCTTGACACATTTATTGACGAAACTTTTTTTTTGTAAAATTTATTACTTAAAAATAAAGAGAAATTAATTCACGCAGTATGCGGATTTCAAATGCAAGTTTGTTTATTTTTTCTGTATTATGTTTTATAGGTCTACTCATAAGTTCTATCACATTATATTTATCAATTTATAATGTGTTTGTGACATAGAAAAACTAGGAAGCTTAACTAAGTCAAACGTCGAGCACTGTATAGAAACATTTAATGCTCATAGAAAAAAAATTACAAGTGCGATTGGTAGTTTCAATGTTTTAACAAGTGATATGTATGACGAGCCATTATTCACCGCCGATCCACGGGTCTAGGAGGAAAAAAGGGTCGCTGCAACGTCCCATCTCCTATGCGTGGTAAATAATTTAATAATTTTGACGACGTTGTGGCGCAGCGGTAGCAAACCTGCCTTAAAACGCCACAGGTCGCGGGTTCGATTCCCGCTCGGAGCATAATATGTTTGTATTGACCATGCAAGCATATTTTCCGGTCTGGGTGTATTTGTCCTTGTCATTGTCAATGTTTCCGGACCCCCGACACAGGATATTACTATCCTAATGGGGGCCGTTGAGTGTGCAACGTTTTAAAAAAAAAAAAAAATATCTATGAACTTCTAGTTCCGTAACATTAAATTTTATAACAATTATAAGTAGACGTTTATCTATATTATTTCTGCTAAAAGTTCTTATAGTACAGTACTTACTCTTAGTGAAAATCTACACGATAAATACAGACTATAATTATTGTCAAGATATTCTGTGAGATGAGATGAGACATTCATTTAGTGAGTTCAGTGACCAGCACGACAGCCGATAGACGAATTCTTATTTCTAGACAAAGTAGGTATATAATGTATTTATCTACAAATGCCAAGTATAATAACAATATGATGAAGTAAAAGAATATACGTGAATCATTATTTGGAAAAGATTGAAGTTTCTCTTTTAGGATTCCGTACTCATAGGGTGCCAATTCCTATGACGTCTGTTAGTGGGCTGGATTTTATAAATTATAGATAGATATTTACTAAATAAAATGAAATAAAATAAAAAAAAATAAGTTAAGAAGCATGATAATTTTGATATTTAGCTGTATCTTATGAGCGGTAGATAAAACTTTCCTTACGTTTACTTCCCCGGGCCCCGAAGTGAATGTCCCAAAACCTGGATGGTGGTGTTAATCTTATATATTCAACGATAGTACGAAACCATTCGGCCACACGGCCACACGCTTCGCAACATATTACGGGACAAGCTCTTGACAGGAATCCTCACGGAAAGCGGAACCGTGGTCGCCCTAAAAGACCTGACGGCGGACCATCATCGCAGAGGCGAAGAACATTTGGAATACATGGAGTGAAATGAAGGACGTGTGGACGCCCTATGTCCCATATAGGGGACACAGGAAAATAATTCAAGTCATAAGTCATGGAACCATTTATGTGTATTTACACATAAATGGTTCCGTGACTTCCCGTCACACACTTGGCCGGTTTTTTATCAATAGTCTATTCCAATAGAAGTAAGAAGACAGGTTAACAAATCAAAAGTAATAGGATCTTTCACAATATACAAAGAATTCTTACTACTGTCTTATCTTGTTTGTCTAGGCTGTGTTTTTGCTGACTACAAAAGTCTTTGTATTAATATTTGAAGTCCAATATTGATTGATGACTAGCTTGACTCGCGGTTCCACTTGCTATCTACAGTGCTAGTCTACAGCATTATTAATATTTTTTTAATCAATAAATTATAGTCTTGACGACCGTGGCTTTAGCACCGATCGTAGGTTCAATTCCCGCTCGGAACCAATGCTTTTTATAAATACCTGCTTCGGTCTGGGCGTTTGTCATTGTGTCCCCCCACTGTGCCTCGGATAGTAAGTTAAGCTGTTGTTAAGTATAAATAAAACGCTACACACTCAACGGTCCCATTTAGGATAGTTATATCCTGTGTCGGGGGTCCGGAAACATACACAATGACAAGGACAAACACATCCAGACCGGAAAACATGCCTGTATGGTCAATACAAACATCTGCTCCGAGCGGGAATCGAACCCGCGACCTGTGGCGCTTAAGGCAGGTTCGCTACCGCTGCGCCACAAGGTCGTCATGCTTAAGCATGCTTCAGCATCCGTAAGCATGCGTACGCATCTTTCAGCTTACTTTGACGGCCGTTTAGTACTGTAACGTGTTACATCGTGTGTTACACTCTTAAGCACATAAAACAGAAAAACGCGAAATCTATATCGATGCTGAAATGAGAATTGATACCTACGCATCATCATACATAAAAGCAATTTTCTATAGAGAGAATGCTAATCGATGCTGGTATATGTAATTCAGGCCTTTTTTATGTTATAAGTTGGCAAACAAGCATACGGCCCACCTGACGGCCCAGAGGCTATCCCAACAGCGGGCGATGAAGTCGTCCGCTGTTGGGATACCCATCCCAACACCGTATAGCCGGCCGTATGCCTTAATAATATCATAATCTTTAATAAAATGATTATGAAGTGTCTAATACTATAACATCTGAATTACATATTACAGCTATCTTAAAATGTTTACTCGATGGAAATCTACGCACTCCACACCTTACATTACTCCGCTAAAAGTGCGTTGAAAGGTTACAATTACGTTATAAATAATTTTGTTAAAGGAATAATACTTCGCCTAGCGCTCGTTGACAGCTGACGTCAGTTGCCAGCATATCATGCGTCATCTAAGTGACTTATAAAATCTTTCATGCTAATAAGATAGTAATCGTGATGTGATAAGGATTATATTCGTGTGAATATATATTTTTTATTGAAATTTTGGCAACGTAACAAAGAAAACTTGTTTAGTAAATTTCAAATACAACACGTTGATCGTGTTGATATACATCGCTGAAAGTTGGCCAAATTGTATTTATTATTATTAATACATTCAAGTTACATGATAAAATTACAGGATAAGTGTCGTTGAAAGGAATCATGTTGTAGCATTAGAGCCATTTTATTCCCAGCACAAATGAGCCGGTGGGCCAAGGAAGTACTACACTCTGACAGAAAATCGGCGCAAAGAAGCAGTCAGTCAGTAAAGTAACAATCTGTCATCCATTCTGTTCCTTTCCTTTTATTTTCTTTCACATTCCTTCCCTCCTCCTCACAGAGCGATGTAACCAACCGACAAAAGTAAGGCGTCCTAAGCACGTCCTGCAAGACCCTGACGACAGGATTACATTAGAAAATGCCCTTACACAGCACAGACACGCACACAACACCGTCCTCGCCGGCGAGGACGAGGTCCTTTGTTTCGCACGTCGCCTCGCGCGCACACCGTCGGGTGAGTCTATCGTATAGAATGCGCTCGGAGCCCTGCCTCCATCTCCGATGACGTCCTCAACCGTGGTTCGGCTTCGCAGGAGACACCCTAAGGACGGAATCAAATTTGAGCCCCCGTGAGGGCTGCCTCTTTATCACGGCTGAGTCTCTGTACTCGCCCCCCCTGGTGACGCTGTCAAGGCACCTACCTACCTTCTATCCCTTGGATTGGCAACGCTAATGTGATACTTCACTATCGCAAATGTACATAGGTTGTGGTGACTGTTTACCATCATGCGAAACGTATGCTTGTATGCTATTCGTCATGTCTTAAAAAATATAACGGGAAAATACCCTGACAATATCGACGTGAAATAATGGCAAAAATACCATTATTTCACGTATGGAACCTGTATGGGATCAAAACTTTCAGTCTTCTTTTGTTGTGTTACATCTTATCTTTCACTTCCTTGGAGTCTTTAGGAGCTATTTCGTGAAAAGCTTTTAAGAGCTGAGGAAGACCACGCTAATTAATTTGTCTCTGATTAATTTAATATTGCTTATTATCAATGTACGCTGTCATAATGAAATTGTAAATCCGTAATTGGCACCCACAATACTGGAATACCTAGTGTGGGTACCATCTGTTTATCAAAAATATGTATTATGTTGTTTTTGTTAATAAACATTTTTTCATTTTTTCATATGCAACTACTATAAGCCTCATATTGCTTTCCTCCCCTCCTACCTCCTACCTTAGGCAAAGCATGTTAAATAACATAACATAAAGTAACAACATAACATAATATTTTAGTAAAAAAAACCTTAGCCAGCTTAGTCCTTTCAATTTATATACAATTAATGTCTTAATCACCATATTAATTGCCAGTTTTCATTTCGTTTTAACCTTTTTAGCTACAAAGGTCTTTTGAAATAGCATTCACTTGCGATTTATATCTTTTAAGTCGTAAAAGAAACAACAACAGCCTAGATAAATGTATTTTTACGGAAAAAAGAACATTAGTATTTTACGAGCACATACAATTAACATTAAAATACAATTCTACATTATAAATAAAGGTTTTATTGTATAATTAAATAACCTTTAAGAAAGGACGAAACGGACGTTAATTAGATTGTAGAAAATTCTAAAGCAAGCTTTTGTTCCTATAGTAAATGTGTTTTTTCAAGAGATTTAGAGGTGTTTTAATTTGTTTGTAGCCTAGAAGTTATTTCACTTCGAAAGTGTTGTTAGGGCTACTTTACACTGTTATTCTGGATCGTACTATTTTAATCTATCTGTCTTTCTGACGACGTTGTGGCGTAGCGGTAGCGAACCTGCCTTAAACGCCACAGGTCGCGGGTTCGATTCCCACTCTGAGCATAATATATTTGTATTAACCATGCAAGCATATTTTCCGGTCTGGGTGCATTTGTCCACGTCATTGTGTATGTTTCCGGACCCTCGACACAGGATATAACTATCCTAATGGGGGTCGTCGAGTGTGCATAGTTTATTTATTTATTATTCTGAAATTATTGTTTTTCTTTGATGTTACTAAGCTGGCAAGCAAGCATACTGCCCATCCGATGGCCGCTCATAACGCTTGCAACACTATTAGTAGGTGCCACTTACGAATTGCCAACCTCGAGATTCTGATTTTTAAATATCTACAGTGCCAAATGCCAAAGACTGCTGCTTTTTTAGCATAGCAATGGACGAGGACAGCGATGGACTTCTATAAATTATCGTTCAAAAACTCATTTAAGCTTTAATAGCATTTTTCTAGTAATAAATTTTTTTAATTTCTTAAAGAAAACGGAATCTTTTTCTTCATATTTTTATGCTAACCTGAATGATTATGTTACACTTCAAGATTTTATAAAAGTCACAAATGCTTTAATCACTTATTTAGCTTATCAATAATCGACACCGTTGTGGCGTTGCCGTTGCGAGTCTGCCTTTAGTCTCGACGGTTGCGGGTTCGATTCTCGCTCGGGCAGATGTTTGTTAAAATTTCTGTCTCGGTCTGGGCGTTTGTCCATGTGGGTCTCCCCATCGTGCCTCGGAGAGCACGTTAAGCTGCCGGTCTCGGTTGTTATCACATAACATCTGGTAATAATCGATAACTCTTAGTAAGTAAATTGCTCTAATCCAATGAGTTACTGGTTCACCCTTAGGGTTGCGGAGGTCAGATGGCAATCGCTCCGTGTAAGAACTAGTAACCTGTCAAATCCGGATAAGAGTGATAAGCAGACCCTGGGTAAAATAAAATACCGGTAATAATGCTAGGACGAAGATTTATAGCTTATCAATACTTAAAGCATGTTTGTATTGACCATACATGCATGTTTTCCGGTTTGGGTGTATTTGTTCTTGTCATTGTGTATGTGCCCGCTGCCCCGACAGAGGATATAACTATCCCAATGGGGCCCCCATTTTGAGTGTGTTGAGTGTGTAGCGTTTATTTCTTTGTTTTGTTTATTATAATCTATAACAATATTAAAATTTAATATATTTTTTATTTTTATTATTAAAAAAATCTTGTTTGAATATGATAATCTTACGACCCAGTCCATTTTGAAACAATCTCTTTCCACAGAATAGCCTATTTATTTAGAAAGGTTATACCTTATCACGCGCTGACCCTTGAGGGAAAAGCGACACGGGTGTACCGTGGTGACGGGAGGGTTTAGCGTACGGAGCATATATATCATCTTATTTAATGACGGTTACACCACGAGCAGCAGTACCCTTATAAATATTATATAAAAGTAAAAATGACTTTTTTTCTATTAGTCACGTTTTTAATTTTTTAATAAACTAATGACACGATCTTAGCAAGGGAACAGAAATACACATTATGTGTTAATTTCAACTCTTTACTTATTACGGTTTGTGAGATACAGATCGCTGACAGACAGATGGACAAACAAACAATTGAGGATTCCGTTGACATCTTTTGTGTACGATTACACTAAAAAACATTATAAAAAAAAAACGGGTCTCGGTACAGGCGGCAGGAACAAAGTTGACGCTGTCAAGGCCAGTAGGGCCAAAAGCAATACACATTCCGAAAAAAAAAATTATTGTTGTTTAATTTGTTTATTACTATTTTTTGTTATTTAATTTATTTATTACTATTTTAATGTATTGTATTGTTATGAATATTTAAATGTTTTTGTAATATTTTATTACTTATTTTTGCACGCCTACCCACTTCTCTTTCTTCCACGTCTTAAGTTAGCTGGCAGAAAATGCTATTAGCATTAAGCTCGCCTTTTGCGCACATTGTGCAGTAAAGTGTGTATAAATAGTTAAATAAATAAAATCAGAGATGAATATAATGACCACCACCTATGACGGTCTTTCTACAATAGGTCAACTTAAACTGGACGACAGTAAAACATATTTGAACCTTTAGCTTTTAAACCGACCTTTTTGGTCAACTTAAACTGGACGAAAGCAAAATAATATAATTATACGAAGCTGTCGATTGATACAATTTTAGAAAGACTAAAGTGTTGGGAAAAAAGTCTTATCATACTTTTTTCGGCCTAACTCCCATCCACTCAACATGTAGCGCGCGATATGGAACTTTAATCCAATCAACAATTTTTTTTTATTTCACGATGGTTGGCAATGAAGTATACGGTCCGCCTAATGATAAGCAGTCACCGCAACCTATGAACGCAAGGGAAGGAAGGAAAAAAGGGAAAAAGAAAGGGAACAGAGGGTGTAGGAGGTTGGCTTCTCGGCGCTATCACTCACCGCATGAAACGCAACAGCACTCTGTTACGTTAGATCTTGTGTGAAAGAGTATACTTTCATTTTTGAAATGAAAAGCATGGCTATTACTACAAGCTACTATTATTATTGCTATTATTCCAGTTATAAAACATAAATTGAAAATGATTTTTAGCTCGTATATATACTCAACGATGCGTAAACGTAATTAAATTGTCGTTTGTTCATGTCTGTTGAGGTGTCATTATTGGATGCAATGCTTATGACAGTTTAGGGTTGACAACTAACCGCTATTCTTTATATTCACTAGCCTGTATTTTGTCACAAATTTTAGAAATAAATGCTACATTTTTATATGACAGTCAATTAACAAAATTTGTGTCATGTAATTTAATAATATAATTTAATAATATATGGTAGCAAATAAGCAATACCATATCAACCCACAAAATTGAAAAAACTGAGTTATATATGCAGAAGTGTTGGTAAATGGCTGAATAACATTTTTCTTTAAAATTTTAGGGTTTTAAGCTTTAAAACTTCTAAAAAGCCATTTTTTAATCATGCAATTTATATATTATTTTAAACGTTTTAGGTTATATTATATACGAAATATACAGTTTGTATACTTATTTTTTTGTGAAATAAATAAAATAACTTACATAAATCTGAAATTGCCAAAAATTTTACCAATACATAAAAAAATCATAGAGCAAGTTGTTTAAAATTTTCAAATTCGTTTTTCTCGAAATGACATTCGTGTGGGTTGACATGGTATTGCTTATTTGCGTCCATATATAAATTATATAGTTATTTTATGAATGTACGTATACTCAGATGAGCACATATTTGTGTCCAGAGAAACAGTGCAAACAGTTTGTGTCCTTATTTTAAGAAACTGTGCAAAGTATTATTTGAATTTTTTTTAGTCTCATACATTAAAATAATATTTAAAATATTTAAGTTATATTTATAAATAAAATATACTCTTATTTATATATGAAGAGATAATATCATAAGAAATATATAAATTCTTATATAATATATACAAAATTTAGTGAGTGATATAAGAATTGTTACTTAGAATATTATATATATTAAAATATTCAACGAAAAGTTTCAATTGACATTTCACAAGAACGTATTAACCGAAATTTCAAGTATGAATCAAATTATCAATTTACGAAGGTATCCAAGCTTTACTTTCTAGTTTGCGCCAACCCTAAATTTTAAATGACTTAGCAATTTGTGGTCTACTGATTTTCTGGCAATCCAGCAACTCATATTTAAAATTTAAGATAGTCTAACAACTTTGTAAAATATATGACATGCGATAAATTTAACAGATTACGAGTTCGTAATGGCCTTAAATTAGCCACGACAACGAAATTTAAATAGATGTCAAGACTTACAAATTTTATATAAAAGCAATGGCTGATTGATATATTTAATAATATGTAAATGCAAAGCTGTTTGTTTGAAAAATTAAAATATAAAACTGCTATAATCGCAGCTATAAAAAATTATAGCACCAGTTATTTTTATTAAAATTATGAAGGCAGAAAATAAATATTGCTTTATGAGCTTCAAATATTGTTATATATTATATGCTCACGCATTACTAGTTTTAGAGATTTTGTCGTGATGGTAGTGAGCCTCCAACGTATGCGTTCGATTACCGCGCGAGGCAGATGTTTGTTTTGCTTTGACAAACATCTGTTTCGATTTGGGTGTTTGACCTTGTAGGTCTCTCCATCGTAACTCGTCGAGCACGTTAAGTGGTCGGTTTCGGTTGCTATGTGACATTATATCTGATTAAAATCGTTAACTCAAATATTTTTTTTTTTTTATGTTAGAAGTTGGCAAACAAGCATACGGCCCACCTGATGGTAAGTGGCTGCCGCAGCCTATGAGCGCTTGCAGCACCATTAGTAGGTGCCACTCACGCGTTGCCAACCTCGAGATATTAGTTCTTAAATCTCGTTCACCCAGTAATTTCACTAGCGTCACATCCCGACGCCTAATAAATAGTAATATATAAATATGCCTTTATCCAATAAGTTACAGGTTCGCCCGTGGGTTTACGGAGGGCAGATGTCAATCACTCAGAGTAACCTGTCAAATCCTGTCAAATCTGTATAAGAGTAATACCTAGATAAATGTCGTGAATAATGCTAGGAAGAAGATGAACTGTAGAGACCAATGTTTCGGGCAGCTTTGCTCTCCTTTAAACCACAAATATCTTACAAGCCTTTGTTATGATTCAGCCCCCGGTGATAATTAAAAATCCGGAAAAGCTATTTCAAATAAGTAACAGGCTATTTATCAACTGCTATTTCAAACATTCATGCTTTTTCATAAAATACAAAAATTAAAAGCTTCATTTCTCACAGACCATAGCCAATGTTTTAATATTTTATACGAAATATTATGGTTTCGGATTTTTCGAATTTTAGAAGTGAACATTACATGGGCAACATCACAGGTAATTTACTAAAATAATATGCAAATTATTATTAGTTTAATGTTTAATTTTAAGTTTGTGATTGATTTTTTGATAATTTGTAGTACGTGCTTAGATGGGATTAACATATCCGTATGGATAAAGATCGCAGATGAATTAATAAAGAATTTAAAAAAAATGCTTACGATAAATAACCAATCGAATCTTTTTATTTGTACGTCGATTTCTCCGAACTGGTGAAACGTTTCTGACAATACAATAATTGAATTTGTAAAATATCGGATGTCAATTCCAAGAACAAATTAGATGGATGGTATTGCCTTTCATATTGAAGTAAGCTGCGTAAATATTAACTATTAACATTAGAAGTATATAAATAAAATAAATTTGTATTAACAGAAGGGCTGATTAATTTTTCGCCCAAAGAATCGATATGGGTACTGACACATATGCTCAATACTAGCACAAAAGCATGCTATTTATAAGCTATTGCTACTTAGTAGCATGTGTGTCTAAGAGCTAAGAGTTGCTAGTAAAGAGCACGCTTATTTCGAGCTTGCTCAAAAATCAAAAGTCGCTTGATTTTCGAGAATGCTACTTGAGGTGCGGGTGGAAGAGGGCGTCCTTCGAGCGCGTCTGAATAGTTTTGCTTATGAGAATTCTAGTAAGTAGTAGGTAGTATCGATTTCAATGTGTATACTGAAAACTAGTATGCTTATTGCTGTAACTTATTGCTGTATAGTGTGAACACGATGCAGAGCATGCTAGTTTTAGGTAATATACAAGCGTGCTTAATTATGAGCTTGTGTTATTACCTTACTGCGATTAAACGGTAAAATGCAGCTAGCAAATTTGCCAACGTAACCGTTGACATGATTTGTACAGTTATAATTATTTGTAAATATACTTTATATTGAATTATAGATTTTGTGATATTGGTTAACAACTTTTAAAATATTTAATGTAAAAATCTAAACGGCTCACACTCACGTATAATCGGTGTAAGTACCGACTAGTTTCGAATAGTTTATAATCGGTGTAAGTAGCAGTGCGAGACGGGTCGCGTCCGCGAACGTTACCCACTCACCCTGAAGAAGGACCTCCGATGAGTCCGAAACTAGTCGGTACTTACACCGATTATACGTGAGTGTGAGCCGTTTAGATTTTTACATTAAGTTAATAATGTCTCACGATAGTTTTAATAATACAACTTTTAAAATATTTAAAAAATTGTTTACTCCTAGTTTGCTTATCATTTAGCTGTGACTGCGGCTCCCCTCGCGTTGTGTACCGATTTTGCTTTATTACGCGGAAACCTAATACTTTTTCCAAAATAAAAGTAGCCTAAGTAACTCCTTATAACATCAGCTATCTGCCAGTGATAGTACCGTTAACATCGGTCCAGCTATCAGAGATTAGCTATATCAAACAAACAAAGATTAAAACAAGATTAAGACAAAAATTAAAAATTGAAAAGCTGTTAAAAAGTAAAATTTTACTTAAAAGGGGTTCCAAACTATGAACTGTAAAAAATTTTATATGTGATGAAATAAACATTTTTATTTATTTATTTATTTATTTTTTTGTTAATTTGGAATTACAAAAACACACTTCAATTTTATTTATTTATATAGATAATGTTTCGTATCTAGCGTTACTGGAATATTTATTAATGTAACTAATTGAAATACGATACGGAAGCTCCAACCTAAATTAAATTTCGTTCTATTACGAAAAATACTCAGTTAATTTCTTAATAAAATAAAGCAATACATGTTTTATTTTTATGCTAGTAAATTATCAATAATAAAACAAAAGCTTCTGCATTAAGTAAACACATTTTAGGGCCCTATAATGAAATTTACGGTTTTTGAAGGCAGAGGATCGAAAGTGCCATTAGCTTGGAATTTTAGGAAGTGGGAAGGTAGAATATAAACACTCTTTTGATGGCATCATGGAAGTAATTTGTAAAGCAATTAGGGTAATGCGAGAAGTACCACGGGCAGAATATAAACGAAGAATGAAGTGTACGGCAGTTGGCTTTGAAGATATTCAGACAAAATTTTAAAGATAGCCTGCACCTACACGTGCATGCATATACCTGCATACTACACTACCACTAATACAATTTTAAACGTTAAAATAAGTTTTCTTTTTTAATGAGCGTGTCCTCCATTCCAGATGACGTCATTAGCTATGGCTCGGCTTTGCAGGCACCGTGCACCAACAGCAATACACAGAAAAGTTTTTTCCAGATACCCAGATTCCTGGGGAGAACCGGGTTATGGGGGTTCTATGACAATGTGGTAATGTCATTGGGTTCCACTAAAACCTCCTTGTGGCCGATCTCAGTGCATTTGTCAGGTCACGGGAAGTCTCAACGAACGAACAGGACCTGACCATCATTGTTCTCCGACGTCTAGTGGAGCTCAGTCCTACCCTATAAAGCCCTCCTAGTGCTCCTCCCTAGGCTGATCAACACGGACGCACAGATAAGGCCATGCCTACCCGGAAGATGTAACTGGTCATACGCTGGAAGACCTTGAAACGCGGTTGACCAGCAGTCACTTCGCGAGTTTTTCACCAATGTACGGCCTTAATATTGAATGAAAAATGAAAACATCACCAAATACTTTTTCGTTATGTTATTAATCATAGTTAATATAGTTAAAGTATTATTAGATGAAATATCTTAAAATGGGTTTATTTATAGATAGTAAGATGACTCATTACATTAATAGATTTACCTATTTATGTTGTAGTTTAGGATAGATAATTATGGAACGGATTTCAAAATAAATGGGATTGTAATAATAGAAACATGTCTTTAAATATCAGCATTTGGTTAGTATCTTAATAAATTATAATGCCTCTTCCGTTCAGAATAAATGAATGCATATAGATTATTCAGAATGAATCAATACTGTATATAAAATGGAAAATAGTATATTATACTCGTAAATTTTAAAGTTTGGATGGATGGATGTTTGTGACTCTCTCACACAAAATTTGCTGGACAGATAAGGATGAAATTTGGTACAAATATAGCTTATTACCTAGATTGCTATATAGGATACTGTTTATCCCGGAAAAAGGTTGAGTTCCGAGAGGGTTTGGCGAGAGAAGCCGCGGGCACAGCTAGTATTAAAAGAAAACAAAGTTAAAAAAAAAACTAAATAATCTTTGTGTATATAATGCGTTTCAAATAAAAATGGAATGGTCACAACTTCAGTTTTTTTAGTAAAAATGTGCAAAAAATGTCAATAAACGAAGATATTTTTTAAAAACGTATTTTAATAAACCATAATATTTTTTATAATTATAAGGCATAGAAGGACTAATTTAGAAAAATGTTCACTTATAATTATAACGCATAATATGTTAATGTTGTGCACTATTGCACTAAACGGTAGACTTAAATTGATATTTTTTAGTAACAGCTAATCGGTAAAAAAAGTATTGATATTATTCATTTTAAAAATTGTCAATGGGACAATGAAATTACCTATATTTTATCTATATAAATATCTCTTATTTTATATTAAGTTAATTGATCTGTTAATTGTGTGTCTCCGAGTTTATTTTAAATTTATTCATTTTGAATCTTATTGATATGCATACATTTTATTATTGCTACTTTTACGTGGTTGTCAATATGAAGTTAGCCAGGAGTCCATTTATTTAAAACTCACGTGAATACGAGAACAGATATTCCTAAACAAGTCAAATTTCGTTTTAGAAAAACAAGGTATGAATTCAAAAAAGTCGAAAGCATAAATATTTTCGGCAACATAAATCAGTGCCAAGTAAACATCGTCACATAAGGCAACGGGTGATCGTGACCGTAAACACCACTAGAAAGTCACAGGAATACAGAATACGTAAACACGTTACTCGAATGATGGATTTTTTCCAGTTACTTTGATTTAAAAACCAAGCTTATTAATTAAGTTATTTTTTCGTGAAATTTCGATAGGATTAATATAAAAGTCCTTTCAATCCATACAAATAACTAAAATTGTAGTGTCTGTTTGTTGTTTACCAACTTTACCTACTTAACAACTTTTCTTTTAATGTATATGAAAGTATAGACGACACTTACATAAAAAAAAACAATTTTTAAAATTTTTGTCTGTGTGTTTGTCTATCTGTTGGTAACGGCTAATCTCTGAAACGGCTGGACTGATTTTGAACTAAGCTTACTTACTTACTTTTATTTTTGAAAATGAAGTGTTTAGGGTTCCGTGCAATAAAAAAAAACAGTACACCACGTGAGCGGAGGCGTGGGCTCAGCTAGTTAAAAATAATTAGTTTAGATTAATTTTATAAATAAAGGAGTTCTGAGGGAAAGGAAATAAAAAAATACAACCAAAATGAGAACACTTCCTCTTATGAGTTATGTGATAAAAACTAGTGATCTGGTCCATCCGATTATTATATCCATTCCGACTATGTTCTCCGTATTTTTTCAAGTTCCTGCTTTTAAGAGAATTCTTAATAATCTCCCTCGAATTATAGCAGACACTTAGAATAATGTTATAAGAAATTATCTTTATGAGACGTATTAGGATAATTAATGAAAAAATAATCGGTCAGTGTTAACGAAATTTTTCGTCATAGCTTAATGAAGACTCTGAAAATATATATATTAACAAGTAAAGGATCTTTGCTATTTTTCGCATGATTAAGGTAGCGCAACTCTTACTTTATAAATTAATTTTGTATTTTTATAATATTATAAGTTTAACAAAATATAAATTAAATAGAGTTAGATAAGTCATAAAATTCTAGTATTACTAACAGAATATTAGCAAAGCTATTTTAAATTACTGAAAGGATAAGGCAGAGAAAAGGGGATAGAATGCGTAGGCTTTCGATTTTAAGTAATATAACGGAATGTATATTATTGTCGATGTAAAGACTTAATAGTAGAAGGTTTTTGATTCGTCTGAAGGCTATTTTGTGTTGTGCGATATGTTAAACGTTTGTGAAAGGAATTCAATTATTTTTTTGTTGACTGTTCTTTTATGGTACTAAAAGCTTTTATGATTTAGATGACACTTGGTACAGCTATAGATTAGACCTTGATAAAGGACAAAGGCTACCTGTTGTCGTGAAAAAAAAAGGCTTGAAGGGATTGAAATAGGGGATCGAGCCGGGAGAGGCTGCTCTGCGATACCCGGGGCACCCTTTTGGAGTCGGAGGCCCGCATAGACGGGCCGTTCCACCGACGCGTCCATGGTTGTATGCGCAAGCGACCCCATGACGCCCCAATATGGCGATGACGGTTCCGCTGATTTTATTGGGTATTGCCGCTAGACTACCAGGCGGCCGAGTCTCACACTACCACCGCCTAGTGTACTTGAAGAGTACACAACGTGCAGTGGTGTGCATAAATTGCATTTCGAAATAAATTTAAAAAAAAATCCCGACAAAAGCAAAAAAGGGGATGAAAGTTTGTATTGAGAACCATTTATTTACATTACAGGTAAAGGTCCTTAGAAATCTTTATCAAGCGATAGAAGCTACGATTTTTTTTTCAGAATGTGTATTGCTGTTGGCCTTACTGGCCTAAACAGCGTCACCGGGTGGCCGAGTACAGAGACTCAGCCGTGATAAAGGGGCAGCCCTCACGGGGGCTCAAAATTGATTCCGTCCTTAGGGTGCCTCCTGCGAAGCCGAACCACGGCTAAGGACGACATCGGAGATGGGAAGTTATGAGAACAGCTATTATAATATACGAGTTACAAGGAGCAAAAAAAAAATTTATAAATCACGAACAGTCAGAGGCCTCGTCTAGTCGAGATTAAAAAATATAATTTCACTTTCAACCCTTAGCGTTATTTCGTCCATAACCGTAATAAATTATTCCTGGTTTTAATTTAGAAATGGTTGATGAATGGCTTTGGAAACATTTAATGTTTAAAAAGAAGCGAAAGCGGAAAAAATCTTTTAATATTACAAGAAATATAATAACAATTTCGGTGATTTATGATTTTAATCAATAATGGTATAATAATTGATTTGAACATGGATGAATAATAATTAAGGACTATCATACACTAACATTTTATTTTTAACATGCTTTTATTAGCTTTATATGTATGTGACGGAAACCTTGAACATGATTTTGACCTCCTTCAAAACGTCGTATTAAATAGAAATTTTGCATAATTATAAAGGAACGATGACAATTTAATAATTTAAAAAATCCAACTGAAAAATGAAAAATATATTTTATTGCAAAAAATCGTAGGTGCTTTTTAGGACATTATGAAAATGATAATACTTCTACTCATATCTGTCAATAAAATATTTTTAAATATTAAAACAATGCATCCTACTTTTTGTACAATAAAATACATTTTTTATAAGGAGAAACATCTATACGGAAACAGCTATTATTTGTAAGATTAATACTAAGGTCCCGATCGGAAGTCGAAACCGCGACCATCGTAGCTATAGGCAGGGTTACTACCAACACGTCACAACGATTGTTTTATGCCAATATTTACCTTATCTATCTGTGTTTTATTCGAGTTTGTCTGCACTGCACTGCACATACACAACACTCAAAAACACATTTTATTATAGTCGTAAACCGGGTAGCTCGTGTGTCATTTACACTGTTGCACATTTTATCGAAGTTTTATACAAAAAAATATCATGTTCCCGTTTCACATAATTATAATAAATATGCAACCCTCTCTCACACACACACAGACTAATTTTATGTATTTTACGTTATCGTCTTGTATAATACATACATCACTACACTGACACTTTTTTAATTCACCAAATAACTTATTATTGGTACTAAAGGCTAAAGCCACAGTATTAAAACGACTGGGTTTCGCGTTGGTTACAAATGAATATTATCTACGACAATTAACTGATATCAAATCAGTATATTGTATATCATTTAATTTATACGTGTGTTATCAATATTGAAGTATGTGTTGATAAGTTGAAATTAATTATCATATCTAACTAAGACTATGATTATTATATCGGTTTATAAACTGCAACCACTATTGCTAATAGTGGTTTTTCATGTTTTTAGTATGTGTATTTCATATATTTTTGTGCAAATATATGCGGTCACGTTATATGAGTTTACTGCCGATTTTTTTTTATAACGGTTGGCAAACAAGCATACAGTCCTACGTTCCAGGAAGTAACTAACAGAAAATCAGCGTAATAGTATCTGTAGGCAGGCGCTTCGTGCGATGTGTGAGTCTACCGGAGGCCCAATCTCCCACTCTCTGTGTTCCCTTCCTTTATTCTCTTATAATTCCTTCCCTTCTAAGCCTTGTGTTGGTAGCGCACATGTTATACTTCAAATAAAGCAAGCGTTCATTAGCGGTGACTGCTTACCACCACCCAAGCCGTGCCCTTGTTTACTGACGTTGTGTACAAAAAATGTGATTAATTTTCATAGTCTTCAAATACTTTGTTATAAAAAGTTAAGCTGTTTTATTTGTATAATATATTGTACTGTTACTAAATAAGAATATTTAAAGAAATCTGCTAGAAATCCCGAAGATGCGTGGTGTCACGCCCTTCCACAGCTCTTACGTACACATGCAAGAAATACCTAAGTATCACACACATGCAAAACTGTTACAACCTTGCCACCACTAGTCACTCATGAGTATAATTCAAAGCCCAATAAGTATTTGCTCACACACACAGTAAACAAATTCCGTAGTATATTAAATAAATCCATTCGCGTATTTTTACTTAAAACGTTGCCGAATACTTTCATCTTTTGAATCCACCCATCCGTATTTCTTCCTATTTAACATAATTTATGGAATTTTTCATGAATGTTGGATCACTTTTCTTTTTTAGTCTAATGCATGTTTTATGCATAAATTGATTTAAATATTCATTGATACATCGCAACTCCTTTAGATATTTTCAATATATATGTTATTGAAATATTATCACAATATTGGCATGAAAGAATCTTCTATCCAGATGAAGAGTTAAGACTCTTCTTTCTTGATGACAACGCTAGATGTTGCCGGTCTTGTAAGATGCAACACAACAACTATAGTATTATTTTTATTAATGTGGATGGGTGCACGAGGTTGGGTGTCAAGGAGAGCAAAGGGTGAGGTGGCATGTGTTGGGATAACAAACAAAATTCATGGTGAAAAATGATATGAAGAAATTTTGATTGTATTGCGCGTCACGCACCACGTTTTAATTTTTCTAATTGTTTACTTATCACCTTATAGTTAGTTTTTTTTATGTTACTAATTTGGCAAGCAAGAATACGCCCCACCTGATGGTAAGTGGCTGCTGTAGCCTATGAGCGCAACATGCATGCAACACCATTTGTAGACTACTACTACACGCTCACGCGTTGCCAACCTTAAGATATTGATACTTAAGTCTCCTTTGCCCAGTAATTTAATTTAATATAATTAATTTTTAATTGTCAGTATTACCTGCAACAATAATTCATAAATAATGTTAATAATATCTCAAACGGAAACTCGCTCTTTACAAAGGTAAATAATTGCTGTGTACATATTTATCCAACAAAAAATGAGCACGCAGCATCTTAATAAAATCTATTAAAATCTTTATGAAACTTGAAAGAGCGAGTTGAGTCCTTGTTTGTTTAAACTTTTAGGACCTTGGTATTTACCTAAACACAGCTTGAAAACTGATAAGAAAATTCATCAGAACTTCTCCGCAACCCGGCCTTTTTAGGCTCTACTTATTACAACCCGGATTAACAGGCTAGTGTTTTTACTTTAAGTAGCTTCTATCTACACTAAATTTAAGGTTGTATTTTATTGGGTGATCTTTAATTCCTACTACGAGTGAGCCATTATTTGTTTTTATATTGTGGTAACAAGCCGGACTGAAATTTCTCTCTGAGGCACAGTAGCAGAAACGACAAGGACAAGAGTCAGACCATGTTTTTATGGTCATCTTCTGTATATATCTATGCCAAACCACTGGATCTAAGGGGTTATTTTTTTTTACTTTTACACAAGTAAATGTCACTAAATGTTGAAGTGAGAAACAACTGAACATAAGATAAGAATACGAAATCCCTTGATTTGTTTTGGACTTCATGACTCGCTCATACCGTCGGGTGACTCCATCCATTACCTTCCTAAACCTTCCATCATAAACCTTCAATTATACCTTTACTTCAAGCAAGGAGGCTCGCTTGAAACAAAGTCGTCTTTGACTATCCGCGAAGGCTAGTCCTTTCGCGATCGAGTTTCTGTAGGGCCTACACATTCCAAACAAAAGGTCGTCCGCTTCACTTTCATTATGACAATGGCAGCAATTTCTTTTATTCGGCTGATATATATTCTCTTATTTTAGGAATTTTACTTGACGTTTATGAATATCGAAGTGAAAACCGATATGCTTCCTGAAATTTCGTCTGCTTATTTTTATACCTTAATTCATTCTTCACTTGAGCCGAGACTCGAGTTACTTGACTCTTTCACCGTCTTAGTCAGATATTTCAAGTGTAAATTGAGTTTTCTTTTGATCATTTGAAATCCTCCGACAAATCGTCTGCGCATACGTAATACTGCTATCAAAATATTTTTCTATAAGGCTTTTATTTTATTGTGAATTAGAATTGTAATTCGTTATTTAGTTTCAATAATAATTGAATTTTTTTATAATAATTTTTTCCTATCTCTATGAAAGGTTCCCTTTTTGTTCCTCGTACGAGGAGAAATTTGCCTGATTGTCTTCCGGCAAGATGACACTAATTAACTCACTTTACCTTCCCCTAACCTAGAAACCGTATGTTTTCCCCTCGTACCAGCGACTAAAAGCTCACTTTTCATTGTAGGAAAAAAAATCATATACGCACCGCGGGAGAAATATAAGAATTTTATAGGCATCGGGATGTGACGACCCCATCGCCCGCTGTTGGGATAACCTCTGTCACAGCAGAGATTATTCCACCAGTGCAATCAGTCACACTGGTGGTAGGTCTTTTGTTGCAAGAGGCCGGCTAGGTAGGTACCACCGCAGTGCCCAATATTCTGCCGCCAAATAGTAGTGTTTAGGCACTACTGTGTTCCGGTTTGAAGGGCATTGTACGCTAGTGAAATTACTGGGCGAATGAGATTTAAGAACTAATATCTCGAGGTTGGCAACGCGTGAGGGGCACCTACTAATGGTGCTGCAAGCGCTCATAGGCTGCGGCAGCCACTTACCATCAGGTGGGCCATATGCTTGTTTGCCAACTTCTAACATAAAAAAAAGACAATGCCACCCGAGACTGTGGCGTTTCTCACCGAATAAATAATCGCGATCGAATCGCGGTTGAGAATGTCCTACTTTACTTTACGGGTCACGGTGGGTTTGCCGGGTATCTCCATCGCTTTAAACTATCTGACAATCCAGGCTGTGTGTGTGACGTTGACATCCCAGAAACAATCCTTCACCTCTTATGCGAATGTCCACAGTTCGCTCGTCACAGATACAACCTGGGGATGGCTTGCAACATGTCAGTAATAAGTTCAAATTTGAAAATATTCATGTCATCAGAAAACAGAAAAAAGTTTCTGGAATACGCAATGCATGTAATTAAAACTAGCAATTCAAGAAATAAAACGGTTTGAATCTCGTACGTAATAGATTGAAATTTAAATACTTAGTTTTATTTTTGGTTATAACCTAACCATAGTCTTCTAACCCTTAGTATATTTTTAGTCTTAGCCTATTCTAACCTAATTTTAGTCCAGTATGTAAGTTATGTCATCCTTCAGTTGTGAGGGGAACCACGATGGCGGTGGTGGAGCCTCTCCCTTGCGCGGTAGGGTCTGGTTCCAAATGGCCTAAAATTATATAGCCTCATATTACTTAGTATAGTTTAGAATTGTAGGCGTTAAGATAAGATAATAACTAGTGGTAAAAGTAGTATTTACGATACTCCTGTAACCCTGCTGTTTGCTATGAAAAAAAAAACAGTTTTATGAAAACACAGAAACTAAGAGTAAAGTCAAAAAGTTGTTGCATATTAAAAAGCAACAGTTTGGGATAGCCTTAAGAAAAAAACAAAAAAAATGTCCTACTTTACTACCTAGGTGGTATTTCTTAGTAGCTTCATCTATATTTTTTAATGTATTACATCATTCCTTTGAATTCCAAAGGTCAAGTAACTTATAAATATTTATTTTGTTTGATTATTTAAGTGCATTGTATTTGTTGTAGACTGCGTATGTGGACACAAACACAATTGAAATATATAATAATATTATTTCTATTTAAAAACATGACTACGTACATTAATTTGTTACATCATTTTGTATACAATATAGGTGGCAAATAATTATAAGGTCCTTATTATGAAAATCAAATAACATGACTGTGTCTGCCTCCTGATTGAGGGCGGAAAGACAGGGGTCAAGGGAGGGGTGAGAATTTAGATCTACGGTGTTCCCACTTATCAAAACGAAACCCAAGAAGACGGGCACTGTTACTTTACGTCGGTATTTTGTGGTTACAATTTTTTTATAAATACTTTAATGCACTGAATTATGGAATGTGTACGAAACGAAGTAGAAAGGGTTCAAGTAAAATTAAAGCTAAATAATTTTGATTTTGCATCATGCACCAGTATCTTGGCTTTGCCCTGTTCGGAAGAAGCCAAGTTACCGTATAATTAGGTTATTAGGAATTAAGTTAGGAATTAAGCGTCGTTTGTAATTTAGTATAAGGATCACTATGGGGATGACATGTTCTACAATAGAATAAATCCCTTAAAATAATTAAAGCTAAGAAAAAAAAAAAATTAAGGCACTGTACAAACATTATTATAATAAGTGCTAGAATGTAACCCATGATGTACAAAGTGGAATACAATATAGTTTATTCAAGTCCTCAAGGCAAACCTTCTTCCTTCAAACCTTCAAATATTTTTGTACAATATTATTTGCTTACCAAAACTTTCATTCAATAATTACACAATCTTTCAATACGGACTTCACAAGTTCAATAATATTGTGCAGTCAGTATTGCTCAAACCATTTGGTTTTTCTACTAATGATCTATCTTACTAATAGCTTCATCATTCATTGATCGACTAAAAAAATCGCAACAATTTAGTTTGAATGTTAAAAGTAACGATGTATTTATTAAACAACAAATCTTGACTCATATTGGACCAGGTGTATCATCTGTTTTATATCGAATAAGATAAATAATAATTAAAAGTACTAACAGTTTCGTTTGAATCTTTGAATAGTTATGAGTATTGCTTTTATGTGGAGAATATGTGCCGTACTTCGATATGTAGTAAATTTAGACTGAATTAAATCTATACCAATATTAAAAAAAAAATGCTAAAGAGTTAGTTTATTTGCTTTTTTGTGGTTGAACGTGCTAATCTTTGGAATTATTGAACGGATTTGAAAAATTCTTTTAGCATTTTATAAAACATTTCTCGAGTGCGAAGTCATCACACACGCTCCCTGTTGGAGGCGTGGGGGCCATGTTGCTGGGCTTGTGACCCATTTATTGGGGTTTCTTTCTCCGCCCGTGAAGACGGGCGGGTCTTTCATGGATATCTGGGTACAATCTTGGTGTTTCGGTCCATGAGGGCCTGGCGTCAAGTCCGTCAATATTTATGTTGAATGTCAATATGTATGTCAATATCTATGTTCTAATATCTGCCCGCGGCTTCCCCCTCATGAATAATGTTTTTAATAATTTATTGCAATGAATATACAATTGATACAAACCTCCATACTCCATTTTTTGCGACAAAATTAAATAGTGGCTTAGTCCTTGTGGCGCAGCGCTAGCGAACCTGCCTTAAACGCCGCAGGTCGCGCGTTCGATTCCCACTCGGAGCATAATATGTTTGTATTGACCATGCAATATTTTCCAGTCTGGGTGTATTGGTCCTTGTTTTTGTATGTGTTTCCGGATCCCCGACACAGGACAACACTATCTTTTTAACTGCTGGCCGTTGAGTGTGTAGCGTTTATTTATTTAAAGTCCCATCTATTTAAAAATTAAAAAAAAATGTCTGTCTGTCTGTCGATATGTTCCGACCTATTTGACATATTGCTACTTATTTTATTTTAGAAAACCAATTAGGGTACCGTGCAATAAAGAAAAATCGCTACACCACGCGAGCGAACCCGCGGGCACAGCTAGTTACCAATAAATACAGAGTTCCGACTTACCAATAATCCCCTCGTTTTGAAGTCGTTTAAAATAATCTCGATAGATTATACTTAAGAAATACACGGCTATTTACGTTTATGAATGAACTTCGTTATTTTTATGAATGGAAATTTATCAATACGCCAAATGTTAAAGAATTTTCAGTTATATTATAATTTGAATAGAGATCTAATTCCAATAAATAATAGCTTACGTAATCTCCAAACATTTATTTACTTCATTGCCATAGACTTACGATACTATAGACAGGCTGTTACATAAAAGTAAAATTTCAAAGAGTCGCTGGTGCTCCTTCGTATTTTCATCATTAACGCAACGAAACGAAGTTCGTCACAATCTTGCAATCTTCTTCTTATCGATTGGTTAGTGGCCAACCTAGTGTCAGAGTTGTTCAGGTCGCCCGTAGGCCTGTGACTTGACTTATCGACTGTTGTCTAATTGTCAACAGCTGGGACCGACTTTTACGTGCCCTCCGAAGCACGGAGCCGCTCAGTTGAAATACCACTATGCGATCACCCATCTAGTGCCTGACCTCGCCTAAAGTTGCTTAACCTACCGATCGTTTACCGATCAACGGGTGCACTCGGCTATGAGCGTCTCAATCTTGCAATATAATCGTATGAAATCAGTGTCACAAGCTTGCGACAGCTATATCTATTCAAATAAATAAATTTTAAGTGTCTGTTTGTTATTCCAAATTAACAGCATTTTACTCAATGCACATAAAAGTATATACGGTATTAACATAAAAAATCTATTCGTAAAATAAAAAAAGTCTGTTCGTTCAAGTTAATCTCTGAAACGGCTGACCGATTTTAAGGGGATTTTCTCTGGCAGATAACTGATGTTACAAGGTGTAGGCTTCTTTTATTTAAGAAAAAGAAATAGAGTCCTATAGGAAAATCGGTACACCATGGCAGCGGAACGTAAGAACGTTTCGTTGATTTGACATTGAATTTAAAAAGGAGCACCAGTGAATCTTTGAATACTTCTGTATGAAAGGACCTGTCTATATCATTCAGTAAGTCTATGTTCATTACCGATATTTGTCTATATTGAAATTGTTTTGATAAGGCACATCCGCTTTCTACGTTCTATTAAGATAAAAATATATAAAAAATATACAATCTGTGTTGTGAAATATTATAAAATTTACAAAGTGAGCGTTATAGATGGCAAACAGTTCCTGGACGTGTTTACAATAGCTGTTCCTGTAGAAAATTAATTGTTTTTAATCTACAATTTGAATCCATGGCAAAGATATCAAACAAAAATGTAAACTCTTCGTTAATGCAAATTA
Organism: Hestina assimilis; assembly: GCA_023373885.1. Classification (NCBI taxonomy): domain Eukaryota; kingdom Metazoa; phylum Arthropoda; class Insecta; order Lepidoptera; family Nymphalidae; genus Hestina; species Hestina assimilis. Next base: position 5,352,868 of record CM041762.1, on the reverse strand, counting down.
TAATAATTCTTAATAATTATAGCTTTAACGTATGTATAATAAGTGTGTCATTTCTATAATTTTAAAGGGTATTTTAAAAATATTCCTCTACCTTGCTTCTAATAGCATTAAACGAGGTATATATATAACCAGTGTCCAATATTCTTCCGCCAAATAGTAGTGTTTAGGTACTACTGTGTTCCGGTTTGAAGGGCACTGTACGCTAGTGAAATTACTGGGCGAACGAGATTTAAGAACTAATATCTCGAGGTTGGCGCGACGCGTGAGTGGCACCTACTAATGGTGCTGCAAGCGCTCATAGGCTGCGGCAGCCACTTACCATCAGGTGGGCCGTATGCTTGTTTGCCAACTTCTAACATAAAAAAACCTGAATCTGAAAGGGCTCCAACGTTTTCATGATATTTAGTATGACAGGTTTTTCGAGAACAATAAATCGATTTAGCTAGGTTACATTTTCAGAAAGTCTCTTTTTATCCATGTTCTCAGGCAATGAAAATTCAGTGTTTTCCTGTCCAGATTTCTTCTGTCCGATTATTTTTTCTTTCTTTTTTTAAGTCCCTTCTTTTATAAGAAGAAACATTATTTAACGAAACACCATTGTTTATAAAACAGAGAAAAGCTCAGACGTCCAGGTAGGTACTGTAAATTAAAATAAGCAATGTAGAATATTTCGAAGACTTTTGTTTATGAATTTTTGGTAATTATTCCTTTAACGTTTTATAATATGTGTACTTAGTTATATTGCACAATATTATTGATTGATTGATTGATTGGCCTACAGCCTTGTTTTTGGGTTGACAAAGGCGGTAATTCGAATGAATATTGTTGAGTCTAGCTTGATCAGTATGGACGCCGCCACTTTTATAATATATCTTTTTATAATATATGTATGTTGCGGTAGATAAGTGACCCCACGTGAACGATATTACAAAAAGATAAGAGCGTTATTTACCTAGCTTATCTCTCAATCTTTCTGGGGGCTTTGCGTTACGTATATGACGTAATGACGGTGACGCGTTAAATTAGAACCGACGCACTATGAACAGTCCTGTTATAATATGTGCTTGTATTTTAATTAGAGATAACTAGGATACGCTGATATTGGTTAACACCATATAAAAAAATAAATTATGCACCACGAGAGAAAAGGACAGGACATTCAACGCGATTATCATGTAAATCGTGACAATTACGGGTGGCAATGTCCTACTATTTCTCCGGTGGTGCATATACGATTTCTGTAACCCCAATTTTTTAACATGCATCTACAAATGAAAGGTGTTGCACTTACAAAAGATCATAACTACGACAATTGGTTACTATTGGCCATATGCTTGCTTGCCAACTGAGTTGCTTAAAAAAAGAAAATTTAATAAACACACAAATATCAAACTGTATTTGTGTACGACGTGGTAAAGCCAGAGGCCCAAATTTATATACTCATCTATGCTTATAACACAATTTCTTGTTCATCGCCTTTAGTTATACCTCTATAACAACATAGATAGATTACGGTAATAGCTTAAAGTCAAACGTATAGATACTAATGACGTTCGTGGTAAATAAACTAATTTTTGAAATCTGCTTGAATCATAAATATTTTAGAATCAATCTTCGTCAAAAGTTAATAATTCAATGCCAGTTACTCTTTCGAACCCGCTGGTTCATATCAGAAGATATATATTCTAGCTGATGGAATGTTGTTTCTAAATTTAGCATCGTTTTGATGATAGATTGAATACACAACGAAATTTGTAGATGGATTTCTGTTATCTTATATACATATTGTATTGCTGATTTTTGTTTATATAACATTTATAGCAGTGCTTTTTTTTATGTTAAAATTTGGCAAACAAGCATACGACCCACCTGATGGTAAGTGGTTACCGTAGCCTATGAGCGCTTGCAGAACCATTAGTAGGTGCCACTCACGCGTTGCCAACCTCGAGATATTGGTTCTTAAATCTCGTCCGCCCAGTAATTTCACTAGCGTACAGTGCCCTTCAAACCGGAACACAATAATGCCTAAGCACTACTATTTGGCGGCAGAATATTTGACACTGCTTTATTTAAATATGAAAAATAATAGAAAAATTTTATTGATGATAAAAGAATTTGAAAATAAAAGTAACAGTCTTCTACCGCCTAAGATCTTCAATATATTTTTGAGGCGTTTCTTAGCATCCGAGTGTTTTTGACCAGAATCTGCTTATTACTCTTATTGGGATTTGACAGATTACTACTTTTTACACAGAGCGATTACCGTCTGACCTCCACAACCCCAAAAACAAACTAATAACTCATTGGATAAGACCAAATTACCTATCAAGAGTTAACGATTCAATATCAGATGTGACGATAACAACCGGGACTGAAAACTTTACGTGCTCTCAGATATTTGTAATCCGAGCGAGAATCAAACCTGCGACCGTCGAGACTCGCAGGCTCTCTACCAACGCACCAAAGCGTTCGTCAACGTCTTTCAGTATACACTATCTAACGAAAACAGAATCATAAAACCTGCCAACAACGCCAAAGAACACACAAAGGAATTTTTAGACGGAGTTATAAAGAGGCATCATAATATTGACGATTTACGAAATATGTGAATATTTATGAAAACTATTTACTTTAATAATCATTTTTGTATTATAAATAATACGCCACATAAGCCTTGCGGCACTTATATACTATGCGTAAATGATAATGATAACAACTCTTACGTCACTTTGAAGTTGACTCAAGTGCGCATTAAACATGAATTATTTGATAAACATATATGTACCTGTATATTGTATAAGGGATTAGTGCCTTTTCACACGTGCCGGTTGCTGGGTAGCCGGCGCTTGGTATCCGGTAGCGGTATGGGCATGTAAGAAAGCTTTCATACGTACCGGCGTAATTTTGCTCGGCAAGCAGCCGTCGTGTGCCGGATTCACCACTTTGTATCAGAGCTACTAGATTCAAAATTGGACCGTGTGAAAGTCAAATGAGTCACCGGACAGTTGGCGCCGGATACCCGGGAACCGGCACGTGTGAAAAGGCACTTAGAGCTATACAGGACGTCACATAGCACATGCACGAAGGTGTAATACATAATTCAGGTCGAGGGAAATATATCTAACTGATCGGTTAAAATAGAAGCTTTATTATTCAAAAGTTCGTAGCATAAACAATGAAAGTATTGAGGTTCTACGATTAAAGTTAAATTGAAAGTTATTTGTATTTTACATATACATATATTTCCATAAAAATCTAATATCCGAATGTAATATCTATATCGGATTATAGACTATGCGAATCCTAATCCGAAATAATTTATCTTGTCCTTCATCTGTTCCAGTCTTTGCAAATAGATAAACTCTTGACCTCCGTCAAGCGTGAGGGCATAGATAAGACCTACGTTGGAACGAGTTTACTGGCACCTTGAAGTAGTACGAATATTTTTTTTTTGTTAAAGTTAGCAAACAAGCATAGACCCACCAGATGGTAAGTAGGCGCCGTAGCCTATGAGCGCTTGCAGCACCATTAGTAGGTGGCACTCACGCGTGGCAACCTCGAGATTCGTCAATCTCCTCTGCCCAGTAATTTCACTAGCGTACAGTACCCTTCAAACCAGAATACAGTAATACTTAAGCACTATTATTTGGCGGCAGAATATTTGACACTGCGGTGGTACCTACCTAGCCAGCCACTTGCAACAAAAGATCTACCACCAGTGTGACCATATAGGTGGTACAGTACACAAGGTATCCCGGTAGTTGAATGGAGATGGCGGTATCAAATTGTGGAGCTCATCATCCCCAAAGTAGAGTCTATAAAACACCAACAGACGAGACATTTTTGTTTGCCACATAAAGTAAAAAAAAAAATTCTATTCACAGCTCAAGTTACAATGTTGACAATCGTATTTGAGTTTTATCGGATTCAATAACCGAAATGTATTACGTTACAAACTAAATTCCAACTGAGACCTCGCTTTGTTAAATTAACTTCATCTGGACAACTTGATTATTTATTGTTGTTACGAAAATTGACTACGACAGTAATATTTCACAACATACGTTATTTAAGCACGTTACTATTTAGTATTAGATTAGAATTGTGCATTGATTTATTTGTCATGACAGTTGGCAAACAAGCATACGGCCCACCTGATAGTAAGCAGACACAGCAACATATGAAGGCAGACAATACTTGAAGTATAACATGCACGATGCCAACCTGAATGATAGGAGGAGAGGGATGGGAAGGGAAGAGGAGGGGAAGGGAAAGAAGAACGAGAGCAGAGGGGATGAGAGATTGGGCCTACACTCTATCTCAACACAGGAAACAGTCGATACTTTGTCGATTTTCTGTGAGAAGGTAATACTTCCCTGATCAAGCCGTCCTTTAAATCTACTTTTAAATTCTATAATTTAGAAGAAAAGAAAGGAAGTAGATTTATTTGTTTGATACTATTGACTAATTTAGTTAGAAGCACAAAACTTGAAACAGATAAAACGGGGAATTAAAGTTTTATCGGGAATAAATTATTTCTATATAACATTAAAGGTATTCCTTATTCACGCAGGCGATTTTTGTTTTTTCGGAATGTGTATTGCTGTTGGCCCTGCTGGCCTTGACAGCGTCACCGGGCGGGGGGCCGTGTACAGAGACTCAGCCGTGATAAAGGGCAGCCCTCACGGGGCTCAAATTTGATTCCGTCCTTAGGGTGCCTCCTGCGAAGCCGAACCACGGCTAAGAACGTCATCGGAGATGGAGGCAGCGCTCCGAGCGCATTCTATACGATAGACACGCGGGCAAAGTCACGAGCCAAAGCCAGTATAGATATAATATCTAAGAAGAATCAAACTTAATAGTAAAATATTTACCAAATTTATTTCTCGTGGAGCTATATTTCCTCACCTGTAACAACAAAAAAATTAATTATATATTGTTTGGTTGGCAAATAATTCAAACATCAATAACTTTTGAAAATTATTACTATCTTATACATAATTTAGAACTAAAAATGAATTAACTACATAGCAAATTTTTATTAAATATTTAGCAAAAGTATGTATTTTTCGTCACAAATAGGAGACCTGCAGTTTTTCTTTTTAGTTTTAGTTATAAGCAAAAAATGATAAGTGTTATCCTACTAAATGAAATAATAAGAATTCATTACGGTAACTTAATAAAAACTAATAATACGAAGAAAAATGCTCATCTGAACAAACTTTCAACATTACAATAAAAAAAGCATTTTTCTATTTGCTAGATATTACTTTTGGTTTTCCAAACTCCATTAGAGTTAAAGACCCTTCGAGAACTAGAAGTGTATGTACGGCGCCCTTTAAAAGGAGTTTGGCCTCGTTAGACTTTTGACATGGGTTGCTTCACACAATGGTTTTTAGCGTGTTTTACATATTTAATTGGTTGTTGTATGGAATTATCAATAACATAAAAAAATACACACTGACATAAAGAGAAGTAAGGATTGAAATTATTGAGCTAATATTCAGTTTTAGAGTTCGATTCTCTATCATATTACTTTATCAGGAGGCCTACTACGAACTGTTGGTTAGAGGTGCGCGACTGTGAATGATTCCAGTCGAATTATTCGACTTTACAAATCATTCGACTCATTCGAATGATTTATGAAGTTAGTAACTAATCATTCAAACATTCGAACTATTCATTCATATAAATATTCGAATTATTTACTCTAAGAGCCGTGAATTGTAACTGTGTGTGAAGCTATAATTCGCGGAAAATAAGTTAAAATATGACCTTGAATGCGCATTAATACATTTTTGGGTATCAATCGACATGCGGGATGCGCAGTTTTTTTAGTTCTTTAAAATTTATATTTTTTTCAAGTGTGCGAACATTTAATTTATTAGGATAGTATTTTTTTACGGTTATAGTTGCTTTTTAAAAGAAAATAATATAACTGATACTCATGCTTACTTTGTAGTTTTGCTCTTTATAAGGTATTAATATATTATACTTTGTAATATTAATGCAAGTATTAATTTATTCATAGATAAGTTTTATTCTATACAGATATCTAGATTTTTTCTACACTATTTATTTATTATGAAACAAAGTGTTGTAATGTAGTTTGTTATTAATTTATAATACTTAATAATGAATCAATAAGGAAATGAATTTAGAAAATATTTATGTTACATACTTTCGTTCCGTTTTCACATTTTATTTAAAAAAATATTTAATATAATAAGGCGAAATCACGATTTTGTTCCTTTACGAAATTAAAATTTCCCAGGCAACCGCTAAGAATTGGACTAACATTTTTGTCAATGATTGTACCTGCGCAGACGGCCGCGCTTTGCTACAACTTATGCTGCGCGAGTTGACTTGAAGATGCTCACGCACAGTTTATTTATTACTTTAAAATTTATATAATTAGCTAATTTATTGTTATAATCAATAAGACACAACGCCCTTTTTTTCTATACCTTTTATTTGTTTTATACTGATTTAGTAAGTAATAATAATAATAATTAATTAATAAGGAATAGAATTTAGAAGAAAATTAATTTAATAGAATAATTAAATTATATACTTAATTCCATTTTATCATTTATAAAAAACTATTTAATTAAGACAAAGTCACGTTGTATTTCCCTTTAGGAAGTTAGAATTTCTCGGGCAACAGCTAAGCATTGGCCTAACATTTTTGTCTATGACTGTACCTGCGCGGACGACCGCCATTTTGCTTTAACTTATATTCTGCGAATTACTGATTTTTCGCGCCCGTTCACCGAGGCCCGGGACTAGGGTTGACACGACTAAAGTTTATTCCTTAAGAACGGTTGTCTTTAAATACGTATAATAGACATACATACACAAAAAATGGCATAAAATATTCATGCGATCCTATCCCTAAGGTTGTCTGGAAGAGATCGCTTCTAAGCGATAAGACCGCCTTTTGTGCAAATTTAAATTTGTTCATGTGTGTTATGTTTTTTTTTAAATTTTGGTGTACAATAAAGTGTTAAAATAAATAAATAAAGTAAAAAAGTTAATATGAAAAAAAAATTGTAACTTGTTCTTGATCACAAAACTTTACTCTTTATATTTTTTTCATACGTTTTATATCAAAACCAATTCTTATAGAATAAACTTTAAAATATATATAGTGTAAAATATGCTTTTTTTTGTTTCGTCTTACCATTTAATTATAAAAAGCTATCTCCGTGAATACTGATTAAAATTAAACTTACTTTATATAAGTATGAAAATATAAACATGAAAGAATTTACACAAAATAAAGTATTTTCTCGTACTTTATTGTTCTCGTAGAGTATATTATTAGTATAATTACCCTCAATAACGTATGATACTTTGTACAACCCTAACCGGCACCAGAGTCGAATAATTCATTCATATCTCATTTCATGCTGAATGATTATTCGCGACGAAGTCGCGAACACTAGTTGATACGCCATTAGTAATGACTAATTAGTAGTCGTTATTCGATTATGAACATTAGTATATTACTAATACTTAATTCGAATGCGGACATTAGTAGTCGTAGATCATTCGAATGGTCGGATCATTCACAGTCGCGCATCTCAACTGTTGGTGCAATTCAAATGAAAACCTAACTTGAGATTCATGGCTATTTTGCTCCCCGGACATATATATTTACATGAGATATATACAGGTTTGCAGGTTCGATATCCACTCGAAACAGTATTGACCATACAGGCATGTTTACCATACAGGCATATTTTCCGGTCTGGGTGTATTTGTCTTCGTCATTGTGTTTGTTTCCGGATCCCCGGCACAGGGTATAACTATACTAATGAGGACCGTTGAGATTGTAGCGTATCGTTTTAATACCTGAATTGAATAGGATCGCAATAGAATTGTTACTAAAAGTTCATGGCAGACCCTCAGATCGTCAGAAATAATACTGTAAATGTCTTCTCTCTATCTAATCTCTTATCGTCTTTTTGCTCTCCTTTTATTTCCTTTTCTATTCCCACCTTCCCTTGGGTTGGCAACACGCTTATAGTACTACACGCTTGCACTGCAAGCGTCAATGGGCCACGGTGACCGCTTATGATCAGGGGGCATACCATGAACTCTAATTTCGTTTCAAATGACGACCTAAACTGAGCTACATAGCTATTTAGTGCCAAGGGATATCTGAATGGATTTACTGTTAGAATTAAACTGGATCGAAATATATTTTTTCGTTTCGTTTTACGTAACATTGGTGAAGTAATCTGTGCAAAATTGCTACAACTGGAAGCTATTAACTTAAGAATTCAACTACGATCAAGTCGAACGCTGGTTCCTTTTTGGTATTAAAAATAAATAATAAACCAAAAACTTTGCGAGGGTGACTCTAAAGAATAGCATTTTTATTGCTATAAAACTTGGAAAGTGAGTAAGTTATAAGGCATATATATCTATGGAAATCATAAGTTTGAATACGATTCTATTCCGGGTTATGAGTTAAACAGTTCAAGAGTTCCTTGGAAAAAATAAGAATCCCTTTTTCAGACGTTAACATGAGTACGAATATTTCAATAAAATAAATACCATTTGCTTTTTAAAATAAAACTGAGAAACGACTATTAAAAAGGTGTTATTATAAAATGAAATGAAACCTTTTTAAGACAAAAATTAAAACTTTCTTTTTTATCTTTACATTTAGTGAGGGATTTCTCCATTTAAAATCAATGTTGCTTCGTCAAGTAAAACATTACTGTCTATTCAAAGAATATATTTTTAAGAAGATAAAGTTTATAAATCTAAAATTCAAATTTAACAATTTTGACAAAGCTATTCCAGGATAGATCAGCTGTCAAATTTCCATATGCTTTGCAAGGGAAAGCAGATAGATCGATCTATATGTGCAAGACTGCTGTGAATTGGGTATGCAAATGTATTTCTTAATTCTATGATATATGGTACATGTTTCAACATATCACTACAATTATATGTACATTTATTTACAACCAATATTACAACTTAATAACTAATTAACTGTATTTAAAAATAATTAAAACTGTACAAATCATGTCCACGGGGTATAGTGACAAGAATGCTAGCTGCATTTCCCGCTCAATCGCAATCCCGATTTTTGGGTGAAAAATTAACCAGCCTCCTGTCATCTGTGGAGGCAATGAGTCGGGGTGTAATATCTTTTAAGAATAGGTTTGCACTAACGCTCTATGGCCCAAGTGCTTCTACTGCAAGCGCCACAAAGAAGTAATTTGGAATAAGTGACGAATATTTACGCCGTTGACAGAATTTAGCTTTTTCCGCAGCGGATCCCACACAGAAAGTCCTCTACCGCATCTGTCGGTCTATTTGTCTGTCTGTTTGTTCGCGATAATCTCAAAAACTACTGCACTGATTTTCATTCTGTTTTCACGAATGGGTAGAGTGGTTCTCGGAGAAAGTATTAGTTACGATTTGTCAATTTGTTTTATACATTGGCTAATATAAAATGATATTTGTTGAACGTGTCGGAAAAAAAATAAGCCATCTGGGAGCTTTCAACGAAAAAACTGCCTAAACCCATTGATATAACAAAATGATGTATGGTGGAATTGAGCATCTTATATACGTATGTCTACAGAAAATTCCACAATGGTGTATTGTCTATCTCTTAAGGATAACATACTATATCTATATTCATATTAGAAAAAAAAAATTAAATTTTGTATCGGGAACCACTTACATGTTTGTATTGCAATAAAGATTATCACAAAACATTATTAATGCGGGCGGAACCGCGGGCAGATGCAAGTTATATTATATGTAAGCAGAATTTAATAATTACGGTACATGTCTTCGCATTTACGATCATGTATAGTAACAACAGTGTACTTCGAAATTGAACATTGTGAGTGCTCTCAAGAGGTAATGTTGTTCATAAAATAAAAGCGTACGCAAATATTTCAGCGGTACGTAAATTCCTAATGACACAATTTCGAGGCTTCGTAAAAGCAAATTCTGAAATTTCGTAATATAAACTAAAGGTTACGAACAACACGCAAGGATATATTCGAGATCATGGCGTAGTATGGCTTCTTGTTTACAGTATGTTAAGCATTTAATCAGGTAGTATCGTATTATATTATCTATTCCTTAAGAATAAGTGCTTTTTTACACGTTCCGGTTGTCGGGTAGCCGGCGCCGGGTATCTGGTAGCGAAGTGTATGGGCATTATGGCAACTTCACACGTGCCGGCGTAATTTTGCTCGGTAAGCAGACACTGGGTGCACCCCAGATTCACCACTGTGCGTACGAGCTACTAGATTCAAAATTGGGTCGTGTGAAAGTCTGTCTGGTAACTTATGTCGAGTTTCCCCCGATCCGTCATCTAAGCCCCTGTCAAGGAGGATGAAGGAGAAAATCTTCTTCGACGCTCTGTTCTCCTCCCTCAGATCGGAAAATCAGTCGGAACTTCCCTCTGCCTCTCAGCAGTTTCCTTTTGCGTTATAGGCTGCTATCACCTCTTGCCATCAAGTTGGCCGTATGCTAGCTTGCTAATTTAGTAACATAAAAAAGACCAGCCAAGTGGAAGTGAGACTCGTGCAAGAAGGGTTCCGTACTGCTATAATAAAAATGGAAAAAATAAATCATGTTTGTTCTATGGAGCCCCCCTTAAATATTTATTTTATTTTAATTTAATTATTAAACTTTAAAGTGAATATATAACTAAATATTCTGTGAATATTTCAAGCGTATATCTGTTGTTGTTATCAATATCAAGCAAAAACGAAGCAAAACAACCATTTATTGTGTAGAAGCCCCCTTAAATAAATATTTTATTATTTTTTCTTATATTTGGTGTTATAACGGCAACAGAAATACATTATCTGTGATAATTTCAACTGTCTAACTATGACGGTTAATGAGATACAGTCTAGTGACATACGGCAGGACGGATACCGTACCCTTAGTAATAGGGTTCTCGTTTTACCCTTTGGGTACGTAACCCTAAAAAGCCGTTGCTATTAGTTTGAACTTTTAAATTAGTTACACAACTGAAATGTATCCGGTTACCGGGTAAAACATGTAGCTCCGCTTTACCCGCATACCGCAAGCTCCGGACATCCGGCTGGAACCCATTTCTGCTTCATAACATTTTTACACGTTGAAATTAAAACATGGGTTTGTTAAACGGGTAACTGCATGGGTTATGAATAATTTAACTAAATAATCCTTCTGTGCCGATATGTTTCTCAGCTCCGACTTCTGAAGAAAATATTCTGTAGAAAATATTTTTTGCTTATTAGTGTTAAAGTTGGTATTTTGTTTGAATTACATAACAAACAGATACTTCAATTTTATTTATTTGCAAAAATGTATACATCATCATCATAAGACGAAGAACATCCACTGCTGGATAAAGGCCTCCCCCAAGAGACCACGAGACCCGAGAAGTGTCACAATGACAACCCTGACTTTTACCAAGTCATCAGTCCACCTTGTCGGAGGTCTACCCACGGTGCACCTTCCGGTACGTAGTTGTCACTCGAGAACCTTTCTGCCCCAAAGGCCATCGGTTCTACGAGCAATGTGTCCCGCCCACTGCCCACTTAAGTTTAAGGATAGCTACTTTCGTTCTGCTGCGGATGACATCATTTCTACACACGCAGAGAGACTCCCAGCATAGCCATCTCCATTGCCTCTTTAGTGACTTTGAGCCTTCTTATGAGGCCCAAAAAGCGATTACGTTTCGGGACCATATGTCATCACTGGTAACACACACTCGTCAAAGACTTGCGTCTTGAGACACTGCGGAATACATAGCTATAAAATGGACGCAAATAAGCAATACCATGTCAACCCACAAAATTGAAAAACTGAGTTACATATGCAGAAGTGTTGGTAAATGGCTGAAGAATATTTTTCTTTAGTATTTTAAGCTTTCAAACTTCTAAAAAAGCCATTTTTTAATCATGCAATTTATGTATTATTTTAAATGTTTTGGGTTATATTATATACGAAATATGGAGATTGTATACTTATTTTTTATGAAAATAAGTATAAATAACTTACATAAATCTGAAATGACCAAAAACTTGACCAATAGATAAAAAAAATCATATAAAGCAAGTTGTTCAAAATTTTCAAACGCGTTTTTCTCCAAATGACAGTCGTGTGTGTGTTGCTTATTTGCGTCTAAATATAAACCGATCAGAAGAATATAAGTTGCAAAGTGGCAAATACAAAACAAACATAGTTGAAAATATTTGTTGCCACTTTATTGCTCAATTTTATGAACCTGGAAGAAAGATATTACAATTTTATTCCATTTCGACGCTTTCGTGTCGACGCTAGACAAGGCCATAGGGGATCTTTTGAATTTAATGTTTACTATGTCGGGAAACTTATGTAGAATGTTTATTCTTTTAAGCGTAGAGTCAAAGACGACAGAAGCCATTTCATATTTTACGACGCGCACTCAAAGCTGAAAATAAATCCATCCTTCATGTCTTTCTACTGCTATAAAGTTTATGCCTTAACCTTTCAAATATATTTGGGGATTTGTAGTAAAGAGGTGCGATTGAAAATACACCATGAAGCCTCAATAGCTCAACGGTAGAAGGGCCGACTTCGCTCCGTTAACGCGAGAGTCGAGGGTTCGATCCTGATCCCCTTGGGCTATATTCATACCCGCTCCTAGCGCAAGCTTCGAGCATTTTGGAGGGCAATAGGAATATTAGTAATACCTCGTAAAAGCATTGCTAATATTCTTTAAAACAAACATCTGCTTCGAGCGGGAATCTAACACGCGACCGGCCTGGCTCAAAGCAGGCTCATTATCAGCACGCCACAACGGTCGAACGTCGTTAATCTCATATAAATAATACTCGCCGGTATCTAGTATCCAACAACGTATCTCCATTGGTGTAAAGTCTTGAAAATAAACCTTAAATAAAATTAACTCAAGAAGCTTTTTTTTAATTTTACTACACATAATATTATTGTCATCTGGCGCGCCATAAAATAACACAAAGCAGTTAAAGGATTAGTCCCATATTAATAAAAGTACTTTATGAAAATCAAAACCGCTTTATTACGGCGCTTGCTTTAATTTAAATGAACAAAAGGATTTTACCGCCGTTAATTGATGCCTACTTGATTAAAACGATTATCTATTCTGAATTTTAAGGGGGTTCACTTAATTCAGGTAAGTAATAATAGCCAGTTATAAACACCGTTGTGGCGTTGTGGGTAGCAAGTCTGCCTTTGCGATGGTCGCGGGTTCGATTCCCGCTCGGGCAGATATTTGTTAAAATTTCTGTTCGGTCTGGGCGTTTGTCCGGGTGGGTCTCCCCACCGTGTCTAGAGCACGTTAAGCTGTCGTTCCCGGTTGTTATCACATAACATCTGATAATAATCGTTAACTCATGATAGGGAATTTGCTGTTATCTCATGAGTTACTGGTTCGCCCTTAGGGTTGCGGAGGTCAGGTGGCAATCACTCTGTGTAAAAACTAGTAACCTGTCAAATCCGGATAAGAGTAATAAGCAGACCCTGGGTAAATAAAATACCGGGAATAATGCTAGGATGAACAATAGCCAGATTTAAAAATGAATTCTTTACATACATTTGATAATCTCCATTTCATCGACACGGCGGACGACGCGGCTGACGAGCAATCACTTTCATCACTTTAACAGTTTTTCAATAACGTACGGTAGCTAATTAGCCAGACATTAAAGCCATCACCACTAGGATTGGCGGATATACATATCTTACAATTTGTTCTACGATATACAGGTTTCCTTTGCCATAAGCCACCACCACTATCCTCCTTCCTTATCGATTGGTTAGTGGTCAACCTAGTGTCAGAGTTGTTCAGGTCGCCCGTAGGCCTCTGACTTGACTTATCGACTGTTGTCTAATTGTCAACAGCCGGGACCGACTTTTACGTGCCCTCCGAAGCACGGAGACGCTCGGTTGAAGTACCACTATGCGATCACCCATCTAGTGACTGACCGCGCCTAAAGTTGCTTAACCTACCGATCGTTTACCGATCAGCGGGTGCACTCGGCTATGAGCGCCACCACTATGATTATTGTCTAGTGTGATGTCATATATATTTTTTTTTATGTTAAAAGTTGGCAAACAAGCATACGGCCCACCTGATGGTAAGTGGTTGACGTAGCCTATGAGTGCTTGCAGCACCATTAGTAGGTGCGTTGAGGTGGTTGCCCGGATTTTAATCCGCGACCTTAGGTTAACATTTTCTATCCATTGGTGCTCTCATTGGTATTACCTATAACTAACTTTCTGGATTGTTTACGACTCAGATGTCACCGGGATCAGTGTCAGCTGTATCGTGATAATAAATTAAACAATCTTAAAAATTTCTTTACAATGTAGCTAAATTTATCCCGGGCATTTTTAATTTATCCTGATAGTGCTTTAGATTAGTACGTTTAAAAAAAATCTATCAATACCTATAATCTTTTTTCCAAAACCTACTAAGCAAATGTTCCAAGCCGAAACTTATCGTGAATACGGCTAGTAACATGTAGGTCAGATCCATCAGTCTGGGATACGTTTGATTGATGATGACTCTGCGTAATAAGTTGTGACAAGCTTAATACCAATAAAAAGGATACATATAAAATTGCCCGACTACGTTTGCGGTCATCATCCATTCCTGTTCGATAAAATAACATTTTTTTTCTTTATTCATTTCCTAGGAGGTCACTCTGTGACTGGTAGGTAACGGTGGACTGTGGGAGGTAACTCACGTTGCCAACTTTGACATATTGTTTCTTAAATCTCCTTTGCCCAGTAAATTCACTAACCTACAGTGCCCTTCACTAGCCTACAGTGCCGGCCTCTTGCAACAAAAGTTTGACTGGCTGCACTGGTGGAATAATCTCTGCTGTGACAGAGATTATCCCAACAGCAGGCGATGAGGTCGTCACGTCTGGACGCCGGAAACATAACACCAAATCTTCGCTTCCTCGGGTAACGGGGAAAATAATATGCTATTACATATTCCAATATTAAAGGTTTTAAAAATATTTTTTGCCTTACACGTTCGTTTCTGTCACACTCCACTAATACATGTATATATTAAAATGTATATCCTCAACCGTTGCACACATTGTGCAATTCGGTCTGTTGTCTATATACCCATCATATATGCAAATTTATTACTAGAAATGTGATTAGAACGTAATCTGAAAAGGGCCATTATACGTCTCCTGCTAATTTTCTCTTAGATAAATTAAAATATTTTTCAAGATATCACAAGACTCGTACGTTAATATGTACGTATTTATCGCTAATCTTTAGACTTACCACTCAGATTACCACCACCACCGCAGTGCCGCCAAATAGTAGTGCTTAGGCATTACTGTGTTCCGGTTTGAAGGGCACTGTACGCTAGTGAAATTACTGGGCAGAGGAGATTTAAGAACTAATATCTCGAGGTTGGCAACGCGTGAGTGGCGCCTACTAATGGTGCTGCAAGCGCTCATAGGCTACGGCAACCACTTACCATCAGGTGGGCCGGTTGCTTGTTTGCCAACTTGTAACATAAAAAAAAAATTAAAAAAAAAGATTTAGAAGAAATCTTTCTGCGTTTCATAGCCTAATCCTTGAGAAAGGTTATATAAGGCCTTATGTTACATCAAGGATAATTACACTGATAGGAATTAAGTTTGGGTATAAACCGTGTTTTATTTGTTTTCGTATATATGTTACGCAATATTTTCACCTTATCAACTATTTAACGATTTTTAATCGATTTCAAAAAAGGAAGAGGTTTTCAATTTGACTGTATTTTTTTGTTTTTAATGTTTGTAGCTTTCGACTGGGTGAACTGATTTTGCTGATTAATTTTTTTAAACTGGTTTTTCCCATTTATGAGAAAACCATTGAAGTTTTATTATGCATTAATTAATAAACAGCAATAAATAAATATTTTCTACATCAAAAATCAATGCCATAATATAAATAATAAATAATAAACGTTGCACACTCAACGGCCCCCATTAGGATATTAATATCCTGTGTCGGGGTCCGGAAACATTCACAATGACAAGGACAAATACACCCAGACCGGAAAATATGCTTGCATGGTCAATACAAACATATTATGATCCGAGCGGGAATCGAACCCGCGACCTGTGGCGTTTAAGGCAGGTTCGGTACCGCGGCGCCACAACGTCGTCATAATATGTGGCTCTGTTTTAATTTAATTAGCACTGACTTCTGTTATAGAAAATATATATTTATTTTTTTGCTTTTTAGATTTGGAATCAGCATTTTTTTTACTAAAAAACATTTTGGGCTTTTTTTTATTATAGAGGTAGAGATTGTGTGGTATTTTTAGAACTACAATAATTTTAAAAGACTAATTACTTAACATAACTGCAGTGACATTATTTGGATGTATCTATAGAGTTATTTAAGTGAGGTTTTAAATATAAAGAAAAATAGGGTACATCAATTATTATTAGTTTACATTGTACCATTAGGGCTGTCGAATGTTCCGGTGATGGTTCTGTAGGGTACAAGCTTTTATATATATGTACGTTGTCTATTGTGGGTCGTTATTGATTGCGGATGACGTGGCATATTGGGGTAGGGCTGGCGATGACTATATTTTTAAAAACTCAAAATTTAATCTAAAGAGTCAATTAAAGTGACTAAATTTGACGACGTTGTGACGCAGCGGTAGTGAACCTGCCTTAAACGCCACAGGTCGCGGGTTTGATTCCCGCTCGAAGCATTATTTGTTTGTATTGACCATGCACGCATATTTTCCGGTATTTATCCTTGTCCTTGTATGTGTTTCCGGACCCCCAACACAGGATATCACTATCCTAATGGGGGCCGTTGAGATTGCGGTATATATTATTGCAATAATTTCGTATTTATATACTTGCATCTTACAATGTTGGTGGTTTTGTAATTCCTTAACATTATTATATACTAGCAATTAGAATTTGTCTGAGTGGACTTCAGAATTATGATCAGATAGAAAAGTCCATAGACCGAGATAGTAAGTCGGAGGACCATCTGAAAATGATTTATCTATACATTCTCTGTACCTCACAAAAAATTATGTATGCATGTCATATAATGCTATAATGATTCTTTTAATAATTCTTTATTGGCATAATACACGCAGGCTTACAATATTTAGAGTACCTGGTTCCTGAACTAGATCAACTGTATGTCATGATTTTATTGTTTGATTAGAAAAACGTAACAAATAAACAAACTCATATTTTCATTTATAGCATAGGGTGACAAAAAAAAAAGAATAATAATAAGAATAAAGAAGGCTAAAGAAAGCTAAAGAATCAAGTAGATGTTTTAATATGTCCCTTTATAAGCATATAATACATGTTCTGAATTCAAAGGCAAGAGTTTTGCCAAGGTAAGTAGAATATTTCGTAGCACAAAAGAAAATGTATTCATGTCAGATACCATCGCCCTTTTAAATACAAAAGCTTTGGATTTAAGGAATAATATTTTTAGCTATGACTTTAACAGCTATAGAATGTAATTACAAGATATTTTTGTAGAATATTTTTATTAAAAAGGTTAAGGTTTTTACAACATTAAAGAACCATTAATTAAATTACATATCAATTGTTTGAATCTTATGTTGATATAATGTTCAATGAGACGCTCATAGCCGAGTGCACCCGCTGATCGGTAAACGATCGGTAGGTTAAGCAGCTTTAGGCGAGGTCAGTCACTAGATGGGTGATCGCATAGTGGTATTTCAACCGAGCATCTCCGTGCTTCGGAGGGCACGTAAAAAGTCGGTCCGGCTGTTGACAATTAGACAACAGTCGATAAGTCAAGTCAGAGGCCTACGGGCGACCTGAACAACTCTGACACTAGGTTGACCACTAACCAATCGATAAGAAGATAATGTTCAATGTCTCTTTTAAAATAAAACATTAAATGATATTGAGATAGTAAATTTAGAAAGCCATTCGCCTTCATATTTTCTAATTTTCTGAATGACTGCTACCTGATTTTCATCGTTTAGTCAACAGAAAACAGAGCAAAAGAGTGTACAGGCATTGAATTATTACATTATAATCTATGATTAACATTTAACCGACACCGTTGTGGCGTTGTGGTTAGCGAGTCAGCCTTTAGCTTCGACGGTTGCGGGTTCGATTTCCACTCGGAGCAGATGTTTGTATCAATCATGCAGGCATGTTTTGCGGTCTGAGTGTGTTTGTCCTTGTCATTGTGAATGTTTCCGGACCCCCGACACAGGATATAAGTATTCTAATGGGGGCCGTTGAGTGTGTAGGGTTTTATAAAACAATGAGAGCCTGGAAACTCAAATATTCTACCGCAAAGCAGTAGGTACTGTGTTTTGCATTCCTGTCTTTCGGTTTGAAGGATACTGTAGGTAGTAAAATTACTGGGCCCAGGAGATATAAGAACTAATATCTTGAGTTTGGCGATGCGCGAGGGACACTCACAACTGAATGGTTTTGACAGCGTTCATAGGTTTAGTGACGTCGGGACGTCACGACCCCATCGCCCGTTGTTGGGATAATCTCTGTCACAGCAGAGATAATTCCACCAAAGCACTCAGTCACACTGGTGGTAGGTCTTTTGTTGTAAGAGGCTAGCTAGGTAGGTATCACCGCAGTGTCAAATATTCTACCGCAAAGCAGTAGTGTCTTTGGCATTACTGTGTTCCGGTTTGAAGGATACTGTAAGCTAGTGAAATAACTGGGCACGGAGATTTAAGAACCAATAGCTCGAAGTTGGCAACGACTTGAATAAATAAATAAAATACAGGCTTCAACTGATGTGCCTCTAAATTAAATTTTAGCTCTTTTCATTGAGTACAAAGCATTTCAAAAATATCCCAAATAACAGTAGCCTTTTCAAAGAGCCAAGCAACACGCAATGCCATTAACAAAACCGGCTAAAATTTAAATATAATATTAAGCGTGGCTCAATGCGTATAACAAACGGCAATTTGTCACGTAAAAAGACACGGCAAGGTACGATGTATGTAATAAGTTTTTTTATTATTCTTATAATACCTAGTAGAGCTGTATTTTGTCACAAAAAGCATACTTAGTTGTTATTAAATAGGGAGAAATATAGTTATAATATTCTTTTTGGTATATAAAATACCCGTGTTACAATGGTGGTCTATAATGTTGAAGAGCACGTTAAGCAGTCGGCCCTATCCAATAAGTTACGTTCATACGACGTAACTCAATAGAAAGACAAGATTGTTACATCACATCAAGCTACAGCGATAGCCTACAGGGCATACTTCACAACGATATTGACGAACAATGATTGTCACAATCCTAAATCGCGCTATCAGAGTTTCCTACGCTCGTAACCTATATGTACAACTTCCCAATTGTTAGCGATGTCTAGTCAGGCAAAGTAAAATATTCGATGTCAACTACACTCAAACGGCGGTAATTAGATATAAAATGTTGGTTCATTGTCAGTACTTTTCTATAAAAAGTCACGCCGCGAAGTATCGGCGCGCATTTCTAACGATTGCGTCTTGGTGTACGGACCGTTGGCTCTCGCTAAACGGTCCGACCCAACCTCTCTTTATAGGCATTATAGTTGTATACCGCCCAGCCTATTTGTAATTGGTATAATTAATATAGTTATAATTATCTACCCTACGTATAGTTCATGATTTCATATAAAGAGAAATACCCGCGTCTGCTTCTGACGTTTGAGAGTGAGTAAAATGAATTGTATTATAATAAAAGATGTGAGAAAAGCAGAATAAATGTAATGTCTGTACTAGGAGGTGTAATTGTGAAATTAATATACAAATTGTGTGATATTGAAGGCTATATTATTTTAAAGATCCCGTGACGTTAACATATCAGAAGTGGTAAGAACGTTCGAGTAAATAATTTAAACAGTTCGCTGCGTGAACGTTGTTTCTTACGATAAGTTGATTAATATTAATACCTATCTATCACGTTTAAAATTGTGCAATATAAGCTATTTTTATCTTTGTCAAAAGATGATATAGTGAAGTGTAAAGGACCATGTGAATCTGTTCCATAAAAAAAAATGTGTGCAAAGCTCTCAACATTTTATAAAAAAATGAAACATAAGATTTATGCACGAAAACTAGTCTGAAGCAGCACGCTCCAAAGATAAACATTGATATGAATAAAACTAATGTGGAATCATGGGTAAATAATAAATTGCAAATAATATTTAATATGCAACCAAAATTGAAGACGTTACTGGTACAGTTGATCTCTACGCCGAACAATATCAAAAAATTCACAAAAAAAAACCAAAGGAAATAATGAGTACATGAGGGTAGGAAAAGAAAGAAGAGATGAGAAGCGCCAGCGCCAACACCCGATCGTTGTTACTTTGCTACAAAAGTGCTCGATACGAATGGCTTAGACAAAAAAGAATCCGCCTTACAATGTTTTTCTAGATGATAATAGCAACCCGACATATATAAATAAAAATCTTACGAAGCAATTACGAAAATTATTTTGGAATACAAGAAAAAATCATTAAAAGGAAAATATAGGTATTAATTTGGGTACAAAATTTCAGTTTTAATAAAAAAAATAGATGAAGAAATATTACTTAGTAGCGAAAACAAATGAATACATTCCGCTTGTTGTAACGCGGCGTGAACACACTAAGCCATTTATATAATTAATATTGACATTCAATAATCCACTAAATGATATTGAAGAAAATACTTTAATATTCCATATTGGAGTAATTACATTAAGGAAAGTACAAAAAAGGACTACAAATAATACATATAAATATAAGATCGACACCAGAGAAAAAAGAGGAAGAGGATTATTATTGTATATTAAAGACTTTATAAGCCATGAAGTACTTAATATTCAATTAAATGCTACGGAAATTTTATACACAACTATAAAAATATCGAAAAACATAATACAAATCATAGCATTATATATTTGGTGGCCCAAATACTAGTAAATTACAATTTATAGAAGAAGTATATACTAAGAAGTATAATTATTCAAGGTATAGCGAAAAACGAAAAAATAATTATTGCGAGAGACACGAACATTAATATATTGTTAAACAATAATTTAGTAAGAAAAAGTCTTCAAAATATTAATTTGGGGAATTATATGATATCAATTGCCTAAATACATTATACAAAAAATTATTATTTATATTAGAATTATTCTATGAAAAGTGTAAAATAAATACTATACAGAGTAATACAAAACGTAATCAGCTGTGGATAAATAATAATATTAAGGAGTATGATTGACGTATAAGCATGATTGATGAACTATTTCGCATATGTAAAGCTAGACCTAGCAACGCTACCTATACATTAAATTATACTAGATTTAGAAATATTACTAATAAATGTATATACAAAGCTAAAATAAATAATTGTTTAAATAATTTAAGAAAAATATGGTCTGTAATAAATAATAGGTTAGGAAAAACTACGAATATTCTACGTGACACGTGACGTGATGTACTAAAATGTCTAGGTAAAACTGACACATTACAAAGCTTTTACGGAAGGCATAAGTAAAATAAAACACAACCGTAGTAAAAAAATACATATTGAATCGCGAAAATTACGCAACACTAAGTAGTGTAACCTTTTTGACAAAAAAAATAACACCTACACAAATCGAAAAATTATAGAATGTATGGATAACAGAAAATCTCCAGGGGTGGAAGGAATTCGAATACAAGATTTAAAATATATTAAAAACAAAGTCCCGTACTGGCAAAATTTGTAAATATGTGTGCGAAGTCAGGAAATTACCCTAACATTTAAAAAAAAAATCCATTATACGTCCTAAACAAGGCAAGGCAACAAGGCAAATTATGAATTGCAGACTTATAGGTATATTGTCTGTCATAAATAAAATAGTGGAAAAAGTCATTGTTAATCAAATCAGTAGATTTTTAAATAGTAATAATATAATATCGGATATACAACATGGGTTTAGGATAGGACGAAGTACGTCTACGGTGTTAGCCAGGTTTATTGAAGAAATTAATGGATACCTTGATAATAGAAAATGTGTAGTAGCTTTGTTTATTGATTTCAAAAAAAAGCATTGGAACATAATCAATTACTGGAAGCTATGCAAGAATGTGGTATCCGTGGTCTTATGATTAAATGTTTTCGTAGCTACTTAAGCGATCGAACAATTCAGACATATTTGGTAATAAATATTCTTAGTGGTAACGAAGCAATTGTTAAGTATGGTGTACCGACTGCTTCAGTATATGGTCCGGTAGGATATATCATGCACCTAAATAGAATGAGTAATGTTATCAAAAAAAAAAATGTTCAGCATACATGAATGCAGACCATACATGTATAATATATGTAGATAAAGATATAAAAAAAAATATATAGAAAGAAACAAACAATTTGATTTTGATTAAATGGTCTCACATTCTTCTCACAAAAAAAAAGTACGATAACCATATGAAATCATCAAAATTATTGAACATAATCATGACTACAATTGTCTATATAAAACGTTTCAAAATTGTACATGTAAAGCTATAGGGTATGTGGATAACTATACATATTTAGGATTACCGATAGATCAAAACATGCACATTAATGGTAGATCAAATTACATATAAATATTGTGTGTGATAAACTAAGAATTATACTGTATAAGATTAATACGTTAAAGTATGTCATTAGTACGAAACTATTGCTTATATTTTATCATTCCGTAGTCGAATATATTTTTTCTTATAGTTTTATTGCCTATGGACGCACATTTAAAACATTATGTATAAAATTTTGAACTTACAATTTAGACTAATAAAAAAAATATATCGGATAAAAATACGAAATGTAAATGTAAGCAAAATTATAGTCTTTTGTTTAAAAAAAAAAATTTAGATATCTTCCAGTGGACGATAAGGTAAAATATTTAATACGAAATGATCAATACAACAATATGGAATTCAAATGTAAATATATCCCTCCTGGAAACCTTAGGGCACATAACAGATTTGAATTGTTCTGGCTAAAGAACTAGGAAATATATTGTGTCAGGATTATTTTTTGTACTAGTGAGCAAATGTTCAAAAAGAAAGTTAAAAAAAAAAAAAAAGTTTTTAGATATATACCAAAATTCATAATATATATACTTGTGTAGGGGTAGGTAAGTACTACAATTAGTTTATTGTTCCTTTCACTAAGAGTGGTACATAATTATTATATACAAAAAGGTAAATAGGATTTTCCCCCTTTTTTATATGTACTGTAAGAAGGGCATATAAAATGATCTTTATTTTAAAGACAGTGTATGCATCGCCAACAAACTGTGCTGCAGTTTGGTGATACTTTTGTAAATGTGAAAATGTATGTACTTGTTTGAAAATAAATAAATATAAAAATAATAAGCGCCTGCCAGAAAATTATACAAACAAGGTGTTACAAATATCGAAGGATGAGAAAATTAATCTAAATCTTATAAAACTAAACGGTAAAACAAGGTCAGCTTATATTGATTTCGGCAATCAATGCACGTTAATAATATAAAGCATATGTTCTGACTGTAAATGAATACTTGATAAAATTGGATTGCCTATAATCAAAGGGTTTGCTTTCGGTCGCATCTTGCCTCTTGGAAGAGTTCAGGTCAATATCGAAGTAGATGCACTACTTTACAAGAATTATATAGTTTCCAAAACTTATTGTTATTAATTTATGCGGAAATTCTTTAGAATTTAACAAAGATAAAATTATGACGCGCGGTATAAAACTACTTGAGCATGAATATATAAAGGTTACGGAAATAAATGTTAAAAATATTAATATATCGATGAATGATGTTTTGGATAACTTCTCATCTGACATATTATAGTGAAAGAGAAGTCATCAAGAAAATAGTAAATTCTGTGTTCACTATCATGTGTTAAACAAAAAAAATGAGCAGTCCGTACCCTAAGCAAGGCAAGCGGTAGCTCTTCAAATCCATGTACACGAGCAGGCCGTACCCCTCGGGAGGCAAGCGGTAGCTTATCGAATCTGATGTCCTGAGCAGGCCGGAGCCCTCGGGTGGCAAACGGTAGCTCCCGAAGCTGATGTTTTTAAAAGGCCGCAACCCTCGGGTGGTAAACGGTATGTTTTAAGTTAAAAGTGCACAAGCAGGCCGTATCCCTCGGGTGGTAAACGGTGTGTTTTAAGTTTAAAGTACACAAGCAGGCCGTATCCCTCGGGTGGTAAACGGTGCGTTTTAAGTTTAAAGTGCACAAGCAGGCCGTATCCCTCGGGTGGTAAACGGTGCGTTTTAAGTTTAAAGTGCACAAGCAGGCCGTATCCCTCGGGTGGTAAGCGGTAGCTGATTAAAGTTCATTTAGCAAATATTGTACACAGTGGCGAACGTTTTATTAAACATGAAATAGTTGGAAGAGCCTTTTCGGGCGGTAAGCAAAGAGTTTTGGACAAACATATTCGGTCAAGATCAAGTGTTATAATCAGTGACTAGAAGTTTACCGGTAGCATTATATATAATTAAGTTATAATTAAGTAAAAGTGATGTATTTCTAAATTTTCTGCTATTATTGCTATATATTGTGTTGCAAACTGTAATTGTCGTTAAATTGCTAACTGAATTTAATATTATTAGGTTGTACTAAATTTATTAGGTAAAGAATGAAATAAAAATTAATCTGAGTTGTATTTGATTTAAAAAAAAGACATATAATATTATATATGAATTCACAAATAATATATATCATAGTAATCATAAGTATGAGGCCATACTTCCTACAGGAAGGCCGAGCGTTGTGCGGAATGAGGACATTCCTACTGCAGGACGGCCGTCTGTTAGCGATGTCTAGTCAGGCAAAGTAAAATATTCGATGTCAACTACACTCAAACGGCGGTAATTAGATATAAAATGTTGGTTCATTGTCAGTACTTTTCTATAAAAAGTCACGCCGCGAAGTATCGGCGCGCATTTCTAACGATTGCGTCTTGGTGTACGGACCGTTGGCTCTCGCTAAACGGTCCGACCCAACCTCTCTTTATAGGCATTATAGTTGTATACCGCCCAGCCTATTTGTAATTGGT
Source organism: Hestina assimilis (assembly GCA_023373885.1). NCBI lineage: Eukaryota > Metazoa > Arthropoda > Insecta > Lepidoptera > Nymphalidae > Hestina > Hestina assimilis. The sequence goes on along the minus strand of CM041762.1, from coordinate 5,327,784 downwards.
ATAATTAATATAGTTATAATTATCTACCCTACGTATAGTTCATGATTTCATATAAAGAGAAATACCCGCGTCTGCTTCTGACGTTTGAGAGTGAGTAAAATGAATTGTATTATAATAAAAGATGTGAGAAAAGCAGAATAAATGTAATGTCTGTACTAGGAGGTGTAATTGTGAAATTAATATACAAATTGTGTGATATTGAAGGCTATATTATTTTAAAGATCCCGTGACGTTAACACAATGTAAGTCGTCGAGCTTCGGCCCGCCAGGCAACAACGGCCTGGTCGGAGGATCCTCCCGTCATGTTGGAGGCATTTCTCACGTCGTCATCTCCACAACTTATCCCTCTTTGGGTAAAGACCGGGAATAATGCGAAGAAGAAGAAAAATGTTGAGCCATGATGAACTGTTCAACTTCTTATCCGACCTCAACGAAATTTATATTAAAATATTTCACTTGTCCTAACACCTAAATAAACGCTAGATACTCAACGGATTAGTATAATCCTGTGTCGGAACACGTGCCTGTATGGTTAATAAAAACATCTACTCTGAGCGGGAACTGCTTAAGGCAGGTTTTTTAGGTCACAACGTCGTCAATTTTTATAATTGTAATTTATTTAAATAGCTTAAACAGAGTATATATTGAAGATGTCAAATTTCATGTAAGTTTTTATGCCGATTAAATTTCCTTTGCTTATTGCAAAATAAACAATTTTTACATTCAAGAGAACTTGGCTTTTCAAATTCTTTAATAATAATTATATTAATATATTATCATTGAAAGAATCATACCTAAGTGTGCCACAGCAAGGCTTGGCCGGATCTGCTAGTTATTATAAAGTAAATTTTAAGTATCAATATTCGTGCTTTTACGTTATATTTCATGATTTTAAGTACCAGAAGAAAACAAAATGTATAAATGGACGCAAATACGCAATACCATGTCAAACCACAAAATTGAAAAAACTGAGTTATATATGCAGAAGATTTGGAGCTTTAAAACTTCTAAAAAAAACCATTTTTAATCATGCAATTTATGTATTATGTTAAACGTTTTGGGTTATATTATATACGAAATATGCAGTTTTTATACTTATTTTTGTGAAAATAAGTAAAATACTTTACATAAATCTGAAATTGGCAAAAACTTGACCAAATACATTAAAAAAATTCATATAAAGCAAGTTGTTCAAACGCGTTTTTCTCGAAATGACATTCGTGTGGGTTGACATGGTATTGCTTATTTGCGTCCATTTATACATTTTGTTTTCTTCCGTTTCCTCATCTTCCTTTTTTATAACGTGAAGGTTGACAAAGAAGAAAACTATAACTCACCGCCATTTCTCAAATCTTTCTTAATATCAATTTATGTGTCCTATTCCTACAAAATTTAATCTAAAATACGAGCAGATAAAACACCTTTAATTGCCACTTTTCAACGCAAACGATGACGGGATGGTACAATTCATCTCCATTAACATATCATTGTGGCAATTCAACGATAAAATATAAAACAAAAATATGAACTGGTCTTATATTTAAATCCGATTTCAAAAAGAAGGAGGTTCCCATTTCTACATTGCTACACGCTACACACTCAACAACCCCATTAGGATAGTTATATCCTGCGTTAGGGTCGGATATACAATAACAAGGAAAAACACACCTAGACCGGAAAACATGCCTGTATGGTCAATACCTACATCTGCTCCGAGAGGAAATCGAAGCCGCGAGCTGTGGCGCTTAAGACAGGTTTTTATCCCCTGCGATGGAAACGCGCGTGTGGTGTATTAAAGTATTGCAAGCGTTCAACGTTCATAGGTTGCTGTGACTGATATCCATCAGGCGGGCCGTAAGCTTGTTTGCCAACCATCATGAAATAAAAAAATAAAAAATATATGAAACAAAAGAAAGTCGAAACCTTTATTGACATTTATATGATTATCAGTATAGCTTGTTTCCACAATATCAGTCACCGCAAACGAAAGTAGAGGAGAGGAGACATCCATCTCACTATTAACTTATCACACATTGTCTAGACAAATGTATTTACGCAAGAAAGTATTACTTGTAACACTTCGACAAGACATACGTGTGTAAACTAATGTGATAGAGCATTATGATAATGACAACATTTTCATGTGGACGTGCACCAAAGTTGCCAGATTATTTCGTCCAAAGCAAGAGATTTATAAAGCTGGATTAAAATTCAGCGGATTCCGGGCGAAGGTGCCCGGCGGAAGGAATACAGGCTAGGGGACGTATGCGAACAGAAAATCTAGGACAAGCGCTTTATATAATGAGATATGTTTTCACGTATTCTTGAACTTTCTTGTACTTAATTATTTTAACTTAACTATTTCCGAAAATGTGACAGTAAAATTTTAAAGTGCGCTTTATTTCGCGCTTCACAAAGACGTGCATTCGACGCTTATTCCAGCCTATACACTCGAAACGGTAGTGGCGTGCTGGTCAACGCTTGTAAGAGTTGCGCGTGTAGCAAAAAGCGTATCTATACGACGTATAAGCTTGTATAGGAGACACAAGGCTACAAAAAAACTTGTAAAACGTTATTTTGAAACCGCCGTTAGCAAGATTTCTGGCGAAAATGTGAGTTATTCTCTGTTCTAAAATTAAAATTTGTCATTAGCAACGCGAGAATTAGCTAAACGGGATAGAGGTTTTCGTAACGTTATTCGATTTTTGGCTATTTGACATCTTATTTCTATTATTTAATAATTGTTTGGCCAGGACCAGCATTGCTGTTAGAAACCTAGTAATATTTAGTTTATATCGATCGCTTTTTTTCCAGAACTCTGTACGGTTCTAGAATAATTTTACTTACTTCGGACTAAAGGCTATAATTTTTTTTTTAAATATAAACCTGTCCTGAAAAAAACCTGACGTGGTGTTACCGTTGTTGTATCGTCTTTGCTTGAGTATTCAGGGTCAATTTCTCGTATCGCAGTCGCTTCTTATTTGCAGGATCGTGCAAGTGCATTCGAATCCGTATTTATATATTATTCTATTAATATTACAGTATTATCTCCTTACAGAAAATCTGCTTAAACTAAAATTTTAACAAGTTTCGTTTCATACGATGAGAGCGCCGGAGACCTTAAACCCTATCCCTTGGGTTAGCAACGCGCATGTGATACTTCAAGTATCGTAAGGTGTCTTAGGTTATAGTGACTGCTTACCATCCTGACTAAAAACAACTACTGTTTCATCGTGATTATTTGGGTATGCAGGGTCAATTTCGCTTTATACAGGTTTTGAATCGCATTAGCTGAATATTGGCTGGATCGTGGAAGAGCATTCGAAAGATGCGAATTCTATTAATATTAAACCGCTGCTCCAAGAATTTTTCCTTCTTAGCAATATCTGTCTGGAGCTATGATGACTTTAATCTAGAGAGCCCCGTAATTCTCTATAGAGAGAATAATAATTTGTTCAACTTTTAAACAAGTGTTAGCGATTCGAATCCAGGTGGATAAGGCCTGATTTACATTTATCAGCATTTACCTGAATGGTTTTCGACACACTTATGTGCAACGTATGCTAAGCATCTGTAAGCACACGCAACCATGCTTCAAAATCCGTAAGCATGCGTAAGCAACCATCAGCCCACTTCGACAGCTATTTGTTAAAGTAACCTGTTATATGTAGTGTTACACTTATAAGCATGCTTTGGCATCCGTAAGCATGCTTACGCATCTTTCAGCACACTTTCACGCCTGGTAACGTGTTATATCGAGTGTTACACTCATTTAAAACATTGATGCGGACGCATCTTCATATATGTCGCCGCGCTGATACATAACGAAAATAAATAAGGATAGTAAGAAGCGATGCAGAGCACTCATCGCATATCAGTATGGCCGTGTCGCCAAGCCGATTCATCACTTAATTAAATAAGCATAGATAATCATAAAATCATTACGTAAATTCTTATTGTGAATTTACTTCATCGACATTAGTAATAAAAGCCTTATATTTAAGAATAAATAAATCCAGATTAAAATTTGATCATCTCACTGGCAGCCTATAATTGTATTTTCGAAACAATTGTTTAAAACTCGAAGCAATTTTAAAATATTGTTTCGTAAAGAGATTATTCAAAAACGAATGTAAGGAATAGGTTGAGCTAATCCTTAGTATTGTTTAGATATTTTTAAAAATATGTTGTAACATCAATTTCCGTTGAACGCTTTAAAAAGCAAGTGATTTGTGAAATCACTTTTGCTCCTGCCTCCCGACCAAAAACTCTGTAAGTAGTCTGTATGGCACTTTTATTAAAAATTGTAATATTAATTTACTTGCTTTTCATTCCTAAAATCTTCTTGTTTAAATATGTGTGAATTTAGTATCAAATTACCTTACTTAATTTATTTATTTATTTATTTATTTATTTATTGAATCATATCCTCAGTATGCTTACAGCGAGGCCAAATCGCATACTAAGTCAGCGCTTACACAGCTTACAAAATGCATTGAGATCAATGTTAAATATGTCTAAATGCTGGTATTGAGCAATTAGGTCGTTAAGTAGTGTTAGTGCGCGCAAGGTAGGCGCATTTTTAGCATATCTAGTACGTGTTTTATGGATGTAAAAGAATGGTAGCCGCCTGCACGAACGATAAACCTTATCCGGCGCTCTGACCGCTATCGCACATCGAGACAATGCGTCCGGATTATCAATCTTACCACGGAGTAACAGGTAATAATGTATAAGTGTAGCTGTCGTTCTCCTAGCCTGCAGAGTATCTAACCCCACCATACCCGATACAAACATGGACGGATACAGATACGGATAATAACCATACATTTTTTTGTATAAATTCCGAGCAAATTTACGCTGAACTTTTTCTATAGCTAGAGTATGATTTGCTTGCGGTGGGCTCCACAATGCCGAATTATACTCCAGCTTACTACGGACATAAGCGTTGAACAAAGTAGTTATCACACGTGGATCGGAGAAACGGTTACTTTGGCGCAAAACAAATCCCAAAAGCTTATGCGCTTCTTCGCAAATTTTATCAATATGGTCAATAAACGTTAGTTGGTTATCAATGGTTACACCAAGGTCTCGAATCTGGTTAACTTTATCCAGCACAACGCCCGATAACCTATAGTCAAAGACGTAATTTCGGTGCTTGCGAGACAGTGTTATTATTTTGCATTTTGATATGTTAAACTCGAGAGAATTATGTTTACTCCAATCCAATATGTTATTGATGTCTTGTTGAAGTAAATTGCAGTCAGACATATCGCCTATGCGCAGGAATAATTTTAAGTCATCTGCGAACATTAAACATTTGGCATATTTAACGACTTCTGGTAGGTCGTTAATCATAATTAAAAATAGAAAAGGTCCCAAAGTGCTCCCTTGACTTACTCCTGAAGATGTTATAAAAGGTTCAGATTTAAATTCGGTTATTTGTACATATTGCCGTCTATTGAAAAAATAATTTTTGAAAAAGGCGATAAGTTTTGGAGTAAACCCAATGAGAGATAGTTTATGCAAAAGTATATTAGTTTCTACTTTGTCGAATGCTTTTTTGAAGTCGAAGTAAGCTACGTCAATTTGCCGACCGCAATCCATTTCAGCGATAGAATAGTCTACGAGGTTACTGAGGTTTGTCAAGGTGGAGCGTCCAGTACGAAATCCGTGTTGGCACTCCGAGATATAGATCTGCGTTTGCTGTTTAATCTGATTATTAATAGTGATTTCAAACAACTTGGCAAACACGGAGAGAACAGCAATTGGTCTAAAATTCTCGATATTATTACTAGATCCCTCTTTAGGGATAGGGGTGACTCTGGATATTTTCCAGATATCCGGATACGTCGCTGTGTTTAGGGAAAGGTTAAATAAGTACTTAAGAGGCTCTACTAATACATTAAGGCAATCTTTTGCAATAAAAGGTGGTATTGCATCGGGTCCGGCAGAGGAATTTGCCTTAATTGTTTTAACTGCCTCTGTTATATTTTTTCCTGTAATTATTCTAACATCTATACGAGTGGAAGATTTTAGAATAAGCTGTTCTGTAGGTATGTCAAAGGAAGCAGTCCTATCTGTTGTAAATATTGATCTAAAATAGGAGGCCAACGCTTGGACAGCCTCTTGTCCTGCAATAACCCTGCCATTATATTCGAATTCTTTATTATAAGTTTTAGAAGACTTTTGGCTCTTTAAGAATTGCCAGAATTTTTTAGGATCTTTATAGATATTATATTCGGTACTCTTTATATATTTTCCATAAGCTTCGCGAATTAATGATTTAACAAGTCCCCTATAATATTTAAACATTTCTAAGTTAAAAAGATTACCTTGACTTTTATATCGTTTATGATTAAAATATTTAAGTTTTATGTATTTAATTATTTCTGGTGTATACCATGACGGATACAAATATTTGCGATTGTTATTTGGTACTTTAATAGGTACATGTTGATTGAAACAGTTGTATATATTATCATAGAATAAGTGCACTGCTAAATTTACCTCATTTATTTTATAAATAGAATCCCAGTTAATAGATGATATGGCATCGTAAAGGGCAATATAATCTGCCTTATGCCAGTTCCACCGCTTTGCACAGTTACATGCGCAAGATCGCAGAGGGGGCTGCGAATCTATATTAATCTCATAATTAATTAAAATCAAAATATGATACGCAGCGTATTGCTATTATTGTGTTTGAAAAGCATAGCAGAACCGATGACTTACATAGGTTCAGCGGTTCTGCATATTTATTTTAAATAACCTCACTTCTGGTATGCGACATATAAAATAGCTATTTTCTATAGAGATAATGTAATATTTGTGATGATTTTGATGATTTGCTACTATATAATTGACTACTATTGCACATGGAAACAACGAAAAGTTTTTTTTTTTTCATTATATAAGTTTCATTTTTGGCATCAATCCTAGTCTTCGAATTGAAAGTGTATTATTTTTTAAAGCATAAAATATTTTTTACAATACAATACACCATTGACTCATTTTTTTTTTATATTAACTAGGTGACTCTACTACTTTTTATTATTATTTATATATATTTATTAATTATTAACTTTTCTCGGCGTCGGGATGTGACGACCCCATCGCCCGCTGTTGGGATAACCTCTGTTAAAGCAGAGATTATTCCACCAGTGCAATCAGTCACACGCGTATAGTACTGGTAGGCCGGCTAGGTAGGTAACACCACAGTGCCAAATATTCTGCCGCCAAATAGTAGTGCTTAGGCATTACTGTTTGTTGTAGGCTAGTGAAATGACTGGGCAGAGGAGATTTAAGAACCAATATCTCGAGGTTGGCAGCGCGTAACTGGCACGTACTAATGATGATACAAGCGCTCATAGGCTACGGTAAACACTTACCATCAGGTGGGTCGTATGCTTGTTTGCCAACTTATAAAATAAAAAAAATTTTTGCAAAGTGCGGGAATCGACACCGTTGTGGCGTTGTGGGTAGCGAGTCTGCCTTAAGTCTCGACGGTTGCGGGTTCGATTCCCGCTCGGAGCAGATGTTTGTATTAATCGTACAGGCATGTTTTCCGGTCTGGTTGTGTTTGTCCTTGTCATTGTGAATGTTTCCGGACCCCCGACACAGGATATAATTATCCTAATGGGGGCCGTTGAGTGTGTAGCGTTTATTTATTATTTATCGATGAAAGACCTTATTTCACAAGTCGCGACGGTATAAAATATAGATGATACACTTAACGTGTTTAATGTGTTTTTCCGTTGTAGAGTTGTAGGTAGCGAGACTGCCTGTAGCCTCGACGTGACCGCTCGGGCAGATGTTTGTATTAATCGTACAGGCATGTTTTCCGGTCTGGTTGTGTTTGTCCTTGTCATTGTGAATGTTTCCGGACCCCGACACAGGATATAATTATCCTAATGGGGGCCGTTGAGTGTGTAGCGTTTATTTATTATTTATTTATTATTTATCGATGAAAGACCTTATATCACAAGTCGCGACGGTATAAAATATAGATGATACACTTAACGTGTTTAATGTGTTTTTCCATTGTAGAGTTGTAGGTAGCGAGACTGCTTGTAGCCTCGACGTGACGGCAGATGTTTGTATTAATCTTACAAATATCTGTTTCAGTCTGGGCGTTTGTCCTTGTGGGTCTCCCCACCGTGACCGCGTTAGGCTGGCGGTCCCGGTTCTTATTACATAATATCTGATAAAAATCGATAAGATAACTCTTGATAAGTAAATTGCTCATATCCAGTGAGTTCGCCCTTAGGTTTGCGGAGGTCAAATGGCAAACACTGTTTAAAAACTAGTAACATGTCAAATCTGGATAAGAGTATTAAGCAGACCCTGGGCAACTACTGGTATTATACCTGGAATAATGCTAGAAAGAAGAGGACTTAACGATATGTTTTTATTATTGATAACAATTACATGCGATAAAAGAAAATCCCCTAAGTATTTCACCAGTAAATACACAATGCCTTCCTACAATTTGCAATAATGGTCAATTTTACGACTTTTAAATAGCAGTTTACGACGCAAATTATCGCCCACGGTAATTATACTATCGTTTATCTTAATGATATGTACCACATGACATACCAATTTTTATAGATCTAAATGGGAACAATTTCAAGGCGAAATTTATTACGTTAGTATTGCTAACATAGAAATGTTCCGGAGAGATTGTTATCAACACGTGTTCTTGAGTTTTTAAGTGTTTTATTTATAGTTTTTGCGAGCTTGGAATTAGACTTTTTTCAATATCCTTGAATACATTTTTTTGTCTATTTGAATGCAGGTTTGTTGTAAATTTTTCTTTACAAAGTTACGGCTAAAAGTATTATGTTTCTATCTTATTAAATATTGTTATAGTGGTAGTTTATTTATTTCAGGATAAGTATCAATAATCATTAATATTCCTTTATTGTCTTCATGCAACAAATTTCTGTCTGTCTGTCTGTCTGTCCAGCCAATCTCTGAAACGACTGGACAGATTTTAACGGGACTTGCAATGCCATATAGCTAATGTTATAAAAAGTAACTTAGCCTAAGTTTTATTTTGGAAAAATAATTAGATTGCAATAATATATACATAGCCAACGCAGCCGCGGGCAAAGATAGTCATATACTAAGACACGGAGTTTTCATTTCAGTGCCAAAACTATTAGTGTCTACATGTTTCAAATCCTTAATACACCAAAACGATCAAATACGCCAAACATGATTAATAACTCACTATCTGTGTCAGCCATCCACGCCTTTTGTCTGTCGAGTAAATTTGCTGTGCTAGCATTTCACTACTTGGAAAGAAAAGCTTCTATACACACAATAGTATGGAGGAACGAAGGCAACACAATGAAACCACCCATGCAGTCATTTTCTTGATTTTGGGTTGTTGAATACATCCATCTATATATTAAACGTTGCACACTCAACGGCCCCCATTAGGATATTAATACCCTGTGTCGGGGGTCTGGAAACATTCACAATGACAAGGACAAATACACCCAGACCGGAAAATATGCTTGCATGGTCAATACAAACATATTATGCTCCGAGCGGGAATCGAACCCGCGACCTGTGGCGTTTAAGGCAGGTTCGCTACCGCTGCGCCACAACGTCGTCATATAGTTTAGTTAATATTTAAACTACTAACGAGTACTATGAGTTACTGTAATATAAGTTCTGTCTATTCCATTAAAGTGCTTATATTTTCTCAGAATAGCCAGAATTAAATATATCATATGTATAATAACGGATGTCCCACAAGCCACACAACATTTACACTGGTGGTAGGTCTTTTGTTGCAAGAGGCCGGCTAGGTAGGTACCACCGCAGTGTCCAATATTCTGCCGCCAAATAGTAGTGTTTAGGCACTACTGTGTTCCGGTTTGAAGGGCATTGTACTCTAGTGAAATTACTGGGCGAACGAGATTTAAGAACTAATATCTCGAGGTTGGCAACGCGTGAGTGGCACCTACTAATGGTGCTGCAAGCGCTCATAGGCTGCGGCAGCCACTTACCATCAGATGGGCCGTACGCTTGTTTGCCAACTTCTAACATTAAAAAAAAAAAAAAAAATTTGAATTGCCCGCAATTTATGCATTCAGTCAGTCACAAAAAGGACAGTTTGACAGCTGACAGCTTAGGGTCACCGTTTCTTGCGCATTTTGGACTGGAGGCGTCATGAAACCACACTTTTTGGAATGGAGTGAGAGATCAATGGACTCATTTCTAGCGAGTTATTTGAAGTCAAAGATCTACGTCAACAAGCCTACATCTATTCGAGCACTGAAGGAGGAGATTCAATACTGCATAAACGAAACTCAGGCAAATGTAAAATATATTTATAATAAGATATAAACGCATCAACAATTTTCGTGCAATTTTTATCAAATAAATTACAACTTTTACTGCTTTGAAAGTAAAATAAAAGGGAAGTTTAATTTTAAAATGTTGACCTGCAGAACTGTACATTATAACTTTCGTAATAAAAAGTATAATTTTTTACATCGGCAACTTTGTTTTACTTTATACTTTTTCAGGAACACCATTTTTCTTTAAGAATTGTACAAAGTTTTAATCCTCACAAACAAAAAGACTTTTATTTTTTTTAAAATACGTCCCGCGCCGCAGGAATATTTCAATTAAATCCAACTAGGCCAGGACTCTATATTTAGTTATTATAAAAAACTTTTAATCTACGCTGTCCTTGCTCGATGTCATCATAAAATGAAAAAATATTGAGAATTCCATCTTCATACTTCATACACAAGGTATTTTAATATTCTCTCGTGGTCGTTGTAGTCAAGATAAAATTGAAATACTTTAAAAAATCCGTACACCTTAACAGACGAGGGAGAGGAAAGCTAAGAATAGACATTCCGTTTGCCCAACAGTAGGACTTGAATAGGCTCTTACTACTTCTACTTTTTGAAAAAAAAATATATAATAAATTTGAAATGCCATTTGCATAGTTATGAAGAGTATGATCGTATAAGCTCCTTTTTATAAGCATGTATGTATAGGCGCCGTTTTTAACGCACACGCGATTCGTACGAGCGCTGAAGCGCTTATATGGTCGTATACGCGCGAAATATTTAAATATGTTGAAATTTTTAAGAGAACCAATCAAGGAACATAGAATGAAAATCGTCAAAATATAAAAACTATAACAAAAGCAATCATTGCATTTTTTCTTACTTAATACGGTTGTAATCGACTTCCTTTTTCCAAACGGGCGAATTATTAATAATACGAGTGTTACCAAAAATAATAATATGGTTTTGTTTATGTAGGAAGAGCAAACGGGTAGGTGCCTCACATGATGTTTTTAAGATTACCACCGCCCAAGAAAGTATACAGGTGCTTTGCCACCTTTAAGTGGTTAATTGACTGAACTCGAAACGCTACTGGCGAGCAGGGCTAACCTTCTAAGCGCTACCACCAGCAAAACTCTACGATTATATAAAGTTTCTACATATTTATTTTCCAATCGGACGTCCCCAACCATCAAGTGCCATTCCGGATCACCTGTCAAAGGCACGTCTTAATAATATCTCTGGTTTCACATAATTTTAGATTCATGGCTACTCATATTGGCACGGCGTGGGGTGTCAATGATAAGTCATCTTGGGTGAAAGCCAACGTTGAATAATGGATAAATCTGCGAAGGTCTTCATGAATTACATTTAAGAAAATGTTCATTTCGGGTTAGCGCTCCTTATATTAAGGATACAAGATTATATAAAGTGTCTTAATGTACTATTCAGAATCACAGACGTCTGCCAAAATGTCTGCCTAGTCATCTTAATAAAGATTAAATAATGATAGTCTAAAAACAAAAAAAAAATGATTAGTTCGTGTCTGCTCACGTATCCGGATTTTGAAAGAATTATTTGGGAAGACTATGGCAAATATGGGCAAAATTATATAGGTATATATATATAAAACCACACCTATGGTTATATCAGTATTCATTTTGAATCACACTAAGCTAAGGATAGCCTGGAGCCTTTATGAATTTCATCCAAGTAGGTTAACATTATGAGCAACTTATTGTAACCAACAATGCTTTTAATCCCTTTACTAGATAACACAATAAATTGCACAGCACTGTAATTACTACGTCGGATTTCAACGATTCGTCCTTTTATATGCGGTACGACAATAATTATCTGTATCTTATAAGATATTGAAGTAACCATCATTGTGACGCTCCGTTAGAATGACATCCTTTTCAAATATTGTCTTTCTAATCCTACGTATAAATAGGTTCTATACTTCGTCATGCGCCTACATAATTATATGTGAAGCACTACGCATTTTACCGACAACGTAAATAAGTAGTATTTCGAAAATATTCTGCCACTGCTTTAGCACATCTTGCCTGATTCTGGCGATAGGATTTGCTGGCGCTGACAGGATTTTAGCCCCGGTGAGGGCTGCCCCTTTTTAAAGGACAGGTCTCTGTGGTCGTCAGCTTCCCCCAAACCCCGCCCGCTCGGTGACGCCTTCAAGGCCAGTACAGCTAACATCAATACACATTCCAAAAAAAAAATTGATTTTATACAAACGATTTGTATGAATGAAATGGAAATAAATGTCTGATTAACTTTACCGTTCATCATGACTACTACGTTTAATAATCTCAATATCCATCTACATATATAAAATGAAATTGTGTATTTTTATGTGCAAATTAATCTTCGTAACACCTGAACTGATTTTGATAGGATTGATGACGAGAACCAAAGATATAGTAACTAAGACACGTGTATTATAACGTTACATATATATGTAAACCTTACACAAGAATGCAATTGCGTTGAAAAGTTAGTAAATAATGAAAATATGATAGAACTAATTCTCTACAAGTTTTTACTATTATTTTCCATGAAAATATTTATTACTGCAAGCATATTATAACAGTTCATAATGTAATAGTTCATATAACATTAGGTTTCGAAACTATCCTTTTAAATAATGAAACTCGATCCTACTATGTTCCAGTGCTTTAAAGTTACAAAGTTGGACGATACTAAAATACCGCATATAGGACGTAAATATACTGTACCTACTAAGCTTACTATTTTATATGTTATGAGAGTTGGCAATCAAGCGTACGGTCGGCCTTATGGTAAGCAGTCAACCCCATCTATAACGCTTGCGATACTTGAAGTACGCACGTTACCAACCAAAGGAATAAGAGGGAAGGTACGAGAAGAGAAAAAAGAAGGGGTGGGAGATTGGGCCTCCGGCGCTCTACGGTTACTTTATGGCGATTTTCTGTGAGGGGTAATAGTAGAGTTGAAATTCTAATATAATGTGTATTTTTGTGTCCGCTACTACTAATATTTTTTTCATGTTAAATATAAAATAAAATCTTAAAAGTTCTGAACCCTAATAGGTAAATAGTTCGAATATTCATAGATTGTGTATTTATATAATTATAATACCAACATAAAATAAATTAAAACTAAAATGGAGACCCCCATACTAGAAACTTGATATTTTTATTCAACGGTTGTACGATTATTTGCAACATTAACACGAACTTGGTCGGGTTTTTAAAAGCTCTAGAGTTCTTCTTGAACTTTTTAAATTTTACCATTATCGACGTAAAATGGCCACAAACGTGGGAGAATTGGTAGTAACCAATTGAGTGTGGTGTTGAAAGACGTAGACAGCTGAGTTTATGTTGGTCTTTAACCTGTACGAGTAAGCGATTGACTGGCATTGATGAAATAAATCTCCAAGTTTATAGTTTTATACAAATAAATTTGTTATATTTAAAAACGTTTCATTTTATACGCCAATATTGTTTTTGCGGTTTTCGTAAACTATGAGCGCTTGCATCTCTATTTATTTGTAGATGTCACTGACGCGTTGCCAACCTCGAGATACTGCTTCTCAAATCTCCTTTGCCGAAACACAGTAATGCACAACAAACATCTGATTTGCGATAGAATATCTGATACAGCGGTGGTACCTACCTAGCCACTTGCAATAAAAGGCCATAAGTAAAAATAAGATATTTTATGGTAACCCTCTGTCCCTTTCTTTTTATCTTCTTATCATCTGAGGTTTTATCTCATAATTATCTGTCTTATCTATCTTACGATATTCCTCTGGTGTTGCTATTACAAATTGTTCGGTAATTACTTTTCATCAGACAGTTTATTATGCTTGTTTGGCAACTTTGACAATATAAGAAAAATATAGCTGCATTTATATAATATGCAAATGAATACTGGTATAAATGAACATTTATTTTATATATCATAAAGTTGGTATACTTTATACTACGGACCGGATTTTTCATACAGATAAAACACAGATTCGTTGGTCCCATTCGTAAATTCAACACGAACGCAACAGAATTATTTTATTAAAGGTTATATTTTTTTTTTACGATCACCGTAGCCTATATGCGCTTATAACACAAGAAGCATTATAAGGTCACCGTCAACCCAAGGAAAAGAGGAAGAACGACAGAGATGGCAAGAGTTTTGCCACTCATGAACGAAACGCAATCTTTTTCTCCGTATATAATAGAATAGATACTGCTATTTCAAGTCGATATTCACACAAGTCGTACCAAATTTCATCACATACAAACCAACAAATATCTGTTTACGTTTTAATGTTTAATTAAGATCTATACTCTTTTTAGAGTGACTTAGAATTATATTGTTTGTTTGTCAAAATTGAAGAGACAAATGGATCGATTCCAAAAAGACTTTTACTGCTACATAAACATTTATCCAAAAACTATTATAAAACTACGACAGAAACATGTCTTAATTTGAAGATATTTACAAAATATGTGTTGGTACCGCACGGTGTTTAGGTATCCTTAGCTTTAACCGGCTTTAAAAGGAGGTTATCAGTTTGATCATATGATTATTCGTATGTTTGTTACCTGATTACTCGAAGTCGGATGGACTGATTTAGATTTTTTTTTTTTTTGTGTGCCTGAAGGGTATACTCCTAAAGTGATCTCTTTATAATAGAGATTTTGGTAGTCAAATACCTATGGTTGACAAATTATTGATTAAAAGGGTATTAAAAAAAACATCTTCAAACCTAAAAAGCAAAAGGATGGATTTTCAAAAAAGGATGATTATACAAAACTCAAAATTTGTTATCAAAGTCCTGTGCTGCAGTATCAATCGTGTCAATATATTTTCGAGTATTACTTACTAAAAACAAAACTTAATTACATAATATGTAGATCTAAAACTCTAAATTTCATATTGCATGAACAAAATCGACGTTTTCAATAAAATTATAACCTTATACAAAAAAGAATTGGCTTGACATCAAAGAAATGCCGCAACATAAAATGCCCAGTAACGCTTTAGCATAATAGCCTAAAAGAGTTGCTTTTACTAAATTTTATACAAAAGACCAACAAATAAGTACTAAGAGCTACATATATCATCTTTTCGTAGAATCACCAATCATTTTCAATGTAAAAATAGCAAAGTGTTTTATAATGTAAGTGATTCGTTAGCCGAGTAAGAAAGGTTTGAATTCCTAGAATCGAATCGAAATTGTATGCGATAATAACAGTGTATGCCTGCTATTAATGCTTTAAAATTATAAGGACGACTTCAGTTCTAATTGTTAGTCATATTTCTAGTAAATATTAAAGGTCTGAAATTTTATATATATCGCTTGTTAAATTCAAAGTGCCACAAATAAAAAAAATCAGAAATGCTTTTATTGCAAAAATACAATATTACACCTTCATATTTTTATATTTAGCAAAGACACCCATTGATTTCCCATTGTAAAGTAAAAAAATAACACAACCGTTACTTTGGAATTTTCGTTTTAAACGCTCGAAATATAATCTAAACCACCATATTTCAAAAATGACTTTTCAAAAGTGCCATATTTCATCATTTCTTCATAAATATCATTTCAATTTTTGATCAAATAATTAGAACTGTTGTTAAAAAATACCAAAGTAGCCCCAAAGTTGTCCAGATAAAAGAAAAACATAATAATCATTATCAGCTTGAACCATCTCAAAAACACGAAGTCAGGGCCCATATGAATTCTATCCAACGAATCTTCATTTCTTTTAAAGTTTTATATAGAATTTAATTTATACTATTAAATATCATGCAAATTTTAATTCAATTCCTTAATATTTTTATAAAAACACGACTTTTGGTTTTGACTTTTTGACTTAGGGTTGTTTTATTACATATTTTTTATATTCAAAAGTACCGTATATGATTATATCTCTTCCAGCAATCAGTGTAGAACCACTTAAATCATTTAATGCTGCTTAAAAATATGCGTCTACAGATGTATAATGTGCATATATTTGATGTAAAATAAAAAAGTAGTAGGCAAAAATATTTTTTAATTTTTTGATTGGCTCTCTTGAAAAAAGAGTAATTTTGATTTGGGGTGGCTTTGAATTTAACGAGCGATATATTCTTATTCTTCTTTCTAGTTTCATTCGGTTCATTTCAATGCTGATTACTTGTATCCGGATTTAACAGATTACCAATTTTTAGACAGAACGATTGCCATCTGGTTTTAGCAAGCTTTAAGGCTTAGCAAGTAACAAATAAGGATCCAATGATAAGAGTAAATTAATTATCAAAAATTTAACAAAAACGATCAAAATTATTAACAGATGCTATATCATAAATAATGGTATCGACAACTGAACATGTGGTACGGTGGAGAGACCTCCAAAGACGCCGTCCAGATTAAAACAGATTTTCATATTACCAATGCAAATATCTGTTTCGAGCAATAGACGAATCACGACCGATCCCGACCCCTTGGGCTTTTGGGAATGGGTACGACACCCATTCCTAGCGCAAGAAAGACGGTGAAAGTTGGAGGCTATTTGCAGGAGAAAAAAGAGTATTAGAAACGATTTGGAAAAGCATAGCTAATATTGTTAAAAAAAGTCATCAAAATAACGAATGATTTTAAAAATGATTTATAATAGAGGTAGATCGATAGACTAGACCGTAGAAATCGCTATAATAAGGTAGCTTCTAGATATGGCATACCTGCGTGACCTTGTCGCCGCAATTGTGATTTATGAGCCACGAGCGGTCTGAGCATGTGTAAGTGTCGTTTAGTCATTTTCCTTACCATTACTGTATATGCTATGCATATATCTGGTGCGGTGTTAGCCCACGTAGCAATGTAAAGCGAAACGTTCAATATCGTCGTGCTCTGTGCATGTAGTAGTTACAGCATGGGTATGAGAATTAGAATTCTAGCAGCAAGACGGAAGCACGTATTTCTTAGTTTTCTAGTAACTTAGTTCTTAGATTTCTGTGGACTAGTAACATAGAATAACTTTTGTCTGATACACAGCTGAAAAATTTATGACAGAGAGTATTGCTACATTAATGCAAATGAATCACTTTAAAACCAGAGTATAATTAAGAGATATCAGTTCTAAATGCATTTGCAAAACAAACAAACAGACCAGCTAATAAAACAGAAGCAGCCAAAGTTTTATATCAAATTAGAGTTGTGTCTTGGCCTTCCTACCAAGTTAGCGGAAGTTTCGAACGGTAAACTATGTCTCGTACTTGGCGAGAAATTCCCATGGCATGGGAATACGACTAAGTACTTAGTCTAAGTTAGAAATTCTTAGATTTGAACAAACAGGTACTAAAAACGACCAACGCGTGATACATTATTTTAAAAATTTCGACGACACACTGTGCTGTGGCACAGCAGTAGCGAACCTGCATTAAGCGCGGAGGTCGCAGGCAATTATTGTGGCGGTAGCTTACCTCTAGTGCCACCAGTCGCGGGTTTGATTTCCGCTCAGGGCAGATGTTTATATTAACCATACAGGCATGTGTTATGGTCTGTCTGACCTACAGGATAGTAATATCCTAATATCGACGATTCAGTGTGTAGCGTTTATTTGTTGTTTATTTACAATTTCAAGGACTCCATGCTTATATTATATAAACAATCAGGACAATGTATTCTACATTTTGAGTTTTTTTCTAATCGTACAGTGATTAATAAGAATTTGTACCGACCGACTGTTGTACGGTGACGGCAAACGGCGGCGTCTGGTACCCACCATGCCTGTAAGAGCACGTTAAGCTAAGTTCATGTTGTTATCACATAACATTTGACAATAATCATTAACTCAGTTACTGGTTCGCCCATACGGTTGTTGACGTTTGATGGCAATCACTCTATGTAAAAATTGGTAACCTGTCAAATCCGGATAAGAGTAAAGCAGACTCTGTCAAAAATACCGAGATCCCCGAGAACCAGATGGTAAGTGGTCACCGCATCCTCCGCCCCGATCTACATCCCGAGGGAAGCGATAAGAAGGAAGCAGAGGTGGTAAGAAATTGGGTCTCTAGCGCTCACACTCATCTCACGAAACGTACACTGTTACTTTACGCCGAATTTCTGGCTGGGAGAGAAACGTGAATAAATATTATACAAAAGCTAAGAATAAATAACGTCTAAAGCTAGCGGTTAATATCGTCTTTCAGACTGATTGTTTCGTTATGATCGATAGTTGCCGCAGTGCTCAACTTTTATTAAAGTTATGTAAGGTATTTGCTTTCTTTTTTCTGACGAAAAGGAAAAACTTGTACAGAACAAACGCATTAATAATAAGCAATGTTTTCAAGCCCCGTATGTTGCTATATCTAAATAATTTTTATTTATCCTTTATCTATCTATATCTTATTCATTTTCTTTTTCGAAAAAGGAAATTCTTTTTTTTAATTTTCCTTCTTTTCCCCTCGTCTCAGATGGTAACGTAACTCTGATACTACTAATACTACTATGGATGGATTTTTTTTTATGTTATTCTTATCTTCTTATCGATTGGTTAGTGGTCAACCTAGTGTCAGAATTGTTCAGGTCGCCCGTAGGCCTCTGACTTGACTTATCGACTGTTGTCTAATTGTCAACAGCCGGGACCGACTTTTACGTGCCCTCCGAAGCACGGAGACGCTCGGTTGAAATACCACTATGCGATCACCCATCTAGTGACTGACCGCGCCTAAAGTTGCTTAACCTATCGATCGTTTACCGATCAGCGGGTGCACTCGGCTATGAGCGTCTTTTTTATGTTAAAAGTTGGTAAACAAGCATACGGCCCACCTGATGGTAAGTGGTTGCCGCAGCCCATGAGCGCTTGCAACACCATTAGTATATGCCACTCACGCGTTGCCAACCTCCAGATATTGGTTCTTAAATCTCGTCTGCCCAGTAATTTCACTAGCGTACAGTGCCCTTCAAACCGGAACACAGTAATGCCTAAGCACTACTATTTGGCGGCAGAATATTTGACACTGCGGTGGTACCTACCTAGCCGGCCTCTTGCAACAAAAGACCTACCACCAGTGTGACTGATTGCACTGGTGGAATAATCTCTGCTGTGACAGAGGTTATCCCAACAGCGGGCGATGGGCTCGTCACGTCCCGACGCCGGTAAAACATCCCGACGCCGGATGTTACTCTTTTCCGCAAAAATAATTGGGGTGACATTTGACACAAAGATTAAAAGATTATTACCAGGCTTAACACATATACTTTTAGATTACTCATTAGACATATTAGTCTTATGGAAAATAAAAATAACTTTGAGACAGTGGTCCAACATAACAACTACATACAATAAAGGGAGCCGAACCGATCACAGTTAAACTTCTTCTTCATCCTAGCATTATTCCCGGTATTTTAAGTACCCAGGGTCTGCTTATTACTCTTATCCGGATTTGACGGGTTACTAGTTTTTACGCAGAGCGATTGCCATCTGACCTCCGCAACCCTAAGGGCGAACTAGAACTCATTGGAGAAGAGCAATTTACTTATCAAGAGTTAACGATTATTACAGATCTTATTGATAATAACCGGAACCGACAGCTTAACGTGCTCTCCGAGGCACGGTGGAGAGACCCACACGGACAAACGCCCAGACCGAGACAGAAATTTTAACAAACATCTGCCCTAGCGGGAATCGAACCCGCAACCGTCGAGACTAAAGGCAGACTCGCTACCCACAACGCCACAACTGTGTCCATTACAGTTAAACTTAAACTTAAGCAACGGCGATTGCTTGCCATTCGACGGATAAATTGTTAAAAATATTGACGACGTTGTGTCGCAGCGGTAGCCAATGTGCTGCTGGCAGTGGGATCGATTCCCGCTCGGGACTGATGTTTGTATTGAACATACAAGTATGTGTTCCGGTCTGGATGTTTTTGTCCACGTCCTTGTGTATGATTCCGGACTGCACATAGGATACTTATATCCTAATCAAGGCTGTTGAGTGTGTAGTGTTTAGTAGGGTTCCGTAGTCAAATGGCAAAAACGGAACCCTTATAATTACGTCCTTTCAGTCTGTCCGTTTGTCCATCCGTAAGTCACAGTCATTTTACTCGGAGTCTATTAGTTCTATTTTATTATTATTTATTACGAGTGTTCAAGTATAAGATAAAAATAAAAGCATTATATTAATAAAATCGTATAATATTTTGATGTTAGGTTTTATACCTTCAACAGTAGTATTAAATTATCAGACTAATCCAGCTATGATTGAGGGATAAACCAATAAACGTCTAGACATACAATTCCACATTCATAATATTGATAGGATAAGAAATCTATCACATCATAAGTGGTTCGCATCGTTTAGAGGCGACGAGCGAAAGAATTCCTGTCCAACTGCCCAAATTTATTGGATAGTGATCATAATAATTCTAAAATCAATTATGGAATGTTATGATAATTCTTCAATTAAGCGTTTTATGAATATGCTTATGAAATAATAATTTTTAATAAATAATTTAAATGTTAAAATAAAATGTAAGTAAATATATAACATTATTAAAATTAATTGTTAAAGTTGAATTTAATGACAAATGATAGTATAATAACAATAATATTTTTAAGAACAATGTACTACTAACATTAGGACCATGTGTTGTCTGAAAATAAATTATTATTATTATTATAAGTAGTAGTAGTAGATACAAATAGACTGGCTCTGACAGAAATTCGGCGTAAAATACCAGTAACGCTCGCGTATGTTACAAGGAGAATGCCGGAGGTCCAATCTCCCACTCTCTCTGTTCTGTAGAGGGGCAATAAATGAGGAGAGATAACTTATAGGGCGTCGTCGTGTCGTACACACACTACAGTTCCCTTCCTTTTTTCCCTCGTCATCCCTTTCCTCCTATCTCTTAGGTTGGCAACGCGCATGTGATACTTCAAGCATCGCAAGCGATCATAGGTTGCGGTGACTGTTTACTATCAGGCGGATCGTATGTTTGTTTGCCAACCGTCGTGACTTAAAGCTTTAGGTAACTGCTTTTCATAGTCAGTTACGTTGAATTTTTGTTCAGCTTTTTTTATATATATATGCATATTATGTTTTGCATTTTCTGGATATTAGTATTATTATTGCTATACCTACTTTTAAATTTATACAAATTATTAATAATGAAATAAAATTTTAACGAGGAATGTTTATATATTATAGATAAGTAGGAGTCATTATTACCATGAATAAAAGTGAGAGGTCGTCTCTGTATACGCAAGTAGAAACCACTAATTGGATTGCGCTGAAATGCAGCTTGGTAATGTATTATATTTTTAGTACACTCAATCAGAACAGATGGTATCCCAGACGTGTATGTTTCCAAATCATACACTGTAGATATGAGCTACAGTACTAATAAAATTTACAGGCAAGTCATAAATTAAAATAAACTAGCTTCGCCTACTGCTTCGCTGGCGTAATCTATTTTTTTTTTTATGTTAGAAGTTGGCAAACAAGCACACAGCCTACCTGATGGTAAGTGGTTGCCGTAGCCTATGAGTGCTTGCAGCACCAGTAGTAGGTGCCACTAACGCGTTGCCAACCTCGAGATATTAGTTCTTAAATCTCGTCCGTCCAGTAATTTCACTAGCGTACAGTGCCCTTCAAACCGGAACACAGTAATGCCTAGGCACTACTATTTGGCGGCAGTATATTTGACACTGCGGTGGTACCTACCTAGCCGGCCTCTTGCAACAAAAGACCTACCACCAGTGTGACTGTTTGCACTGGTGGAATAATCTCTGCTGTGACAGATGTTATCCCAACAGCGGGCGATGGGGTCGTCACATCCCGACGCCGGTAAAATCAGAGAATCACTCTTTAATTTGTTTTATTTTCGTTTTAATAATGCATGGGACCTTAATTCTTTTTACCTTAAATAGAATGATCTTTACATCGCAGATAAAAATAGCCTAACATATAACATCAGTTAAAAACAGTCCAACCGTTTCTTAGATTAGGTGGAAAATGACAGAAATTACTTATACAACTTTCATATGCATTTAGTAGAAAGTTGTTATTTTTAAGTTATATAGGGACAATTTCATTTTATTTATTAGTAAACATTAAAAATGCTCTCGATATGAAAGGTAGTTTCATTTAAATCGTATAATGTGCCAAGCTTTTTATGCGAAAGAGCTACACGCGATTTTATACAATTTTATAAGCCCTCCGCACCCAATACTCTATATCAGCTACGTTTGGGACAACATTGAAAAATTATTTATCACGATGTATACACACCTCTGAATAACGGTCCATAACAGCAAAACTAAACATATTTCAAGACTAAATGGCTTAAGTAATCTTGATATTTGATATGGACACTATTAGGGCTTTAAATTATGACCAAATTGCGACACCGTTGTGGCGGTGTGGGTAGCGACACTGCCTTTAGCTTCGGCGATTACGGGTTCGATTCCTGCTTGGGCAGATGTTTCCATTGATCTTACAAATATCTGTTTCGAACTGGGCGTTTGTCTTTGTTGGTCTCCCCACCGTGCCTTGGAGAGCACAGCTGTCGGTCCCGATTGTTATCACATAACATCTGATAATTATCGCTTACTCTCGATAAGTAAATTGCTCTTATCCAATGAACTAATGGATCGCCCTTAGGGTTGCGGAGGTCCGATGACAATCACCGCTCTGTGTAAAAACTAGTAACATGTCGAATCTCGACAAGAGTAATAAGCAGGCCCTGGGTCAATAATAACGGGAATAATATAATAACTCATATAATAACGGGAATAATTGCAAAAAGAAGAAGAACGCTATTAAGGCGAGTACACATATATATATATATATATATATATATATATATATATATATATATATATATATATATTTAAATCGCCGAAGACTTCTTGCATCTATCCAAACTACCACCCTGCGGCGTCCACTATATGTAGCAAGATTTTAAATGTTTTTAATGCGTATGTATGAAGTTTTTATCAATATAATTACTAGAGTTTACGTGGATTTTCATTTTTATTTGATATGTTAATATTCAGTTTAAGACATTTCCTGCTAATTTAGCGCATCCGTTCATCACCAAAACTATCCAGCACAGTGAATATCTCCGTATACCTTCTACACACTGCACGGCTACTCATACCTCCATCAAAACTTACGTTCAAATCGATTCCATATAATGCCCCACATATATTACAAACGTTATGCGAGCAAAGTTACATCCAACAATTTTTGAAATGCTTGTGATTCCGAATACTGTTTTTGTATTATTGTATTCATCCTACTAGTCAACCCGCTTCCAGCTATAACAGTGATGATACTGTCTCTGGAGCAACAGATAATAATTTTTCCCACGACGGACGGAACGGAACGGAGGTGGTATATATGCGTGTAGGGTTAGGGGTTGTTTGTTTGTTACCATTTAGCTCAAACACTATTAAGCCCATTTCGATGTGGTTTTTCCAATAAAGAAAAACGTCGTCTCTCACAGAAAATCGGCGTAAAGTAACAGTAACTGTTGTTTGTGTTGTGTGTGCGAGCGCCTGAGGTCCAATCTCCCCCCTCTTTTCCGTTCCCTATTTTCCTTCTCATCCCTTGCCTCCAATTCCTTGGGTTGGCATCGCGCAGGTGATACTTCAGGTATCGCTAGCGTTCATAGGTTCCGGTGACTGCTTACCATCAGGCGGGCCGTATGGTTGTTTCCCAACCGTCATAACATTAATAAAAAAAGATTATACCCCGAGAGCGAAGCGAGAAATAGAAAAATTGTATTCCTATTTTGGTCTTATTTAATTAAGTTGTTTAATCATATTATAGTTTTTTCACTTTTTAGTTAGTATTTTTAAAGCAGTAAGTTTTTTATTTTCATCTAATAATTAATTTTATTATAAACTATATTGTCGGTAGATTTATAAATTATAATATAATAATAGTTATATGAGTGGGTAAAATATGTAGAAACAATGTCCTTTCATATTTACATCTAGTCGGATTATCAAAAATTGTATTTAAAACTTTTTCAATTATGTTTTAACACCCAGAGTGCGGTATTTCAAAATTCTTAATATATTCGAATTTATATGATACTATTTTTATATAACATCAAAACAAGGTTAATAGTGTAAAGAAATAAGTTTGCAGTGACATTTTTTAAATAAGTTTATAGGTATAACATTATAAATGTACATAATAAAAGGCATATAATAATATAGGATTCATTGTTTTACAATTTAGAACAAAACCCTCATAAAAATAAACATTGAAAACAACAAATCAATCATATTTGTAAACTATTAGCCGATATTAACCAATTTTAAAATTTTCTTAATCATTAACATCGCTAAATGTTTAGATTTATCAATTAACAATACCTTTCTAAAAATAATCTAGTAGCCAACTTAACTATCAACATCAGTTCAGTCTACAATTTAATTATTTGGTATGTATTGCGGAACATAAAATGTACTTAAACTAAACAGACACCTTTTCCTAAACAACTGGTAACCAATTCGCGTCTTACCGGGCGCGAGACGGAGCGCAGTATGTGTTAGCGGTAGCCGGTGGCCGGTTGGCGATTATGAGATATACTCGTACTAATGAAATCATTCGAATATAAAGATGTCTCGAGATATCTCGATTATAAGAATTAGTATTTGCAAGCGAGACACCATGATCGGTCAACTGGCACGAGATTCCTTCTCATCAAAATAACATATGTAAACCTCTTATGTTTTTGTGCTTTTATTATAAACTGTAAGAGTAGAATATAAATATACATAACAGCACGTGTTAGCCTTTTAAGTGTAATAATGTGCTTAAAAATCATATAAAATATTCTTATAGGAAGCATAAAACATAATAATTTTGTAAATACTTATTTGCTTTATGTACTTACGTATAACAACAAACAAAATAATGACTTCTCAATTCTTATCCAAAAAACAGGATTAGTAGTACAAATTAATAATAAAGTAGTAGTAATTTCATAATCGATTATCAACATTAGTGTTACAAAGTAATTCGATTATACTAATCATTCATAATCGCCCGCCACTATCTGTGTTCACAAACATGAACACGATGAAACATGCCACCGACCTTGCACCCTAAACGGCCCCCGAAGGTATCGCGCGTTCTCCCAATTTGAAATAAAATACTGGACGCAAGAAAATAGTCGTGGAGAATTGATAAAAACTTTAAAATAATTAATTCAATGGGATGCAATAAAATCTGCAACTTAAGCGCGGAATATACATTAAAATTATACACTCCTTAAAAAACGCCCTCCAAAATCCGCGCGGTCGATGGCTGAACTATAAAATACGCTGGAAAACATTTTAGTGACGAAATTGAGTCCATGCCAATTTTTTGTCCACATATTCTATTAATGAAAAATAATCGTTTGACCAAAAATGGTAGTTGGTTAATCTTGCGTCCGTATACCGGACGTATCAAGTCGGTCGGACGCAGTATCATTGGTAAAAGTCGCCATGTAGGACGCAACATGATTTGCAAGATGTATATATATATATATATACACATATATACACATACACTAGAACACGATTACGACTATAAGAACACTGTTAAGGTCTTTACTTTATACGGATTTGATAGTTTACTAGTTCTTACACAGAGCGGTGCTCTGGTTGATATGACCTCTGCAACCCTAATGGCAAACCAGTAACTCATTGGATAAGAGCAAATTACCTATCAAAAATTAACGATTTATTATCAGGATAACAACAGGGACCAACCGATTGTCGAGACTAAAGGCAGGTTCGCAGATCAAATACATGTGAAATAAATATCATAATCTCAGAAGATCTAGCTATAGATTTTGACCGTGAGATACGACCACACAGGAGCTCCTGTGGCTTTCCTAGTTAATAAGATAGTAGGTTATATTGTTGCACTAATAAGCCGCCATGTTGGGTACTACTTGAAAATTCTCAATACCCAACTCTAGGGTTTCAAACAACTTAAATATTCATCATAGGTTTGAACAAGAAGTGCCCACTTGTTGAATAAAATAACCCTCAGGGGCTTATGAAAGATGTTGGAAACGATGTATTATGAAAAGGTTCTAAGAGTGTTGTCTTTAAAAAGACTTTGTTATAACTGACACAGAGAATGCATTAAAGTCTTGGAAGCAATTGTATACAGTAGAGTAAGCACTTTGAAAAGTAGCATATTTTACAATTGCTATTATTAATGTTACTCTTCCGTATCTAATGTAGAAATGGCATTATCAAAGTGTCGAGTTTGAAACTACGATTCTTACGTTACTATTCGTAACTTCTTCCTACCATTTCTTAAGATTTTTTCGGGATAAAAACTATCCAGTCTTAATCCAAATTTTATCAATTCTTTTTTGATCTATTAAAAACATCTAAACTTTACATTTATTATGTTATAAGTAGGATAAGATCTGCTTCCTGGTTATGAGAAACGAATTATGTTATTATAACAGCAGAGATTATTCCACCAGTGCAATCAGTCATACTGGTGGTAGGTCTTTTGCTGCAAGAGGCCGGCTAGGTAGGTACCACCGCAGTGTCCAATATTCTGCCGCCAAATAGTAGTGCTTAGGCACTACTGTGTTCCGGTTTGAAGGGCATTGTAAGCTAGTGAAATTACTGGGCGAATGAGATTTAAGAACTAATATCTCGAGGTTGGCAACGCGCGAGTGGCACCTACTAATGGTGCTGCAAGCGCTCATAGGCTGCGGCAGCCACTTACCATCAGGTGGGCCGTATGCTTGTTTGCCAACTTCTAACATAAAAAAAAAATAATAATTATGTGGGGTTTCATGACAAAATGGTGCCCCACTAAAACCTTCTTGGTGGCAGACTTCAATACGTGTGACGGCTTACGGGGCTCGTGCAGAATAAGAACCTGTCAAGCATGTGCATCACGAGTAGCGGAGCGGCGTTTATTTTATCGAAAAATGCTCATTGGATCTTAAATAAATTTTGATCAGAATTTTCTCATTTAATAAACTTATTCTATTTATCTGTCTGATATTTCGTGACTCGAGCTTAAAAATAATAAAATAATTTTTATTAATAAATCCAATTGATTCAAATTAGCTTAATAATAGAAAATACGCTATTTAATATCGCACAGTCATCGTTAATTAGAATTAAAAATCTTAGGATAATTGCATGATAATTGGTAGATTAAATCATTTAATTCATTATTAATCTCAAGATTAAGCGATTTGCAATTGATTGATATTGTTTTACATAATAAACAAAAGACTTGTAATGAATTCAATACAATAACAAAATACAACATTTCCCTCTTTGTTATGTTACAAACATACCGTCTTTTTCTTCATTCATTCATTCATTCTTATCCCGATTCGACAGGTTTTTTGTTTTTAACTGTCTTGCACAATGGGCGAACCAGTAAGTTATTGTTTAAGAGCAAACTACCTATCTAGAGTTAACGATTACCTATCACCAGATGTTATGAAGACAAACGGGAGCAACAACTTGAACGTGTTCTCCGAGGCACAGTGGGGAGACCCACAAGGACAAACGCCCAGACCGAAAGAGATATTTGTAAGATCAATGTAAACATCTAGCCCGAGCGGGAATCAAACTCGCAAACGTCGAGGTTAAAGGCAGATTCCTCACACACACACACGTACAACGTCGTCGATGTTTGTATGTTTATAAATGTATTGACTATAATTGATAAAGGTCGTGATTATGTCAATGACACGATCCAGAATTATTTTGGGTTTTTTTTTATATCAATAATGTTATCATAAATATGTTCAAATTCGACGCAGTTGATACAATTTTGTAGGAACACGTTTATGATGTGTGATTTATTAATTCAATCAACCAATTAACGTCACAGCAAATCCCTACTTATATTATAAATGTAAAAGTTTGGATGGATGGATGTTGTTACTTTTTCACCTAAAAACTATTTTATTGATTTGTATGAAATGTAGTACACATATAGTTTATTACCTGTATTGATATATATGTCAGATGTTAGATATAACTTTCCTATTTTGTAGGTAGCTTATTAACTATCCTGATATTGTGTGGTTACGTGATAATTATACCGATATTTGAAAAGTGTAAAAGAATTTTTAATCGTGTAATTGGGTTAGTTGAAATTGTGCCATGAAACAATAAATATTTACTACGTTTTTCTGCCGTTTCTTTAAAAAAAAATATAAGAAAATCGCTCGCTCCGTAAATATAGGATACTTTTTCTCCCGAAAAATATTGGATTCCCGTGGGATCATCAGAAAACTACATAAAGCGGGCGGAGGCGCGGGACAGCTAGTAAGTTATTATAAAATTAAAATTCATGAAATACACTATGAAATCATTTCATACTGAAAATTCAGTGTTTGTTTAAAATAACTTTAAACTAATAAAGTTTTCGTGGAACTATAAAGTTTCGAGAAGTGCCCGTAGTTTAAAGATGTTCCAAGCTAAGAAAATTAAGCAAAGCGCGCTTCTTAGGACTCTCTCATTTACTTCATAAAGCCATCATTCAAGATAAAAAAGGTAATTTTCCTATAAATTAGTTCTATTCATAGAAATTTTAGCCACTATTGTTGGTTGACATCCATACTTTCATTAAGGCAGAATGTGTAATTAAAACTTATTAGGCCACTTGTCACTACTAATTCACTAGCGTAAATAAAACAAGGTGTTGTCCGCGCGTGAGTATAACGATTTTCATAGCACCTTTAAATCAATGTAGAAATAACTTTTACCCAAACACACTTTCATCCTATATTTCACCTCCTTCAAGTTAGCCTGTAACCTTATCCACGAACCTAGCTATATCTATACCAAAATTCATTATAATCGGTTAGGCTATTTAGGCACGAAAGCGTCACAAACATACAAACAAGCTCACTTTCACATTTATTATAAACACTATAGCTTCTGCGCGCGGCTTCGCCCGCGTTAATATCAATTGTCATGCGATCTTTGAACCCCCAATCCAACTCTTCCGGGGTGGAATTTTTGAAAACATTAAACACGTGTTTCGTTATCTTTAGTCGTTCGTCAAAAATCAAAAGTTTCACGATTCAAAAATGATGGACTTCCATACAAAGATTCAACCCCTTTTCACCCCCTTTTTCGAAAAATCCTTTCTTAGTGTTCGTTTACGTTTTAAAAACAACACCTGTGAAAAAAATCAGCTTTTAATGTCCAAGTCTTTAGGATGAGGTTTGATATGTAAGTCCGGTCTCCTCCTTTTATATAAATAGATTTATTGATAAAGGCAACACTATCCTAGCATCCTAGTGTTGTATGTTACGAGTATATAATATATTATAATACCGCTATTATTATATAAATACTGCAGCAAAAAGCGTTGCTGAACTGCATACTTTATATAAAAAAATATTGTATACTTTAAAATGTTCTGTATGCATAAATATTTTAATTGAAGAATTTAATATTCAGATTTATATTTACATATTTCATATTTTATTAAGCTTTTATAATCGAAATATTTTTAAATTAAACATGGCTTTAATAACTGAAATATTTTAAAATTTCAACACATTAAATGCATGGAGTATTCGTTTCAGATCTACGCTTGAAATAAAATAGCGTGACAAGATGTAGAGTATAGTTTTTATTTTTAAAGAATATTAGGAATGCGGTTTCAAGCCGTTACTAATATTCCTATTGCCCCTCCAAATAAGCTCCAAGCTTGCGGTAGGAGTGGGTACAACAATAGCTCAAGGGGGTCAGGATCGAACCAGCGAGTCTTGCATTATCGGGGAGAAGTCTGCCCGCGGCCTCGCGCGCCTTTATAGTGTTTTGTAATATGCCATCTGAATGAATGAGTAAAACTTCTAAAACTTATTTCCAAATGTATACGCTCTGTAGTACGTTTTTTGATAATCTTACGGGAACCTAACATTTTATCCTAAGCACCCCTAACATTTTACCGAGATAAAAAGTAGCCTACGCACTATTCCAGTCTCATCCAGATTCGTTCAGCCGTCCTAGCGTGTAAGAATAACAAACATTCAACCGACCGTCACCGTTATAATATTGGTTACAAGTAAAATTATGGAAATCCTGTGCTATTAATGAAATGATGTTACTGGTGGTAAGCCTTTTATTACAAGGCTGGTTAGGTACCATCGATCGACGTCGGGATGTGACGACCCCATCGCCCGCTGTTGGGATAACCTCTGTCACAGTAGAGATTATTGCACCAGCGCAATCAGTCACACTGGTGGTAGGTCTTTTGTTGCAAGAGGCCGGCTAGGTAGGTGCCACCGCAGTGTCAAATATTCTGCCGCCAAATAGTTGTGCTTAAGCATTACTGTGTTCCGGTTTGAAAGGCACTGTGTACGCTAGTAAAATTACTGGGCAGAGGAGATTTAAGAACCAATATCTCGAGGTTGGCAACGCGTGAGTGGCACCTACTAATAGTGCTGCCAGCGCTCATAGGCTACGGCAACCACTTACCATCAGGTTGGCTTATTTGCCAACTTGTAACACAAAAAAAAAAAAAAAATCGAGGTATCAGATATTCTACCGCAAACCAACTACCACCTAAAAATTGCTTTTGCAAGCGCTCATAGGCTACGACAACAGCTTATCTTCACATGGGCAAGATCAATTACGTTTTGAAAATAAAAACCAGCCTGTACAATTATTATAACATTGAGTATAAAATTATTGCGAAAAATTACGCGAAATATTTTCTTATATAGTGATCATTCTATTTTATTTAACGCATCGGCATAGGAATTGTCTAAAAAAATGGTCGTGGATTTAATTTCCGCTCGTAGCATTAAACCACTGAGATTTTTTTTATAATGCCTTTGTGCTCCATCAAGCTACGCAGAACACGATTAAATATTTAAGTTTTATTTTTATTTTTGTCACAAAAAGGCGTATACTTTTACGTTTTCGAGAGTTTTCGCAATTATTTGCTGGATTCTGCCTATTAATATAATATAATATAATGTAAATTTAATAGATCAATAATTTTTACAAAGAGCGAATGCTTCCACAACCAATATAAAAGCCAACCGGTACCTCATTGGAAAAAATTCCTTACCAAAGGTAAATATTATTATTAGATATTAGCGAATAACAACTGAATTCGACGACTTGACTACCGTTGTGGCGTGTCGCTAAGCGAGCCTGCCTTTAGTCTCGACGGTCGCGGGGTTGATTCCCGGTCGGGGCAGATGTTTGTTATAAATATCTGTTTCGGTTTGACCGTTTGTATTTGTGGATCTCCCGTGTCCCGGAAAACACGTTAAGCTGTCGGTCCCAGTTGCTATCCGTACCCGCGTTAACATCTGATAATAATCGGTCGCTATCTCTTGATAGGTAATTTGCTCTTATCTGATGAGTTACTGGTTCACCCATTGGTTTACAGAGGTGAGATGGCAATCGATCTTTGTTAAAACTAGTATGCTCTCAAAACAGGATAAAAGTATAAGCAGACCCTTGATAAATACCGGGAATAATGCGCTAAATACCGGGAATAATGCTAGGAAGAAGAACGTATAAGGGTATATTTTTGAAAATGGCATCACACAATAAATAATGAATAGCAAAATATGACAAAATTCATGAAAAAAAAACAAAATTCAACGCTAAGAACTGCGTCAGTAATCTAAATTCTTTATTTATTTCGATCATTATCACAAATTCTTATAGTGAAACTTTTAATGGCGTTCTTCGAATAAACTTCATTGGTTATGCGAGCCATAAAGTCTTAGATAATTGATCTAATAAAGATTGGTCGCAATGAGAGCAATAATAAAAATATGTTGAAGAAAATAATGACTGTGGTCTTAGATATGAAAGATGATGAATTGTCTCCAAAAAAGAAGACAAAAGAGAAGCTATTACAAATTACTATTAATTATATTCACAATAATGTGTTAATAGTAGATAATCTTTACATATAAATACCATTGAAGTCTCTGTTTGTTATTCCAAATTAATAGCTTTTCACTAAATGCATATGAAAGTAAATACGGTACTTACATTTAAAAAAAAACAATTTTTAAAAATTTTGTCTGATAACGGGACTTTTACTGATAGAAATCTGATGCTGTAAGAAGTGTTAACACGTAGTCGCAAGCACTCGTTGGTCTTCTTCAATAAAATACTAGTTTCAACTTAATACTAGTTTCAACTTTCAGCTAATTTATTAACAACTGTAATCACTATCGCGTCCAAATATCAACTGAGTGCTTTGGAGAATTACAGCCGCTTTTATAGTACTCGACAAACTGTCGGTAAAACAAAGCGGGTAGATTTATATTTCAATCAAAATGTCACAATCATGTTCTTTCTATTTATGATTCATTAGAAACAATTATTAAACTATTATGTACAAAATATGCTATTTTCACAATTTATATATAAAATATACTTTTTCACAGAAGTAATTTAGGCTACTTTTATTTGAGGAGAAAAATTAGGATAGAAAAGAATAGGATAGGAAAGGGAAATCGTTACTGCGGTCGCAGCTAGTTTTAAATAAAACCCACAAACTAGTTCCAGAATTACCATAATCAGTAAGCCCCGTATCATTTCAGGGCAGCTATGTCAATTCGAAATCAAATTATGTAGTGATTACGTAGGATTATCACGATCTAATATATTGATACGATAAATTGATAACAACAGTCTCACGCAGCTGAGTTCAGGAGAGATTACTAGATTGTTACTGTATAATTACATAGTGTGCACAGGCAAATAATAAGTAGGTATTTGTTATTTAATTAATTAAGTCATCGGGAGGTGATCCCATTGCCCGCTGGTGGGATAATCTCTGTCACAGCAGAGATTATTCCACCAGTGCTATCAGTCACACTAGTGGTACGTATATTGATGCAAGAGGACGGCTAGATAGGTAACTACCACATTGTTAAATATTCTACCGCAAAGCAGTAGTGTCTTTGGCATTAGTGTGTTTCGGTTTGAAGGGCACTGTAGGCTAGTCAAATTACTGGGCAAAGTACATCTATGCACCAATATCTCGAGGTTGGCAACGCGTGAGTGGCACCCACTAATGGTAAGCTAATTGTAAGCGATCGTAGGCTACGGCAACCGCTTACATTCCGGTGGGAAGGCTGCTTGCCAACTTAGTGACATAAAAAAATATATATCATTGAAGAACAACGGTCTTCATTGTGATAGTTATATCCTGTGTTAGGACCGGGAAAATACACAATTACGAATATGTAACATACATTTTAAATACAAATATCTTTATTTTTCGAAATCTACAAACCATAGAGACATACGATTATCAAACCAAGAGCAGTATTTATTATTACAAGCAAGGTTAATCGTTTTTAACACATGGTTATTGTATAAATATGTTAAAATTAATGTTAAGCTGAAGCCAATGATCGCTCGATTAACGGAGATAACGATTTTGTTCAGATTTATAAACGAACATTGGATTGAAAAACATGATACTTAGATAACATTTTGTTGTTAACTAGATTTTAACTATCTTAATGCTCTTTCGACCTTGTTTGTACGTTAATGTCACAAGAAATATAAGACCCTTTGTGCTTCAAGTGCTCAGTTAAGACTTTTTCACATACAAAAGGAAAGTGTTGAGCACTTTATTCTGCTTTGCCAGAGTTCAAGTGTAAGTACAAAGAGTGTTTTTTTTTATTTCACAAAGGTGGCAAAATGACCCTCCGAAGTATATGTAATCACTTGCAATATCAGATACAAGATGAACTTTGTAATCAACACGTACATCTCTCCTCCCTCGTTATCCCCACAAATGTGTGTGTTCGGTGAATGTCTGACCTCAGGTTCTTACACATATCGAAAAAATACAACTATTGGTACTTGCGAGCCTGCGCTCGTTATGGACACAAATTCCTGAGGCCAAGTTCTTATACACTACTAATACATTATTATAATTATACTATGAGTAATGGGCTGAATGGATTTTTTTAATTTTACATGTTTTAGTGCCAGGCTAGCCATTGTCGTTCCAGCACAATTAATGAGCCGGCTCGAACGAGGAATTACTACCTTCTCACAGAAAATCGGCACAATATCCCACCCTCTCTGTTCCTTTACTTTCCCCTTCTCATCCCTTCCCTCCTATCTTTTGGATTGGCAACGCGCATGTGATACTTCAAGTATCGCGTTTCGTAGATTGCGAGGACTGCTTACCATCAGGGGGTTCGTAAACTTGTTTGCCAACCGTCAAAAAAGAGAAATATATATATTGCCAGTGAGTTTCATTTGTGACGTGAGCAATGACGTAAAGATTTTATGAAGCACTTTTCCTACAGACAGAAATAGGAATGAGTATGAAATCCGGATTTGAAGATAAGTCTACGAAAGTATGTAGTTGGCCTTTTGCTCGGGAATTAAGAAAGGCGAAAATCGAGGTTAATGGAAATTTATCCCTCAAGGGCATAAAAACGTCCTTAAAATGTCTGTGGAAGTTTCCTTAGTACTTTGGTTAATGTAGTATTTACACTTTTGGTAAATAAATTTGACACCGTTGTGGCATTGTGGGTAGTCTGCCTTTAGCCTCGACGGTTACAGGTTCGATTCCCACTCAGGCAGATGCACTTAGATCTTACAAACATCTGCTTCGTCGGTCTGGGCGTTTGTCCTTGTGGGTCTCTGAGGAGCCTTGGAAAGCATGTTAAGCTGTCGGTCCCGGTTGTTATTACATAACATCTAATAATAATCGTTAACTCTTGTTAAGTAAATTGCTATTATCCAATGAGTTACTGGTTCGACCTTAGGGTTACGGAGGTCAGATGGCAATCGCTCTGTGTAAAAATAGTAACCTGTCAATGGACAAGAGTACTAAGCAGACCCTGGATAAATAATACCGGGACCGGGTAAACTCGTATAGTACCGGGAATAATGCTAGAAAGAATAAGAAGACACTTTTGGTAAATAATAAAGAATAATATGTTCTGTTTGCAGAAATTTAAAATCTATATGAGTTTATGTAGTTGGCACGATCTGAACCAAAAGAAAGTCTTAAAAGTTGACGCATGTCTAATCTTTAAAAGAATATCAATAAATTTACGTGTAGTAAATGTGGTAAGCTAGTCATAAACAGTCTCTCGGGTGATAAACAAGTCGACGGCCTATCTAATGCTGAGGCTCTAAGGCTGAGGCGGCTTAACGTTAGTACTTTAAACTATGCGTAAGGGCGTTAAGGTAGGAGAACTCAAAATTCCACCTTTACCACCTCGATGTCTGGAAAAACAGCGTTATTTAAAAGACATTTTCTTCCTGTCACAACCACTTTGTAGAATCAACTTCCACCGGTGGTCTTTCCGAACCGATACGACCTGGGAACCTTCAAGAAGAGCCTATTCATTGCTTAAGGGTCGGCAACGCACCTGCATGCCCTCTGGTGTTGCAGATGTTCATGGGCGGCGGTGATCGCTTAACATCAGGTGAGCCTCCTGCCCGTTTGCCCCTCTTACATATAAAAAGAGGGAAAAGAGCTATTGCGTCTAGTCCTTGCTCATATACAATGAACGAAACAGAACAACGCGAATACCTACTACTTCACGTTACTAATCAACTAGAGGTTAGTATAACTTCATTCAAACTGACTCACTCATGTTACCGTAAATTAATGATTACTGGACTGGGCGTCGAAGGAGGCGTCTCTTTCAACCCCCTTAATAATGACGTAGGTGATGGAATCCATCATCAATCCATCATGGACGATCAGATGAGGATCCATCAGCGATGGATGCAACCTCCAAGCTTCAAGACCAGAAAATTTACCAAAAGAAAGGTCCTCTGCAAGAGGTCTGACGCTTCCGGGGCCGCGGATGAATACGAAAGTATAGCCGTAGCCTCGGCGTAGGGCGTGTTGATGAAACATAGACAAAATCTCTTATAGAGAGGTATCCATGAAGGATTTCCCCACAATAAAATAATAAATAAATTAATGAGTACTGACTTTACTTATGAGTCTTACTAGTGGTAGGCCTTTTGTTGCGCGAGACCGACTAGGTAGGTACCACCGCAGTGTCATGTATTCTACCGTAAAGCAGTATTCAAGAACCAATATCTCAACGTTGGCCACGCGTGATTGATATCTACAAATGTATCGTGCTGAGAACTAAGAAAAGGCTTGCTAACTTAGTAACGTTGAAAATAATAATAATAAATAAACGCTGCACACTCAACAGCCCCCATTAGGATAGTGTTATCCTGTGTCGGGGTCCGGAAACATTCACAATGACAAGGACAAATACACCCAGACCGGAAAATATGCTTGCATGGTCAATACAACCATATTATGCTCCGAGCGGGTATCGAACCCGCGACCTGTGGCGTTTAAGGCAGGTTCGCTACCGCTGCGCCACAACTTCGTCAAACTTAAAAAAAAAACTTAAATATTGCAATTATTTAACCATGTTTACTCTTTTGCAGATAATTTGATAAATTAATATTGTCATTTTATATTTGCATCGAAAGCGTAACGCCGGCAAACATTGTCAATTTATATTTGCATCAAATACGTCATGAATATTTGTGATATTTGGATCAAGTTTACTCTTTAAATATTCATGCCCACGTTAAGCCGTCAGCCTTTGCTATCGTCACAAAGTCATTTATTTACTACGTATAAGTATTTTGGTAATAAAATGTATGTGATTTGAAAATAACTGGAAAACATCGTTACACAATCTTACTTAAGTCATCAAAACTTTTTTGTTATTAATTGGTAAACAAGCAGACGGCCCACCTGATGGTAAGTGGTTGCCGTAGCCTATGAGCGCTTGCAGCACCATTAGTAGGTGCCACTCACGCGTTGCCAACCACAATATATTAGTTCTCAAATCTCCTCTGCCCAGTAATTTCACTAGCCTACAGTGCCCTTCAAACCGGAACACAGTAATGCCTAAGCACTACTATTTGACGGCAGAATATTTGACACTGCGGTGGTACCTACCTAGCCGGCCTCTTGCAACAAAAGAGCTACCACCAGTGTGACTGATTGCACTGGTGGAATAATCTCTGCTGTGAAAGAGGTTATCCCAACAGCGGCCGATGGGGTCGTCACATCCCGACGCCGGGAAATTATTTAAATTAATATAAAATTTAACGGCTAAAACTCAGGTTCAATCGTTGTGGACGACGACGACGAGACGACGTTGTGGTTTATTTACTTATTTAAAAATCTGTTTACACACATGCGCACAATCGCACAGTGCGAGTTGCCACCACTCACTCCGAAACTAGTCGGTACCCAAACCGATAGAACGAGAGTTTTGCGCGTTAAATTTTACAATCCAAGTACAGATATTCAATAACATTATAATACTCGAAGTTTCTAGTTATAGTAGTAGCGCGGAGGTCAAATGGCGATCGCTTTGTTACAAGTGTACAAAACAAACTGTCGAACTTATGTTTGAGCAAATTTATGAACAAAATTCTAGAATTTATTGCTTATACAAACATTATAAGTAAGTATACAAACCTGAAGTCACAAGTAACAATACAATAAGTATTGCGTTTGGATCCATGATGATGGGTCATCCAGAAGCCCAAATCCTCACTTTCTGATCATCTCTTTTTATTTCCCATATTTGTCCCCTCGTTTCCTTGGGTGGGCAAGATGTTTGTAATACTAATGGTATTATAAGCGTGTATAGGGTGACTGCTTACCATCAGATGAGTCGTATATGCTTGCTTGCCAACTTAGTGAAATAAAGAAAATGTAAGTCTATGACTTTACCTCGCTAAGCTCAGTAGAAATATAACAAAAATATCATCGCATAACAGGTTAAGTAATTGTTAGGTTTTGCCATTTTAACCATGTAACTGTTTCTATAAAATTAACATAAATGTCAAAAATATGGAGAAGTAAAGATAACACATAAATTTTGAATAATAAATAAAATATTATTTGAATCCTTTGTTTAAATATAATGTTTCATTAAATAATAATATATAAATATACAAAAACACGTCATTGAACTTATCTTTATATGTATATAATAAAATCATCATTTTATTATTACTGTTTTCTTGATTACAATGATATTAAATAACATTATATTATAATAAAATGATGATAGAATCATTGAATGAATGAATAAATGAATGATTGAATGAAATAATGAATGAATGGTGTACTAAGTATTAAAATTGGTTGCTATGATTAAATAATTGAAATGTATTGATAATTCATAGATTTGCGTAGTTTCTTATGCTTTTTGTGTCGGTAGCCCGTATATTATATTATATGATTGAATGAAATAATAAATGAATATGGAGATGGTAAATAATATAAATAATATTTTATATACCTTAATTAAAATCAGTTTACATAAACTGTTTGAAATACAAATTCTCAATACGAATTCTGTAGCGAAACATTAAAAATAAAATTTTATAACCAAAACTTGATAAAAACTCTCATAAAAACGACTAAAGAAAAGATAATATATTAAAGAAAAACTTTAGCTTTCGTCGTTTCATTTCTTTTAATGGTTTAAAAACATCTCAGATATCAAAATTTTTCATTGTTACTATTTCAAATCATAATACCCATTTTAACCACGCCCACAACCTGAACGACCCACATTAGGACAATAATATCCTGTGCCTGTAGTCTGGAAACAGACTAGCACAAGTACAACCCAGACCGGAACACAAGCCAAAAACATCTGCCTCGAGAGAGAATGGAACCTGCGAGTGATGGTTTCACTTTCGCTGTGCCACACCAGTTGTCAAACAAAGATTATATTTTGACCAAATTATATAAAATATATTTATTCAATACTTATTTGTTGTAAGTCAAATTCTACCACAAGAAAGAAAAAAATTGAGAAATAGAAAAATCGGGCAAGTGCGAGTCGGACTCACGCACGAAGCTTTCCGTATAAAGACGGCAATAAAATCACGTTTGTTGTATGGGAGCTCCCATAATTATTAATTTTATTTTGTTTTTAGTATTTGGTGTTATAGCGGCAACAGAAATACAATCTGTGAAAATTTCAACTGTCTAACTATCACAGTTCATGAGATACAGCCTGATGACGGACAGACAGCGTACCCTTAGAAGTGGTACTGTGGCCCTTTAGGTACGGAACCCTAGTGTACAAAAATTTACCTCGATTCTTACTTAAATACATCACAACGCCTCACATGACGATTCTCACATACATAATTCATGCAGGAATACTAATCACTTGTAACAGACATGACAGTATGCTTCTTCTTATACATGAATAATTTTCGTTTTAATTTCTAATTAATAATGCGTATTTCAAGAGTTTATACAACAGTTATTATTTTTGTTTTCATAACACCTGAACGCTTACAATATTAATAGTATTTTATGCGTATTACAAAAGGATAGAAGGACAAAATAAAGCCTCCTATTCTCTATTGCTCCTATATTATATTTACCCAGGGTCTGCTTATTACTCTTATCCGGATTTCACAGGTTACTAGTTTTTACACAGCGATTGCCTTTTGACCTTCGAAACCCTAGCGGCGAAGCAATCAAGAGCTAAGGATTAAAGTGCTCTCTGAAGCACGTTGAATGGGTGGCTGGTGTTCAGGCACGGAAAAAAATAAAAGTCCAGACCGAAACAGATATTTGTAAAATCAATGCAAGCATCTGCCCTGAGCGGGAATCGAACTTGCAAACGGGATAAAAATTAAAACAAAAAAATAAGAAGAAAAAATTAATATTGCTAAGTTAAATATTGGCACAGAACGCACCGACTTCTCAAGAAAGTGTAGTCAATAAAAAATATTTATTTTTCGCTTTTTTACACTAGGGTGGTACGGAAACCTTAACGTGAGTGCGTCACGCACTTGGCCTGGTTATTGTATACTGATTAGTATAATTATCATGGGCGTAGCGAGGTAGGAGCAATAGGGGGCAGATCTCCTACCCTGGATATCTATCTGAACTGTTTAACCAATATTTTTTTACGGCAGTAGAGCCATGCTTCTCTCAGCAGAAATGGGTCGGCTCGACCGGGGAAGGACTACCCTTTCACAGAAAATCAGCGTCAAGTATCATTGGGTACTGTTGCGTTTCGTGCGATGAGTGAAAGCGCTGGAGGGCAAATATCCCATCCCCTCTGTTCCTTTCCTTTTTTTCCTTCTCATCCAGTCCCTCCTGTTCCTTGAGTTGGCAACGCCCTTGTGATACTTCAAGTATCTCAAGCGTTCATAGGTTGCGGTGACTGCTTACCATCAGGCGGACCGTATGCTTGTTTGCCAACCATCATGACATAAAAAAACAAAAGCTGAGAGTTGCCATTTTGCCCCCTCTACGTCCTAAATTAAGATTTTGCCCTCCTCTGGGTCAAATCCTGGCTACACCCGTGATAATTATAGTGTAGACCTTAGATAATCCAAGTTGGCCATTTGTTAATTACGCTATTTTTATAATTCTTACGTAAGAATTTCATAAGACAAAGTATTCTTTTTAACACATTTATTATTAATAAACTATGAATATTTAAATATTTACTAATTATATTGATAAGATGAATGTCACGAATGAAGATAATAAACGTAGTCTAAATATAGATAATAAAAGTTATTTATATAAATATATTGTGTTATCTTTTTACGAGTTCTTTTATTTAATGAAACCAATCTTAAAGTCTTAGCTATATCTTTAAATATATTACAGCATGAAGAATGTCTTGTATGAACGCGTTATTCTAAATAGAAGTATTCCCAGTATTTTTCTAATGGTCTGCTTACTATTCCTATCCGGATTTCCGGGTACTAATTTTTACAAAACCATTGCCATCTGACCTTTAACGTGCAATAACTCATTGTTTAAGAGCAATTTACGTATCAAGAGTTAAAGATTATTATTAGATGCTATATGATAACAACGGGAAATCCCACTCCCTTCCTCCTATCCCTCGGGTTGGCATACGCATGTGATACGTCAAGTATCGCAAGCGTTCAAGGATTACGATGACTGATTACCATCAGAAACTGACAACCTTAATGTAATAAAAAAGGGCATTTAATATTCGTTAAAAAAAGAGTTTTTAACAAGAAAATAACCAAAAAGAGAATTATGTAGATAGGTTTTGGTTGATAAAATGTAGTATCGTTTAAGGTCACTAACCTCTTTATCAATCTTGATTTCTCGCGATACAAAGAGTTTCTGGTTAGATTTTCCGTAACAAAATATTTATTGTTAATTTATTATTTTGCGAGATTTTATGACATGTTTATGTGCGAGATTTAAAAAATGAAATAATAATAAAATATTACTTTCATATTATTTACCACTACATAGTATAAAACAAAATCGCTTTCTCTGTCCCTATGAATGCTTGAATCTTTAAAACTACGCAACGGATTTTGATACGGTTTTTTTAATAGATAGAGTGATTGAAGAGGAAGGTTTGTATGTATAAAAATAGAGAAAAAAAAATCATTTTTGAGGTTTCTAATGTGATGTCGTAAATAATTACATTTAACGCGTGCGGGCCACGGGCAGTAATGAATAAATCAAAACTATTGGATCGATTTTAATCATTTTTTCAGTGATTGATATAGGCTATATATTTTATACCCGTGCGAAGCCGGAGCGGGCCGCTACTAATTTTTAAATCTGAATTCCTATAAAAATGATTATATCGGAATAAATTTTATAATTAATAATGTTTATATTGTAATTGCAATAGTAATAACTTACAATATTACGATGACGTTGTGGCGCAGCGGTATCGATTCCGCTTTAAGCGACACAAGTCATGGGCTTAGTCCCGTTCAGAGCATGAATTTGTATTTACAACAAAGGCACGTGTTCCAGTCTGGTGTGTTTGTCGTTGTGTATGTTTCCGGACGCCCGACACAGGATATCACTATCCTAATGGGGCAATTGAGTGTGTAGCGTTTATTTACTTATTTCCAATACTGCTGGACCGAAATAAAATTTTTATTTCCATTCAATCCAGTTCAGTGCAAAATAGCTTTTAAGATAAATGATGTTGAAATGAACAAAGTTTAAACAGAACTCAGGAGATCTGATAAATTAATCGCGCAGATTTGATTTGATAAATTATATAAGACGAATCCCGTCAACAGTTTCTTCGGATAACTTCAGAAATTCCAATACGATGGTCTGTATGACTGTACTACTAATATATTTTTTATTTTTTTTTGTAAAAGTTTTACTGTAAAATAGTCGGAAAAAAGTTTAGCGGCTAAAAAAATGTTCTTATTTCATTACTATGTTTGTTATTTTTGGTTCTACGACAAAAAGTTAAGGAGTGTTTCCGGCGTCGAGATGTTACGACCCCATCGCCCGCTGTTGGGATAACCTCTTTCACAGCAGAGATTATTCCACCAGTGCAATCAGTCACACTGGTGGTAGCTCTTTTGTTGCAAGAGGCCGGCTAAGTACCACCGCAGTGTCAAATATTCTGCCGTCAAA
The DNA here is from genome assembly GCA_023373885.1 of Hestina assimilis. Taxonomy (NCBI): domain Eukaryota; kingdom Metazoa; phylum Arthropoda; class Insecta; order Lepidoptera; family Nymphalidae; genus Hestina; species Hestina assimilis. The sequence continues at coordinate 5,285,009 of CM041762.1, read as the reverse complement.
TAGTAGTGCTTAGGCATTACTGTGTTCCGGTTTGAAGGGCACTGTACGCTAGTTAAATTACTGGGCAGCTGAGATTTAAGAACCAATATCTCGAGGTTGGCAACGTGTGAGTGGCACCTACTAATGATGCTGCAAGCGCTCATAGGCTACGGCAACCACTTACAATCAGGTGGACCGTATGCTTGTGTGCCAACTTGTAACATAAAAAAAAGTATTTAATTTACGATTAGTTGTGAATTTCCAATTCCTTTTCCAAAATGGCGGTTAATCCATAATGGTTGCAAGCCCACAAACTTGAATTTAGCACTATACCTACTCTCCTCCTCGATTTAAGTGACTTGACTCTTTAATAGTTATCAGCATACGGGAAAATGACAGGCTGTTATTATGTAGTACTAATTTCATTGTGGTATTACCATTTTCATATTAAATAGTATTAAAAAAAATATTCTGATTTATAAAATTGCTATATCTGTTTCAAAAATAAATATACAAAAATACAGTACGTAAGTTACGTATAAACGAAAATTAAAAGTAGTTAGAATAATTATATCTTTCGGTTTTAAAATTTAACGACGAAACTAAAAATAACGAAAAGTTCCCGACATGTTCGAAAAATGTTATCATTAAAATGCCCAAGCGAATTTTAGCGAAGCTTCGCGTAACTTGCGACAATACCCTAGTCGTTTTTAATTAATTTCGTTTGTATCCGATTTTCCCGGAAGAGGGGTATTTTTGTACATATTTTGTGTGATTGCGCTTATTAGTAGGTATGATAGGTGGCGGCCGGATTAATGTAGCTTTTTTATTTAGTTATACTTCATTTACTTAATATTATAAAATTGTTGAAATTTATACGTTTGGATGTCTGTTACTCAATCACACAAAAACAACGAAACAGATTTGAGTGAAATTTCACACAGAGATAGAATATTACCTCAATCCAGGTAACATAAGGTACTTTTATTTCTAAGAAATAACAGATAACGTAATCAAGTTATGCTCTGTAGTGACACAGCAAAACTTGAAGAAGATTCTTGTTTGTGACTAAGTTGGCAAGCAAGCATACGGGCCTGATAGTAAGCGATTGCCGTAGCCTATGAGCGCTTGCAACACCAATTAGTACGTGCCACTCACGCGTCGCCAACTTCGAGATATTTGTTCTTAAACCTCCTTTGCCCAGTAATTTCACTAGCCTACAGTGTCCTTTAAATCGAAACACAGTAATGTCAAAGACACTACTGCTTTGCGGTAGAACTGACACTGCGGTGGTACCTATCTAGCTGGCCTCTTGCAACAAAAGACCTACCAGTAAAAATATTAAATAGAGGATAAAACGCGGGCGAAGCTGCGGGTAGATGCTAGTATAAAAATAAAATTTATAATTTTACATTTAGATATAAACAAAAGTGTATAAGTATTTTATCCTATTTATTATTCAAACAATATAAGTACAGGAGCACCTAGCGGAACATATTAATTTAGATAAAAATAAATTTACTCAAACTCGCCTAGTACAAAGTATAATGTACTTAATTCAAATATGAACAAAGGATTCGCTTTAGTATAATATTTTCAGCGCATTGTGATGAACTGAATTTTCTGAGTTTTAGGACTCCGTACTTATGGGTAGCAACGAAACCATATTACTTAGCCTCCGCTGTCCGCCCGTCTGTTCCATACAAAAAACTTGATTTGACGTTTTTTGCTGTATGTCATGAACCGTTAAGTTAGTTGTTAGTTAAATAATTGGAAAATAAAATTTTGATAGACAGTGAATTTCTATGGCCGCTGTCGTTGCAAAAAAATCAATAATGTCCTTCGTGCGTGAGTCCGACATGCACTTGACCGGTTTTTATGTTAATTTTACAATTTATATAAAATAAATTGAATAGTTTTATCTCAAACTCAAAATATTCGTTATTCAAAAAGGTCTTGAGGCACTTTTGAATCGTCTAATATAGTCAGTACAATAATTACATGCCTCGCTATCCGCAATAATTTATTATAAGGAGTAATAGGCTTTATTTAGTAGACACTGCTCAATATATCATTTAAATTTCAATTCAAAACTATAAGGGGAATTTTATTATAGAAGTGTTTAATATATTGTTTCGTGTATTTATATAATAGAAGTGTTTCAGTGTATACATTCGTACACAGAAACTTAGTAAGGCGAAAGCCCTTCAGGCAATTACAACATTGAATTTCGATTTTATGCTCCTGGCTACTGTCAAACACTATAAAATAGTAGTATAAACTAAAATAGAAATTCGAAATTTTTATACTTGAAAATATTTTACATGTTCGAATGATGAATGAAAGGTGTAAATGAAAATTATTTTTATTATTATTTAGTGCTAGAAATAGAACATATAGGACTCCGTTTGTGGCGTTTTGGGTAGCGAGTCTGCTTTTAGCCTCGATGGTTGCGGGTTCGATTCCCGCTCGGGCAGATGGTTGTATTGATCTTACAAATATCTGTTTCGGTCTAGGCGTTTGTCCTTGTGGGTCTCCCCACCGTGCCCCGGAGAGCACGTTAAGCTGTCGGTCCCGGTTGTTATCACATAAACTCTGACAATAATCGTTAACTCTTGAGAAATAAGTTGCTCTTATCCAATGAGTTACTGCTTCGCCCTTAGGCTTGCGGAGGTAAAAACTAGTAACCTGTCAAATCCGGATAAGAGTAATAAACAGTACCTCGGTAAATAAAATACCGGGAATAATGCTAGGACGAAGAGGGCTAGAAATAGAACAATATGTACAAATTAAACGTAACTATGCTTTTATCGCTATGTCACAATTAATTAAAAGATTTACAATGTCAAGATTTGATTTTATCTTAGCTGATACATGCTCAATGAATTATTGTTGCTTAAGTCACGCATTCTATTATATATAAAAATATTAAAGTATACTGGGACAAATAAAATATTACTATCTCCGTAAATCCAATGAAAGTCGTTTAAATTTAATGAAAGTCCAAGAATTTTACGATCCGAACGTGAGCTCTTGCAGTATAAATTTTGTTTATGTCCACTCTCTAGTGACTTTAAAAAATAAACAAAATTACTACTCAATCACATATCTAGTTTTTATATTGAGAATAAATTGACAATAATTGTACTGATAATAAAATCTTGTAGAAGAAACTTGCTACTATCAGCATAAATGGGCCGGCTCGCCCGGAAAAGTGCTAACAAAATAACTTAAAGTAACAGTATCCGTACTGTTGCGTTCCGTTCGATGAGTGGGAGCCCCGGAGGCCCAACGTTTCCGATACCCTTTTTTTCCTTCTCATCTCTCTTTTTTTTTTCGGAATGTGTTTGCTTTTGGCCCTACTGGCCTTGACAGCGTCACCGGGCGGGGGCGAGTACAGAGACTCAGCCGTGATAAAGGGGCAGCCCTCACGGGGCTCAAATTTGATTCCGTCCTTAAGGTGCCTCCTGCGAAGCCGAACCACGGCTAAGGACGTCATCGGCGATGGAGGCAGCGCTCCGAGCGCATTCTATACGATAGACTCACCCGACGGTGTGAGCGCGATCATCTCATCATCTCTGCCTTCCTATCTCTTGAGTTGGAACCGCGCATGTGTTACTTCTAATATCGCAAGCGTTCATTGATTGCGGTGACTGCTTACCATCAGACGGACCGTATATACTTTAACGACCCACTAACGGCAAACTCAATGGCTCCCATTTAGTGATATCCTGTGTCGGGGGTCCGGAAACACATACAACGACAAGGACAAATACACCCAGACCGGAAAATATGCTTGCATGGTCAATACAAACATATAATGCTCCGAGCGGGAATCGAACCTGTGGCGTTTAAGGCAGGTTCGCTACCGCTACATCACAACATATCATCAATATTTGTAATGTTTTTTTGGATCGTTTGTTTTCGTCAGCTTGAGCAACGAAATTACGCGGAAACATCTAATGCAATTATGCCCGAAAATTACTTTTCCGGCTTAATTTTATCTCCGCGTCTAATGAATATATTCATATATGTTAATAAGATAAAGACACCGTGCATAATTTGTTAAAGAACGTACATAAAAAAAGGTTTTATGAAAAATCCGTACTATTTTTGTACGTCATGAGTTTTAAAACGTTTGTCCGCAACATCGCTAGGTTAGGCAAGCAGAAAATTGATAAATGCATTAGGCATTAAAGTCCTGTTCAACTAGGACTAAAGTAAGACTTAAAAGTCTTTAATACGGAAAGTACTTCACTAAATACGTTCGTCTAAGCATTAATTCTATTCAAAAATACAACTATGCATAGACATAAATATTCGCATTTCTAGAAGGTTATTTCAATTTGACAGGCTTATAATGGCATCATAGAACACAAATGAGCGTTTTAGCGTAGCAGTGCTAGCATATTGTGTCGTCAGCAGTCGCTATAAGCCTTTTGATTAGCTCTAAGTGAATGTGTCCATTGATAACACGACATGGTAAGATATTTTTATATGACAAATATAAATAAAATTTTAATAGTAAATTTGAAATTTCAACAATCACTCTAGTGGTAGGTCTTTTGTTGCAAGAGGCCAGCTAGCTAGGTACCAACGCAGTGTCAAATATTGTACTACAAAGCAATAGTGTCTTAGGCATTACAGTGTTCCGGTTAAAAAGGCAATGTGGGCTAGTGAAATTACTGGGCAAAAGAGATTTAAGGACCAAATTTTAATGTCGAATACTCGTTTTTGACCAGACCTTAATTAATGAAAGCCATTAGATGCAAGCGGCACAGCATATTTTACTGCTGCACTGTATAAAGAGGCCCATTATATAGACTCTCTTGAAGTGGACGTACATAAATTTACGACGGTGCAAAAGCGTGAGATGAGATATTACTTGATGTAATTAAGAAATTCAATATTATAAATATGCTATTCCATATTAATTATAATATTTTTGAAATTGTTTGTTAAGAATAATAAGAAGTGAAACTTCTTTATGACCATATTTTTTCTAAAAATTATCCACTATATGCAACTTTTAAGAAATTGGTTAAATAAAGTTTAATTAGATAAAGTTTAACAAAAGGCTTTTATTATCATAGACATGAATACAAATAATACAATTATTTCATTTTACCTTACAGCATTTCATTAATTGTAATAGAATTATTACATGCTATCCCTACTCCGCTGGAGAAAGTACTATTCGAATCAACCGTGGTAGGGACAAGAAAAAAAGCCTCAATAGCTCAACGGTAAAAGGGCCGACTTCGCTCCGTTAACGCGACAGTCGAGGGTTCGATCCTGACCCCTTGGACTATTGTCGTACCCACTCCTAGCGCAAGCTTCGAGCTTATTTTGAGGGGCAATAGGAATATTAGTAATGCTTTGAAAAAGCATTGCTAATATTCTTCATTAAAAAAAAGATGGCGCGTAACGGAAAAATGTGACGGCTAATTTTTTCCAACGCCGATAAAGAAGTTTCACTTCAATTTATGTTTATACCGTGTTCTTTGGCAAAAATAAAAAAACTCAAGCAAAGGTTAGAACTTATCTGCATGGGAGGCGCTAAAAAAAGTTAAAACTCGAATCATATATTTCTCATAATCTTCCATATTATATATTCCATACATACATAAAAGGAGAACACCTAACTAACATATCGACACCAAGTCTAAGCGCTTAGACTTATAAAGGTGATTTTTTTCGCAGGTGTTGCTTTTAAAACTGAGAAAGGATTTATCGAAATTCAACCCTTAAGGCCGTGAAAAAGGCGTTGAAAGTTTGTATGGAAATCCCTAATTTTTAAAAGCTAGAAGAACGAAACTTTGTTTTTGGCGAACAATTAAATATAAAGAAACACGTATTTTAAAACATTGTGTAAAATTTTAAAATACACAAAATAAAGTTTGTATAAAAATCTTTATTTATGCGAGCGAAGCCGCTGTCAGAAGCTAGTAGATAATAAATCATACACACAAGAATACTATGATGTAGCAAAATAATAAATAACTAAGTATAAAACAAGTAACACAATTTTAGCGTGCAACGCAAAATGTTAGATAATTTTATGAAACTTCCAGCACCTGTAACAATGCTTAATAACATATTTATAGTCAATTCCCATGTAAAACTCGAACGAGGAAGCAAGAGACATAATGCATGCGCTTCACATGCAAATAGCATCGTGAGCCAGTACTATCATAACATATTAAAAGAATAGGCAATGTCGTTGACACAATGATACAACGTGTATAAACTGTCATTTATGTGTAAAAATTATGACGTTTAGAACGTGAAGAAATCACGCGAATCGTCTGTTTTGTTCGTGAAGATTATGTTGTTCTTTGTTTAGTGTTCTTACGTAGCTTAAGGGGGTTACAGACTATTAGTTATTTATTTTATTTAATACATTGTACATAAAACAGAAACAGCCTAATAAAGACACGATTAAAAAGAACAAGGTCATCTGAGTACAACAGGCGCTTAGAAACGATCTAAACAAACTTAAGGATATGATATCTGCATGACCCGATGACGATGACGTCCCAAGCCTAGGCTCGACCTCGCAGGAGGGGTCCTTGGGATGGATTCAACTTGTGCCCCGCGCGGGCAGTCCATCTTTTACCGGCTGAGGTCTCCAGAGCCGGCCCCCCCACTGATGACGCTGTCAAGGCCACTAGGGCCAACAGCAATAGACACTCCGAAAAAAAGAAAAGATATCTGCATGAAGATGTTTGGAAACACACGAAACATACTTTCTTTTATAGACTCAAGACATTTTAAGAATACCATTTTCGTCTATTCAGATATTGTTTAAATTGTGAAGCTGGCAAGCAAGTTTTGTCACTGACACATTAGTAAATAATAATATATTATATAAATTAAAATTAATTAATTACACGCGCGCTTCAAAAATATATTCGCTTTATAGCGCTTTATATTACGCGCCTTTACGAACTTATAAGCACGTCCGTGCAGGTTGCGCGTGTGGTGAATAACGACCCTATACGTACCTATATGCGCTTCACGCTGGTCTAAAACTACCTTAAAGATACTTCAAATTACCGACTATTTGTACATATATATATTATTATTTTAATCTCATGTTTTTCCATTAATTGTCTTGTGTGTTATGATAATGAGTTTTATCAAACAAATATTGTTTTATACAGCAGCTAAGCGTAATTAGGCGTATGTTGTTTTTGTTAAATTTACATACGTAACTTAGTGTTAGAAACTTCAAATAAATATTTAGATAACGAACTGTTTCTATAAAATAAGCAGACCCTTGCTAAATACCGCGAATAATGGTAGGTACAAGAATACTTCAATTAACTATTTGTACGAATATTAAAATTGTTATGTCTGACGATAGTGAGTCTTATGTACAGATATCCCATACATTTTGTAACGAAAATTGCGTTTGTATCGGAAACAATTTCGCAATAAGAGTGTCTTATTACAAAACGTCATTCACGTGAGCGTAGTTGCGGGTGGGGTGGCGCTAGTTTATTTTAGTGGCCCTTTTTACCAAACACCAATAAATATAATCGACAATCCATAAAGATGGATCCACCGTTGTCTTAAGAGTCGAGACACATTTGAGTCGCATACAGCAAGCCTCATAAACATTTTAATCTTCAATTACATTGTTTCCTTAGTAAATGTTAGCGAGAAAATAATACAAGAGACGCTTTAAGAAGTATTGCAGAAATATTTCTTTGTGCACGAACTTTTCAATCTTGTTCAACTCCTCTCAACAGAAGAGGCTTTTGAGGATTCTTGGTACGTATACTTTAAGTGGTTGACGTTATTTTCGTTTTTGCAAGCTGTAGAGGATTTTGAAATACGAAAATTACGCCACGTTATTTCCATATACTTATAAATTACAAAGACTATTATAAAAAAGCACACCTTGAGTTTTGAGACAGCTATATTTTAGAAGAACATTTAAAATGTGGCGCAGCGGTAGCGAACCGAAATTGATATACATAGCCCATTGAAATGTTACATTTTTTAGGCCTTACCTTGCGTTTTTTAGAGGACGCAATTTTATTTTTGTGATGTGTAGGGGGGGTCAGTGTAAAACTAAAACCAAGTTTATGGGGTCGCCACCCTTGTCCCGCGGCCGCCATCTTTAAAATAGGGGTTGAAATGGTTTTTACTATATATTTATTAAACTATTTATTTCATAAAAAATATTTGGTAACATTTTCTGTGGCAAATTAAGTTCTCTACAACTTTGGTCCAGCAACTTTTTGTTGTAGAACTATAAATAAAAAAGTTATAAGCGAAAATGTTCAGAAATTCGCGAAAAATATTTTTCGTATAACTTTTTTTTTATAATTTTACGAAAAAATTATATCAGACCATTTTTGTAGATCGTTAAGTCAATAGCTAAGGTTTTATAGCGCTCCGAAGTGAGTACTATTTTTCAGTACTCTTAACTATACATATATTTTACGTGTGCAAACATCGAGGGAATACTTCAACTTTTAAGGCACGCCTATTGTCAAATTTACAGTATATTTATATGCGATTTAGGATTGTGACGATGCCATGTAGAGATACTGTAACTGTATGCGACATTGTGACAATCTTGTCTATCTATCGCGTTACTTCGTGTTGTGTGTATGATGCTACTCTACCATGTATCATCATTGGTACCAGAAAAAAAAATTATGTGCAGTATTTTAGTAGTAAGTTGAAATTCTTCTACGCACTATCGAATTTGTCACGTAAGACGGTCACGTGATTCATGTCGAAGACAAAAGATAATAGGGTATGATTAACAGTGAGGAAACAAAGCCTTAATGAAACAAGATTCCACCTGAACCTACTAAAACACTCAACCGAATCTTCGTTCTATTATATACGAAAATTCAATACCGGGAGAAGACTGTACATAATTTGAAACGAAGCTCTCAGTACCCTCGGTTTTGTTAAGGTATGGTTTATTTGAATTATATAATACTCAGAATAGAAAATATTAGAAGTGGTATTTTTATTTTATTTCATGGTTGTTGGCAAACAAGCCGCTTCTCGCTTTTCATTACTATCATTACATTTCATCTTTTCATTACCCTCCTATCCCTCGGGTTGGCAACGCTTGTGATACTTAAAGTATCGCCAGCGTTAGATTACGGTGATTGCTTTCCAGCAGGCAGGTCGTTAGCTTATTTGCCAACCTTCATGAAATAAACACAAAAAACATTGGCATTGCAGAAACCTAAAGAAAGATGTCACTGAGTTTGTTTTTCGAGTTACGACACTTAATAGCTTAGATAGCACTTCCAATTCTCAGCACTCTATAATTCTGTTAAATGGTTATGCAAAGAATTTATTTGCAGACATTCATTTGTGCAAATAACCCAACAAATGTACACTTTGAGTGCAAATGCGTGTCAAAGTGGCGAGTGTGAGTCCTACGGGAATCATAATATTAGAATGAAAAAACTTACCCCCACTTTCTCGTATTTTGATCAAATTCATGACAACATAAAATACCAAATACAGGACGCTCATTGGTTGCCTGTTGATCATCGGCTCTCTTCAGCCAATGAGCGTTCTGTATTTGTATTTACAGTCGGTTATTACTAGATTGGACTCGAAAGAGTCCATAACAATGACAGACGTTAAAAACGGCTCACGCGTTTCTACAAACTGAGCTCCTTCAAACGAGGCTTGAAGAGGCATCTTGCGGGTAGGCAGGGCAAAGGTGGCTAACACGGTTGCATTCCGCAATTCTGTTAGCCGCCTTCGCGTTTGGACTTTATTTTCACTTACCATCAGGTAGAGTAGAGTCATCTGCCCTAGTTTACAAATAAAAAAAAATACATTTATTATGCAATTGAACTGCTAAGAAATGTGTGTGAAACATTTTAAAAATGTTGCTGAAATCTTTGAAAAATATACACAATAAAGCTTAGTACTTTATTTAAATCAGGTATAAGTGCAACTTCTTTTTATCAGCACTCTGTGTTTTAACACTTCCGTGAGCATAATGGCGTAGACTGGCAAACGCTTAGAATTTATTTGCATTCATTCGTGCAAATAAATTGACAACGAATGTGTACGATGAGTGCAAATGCGTGTCAAAGTGGAGAATGTAAAATAATTAAATATAAATACGTTTTGCTTCGATATTTTTTAAGATTCAAGTTCTTCAAACGACTTTGAATGCTGCCCAACGTAACTCGCGTTCACCGTGATTTAGGTGGTAGATAAATGGCCACATTAATTCAGTCTATTCATTGGGTATAAATGGAATGATTTTATTTTGACTTTTTGCTTAAATGAACTAAGTATATTATTTAATATCACGATAGTTGCATTCAGTATTATGAGTGGTAAAACTATGTTTTCATACAACACCAATTGTAAACACCGCATACATGCTGAACAACGAAAAGGGTTTCGATATAATATAAAAGAAAAAAACACTTACCTGGTCAAATGGGCCAGTTAAAGCCAAAAATAGTCATTATTCTTCGTCATCTTATCGAGTGGTCCTCTTATCCTAGTGTCAGAGTTGTTCAGATAGCCCGTATAGGCCTCTGGCTTGACTTTTTGACTATTAACAAATTAGTAACAGCCGGGATCGAGGAGACGCTCAGTTGAAATATCACTATGCGATCACCGATCTAGTGGCTGACCGCGCCTAAAGTTGCTTAACCCACCGATCGTTTAGCGATCATTGCTCACGGTAATGAGTGTCTCAGTCATAATCAGTACATTTATTAGTATAATACTCCTCCATCTTAATAGTTTTGTAAATTTAAAGAGCAAATTACCGTCACCTAATTGCAGCGTATGTAATAAAGCAGAAGATGTGCATCATATACTATTGGAGTGTATAATTAAGAGCCGAAGTAGATCGGTGGCAGTTCTAAGGTATTGTATAGTTTTATATGTTAGATGTAGGTTTTTTTGACAGTATACTTGCTTCACTCTTGTCGGATGAACCAAGATTATTATTACATTTTGTTAAAGTTTGAGATATATCCTAGAGCTCTACTCTATCCGTATCCGTCGTATGAAGGTGAAATATACTGTTACGAAAATAATAAACTTAAAGTTAAAAAAAAAGATCTCTCCATAAACTGTGTGCGTTTGTAATTTAGAAGTTGGAGAGATTATACATTTTCGTAACTTTGATATACATATATACATATGTACTACACCATTCGATAAAGACGATAATATTGAAGAGATATTATGATTAAATCTTACGATTAAAGTGGCTTATCGTTCATTTGACATGTTGTCAGATTTGTAATTTTTTTATGACGTAAATTGTATCGTGACAAGATTGGTTTTAGATGGTAATGCAAAGATAGAAATGATTTCATATTATCGTTCAAGTATCACTTGTTTCGTTTCCAAAAGACTTCATGAATATTCTCAATCACGCTGATCATGTTTTTTTTATGTTACAAGTTGGCAAACGAGCATACGGCCCACCTGATGGTAAGTAATTGCCGTAGCCTATAAGCGCTTGCAGCGCCATTAGTAGGTGCCACTCACGCGTTGCCAACCTCGAGATATTAGTTCTTAAGTCTCCTCTGCCCAGTAATTTCACTAGCCTACAGTGCCCTTCAAACCGGAACACAGTAATTCCTAAGCGCTACTATTTGGCGGCAGAATATTTGACACTGCGGTGGTACCTACCTACCCGGCCTTGCAACAAAAGACCTACCACCACTGTGACTGATTGCACTGGTGGAATAAACTCTGCTGTGACAGAGGGTATCCTAACAGCGGGCGATGGGGTCGTCACATCAACACATTGATAATGAAGATTATTGTTTAAGGATAATTAATATCAAAACTCCTCAAAGAATAAGTCAACATTTACACTAAGTAACTATGTCGGTTCCGCTCGAAAATTGATTGTCAGTTTGACGTCGTGGAAGGAGACACTAGCACCTTCAATAATATTGCACAATAGTGGTGACATCAAAATATTATTGAACGTGTTTTCAGTGTGGGGTTAAGGAGGGTATAAAGATTTAAGTATCTTAAATTGCGGAATAGGCTTAAATTTGCGCAATATAAAGCTAATACGTCAGACATCTTGCGTTCTTGTCAAAACTTCATTCAGTTTTTATTTCTAGGAGACCTACAATAATATTGATGGTGTACGGGCCGCCTAAGGTGTAGATTGATGTCTATCAATCTAACGTAAGTGTATGTAACGCATGAGTCGAACCGACGCCAGATTGAGCATGTGACCGTCGGGCGCCTAAAAGGTAATTAGCAGTGCACTCAAATTGTTTTCGGTACCAATGTTGATTGTTGAAGTTGTCAAAGTATTTTTAAACGCTACAATTACAATGCTACTAAACAGACGTAAATAATTACTGTCAATTGAAGTAGATTCGTGCGTTTTATTAGTTTATTTTTAGTAGATTGTCCCAGAAACAGAGTAATATTTTAATGTACATGTCTCTTTCTTTATAAAAACTTGTAGGACTTCTTTAAATATGGTGGTTAGATAAATCACTTTACTTACTTAATTATGATTGCGATTACTTTCGCATTTATAATATTAAGTTTATAATGGACGCTAATAAGCAATACCATGTTAACCCACAAAATTGAAAAACTGAGTTATATATGCAGAAGTGTTGGTAAATGGCTGAAGAACATTTTTCTTTAATATTTGTAGGGTTTAAGCTTTAAAACTTCTAATAAAGCCATTTTTTAATCATGCCATTTATGTATTATTTTAAACGTCTTCATTTATATTATATACGAAATATGCAGTTTGTATGCTTATTTTATGTGAAAATAAGTAAAATCACTTACATACTTCTTGAAATTGCCAAAAACTTGACCAATATATAAAAAAATCATATAAAGCAAGTTGTTCAAAATTTTCAAACGCGTTTTTCTCGAAATGACATTCATGTGGGTTGACATGGTATTGCTTATTTGCGTCCTATTATAAGCCCGCTGAATCAATTGAAATGAATTTTGGTTTTGCCGTCAGTCATCATAGCCGTCTTGGCTTTTCATTGTATAAAACACTCTAAGAGTGCAAAAGAAGATGAAATTTTTATCGGGTACCAATAATTTCTACAGAAATTGTGCCTTATTAAAAAACGTTATTCACGCAACGCACAACAACTAGTAGTGTATAAATATATTAAATATTTCGTATATAATTCTTTATTTACTCTTAAAAGTTATTATTTAAGTTAATAATATTACTAGTTGCAACATATGTAAACAGCTCGAGGAATCCCAAAGTGCATTATAAGAATTATTGTACATTAGCTAACTATGAGTTTGCACTTAAGAAACATATATATATAAAACATGTTGAAAATTCTGTTTTCTATCATTGTATCGAGGACCTTGTTGAACCGAAACTAGTTTGAAATATCACAGTTTAGATATTAGACAATTACACATCTCCAAAACTGTAAAACTTTTTACCTAGGTTTTTTGAGTGCGAACTGTTACAGACGTCCCATGTATCCCTTATTGCTGACTCCTCTCCCTTACCGCCTACTCATCATTTCCTCCTCCTAACGCCTCAGTCGCCTATCCAACTCAGTCAGTCTCCATCCATCATCCACCAGCGACGGTCGTTTCAATATTCAATGTCTGCGTTTTATTCACCGAATCCTTTTTTTAAAAAGACTACATCCGAGACTCCCGTAACAGAACGTAAACTCAACTAAACAAGATGTGCTATTCATTTCTATACATTGAATGTTTAATGTCGTGGTGCCAACTCATAGTAAAACAATACTGTTAGACAATTTATACATATAAAAGGAAGACTTGACGGACATGTTATAGACTCTAGCCTAAACCCTTACCGCCGACCGTGTGGCGCAGCGGTAACGAACCTGCTTTAAACGCCATAGGTCGCGGCTTCGATTACCACTCCTGGTATTGGCCATACAGTCATGTTTTCCCGTCTATGTGTGTTTTTCCTTTTCATTGTGTATGTTTTTGGACCCTCAACACAGGATATCACTATCCTAAAGAGGGCCGTTGGGCGTGTAGGGTTTAATATTATAACCTTGGACCTAAAAAGCTGATTTTTAATACGTAAACGAGCACTCAGACAGGATTTTTGAGATTCAACCTCTGAGGAGATGAAGAGGGGTTTGAAAATTTGTATGAGATGTCTTTGAAACTAGAAGCATGATACTTTGTTTTTGGCACGAAAAAAAAATAAAGAAAAACGTCTCTTAACATATTCTAAAATTCCATACCTGAGGAAGTAAAATGGGGTTCAAATTTGTATTAAAATCAAGCGGGCTGGCAGAAACTAGTAACAATATATTTACAAACAATAAATACACATTTATAGTTAAATAATGGTAAAACAAATGGCTTAGTTAGAATTGACGTTAACATTTACGTCGTTCACCCATTACAATTCACTCGGATCTTAAGACCCAATTGACACATCCTCTGTTTAGGCGGCCGTGAAACACGTTTCGTTTTTGCTGCGATAATCTTAGTATTTTGTTCTACCTTTTTGTCTTGTCTAATGAAGATGTGTGTTTTTATTACGATATTACATAGAAATGCTCATTTATTTTTATTTTGTTTTTAAGTGTTAATTTTATATGCGACTTGACAAGCAATCATACGGCGCCATTTACCATTAGGTAATGGTAAAAGGGCATCGAACCCTTAGGTCGTGGGTGCACTGTGTGCCCATCACGCGACCTAGAGGAAGACTCGTAGTGGCATCGACTGTCAGCTGACATAAGCTCTCCCCGGGAAGGGCTCGGTTGAGCGATGTGCTTGCGAGGCCCCGGAGTGCGTTCCACAGGAGTTCTCGGAGCATTGCACGCACTGAGGTCGCGAGGAGGTTTTAGTGGGACGCTATGGTCGGACATGGAATCCCATATAGCCCGGTTCCACCAGGAGGTCGAGTATGTGGTTTCAAATTTCTTCCTCGTCAATAAAAAAAAACTATTGATAAACAATGGTTAGCTAGTATCAGATATTAAGGATTGAAATAGAAGAAGAAAGTTTGTATGAGGACCAATAACTACACACTACACTACACACACTAAATACTCAACGGTCCCATTAGGATAGGTATATCCTGTGTCGGGTTTCCGGTAACATACCCAGATCGAAAAACATGCCTGCATGGTCAATCCAAACAGCTGCTCCGAGTGGGAATTGAACCCCCGACCTGTGGCGTTTAAGGCAGATTCGCTACCGCTTCGCCACAACGTCGTCATAACAATAACTGCTATTGCAATATTAGTTCCCTAAATAGCAATCGCAATCCACGCGGGTCGTAGACAAAAGATAGGTCGTAAAAAAACTTAAGTATTATTTTTTGTGTTTGTTAGCATTAAAAATACTTAAAACATTAAATCTATTTTATTTTAATTAATGATCAAAGTTTGCGTATGTTATTTGTAAATCCGCATATAATGGGCAACTGCTATTACTTTAATTAGGAGAGTTCTGTACATGAAAAACTCATTTAAAACATCATTTTGTGAATGTTTGTAATAAACAAAACAACGGCTTTTTGTTTTTCGAATTGTTTTTACACACATTATGTATTATATATTGTTAACAAAAAAATTGTTTACATACTTATTATCTTGAACAACGTAAATTGCAAATTATATATAGAATAATAAATAATTACATTAACATTTAATACGACATTACGTTAAGTTAAATCCTTATTTTTTATATCATGTCCGTAGGCAAACCAGCATACGGTCCGCCTGATGGTAAACAGTCACCGCAACCTATGATCGCGCGTGAACCTTGAAGTATTACATGAGCGTTGCCAACCCAAAGAAGGGATAAAAAGAACGGCACTCATCGCACGAAACACAACGGTACACAGAACATGATTTTCCGTAAGAGGGGCTGTTTCCCGGCCGCTCTGGCCCATTTGTTAGTTTTTATTTATTATATTTTTTTATTATCATTTGACCTGGGAACCTTCAAGAGAAGAGCGTATTCCTTCCTTAAAGGTCGGCAACGCACCTGCATGCCCTCTGGTGTAGCCAATGTTCATGGGCGGCGGTGATAGCTTAACATCAGGTGAGCCTCCTGCCCATTTGCCCCTCTGATATAAAAAAATAATATTTGTACTTCGTTCTATTAACAACAATAACCCACTACCAACCCACATTTTGCAAACACATAAAACACGGTAAAGATTTCAACAGAGGTATACAACCTCATCTTTTATTACATAGATTTATATAAATGTAATATATATGTATGTATAACTTAATAAAAAACTAGTTTCCGGATAAAAATGATGAGCAGAAATATATGTATATTTTTACATCCTTGACCTTTGCATTATATTGTTTAAGTACATTAACGTGGAGTACATTATTCTGTTCAATATTACATTAAATATATTATAAATTAAAATGTATGAGTGTGAGGGTATTGTACTTCCCGGTATTTTTTATTTTATGACGTTTCGCAAACAAGCATACGGTTCGCCGATGGTAAGCAGTCACAGCAATCTATGAACGTGAGTGATACTTGAGGTATCACATGCGCGTTGTCAACCCGAACAATAGGAGGTACAGAATGAGAAGGGAAAAAAGGAAGGGAACGGAGGGGGTGGGAGAATGGGCCTCTAGCGCACTCACGCAACGCACGAAAAGCAACAGCACCTAGTCGACTCATTATAGTATGAAAACCTTTTCTTTAATGGTTATAACATCGCATTAATTCGAAAAATGAAATGGTGATTACAATCTCTATTTGAAATTTATGTTATTAAAAACCATCGATTTATAACGAATAGATACGGTAACTCTTAGATAAGAACTAAGATGTGCTTTAGGAACGAGCTTAGTCACACGCTGACTTCGTTCAGTTAAGATTTTCACATACAGTATGTGTGTTGATTATACGAAGGGACACCAAGGCACCAACAAGTCTGTGTAATGTTGTGTTTTTATGATATATAAGTTATATATATATATATATATATATATATGTATATAGTAAGAATATGTATTTAACAATTTTAATCCTTCTCCTTAGCAACAGAATTAAAAATAATATTGTATAAAATTACAGAAAAAAACACCTGACCAATAAACTGTTTATAAATATTCATAACAAAAAATACATATAGATAATAATAAATTATTCAACCTTTCGGTTCATTAAAAAGTCACTGACCTTATCAGACTACGAAAAATATCGTCATTTCGTAAGCTCCCTCAGAGAGGGTAAATTCTATCAAATGGTAGGATTGTGACGATAAATCGCAGGCTGGCAACATTCCAACACTTAAAGATCAGAGAAATCGCCATAAAAACGGGGTATGCTCGCAGAATTGATATTAATATCAGTTCCAAACACATCAGCAACTTTAACAAATCACTATAGTTGAAATTATTATTAAGAAAGGAATTTTATCACAAATGAGAGAGAGTGTTCTCGTAGGATAGCGATAGATCAGTTTATTTCATATTTTTTCATACACGGTCCTCCTATACTGAGCGGTCACCGTTTTTATGTCTTCTTTGGTCGTCTAGTGTCAGAGTTGTTCAGGTCGCCCGTATAGGACTCTGACGTGACTTATCGACTATTGTCAAATTGATAATACCCGGGACCGACTTTTTGAAGTACCCCCCGACGCACGGAGCTCAGTTGAAATACCAGTATGCAATTACCCACCTAGTGACTACCCGCGCCTAAAATTGCTTATGCCACCGACTGTTTACCGATCAGTGGGTGGATTCGACTATGAGCGTGTCATTCAGCTATGAGCGTTTTTTTTTGTTATTTGAAAAGTTGGGCAGATGACTCTAGTCCGCCTGATGGTAATGCCAGTACAATCCAAATGTTGCGGTCAAAACAGTTGCGGAGGGAAACTACGCTAGCCACCCTCGTCTCCTTTGAAGGAGCCCAGATTATAGTAGGAGGGACGTGTGCCGGCAGTGAGTTCCACTTTTTAGAAGTACGACAGTAAAAATAAATGGCAAACTTCTTTGTTCGCGAAGGAATTGATGCCACAGTTAGCCGGTGACATCGGAGGCCGGCACGCGTAGTTCTTATATGGAAAGGGATGGAGTAATGAGAGAAAATAAATCCTCTTTACACTCATACATTGGTTGGTTGGTTCATATTAATTCGCTCAAGACATCATTGTCTATTTCCATAATACTTGAGGATTAGAGAACAAGCCCCGACTGATGGTACTGGTCAGTCTGTCCGTCCGTCCGTATGCCAGAGAGCTGTATCACACGAACCGTTATAGGAAAAGAGTTATTTTTTTTACAGAATATGTATTTCTGGTGCCTCTACAACAATTATTTTTTTTTAATACAAGAAACTTTATTTTTAAAGTTTTTTGCTGTATTTCATGAACTGTAGTAGATTAATAGATGAAATTTTCATAGATTATGTATTTCTATATCCGCTATAATAACAAATAATAAACACAAATTTAATTTGAAATTAAAATTGGATACCCCACCCATACAAGAAACCTATATATTTATTAAATTTCTAGACGATCTTCTCGATTATTTAGTTATGTTAATCGAAGCTTGTTATATATCGGGCCTTCCGATATATTATGTAATAAAAGTAAAACGCCTTGTAAATTACTTTATTTATTTTGATTAAATTACAATGTGTGGTGTTCGTCACAGAGTTGAGAGATCGAGAGAGAGATCGGTTATCTGTCAAAATTTGACAGACCCAAAAACTTACATTGACAGATGTTTAATACATTACATATACTCCCCCTATAAGTTGAGTCTTTCAGGGGCTCTTCTAACTCTTTGAGAGCGTCTACATAATATGTTTTCAGAATCTTTACAGCTATCTTTAACAATTTCAATAGGTTGAGAAGAATCAGGCATTATAATCTTAGACTTAACTGGACTTACATTTTCAAAACTTTTATTATCGCTTTCATTAATAGGAATATCTAAAGTTACATTTTCACTATTATTATTGTTAGCACAAATCTTTTCTAATTGAGATTTTACATGTCTTTAATAGACTTTAACATTCCAGATTTAAAACTTTTAACAGAATTTTCAGCGAAGCCGTTGCTTGCTGGATGAAATGGAGGTGATGTTTACTGTACTCTTTCATAAGGTACACTAGTCTTTGGCCATGAAATAATATTAGCTTTAGGTGGTTCTGGACGCATTGACATACAAATATTACAACTCTTTACATATTTTTCAATAGTCGAGTCTAAATTAGGCCACCAAAAATAAGATCTAGCATTCATTTTCATTTTAACAATGCCTTGATGAGTCGCATGTAACTCCTTTAATAAACTATTTTGTAATTTTGTAGGTATGACTACTCTATAACCCCACATTATTACTCCATTTTGAATATACAATTCACTTTTTCTTTGAAAATATGGCTTAAGTTTATCATTACATATTTTATTTGGAAAACCGTACCTTATCATGTTAAAAATAGAACTTAAAATAGTATCTCGCCTGGTCTCAGATCTAACCATATTTAAATCAATAACATTTTGATCTTCTAAAAAGTTAATATAATCATATTCTTTACATTTAATGTTTTCTGCAGTAGTAGCTAATGGCAATCTAGACATACAATCTGCATTTACATTTTCTGTACCTTTAATATGTTTAAATGTATAATCAAAGCCTGCTAAAAATAATGACCATCTTTGAAGTCTACCTGCTGCCATCTGTGGCAAACTTTTATTTTCTCCAAACAATGCTTGCAAAGGTCTATGATCAGACAATAATTCAAATTTTGTACCAACTAAATATTGATATAACTTACTAACTGCCCAGTAAATTGCTAAAGCTTCTTTATGAATCATAGAGTATCCCTTTTCTGCCTTAGTGTATACTCTAGAAATGAAAGTAATTGGTCTCGCCGTACTATCAGGCATAATGTGACTTAAAACAGCACCTATTCCATTGTTAGATGCATCACAACATAATCTTAAAGGTTTATTTCTGTCATAATGAACTAAAATCTTATCAGAAATTATTTCCTTCTTTATTAACTCAAAGATTTTCTGACATTCAACTGACCAAATAAACTTAGAACCTTTATGTAATAAACTATAAATAGGCTTTAGTTTAACTGACAAATTTGGGATAAATTTTGCATAATAATTGACCATACCTAACCAAGATCGAAGTTCAGAAATATTAGTAGGTTGAGGCGCTTTAGTTATGCTATCTAAACGAGAATGATCTTTCCTTAAACCCTCTTTCGAAATAATATGTCCCAAATATTTAATCTCTTCTTTAAAAAAAGTACACTTGTCTTTATTTAATCGAATACCGACTTCTTTAAATTGCTTTAAAACTTCCCTTAAGTTTTGTAAATGTTCCACATCATTGGCCCCTGTGACTACTACGTCATCAATAAAATTAACTACCCCCTTGGCACCTAATAAAATCTTTTCAAGTTTGGCCTGAAATATGGAACTTGCTGGTTTAGTACCATAAGGCAATCTATTCAATTTATAAATACCTTTTTGTGTTGACCACGCTAATAACTTTCCTGTCTCTTCATCAACAATTAGATGATTAAAAGCATTTCTTAAGTCAAGCTGAGTAAACTTTTGACCACCCTGTAATGCTGTAAAAATATCTTCAATTTTAGGTAATGGATAATTAAAATCTTTTAAATATTTATTAACAGTAATTTTATAATTAGCACATAATCTCAATTGACCATTTTCCTTAATAACTGGAACTAATGGTGTGCCCCACTCAGAATTATCTATTTTAGTGATAACTCCTTCTTTTTCCAATTTAGTTAACTCATGGTCCACTTTATCTTTAAATGAATGTGGAATGGGCCTTGGCTTAATAAAAATTGGCTTGTAATTTGCTTGTAACTCTAAATTAATTTTCTCACCTTTTATTACACCTAATTCGCTTTTAAATATTTCAGAATACTCTTGTAAAATATTTTGTAAATTAAGAATATCCACTGAATTCAAGTTGATAATATTTTCAATATTAGTATTAAAAAGTTTAATTAAATCTCTACCAAATAAACTTCTACATCCATTTTTAACCACTAATAAAGAACCTTTATTTTCTTTACCATTAAATTGCAATAACACTGAAATACTTCCTACTGGTTTAATTAACTGACCACTATATGTTTTTAATTGTAGATCTGTGTGTTTTAATACAATATTTTTGAATTTTTCATTATAAACTTTTTCTGGTATACAAGAAATTGCAGCACCTGTATCAAGCTCCATGTTGATAGGTATAGAATTTACAAAACATTGTATAGTAAATGGTGATACATAATTAAGTTGTTGTGACTGAGGAACAACAGTAAAAATATCAATTAAATTGTTATCTAATGAAAAATCACTATCTTTTTGCACTTCAACACTGTTAGTAGTTTTACTTTTACAAACCGAAGCTAAATGTCCTATTTTACAACAAATTTTACACTTATAGGTTTTGTACTTACATTTTGAAAAGTTATGGTTACCTTTACCGCAGTGTATGCACTTTAAGTTATTATTATAATCTTTATAAACTTTACCCTTGTCCTTGACAATTTGTTTCTTAAATTTTGCAATCTTGTTGACTTCTAAATCACCTACCTGTCTTGATGACTCTTTATTTAATGCTATTTCAAGAAGCTCTTTAATATCCTTTGAGACGGGCTCTTCACATAATCTATCCTGTATTGGTCCTGTACACAATCCAGCGATAAATTTATCTTTGACGATACTGTTAATAATGTGTCCAAAGTGGCAATCAGTGGCTGCTTCCTTTATTCTGGAAAACCATTTCGAAATCCGCTCGCCTTCTGTTTGCTTCATATTATAAAAAGTAATTCTTTTCCTGAAGTGTGAGATTCTAGGTTGAAATCTTAACCTTAATACCTCCTCAATTTCTTTATATTTCTTGTTTTTTGGAAGTACTGGATGTAACATACTTTTAAGTATTTTATATACATCTTGATGTAACGATATTAATAGTGTTGGCAATTGTCTCTCTTCGGGAATCTGATTTGCTAAAAAGTGCTGCTCGATCCTCTCTAGAAAACAGTTGATATCCTCACCTTCCTGGTAGGGTTTGAAGATCACGTTCGACGCCATGTCGTAACTCGTGTCTCATTGAAATGAATATCAAAAATCTCGAACGATCGCCGCTTTCTTTTTTGAAATAATCCTCGTCGCCAAATGTTATATATCGGGCCTTCCGATATATTATGTAATAAAAGTAAAACGCCTTGTAAATTACTTTATTTATTTTGATTAAATTACAATGTGTGGTGTTCGTCACAGAGTTGAGAGATCGAGAGAGAGATCGGTTATCTGTCAAAATTTGACAGACCCAAAAACTTACATTGACAGATGTTTAATACATTACAAAGCTAGTAAGTAGTTTTATGACGCCACACAACCATATATGTAAAACAAGCCCAAACCATATTCTGTTACCTAATCCGTACGTATGTTCTTCAACGCTTAACAAAGGATCGTTTATAAAATTATTTATAGCATCCTAAATTTGCGCATGTGATAATTATAATAATGTTAATAGTAGTTACAATAATAATACCTACTTTAGATTATTTAAATTTAAGTTAAAATAATCTTAACATGCATTTTAAATTACAGACTTTAAAATTATTTGTTTTTATGTGTTTTATTTTTAGAATTAATAGAAATAGCGTATAAATTGATCATAATATATTCAACAAAAAACAATGAGTGCTGCGTGATATTTAAACTCCTTTTCGTAATAAAAAGTATGTTGTATATAATGTACTTAGTTCAAAAGAGGTCACGCACCTTATAATGTACGTTTGTTGTAATTTTTGTTTTATTGCAAATAAATAAAACTAAGAAAGCAACGTAAAAATTGCAAAGTATACCAATTCCTATATTACCTTGATGTAATTAAAAGCAGTGTTTGTTTTTCATTACGAATATCGTTGAACTAGCTTCTGCCGGCGGCTTCGCTGTTATTTTAGAAAATGTTAAACACGTGTCTTGGCCTTTCTAAATGTTCGCCAAAAAACAAAATTTTAAAGTTCCTTATGGTGTGTTGGAGTAGGAGAGCGAGCCATCCCAGGTGCCGGGGCGTCGCGGTGGAATACGCAGGCGATCCCGCGCCGTCCCACTATGGCGCTCGACGGGATCTTGGGTATAGGGGCCAGGTCCTATAAAGACTATTGCACATGGCCTCGAGTCCCACACTCCCCGCGCTACTTTTACCTTCGGTCCCGGCGCGGGGGTGCGTAAATGCATTTCACCAAGTAAATCATAAAAAAAAGGAGAGCGAGCCATCCGGGGCGTCATGTTTGTTTGCGCAAGCGAACCTACGACGTCTCACTATGGCGATGAGGGTTCCACTGAGTTTTAGTGGGTATTGCCGCTAGGCTAACAGGCGGCCGAGTCCACACTACCACTGGCTAGTGTACTTGACGAGTACACTACGTGCAGTATTGTGTAAATGCCTTTCTCAGTGAAAAAAAGAAGAGCAAGCCAGAGAAAATAAAATGTTATCGAATAACTTTATTGGAATGTGTTACTTCGCATTTATAAGCTGTTAATTACAATTTTATTTTTAGTGGTGTGGAAGGTTGTCATGAGTTGGCAAGGGGTGGCAAAATTATGATACGAAATGAAATGGAGGAACTTCTTAAACATCATTACGTACCAAAAAATATTCTGTCCAGTGAAACACAGGTATTATAGCAAAACCAGACATACAACCTTCATTTCCCTTTTCGCTATGAGTAAAAAGTATGGGGGAGAAAATATTCAGGCAACAGCGTTTATTGTATATTTACTAGAATATTATATTACTATACATACATACTTTATATATATAAATAATTATATGATACGTAATCTACGTGCTCTGAATCATCACATCCAAATTACAAATATAACGCTTAACTCCATTCTTAGCACAAATCATTGCTGTGAATAAATTTAAATAATGCTTATTTAGATTTTTGACGCCTATTGAATAGTAATTGACCTTTAGGATATTCAAATATAAAGGAGTGTTGCCTTTGAAGAGTAAATTTTTTGGAGATGAAAATTCTCCATTATGTTCTACTAGAATCTGTCCACGACTTTGTCCGCAGTGACGTCAGAATTGGCTCCAGAGAGAAATTTATAAGTAAATTATGTTCCTTTAAATATGTCGTATGCACGTCTCAGTACCAATGGGGCGGCTTGACGGGGGAAGTACTACCATCTCACAAAAAATCGGCATGAAGTAACAGAGTAATATTAGGTTTCATGCAATGTGTCTAGAGGCCCAATCTCCCACCCTTTTTATTTCTTTCTTTTCCCTTCTCGTCCCTTCCTTCCTATCTCTTGGGTTGGCAAAGCACATGAGACACTTCAGGTATCGCCAGCGTTCATAGGTTGCGGTGACTGCTTACCATCGGACAGACCATACACTTGTTTGCCAACTGTCATGAAATAAAGAAGACAAATCTATAAAGAATTTCAACTGAATACTCCCTAACTAAATACTACTGTAGAACTTTTTTATAATGCCTCGGGAACCTAACAATATATTGGCTAAAAAGTATCCTATGTTTTAATCCACGTACGTAATAACCTACCTGTGTGCTAAATTTTGCAAGAAAAAATTTAGCATATAAAAGATTCCTAGCATTTAGACAATTAGTATTCATTCATTGCCGAGGAACATAAAGCAAACAGCTTAATTTTTCCGTTCTAATCGAACACATTTTTTTTTTTGGTGTCGGGGAGGAAATCTTCTACTAGATACCCGGTGTCTTGGGGAGGAGAACCGGGTTATGTGGGGTTCCGCGACAAGGTGGTAACGTCATGTGGACCCACTAAAACCTCCTCGGTGGCCTACCTCAGTGTGTTTGTCAGGTTACGGGAATTCTGGCAGAACATACCAACGTGACCTGACAATCACGGTGCTCCGATTATTAGCGGAGCTCAGTCCCGGGGGGTCCAGATCCGGGCTTCCCACGCAAGCGTACGGCAGTCGGGACCACACTGGCTGCCTTCCTCCTCAGGGCCGCCCATCACGGACGCTCAGGCACCCCACTCTGCGCGTCCACGACCCGAGGGCATGTCCCACTTATACAGCCCCTGGCACAGGGGCTGGCGGGCCAGAACGGCCTGCGGCATTAGGTGGTCGACGCCGCCGCCTTCTTTGTCGATCAGGATCGGCCCTCTCTCGATCTCTCTCAGTCGCCTCCTTCTGGATCATAACGGTCAATCCAACACATACATTAAACCACCACTAGTGACATTAATATGATCGTAAAGTCATTGCTAATTTGTATAATGGGTAACGGTTTTTATCAGGGATTACGTATTCTGTGGAGTCTTCTTCGTCCTATCATTATTCCCGGTATTTTATTTACCCAGGGTCTGCTTATTACTCTTATTCCGATTTGACAGGTTACTAGTTTTTCATCTGACTTCCGCAACCCTAAGGTCAAACTAGTAACTCATTGGATAAGAGCAATTTCATATCAACAGTTAACGATTATTATCAGATGTTATGTGATAACAACCGGGACTGACAGCCTAACGTGCTCTCCGAGGCACGATGGGAAGACCCACAAGGACAAACGCCCAGACCGAAACAGATATTTACAACAAACATCTGGCGAAGCGGGAACCGAACAACCGAAAGGCAGACTCATTACCCACAACGCCACAACGGTGTACGTATTCCGTGGAGTGTCTGCATTTTATTGTTTGACAACTCGATCCTGAGTGCAATCAATATTCTCATAAGAGTCGGGAGTGGTTTGATATTCGATGTCAACTACACCGAACCGCCGGTACTTGAATATTATTCGATCTCAACTAGGTGAATTGTGGTAGTTAGATAATTGTTGTACATTAGTCTCTCTCCTACCTACATTCATTGTCATTGTCAAATCGTTTTTATAATTAACTATGCAGTTTAGTATCTGCACGTAATTGTAACGATTCTTAGTGTATAGACCTGTCCTGATTACCATTTATTTAGCATATGTAATCCAAATAATTAATAGGCATATAATATCAATCATAAATATAATTTCTGATTTTATATTTAGAAAAAGATTTTTGTCAATTTCTGATATTATTCGAGTGACATTCCGACAGATAGTTAAGACCACATACGTCCTCGTTTCCTATATAAGCTATTAAAATCTTATCATGTAAATTTTGTAAATTCATTTTAGTCAAAACCATAAAACGGGTCTTCGAAACATTTTAGCCTCTTTTACAACG
Organism: Hestina assimilis; assembly: GCA_023373885.1. Classification (NCBI taxonomy): domain Eukaryota; kingdom Metazoa; phylum Arthropoda; class Insecta; order Lepidoptera; family Nymphalidae; genus Hestina; species Hestina assimilis. Next base: position 5,258,812 of record CM041762.1, on the reverse strand, counting down.
AAGTAGCGCAGTAACATAACTGAAACGTAAATGCAATTAAAAAGGTCTTAAGATGTACATTCTTCTTCTTATCGATTGGTTAGTGGCCAACCTAGTGTCAGAGTTGTTCTGGTCGCCCGTAGGCCTCTGACTTGACTTATCGACTGTTGTCTAATTGTCAACAGCCGGGACCGACTTTTTATGTGCCCTCCGAAGCACGGAGACACTCGGTTCAAAAATCCACTATGCGATCACCCATCTAGTGACTGACCGCGCCTAAAGTTGCTTAGCCTATCGATCGCTTACCGATCAGCGGGTGCACTCGGCTATGCGCGTCTCAATATGTAAATTGAAAATATCAAACGTTATAAATTCATTTTTGTCGAATAAGTAATAGTTAAAAAGAGGTAATTATAAGAGGTATTTGTTGTGTGTATTGTAATTTCTGTTTTATTGATAATAAAACCTACAATGTTAAAACTGTAATGTATAGCAATTCTTATATGGTGATGTTATAAAAATCAGTCTTGCCTTTGATTTTCAATATCTCTGAATTAAAAAAAAATTGCTTCAATAACTATATTAGACCAAATTTCGTTATTGTGGATTTGCGTGAAAGGGTGAGCCAGAAAAAAAATTATAAAAGTTATACAAAAACATTAACGTTTTAACGTTCGATCAAATCATCATAAAATTTGCAACGAAACAACAATGCGACAATTTATATCTACCTCTTCGAATAATAAATGGTGATCAAAATTAATTGAAGAATGTGACGCATAGAATGAGGTAAGAAATCGTAAACCGACCTTAAAAGAAGGACGTTTTTTCAAGATGTTTAAAAATATCATCATAAAATCAAAATATTATTTTTAAATAAACTAAGCAAAAAGCTTTTAACGAATCGAAATGGAAGAGACGTAATTAGACAAGACACTGGGAATGCTCTGCCAACTTTAATTATACCTCTGTCACATTCTACGCTGAAACGAAGTCCACAAATCTACAAAAATATCACTATCAGTTTGCATCGAACTGGGAACTGGCAAAGTGTGTTGCTAGCTTTAGAAATAGTAACTTTTTACCGTTGTCGTCAACCCAATAGATGTTAACTGCAGACATAGGTTTCAACTTAACACGTTCCATGTGCGCTGAACCACATAATATAACTTAGTTCATAATTCAGTTCATAATTGTAAGTTCATAATTGTTTAACTATCGTGTCTACTCTTTGAACAGCAAATGGGTTAATGAGATCATGTGGTATCTTGAGCCGCTTGCATCCAGCGGATTCTACCGCCTTTTTTAAGTTCTACCTCTATATAGTATATGGATACACCGAGTTTTAAGGCTTGACTGTGTGAGTAGATTCTCAGACCTTACTTTGTACAGTCCACACCTTTGTACCTGAACCCCCGTATTTTATGTTTATAAAATCTACAATTCTAATTAATCTGAATACATCTTATCATAAAAAAGTGAGTCAGTGCATTTCCTACAAAATATATAAGGTTTCAATTGGTATGGAAAAACAAAAGATAAAAAATCTGGTTTCGATTACGATAATTGTTGTCACGTCGAGAATAGAATGAATTCTACGAAAATAAAACAATATGGAAATAAAGTTCGGAATTTCATTCTTGTTTAATAAATTCAAAAAGTCAATATTTTTAGAATATAAACAGTTATCGTTGTTCAAATATATTTTATAGTCTATCCGGAAATATTTTGAAATGAAATCCAGCCGGTCCCATACGTAATAAACTTGTTTTATTAAAATCTTTACGAAACGTATGGGTCGAGAGGCAGTACATGAATAATATAGTAAGAAGCCGACGAAGTACCATCCTCGAAGATTATCTTGTAACAGCTTACTCTTGCAATGTATTCAGTAAATGAAATGAAATTCTTCTTTCTCATTCTAATACCTCTAGAATTATCAATAAACAAGAGCAATTTTGAGCAAGGAGGTCATTTTGCTTGTTTCTTATATCTAGAAGAAGCCATAAAACGGATTTTTTTTAACCACCTTCGCTTGTCTCTCCACACACCATTCACCACTACTCCACCACTCCACTTCCACTCACCATCAGGAGAGTAGTCATTGGCCGCCGGTGTTGTGATAAAAAGACACCTAGAGTAACTATGGACAGTAATATAACAAAAAAGAAAAATGTTTAATATGAAATAGGTAGTCTTCGAAACTGCATTAGTAGTGAGATCATGACTGTGTATTTAAAAAAAAAAATCTTATTTCTTTATTCTATTCATTGAAAATATTATGATACGACATAATACGACAACAACTAGAACCAGTATTCATAGCCGTCAATTAATCCGATAAACTGAAGGCTGAAACTACGCAAAGCGGTACAGGTGCGACTCATGCTATGAAACTTGCATTCTAATTCACCGTCAATGTTTTTGCGGACAGATTCATAGTTATACTCGGAGATCAGAATTTTGAAATATAAAAAATTTTGAAAATAATTTGAAATACTGGTAAGACAGAAACTAATTTGAAGCCGTGTATATAAATAATAATTAAACTATCACAAAACATTTCAAAGAGATGCACAAAGATAAAGCAGGCATTGCGGTTTTGATGTCATATCTTGAAAGCCCAGACGAGGGTCTATCTTCAAGCGAGATGTTTGTGGTTTGTGATCCCTAAAACTCCATTGTTGGACCAACATTAAATAAAACATTTGAATAATACTATGCTTTTTGTTCTATGTTTTTGTTATTTGTGGGCTCAATAATAATATCATAAATATTGCAATTTTGGATACAAATTTGATGTTACAGGATTTTGGTTTTGATATATTTTTAAATTTTGGGTGTTTTTTTATGTGAGAGGGAGCAAACGGGCAGGAGGCTCAGCTCATGTTAAACGATCACCACCGCCCATGAACATCTACAACACCAGAGGGCATTTTAATTTAGTTTGATAATTATGGTATTTTTTTCTTAATCTTCCTTTAAACTGTATTAATAATAGACCTTAAAAATAATTACATTTCAATTTTTTTTTTTTATTTCCGTATAATATTCTTTATTTTTCTAACAAAGGAGACACCAAAACGGTAATGTATGTACTGGCCATCATAGCGAAAAGATGCAGGATATTTCCACCACTACGTTAACCCACAAAATCAATAACAGTATGCTAAAACCATTTCTAAATATTGAAGAGACATAAATCAACTGGTAAATTATAAATCAAAATAATGACAGCCTTAGATAACGGTCACTAGTCACACCTAAATTAAAATAAATTCTTCTACGATAAATAAATGAACAATGTCTTCTTTTTACTATTTTTTTTTATGTTAGAAGTCGGCAAACTAGCATACGGCCCACCTGATGGTAAGTGGTTGCCGTAGCCTATGAGCGCTTGCAGCACCATTAGTAGGTGCCACTCACGCGTTGCCAACCTCGAGATATTACTTCTTAAATCTCGTTCGCCCAGTAATTTCACTAGCGTACAATGGCCCTTCAAACCGGAACACAGTAGTGCCTAAGCACTACTATTTGGCGGCAGAATGTTGGACACTGCGGTGGTATCTACCTAGCCGGCCTCTTGCAACAAAAGACCTACCACCAGTGTGACTGATTGCACTGGTGGAATAATCTCTGTTGTGACAGAGGTTATCCCAACAGCGGGCGATGGGGTCGTCACATCCCGACGCCATTATATATACATATATTACTAGCATTATTCCATATACTATACAAGTATTTACCCAGGATCTGCCTATTACTCTTGTCCGGATTTGAAAGGTTACGAGTTTTTACACAGAGCGATTAGCATATGATCTCTGCAACCCTAATGGCGAATCAGTAACTTATTGGATAAGAGCAATTTACTTATCAAAAGTTAACAATTATTATCAGATGTTATATGATAACCGGGACCAACAGCTTAACGTGCTTACCAAAGCACGGTGGGGAGCCCCACAAGAACAAAAGAACAGAGGGATACAGATATATGTAAGATCAATGCGAACATCTGGCCGAGTAGAAGTCGAAACCGCAACCGTCGAGGCTAAAGGCAGACTCGCTACCGACAACGCCACAGCGGTGTCTAATAAATAATGTATTGAATTTAATAAAAGACGAAGCGCCTTCTCTGAATTCTCATAAACGTCAAAATGTCCTTCGGGTTGTCTGTTAACATTTAAATAAACATTTACGATGTAAAAGTCCTGATCAGTTTCATGAATAATCAATGGACCTATAATTTCTATCAAAGCAACAATTTTGTTATATCTTAGGATTTTGATTTGCATACTGGTTCGGATGCTTGATTAAGATTTTATTACTTTAAGCAAAGTCGTTCTATTTTGAATCTATTTTATATATGCGGCTATTTGACAACTGCGAATTTAGAATTATGTATTAGTCGTGTAGTTATGAGTACGTTTCACCGGAGATGTACTATCATACACAAAATAGTGTTGAATTTCATTCATTACGCTTGAGTGCCGGAGATCTGGTGAGATCTTTTATCTTCTTCGCTTTTTTCTACCCGGCTACCCCTATCTTTCTTTTCAAGCGACAAAGAACAGTGATGCTTCTGATGCTGCTAGTGAATGTATGGTACAGTTAGTGCTTTTAATCAGGTCAGTCGGTTTCGTTTCCAACTTGTGATAATCTCTATATTAATATTGAAGAAATTCACTTCTGTGAAATCATTATGTACGTGATTATAAGGATTTAAAAATTAAACTCAAATATTAAGGTTTTTTAAAAGACAATATTTATATTAACTATGTATATATTTTATTTATTTGTGATATTGATTGGCAAGAGCAATTTCTAACAAGTTTCTAAACTGCACCTTTTTGCAAGTCTTTCACCATTTGAATAGTACATTGTGATACCTAACAATACCTAATCTATTATATTATTTAGAGGATAGATTTTAATGTTGTACTTTTGGAAACCATACAAAACTTAGCAGATGGATAAAAACATGCGAATTTTAATATTATAAAGAATACTTAATTCAGAAGGTCGACTTAATTATACCGGTTTCGGAACGTTAAATATTTATATAATTTATTTCCGAAGTGCTTACTACAGAAGAAGCTTATTCAGCTTAAATTGGCTCAGTATAATATTTTTATATGTTAAATAAAAATGCTGATACTATTTTACTTCAAAATATCGCACGAAAATTAAGTTTTTAAAGGCTTTACAGTCCATCTCATTGTTTTAACAGTTAATAGTATAGTATACTGAGAAATATACAAATTTATGGTATGTTGAACGATTTAACTAATAGTTTTTGAAGAAAATAGTCATTTGGCCCCAAATTATCATTTTTCCCTCCCTAGGCCAAATGTTGGCTAGGCCCATGAGGAAAACAGCTTCGCTTTTCGTGAAGACTTTTGTCTTGCGCTTCAGCAGAAAATGCTATTAACAATAATATTATGATATTTTGATGTTTTAAACTTATCAAATAATCTCATATTAAGATATAATTTTGATAACTCTACAAACTTTAAGATTACGATAATATCAATGACGTTCAGGTTTTTCCTTTATATATTTATACGAATACGGTTTCTTGTTTTAATTAAGATACGTTGTTAATTCTATATCAAAATAGCTTTAGTATATATATTTTAAAATATTAATTCTGATTCACATTTGCTCTTCAAATCATCATAACATTTTTCGTTTTGTTATAACGAATAATGTTATCACTAATAACTTCTTCGTTCTAGCATTATTCCCGGTGCCTTATGTACCCAGGGTCTGCTTATTACACTTGAATTCATTGGATAAGAGCAATTTACTTATCAAGAGTTAACGTTTATTATCAGATGTTATGTGATAACAACAGGGACCGACAGCTTAAGGTGCTCTCCGAGGCACAGTGGGGAGACCCACACGGACAAACGCCCAGACCGAAACAGATATTTATAACAAACATCTGTCCGAGCGAGAATCGAACCCGCAACCGTCGAAACTAAACTCGATACCCACAATGCCACAATGGTGGTGTTATCACCAATACCTACACGCAAGAATTCATTTCCTTTATATTACGTTTTTAGTTTTTAGATTTCTTGTAATAAAATGTTAATAATGCTTGTATAAAAACAAAATAAATTATTTACAGCATTACTATAGTATTTTGCATATAATTTACACTAAAAAGTATCTAATTGAAAATATTATGATACGACATAATACGACAACAACTAGAACCAGTATTCATAGCCGTCAATTAATCCGATAAACTGAAGGCTGAAACTACGCAAAGCGGTACAGGTGCGACTCATGCTATGAAACTTGCATTCTAATTCACCGTCAATGTTTTTGCGGACAGATTCATAGTTATACTCGGAGATCAGAATTTTGAAATATAAAAAATTTTGAAAATAATTTGAAATACTGGTAAGACAGAAACTAATTTGAAGCCGTGTATATAAATAATAATTAAACTATCACAAAACATTTCAAAGAGATGCACAAAGATAAAGCAGGCATTGCGGTTTTGATGTCATATCTTGAAAGCCCAGACGAGGGTCTATCTTCAAGCGAGATGTTTGTGGTTTGTGATCCCTAAAACTCCATTGTTGGACCAACATTAAATAAAACATTTGAATAATACTATGCTTTTTGTTCTATGTTTTTGTTATTTGTGGGCTCAATAATAATATCATTGTGTGTTATAAAATATTGCAATTTTGGATACAAATTTGATGTTACAGGATTTTGGTTTTGATATATTTTTAAATTTTGGGTGTTTTTTTATGTGAGAGACGTTCAGGTTTTTCCTTTATATATTTATACGAATACGATTTCTTGTTTTAATTAAGATACGTTGTTAATTCTATATCAAAATAGCTTTAGTATATATATTTTCAAATATTAATTCTGATTCACATTTGGTCTTTTTTTTTTTATGTAAGAGGGGGCAAACGGGCAGGAGGCTCAGCTCATGTTAAACGATCACCACCGCCCATGAACATCTACAACACCAGAGGGCATTTTAATTTAGTTTGATAATTATGGTATTTTTTTCTTAATCTTCCTTTAAACTGTATTAATAATAGACCTTAAAAATAATTACATTTCAATTTTTTTTTTTTATTTCCGTATAATATTCTTTATTTTTCTAACAAAGGAGACACCAAAACGGTAATGTATGAAAAATATAAATACTGGCGAAATCATAGCGAAAAGATGCAGGATATTTCCACCACTACGTTAACCCACAAAATCAATAACAGTATGCTAAAACCATTTCTAAATATTGAAGAGACATAAATCAACTGGTAAATTATAAATCAAAATAATGACAGCCTTAGATAACGGTCACTAGTCACACCTAAATTAAAATAAATTCTTCTACGATAAATAAATGAACAATGTCTTCTTTTTACTATTTTTTTTTATGTTAGAAGTCGGCAAACTAGCATACGGCCCACCTGATGGTAAGTGGTTGCCGTAGCCTATGAGCGCTTGCAGCACCATTAGTAGGTGCCACTCACGCGTTGCCAACCTCGAGATATTACTTCTTAAATCTCGTTCGCCCAGTAATTTCACTAGCGTACAATGGCCCTTCAAACCGGAACACAGTAGTGCCTAAGCACTACTATTTGGCAACAGAATATTGGACACTGCGGTGGTATCTACCTAGCCGGCCTCTTGCAACAAAAGACCTACCACCAGTGTGACTGATTGCACTGGTGGAATAATCTCTGTTGTGACAGAGGTTATCCCAACAGCGGGCGATGGGGTCGTCACATCCCGACGCCATTATATATACATATATTACTAGCATTATTCCATATACTATACAAGTATTTACCCAGGATCTGCCTATTACTCTTGTCCGGATTTGAAAGGTTACGAGTTTTTACACAGAGCGATTAGCATATGATCTCTGCAACCCTAATGGCGAATCAGTAACTTATTGGATAAGAGCAATTTACTTATCAAAAGTTAACAATTATTATCAGATGTTATATGATAACCGGGACCAACAGCTTAACGTGCTTACCAAAGCACGGTGGGGAGCCCCACAAGAACAAAAGAACAGAGGGATACAGATATATGTAAGATCAATGCGAACATCTGGCCGAGTAGAAGTCGAAACCGCAACCGTCGAGGCTAAAGGCAGACTCGCTACCGACAACGCCACAGCGGTGTCTAATAAATAATGTATTGAATTTAATAAAAGACGAAGCGCCTTCTCTGAATTCTCATAAACGTCAAAATGTCCTTCGGGTTGTCTGTTAACATTTAAATAAACATTTACGATGTAAAAGTCCTGATCAGTTTCATGAATAATCAATGGACCTATAATTTCTATCAAAGCAACAATTTTGTTATATCTTAGGATTTTGATTTGCATACTGGTTCGGATGCTTGATTAAGATTTTATTACTTTAAGCAAAGTCGTTCTATTTTGAATCTATTTTATATATGCGGCTATTTGACAACTGCGAATTTAGAATTATGTATTAGTCGTGTAGTTATGAGTACGTTTCACCGGAGATGTACTATCATACACAAAATAGTGTTGAATTTCATTCATTACGCTTGAGTGCCGGAGATCTGGTGAGATCTTTTATCTTCTTCGCTTTTTTCTACCCGGCTACCCCTATCTTTCTTTTCAAGCGACAAAGAACAGTGATGCTTCTGATGCTGCTAGTGAATGTATGGTACAGTTAGTGCTTTTAATCAGGTCAGTCGGTTTCGTTTCCAACTTGTGATAATCTCTATATTAATATTGAAGAAATTCACTTCTGTGAAATCATTATGTACGTGATTATAAGGATTTAAAAATTAAACTCAAATATTAAGGTTTTTTAAAAGACAATATTTATATTAACTATGTATATATTTTATTTATTTGTGATATTGATTGGCAAGAGCAATTTCTAACAAGTTTCTAAACTGCACCTTTTTGCAAGTCTTTCACCATTTGAATAGTACATTGTGATACCTAACAATACCTAATCTATTATATTATTTAGAGGATAGATTTTAATGTTGTACTTTTGGAAACCATACAAAACTTAGCAGATGGATAAAAACATGCGAATTTTAATATTATAAAGAATACTTAATTCAGAAGGTCGACTTAATTATACCGGTTTCGGAACGTTAAATATTTATATAATTTATTTCCGAAGTGCTTACTACAGAAGAAGCTTATTCAGCTTAAATTGGCTCAGTATAATATTTTTATATGTTAAATAAAAATGCTGATACTATTTTACTTCAAAATATCGCACGAAAATTAAGTTTTTAAAGGCTTTACAGTCCATCTCATTGTTTTAACAGTTAATAGTATAGTATACTGAGAAATATACAAATTTATGGTATGTTGAACGATTTAACTAATAGTTTTTGAAGAAAATAGTCATTTGGCCCCAAATTATCATTTTTCCCTCCCTAGGCCAAATGTTGGCTAGGCCCATGAGGAAAACAGCTTCGCTTTTCGTGAAGACTTTTGTCTTGCGCTTCAGCAGAAAATGCTATTAACAATAATATTATGATATTTATTATTATGATATTTTGATGTTTTAAACTTATCAAATAATCTCATATTAAGATATAATTTTGATAACTCTACAAACTTTAAGATTACGATAATATCAATGACGTTCAGGTTTTTCCTTTATATATTTATACGAATACGGTTTCTTGTTTTAATTAAGATACGTTGTTAATTCTATATCAAAATAGCTTTAGTATATATATTTTAAAATATTAATTCTGATTCACATTTGCTCTTCAAATCATCATAACATTTTTCGTTTTGTTATAACGAATAATGTTATCACTAATAACTTCTTCGTTCTAGCATTATTCCCGGTGCCTTATGTACCCAGGGTCTGCTTATTACACTTGAATTCATTGGATAAGAGCAATTTACTTATCAAGAGTTAACGTTTATTATCAGATGTTATGTGATAACAACAGGGACCGACAGCTTAAGGTGCTCTCCGAGGCACAGTGGGGAGACCCACACGGACAAACGCCCAGACCGAAACAGATATTTATAACAAACATCTGTCCGAGCGAGAATCGAACCCGCAACCGTCGAAACTAAACTCGATACCCACAATGCCACAATGGTGGTGTTATCACCAATACCTACACGCAAGAATTCATTTCCTTTATATTACGTTTTTAGTTTTTAGATTTCTTGTAATAAAATGTTAATAATGCTTGTATAAAAACAAAATAAATTATTTACAGCATTACTATAGTATTTTGCATATAATTTACACTAAAAAGTATCTAATATTTATCTTTTACAAGAGAAAACTTGAGCCAAATAATGACTAAGTACGTATATATAATATCAAAATTAATAATAATTAACTTAAAATAGACTGGGTGAGAATACATAATTCTAACAGTCGTCATTAGCATAGTTTGTGCAAACATTTAAATAAATAAATAACAGAAATACGACGACATACAAAGCGTTTAAGTAAATAAGCATACCATTATATAAATAATTTATTAGTTTAAACAACTTTACGTTTAAGTGACATCAAGTTTTTTGACTTGACTTGTCAAATAGGCCGGCTAAGCCGGGAAAGTATTATTTAGTCTCCTCAGATAGACTATCCACGAAGTGATACTACAGCGCGATTCAGAAGGCGTTTTCTTCCGCGCACAACCACTCTGTGGAATCAGCTTCCGCCGGTGGTCTTTCCGAACCGATACGACTTGGGAAGCTTCAAGAGTAGAACCTATTCCTTTCTTAAAGGTCGGCAACGCGCCTACATGCCCTCCGGTGTTGCAGTTGTTAATGGGTGGCAGTGATCACTTAACATTAGTTGAGGCCTCCTGCTCGTTTGCCCCCTCTGATATTCAAAAAAAAAAGTTAAATGGAATCTGTACTGTTTCATTTTTCTTAATGTTCTAACTCTAACTTCCTCTGTGCCATCAATATCCTCACAAAGCATAGGCTAAACTCTTGTGGTATCAGTGCCCAATTCACGGGTGAGAGAAATCTCATCCGTGAATTAGGCAGAAGTTTTAACTGTAGATCCTTTTGTTTACCTCGCAACCCAATCACCTCTTTTCTTTACCAGTTAGTTAAATTGTTAGATAAAATCAACTAAATAGTATTTAAAATATTATAAATACGGCAAAAATATTACATACATTCACACTATTGTGTTAACAATGAACACTTTTTGTAATAGTGTACAGTCAAGTACTTGTTAGAGGTCAAGAGAATCTTCCTTTGCAAATTGTTAAATATATTATATGTACAAGGATTGCCAAAAATAGTATGAATTTTAAATTAGCTCCATTAGATGTTGTTACTTTATGATTTATTTAATTTCAATTAAAAATAAAGTAGTCATATTTATCTTGATCCTTTTTTTTTATGTAAGAGGGGCAAACGGGCAGGAGGCTCACCTGATGTTAAGTGATCACCGCCGCCCATGAACATCTGCAACACCAGAAGGCATGCAGGCGCGTTGCCGACCTTTAAGGATCCTATATTTTGATGTACGTTGCGTAACTTAAGTGCTCACGTTTCCTTACAACCTGAGTTTTATTTACGAAATTTACATATGAATATAAGAATAACAACGTTTTAGTTTTCAATCGATAGCTACTTGTGTGATATTTGTCTGTCAGTTACATGATAACTTCGTCATCTGCAAACGAAAGATGATTTGATGATGATGAAAGATTTTGAAGTTTGCAGACATAAACTCAATCAAAGGCATTCTTCAATGTATAAATAAGATCTATTACAGCCCGTGATCATCGCATTCGTATTGTATTTTTGTTTCTGCATCAGAACTAGGCGGTTAAACTTAGTTAGTTTAGTTTAGATTAGTTTAGTTTAGTAACATAGTTTAGTTAGTTAGATTAGTTATGCGGATAATGATTTGATGTTGTAAGTAGCTTTTAGTAGGTATATTTTCAAAAAATCATAATTATTAACGGTCAAGTATGGCCAACATTATGGACAGTTCAATCGGACAATACAATTTAGGAGATATATAGGCATTAGTTTGTCAATGTGCGACCAACCGTGCCATGTAATTTGTTATGGTAAATTCCTGTAATTGTTCAAGCGTCATTTTATCTAGATTGCGGAATATCTAATGATGTTTTGATGGCACTGATTGATGCTGGTTAAGATTTATTAATAAATACATAGTAAGTATTATAAATTCGTATGCAGTCATAATAATATAATAATAGTTATAATAAAATAAAAATAAAATAATAGTATTAATAATAAAAATAAAACTGGTAGTATAGGCGTTGCCTCACTACCAGTGAAAATGACTTTTTTAATCATTTCAAATGTTTTATATAAATATTAAAAAATATAAAATCTAAAATAATTAATAAATAAACGCTACACACTCAACGGCCATCATTGGGATAGTTATATCCTGTGTCGGGGTCCGGTAACATACACATTGACAAGGACAACCACACCCAGACCGGAGCACATGCCTTTATGCATTTACGGTCAACACATATGCCCTGAGCGGGATTTGACAAATTTTAGAGCCATTACCATTTTCTTCAATAATTATTAGTTGAATTGCTCAAAATACCTTACATTTGTGTATTTCTCAGTTTTTAGCAAGATCCGGGAGGTGGGGTTACCCTCTCTTGCTCCTACCTCGCTAGGCCGATGTAGTTAAACGTTTGTTAAAAAGCATGAAGAAATAAATAAACGCTGCACACTCAACGGCCCCCATTAGGATAGTAATATCCTGTGTCGGGGTCCGGAAACACAAACAATGCCACGGACAAATACACCCAGACCGGAAAATATGCTTGCATGGTCAATACAAACATATTATGGTCCGAGCGGGAATCGAACCCGCGACCTGTGGCGTTTAAGGCAGGTTTGCTACCGCTGCGCCACAACGTCGTCTATAAATAAACAAAGTATTACTTTCACAATATTACAGTAGATAGTGTAAGGCATAAATGGAAAGTAAAATTGCTTATCACGCTACACTTATTATAGCGCCATATTTAATTCACAGATAGGGAACCCACTTTAATACGAAATAATTTATCTACGTGGGAAACAACAGACCCTCACCAAACACTAAAAACAGCCGGTCTTTCTACGATGACGTTGTGGCGCAGCGGTAGCGAACCTGCCTTAAGCGCCACAGGTCATGGGTTCGATTCCCGCTCGGAGCATAATATTTTTGTATTGATAATGCAAGCATATTTTCTGTTTTGGGTGTATTTGTCCTTTTCCTTGTATGTATTTCCAGACCCCCGACACAGGATATCACTATCCTAATGGAGGCCGTTGCGTGTATAGCGTTTATTTATTGTTTATTATTTCTGAACCGACATGACCTGGGAACCTTACAGAGAAAAGCTTATTTCTTTCTTAAAGGTCGGCAACACACCTGCATGGCTTCTGGTGTTGCAGATGTTCACGGGCGGCGGTGATCGCTTAACATCAGGTGAACCTTCTGCCCGCTTGCCCCCTCTTACATAAAAAAACAAATACTGAAAAAAAATTAAACCTTGATCAAATAATATAGCAATGTTTTTGCAAATCATACTAATGATTACCAATTCTACTTTAATAAGCTCGTAGCTTACGCTACAAGTGGGTACGACAATAGCTCAATAGGGCCAGGATCGAACCCGCAACGCGTTAACGATATGGACTCAGCCCTTTAACCGTTGAGCTATTCAGTTTGGTTAAATAGAGAAGATAGCAGTGCTACGGCTCTTTATAGCATTAATATAATTTTTTGTTACCCACGGAAACCCAATATTTTTCTGGGATAAAAAGTATCCTATGTGCCTATCTAAGTAATAAGCTATGTGTGTAGCAAATTTCATCCAAATCCGTGCAGTACTTTATCCGCACCATCCATCCATTAGTACGCTGAAAGCGAAACAAAGTAATGCAAAGTACACTACTGCTTTGCGGTAGAAAATCTGACCTACCTAGCCAGCCTCTTGAAACGGCCTACCTTACCACCAGTTAGTGTTTTTTTTAAGAGTATTTGCAACGCTTTTTTAAGGCATTACTAATATTCCTATTGCCCTTCCAAATAAGCTCGAAGCTTGCGCTAGGAGTGGGTACGACAATAGCCCAAAGGGGTCAGGATCAAACCCTCGACTCTCGCGTTAACGGAGCGAAGTCGGCCCTTCTACCGTTGAGCTATTGAGGCTTCTTAGAATATACTTAAACAGTAGGGATAAACGTTTACTTTTAACACCTATACAGTTACACAGTTTGCCTATGAAGTTTAAAACTAGTGAAATAGCGTTATTGAACAGTTAAAGCTGCTCGCATTTTGCTCTGATGCAGCATCCTGTAATTATCGGTTCGATGTAGCAATACCTATATGTAGTATATGTACACACGTTCAGTTATTCGTATTTCACATATGAACGTTTCTACTATTCAAAAGTTAATATTATTAATTTTCAGTTTTGGTATAAATAAATAAACACTACTCACTTAACGGTGGATAGTTATATCCTGTGTCGGGGGTCAGGAAACATACATACAAGGATAAACACGCCCAGACCGGAAAACATGCCTGTATGGGCAATACAAAGATCTGCTCCGAGCGGGAATCGAATCTTAAGGCTGGTTCGCTACCGCAGCGCCACAAGGTTGTCAATGTGGTTATGTTTAGATATTTGGATTCTTGTTACTAAACCGTGTCAAAAACGGGTTCGAATAAAATTTGGTACACAGGTAGTTTATAGTCTGGTTTAATTAGATATCTCTCTTATCGCAATAAATGAGATAAATGCATTATTTTTTATCACTTTTTATTTCTCTTTGAACAAAATTTTGACGCCAATAAACGCAGTGGCGGGCAGTTTGTTTGTTTGAGTCTTATTATCTAAAACTTATCCAATACCTTCAAATATAAATTTAATAACTTTTTTATCAACATTGATATTAAAAATAAATTGAACAAAGTAGTGGAACGAAACCTTGATGTCAGTGATTAAATGAAACCGTCGGCAATGAATAAAAATAAATGCTTATTTTGTTAACATTGTAGTGACAGATTTCTATTTGTAACATGCCAAAATAAACTAAAACCAAATATATTAATTGATTTCATTTTAATTAATATTTATAGTTAACACGTTCCCCGTCCCGTGAATCATATCTGAATATTTCAATTGCTTAACAATTTTTAATAATATGTTAAATTTAATTATCCAATAACTATGTAACAATGGGGGCCAGATATAAACCTTTTTAAATTGTAACTTTATTGAAATAAATGTATATTATTATTATTGTTATTATATAATTCACTTTACTGCACGGTCTTAGAGACCGGCATACGTCGACAGCAAATCCTAAGCCAAGCGGTTGTATGTTGGGGTTGGACTCTGCCTGCAGAAATTTTCGCACAATTTTGCAAGGTAACTGATTTTTTTAGTTGTATATATGTTTGATGGGGCATTTTTCAGAGATTTGTGGATTGTGAAATTAGTAGTTAATACAACTATCGGTACTATGTGAAATTTTTGTTCACGCCACATTCATGTTATTTCATCCTTGAGATCAACATATTGTAAGTTTATTATTAATTGTGTCAAGTTTATGGACAGAGCATTCCCCGGATTAATAAGCTAACTGACCAGTGTATGGACAATGCCTGAAAGAATCTGTACCGACTCCATATGAACAACTCACTAAATGCGTGAGAATGGTGAAAAATATAAATATTTTAATAAATCATTAGAAATAGCTGTACTAGTAGGTAGTCTAGAAAAAATCATTGTCAGTTGGATGTCTTTGAGATAATCCGTGCAATTTTTACTCTACAAACGTTGAAGGTTCTTCCGTCGTAAACATTTAAATTATTGAAATTTTCATGAAATCTAGCGATGAATTGGCGATGAAAATTTTTAGGATTTTATTTAGGCTTTCAGATTTTTTATTGTATATTATTACCATTTATCTAAGTATCTGCCATACCTTTACCAAAATATGTATGCTATGGCTGTAAAAATAAGCGAGTATTATAATAAATAATTTGGAAAAATTAAAAAATATCCGCGCCATTTTTCTCTTTTATTTTGATATATAAAATATGACTAAAATTAAAATTTAAAAAAGCTTTGTTTTAAATTCAAAAACTTTATTTGAATTTAAAATGAAAAAGCATCGATATTTAAAACTTCCACAAGTTTTCCTTCAATAAAAAACTGTAAAAAATACGCAAAAGGAAAACTCTGAGGACTTACTAAAATTGTATTTCAAGAAAAAAATAGTAAATTATAAACATATTGGCCCACCTATGGACAATCTATTACGGAGAAAGTATTACATCTATCACGCTATTGTAGAGTTTATTTGCGATATACATGCCCTATAATTTCTTTCAAGATACAGGATTTCTTATAATGACCAACATTATAGATCTCAAGACCTGGCTGAGAATTGAAAACCTGCCCTGCCCATTAATAGTTACACCCTTTGTGAGGGCTCAGTGCTAATCCATTCTTAGAACGTCTCTCGTGAGGCTGGACGAGGTGACTGGAATTAAGCCACACAAGACGTACTGGAAATTCAAAAAGCCCTGGCTATCCTAATGTTACTCAAAATTTGAACTGAAGACATTTAGTTATCTAGGTGATACCTTTACCTGTCTAGTGGACAGTCACTTCTTCTTATTAGCATTATGTTTTTTTTTTTATGTTATAAGGGATCAACAGGGCAGGAGGCACACTTGATGCTAAGCGATTACCACCGCCCATGCAAATCTGCAACAAGGCATTTAGGTTCGTTGCCAAACTTTAAGGAAAGAATAGAATCTTCTCTAGAAGAACATAAAAACTCACGTTGTATTGGTTTGGAAAGATCACCGGTGTATTTTTGTGTGTAAGGATACACATCCCACTTATGTTTGTATCGGGAACCATTTAGTATTGCAATAAACATGCCTCATTACAGAAATTTATTAACGCGAATGAAGCCACTGGCAGATATTAGTATTATGGTAAAAAGAATTTAACCATCGTCTGCCTAATATTCTAATATCAATAATAATTTTCTTATCAAAGATTATCATAATAAAAATTATCAGCAGGAATTCGAGCATTACAGTGATAAGAAATCATTTTGAATATTAAAATAACAATTATATTTTAATTTTCACATACATAATTTAAACAAAATGTAATCGTCTTTATTTTATTTCTTATATACTTTTTTAATATAAAAAATTTCTAGAAGCACAATCAATCAATTTTTAAATTTACTTCGCTTCCTGTTTTTGCGTGGAATTCTTATTGGTTAAACGTTCTATATTTTCAGCAACTGTCACGTATGGTGAATAATAGTCATTTCCATTCTTCAAAAAAACTTCCATTATTACAAAACATGCCAACCAAATAAATATGCATTTTTGAAAGTATTTTTGTAATATACGCAATTTTAATACGATTTAAAATTATATATAAAATTTATACTATAAAGTAAGTAATAAACAATCTTGTTCTATTACAAAAAACATACATTATAATAACTTTTAGTGTTGTAATAACTATTATAGTAATTGTTTTGTATAGGTGTTGATATATTTTTATGTCAATTACATAGATGCAGCTCCATATAATTATATAATACTATAGATTCTGCAAACATTTCGCCCCTGTGTAACGATTTTTAAAGAGGCACATTTAATGCAGTATAGATTGGTTCCCTATACAAATTTCCATCCACTATTTCACCCCCTTTAAGTTTTATTTCCCGACAAGAAGTAGCCTATAACCGTCTTCGTGGTACCATCTATATCAATAAATAAATCCATCATTGTCGGTTGAACGGTACGGGCGTGATAGCATCACAAACGACCAAAAAAAAACTAAATTTCACTTTTATAATATTAGTTAGGATTATTATAATAATTCTAGACATATAAATTTGTATAGCAGAACTTGTTTTAGGACTATAAACAATTTAAAATAACTTTCATTATCACAAAGGATAATAATATTATTTAATTCGATCTATCGTGATACGCGAAAAAAAGAACCGTAGCGCAAATATAATTTTTAATCATAGATAGGAAATAGATACCATATCAAAAATGATCTTTCCCTTCTCTCTCTCACTCACTCTCTCTCCCTCTCTTTCTTTCTCTCTCCGTGAACCAGTACTCTCATGGGTTTTAACATACAACATCTCCTCCATCCATTCATATAAATAATAGAGCAGCGCCGCTTGATAAGCCCATAGATTCATTAGACGCTAATCGTTATTTTCATCTCAATTTCAGCTTTCTACAAAATCGTTATAGCTGTGAAAAACTTAAATCATACATGTTTATGTAAAATTTTTACATGATTATTTATTACTTATATAAAAATTCCGTAACTGAAACACTGTTATAATAAATACATTTTATGAATTATTTGTAAGTATGATCTTCGGATGTTTAAAATATTATATTTATAGCGTAACCTTCGATTCAACCTAAAAGATTTATGAGTATTTTTCGTTGTAAAGCATCGATCGAGTACGAAACAATTGATGGAGCCAATTGTCGATTTTTTTATATCAATAAATTTAATTCATATCATTGTATGACGCAGGCTGTCTATCAATTTACAGCAATTATCATATTTTTGGCAACACTTACTATGCTTAAAGACATTTTATTTACACAATAAATTATTTATAAAACCATTATATCACTTGAGTAAATTACTCGTATTTACGGAACTTCTACGTGCAATATTTACGATATAAATAACGTTAAATATAGATTATAATTGTGTTCCTTTCAATTTAATTTACTGATATCTAGAGTTAATTTTTTTATATAAGTATGATTGTACTTCTAAAGTAAAGAATAGCATCAAAAGTACAGGTTAAAAGAGAACTATGATCTAAGTTATTAGAAGACACTTACGTTGTTGCTGGAATTGTTGAATTGTCACCGACAGGATACAATTTGTTGTCCAATTTCACAACAGAATTGTTTTATTTTAATGTTTCACAAATCCAACTTCAACGAACTTCAAGTAACTTTTCGTCTAAATTATAAACTTATTCGTTCTTTTTCACACAATTTTCAAACTTTTACTTTACATATTAAGTCACTAAATATTTTTTCGAAACACCACTACACTTCACTATTACGTATAATGAATTGAAATGGGCCATTTCTTCGTGAATCGTATAATTTTCGTTTTAAAAGCGAACGGTTTACTCCTAGTGATACAAAACGTCCATCAAGCGTGAACTTCGCGTACCAACTGCCGGCAGTGTCGCTGTGTCGGCTCCGCTGCTAAACGCTGGGTCAACGCGCACCTGTAGCTCGCTTCAGTTTTCGCTATTTTGAAAATCACTGAAAAAAAAAAACATTATTTTTAAAGAACTTTTTTAATATAATTTTTTAATTTGACGTTCTAAGATATCATTATGCTTATTATATACGTGTAGTAGAATTTTTTAAATTATAGTAATTAATAATTTGTATCTGCAGTAAAATGGCGTTTGACGTAGATAAGATAAAAAAGATAAGTTTTTATAAATTACTTAATGATGTTACTAAATTATGACTACATTGATAAAATTTTAATAAAAAAAAATTTAAACGCTTGCATCGTAACCGAATGAAGTAAGATAGTGCTTGGATGACAAAGCTTGACGGTATTTTTAGTAAATCGAAAAATATACTCAGATACGATTTAGATGAGTAGATAAAGGGCTCCCAATAATACTTTTTCTTACAAAAAAGAGGAACGTGAAAAAAAAGGGGGAAAAGTAGTCGGACTGGAGACATCTGCAGTCGAACCGAGAAACCCGGATAATATACGACATTTTCTAAAAATTAATCCTAGCCAGATCGATTTATTGCTCCCGAAACTCGCTACACACTAAATTTTACGAAAATCGTTGGAGCCGTTTCCAAGATTCAAATTATATCTTTATATATACAAGAATTCTTTTTAAGTTTTATTGTTACTTTTTTCGTATTTAAAACAAATTTGGAACAAATTAAAAAAAAATCGTAATTCAAAATTAATTGTGACAGAAAGATGGATTATATTATACGTAATTAATTAATTATATGTATTTCAAAGTCATACTAAAGTTATTATATAAAATTGAGATAGATGCTTTGATATTTAAATTATAGCTGACCCAGGACTATGGTAGCAATAATGAATATAAAATGAAATTTAAAATTTAAACTATATCGAGATGGAAGTCATAAATAATGTTTGCTTCTGTGAATTGACAGTGAATTTACACATAGCGTCACTAGTTCGATTTTTTTTTGAGTTAGTTGTCAAGCAAGCACAGTCCACATGATGGTAAGGAGATATGGTAGCCTATGATGGCTTACAACGCCCTTAATTTTTTGGTGCTACTCACATGTTGCCACCCGCGAGATATTATTTCTTAAATCTCAAAATCTAATGCAAAACACACTACTGCTTAGCGATAGATTATCTGAAACTTACCAAGCCTGCCTCTTGCAATAAAAGGCATACGACCAGTATAGACAGATAAAAATTAATCATTAGTAAGAAATTTATAATAGTAAAAAAACAGACGACGTTGTGACGCAGCGGTAGCGAACCTGCCTTAAACGCCACAGTTCACGGGTTTGATTCCCGCTCGGAGTATATTATGTTTGTATTGACCATGCAAGCATATTTTCCGGTCTGGGTGTATTTGTCCTTGTCATTGTGAATGTTTCCGGACCCCCGACAGGATATTACTATCCTAATGGGGGCCGTTGAGTGTGCAGCGTTTATTTATTTTTAAATAAGGCTCGTCTAAACCGAATTGCAATTGAATACATCTTGTAGCATATTTTTTGATAATCCCTTAGGGATCCTAACATTTTTCCGGGATGAAAGTATCCTATTTAA
This sequence comes from Hestina assimilis, assembly GCA_023373885.1. Classification (NCBI taxonomy): domain Eukaryota; kingdom Metazoa; phylum Arthropoda; class Insecta; order Lepidoptera; family Nymphalidae; genus Hestina; species Hestina assimilis. The sequence continues at coordinate 5,237,950 of CM041762.1, read as the reverse complement.
AATTTAAATATAAAAATAAATATATAATAAATATCAGAGCATCAATCGCAATTTTATGTAATAACTTTAGTATGACTTTGAAATACATCAGTATAATATAATCAATCTTTCTGTCAAAATTAATTATTTTCTTTATCATACTTGCAAAAAGGTGAACTCATTGCCGGCTCACGTGTTCCCTCCTTGCTACAATCTGGGCTCCTTCAAACGAGGCGTGTAGAGGCATCTTGCGGGTAGGCAGGGCAAGGGTGGCTAACACGGTTGCATTCCGCAACTCTGTTAGCCGCCTTCGCGTTTGGACTTTATTTCCACTTACCATCAGGTGGAGTAGAGTCATCTGCCCTACTTTCCAAATCAAAAAAAATCCATATAATATGTGCCAAGTTCAGCATTACAGATGACTTTCTTGACTTGACTTATTTTCTATTAGACTAGACGGGGGATTAGGGTCTTGAGATTCTCGCTTCATTTCGCTCAAAGTCTTCCCTATGCTTCTCGCCTCTGCGATAATCATCCGCTACTAGTTCTACTCAAGGCAACCATGTTTAAATTTTTTTTTGCGGTTTCCTGTCTAAATCCAAGTTTCAGGGATGTGTCCGATGTAGTCCACTTGTAACGTTTGATCTGCTGGTCGAAACTGTCGGGGTGTAACCACAGCAGTCATATCTAGGTTGAAGATTTCCTCGGGCCAGTAAAAACTGAGAATACGGATAAACTAATACGGTCTAAAAATCAATCATAAAACAACGTCATAAAGTCTATCAAAACCTTAACGAAAATCGCACAATTAATTCAATTTCGTTTTCGGTTTATAGATTACGAACAGATATAATCAAATTAGATATCCCATTTTGATACGATTAATAACGTTTATCAAATTGGTTTATTATTGACGAAATAATTCGTAGAATTTAACCAATTTCCAGGACCCTTAATTAAAGAGCATTCGAGTAGTAGAAAAACATGCGATATCGTTATTAGTTGGACTTTACCACGTACGAATCAAAGTATTTGACAAACGTCCATTTGTAGTAGATTCATAGAAAAAATAAAGCCATTAAGAAATTTTTTGTTTTGTTGATTTGATTTTTATTATGTATTGTATGAATAATAATATTAATTTATCAAATAATTTTTGATTTCATGTAGATGAATTGATCGATATTTAATTAAATATAATATGCTGTAACTTTCTTATTGGGAGGTATAGTTTTAACAGGTCTTAATCATGATATTCTGCCGTCAAATAGTAGTGCTTAGGCATTACTGTGTTCCGGTTTGAAGGGCACTGTACGCTAGTGAAATTACTGGGCAGAGGAGATTTAAGAACCAATATCTCGAGGTTGGGCAACGCGTGAGTGGCACCTACTACTGGTGGTGCAAGCGCTCATAGGCTACGGCAACCACTTACCATCAGGTGGGCCGTATGCTTGTTTGCCAAATTTTTAACATAAAAAATGATACTTTAATTAATCCTATATATATAATAAAAGTGAAAAACGTTTGTTTGGATGTTTGTTGGATTACTGGACAGATTTTGTTGAATTTTGGTACATACATAGCGTATAGGGCATAGGATATACATACATAGCGTATATAACATATAGGATACTTTTTATCTTGGAAAATATTGGGTTTCCGTGAGATTATCAAAAAACGACATAACGCGAGTGGGGTAGTGGGCACAGCTAGTAATTTTATTTCTCTCGTATGTTTGTTACTAAATCATAAAAAACGACTGGCAGGGTATTTGAAGAAATTAGGCACACACATAGGAGTCCTATGTGTGTGCCAAATTTCATCAAATATATACCGGAAAAACTTTAGTTTCCTCTGGGATTATCAAACGAACTTCAGGCCGTATTCATTTGAGATTTGGTATAGATGTGTTTTATTAAGCATTACTTACAAAATGCTTAAAATCCCTCACGACCAAATTCTAAAGTCGACGCAGAAAAAAAACACAATTCTAATAGAAATGGTTGATTTTTTCTGCTTAAGACCATAATCCATTAATCAATTGTGATACATTGATCAGGAGCAAAACTGGCCAAGTGAGACAGATTCGCATTTAAAGGGTTGCGAACCACCGTGAAATATTCAATATATACGAATTATATTTATCTATTATAATAAATACATGTTCCTTGTGGAAGGGGATCCTTAAATTTTTTATTTTATATTTAATATTTGCTGTAACGAAAGCAGGAATACAAATTCTGTGAAAATTACAACATTATTACGGTTCCTGAAAGACAGACGTACAGACGGATAGTGAAAACTTTCGGAAAACGGGTTCCGTTGGCAACCTTTGGGCAAAAACCATTGGCTTAATTCATTCACTTTCTAACCATTATTAGTTCTCTCAAAGTTCTACGAATATTTTCTATGGAATACTATAAAATTAAAGTGATTATAATTTTTTTACTTATTCAAACTTAAAACTTAAGCAAATGAAGTTCTGTTACCTCATAATTAATCGCATAAAATTACGCGTAAAATTACAAAATTTTTTTAAAGAATGCTTTTTCAGGGCATTACTAATATTCCTATTGCCCTTCCAAATAAGTAGTGTAGTGTCCGACACTGGAGGGGCCGAAGAGGATATCGCTTCGAGGATCGCCAAGGCAAGAGCAACCTTCGCACAGCTCCGTCCCGTGTGGCAATCGCGGAAATTGACTAGGAGAGTTAAGCTCAAGATATTCCGGTCCAATGTAAAAACCGTGTTGCTGTACGGCTGTGAGACGTGGAAGGTCACAAAGGACATCTCGCATCAACTCCAGGTCGCTATCAACCGTTGTCTTCGCCGTATCCTTGGTGTCGACTGGCCCAAGAAAATCTCCAACAAAGACCTGTGGAAATGCTGCGGTGAGACCCCGTTCGACCAGCAGATCAATCGCCGGAAGTGTAACTGGATCGGCCACACGCTCCGAAGGGATCCTGATCATATCCCAAGACAAGCTCTTGACTGGAATCCCCAAGGAAAGCGGAAACGTGGTCGCCCTAAGTAGACCTGGCGGCGGACCATCGTCGCAGAGGCGAAGAACATCGGGAAGACCTGGAGTGAAATGAAGCACGAAGGACATGACCGAAAGGGATGGCGACGCACTGTGGACGCCCTCTGCAAAGGAAAATAAGTCAAGTAAGCCTTCCAAATAAGCACGAAGCTTGAACCAGGAATGGATACGAGAATACCCAAGGGGTCAGGATCGAACCCGCGACTCGTTAACGGAACAGAGTCGGCCATTCTACCGTTAAACTATTAAGTATTATAAATCTCTTGATTTTATTTTACATATTTTCTAAATTTATTGAGTAAAACCATTTTAATGAAATATTATTTATCATATTAAAAGTTTAGTTTTTGTTAAAGATTGATCACGTGTTGTATGACATTTGACGAGCTCACACGTATGTTTTAATAAAAATCGATAAATAAACTTTCCTATACGTTATCTTACGTACTTAATCTATGACCCGTAAAGTAATTGGTTGATGTGTTTGTACAGCAAATGGTCGGAATTATTATATTGAATTGATTACTATTATGACGTAAGTGACGACAACGTTCTGGCGTGTTGGTAGCTAGCCTTTAGCCTCGATGGTCACGCGTTTGATTCCCGATCGGGGCAGATGTTTGTATTGATTTCATAAATATCTTTTTTGGTCTGGGTGTTTGTCCTTGTGGGTCTTCTCACTGTCCCTCAGAGAGTACATTATGATGTCGGTTTCGGTTCCTATCATTTCAGCTGGTAAACGCTTATTCTTGATAGGTAATTATCTGTTATTTACCTACTTCTTCTTCTTCTTATCGAGTGGTCAGTGGCCGAGTTAAAGAGTTATTCAGGTCGCCCGTCTGACTTGACTTATCGACTGTCATCAAATTGATAACAGCCAGGATCGACTTTTTACGTGCCCTGCGAAGCACGGAGACGCTCAGTTGAAATATCGATATGCGATCACCCATCTAGTGACTGACCGCGCCTAAAGTTGCTTTAACCACCGATCGTTTAACTCTTAACTCTTAGTCGGGTGCACTCACTGGCACCCAGCTAAGAGCATCTCCATTGAGCTGCTATTACGTCCTCAGGGTTGCAGAGATCAGATGGTAGTCACTCCTTGTGAAATCTAGTAACCTTGCCAACACAACTTCAAGGTGCCGAATTGTCTTAGCTATTTTTGTAAGATAAATACAATGAATATTTCGTGTGTTCATCCTGTATACATTTCTAAATGACAAATATGATACATATGAATAATTTATATTTATTTAACGAGGCTGCGTAATTATGCTATGCTGCGTAGTTGTAATTTTATTTTAACAATCCAATATATAAAAACATTTCGCTTCCAGACCTCGTTACCGTTTCATTACGTAAATTAAATCATTTTCAAATGTATTTTATAATGTTAGTGTTAAGACGCCTGATAAATTTGACGCGTGATTAATTTAATTAAGTATTTAATATAGGCGTCGAGATAAAACGTTTTAAAGTAATGAAATATTATGGCTCGTTCTTGTATTCTTTCTCGGCTTTGCTATTAAGATACTCCAGGCAATAGATACATAAACGGTACACACAACGGCCCCCATTTAGGATAATTATACCTTGTTTTGAGGGTCCGGAAACATACACAATGATAAGGACAAACACACCCAAACAGAAAAACATGCCTGGTTAATACAAAAATCTACTCCGAGCGAGAATTAAAGCTAGAACCTGTGGCACTTAAGGCAAGTTCGCTACCGCTGCGCCACAACGTTGTCAAAGTTCTAAGTAGGCCCATTCGATTCGTTATGATTCCCTGAATACAAAAAGCAATATTACAGACACATTGCTGACTGATTTTTAGCAAATTCTAACATTATGATACCGGCTTTGAAAAGTTGTTAAATATTTATATTTCATTTAGTAAAATTATCACAAAATCGTTGCACTATAAGCTAGTAACTAAATGTCATCCATTGCTCCGTTCTCATAGGCTTATAATATTAATAACAGATGTAATGCCACTAAATAATGCCGTCTAACTGTGGAATCAATTCCTTCGCGAACAAAGAAGTTTGCCAATTCTTTTCTTTGTCGTACTTCCAAAAAGTGGAACTCATTGCCGGCTCACGTGTTCCCTCCTTCTTACAATCTGGGCTCCTTCAAACGAGGCGTGAAAAGGCATCTTGCGGGTAGGCAGGGCGAGGGTGGCTAACAGGGTTGCATTCCGCAACTCTGTTAGCCGCCTTCGCGTTTGGACTTTATTTCCACTTACCATCAGGTGGAGTAGAGTCATCTGCCCTACTTTTAAAATAAAAAAAATAAATAAATCTATAATAGTTAAGTCTGGAGAAATACTGTCTGTGTGCAATAATTTCATGTTTAAGCACTGGAGGCTCTAAAACGACCTTTTTCTCTTTTTTTTTAATATATGCGGTACATTCATTGCAACACGATTCATTTTGAGGTGTCGCTCATGCGCTACCAACCTCGGGATATTAGTTCTTGAATCTTCTTTTCCTATTAATTTAACTGGATACAGTGTCCTTCAAACCGAAACAGAATAATGCAATTTACACTACTGCTTATTGGCGGAATATCTAAACTGGCGGCGGTACCTACCTAGCGGGCCAACATTGATTTTCAGGTTAGATACATGTTCGTTAACAACCATTGTGGTTCATAATATACTTTAATAACGATATTAAATATAATATTGAGTCGAGCATTCGATCCTGACCTCCTTGGACTATTGTCCTACTGCAAGCTTCGAGCTTATTTGGAGGGGCGATAGGAATATTAGTAATGTCTTAAAAAGCATTGCAAATATTCAAATAAAAACTTATAAAAACGCTAGATCAACTAAAACGGTACAATACACGATCGTCATAATTCTGCATCGCGCTATCGAAATTTTCTGCGCAAATAAATATATATAAAACTATTAAGTCAGGGGTTTCTCGTTTCGTATTAGAGAGACATAGCTTTCTGTTCCTCACATTTAGTACAGTGTATTCATAATGTTAATGAGTTTTTAACAATCGACTGCCACTAGATAAATATAGATAACTAAATTTAGACCACATTACAAAAATCTAGGTTAAAATACGTCTTGTTCTAAATCAGTAATAAACATACTTAAATCTACTTATTTTAAAATAAGCTTTAATACCATTATCATAGAATACAATATTGAAAATGGCTCTGTGATAGTAAATTATTGAGATTGTAAGTTATCCATCGAGAGTGCTATTTTAAAATTGTAAACATATTTATTCAACTGCCAAAGAAGGATGGCAATGTTGTTTGAGTTGTTTATTATTCTGTAAATTCCCAGCAGTGCATTTTAGTTGATGTAGTTTAAAGTTGTTTAGTTTATCGGACTTGCATATAAAGGGTTATGAGGTTATATGGCTAGTCGTACCGACTGCGCCAGTAGAATTTTCGATGTTTAAAGTAATAACTCACTTTAGTCATTTAGATGTTTATTCCAAATTGTCGTTTAGCTTTTCCAGTGTGTGACTTAAGTCTGTCCTTCAAGTAAGTGCAAGCCGGGGGATAACTCCGATCCCTGACAGCTGACAACTGACAGCGGCCAGTGTTGCCATTAACTGACAAGTTGCCAGTTACATTATCTACTGTTCCTAAGAAAAAAAGTATCATGTTTCTTATGTGAGGATGTCCTTTAATTTTGAAATTAAATTTGTTTTTTAAACGTCCAAGTATTTGCTGTTGTACAGGACAGCTGAAAATAATATAAGTTTATAGATAGTTCAATAATAACAAATAAGTTTAAATAGGTATAATAAGCACAATAAATAGACACAGTAAAGTATAGTTAAGTAAATAGAAATAATAGTCTATAGAAAGTACACATGTTTTTGAAAAGTCTTTTAGACAATAGTTAATAGCTTTAGTAAAATATATTTAAATAGAACAATGTTAAAAGTTTCTTGTGAAATTTAATTGTTAAATAAAGGATAAAAGTTTATAGCGGTACGAGGGCGGGAAGCAAATGTTCACTGTTTCGCACATCGATCGTTCGATTGTATGCCTGGCCGTGCCAGATGTTGTGCCCACCGAGGGTATTGTTCGTCCCAAATAGCTGAAGTCGGACGCAGTATACAGTTATGCACATGGCCGTGCCAGTGTAGCGTCCGACGGGGGTACAAATATCAGCTACCGGGCCGACTAAAGTCAGTTCCACCACAAGAGCCCGAGGAGACAGTCCCACCTAGACAGTTGTTCGGGACAGTTCCATCATAACAGCGCATTGGGACCACCTAATAGTACTAGGGGATAGTTCCAACTCAAATAGCACTTCGGGATAGTTACCAGCAAGGAATAGTCATAGTTAAATAGTTAACCCGAAGAAACAGTGAATAGAAGCTTCCTCGACCTCGTATAGTAAATTCTGCAAAAATTTATACTTTCAACCTATTACAGTTCCTGGATACATCCTGCTGACAGACGGACGGACAGCGGTGGCTTTGTAATACGGTTCTGTTGGCATCCTTTAAGTATGGAAAATGAATTCTACTTATTAAAGGTTTGTTTATATTTAAGATTTGTCTTAATTGTGAGATTAACAAAGGTCATTAAAAAGATAAGTAACTAGTTGAGTTTTTATGTTAAATCGCTTGTTTTTAAGCTTGGTTTAGCTTTTTTTTTTTGGTAAAATAACTTTGATTTTCGTATTATTTGAATTGATTTTTTTTTTTATCAATGCAAAAATGAGTTTGTTTGTTTGCTTACAACGCTAAACTACTGAACCGATTATGTATTCATTTTGGTATAGACAAAGAGATGACCGTGAAGAATGGTTCTAGGGTACATTGTATCGTGAAAATAAAACTTTAGAGTTTACTTTTTACTTTTTTAGAGTTTGAAATAGGAGATGAAAAAACAATTCTATATAGCATTGAAGGCATCTTATTAATAATCAGTATTCAAGCAAGAGAATTCGTGGACAGAAGCTAGTAATCTATATTCTAGACAAAGTTTTATAAAAGCTGATAGTATAAATTATTATATGATTATAAAATATCTACCAAATAAAAATATTAATATAATTATACGGTGTTGTTTCAATTATTTATGTCATACCCATTTTATATCAAACAATTGTGAAGTTCTCTTTAATGTATTGTGACATTTATACCCATTAATAAATTAAAACATTAACACTTAATTATTTCAGTATTTCGATTATACATATAGTAAAAATATTGTTTATTTGAAATAAACAGTTCATTATAATATTAAGAAAAGTATATATATATAAATTTTTTTTTTTATGTAAGAGGGGGCAAACGGGCAGGAGGCTCACCTGGTGTTAAGCGACCACCGCCGCCCATGAACATTGGCTACACCACAGGGCATGCAGGCGCGGTGCCGACCTTTAAGGAAAGAATACGAATATAAGAGAAGACTCTTGAAGGTTCCCAAGTCGTATCATTTCGGAAAGACCGCCGGCGGAAGTTGATTCCACAGAGTGGTTGTGCGAGGAAGAAAATGTCTTCTAAATCGCGTTGTTGTGGATTTCCAGACATCGAGGTGGTATGGATGGAATTTATAGTTTTGTCGCGATGTCCGATGGTGAAATTCTACCGGCGTATATATTTCCATTTACCTATCTTATTATTCTGTATATCTTCTTGAAAGTTCTAATTGTTTTACCCTATATTCCGCTTCTTGATTTGTGAGTCTTGACAAAGTCTACAATATATCATCGGTAGACTGGTTAACTTGTAACGCTAGAGTTATATCAAGCGGTGTTTACTAAATAAAGCTTATTATTCCGTTAATGAATATATTGCAGATAATGTGGCATGGAATTAATATACGTTGAGTTTCATGCGGGATATATATCTTAATTGTACATTTGACAAATGTAATGTGATTATTTTGAAAAGAGTAACTGTAGAGTTTCTTGCCGTTTCTTCTCTGCAGAATCTACCTTCCGAATCGGCAGTAGCTTCACTTAGGCGGACATAACAGACTGTATATTTGACGATTCAAAAGCGCTTAAAAGCCTATTTGAATAAAGAATATTTTGAGTTTGAGTTTGAGTTACAGGTCCGATCCTGACCCCTTAAGCTATTGTCGTACGCTTAATTAGAAGAGAGAGCTCATGAACAACACTAATGAATTGAAACAGCGTGACTGATATTCTTTAAAAATCAAAAAACAGTTGCCTAGCTCGGTTGTCCGTCTCCAGAAAGTAAACTTCTCAATATTTTTCAGGTCTTTCCCCTGGCAATCGTATCACCACTTCTTTGGCCATTCTTTCGGTCTCTTTGATGTGTTTTGTACCTAAATGTATGTAGCTAAATTCTAAATTTCTGAAAACTTTACCGCATAGACAATCTCCAAAGCTAGTGTTTATATTTTATGCGGTTCGAAAGTAGCATCCTGTCCAAATTCAGTTATTTTCCACATCGTCGGCAGTTCGTATCGGCAATTCAGTGATGTACGTTTATTCCCCCAGACAGTTCATGCTCAATTTATATCCCTCTCTGACCGTACCGACATCGATTCTGGAATGCACGTTTAAAGAATGCTACATAAAGTACTATATAAAGATGGTTTACTGGTATGTAGAATTGATTTTCTGCAATTACAGTATAGTATTTTTAAATTGTTTTTGAAGAAACAAAAGAATCACTTGTATCCTATAATTAAAATATATACAAATATAAGTATGAATGAACTAACATAAAAATTAGTAGTAGTAGAGCCCTTCCATGCACAAATGTGCCGATTTCACCGGGGAAGTATTATCCTCTTACAGAAAATGAGACTAAAGTAATAGTATCAGTACTGTTGCGTTTCGTGCGATGAGTGAGAGCACCGGCCCAACCTCATACCATTTCTGTTCCCTTCCTTTTTTCCCGTTTCATCTTATACCTTGGGTTGACAACGCGCATTTTTTTTTTCGGAATGTGTATTGCTGTTGGCCTTACTGGCCTTGACAGCGTCACCGGGCGGGGGCCGAGTACAGAGACTCAGCCGTGATAAAGGGACAGCCCTCACGGGGGCTCAAATTTGATTCCGTCCTTAGGGTGCCTCCTGCGAAGCCGAACCACGGCTAAGGACGTCATCGGAGATGGAGGCAGCGCTCCGAGCGCATTCTATACGATAGACTCACCCGACGGTGTGAGCGCGACGCGACGTGCGAAACAAAGGACCTCGTCCTCGCCGGCGAGGACGGGACAACGCGCATGTGATATTGCAAGCGTTCATAGGTTGCGGTGACTGCTTACCATCAGCCGGACTGTATGCTTGATTGCCAACTATCATAATATAAAAAAATACCAGTCAATTGCGTTATGGTTCCGCAGCTTGGTTATGAAGAATCTTAAACGCTTTAAAAATTATAACAAATTAAAATCGACCGCAAAAATAAGTTGGTAATTTCGTTTTTTATGACTTAGGTGCTAATACCTCAACAACTAATGACTTAATGGAAAAAGTCAAAATCAAACCTCCTTATCATTTTGGAAGACCTATCCAAAAATATCTCACACGTTGACATTAGTTAAATTTTTTTTTCAACACTCAGTTACATGTATAGAACTCTACCCTTAATTCTTATATATTTTAAAATTTCATTACAGAATCGTTGTGCGGTTCATAGACTAAATAAACGCTACACACTCAACGACCCCCATTAGGATAATTATATCCCGTGTCGGGGGTCCGGAAACATTCACAACGACAAGGACAAACACAACCAGACCGGAAAACATGCCTGTACGATTAATACAAACATCTGCTCCGAGCGGGAATCGAACCCGCAACCGTCGAGGCGTAAGGCAGACTCGCTACCCACAACGCCACAACGGTGTAAATCCTTATCCATCCTTAGTAAATTTCGTATAGATAGAGCTAATGGTCTCTGAGTAAAATATCTGTGACAATGGGAGGGACGGACAGACAGACGGACATGACGAAACTATAAGGGTTCCGTTTTTGCCATTTGGCTACGGAACCCTAAAAATGGGAAAGAATACAAGGGATTAAAGGGATCACTTAAGACTGAATAGTTGTAGTACCTTAATGTTTTTAACATAAATCGGCCGTTTTATTATGGTAGGCTTCTACAATTTTAAATACATAAACGCCTTACAAATTATGGCTATTTTCTGATGAATACGATTTCGTGATCAGACGTAATAAATTCCAAGTAGTCTTGCTATCGGTTTGAATAGAGTAGCTCAATTTATATGAGCTCCTCTTCCGTTTTACCTCTCTGACTAGCAATATGAATGTAATACCGGTAGTATTACATTCATATAAAATGTAATACCGGTAGTATTACATTCATATAAATATCTATTCTGCTGTAAATATCTTTGCGATGACTAACTTACGGGTATACGTATAATTTTGTTGTTGAAGATGTTCATTTGATTAGAAAAACACACTGATTTCAAAACTAAAAAAATATACATTTTCTACAACAGAAGTCGGTGCTTAGTAAGACATCGCCACATATGGCACTTACTCCTGTCGTAGAAAATATACATATATATTTTATTATTTTAGCTTATATGTCTAAAATATCTATAAAAATCCAAAAATTACATGCATCTATCAATTTTTGTTGCAATTAATTTTATATAAAAATAATTCCTCTGTAATGATTTCTTAATAAACAATACATATTAAAATTCATTTTCAAACTCATCTTTATTCGTTACTAGCTTCTGCTTGCGACTATGCCCATGTGATTAATGATTGTTAATGAGCTACATTTAATGCCATCAAAAATAATTGGGAAATTGGGCCTCAATAGTTCAAATAGATTATTTATTTATTTATTATTTATTAGATCTACATGGTAGAAAGGCTGATTCCACTCCATTAACGCGAGAGTTGCAGAGTGCAAGCTACTTGGAGGGGCAATAGGAATATTGGTAATGCCATGAAAAAAGAAATGCTAATATTATAAAAAAATATTTCAAAAAAACATTTAAACATTCATGTCCAATTTCTTCCTCTTTAAGTTTTGTTTTCCCAAAAGTAGCCTATTACCATATTTTCAACCTTTGTAATAAAATGTACAGTAAAATAAGATTTGTTAAGCAAAATTCATAAATTATTATTTATAGTAAACTTAGCTTATAAAGCTCACAGCAAAGCTACAACATTTTCATATATTAAAAATATATATATAAAGAAAATATTCCTAAACACCCTATTTAAGGTTATTACACACTACGTCCAATCCTATCAGACAATCCCATCTCGGGAAATCATAAAAAATGTTGGGAACCAACCATTTTGTTTCTTTTTTCGTTTTAACAACATTTTTATCTTTGTAAGAAGAAAACATTTTTTATCTACATAAAGACTTTTGTTGTTTTCTTCATGCTGTTCAATAATTGTATTATAAATTTGAAAGTAACTCCACATCTCAATTTAACATCATACAACGCAATCAAGACGACGTTGTGGCGAAGCTGTAACGGACCAGCCTTAAGAGCCACAGGTCGTGGCTTCGATTACCGCTTTGACCAGGCCTGAGTATGTTTGTCTTTGTGTGTGTTTCTGGAACCCCGACACAGGATAACACTATCCTAATGAGTTTGTAGCTTTTATTATTTATTATTATTATAAGCTTTTAACAGATTTTAATTTTGCTTTGCAATACCTTTGCATAGAAATATTAATAATAAGATACTAGAAGTGTTTTATCCGCGTGACCTTGTCGCCGCTGTTGTGACTTACGAACCACGAGCGATACAAACAATCATTATCGTTTATTCACTTTGATTACCATTGCTTTATAAACTGTTCAATATCCGGAGCGGTATAAGCGCACGGAGCAATGTAATGTGAAATTTACGATATCGTCGTGCTCTGCGTATTTAGTAGTGACTGCATGGGTTGGAGAGATAGTATCAACACGTGTGTGGTAAGTTATAACCTTTAACATTTATAATACCTTAATATTAAGATGTCGGTGTATATAGGACATTGTGAAAGGATACTTTATGCTATTTATGTATGCATAGCTGTAGGTAAGAGATCATAAGGCTATGTACCAATCTAGCAAACTGGGTCAGCTTTATACCTGGTGTTAGTAAGCCTCGGTTTCCTTAAAAATCGTACGCGAATTTCTCCGTTAACTGGATTTCACGAAAAACCGTTTACTTTTATGTAGAAAATAGATCGAATACACTTTAGTGTGCAGGGAACTTTATCACTAAATTGTGTTCAGCAATTGTTGGAATGCAATTTACCGTCGAAATATTACAGCTACAAAGCATAACATTAGTTTAGAATTTATGTGATATAAATTAATGTTTAATATTGGACTTAGTTTCCATACTCACCATTTGCTATTTAGTAAACATTTAAATATATCTGTCGTAGAAAAAATCCGTAATATTGAAATTTTACAAATTATATAATAATTTTAGCTTATTATCTCGTACGCTCGTAGCCGGGTGCGTGTCACTAGATGGGTGATCGCATAGTGGTATTTCAACTGAGCGTCTCCGTGCTTCGGAGGGCACGTAAAAAGTCTGTCCTGGCTGTTGACAATTAGACAACAGTCGATAAGTCAAGTCAGAGGCCTACGGGCGACCTGGACAACTCTGACACTAGGTTGGCCACTAACCACTCAGTAAGAAGATTTTATATTTCTCTACGACCTCTCTTTAAAACTATCAATTAATCTTGCTTTTTCGCATAGAGTAAAGGAATAAAGAAAAATCAGTCCAACACGTGAGTGGAGCCGCGGAAGCAGTTAGTTTGTAAATATAGTTACTCTTCTTCTTCCTAGTATTATTCCCGGTACTATACGTGTATCTTACCCAAGAGCTACTTATTACTCTTGTCCGGATTTGACAGGTTAGTAGTAGTAACAGCTACTAGTTTTTACACAGAGCAATTGCCATCTGACGTCCGTAACCGTATGGGCGAACCAGTAACAGTTTCAGTTTAACCAGTTTCAAGAGTTAACGATTATTATCAGATGTTATGTGATAACAACCGGGACCAACAGCTTAACGTGCTTACCGAAGCACGGTGGGAAGACCCACATGGACAAACGCCCAGACCGCAAAAAATATTTGTAAGATCAATGCAAACATCTGCCTGAGCGGGAATCGAAACCGCAAGCATAGAGGTTAGAGGTAGACTTGCTACCCACAACGCCACAACGGTGTCGAAAGTGTTTTGTAAATATAGTTAGCGTTGAATTGTAAATATTATGTAGTAACATTGGTCGTAGTTTAATAAATGTAATGGTGCTTTGTAAAAAGTCAACCCTAAATCCATAATCTCAGCTGGGCGGTTTTTCGTGGAGGAAAAGATTAATCGTTTCCCTAGAAAGTAAACAGGCAAATTCTGTGAAAAGGGTCACTTTTGAGAAAAAGCGAATAACGAAAATAGAAAGTCATGGCCATTTCATTTGTGTGACTTCGCTCAATTTTTATTTATATTGTATTTACTCTAGATCTCAATTTTCGTAAAGCACGCTTAATTTAATGTATCTATGTTTGATCATTTAGACATAGGATTATGAGTTACAGCGGATTTTATTACTCTATGGTTTTAGACAATATTATATAATATACATGGGACTCCGCTGGATGCAGGTGGCGCAGGACCGATCATTGTAGCACTCTTTGGGGGAGGCCTATGTCCAGCAGTGGACGTCGTTCGGCCGATGATGATGATGATGACATGGTATGCTTACAACCGACGCTAACCACCTCTATGTAAAGCATATATCTTAAAAGTTGGTAACGCACCTGCATGCCTTCTGGTGAGGACGTTCCTGAGCGGCGGTAATCGCTTAAGATAAGGTGAGCCAAAAATTAAACCGAATTAATAAAATCGATAAAAACCGCCTTAATACACAGTTCGAGTAATCAACCCAGCTTACTTGGTGGCAATGTGCGCAAGGGCGAAATTATCAGAGCTTTTAGGCTTCGACACTTGAAGTATCACATGCGCGTTCCCAATCCAAGGCTATATATATATATATATATATATATATATATATATACGAGGGAAGGGATGAAAAGAGAAAAAGGATGGGTACAGAGGGGGTGGGAGATTGGGCCTCCAGAGCTTTCACTCATCGCACGAAACGCAACAGTACTCTGTTACTTTACGCCCATTATCTGTAAAAGGGTAGTACTTCCCCGATCGAGCCAGCCTATTTTGGCTGAGAGGAGCGTGGCTCTAATACCATTATAAACTCTCGGTTACTACTTGGTTTTATAATATTCTAATATTCTTATTATTTTTTAGTGCACTCACTGATCGGTAAGCGATCGGAGGGTTAAGCAACTTTAGGCGTGGTCATTCATTAGCTGGGTGATTGCATACGCGTATTTCAACTGACCGAAACATGGTTCGGCGGGCACGTAAAATCGAGTCAGAGGCCTATACGGGCGACCTGAACAACTCTGACATTGGTGTAGTCACTAACCTCTCGATAATAAAATAAGAAAATTATTTTTCCCATAATAAGTTTGTTAAGCTAATACACTATAAAATACAAATATAAATATTCGTTTTAGTAAATATTCAACATTCCTTTACTGGAAAATCGTATGGAAATTTATGCCAAAAGTCACTTCGTATATAATAAAGACAAATGGTAGACATTCCACGCACATTTAACATTTAGAACAGACAAATTTTACTAAGCTCTCGCAACACATGTACGTTGACAGTATTGTTGTAGTCCCCAGAGGCTATAATTGTGGATCCACACGTTTGTCACAAATGCTTGCGGCAAACAACCAACCCACAAACATGAGAATGCTCTGAAAAACTTTGCTGTGAACTTTGATTTGTATTTAAATGATAGATTCGCTTTTACAAGTTTTTCTAATGTCTGTAAGTTAGCAAATACACAAATCAAAGAAAGTTGGTTTCAAACATTTGTAAAGTATGTGGATACTTTGAGTTTGTAGATGTTTGCCGCAAGCATTTTCGGCAAGTTTGTGGACCAACATCACCGATCATTGGTGCCAAACACCAACAGCTTGCAACCAACAGCCAAATCAAATGTTCGATCCACATATTGGAATCTGTGTCGATATTTGGTAACGTAATCACCTTATTTAAAAAACGGTATATTTTAGCTTCTTTGAAAAAAACAGACGCCATGTATGTTGAAAGCTAATAAATCATAAATTCTGCTCTAACATTATCTTTTATGATGTATCAAGAATACTAACAATAAGTGGATTAAACATTTTTGTAATAAAATTTATCGTTATACATTCACTGATTAGTTAAATAAACGGTAGATACTTCATTTTAATAGTTGAATTATTAAAAAAACACACCCTTTTTATTTTTGTAACATTTATGATGATATGTAGACAAACAAAGACACACACACAAAAATAGACACACATAACCTAGCTGAGTAGAAATTAATCCGTAAATAGAAGCTACCCTCAAAATCATAATAAATAGTCATAAGTAGCATCAGCCCTTGGCTTCGCCCGCGTGAATTATTTATAATATATTTTATTACTTTTTGTAATGAAACATCTTTATTGCATTCATTATATCATATCATATCATATCATTTTAGGCGTCGGGATGTGACGACCCCATCGCCCGCTGTTGGGATAACCTCTGTCACAACAGAGATTATTCCACCAGTGCAATCAGTCACACTGGTGGTAGGTCTTTTGTTGCAAGAGGCCGGCTGGGTAGGTACCACCGCAGTGTCCAATATTCTGCCGCCAAATAGTAGTGTCTAGGCATTACTGTGTTCCGGTTTGAAGGGCATTGTACGCTAGTGAAATTACTGGGCGAACGAGATTTAAGAACTAATATCTCGAGGTTGGCAACGCGTGAGTGGCACCTACTAATGGTGCTGCAAGCGCTCATAGGCTACGGCATCCACTTACCATCAGGTGGGCCGTATGCTTGTTTGCCAACTTCTAACATAAATAAAAATATACCCTATTTCACGTTTTACTTTTTTGTTCACGACATAAAATGGCTTACATTCTTGTCCAAAGTTCCATCTATTTCCATAACCAAATTCATTAAAATCTGAAAAAAAAGTAAATAGTTATCGGAAAAATCGAGCGTACATTAATAATATTAGGTTGAATAATAATAATAACGTTCATCTATATCGAAATTTCATTCTTGTCCTTTGTTATTTTTATCCCACGGGAACTTAACATTTTAAAATGTATCCTACGTAACAATCTATATATATATATATATATATATATATATATATATATATATATATATATATATATATATATATCTTTGGATGTTAGAAGTTGGCAAACAAGCATATGGCCCACCTGATGGTAAGTGGTTGCCGTAGCCTATGAGCGCTTGCAGCACCATTAGTAGGTGCCGCTCATGCGTTGCCAACCTTGAGATATTAGTTCTTAAATCCCGTCCGCCCAGTAATTTCACTAGCGTACAGTGCCCTTCAAACCGGAACACAGTAATGCCTAAGCACTACTATTTGGCGGCAGAATATTTGGCACTGCGGTGGTACCTACCTAGCCGGCCTCTTGCAACAAAAGACTTACCATCAGTGTGACTGATTGCACTGGTGGAATAATCTCTGCTGTGACAGATGTTATCCCAACTGCGGGCGATGGGGTCGTCACATCCCGACGCCGGTGAAAAAATATTCGTGCAAAATTTCATCCAAATCTGTTCATCAAATCTGCCATAAATGTGAAAGATTGTGATCTTTCACATTTATTATATCATAGTATAGTTATGAAAATTATTGTATTTCCTTCCAATCAACGATAAAATAATTTGAGTTACAACTTTATTATCTATAGTGAAGACGATTCTCACTTTCACTACTACAAAAGTATCCGCAGCCTTGTAAAATTTCTTATCATTTTCTTTTTCTCAAGCCTTAACGATGCAACTTGTAGCAACGATTTACTTCCGCTAAGAAGCAATCTTATTACGCAATCTCGAGCGATGATAATTATTATGTATCAATGGAAAATCTAAAAGTATGATTAATAATGGTAAGTACGAATCCGAAATGAACAACAAAAAAAACCTTGCTTTGGTGTTATTGATTTTAGTAGAAAGAATTGGTTACAGATGCTTACAAGTAACTAGGTCCGCCTGACGGTAAGCAGTCACCGCAACTTATGAACGCTGCCGATACCTGAAGTATCACATGTGTGTTGCCAACCCAAGGGATGAAAGGGAAGGGATCAGAAAAGGGGAAGGGGGTGGAAGATTGGGCATCTGTCACTGTCACTTATCACCCGAAACGCAATAGTAATAAATGGACGCAAATAAGGAATACCATGTCAACTGTCACGAATGTAATTTCGAGAAAAACGTGTTTGAAAATTTCGAAACACTTGCTTTATATGACGTTTTTTATATATTGTTCAAGTTTTTGGCAATTTCAGATTTATGGAAGCTATTTTACTTATTTTCACTAAAAATAAGTATACAAACTACATATTTCGTATATAATATAACCCGAAACGTTTAACATAATACATAAATTGCATGATTAAATAATGTTTTTTTTTAGAAGTTTTAAAGCTTTAAACCCTACAAATATTAAAGGAAAATGTTGTTCAGCCATTTACTAACACTTCTGCATATATAACTCAGTTTTTTCAATTTGTGGGTTGACATGGTATTGCTTATTTGCGTCTAAATAGTATTTAGATGTGTAGATGTATAGATATGGTACTTCTATATGGTTCTTATACTACTAGTAGAGTTTTAATTAGGTTTGTAAGTAAAGTTTTAAATTTTAGAATGAATCTTTTGCTTCTAATTCTAAATAAATAAAGACTTTAAAACATCAAATAAAAACATTTAATCCCAAAATGATGCTTGATTTTACAATGTTGACCCATTTTCGCCAATTAATTTTAATATTAATAAACGTTACAATAATATTGACGTTACAAATTTTACCCGTACTATTATTGCTATGAAATTCTCTTTGTTTGATACATTTGGGTATGATGAAGGGTCGTGATATAATAAAACAGCAGTGGTTTTCAATTAAACTATGTAATTAGATTGAATTATTATTAAATGTTTTATGTAACTATAACATAAAAATAATATCTATGACTTAAAAATGATGAATGAAATGAATGAATGAAACAAAGATTTCTTCTGTATTGCTGACTTTTTTTTCAATTTAGCCGCGTATAACAACTGTCATAGAACCAAAAATGGAAGGTATCTGTAAGCGGATTTCCTTTCCAAATAACAAGGAAGGATATGTATTAAGAATACTTTTACTTAACATAATTATTAAAAGAATACAACCAGATATTTTACTTTAATAAATAATAAATAATAAATAATTCTACTAAAATGTAGCTTTAAAAGCTGTTTATGAAGGCGAAAGATGTCCATTTTAAAATTAATGTTGTAGACGAGTATAAGGTGCTATAAAATATATTAATATTGTAATATAAGAAAAAATAAATAGCCTTTTCTGTAGGACAAAAATCGTACCCCAGAATAGGATGACATGAAACATTATTAAATTATCCTAAGCACATTAAGCGAGCCTTGTTTTATCCTGAATTCCGACTTTGAATTAAAATTAATTATAAACTCATATTAAAATCAGTTTTAAATAAAATAAAATAAAATATTTCTGTGCTCGGTATCTTATGTGCCAATGTTCTATTTACTACCTTCTGTTGTAGAAAAAATATTTTTTGCTTTATAATTTTTAAGTCAGTTTTCTTTATTTCATCAACAATCACAAAAAAATAGATATGGTCGAATTGATAACCTCCTATTTGCAATTGGTTGAAAGTGTTGGATACCGATTAATACAAATTACAGCATTAATGAACTTTTCAAAGCTAATTCCCACCATTAAACCAGAAATTCAAATAGGTTTTCGTATTAGCTTTATAATTTTCCGTAATTTTCATAAAAGGGACGAAATGTAATAAATTTTTGATCCTTTTAATGGCACAATTAACACGACCTTTATTACGAACAAACGACATCATAAAGAACAAACTTTTATCGTAAGTTATATTCATATATTTGTTTAGGTCTTTGTCCTTTGTGGACTTTTTTACCAAAATGAGTCTATTTTACACTATACGATTATTTAAATGGAATTCTTTTAATGCTTGATGATGTTAAGAAGCTAACAAATATTTCACTTTAGTTGGAATTAACTTGTTTAACTACCAATCATTGAGTTGGTCGATTAGAAATAGCCCAATGAATCGAAAAAGTAGACTTGAACCGTAGATCGTGAGTTAAAATCCTGACAAGCACCTGAGTTTCCAAGTGCTTAGTTTGAAGGAAAACATCGTGACGAAACCTGCATATCGTATATAAAATTCTTAAACATGTACCTACATATATGGTGGTGGAAGAGCTTCAAAGGCACGTCTAGTTAGCTACCACCATTCTTGGTGAAAAACTCGTGAAGTGACTGCTCGTTAGCCGTGTTTCGAGTTCAGTCATCGTACCACCAGTTGCATAAAAGGCGGCAAAGCTCCTGCATGCCCTCTGGCTTTGCAGATGTCATGGGCGGCGGTAATCGCTTACCATCGGGAAAAAAATAAATAAATTATAAATGCGAATGCTTATTTCTTAGGTTGTCTGCTATATTTTTCTAAATTTTAAATTTGTTTTTATGATAATCTAAAAACGAGCTGCAACTTATTGTATTAAGTTAGTAATTTATCACCATAGAAAATACTGGTATCAATTCTCCTCGTCGTCTGAAAAGTCGTTTCATCTCAATTACTAGACGTCGTTTTGACTTAACAAGAATATCAATCTACGCCATTCATATAACATGAGGTGTGACGATCAGTTCCATTCTGTAAAAATTATTTCACCAGAAGGTTTTTAGCCGACGGAGAGGCTGTTAAATTGGGAGAATTTTTGTGTGTCATTTCATAGCCGTTTGTGCATCAATATTGATAATATTATTTTATGCGGGATAGAGTATACTTTCAGCCGGATCTCAGTACTCGGCCACGCCCACTGCATGACGCTGTCAAGGCCAGTAAGACCAACAGCAATACACAATCAGAAAAATAATTGCTTTGGTAGTAATTGTATATAATTTTTATAAATATTACTTCTATTGTACCTCGTTCACTATACCCTTCCTTGATTAGGATGCCAATCGAGCTTTGAGTTGTATCTTTCATCTAAAAGACTTTAAATAAAAGAAAATTGTCTAAAATAATTTTGCTAAAATTATTTTCTTGAATGTTTTTAACATGGCTAAAGGCGATAATTTAATTAAGTTATCCTTATCAAGCTTAATAATTAAAATAAATGTAAAAACATTTTTTTGTCAGCAAAGAAATGAAAGCACGTAACTTTCACTATAAAAGTCTTTTACCATTATGGTTACTTGATGAAATTTGTTGAACGGAATTAACAGAGAGAACAGAGAAACAGAGAATTACTTTTACTCGCCGCCGAGGTTGGAAGTGTTAATGCTGATTACGTTAATAATCATCAGCGCCATTTAGTGTTGTATTATTCTTTATATAAAATAATATGTTACTACAAAAAAAAAGTGTGTGTGTACTTATGTACACGCGTTAGAAGTTATACATCTTTGGCGTAACAAGATAAAAATCTTTTAAAAAATTTTATCTTTCGCCTTATTCTACGTTTGTAGAAAAAACGACACTAACAATAGAAAAAGGTATTTAATACATTGAAAGTTTTATTATAACGCATTATCTAGTTAAATAAAGTTTATTTCAATATCGCAAAAAAAATCTCATCATTTTCCCCAACGCGCCAAAAGAAGTATAACTTCAAAAAGAGACAAGTGTCGGTTTTTGTGACGGTAGGAACGATATCTTTCGCTATTCAACAAATATTAATTAATAAGTTTAGCTAAAGTATTCCAGACACACTTGTTTGTTATTTAGAAACATACAGACATAAAATATAATAACAGCAACATTAGCAGTAGTGTGTACTACCGACAGAAGTGAAAACTTGTTTCATTTAATTTCTCTATATTTTACTCTGAGCCTGTTCCTACAACAACCATAAATAATTATCTTTCTTGTTTATGTTACATGTTCCATATTTAATGAATACTGTTTAGATTAACATAGAGATTAATTAATCAAATTAATTAGTAGATAGAGGCCTTACTCGGTGCTCTTACATTTGGAGTCGAGTCGGTCTATTCGTGTCGAAACAAAATGTACTAAATTAAATAGGTGACATGATTTGTTCTAACCATATTATGTAAAACCTGTATTTTTGAGTTGTTGGTTGCGGAAAACTTATTTATATTAAATAAATAAATAAACCTTTATTTTAAGTAACAATGACTCAATTCGAATAATATTTACTGCTAATAAAATATAAATTCAAAAAAAATCTTAAATCTAAAATATTAAAATTTGAAATAAAATAAATAATTTTAATAATTCATTAAAACAAATTGGAAAATTAAATAATATGAATTAAAATTAAATTTAATTTAAAATTGTATTAAAGTGACGCTATCACTCGACTAATCTTTATGAATTTTGTTTTAAATTGTGTCAGGGGTTAAAAAATGAACCCATATATTGAGCACAAATGTAAAGGTCCTAAAAATTAGAAAATAAATTTCGACCGTTCATACTGGACGGTTGAAATTACTTTCTAATAACAACTAAATATCTAATAACAACCTACCCTAAGTAAAAAATTATAAAAGTAGTTGGATCATCATTTAGGTAAACGGAGGCACTGTTTACGTCAGCAACTTTTCTCAAAATGAACCATTACAAAGTTTTCATAAATTTGCCACTCAATTTTAATACTTAAGAATATGAAAATAAGACATAATTTCAGCGCGAAGACCACGTTGCTTAATGTATTAAAATATGACAAAGGGACTTGATATAATGTGTTTAATGAAACAAGGGTAGTTTTACTTTACGTACGCATTTTAGCTAAATTAGTTAGAGAAACTCTTGTTCGTAAATGTCCATTTTTACCGATTTCAAATATGATAGGTCAAATTTTTCCATAAAAAGCAATTTTTAACATTTTTTATTCATTTATTCATTTATTAATAAATATATTAATCTGAATATTTATTAATCTTAAAATGACATTTATTTCCACTAAAAATAACATTTATTAATCTTAAAATGGAACAACAATTTGTGAAACAACGTAAGCTTAGTTCTTCATCCTAGCATTATTCCCGGTATTTTATGCACCCAGGGTCTGCTTATTACTCTTATCCGGATTTGACAGGTTACTAGTTTTTACACGGAGCTATTGCCATCTGACCTCCGCAACCCTAAGGGCGAACCAGTAACTCATTGGATAAGAGCAATTTACTTATCAAGAGTTAACGATTATTATCAGATGTTATTGATAATAACCGGGACCGACAACTGAACGTGCTCTCCGAGGCACGGTGGGGAGACCCACACGGACAAACGCCCAGACCGAGACAGAAATTTTAACAAACATCTGCCCGAGCGGGAATCGAACCCGCAACCGTCGAGACCAAAGGCAGATTCGCTACCCACAACGCCACAACGTAAGCTTAGTATGTTAATTAAATAATAACAAACCATTATTTATATCACACAATTTTCACCTACCAATTGCGGTGGTTGACTAGATCAATTTAGCAATAACAATTGTTGTTTTGACCGCCACGCAAAACAAATAAATACCATAATAATTAGAATTTATATTAAACAACAACACAAGAATAAATTCAGATTTTAATAAACTTCGTTGGGATTGTACATTTGGTTAGATGTTGTGTTATGTATAAGTAAGAGTTTATCTTTAATACGGTGTTACAATTTAGATGAAAGAGGTTGTAGTCTGTGATATTAAGTAAAGCTGGTGGCTTTTGACATCCGTCGTATCTGTCATGGTGCGTATTCGAGGCATCTTGGATAGTCGTTTTATCGGACAGTGCAATAATTACACCAAAAATAATTACAAATGAAACTTAATTGTATAATTTTATAGATGTAACGTAAAATACTTTTTCTTGTATAGATTAATAGAGTGATTCAACATATTCATACCATTATATTCCTAATAATGATATAGCAAGAAAGCTTCGATTTGTATAACTATAGTAAAATATTGACAACTGCATTGACAGATCAATTTTAGTGAGCTGCTCATGAAAAACTTCGCACGATAAAAAATGTTCTTATTACTATCCAGGTTGACTCTATAAAATTTATAAAATATCTAAGATCGGATAATTTTAATAGTAGTAATACCTATTTGAAAATATTTTCTCGGATTAAATTAATATAATAATTATAAAATACAATTCAATGTAGTGGTTACCTCGCCACGCCATGTCATTCACTGAAAAAATGATTAAAATCGATCCAGTAGTTTTGATTTATACATTACTGCTGTCCCGCACGCGTTAAATGTAATTATTTACGACATCACATTAGAAACCTCAAAAATTATTTTTTCTTCCCTATTTAATGGATGTTATTATACATATAAACCTTCTTCTTCAATCACTCTATCTATTAAAAACCGCATCAAAATCCGTTGCGTAGTTTTAAAGATTTAAGCATACATAGGGACAGAGAAAGCGACTTTGTTTTATACTATGTTGTGAAGAAAACAATATACCTTTAGTTACTTAAAAGATTCCTGAACTGCTTATTTTTATAGTGCTACAATAAACAATACAAAAATACTTTTAGAAGATTGAATCAGCTCAAATAGATCAGAGTCTGATTTATAAATATATGTCAGAAGACGCCAGACGATAAGTAGAGAAAGCATCAATTTACGCACGTACTATGGTTTTTAAAGTTAAAATAAATGTACATTTTTGAAACGTTTTGCATAATCGTATTGGGATGACGTAAAAACATGTTAAACTCCCGGGATTTGAGCGCGGCGATCAAATCAAGAAATTCCGTAACGAAAATAAAACCTAACACTCCCCACAAGAAAAATTATAGAAAATACCTCAATAAATGTATTGGAAAGAGATCTTAAAATAATACGCTATAAAGACTAATCTTCAATTTTCAAAAAATAATATACACTTTATATATAATTCTTATATGCGCAAAGGATTTTTCGTAGACACAGTTGGTTTTTTTATCTAGTCCGGGGAACATATGATTCTTCTCCGCTAGATGATAAGTGGAAGTGGAGCCAACGCGGAGGCGACTAATATCATTTCAGAAGGCGTACTTTACTAGACGCAACTGGTTATATGCTGACCGGACAAGCAGTCACTTAATGAGATTTTCATCTACATGCGTACGGTGGTAGCAAGCCAGGCTGGCAAATAAGGCCTATTACTAGCAACCACCACTAGAATTAGAAAAAGCACGACCACCTGGCCCGCCAGCCCCTATACCCAGGGCTATATAAATAAGGAATACCCTAGGGCCGTGGACGCGCAGAGTGGGGTACCTGAGCGTCCGTGATGAGCGGTCCTCAGGAGGACGGCAGCCGGTGTGGTCCCGACTGCCGTACACTTATATGGGAAGCGCTGGGGGCCTTTACCATCTCGCCCCCCGGGATCGAGCTCCGCTACCAATTGGAGCACCGTGATTGTCAGGTCGCGTTGGTTTGTTCTGCGAGAGTTCCCGTAACCTGACAAACACACTGAGGTCGGCCACCGAGGAGATTTTAGTGTCAGTCAGTGTCAGGAGTTTCCACCTTGCCATAAATAAACGCAACACACGTAACGGCCGCCATTAAGATAATTACATCCTGTGTCGGGGGTCCTGAAACATAAACATGGAAAAGGACAAACACACCCAGACTGGAATGCCTGTATGGTCAATGCAAATATTTGCTCCGAATGGAAATCGATCCCGTGACTTGTGACGCTTAAGGCAGGTTCGCTACCACTCCGCCATTAAATACATACATCACAAGACAATCATTTAACCTGTTAAACAATAAGACAGCTAGATAACAGGTAGGCGTGATGCAATTAACCAGTTGTACATCAAACACTGTTGTTGTTGCAACATAACGTTTGAATTATGCTCAAACACGTGTACCTTCCTTGTTGATGTTTCACCACGGATCTCTATAATATGGATTGATGATACTATGTAATGCAATTGATAAAAAATTGATAAACTAGCGTCACCAAATGAGTGCCTACACCTAAAAAAACGGTGCAAGATAAGAGTAAAAAAATCTATATTATTAAACCACGACACAAGTGAAACTTTTAACTTTTTTTAGTATTTAATTTAGGGTATTAATATTGCGTTCTTGTACTTAATTAAAAAAAAAGTAATATGTAATTATAAATATATATATTAATTCTTAAGGGCATAAAAAATGTAATGAGGATGATATTAAGGGGAAGAAACTGGCTTCTGTAACACAGCCCTGTTAGTACAGAAGTCTGGGTGATCCTTCTTGTTTGTAACATATGTTTGTGTCCAATAAAGAGATATTATTAATATATTTAGGTATATGCGACCAAACATTTACATGAAAATAGTAATATAATATTCAAATAAATGAAGTCCCCGCGGCCGGCTATAATCTTAGCATTAAGGGGTATGAAAAATAGATGTCGACCGATTTTCGGACCTACCCAATATGTACACACAATTTCATAAAAATCGGTCGAGCCATTTCGGAGCAGTTTGATAATATACACCGCGACGCGAGAATCACTACATAATATAAAACAGTCGGTTTCTCTGTCCCTATGTATGCTTAAATCTTTTAAACTACGCAACGCATTTTGATGCGGTTTTTTTTAGATAGAGTGATTGAAGAGGAAGGTTTATATGTATAATAACATCCATTAAATAGTGGAGAAAAAAATTTTTTTGAGGTTTCTAATGTGAGGTCGTAAATAATTATATTTTACGCGTAGATTGTATAAAACAAAGTCGCTTTCTCTGTCCCTATGTATGCTTAAATCTTTAAAACTACGCAACGGATTTTGATGCGGTTTTTCAATAGATAGAGTGATTGAACAGGAAGGTTTATATGTATAATTATAATGACATAGGCTATATATTTTATATATTATTATTTCCTGTGGAAAGCCGGAGCGGGCCGCTAGTAATGAATAAATCAAAACTACTGGATCGATTTTTATCATTGTTTCAACGACATAGGCTATATATTTTATACCCGTGCGAAGCCGGAGCGGGCCGCTAGTTATATAATATATTAGATATTAAAGTAAAAATAGCTCAACGGTCAACTGTATATGGGAGAGTTAGAGGCTGAATACAAACCTCTTTTGCTTATAATTATCTAGTTATATTGTAGACAATATATTTTAATATTAAAAAAGTGTGTGGGCTCGTCCGGGATTTGAACCCGGGACCTCTCGCACCCTAAGCGAAAATCATACCCCTAGACCAACGAGCCGGTTGATAATTGGACGAAATTTAGCAATAGATGATTTACCTAATGATAATTTTCTGAAAATAAATATTATATATATATCACTGAGACTTTTTAGATTCAATATGCCATTTTTTTTTGCATTTGATAAAGAAATTCAGAAATATTTCAATTTTTTTATGAATAGCTTCTGCCAGCAGCTAGGCCCGCGTGAATAACGATTTTAATACAAAATTTTGAATTCCCATTTCAACTTTTCAAGTATGTAATTTTACAAAACATTAAGATACGTGTTTATTCATCTCAAATTTTTAACCTTAAAACAAAGTTTCATGTTTCTATTTTAAAAATGACAGATTTTTTTTCTTCTTCGCACAACCACTCTATGGAATCAACTTCCGTGAGCCTCCTGCGCCATTGCCCTTATTACAAACCCCCTTTTTCACTGCTTGAAAAGTTGAATTTCGAAAAATCATTTCTTAGGGCGCGCGCAGTATAATAGAAATTGCAGGAAATATGAACTTAATAACATCAAAGAGCGACATTGAACCAAGTAGAGAATTCAGTAATTTCTTTCCAACCACCACCACAGACTTGTTACCAAGTTGCTTTCAAAGTTTCTACATTCACTGTTCTGAGACTACGTAGAACTCATTAGACTAAAATACATTGTTAAAATTTGTTTGTGTAGAAATGCGGTAATTTATTACTTCAAATTCAATGTTATATAACATTGCGGCTTCATAAGTCTACAAGTAAAAATTAAGAAATATGTTTGGTACATTAAAAAGTACCAAATAACTGACTCACAGTTAGAAATAAAGTATTCGTATTTTTTGGGTCTATAAGTGTGAGTGTCAAAGGTCCAACACTCGTTTTCCTTTGCCTCATTTGAGATCAACAAGTGACGATGATTTTTATGCTGGTCATTAAATTTAGCAAAAAGTTGAGTCAGTCTGAAGTGAAGTATTTGTACTTTTCTGTTTGGTTCTATAAACGTCTGTGTTAAAGGTACAACCCTCACTTCATTCGCCTCATCTGAGATGCTAGTTTGTGTTGTTAATAGTGCTGCTAATAACATTGGCCAAAAAGCTGAGTCAGTCTATTATATTCGATGTGTGTGTGTCAAAGTTCCAACTCGTTCTCGCTTTTTTCCCTCATCTGAGACAGTAACCAGTGGTGATGCTAATATTGTTGCTGATATGATTGACAAGGGTATTTTTTGTCACCAGTCAGATTGATTTTAAATTTGTCAACTGACTCAGTTCAATTGAGTTCAGGACTGAGGACAGGGCAGTTCCTTCTGTCAGGACTGAGTTTGCTAAAAACACGGACGTTTGATTTCTTCCTCCTTCCTCCTTCTTCTTCTTCTTCTTCCTAGCATTATTCCTGGTATTTAGGATTTGCTTTTACTCTTATCATTGATTGAAGGGTTACTAGTTTTCACACTGAGCGATTGCCATCTGAACTTCGCAATCCAAAGGACGAACTAGAATTCCTTGGATTAGAGTAAATTACCTATCAAGAGATAACTCTCTGAGGCATCGTGGGGTGACCCACAAGGACAAACGCCCAGACCAAAACAGATATTTATTATAAAAATCTGCTCCGAGCGAGAAACAAAAGTTACATTTCCTGCTCACTACCAGCACGCCACAGCGGTCGTATGTCTGTTAATAAAGCAAAAATTATAATGTTAACAAAGATTTCTGTACAATTTTACAAGCAATAAATTTACAGAGACTGCACAATCATACTAAAAGCGTTACAATGTAAATAAATATTTCACCATCCGTCATCGCCAGAATTCAGAATTTTAAGTCAATTAATTATGTCGAATTTTCCAAGAAATGATATTTAAAAATCATCTGTTGGCCTGAAGCCATGAATATCGCTAATTTTGTATCGTTATGTAAACAAGAAATATCGATCCTTGTTCTTGATATCATCAGAACGATTTTAGAATCGTATATTTTAGACGAGGTGTCATAAAAACAATCACATTATTACAGAATATCGTTACATAATAGCCTCAAGAGCTCAACGGTGGCCGATTTCGCCTTAAACGCGAGAGTCGCGTGATCGATCCTGACCCCCTTGAGGTATTATCATACCCACTCCTACCGCAAGCTTCGAGCTTATATGGAAGGGTAATGGTAATATTAGTAATGCCTTGAAAAAACATTGCCAATATTCTTTAAAAAAACATAATAATTTGAAATATAATAGTCATATACCTATGTATGATATTGTAACGATGTTCGAGTATTTCAAAATGGTTTTTTTTTCACGTTTTCAAAAAGCTGCCACAATCTTGTGTCAGGTTTGAATCGAAACCTTTGAAAAGGAACTACTTTCGGGTTCATTTAACATCCCTCAAAATCTGTTTTTTTGCCATTTTTACCCTTCCATGGCCACTCCATCATGCAAATTTACATTTAACATATCTCCATTACCAGGGACACTTCAAGGATATACACTATCAATATACGTAGTATAGCCATGCTTATCCGAGCACGAATGGGCCGACTAGATCAGGGAAGTATTACACTCTAACAGAAAATCTGCGTAACGGTATCAGTAGATACTGTTGCATTTCCTGGGATAAGTGAAAGCTCTGAAGGCCTAATCTCCCACCTTCTTTGTTTCCTTCTTTTCTTTCCAATCTCATTCCTTCCCTCCTATTCCTTGGGTTGGTAATGCGTATGTGATACTTTAAGTATCGCAAGCGTTCGTAAGTTACGGTGACTGCTTACCATTACCACTCACCATACAACTTGTTTAAAAACGAACATTTTTTTTATGGTAGAGTATGTTTAGAAAATACGTTGAAAAGCCTTCACGATATTAACAGTAAACCGAACGTAAAAAGCAGTATAATAGAATTTAATTATATAATTAAAACGCAAAAGACTCTCATTAATTGTGGTCTGGGCAAACAATTAAAAACAAACGAAAAACGGACAACGACCTAAACAAATACTGAATGAAACTCATACGATGAAAAGTTGTTGAACGTCAAGTCGTTTATATGGGATGAACATGCTAATTGTGCGATTAAAAGGATCATAAATATATGAAATGTATTCCCTCACATGGAAAATTACTAAGCAAACAAAAATGATATTTGATTTTGGTTGTAAAATTGGTAATCTTCCCCACCAGACACCACATGTCGGTATGGTACCTAGCCGGCCTCAGTGTTAGTCATTCTACCGTAAAACAGTACACTGTGTTTCAGTTTATAGGACACTATAGCTAGTGACATTACTGGTCAGATTTTTTTTTTATGTTAAAAGTTGGCAAACAAGCATACGGCCCACCTGATGGTAAGTCGTTGCCGTAGCCTATGAGCGCTTGCAGCACCATTAGTAGGTGCCACTCGCGCGTTGCCAACCTCGAGATATTGCTTCATAAATCTCCTCTGCCCAGTAATTTCACTAGCGTTCAGTGCCCTCCAAACCGGAACACAGTAATGCCTAAGCACTACTATTTGGCGGCAGAATATTTGACACTGCGGTGGTACCTACCTAGCCGTGCTCTTGCAACAAAAGACCTACCACCAGTAAATGATGTGTTGCCCCAAAATTTAGGAACCACTATCTCAAGGTTAGCAATGCGTGAATGACACTTACTTTATGGTGTTGCGATCATAGGTTACGATAACCACTTACTTTGCTTGCCAACTTTGTCACATAACAAAGAATTTTTAAATTTTTACCGAAGAGTTTTTATATATTTTGTATTTATTTATCTTGGAACATAAAACAAGTTTACATTAACAAGATTTTATGACGCAAGCTAATAATGTTGTTAGTTACTTTACTGTTTATTAAACACAATTATTTTTTCGTGTCTGTTTGCTGGATTCGAACAAATAAACAATAAGAATCAATATAATTATTCTTTGACACCGTTGTGGCGTTGTGGGTAGCGAGTCTGCCTTTAGTCTCGACGGTTGCAGATTTGATCCACTCGGGCAGACGTTCGTTGTAAATATATATTTCGGTCTGGGCGTTTGACCTTGTGGGTCTCCCCACCGTGCCTCGGAGAGCACGTTAAGCGATCGGTCCCGGTTGTTATCACAAAACATCTGACAATAATCGTTAACTCTTGAGAAGTAAATTGATTCTTATCCAATGAGTTACTGAGTAGCCCTTAGGGTTGCGGAAGTCAGATGGCAATCGCTTCGGATAAGAGTAATTAGCACACCCTGGGTGAATAAAATACCGGGACTAATTCTAGGACCAAGGAGAAGAATCAATATAATTATTATATAGTTCAATTATATATTATATACATCGAATAATATAATTCGGAGTATACTATAGTAAGAAGACCTATAGTTCTCATTTTCTTCATTGGTAGAATGAAGGATTCCACGAAAAATTGACAACTATCCTTCACTTATATTAATTACAAAAATCGTAAAAACGCTACTTAGTTAAGTACAAAAATAGCCAAAGCTTAAGTAATCGATTTTATTTGACTAAGTTTTACTAACGTTGAATCAATTTATTATTCTGGACTTAATAATTTTTATAGCAAGGCATAAATGGCAAGAGATTTTTTAGTAAAATAGCTATCTATTTTCTTAAGCCGATTTGGACCGTTAATTGGAATTTTCTCATAATTAATTAAACTTCCATATCATTATTTACTCATCGATATAAAAGGTAAGAGTTTCTGAGGACTAGCTTTTCTTCGAGCGTACATAATAGTTATTGCATACGCGCTTACATGCGCGCTGCCCTTCAATAGCCAAACGCGCGTACAACGATGTACATAGCTTTATTCTGGTTTGTACGCTCAAGCCAGTGACGACGAGTGTTAGTACTATCGCGCTTTATATTACGCGCTCATACAAGCTTATATACGCGGCAATGCTTGTATGAGTTGCGTGTATATACGCATTTATACGCATTTCAAAAAACGAGCTTATAACTGAAACTGTCGTAACTTTAGAACTGACTGAACATGATTGTGTTATGTATTTGTCATGTTTTCAAACTGAAATGGGGTTTACAAAAAGTAACGATCTCTCGGGACCGTCACAAAACAACATTTGTAGTGAGAGCTTAATAAAATTTTGCCTACTCTAAATGTTGTATGTCCATACCGTAGGTTTTACCATTTATCTTTATTATGCGAGTGCTTTTATGAAGAGATTTTAAGCACAAATTTTCAATTTTTAGTAAAAATAAAATATGTTACATTGCTATAGAAAGTATTTAATATGTAATTTTTTATATGATACCTTATATGCTATTATATTTCACAGAGGCTACAACAAGCACCTGGAACAACGTTAGGGACCATTCATTACCCCACATTTGCCAGACATCACCACCCACCTCCCTAGTGTGACGTCACACAAATATTAGGAATTACTTATTAAACTATAACAGCAGTTTCAAAATAAGAAAATTAAGTAAAATTCAGACGATTTATTGTTGTTCATCGCCTAAATTCTTAGATATATTATATTTTGAAATGTGACGTCAAAGCTTAGGACACCTCCCTTTTGTCACATAATGTCACACTTCATCGACCCTCCCTTTCCGTACGTGTGACGTAATTTATAGATAGAGAGGATGAACCTTAAAAGGATTAAAATGAAGTCAAAGGCTTAAGGCTTAAAGGATCACATTAATAGAAAACAACCTAACAGTATGATAACCACATTGATGTGTGAGGCTAGGACTGCCCCAGTCGAGCCGACTCATTAAAATCTTGCAAGACCCTGAACATAACATCACGTGTGATAATGCTCCATACACCCACACCTCACCATCACAGTCGTATTTAATTACATATAATATCGAGTCTTTTCCGGACATCGAGACTAATACTAATAAATAGGATTTTTACTGGAAAAAGGTTCTATGTTTACTGATTTTAAAGTATTTATGATATTTTCGTGGTTTTTTCAAGATTTTTTTTTAATCAATACTGATTGATTATTATATTAGTTTATTACTTCAAACTCAAAAATTCACTGATCCAAAAATAACGAAACGTACCCCATACTACCTAACCAATTATTTCAATTAATTAGCCCCCCATCCCTTTGGTGACCCCTATTATAGTGTATAAAAGACCACTTCCTCCTCTAGTTTTCATGTAGGCAATTCAATATGGTCAAGTAATTTATGTAAACAGAAAATTAAAAAAGATAATCACCTCATATTTGTCTTTACTTAATTTGTTAACACAAAAGCTATTTTTTATTTTCCACGTTTACTTTTCATCTCCATTGACTACGTGACGTAAATCCAAGATAATTTTCACCCACATGAAAACACACCTGACATGGTAATTAATGTCTACGCTCGGCAAAATAACTAGGAAATACCTAAAGAGCTACGGTATTTAAATAAATTACTTTCCGTCATCACTATAAATTTTGAATTTTAAGCCAATTAATCATGTCCATTTTACTTCAAATGAAAGATATATCTTGGCCTTAAGCCATATATTGTGCTAAATCTAAATACACATACATTTGCGAAATATCAATCATTGTTGGTGATAGAACTAAATTGGTTTTAAAATCTTATATTTTGTAAAAGCACACAAAAATATTATTTTTTTTATTGGTCTTACGAATGATCATAGATAAAAATAGATATATAAACAAGGCCAAATATTATATTTACCGGCGTCGGGATGTGACGACCCCATCGCCCGCTGTTGGGATAACCTCTGTCACAGCAGAAATTATTCCACCAGTGCAATCAGTCATACTGGTGGTAGGTCTTTTGTTGCAAGAGGCCGGCTAGGTAGGTACCACCACAGTGTCAAATATTCTGCCGCCAAATAGTAGTGCCTAGGCATTACTGTGTTCCGGTTTGAAGGGCACTGTACGCTAGTGAAATTACTGGGCGGACGAGATTTAAGAACTAATATCTCGAGGTTGGCAACGCGTTAGTGGCACCTACTACTGGTGCTGAAAGCGCTCATAGGCTACGGCAACCACTTACCATCAGGTGGGCCGTATGCTTGTTTGCCAACTTCTAACATAAAAATATATATATATATATAAACGGGATAAGAACAACATAGAAAACAGAAAAACTGAGAGACATACACTTATATAAAATGTACCTCAGAGACGAATAGAAAGTGTAATAGGATATTTTCATAAACGGTTAATTTCTAACTTAGTTACACTCGGCATGCTTTGCGATTTCGCCTTACGTCTTACGCCCCGCAGACTGCTAAGAGTGGCTCGAATTACCAACCCGTGTGATAAGAGACGTGACTTTAGTGAGTAAAGTGACATGTTATGAGGAACTCAAAAACACTTTCCTTCTTTTAAGCTTCTTCTAAAACCTGTTTCTAATCGTGAAATGCCCTATTATCCGCCTCCTTCAATTTCTCCTCCTCCTATGGATTGTCCCCTTACGCTCCAGAGGAAGCATTGAAACATTCATTTTGTTTATATATTGTTACGGACAATCTTATTGCTAGGGTCATAAGGATCGGAATTGCTCTTCACTCTCTCGATCTCTTTCCTCAGTAGAAAGTACGTTCTAGAAAGTTCTATTCACGAAGAATGCCGTATAGCATTCCATGGATGGAACCTCGAACCCCTGTTCCGCTCTATATAAACGGCCCAACAATTCAACTATCACAGCATTTAGTTCTGAGGGCGAAGTGCGAAACTTAGTGACCTCGGCTACCCTTCTGAACTGCGATTGACCTTTAATTTGGAAGTTCTGTTCTGTGAGCTTGAAGATCTCATTAAAGTCTCACTTGGAACTATAAGGTTTTTAATCCAAATCTTCAAACCCCTGCACGTAACAAGAAAATAAGAAAAAAAATGCTGGATTTATTTTCCCGATAAATTTTTTTATTTTTCTAATAAATTAGAGCGTTGTTTAATGCAGTTAAAATAATCAAGTAAGTGCAACAAATCCACAAACTAAAACTTCGCAGTATAATGGAGTCTGTAATGAAGCTTGATCGATTCCGAGCACGTTCTGAGAACATTGACAGTAATGCCTTTTGCCTTATAAATTTTGTAGCAGATACGAGCAATAAGCAATTAGTGTTTAATATATTCAAAGTAATTGCTAGCTTAGTGGTATGTACCATATTATCTTTATAAGATTTATTTATGATTTTGTAATCAACATCAAAGTTAAAGAAACTTAACATTTAAATAAACAACTTTTTACAAAGACCTTGATTCTTTTTTATAAAGATTTTGAAGCCTCAACAGCTCAATGGTTAAAGGGCCGACTCCGCTTCGTTTACGCGAGAACTGCGGGTTTCATCCTGACGCCGTTGGGCTATTGTCGTACCCACTCTTAGCGCAATCTACTAGCTTATTTGGAGGGGCAATAGAAGTATTAGTAATGCTTTGTATAAAACAGCATGACTAATATTCTTAAAAAAAAGTGTTGCTTTCAGGGTGTGTTTGTTCTTTTTGTAGTATGTGTGTCTGGACCCTTGATATAGGATATTACTATCCTAATATAAGCTTTTGAGTGTATAGTGAGTGAGTGTGTAGTTAGGTATCACGTCACGTCTACCGTTGCGCTATTATGGCTTCGAACACGTGACTATATGCAATGCAATGGATGGTTAATAAATGTGGCACTTAAGGCAGGTTCCCTACCGCCACCCTCATAGAACCCTACGTAATACCGTTCTCCTCCCCAGGAACTAGGTATCTGTTATCAAATTTCCTACCCGTCAACAAAAATAAGAAAAAAAGGGTTCGCTACCGCTGTGTCACAACGTCAATAAAGCTAGTGCTAAATGTTTATTTAAATGTTTTCTTCAAAATATAAGTATGGTTGTGTGAATTTGATCAAATCTACAACTACTCACATACAAAATGCATATACAATAAAATATATTCAAGTTGTATACTTGACACGAATAAGATGAAATCGTTCCCATTTCCCGTACGCGAATCAAAGGCAGACTCGAATCCGTTTTAAGGTTCCTAAGACGTTTTCACACTGTTAAATTTATGTATATTTTTATCAATAATATTAAGCACTTTGCACATTATTGCTTTTGTAAGTACTAATACTCCTATTGCCCATCCTAATAAGCTCGTAGCTTGCGTTATGTTTAGTACGACAATAGTCCACGAAAGAAGAAGTTCAATGGGAGGTGTTGTATTGAAATCGCAATAAGATCATCATCCGACTTAGTTACGACTATAATAAAATATTTATTATTATTATTATATCAATGAAAAATATACCTTTTAATTGGTGAAGGATAATAGTAATACAGATACATACCCACACACACTTTACACAGAATTTTTAATACGATTCGATTTTTAATCGTTTAGATTTTCCTGTCCGTGTGAATGGTATCTTTACCAAGTTCAGAGTTATTTCTCCATTGACTACAGACGAGGCGGCAATACAGTTAGAAATAGGCACGTATTCTAAAGCATACGTAAATATATTCAAATCATACTTAGAAGCTGTGTCTGCAAAATTACTATAAAGATATCGACGTTCGATAAGACCAATGAAAAGAAAAATGTTTCAAAAGAAAAATGTTACTACAAACTTTGAGCCCTTTACGGGTGGAATAATAAAAAAATTTAAACACAAAAATCAAAGTACGTCTAGTTTTAAAAATGACGGCCATCCTTTACAAACTTTTAATTCCTCTTTCACCCCGTAAGGAATTAATGTAAAATTTAAAGGATTTTTCAAAATCTTTCCTTAGTTCGTTTAGTTTTTCATTTACGTTTTAAAAACAACACCTGTGAAAAAATCAGCTTTCCAGGTCTAAAGGCTAGGCTCGGCGATGATATGTTAGTCAGGTCGTTTTCTTTTATACGAGCGTAAAAATTAAAATGCCTCAACAATACGCTCATTTCCGCACGTCCAGTCGTTCAGCTATGTAGAATTCAGGGTGCATTTTTGTTATCGTTTTTATTAGATGATGTAGGTTAATATGCCACTAAATATGACTATTTTTGAAAAATTATACTTCATATTCTAAAACCAATAAAGATATGTAATCGATCTATTTATTTAGCTGTATATATGTACTTTTTAATCTGTCATCCGATTCTATTCGGGGTACAATAAGAAGAGATAATGCCGATCTAGTGGTGCTTAGGGTTCCGTGCGATGAACGGTATTGATGCCTGATATGTTTTTATATTATTTTTCTTACAAAAAAGCCACCATCGTTTAAGTATCTTAAGAGCAATATATTTTGCGTTTGTTAAATACTATGAAATCCGTGGAAGAGCGGGAAATATTTTGTTCATCTCACACGAAAGGCCATTTCTCCGGAGGGTGACAGTTGGCAGAAAAGCATACGGTTCGCTTATTGATAAGAAGTTACCGCAACCTATAAACTGTTGCGATACTTAAAGTATCACATTTGCATTTCAAACTCAAGGGACAGGAGGGAAGGTATAAGATGGGACAAAGGAAGGGAGCAGAAAGGGTGGAAGATTGGGCCTCTGGTGCGGTTGTTCTCTCACTCTCTGATAGTTAGTTTAGAAAAAAAAAAAAAAAAAAAGTTGAAGCCGATTTTCTGTGACTGGGTAAAAGGTCTTTGGTCGAGCCGGTTCATTTGTACTGGAAGGAATAAGGCTCTGGAAGGACCACAAACATATATCACAATAAACCAATATCAAACTATCAACACTAAGAAACATAATTTTTCATGAAGAACTTTTAACAACGTATTTTCAGTGTAATAACTTCTAAGTTTCTTACGCTGTCTCGAAGCATTAGGTTGATAAACTCGGCAAGCAACATTGTAATAAATAAGAAAATACTAAATATTCTATGTAAGTTAAGGTAACTAAAGTTATTTCTTATGTTACTAAGTTGACAAGCAAGCATACGGCCCACCTGATGGTAAGCGGTTGCCGTAGCCTATGAGCGCTCGCAACACCATTATTTTGTATGTGCCTTAGGCGGCCTTTTGCAATAATAGGCCTTACGAATGCTTATGAATTGCACAAAAGTGATACATATCAGATACCAACAGACTCCACCAATATATCAATTCAATAAAACGTATTTCAATCAAAATCACATGCGTATTTTCAATCGTTATATATCCCTGCAGATGGGACTTTGATATCTATGCGTAATATATAAAGATTAAAATGGTATGAAAGTGGTATGCATTAAGTGTTATCCCAGTAATAGGAAGTTTCAGATAGTGGCTATTTGAGATCTTTGATGTACTTGCCAATTGCAACACCGCTCTTGCATAGATGTATCTATTAATCCTCGTACACGTGCTTCGAGTATTGAGATTAAGATCCATTCGAAAATGTTGGATACGACTTTTAAAAAATAGGTAATCTTATCGTCACTTTTTCGGCGTTGGAGAGTCGATTTAGATGATTTTTGTTGGAAAGAGTATACTTTCGGGATACGCAAAGACAGTGCAAATAAGGTCAGGAACTCCGGTCATATAAAACGAAACTCTTCATAGTTTTATGGCTTCGAGTTTAGGTGGTTACTTGATTTTTATAATGATTATATTTTATATATATATTTTTGATAACTTTCTTCTTCTTCCCAGTATTAATCCCGATATTTCGCCCAGGATCTAGTCTCTCTTTTCTTATTACTCTTATCCGTTTGACAAATTACTAGTTTCTGACCTCCGCAACCTTAAGTCATTGGATACGAGCAAGTTACCTATCCAGTGAATACAACCGGGGCCAATATCGTAACATGCTCCCCAAGGCACGGTGACGAGACACACAAGGACAAACACCCAACAAAAAATATCCGCCCTGAGCGGGAATCGAAGTCGAGAAAGTCGGTCGACACTAAAAGCAAGCTCCCTCCCAACACGTCACAACGGTCATCTAATATTTAACCTTCGTAATATGATAATCTTAACTTAAATTTCTCTAATTTTCCGCTTACTCTATTTCTCCAACATGGCTTCATAGTAGCATCAAAAACGCTAATTTATTCTCACAGTCCCGGTAGTAACTAGAAGATGCAAATGAGAAATTTCGACTTGCATAATATTTTACTAAGTGTATAATTATTTTGAGCCAGCTTAAATACAAAATACGTAAGTACATAAATAATAAATAATATACATTTTTATCGTTCAAAACTACTTGTAGTTGTCGTATTTTATTATTTAACGTTGCACGCTCAACGGCTCCCATTAGGATAGTTATATCCTGTGTCGGGGTCCGGAAACACATACAAGGACAAGGACAAATACACACAGACCGGAAAATATGCTTGCATGGTCAATAAAAACATATTATGCTCCGAATGGGAATCGAGCTGGTGACATGTGGCGTTTAAGGCATGTTCGCTACCGCTGCGCCACAACGTCGTCTTTAATTCTGGTGTTTTATTTAACATTAATAATTACCGACTTCAAAAGAGAAGAAGGTTTTATGTTTGACAGTATGTCTGTGTGTTTTTGTAACTTCAGCGACTCTCTCCATCAATTGTAAAACAATCTTAAAAATCTTTTTTATTCAAGGGCGTATAGGGTACTTTTTACTTGGTCTCATTTTAATTTGATCAGGACTTTATGGTGCGATGGGATGATCTATGAAAAAAGCAGAAACTTAAAATTGTATAGACACGCTTATTGAAGGGCTGAGAATTGTGCTATTTATGTATATAAAATATATGTTATATTGGTACACACAATATAATCATAAATGGGCGTACATACTAGAAAATACTTATTAAAATACACAAATACATAGATACATACATACAATACATAAATATAATTTTTGATTAAATATTACGTGGTAATTGCTAAGCGTCAAATAGAATTTTTAGACGATTTTTAAATGTGACAAGAGATAAAAGTTTATGGCTTGAAATAATTTTCCTTGAGGCAATAGATATATTAAAACTAAGACAGGTTACTGTGGTATCGCTTCTTGGCCTTTTTGCTTAGATCAAAGTGTAGATTAATGTGGTGTGTGTGGCGCCCTGTAGACCTCTACGTCATAGGCCGTACATCCCTATTAAGACTTCCCTGATACCAGAATCTTGCCTTTTTTTTGTCATCGGGGAAGAAATCTGCTCACACCTGGCCTCCTGGGAGCAGAAACGGGTTATGTGGGGTTCCATGACAGGTGGTCAGTCATTGGGACCCACTAAAACCTCCTCGGTGGCCGACCTCAGTGACAAAAAGAGGATCCGCGATCTCT
Source organism: Hestina assimilis (assembly GCA_023373885.1). Lineage (NCBI taxonomy): Eukaryota > Metazoa > Arthropoda > Insecta > Lepidoptera > Nymphalidae > Hestina > Hestina assimilis. The sequence goes on along the minus strand of CM041762.1, from coordinate 5,197,456 downwards.
TAGAGAACTCGAAACCGGTGCTTCTCGAACACAACTAGTAACCAGTAACACAAGTAGTAAGTAGTGCCAACTGTCTTCCATTGGGTAGCTTTCCATTCAATCAATTTTGCGAAATGAACGTCCTTTATCTTCCTTCCCTTTTACCTTCTCATTCCTTCCCTTCTTATTCCTTGGATAAGCAAAGCACGTGTGATACTTGAAGAATAGTAAAGTAAGTACAGGCGGTCCGTATGCTTGTTTGCCAGTCGTCATACCTAAAATGTTAAGTAACGTAAACCAAAAATAGTAAAAAATATTAATGTATAGATTTGGAAAGAAAATGTTTATTTAAACAATACTATAAATAACCAACTGAATTTGATAAAAATAACGTCCAGTAAAAATATCAAATACAAACCTTGTATCCAAATACAAATAGTTGGACAGCAAATATTTGGAAATGGCTTCAACTGCCGCCGTCGTTCAATATTTACCTATGAATATCGAATTGAGGCGATCCACACTTACAAACGTTTGGTTCATCCAATTCCGTTACAAAATTGGATGAACCGTTTGGTTCATTTTACGAACAGGTACCACAAATTGAAGACTGAAATAAGACACAAATAAAAAACTATACAATTTTACGTGTTACTAAACAGAGACTGTTTGCCTATTTTTAGAGTTCCGTATCCAAAGAGTGCCATTGTAACTCAATTTTTTTTATGTTATAAGTTGGCAAGCAAGCATACGGAAGGTGGCTGATAGAATATGTGACACTGCGGAGGTAAATACTGGGCGGCCTCTTGCAACCAAAGACCTACCACCAGTGTGACTGATCGCACTAGTGGAATGATCTTTGCTGTGACAGAGATTATCCTAACAGCGGGCGATGGGGTCGTCACGTCCCGACGCTGGACAACCAAGCCCCTGCTGTCGGGGGCCTTTTTCTCACGAACACGAAAATTAGTAGGTGAGTTGAAATTTTTACAGAATACGTATTTCTGTTGCCGCTGAAACTCAGATAATTAAACTAAAAATAAACTATGATAATATTAAAGGGAGGGGGTTAATCGTACTCCTATATGGGAATCTTGATTTAATAATCTATAATTTTGTCTCTGTTTATGTTGCAGCTTGTGTTGTGTTGTATTGACTTGCTGGCTTCGATTTATCATTAAATCAATTAAAATTGATGATTTAGTGCATACATTATTGTTTATAGTGAATAGTTTGCGTGAGTTTTATAACCATAAAAACTGGGTTTGATGTCGAAAATTGCATCGCCTGCGTTGCGGTGTGGTTCCGCAAAACCAGTCTAATTTTGACTGCGGTCACTGTAACCTAAGCTGGGTTTATAAATATTAAGCACGTAAATTGGACGCAAATAAGCAATTCCATGCCAACCCACACGCATGTCATTTCGAGAAAAAAACGTTTGAAAATTTTGAACAACTTTCTTTTTATGATTTTTGTAATGTATTGGTCAAGTTTTTGCCAATTTGAGATTTATGTAAGTCATTTTACTTATTTTCATAAAAAATAAGTATACAAACTGCATATTTCTTATATAATATAACCCAAAACGTTTAAAATAATACATAAATTGCATGATTAAAAATGGCTTTTTAGAAGTTTTAAAGCTTAAAACCCTACGAATATTAAAGAAAAATGTTCTTCAGCCATTTACCAACACTTCTGCATATATAACTCAGTTTTTTCAATTTTGTGGGTTGACATGGTATTGCTTATTTGCGTCCAATAATCCGTCCGTAATGGTACAAAATTTAGAAAAAAATTAACTACATATATTTTCAGATAAAATGTATATAGAATGAAGGCGGTTAGAAGCTGTTCTGATGAAAAATGCCGCATCATAATATTATAATATGAAATATTCGAGTACTTTTCTTTTTATCGGATCTATAATGAATTAATGAATAAAACATGCTACCATCACTCGAAAAAATAATATATTAGCATTATAAAGAGATATTATGGTAATGCACAATCCTGGCTCTTAAGCTTTATAAATGTATGAAAGTGGTGGGCCTTTTTCGAGTTACTGACTTGATATTCGTGAATCAATTTTTATTTTAAATATGAAAGTGACGCCTTCATTGTCTTTATACTAAATTTCTTTGATGATATCGTCACACATAGGAAGTTACAGGGAATAGTAGTTTGTCTGAAGTGGGTCTGATATGGTCATAAAGCATTTTTTTGGGAATCGACAAAATAAGTTTAATAATATATATATATATGTCGCAAACCAGAAGTGAGGTTATTTAAAATAAACATGCAGAACCGCTGAACCTATGTAAGTCATCGGTTCTGCTATGCTTTTAAACACAATAATAGCAATACGCTGCGTATCACATTTTGATTTTAATTATTATGAGATTAAGTAAGGTAATTTGATACTAAATTCACACATATTTAAACAAGATAATTTTAGGAATGAAAAGCAAGTAAATAATATTACAATTTTTAATAAATGTGCCATACAGACTACTTACAGAGTTTCTGGTCGGGAGGCAGGAGCAAAAGTGATTTCACAACACAAATCATTTGCTTTATATAGCGTTCAACTGAAGTTAATGTTACAACATATTTTAAAACAATATTTCAAAATTGCTTCGATTTTTAATAATTTTTCGAAAATACAATTAAAGGCTGCCAGGATCAAATTTTAATCTAAATTCTTTTTAATTCTTAAATAAATGGCTTTTATTATAAATGTCAATGAAGTAAATTCACAATAAGAATTTACGTAATAATTTTATGACTTATCTATGCTTATTTAATTAAGTGATGAATCGGCGCGGCGACATATATATTTTTAAAGAATATTAGCAATGCTTTTTCAGGGCATTACTAATATTCCTATTGCCCCTCCAAATAAGCTCGAAGCTTGCACTAGTAGTGGGTACGACAATAGCCCAAGGGGTCAGGATCGAACCCTCGACTCTCGCGTTAACGGAGCGAAGTCAGCCCTTCTACCGTTGAGCTGTATTATATTTTCTTGGTTATTTACGTCAGTTATTTACACTCAAATATGCCTATGTTTGGATTATTCTTTGATTGAGAATTTCGTTTTAAGTCATTTTACGCTGATAACTAAACTTTTGTTCTTTTTAATTGTGGGCCTTTCTTTCTAAAGATGCGATATATTTTATCGTAAAGCCACATATAATTGTGAATGTGGTTGGTTATACATCACTTCGTCGTTGGAATACCGAAAAAATTTACGTCCAATAAAAATGCTAACACGAATTTCGAGTCCCAATACAAATACTTGGATAGCAAATGTTTGAGAATTACTTCAACTGCCGACGATTTTCAATGTTTACGTATGAATAGGGTGTTACACACTATAAATTTACGATGTACTTAAATTTTATTGTATATACCACCTTCTGTGAGAGGCATCACCCGCGTGAATAACCCCCATTTCACCTTCAAAAGTGAAATTTTAGATTACCTTAAAATACATGTTACTTTGTCTTTAATTGTTCGATCAAAACAAAGATTCATCAAAACAAGGTTCTAGTTTCAAAAATGACGGAGTTCTATACAATTTTTTCTATCCCATTTTGCACAATTAAATTCAACAATTAAAATTTCTAAAAATTCTTTCTTAGTGCTTGTTTACGTTTTAAAAACAAAACCTGTGAAAAAATGCAGCTTCATCAAAGGGTATTATATCAAAGGGTTTGGCGTTGATTTCTGAATCAGGTTTCCTCATTTTATATGTATAGACTATTTATATAGATTATTAACGTGTGGATTGACAACTTAAATACAGTGAATTATTCATTTTCTTTGGAAGGCCAATTATTAAAAATGTTTTCTTACATTACAAAATTAACAGAACCACCATATTATAAGTATATCCTTATCTTGAAAAAATATATATTTACGAAAAATTGATTTTAAATAATAGCATATTGTTAATAATAAAAATGTGAACATCGAATCTGCAACATGATTGGTTCGCCAGACTCATGCATATAAATTGGGCTACTGCAAGAATTATGCAATTCGCTTAAACAGTGTTTCTCACACTCAAATTATAATACTATTTAGTGGTTAATCAAAATGATGAGAGGCTCATAGCCCGGTGCGCCACCTATCGATAAACGATCGGTGGGTTAAGCAACTTTATCGATCGCATTGTGATATTTTAACTGAGCGTCTCCGTGACCAGAGTCCTATAGAAGCGACCTGAATAACTCTAAGACTAGGTTGACCACTAACCACTCGATAAGATGAAGAAGAAGAATCCAAATTTTTAAGCCTCAATAGCTCAACGGTAGAAGGGCCGACTTCGCTCCGTTAACGCGAGAGTCGAGGGTTCGATCCTGACCCCTTGGGCTATTGTCGGACCCACTCCTAGCGCAAGCTTCGAGCTTATTTGGAGGGCAATAGGAATATTAGTAATGAAAAAGCATTGCTAATATTCTTAAAAAAAAAAAAATTAACGCTTGATAAGCTAAACGAGTTCAACAAGTGACTCGGAATATGTATTATAAACTGTGTTATTTGCATTAACTTGGTGTGCTATCAGGAACAGAGCTGGCTTTTAATATTTTGGAATATATGCTGAAATTTCAAGTACAATCTTACAAGTACGATATGTGAAATGTCTAGGTTGCTAGTTTATACCTTATCATTGCTTCTATTATATACGATATCATATCATTCTTGAATTGAGCGTTGTTGAAAGTAAATTTGTGATTGCGTTACATTTGGGAATGTCTTATCATTTGTAATCTAAAAACCATTAGTTTACGTCTCTTGTACAACCAAAAGTGTATATATCCTAATTACTCATATAGCTGTGAAATGAATAAGGGTCCATAAATGACAGTTAAGGTACCACTCGTAGCAGATGTTTGTACTGATCATACAGACATGGTTTCCGGTCTGGGTAGGCTCGTCTTTGTCATTGTGAATGTTGCCAGACCCCCAACACAGGATATAACTATCCTAATGGAGGCCGTTGAGTGTGTAGCGTTTATTTATTTATAGAAGATACATAAAAGACGCAAAAAAATAAAATTTGTTTTTTTTTTTTTTCGGAATGTGTATTGCTGTTGGCCCTACTGGCCTTGACAGCGTCACCGGGTGGGGAGCCGAGTACAGAGACTCAGCCGTGATAAAGGGGCAGCCCTCACGGGGCTCAAAATTAATTCCGTCTTTAGGGTGCCTCATGCGAAGCCGAACCACAGCTAAGGACGTCATCGGTGATGAAGGCAGGGCTCCGAGCGCATTCTATACGACAGACTCACCCGACGGTGTGAGCATAAAATTTGTTATCAGCCGCTCTGAATAGAAAAGTATTTCTACAACTGATAACAAAGATTTCCATGCTTTCAATTCAAACAGGAATATTAACCATTAGAATAATCCTCAATTGATATTTTCAATACAAACCCATAAATACATTAAAGCGTAGTGTTGCATTTGGCAAGAACATCAAAGTTGTCGGATAGCGTACTATTTTACGATTCATAACAGTTGATGCAACTGCATAAAAATGCTCATACAAATTTGAACTCTATCTTGTAATATACAAATCTGAAAATTGTTTAATGGTGACCAACTCTGCAAGCCAATTTTGGTGTGACGTTAATTGTGGTGATGATTGTTATAGTTGGTATTGAATAATCTTTAGTATCTATAGATTCACTAAATACAGGCCCTTTTATATAGACAAAATATCATAGACTCACTGGTGTTCCTTCGTAAACGCAATAAAACGAAGTTCGTCACAAGCAACATAACTTGAAGTTAGCAAATGACTAGTTTGGTTTCATTGCGCTTACGAAGGAGCACCAGCTTAGTATGAAGATGTCGGCCGATACCATTTACCTCCTGACCTCTTTGGTCAACTTAAATTGGACTGAAGAAAAATATATAAATAAATAAACGCTACACACTCAACGGCTCCCATTAGGATAATGATATCTTGTGTCTGGGATCCGGAAACACATACAAGGACAAGAATAAATACACCCAGACCGGAAAATATGCTTGCATGGTCAATTCAAACATAACAATACAATACAACAACGTCGTCCTATATGACGCTGTCGATTGATATCCTTTTAGAAAAAAGTGTTATTACACTTTTTCATTCTAGATCCTAACCGTTCAATATAATGCGCAATAAGAAACCCTTAGAAAAAATATTTAATCTGCGAAATTGCTTGCTGGATACTAAAATCGATCAGTAATTTTCGTTATGATTTATATGTTATTTATTCTTACAAAACGCTTAAATTAAAAATTGTTCTGAATGAAATATTGGGTAATATGTCATGTCAAGGGAACGATTATTAATTCGACATGTTCCAATCTGAAAAATAACAAATGTTGCCAATCACACGAAACTTTTTCTCGTTTTTAAAACTGAAATTTTGGTGCAGATTCTGAAAAGACTTTTATTATAAGAATTTGACCCATTAAATACATATTTAATTGCATATGTTAATGTTATTATAGAATTTTATCATTTGAGTTTTCATTTTATTAGACTTATAAAAAATATATTACCCAAAAATATTTTTAAAAATTAAATATAATACAATTAAATATTAAGTACTATATCAATTAAGGCGTTAAGGAGAATAGGCTATACAAAAAAATAGACAAACCCTTGTAAAAATAAAATATGTACTATCAAAATAATGGTGTTAAATAGTACTTCAAATATATCAGAAAGAAAGAAAGAAAGAATTTATTTATTAAGACACAACAGAAATAAACTAAACTAAAACATTAAAAAGCATTATAGTTAAAAAGAGACAAAACTGTATAACAATAATTAAAAAAAAGTTAAACATAATTATATATAACATAATTATATAAACTTAATCCTAAAAATTACGTCTAACTCTAAAAAAGAAAAAATTAAAGATATAATAAATAAAACAATAATAATAAAGTGTTGTGTCCCAAAAAGGTACATCAATCGAAATAATAGGCAAAATCTATTGAATGATACAAACTACTTCAATTCTATCTATAGAAAGTAAATAATAAAGTAAAGAATAAAAAGAAATTTCACCGAAAATATAAAAAAGATTGTGAGTAAATTGATTGTGACATACGGACGGACAGACGGACAGACGGACATGACGAGTTTCGTCACAATAAAAGTTCCGTTTTGTCATTTGGCTACGGAACCCTAAAAACAATTCACCTGTGGTTATATTTTTTAATATTTAAATATACATAAATTTAATTAACATGAAATCCGATGGCAAACAGATGTTAAAATTTTGCCAAGTTTTAATTACATCTGGTCGGTCCGCCACTTAATATTAATACTTAATATTATTTCAAATAATGTGAAACGAAATATGGTATAATAATAAGCAAAATGGATGTTTATATGCACTTGTGCATCAATTTTGCCTTATATACCGACATTCGAATAGATAATTTGTAAACCCTAATATTATTAATATTATAAATGCGAAAATAACTCTGTCCGTTTGTCTGTTACACTTTCACACCTAAACCATCGATTTTTTCACGAAAAAAGGTTTGAAGACGGTGAAATACGGGAATTAAGTTTTATACCCAATTATTTTTATATTGTATTAAAAGTGGCTTATTAAAAATCATTATTCGTGTGTGTGTAAAGCCGCGGGCAGAAGATAGTATAAAATATAGTGAAAATAGTTTCAGTCTATTAATATAATTAGGGTCAACATAACTCATTTTATGCGAAAATTTATTTTCACTGGTCCGGAAATTTATTTGTACTTGATAACGTCAGAATTATATATGTCTTCTTAATAGAATTTGGCAAAGCTCCACAGATACGTTTTCACGCAAATCGAGATTCACATTAAAATGATTTTATGACGCGTGAGAATAATATAACAATCGCTAATACACTACGATTGATACGTTCAGAACTGTAGTTACATGAGAATTGTGAACAGCCACTCAATTAAACATCGTCGTTGTGTTGTAGGGCTTATAGGCTTGTTCCAATAAATTGATGCTAAGTAAGACATCGCCACATATTACCACCGACTTCTGTTGTAGAAAATATTTATTTTTTCCTTTTGATTTAACGGATTTTTTTTAAGTGACCGTAAATACCATGGAAAAGTCTCAGGAAAGCAAAGTTCGCAACATTACTTGGGTGACATTTTCATCGAGCTATTTCGTTTTAAAAAACAAAAATGACAGTTTCGATTTTGATAAACTTTTTATGCGACTAACTCAAAAGCATCTTTAAGTATCCTATCAAACGAAAATTTTTTTTTTTTTTAAATCGGTTCATAAATGACGGAGTACTAAGTTAAAGAACAGACATTATTAACGAAATTCGAGCCCATACTTTCCTATCATCGAGATCCGAAAACTTTTCACTTAAAGTAGTGGCATTTTTTCTTGAAATTTACATCTAATATCTTTAAACGAGGAATGCTTGTAGATATATATATAATTGGGATCTCAGAAACGGCTGCACCGATTATCATGAAATTTAGTATACAGGGGTTTTCGGGGACGATAAATCGATCTAGCTAGGATTTATTTTTAGAAAATGTGGCTTTGTCCGTATTTTCAGGCCCTTGTCAACACGCCATCTATTATCAACAAAATAAATTAAAAATGCCAAAACATATATGTAAATTCACAGCGCACTTGAGCGACCACGCGTTGCTATGGCAACAAGGATTTATTGAATTGAATCGAATGACAAACATTTCTACAATGACAGTTGACGTTTTCTTTAATTTATTATAATATGTCACTGACTGACAGCGATGCGTCCATTAGAATTTAACAAAATACTCAACAATCCTAATTTTTGCGGATATAACTTGTTGTCGAAATCATTATTTTATTATCCAGGTAAGGCTTCAATCGAGTTACCCTTAATGACTTTCGATTTACCAAAAACAAAAAAACTGAGCATAGCTCGGTCAACCAGGTAATAGGAATAACAGTAAAACACACCCACACACAAATTTGATAAACCTAATGATTTGATGAAAACTTAACGTGATATTTATAGTATGTAAAATTACGAAATTATCTATTATAAAATTACGAAGGTCTGAAAGTTATTTAAATGTTGTTAATTTATCACAAACGCTGCTAACATTTGGCACAAATGATCACATAAGGCGACATAATATAGTCATAACTAATGTCCGTCTTGCGGAAATTGTTGGCATGTTATTACAGCATCGTCATCTATTATTATACGTCGGTGTATCGGATATACGTAACTCCTCCTCGCTTCGGTTTCCTCAATGCTTAGGGTCGTGACCACCACCACGCAGTAATAGTTTGTCTCGGATTACTCGTCGCCATCTACTTCTGTCTGCTGCCGAGTGTAGAGCATCGTATACTGTGCTTTCAAGAGTGGTGCGGATCTGGTCCGTCCAGCGTGTCGGGCTTCTACCTCGTGGTCTTTTTCCATCTACTTTACCAGTTACCATCAACTTTTCCAGGTTGCCGTCATCCTTTCTGGCAATGTGGCCAAAGTATTCAAGGATTCTACGGCTACGTAACAGCTAACGTTAAATATATATTTGGAAAGCGGACTCCAACGTAGACCTCTTCATTGCTTTCATAACATGATTGGTGCCTAAGTAAAGTCTATCTGCTTCTTTTCCTAGCATCATTCCCAGCCACCCAGATTCTTATATGCTTATAACTCTTATCCAGATTCGACAGGTAACAAGTTTTTATAAATAGCGGTTGCCAATCTGACCTCCGCAACCCTATGAGGGAACGGCTAACTTATTGTATAATATCAAATTACCTATCAAGCGTTAACGATTATTATCAGATGTTATATGATAACAATCGGGACCGACAGTTTAACGTGCTCTTCGAGGCACGGTTGGGAAATCTTCAAGAACAAACGTATCGGTCTGGGACCGAAATAGATGCTTGTAATATGACAAAAATCCGCTACGAGTGGGAATCAAACTCGCCACCATTAAGACTAACAGATCTTCACTTCTTATCACCGGCCTCCGTGCAATATCATATAACATTTAAAAATAACATAATTACAATTATTCGATTCCCGCTCGGAGCTGATATTTGTATTGACTATACAAGCATGTTATCCGGTCTGGCTGTTTTTGTCCTTGTCATTGTAAGCCTGGCCGGACCGGACATTGTAAACCGGAATTGTTGTGTTTCCGGACCCCGGACAAGATATAACTATCCTAATTGCGGCCGTTGAGTGTGTAGCGTTTATTATTATTATTATTATAAAATGAATTAAATAATGTTAGTTAATAATAATAATAATCATTTATTGTATAATTGTAAGTATATAGTTAATAATTTATAAAAGTGCTTTACAATTGCAAGCCATGAAATGACATGCATTTTTTAAATTTATGAATTGTATTCTATAACAGATTGCATTGCAATAATCAATAAAAAAATTATGTCATTATTATAGAATATATTAAATGTCATCTTCAATATCCAATTAAAGATAATACATTAAAATTTTAGCCTCTTGTAATATCATTTTATATTTAAATGTTTTCTGTCAGGAAATCTTTTACCGATTTTACTGTTGGGATAACCTCTGTCACAACAGAGATTATTCCACCAGTGCAATCAGTCACACTGGTGGTAGGTCTTTTGTTGCAAGAGGCCGGCTAGGTAGGTACTACCGCAGTATCCAATATTCTGCCGCCAAATAGTAGTGCTTAGGCACTACTGTGTTCCGGTCTGAAGGGCATTGTACGCTAGTGAAATTACTGGGCGAACGAGATTTAAGAAATAATATCTCGAGGTTGGCAATGCGTGAGTGGCACCTACTAATGGTGCTGCAAGCGCTCATAGGCTGCGGCAGCCACTTACCATCAGGTGAGCCGTATGCTATATTGTTTGCCAACTTCTAACATAAAAAAAAAAAAAAAAAAACTTAAAATTGTACATTGTAGTGTTAATGTATGCTAATTTGGCGTGTTACACCCTAGTTCCGTATCACTAGCACCTGATAAGAATCATTTAATGAAGGGAAATTATTCTAAACCAATGTAATGTGGGTTGAGATTTACACATTGTTGAATTTATATGGTTAATCTAAATAAAATTCCTGTAAAATTACCTGAAAAAATTACAAAGAAGATTATTAAGATCTTCAAATACAATCAACAGAATCAAATTACTGCTTTGATGAAAAAATTACTATAGATCACAAATCATCAGTGGTCATTAAAGTTTTGGCCTGAGATGTCAACAACTTCGCCTGTTACAAGTTGGCAAGCAAGCGTACGGCCAACCTGATCGTAAGCAGTTGATGTAGCCTATGACCGCTTGTAACACAATTAGTAAGTGCCACTCACGCAATGCCAATCTCGAGATATTGGTTCTTAAATCTCCTTTGCCCAGTAATTTCACTAGCCTACAGTGCCTTTCAAACCGGAACACAGTAATACCTAAGCGCTACTATTTGGCGGTAGAATAATTGACACTGCGGTGGTAACTACCTAGTGGCATCTTGCAACAAAAGACCTACCACCAGTGTTACCAAAATAATATGGTACCGCCATAAAGGAACTGTCTGCTTGTTGGTTCGTGGTCAGCCAGCGAATAACCAGTTGCTCATTAAAGGTCGGCAACGCACCTGCATGCCCTCTGGTGTTAGCTGATGTTCATGGGCGGCTGTAATCGTTTTACATCAATAAAAATAAAAAGACGAATAAGTCAACGGCAATTTGCCACTATTTTGAATTGATCCTGTATGGAAAGCGGAATATTTGTATGTAGAGTTATGAGTGTGTATAATAAAATGAGAATATAGTGAGAAATAAATAGGGATTACAGGACTAGCCTCCGCTTTCTCATACTTTTGTCAAATTCATGACATTTTCTTCCTCGCAAAACCACTCTGTGGAATCAACTTCCGCTAGCGGTCTTTCCGAACCGATACGACTTGGGAACCTTCAAGAGAAGAGCGCATTCTTTCCTTAGAGGTCGGCAACGCACCTACATGCCTTCTGGTGTTGCAGATGTTCATGGGCGGCGGTGATCGCTTAACATCAGGTGAGCCTCCTGCCCGTTTGCCCCTTTCACATAAAAAAAACTTAACACACCAAATGCAAAATCTTTAACCAATGAGCGTTGTATCCATGAATTTGGCAAACGTACGAGAAACCGGGGGCTAGTCCTGTAATCTCGATTTACTATAGATGATATAAGAGAATAATAATTATACTAACTATTATTAAAATAAATTAAGCACGTGACTTACTCAACTTGACCTAATTAACTCCTTTACGTGAATTTAATTAACCCATTTAACACAATTTAGATTCTGTGTTTAATTTGAATTCATATTTTATTATTTTTATTAATAATAACTTTTAGTAGTAGATCCTTGCTTCTCCCAGCACCAATAGGCCGGCTTGAGCGCGTAAGTACTACCCTCTCACAGAAAATCGGCGTAAAGTAAGACTTTTGCATTTAGAGCGAAGAGTGAGAGCGCCGGGTGCCCAATCTCCCACCCCCTCCGTTTCTTTCTTTTACGTCTCATCCCTTCCATTTTATCCATCAGGTTGGCAACCGAGGCGTATGCTGATTTCCCAACCTCCATGATATCAAAATAATTAAATAACGACACCGCAAAATCCATATCAAAGTTACAAAATATAACCTCGTCACTAATCTTAAACGTATTATTTTAAAAGTACTAAACCAATTTCAGTGTCAGAATTTATTAACTATTGGTTCCATTTCAGTCAACATTTCAACTTCGATAGCAAATTCTTGGTGCTCAATAACTTCTACAGCTTATGAAATTATGACGTGACTTAAGTTCCAATGTCCCTCACAACTTGACACTTTGACATTAACCTCCATTCAGAGGCTTTCAAAGCTCTCGAATTTCGGGACCTTTATTTTCTTAATACATTTATACAATACTAGCTTTTGCCTGCGGATTCCCCCACTTCAATAAATATTTAATTTGTCACCTTTAATGCAATATGGAAATATTTATAGGTTCCCCTATTATCCCTTTTCCCAGCATCTAGTCTATCTCTGTGTCAAATTTCAGTTTCAAGCAAGTTCTACAAGGCCCTGATAAGCTCACATTAAACAATGCTCCATACACAGCTCAAACACACACACAACACCGTCTTCGCCGGCGAAGTCGAGGTCCTTTCCACACGTCTGGACGCGCTCACACCATCGGGTGAGTCCAGCGACTAGAATGCGCTCGGCGCGATTCCTCCATTCCCGATGACGTCCTTAGCCGTGGTTCGGCCTCGCAGAACCGTAAGGACGAAATCAAATTTAACTCTTTTTACTGCTGGGTCTCAGTAATCAACTCTGGTGACTCTGTCAAGGCCATTAGGGCCAACAGCAATACACATTAAAAAAATTATCAAATTTCATCAAAATGAGATCAGCAGCTTAGCCGTGAAAGCGTTAAGGACAGACGAGTTACTTTTTTATTTATAATATTAGTAGGGATTAAAGAAGATCTTGTTCTTTTAGCTGAATGACTCGACGGTTTTAAGATACTGAAGGTTTTAATGGTCTTTTATTCGGAACGTATTCAGGACTAAAGTTTGTTGAAAGGGAATCGGGATAATGATACGTAGTAAAAAGATTTAAAAGAATGAAAGACATGAGCTCCCAATATTTGCCTCTTTTATATAGACTTTACGATGATTAAAAACGATAGGGGTTTGGGATTGGGAGTCGTTTGAGTATATTAATGATTATCTTTAAAAACTCTTGAGGAAATGTAATTGCTGATATTTCAGTACTCGCTTAGAAGATTTTAATTATATTTTCGTAAAGAAATTCATATTTATTACTAAGTTTAACTTTGTATATTAAATAATATGTTTTATTAGAGGTGTAAGGACGGAACGAGCCCATCCCCCGCTGTTGGGATAGTCTCTGTCACAGCAGAGATTATTCCACCAGTGCAATTAGTTACACTGGTGGTAGGTCTTTTGTTGCAAGAGACCGGCTAGGTATCATTGTAGTGTTAAATATTCTACCGCAAAGCAATGTCTTTGGCATTAATGTGTTCCGGTTTGAAGTGCACTGTAAGCTAGTGAAATTACTGAGCAAACACATTGCCCTTGACTGCGTTGTCGAAAGCCTTCATTATATCTTCTTGCGTGCACGACGACACATCGTTTGAGCGGATTTGGAATAAATTTGGCACAGATATTTAGCATAGACCTGTATTAAACATAGAATACTTTTAACCCCGGGAAATGTTAAATTTCGATGGGAAAAAAAAACGAATTACAAGATTTGGATTTCAGACTCATTATTTCATGGCGCAGCGCCAGCAGAACCTGCCTTAAACGACACAGGTCCCAAGTTCGATTCCCGCTCGGAGGGTAATATGTTTGTATTGACCATGCAAGCACATTTTCCGGTCTCGGTGTATTTGTGCAGCGTTTATTTATTTTAAATAAATATTATCATTATTATTACTATTCAATCTAATTATATACCTTACAGTATTAACTGAATCGAATTTTAATGATATTTTTGTTATTAACAAGTGGCGGCAAAACAGATGGAGTTTTGAACAACAATGCCGCTTTTTGTCACGAAAAATTAAGGGTTTTTTTTTAATCCTATTGCCCCTCCAAATAAGCTCGAAACTTGCGCTGGGAATGGGTACGACAATAACCCAAGGGGGTCAGGATCAAACGGAGCGTTAACGGAGCGACGTCGACGCTTCTACATATAATATAAATTATATATTATATAATAGACAAATTAAAATTATTTATATACCTTTTTATATAATTATTCCGTATTTTTTGATTTATAGAAAATGCTTTAATTAATTATTAAAAAGAAAGAAAAACGTTTGTAGTAGAATTGGTGAACATTCACCAAAAAAATTGAACTTTAGTCACCGATAACTTGAAAACTAAGCAATATATCGAAAAATTTTATAAATACTTTTCGTCTTATTTTGTTGAGTTCTCCGTGGAACCGTCATCAGATCTTGGCTCTATACGAACTTTGATATTCCGCTTTGAATATCTTTGCTTCTACGGAATCCATATTAAAATAATGTACCCTTATGTCAGTCTTACTACGAGGCGAATCTAATGATACCCCATAAGTCGAAATCCGTCCAAGGTTCTAGCCTGTAGGGCGTCACACAGAAATAAACATACATACATACATAAATACGCTCGAAATACAGACCGATGTAACCAACCGACAAAAGTAAGGCGTCCTAAGCACGTCCTGCAAGACCCTGACGATAGGATTACATTAGAAAATGCCCTTACACAGCACAGACACGCACACAACACCGTCCTCGCCGGCGAGGATGAGGTCCTTTGTTTCGGACGTCGCGTCGCGCTCACACCGTCGGGTGAGTCTATCGTATAGAATGCGCTCGGAGCGCTGCCTCCATCTCCGATGACGTCCTTAGCCGTGGTTCGGCTTCGCAGGAGGCACCCTAAGGACGGAATCAAATTTGAGCCCCGTGAGGGCTGTCCCTTTATCACGGCTGAGTCTCTGTACTCGGCCCCCGCGCCCGGTGACGCTGTCAAGGCCAGTAGGGCCAACAGCAATACACATTCCGAAAAAAAAACAAAAACGCTCGAAAAACATTACTCTCCGGCAGTCGTGTAAAAAGCTTTATTATTAATCATTTGACAGCTTGAGTTGAAACCTTGAAGATTTACTTTAAAAGTTTCAAAGGTATTATAACAGAGTATTCACGAAAAATTACATAGAACTTGAAACTTTGTTGAAAATAATTAACATACAAAAGTCTCATTACACTTTTGTTCGTTATGATAATTACAAGTAATTAAGGGGTACACTTAAGACTTACTTCTATGAAGAAAGTTATCTGACAAGCAGTAATTAGTAGTAATCTTACAGCTTAAACGTATTACGTTTAATGCTCAAAGTTATATAATTTCAGATGCGACATACCGACTCTTGTTACAAAAGGCAGCTAAAGAAATTTATTCAAAAAATATATTAAAAAAGAAAAAACAATGAAATAGAGAGACGTACAAAAAAACATTAATGCATAACGACCCGCAAAACAATCTCCTAATAATTAAATTAAATTCTAAAGTCGCGTTGCTTGTTACAAAACTCCTCCGAAACGCTCGTAGGTCTGAGAATCGTACCCTAAGTTTTTGTGACAATTTTTTTTATGATGTTGCATTAAAAATACACACAACTCTAAATTTTCACCCTTCAATAATTTTACCGTAGTCACTTCTGTCAACAATTAGACTCAGTAATGGGGCGCTGCTATCGGGTCCAAGATTTTTTTTCAGAGCAGGACGACTTCTGCTATGCCCACTAGTAAGTCATAACGGGACGCAAATAACCAATACCATGTCAACCCATACGAATATCATTTCGAGAAAAACGCGTTTGAAAATTTTGACCAACTTGCTTTATATGAATTATTTTTGTGTATTGGTCAAGTTATTGGCAATTTCAAGATTTATGTAAGTTATTTTACTTATTTTCGTAAAAAATAAGTATACAAACTGCGTATTTCGTATATAATATAACCCAAAACGTTTAAAATAATACATACATTGCATGATTAGTTATATATCATATAATCATATGTTCTTCAGCCATTTAACAACACTTCTGCATATATAACTCAGTTTTTTCAATTTTGTGGGTTGACATGGTATTGCTTATTTGCGTCCAAAGATAAGTTAATATATTTACCTGTGAAATGCAAAACAAACAGATTGACTTTCGCATAGTCTGACGTCCAATTTGTCGGTCGTACTTTAACAAATCCTAAAACTTAGTTTCTTAGCTGTAACTTAAACGTCAGCGTTACAACTAAGTTACATTCTACACATAACTTTGTAACTTACTGCACCAACGGAATTTATGTTGTATTTTACATACGGTCGTATGTCTAGTTGCAAAGTAGTATGGAATATATGGTTAATAATTGAGGATTACGGTACTAAGGATTGTCTTCTTCTTCATAGCACTATTCCCGGTATATGATTGTTTACCCAGGGTCTGCTTTTTACTCTTATCCGAATTTTACAGGATACTAGTTTTTACACGGAGTGATTGCCATCTGACGGGCAACCCTAAGGGCGAATCAGTAACTCATTGGATAAGTGAAATTTACTTATCAGATAAAGAGTATATTATGGCCTTTTCCAAAGTTTATTCTATCATGAAAAAATGTTTTCAAAAACCATACTAAGCATAACATTTAACATTAACACTCATAATGTTTTGTAGAAAATTAATTTGAGGATGTATAATTTATGATTGGGAAATAGGCATACGGTTTGCCTAGTGGTAAGCAGCAACCGCAACCTATATTAGATAAGCTTGAGATACTTTAAGTGTCATATTATGGGCGTGGTAACCCTAGTACGGAAGAGATAAAATGGGAAAAAACAGGAAAGAAGCGGAAGAGATTCGTGTTGAAAGGGCATATCTCTACTACTTTGCATATTTAATAATCAAACAGACGCTAAGAGTAATAAAAGTGTTGTGTCTGTCTAAATGTATTCATTCATTTAAAATTCCGTCCATGCATTGTTTTAATGAAGCTTTGTAACCCACATGCTCGTAAGCCTACACAAGCGTAACAGCGTTGTAAATCTTAATCCGTCTTCTTAACGCGTAGGCCTTTGTTTTGATGAAATATGAATGCTGGTTTTACATTGTGTTGTTTTTTTTTTTCGGTATATTTTTTTGTCTCAAAACCACCGAATAAACCATAATTTTACAATATCAGTTTTATTTCTACAAAGATAATAGACAATCTATTACATTTACTTCTGATCACAATAATACCAGTGCTATAATCGACCGTTGCCACTTCAGGTGACAGTTACCAAGAAAAGTAAAAGTTTCTTCCCGTTTTCCAAAAAGAGAAGAATAAAGAAATAAAGAAAAGAAATCGGGGTTTTTATCACATTTCTATTTCTGGTTCAAACTAAACTTGCTTCTATGGATATATCGATATTCCATCAGAGCTCTTTCTTAGTAGAACTGATCGAGAAAATGCCCTGGTCGAGCTACTTGATTTACAACAATAATAAACACTGCACACTCAACGACCCCCATTAGGATAGTTATATCCAGTTTCGGGGGTCTAGACACATTCGCAATGATATCCTTGTCATCAACACACACCCAGACAGAAACACATGCCGGTATGTTCAATACAAACATCTGCACGAGAATCGAACCTGCGACCTGTGGCACTTAAGGCAGGTTTGCCAACGCTGCCCCACAACGTCGTCAAATTCTGCTGTAAGTTATGCTGCCAACAGCAAGACTTTACAATTTAAAAGGCAAATGAAAAAATATACCAAAAATATTTGGTTCCATTAATATCGACGCACTCAATATCACAATATACTAATCCGAGTGGAGGGTCTGCCCATAAATCGGCAGGGACAATCTGCAGACGTGACAAGGTCGAGGTATTTCCATTCGCTCCCCTTAGACCTCTACAAGTTTGCGGTATTAGCGGATATGAAATGATATAAATTATGTTAAGAGTGACATGTCAGCAAAACGGTACGTAACGTATAAGAATACGAACTGAAAGTACCAAATTCATTAAGCAGCCGAGTATTCCATATTAATTTTTTTTTAAATAACGCGGAGGGCAAATGACTCTACTCCACCTGATGGTAAGTGGAAGTAGAGTCCAGGTGGCTAATATGGTTGCAGAAGGCGAACTGTACTAGCCATCCTCGCCCTGCCTACCCGCAAGGGGCCTCTTCACGCCTCGTTTGAAGGACCCCAGGTTGTAAGAATAAGGGAACACGTGTGCCGGTAAAGAATTCCATTTTTTTCACTTGCGACAAAGAAAAGAATTGGCAAACTTCTTTGTTCACGATGGAAATGATGCCACAATTTGTCGGTGACATCGGAGACCGGCACGCGTAGTTCTTGAACGGAAAGGGGAGGGAGGGATATGGTAAAATAATTCATCTGAACACTCGCCGTGGTATAGTCTATAGAAAGCGCTGAGGGCGGCAATCTCGCGACGCAGTTGTAGAGGTTCGAGGGTGTTAGAGACCTCCACATCAATAAAATACTAATTACAATTTTTTTGGCCATGTTCAGTTGAAAATATAAGCAGCCAATGCAGCATGGGTATTGAATTTTTAAAAAGTATTTAACCTATTACAATTCATGAGATATAGCAGGAAACGTCAAAAATATAAAGTTTATTGTATTACCCACTTTATTTTTAAATTAAATTTTGTTTTTATATTTATTGCTGAAGCGGCAACAGAAATACATATCAGTACTCTGAACTCTGTACATATTACGATACGTTGATAGACGGACGCAAGAAAAGCGGTCCCATTAACGTCTTTTGGGTACACAACCCTAAAAAATGTCACGAAGTTCCAAATAATTTACTTGAAACCTAATACTCCTGCTTGTTGCCTCTTTAGTTGATAGAAGAGCTAGTTTTATTCTTTGTCAAAAAATAAAAATTACGATTCAGCGGAAAAATGCAGATAGCATTCTTGTATCCAATGTTTTAAATGTTATGTATAGTTATAATTACTTGTAAATATTACGTCATGAATAGTGAATGTGTATTTTTTGTGATAAAAGAATACATTTTACACAAAATATTAAGAAGCTCAGTGTTTTAGATTTGGAACCATTACTATCTAAGTAAGTTATTATGTTTTGCATAGAATTGCTTAAAGAAGTGTTTAGCAATACAATTGCTTGTGGCATGATGTTACTAACTTAAATAATGAGTACATTTTTGTGGAATGTCTATTGAGTTACATCCCATTATCATCAATAATGTTACAATATTAAACACTTTGTGATTTTGGCTCATAATTAGACCAACTTGCATGGAAACTACTACCCAACTACACTACGTTTCGTTTTATTTGATAATACCAATGGCCGTTTCCCAACCTCCTGAATTATCCTCTAAATTTGCAATATAACATATTTCGCCAATACCACTCACCCTCCCGACACCAATCATCCACCAGGAAAGAGTGCAGCACAAGACTTAACGCGCACGTTCCGTGACAGACCTCAAAATCACAAAAGTCACACGCACTGAGGACGCCTTCCAAACCAGGACTTTTGTCATGGAATCTTACATAACGCTATATTGCCCCGCGTCTATCTAGTAGCAGATTTGGTTTATATCATACCAAACTGATAGAAGGCTCACTTGATGTTATGTAATAAACGCCGCCCGTAAACATTTGCAACACCACAGGGCACGCAGATTGCCGCCCCTAAGGATACAATTGGTTATACGCTGGCCGGCCTCAAAACGCAGCTGACCAGCATTCAGTCACGACTTTTCCACCAACGTACATTCGTAGCTAAACAGGCGGGCATTTTCAAAGATAAAAAATTTTTGATGTCCTGCCCGTCAACAAAAAAAATATGCAAATTCCTCACCATCAGAATGACATTGGTGGCACATTATAACTTGAAAACTATCCGTTTTAACAATACAGTTTCAGCTCCTATCAAAACAAATTTCTCCTAAAAGCTTACCTTCTTTAGTAACAGTATCTACGGTTATTTATGAAAATTACAATTTTATACATTGGATACAAAATTACAATTATAATAGTGTGGGATCAGGCTTATGAAAAAAGTGGCCGTTCTTCAGTCAATGCGAATATTTCGAAAAAAAAACACACTTTAATTAAAACATAAAAACTCTTTCCCGTCCTCTTACATTATTCGCCATCTTATTCCTTCCGTCTATCTATCTCTGTTACTCTCTTTCCCTTTCACTCACACCTTCCTAACGTTCCGTTTCAAACATTATTAACTTTGTCATTATTTTGTCATCCCACAATAGAGTAACTAAATCACAAAATTAAATATTCTTTTTTAAGGTTGTGTGTGATCTTGCCACTTGCACCAAACGTTCGAGAAAAGATAAATTGTTACCAAAACAAACTTATAACCAACTTGACTTGAAACTTTTGCTTATGATAGCCACATTTCTTAGATTATACAGAATTCTATTAAATGAACATATGGGACTAAAAAAATATACACATATAAATATATTTAACCCTTTCATGATTTTTTTGGAATTTTAATTGCCATGCTATTTTTAATATAAAATATTTAAACAAATTACAGTAATTCCAATTCTTCAAGTATTCAGTTCTATCGGAAGTCTACATGAATGCCTATTTTTTTATATCTCCTCCTCGGAAAAAGGTAAAAATTATTACCACCAAATTAAAAAAATTATACATACATATATAATTTTTGATTTCTTTTATGTTTATATTTGTACATAATAATATGTTTATACACATAACCCTTAAACAGTCTTCGTCGTGGATCACGTGACAATATCTTATGTGTTGCAATTCATATCTGCAAATATAAGAGCTTCAACGTCAATAAATCTAGAACACAATGGGTATGTACACAAACGACACAGGTGTGGAAAGGTATCGTTTAAGCTAAGGCTGCGTTTCTACCAGAAATTTGCAATGCGCATGAAAGGGGTGTTCGTTGGGAACCAATAGAATAGGCTACATTCACCAAGCCTTGCTCAGGTCAGCACTATGAAAGCAGCATAGCGAAGCGAGGTTTTTGCATGCACAAAACAAGCAAGGGATAGGTGCGAAGGATGTATGCCAAAAATGCGTGCGCAAAAATTTAAAAACTGTTAACAGTCACTAGATGGCGATTCTTAACGATAGATGTGTATTCAGCGGAAAACATTTATAAGTGGTAATTATTGTTACTTTTAGAACACTTTTATATTTAACTAGCAGGCCCGGCAGACGTTGTCTTGTCACGAAAATGAGTAAGTGAGACCCGATAGCAGCGCTCCCTATTGGATACAGTTATTAATCTAAATTCTGGAGTCCGCCAAAATACACACAAAAAATCATCAAAATCAGTCCAGCCGTTTAGGAATAGTTCAGTGACAAACACGTGTAGTAAAAATATATTTATGAAGATAATATGTGATGAAAAAATGGAAGCAGAAAGTCGCATCTGATAACATTCACACGCTCACATATGAAAATACCCCGATATGCATTCTCTAGCTCAATAGCGTAGCACTTCTCCTATGGAAATGCAGTTTAAAGGTGTGACCAGACATGTTACCCTAATTTAGTATAATATATAGCTATAGAATATGTCTTATAATTAGAGCAATGGATTATTTGTAAAAATGTGTACTTTTGATTGTTAAAATTCAGACTCCCAAACTAATATTATAAATGTTAGGATAATCTTTTTTCTTTATGTGATAGGGGCAAACGGGCAGGAGGCTCACCTGCGCGTTACCGACCTTTAAGGAAAGAATACGCTCTTCTCTTGAAGGTTCCCAAGTTGTATCGGTTCGGAAAGACCGCCGGTGGAAGTTGATGATCTATGTCACAGCAGTGATTATTCCACCAGTGCAATCAGTCACACCAATGGTAGGTTTTTTGTTGTAAGAGACCAGCTAAGTAGGTACTACCGCAGTGTCAAATATTTTACAGCAAAGCAGTAGTCTCTTTGGCGTTACTGTGTTCCGGTTTAACTAGTGAAATTACTGGCCAATCTACTAATCGTGTTGCAAGCGCTCATGTGCATCTGTTTACCATCAGGTGGGCCGTATGCTTGCTTGCCAACTTAATAAAGTTAAAAAAATCGAAAGTAACTCTGTGTATTTTTGTTTGTACTATCAATTGGTATAGGAATAGATGTGATTGTAGAAGGACAATGCCTACTTTTTGTCATGAAAGCAAATCTAGAAGGTGTGAAATAGGGGATGAAATTAATGGTGCCACATTAATTTATATTGCAATAAACGTGACTCATTTTGGGCTCGGGTAAAAGTTAGTCTTTATATAACATGAATTATTAAGAAACTGTTGAAAACTTAGCATAAAAGATACGTCACGATTGATGATTCTGGAATACTTCAAAGTTCCCGCCTGTCCAGATAACGATGTGAATGATGGTCTTCAAGTTTAATATACTTTCCTATTGTATGTCTTTGCTTTACCAAAAATAGATATCAACCCTAGTTTTGTTTGCATATTCAAATTTCAAACCCTTTTAAATAGAAATTTCAATTCTTAAAATATCCTACGTTTTTTTTTATATCGTGAATACGTAACGGTATGGATACTGTTATTTTTAGTTTATATTCTCAGAGACCGTAGACCACGGTTGAGCCAACCCACCACCACAGAAAAATGTTCGGTTCACGCGGGATTATCAAAAAACGTGCCACAAGACGTATTTAACTGAAATTCGGTATAAATGGTCGGTCGGTCGCGAGCAAATTCTAGTATTATAATTAATTACAACAATGAATGAAAATTTCAAGCGTATAACTATTCATGTAGATAGACATGTGACAGACGCAATATCTAGTTAAATAGCGATAGATTCTGCGATAGTGCCATAATGTTTATTATGGAATAAGTTACAAAAATATTATTATGATTTGAAATACAATTCGTCGTTGTGATACTATATAGGTTATAGAAGCTGTCATATAATAATAGATCGGTAGCGATACAATTGTCATGCGTCGCTCGCTCCATTTCACTTCGGCGCTTATGGAGGGTTATTTTCTTAGGGCGGTTCCATGCCGGCGTTTTATAAGAGCTTGTTTTTTGAGAGGCGTATAGGCGTGTATAGGCGCGCTTTTTACCACACGCGCATCTCGTACAAGCGTTGACGCGCTTATAAGCTCGTATGTGCGCGTAATAATTTTGACACTCACCTGGTGGTGAGTGGTCGTGAATCGGTGGTCCGATTCGAACGTACACACCGGATAATCCCCTTTCCGCTCGTTCGACTTTTTGAAGTGAGAAATGAAACGCGCGTGTAAATGCGTCTAGAGTTTAGCGCTGGTATGAAACCAGCCTTACAACTGGAAAACAATGTAACATATAAGAACTATTCTTTTCTTGTTATTGAGAACACATTCTTGTTATTGAGTATTTCTGTACGTAAAATATGGAAATGTATGTCTTGAATTTCATAATCGAATAGTGATTGGTATATAAATAGTGATGTTATTTGGGCTTACTCTGTCTTAAATATATTTAATACAAATATTATTCTAGAAAATCTTGCCAACCTCGAGATATTAGTTCTTAAATCTCCTCTGCCCAGTACCTAACCTAGCCGGCCTCTTGCAACAAAAGACCTGCCACCAGTGTGACTGATTGCACTGGTGGAATAATCTCTGCTGTGACAGAGAGAGACATAATCGCTGCTGTGACAGAGAGAGACTGTGTGAGAGGTTAACCCAACAGTCAATCATAATTAGGAGTTTCACATGCTTACCGCTAGCTCAAAGGATAAGAAGATAGTGATGAGTTTGGACCTCCGCCGAACTCATCAAACGAATATCTATTTAATGGATTAATCTTTTCTCAAATATGATGCTGTTTAAAATAATAATAATAATAAAATATAATTTTTCGTGAAGAATTTATTTTGTAAACAAAATTTAAACTTTGAGCTTCTTGCCTCACTACAAAAATTTAAGTGTCTAGAAGTTTTTTATAGACTGTAAAACTTTGAGGAAGCAATTACATACAAAGTAGTTATCTTCTAAAATATTAGTGTACTTTGCGTTTACGTTTTTACTACTTGAGCCGTAATGGACTTCCATAAAATTCAAGCTTCACTCGCGCTAGAAATTCATTAAGGCCATCTAGGAGTTCGTACTCTTTCCAAAATAAGATTATCAAAATCGGTACAACCGTTTCTAAAACTAGACAAAACAGACAGAAAGGAAGACAAAAATGTTTTCCTTTTACTAACGTGTATATTTTTAATTTTTACATGCATTTTGTAAAAGCTTTTATTTGATATTATATAATTATGTCTATACAGGTGCCGGAAGCTTGTAGCGGAAGTGAAGCCTGAAGGCGGATGTGACGTCACTTGTGCACACCCACTCGTTCTATCGTATCTGGGTTAAAAGATTTCTTTTAAAACTAATCTATACTCTATAGTATAGATTAGTTTTCTTTACTCTATAGTATAGATTAGTTTTAAAAGAAATCTTTTAACCCAGATACGATAGAACGAGTGGGTGTGCACAAGTGACGTCACATCCGCCTTCAGGCTTCACTTCCGCTACAAGCTTCCGGCACCTGTACGGGTGTTCCTTGTTTAACGTTCGGTCTAACAGAATCGCAGCTAACTTTTGTAAATCTAAATTGAATTAAAATTACACAATGATTACTATTTGACAACAATTATTATTTGTGCTACTGTGTTATTTCCAGTTCTTGTTTCTTTACTGCTAAATGTAATAACTATATGCCTAATGAGATGCTTTTATCTAACTAGTATGGTTGAAGTTTGTTGTCAATAATAATAAGAATAATAATAAACGCTACACACTCGACGGCTGCCATTAGGATAGTGATACCCTGTGTCGGGGGTCCGGAAACATACACACTGACAAGGACAAACACACCCAGATGGGAAAACATGCTTGTATGGTCGATATATCAGAAATACATTGATCAACTAGAAACTGTACAACGTAAATTTCTTCGTGTTATTGACTACCGTTGCTTTCGTTCTAAGTCCTCATATAGCGAATTGTTACTCAAATTCTCTTTACGTTCATTGAAAAATAGAAGACTGCTGCTAGATCAAGTTATATTATATAATATTTGTCGTAATAAATTTGACTGTAATCAATTAATAAACCAAATATATATCAGAATAGCGAACCGTCCTCAACGTAGCTGTAACGCGTTCGCTCACCATTTGTTTTTACCAAATATTTCGAAAACTAAAGCTGGTGAACGCGCGCCTCTTAGGCGAATAATGAAGGCTTATAATGACTTGTTCACCACCGTTGACATTTTACATGTGGCACCATACAATTTTAAAAAACTAGTATTGCAACTACTAGTGGATACCAACGTTTGTTACTGAGAGTGATACTCGACGCTCTTAAAACATTATTTATGATGTAGTTTTGTTTAGCAATTATGGTATGAGAAGCGATTGTCTCTGAAAACCATTTAAATGTTTAATTTGGGGATAACGGTGTTGGTTGTACAAATACTTAATATTTAGCTGTAAGAATTTGTTATAATAAGCTTTTTGTACAATTGTTTGTTATCGCAATAAATAAATAAATACAAACATCTGCTTCGAACAGGCATCGAGACCGTGCCCTGTGGCGCTTAAGGCAGGTTCGCTGTGCCACAGTGTCGTAATAAAAACGTAAAAGATAGTCCAATTATAATTATAGCAAAGTTTACTAACATATTCTTAGAATAAGGCTTCTATTATCTTAAACATGAATATTATGTACATTATAAAATGTATTTTTTTTACTTCAATTAAACTGTAAAAACATAGGACATTCTCACCCACGGATTTTTAACGATTGCAACAATCCGACAACATTGGGTGACAATATCCTGCATTTCTCTCATGTTGCGTATAAGATTTTTTTTCCTACGGTGAAAAGTTCAATTTTACTAACTGGTACGTGGGATACGCGTAACAACAACGGTTGCTAGGTTACCGGGAGGTAAAGTGAGTTATTTAGTGTCATCTTGCCAGGAGAGAATCCCTCCTCCTCCATCGTACTACGGACTAAAACCGAACTTTTCATCAAGGTAGGAAAAAGTATTTTTATGTTACAAGTTGGCAAGCAAGCATACGGTCCACCTGATGGTAATCGTTGGCCGTAGCCTATGAGCGCGCGCAACACCATTAGTAGGTGGCACTCACGCGTTGCCAACCTCGAGATATTGATTCTTGAAACTCCTTTGCCCAGTAATTTCACTAGCCTACAGTGCCCTTCAAACCGGAACACAGTATTATTTTCTAACACTCCAGTCACACAAAAGCAATTTAGATTTTCATGAGTCCCTTTCACTTTTTAATAAACTTATACACATAACCATACATTCGCGTAAATAAAGGTTACTCACCTGAATTGAGAACCCTTTATCGTTCCAAAGTCGTTTAATAATGTAAATTATTGATATCGTTTTAAACGCATTGTGAACTTGTTGAACGCCCTCAATGGCAGATGTCAATCTGGGCGACCCAATTCGCTTATCATTATTGACCCTTTTCATACCTTCGAAAATGACTTGAATGAAATCTCTAAGACTTTTTGAATTTAGTATTGTTATTTGTTACAAAACCATCGTGAATTACAATAAGGTGTCTATGTGTATCAAAAAAAACTTCCAGCCTATGCCATCAATTTTGCAATTCTACAACAAGTATAAGTTTTTTATTCGCCGATAATCAATATGCGTAGTTTATTCCAGTAGTGCTTTTATTTCATTTCTTTTGTATACTTATACTTTCCCGGCGTCGGGATGTGACGACCCCGTCGCCCGCTGTTGGGATAACGTCTGTCACAGCAGAGATTATTCCACCAGTGCAATCAGTCACACTGGTGCTAGGTCTTTTGTTGCAAGAGGCCAGCTAGGTAGGTGCCACCGCAGTGTCAAATATTCTGCCGTCAAATAGTAGTGCTTAGGCATTACTGTGTTCCGGTTTGAAGGGCACTGTACGCTAGTGAAATCACTGGGCGGAGAAGATTTAAGAACTAATGTCTCGAGGTTGGCAACGCGTGAGTGGCACCTAATGGCGCTGCAAGCGCTCATAGGCTACGGCGACCACTTACCATCATGTGGGCCGTATACATGTTTGCCAACTTATAACATTAAAAAATACAGATACATTGGAAAATTGAAAATTAAGTTTTCCCATGTACTCACCTGCATCGCTGAAGCTAAAGAATAAAATCTGTAAAAAGTGCTGTAAAAATTATACCAAATATAAAGAAAGCGTGTAAGAAAACCTGTCTAAAAGCCTCAATAGCTTAATGGTAGAAATCCTGACCCCCTGAACTATCACCGTACTCACTCACACCTTGTGTGTGACACTAGACACTTAGTTAGAGAGGAAGTAGGAATATTAGCAATGCCTTTTTTTAAGTCATTACTAATACTCCTATTGCCCCTCCAAATAAGCTCGTTGCTTGCACTAGAAGTGGGTACGACAATAGCCCAAGGGGGTCAGGATCGAACCCGCGACTCTCGCAATAAACGATCGAAGTCGGCCCTTTAACTGTTGAGCTATTGAGGCTTCAATTAGTCATTTAAGAAGCATAGTATAGCTTCTTTTAAAACAAAACACGATTTATCGTAACATATATTCCTTTTATAATAAAATACGATACTAAATATAATTTGTACACAAAAGGCCTCGTCTATTTGACAGCTGTCTCGAGAGACAAAAAGATTCCATTACACCGTTTCCCTTGACCGATTTCCCCTAATTTTAGAACATGATCCGTATATTCAAAGGGTAAATCTACAAAAACTTCATTTCCCTAGAGTATTTCGTGATAATGTTGCAAATATACATGTACATCAAATAAAATTTCATTGTCTGTCTGTTTAGCTTATGATAATATCTGTAGTTACCAAACGTATTGAAATCATTTTTAGGGTTCTGCCCCAGAAAGCTGACAATGGAAATAAAAAAATAATTACTAACGAAAAATCTTTAAATCGAAAACAAAAATTTGGTTGAATAAAATTGTCGATTTCTTTTTCTGACAAATTTTTGGTTTAAGTCAAAAAATTAAAAATTACTAAATTTGTAGTCTCGAATTAAAAATAAAATAAAACAATGGTCATAGTACTCTAAATTAATTGCTTTTTGAAATCCAATTAAAACCTTGTCTCGAAATATTGACACTTTTCTTCGTAATGAACTATTGTGATTTTACTTAAATTGCTCCCAATTTTCTCTCTTGAATATTCATAAAAAACAAATACCAAATTTTTGGATTTCTATTTTAAACTAATTAGTTTGATTGGCCAATATTCGTGCATTGGAAAAGTATAACTAAAGCCGGTAATCTAGATTGTAGTCATATTTGTAACACCGTATTAGGTATTAGGAAAAGCGAGGTTGACTTCGGACTCAGGTTGGCGTAAGCAAACATCCAGTTTGCAAAGCCCATTAAAGTAATATTTTACAGTAATTTTCATTGAATAATCGGCTATATAAAAACTTATTATTACCCAAAAATAACTTAGCGTGACATAAATAACGAAATATACTTGACTGTTACGCTACATATTAGTACTGTAATCCTGAATTATTTCCCATTAGTGTACTTTGTAACTAGATATACGACCATGTGTAAAAGCCAAATTATTGTACGGTGTTGGTGCAGGAAGTTGCAACGCTATTCGTGGAACGAATACGAGTTCTGAAGTTGACGCTCAAACTTAGCTTTTACGGCTTGTTAAAGTATAAACGACAAATTAGTTAGAAGACAGACAATCCGAAAGTTATTCTATCTTACTTTCACAGCTACATGTATTAATTTTATCTTGGTGTTTGTCATGTTTTACTTTTTAGCGAGTTTAGGGCTAGGATAGTTAATTACTCTTTCCTAATTACTTAATAATCTGTGCAGTAGTAGAGATGCTTCCTCCCAGTATAAATGGGCCGACTGGACCGCGGAAGTTGTAACCCTCTCACAGAGAAATTAGCGTAAAGTAACAGTATCAGTACAGTTGCGGTTCATGCGAGAAGTGAGAGCACCGGAGGCCTAATCTCTCACCCCCTCTTTTCTCTTCCTTTTCCCTCGTCATCTCTTCCTCCACCTCTTGGGTTGGCAGCAAACTACATTATGATACAGCACATGATGCTTCAAGAATTGCAAGCGTTCCTAGTTTGCGGTGACTGCTTGCCATCAGGCGGACTGTATGCTTGTTTGCCAAATATGTATTTAAAAATATATACTTAAAAACATAGACTTATATTTTAGCGTATCCGCAGTTTATTATAACGTATAATCTAAAACATGTGAATTCATACATTGAACCACGTTTGATAACCAAACATTGATTCAGGGAATTGTAAAATATGCTAATATAACTTATCCAAAGGAATG
Source organism: Hestina assimilis (assembly GCA_023373885.1). NCBI lineage: Eukaryota > Metazoa > Arthropoda > Insecta > Lepidoptera > Nymphalidae > Hestina > Hestina assimilis. The sequence goes on along the minus strand of CM041762.1, from coordinate 5,167,527 downwards.
CGAAAATTCCAATATTCCTTTGTACCTAACATAAAACTTTACTTTTGAAAATATTTGTATTTCAAATTGCAGTATAGTGTAGGTACTGAATATATTATCGAAGCTCATATAAAATCTTATTAATTTTTAGTTTTAGTCAGTTTTTTTTATGTTATAAGTTGGCAAGCAAGCATATGGCTCACCTGATAGTAATCGTTTGTCGTAGCCTATCAGCGCGCGCAACATCATTAGTAGATGCTACTCACGCGTTGCTTACCTTGAGATATTTCTTCTTGAATCTCTTTTGCCCAGTAATTTCAAATTACTGTCTAATATAAACACTGTCTAATATAAGTCTACAATAATATTAGTCGGGAGTAGTAAGATATCTCCAAAAAGTATTTATAAATTATTGGATCTCAATTAGACAAAATTGTGGTACTTAGATATTCGATATTAGTTTCTATGTCAGATATTCATTGTCAGTACGTTTCTATAACAAAAGTCGTCAGTCGTCTCGCTAAAACGGTCCGTCCCAACCTACCCCGATTATTATTCTTTTGGCATTATAGTTGTATCCCGGCCAGTCTTATGTAATTGACATAATCGAAACAATTATAATGTATCGTGTTTCTTATATATTTAATACCTAATATAGAAAATACAAATTAAAATAAAAGTAATTGTATCTGCCAAATTAGAAGATATGAAAATTGCTTTATATATGATGAATCCCTAACCACCGCTGTTTAAAATCTCTCAGCTGTATTTTCATAAAAGATTTCATTAGATTAAATTGATTAATATAAATTCACTATGACGAAAAAGTTCTTAATTTATAATTGAAATAAAGGAATAATAATAATAATACAAGTATTATTTTTAATATAGCATTATAAGGAACAAGAATTTTCTAGTATTGAGAATAATACTTTTTTATATCATTAAGGTCTTTTCTGTTGAAGGAACTGCTAGTATAATCTAGTTGCTAGCGATGCTTCAAGTAGCATAAATAAATAAATAACGATAGCATATAAAAAGCTAAGACAAAATATATGTGAATATATATGTGTGGTTGTGTATCACTGTGTATGTGTGTGTAATAACATATTATGTATTTTAATTTAAAACTCTTAAAATGTCGCTAATAAAATGGAATCTCTGAAAAGTTATAAGTAAAGCGAACCTTAATCCTGTCACCTGAGCACAATTTTTCATATAAATCGTCCTGGCGCTGCGCAATTCCTGTATTATTCATTACTATACGACGTATACATATCTACACTATTTCGGTGGACAAATGTAAATGTGAAATATTTCTCACACAGGATTTTGTTTCGTTTGATAAAAATCTAGTAGTTTTATTTGAGTTTTAACATCGATCGTCGCGAGTTCCACTATACCTAGGGCAGATTGTATGGACCCATTTATTACGTCCTGAGTGTTGTACATGTGAGTCAAAAACCAAGAAAGTGCAGCGCCACATTACCACAGAGAGTACGTTAAGCTGTCGACTCTAGTTCTCATCACGTAGCATCCTAAGATTATCTACAACTCTTGTCTACCGGTAATTTACTGTAATGAAATGAGGTTCTAGTTCATTCTTAAAGTATTTTATAAGTTATGTGATAACCAAGCAGAGCTGAGAAAATGATAAAACCACACAACACCTGATAATAATCATTAACACTTAATAGATAATTACTTACGGTTGCGGAGGTCAGATGGGAATCGGTATAAAAACTAGTATACGGTTAGGTCTGGATAAGAGTATAAGCAGATCTTGGGTAAATCCTGGAATAATAGGAAGCTAGGCTCGGAAGAAGAAGATAATAATAGATAACAATTACATATATATATATATATATATATATATATATATATATTTTATCAAGAATATTAGCAATGCTTTTCAAGACATTACTTATATTCCTATTACCCCTCCAAATAAGCTCGAAGCTTGCGCTAGGTGTGGGTACGACAATACCCCAATGGGGTCAGGATCGAACCCTCGACTCTCGCGTTAACGGAGCGAAGTCGGCCCTTCTACCGTTGAGCTATTGAGGCTTCTTAAGATATTGCCTTAAGATATGTAAGTCAAAGCATATTTCACGGCTAATCAAGTATTGTAGGCTAGAAAAAAATTGTTATGACTTTTTTTCTTTTACAATCCTAGGAATAAAAGTATAATAATTTAATTTTCTAAATTTTAACATAACAGTGTATTAATAAGTTAAATAATAAATCTTGGAATCACGGTTCTCTTTAATTAATGACCTTTGTTTGAATGAAAGGATTTTAATTAAATACTGCTTCATTTGATTAGAATAATATTTCAAGAATCAGCTTGCTTGTGTTCGTTAGAGTGAAATATTTCTTAATCCTTTCATGAATTTGTAAACATGAGAACTATCATTTGATAGGAATTTTCTCGTAGTGAGTTAGCCGCTAATAATTTTGTTTAAGATCAGAATAAGTTATACCTAGCTGATGCGATCTTCAAACTTTTTTACTAAATTGGCAAGCAAGCATACGAACCACCTGAGGAGTCGTAGACCATGAGCGCTTGCAACATTCAGTTGTAGATGTCACTCACACGTTGCTAACCTAGAGATATTGGTTCATAAATATCCTTGCCTTGCCTAGTAATTTTACTGACTACAGTATCCCTCAAACCGAATCACATCAATACAAAAAACACTACTGCTTTGCGTTCGAATATCTGACACTGTGGTGGTACCTACCTAGCCGGCCTCTTGCAAATAGAATTGCGTCAATATTCACTTTTTTTACTCACTGTTAACCCTCCGTCGACTTTCCCTAACTTACAAAACCTATAAAAGTTAGATCGGCGTTCCTTACAAAAAGGACCTAAGTAAATTCTCAATACAAACGTTTTCACAACACGGGAATCCTAACAAATCAAACCCATCGCACTAGACCGATTATCTATTGGTCATAAACTACATTTAAGCTACTATTAAGAGAAATGTCGGCTTTACCAACTAAATCTCTTTAGAAACAACTTTTCTTTTATATAACACCCATGGGAATAAATGGATTTAAGGTTGCTGGTTGCCGTTTCCTCTCGAAACGAAGTCTTATAAAATAATTTGTACTGGAAGTCACAAAGAGAGAGTTTGAATTATGTAAAAAAATGAAAGAGAATTGATTTTGAACTGTCCTGTAATATAAAAAAAATAATATAAACGTATCGCAGGATGCGCGTAACAAATCTTGCCTGCCTTGCTAGAAAACTGTTTATGTTAATAGTATACATATTTTAATTTTTCTTTACCACTTAACTTCTTTTATTATTTATTTTGCCCGGGGTCAGATCACTATACTTCACCCGTGGTAAGTGAAAGTAGAGTCCAAACGCGAATTCGGCTTATACCGTTACAGCAGGTGAACTGCACTAGCCGCTCTTGTCCTTACTACCCGGAAAATACAACTTGTTATACGCTGGCAGACCTCAAAACGTAGCTGACGAGCCACTTCACAAGTTTTTCACCAACATACGGTGGTAACTAACTCGGCGGACATTTAAACATGGCCATTAATGTTGGTTTTATTTCCTAAAAAGAAAACATATCTATTGTAAACTCAAAACAAATATCATATGAATTAGCAAATTTCAATTTGGAATAAGTAAATGAATTTAGTATGAGTTCGATTGTAATCATAAATTTCTGATCGTGAATTTTTATCATGAATGTTTTTAAATTTTCGAAGGTATTTTTATATTTCTCGCATGTTTTCGATGCCATCGCGGGTGATATTTCATGCTTCAGACACTTTTAAACTTTATATTTTCCTCCATTTTATAGATATTTAGAACTATATTTGTAGACTATCTGTCTGCAGTCCACGGATATAAGGGGGTTATGAAATTGGTTCTATAGTTTTTGTGAGTTACAAACAAATGAAGTCACGAACAGGTATACTAAAAATCCTTTAAAAAAATCGATGTCTAATGAATCGTATACTTCTTCTTGTCGTGTGGAGACTGAAAAGTTATAAAAGTTGTTCAGCATCTTATCAACACAAACAACACCAACCACACTCTCCAGTTATTTTGAGTCGTAGGATTAAATGTTGTAGAGCTTCAAAACATTTATATATATATATATATATATGTGTGTATATGTATATATTTTTTTAATAAGAATATTAGCAATGCATTTCTCAAGGCATTACTAATATTCCTATTGCCCCTCCAAATACGCTCGAAGCTTGTGCTAGGAGTGGGTACGACAATAGCCCAAGGGGGTCAGGATCGAACCCACGACTCTCGCGTTAACGGAGCGCAGTCGGCCCTTCTACCGTCGAGTTATTGAGGCTTCAATACAAACTTTACAAGATACGTTTAGAAATTTTACGATAACTTTACCCTTTCATATTATTTTATATCTAATGTATTTAAAAAAGACCCGTAGACTATATTTCATTCTCAATAAAATAATACTTTACATTCGATAACTTATATTTTGTAAACTTAAATCGTAGTATATTATTTCCGAATTTTGGAAAATATAATTAAAATCTCCTGATCGAGTACTTAAATATCAGCAATTATTCCTCAAGGGTTTTAAAGATAATCATTAATATACTTAAATGAGTCCCAATCCTAAATCCTATCGTTTTTAATCATCCTAAATCTATATAAAAGAGGCAAATATTCGGAGCTCATGTCTTTCATTCTTTCAAATCTTTTTACTACGTATCATTATCCCGATTCCCTTTCAACAACCGTCTGGTCCTGAATAAATCCCGAAAAAAATACCATTAAAATCTTCAGTATCTTGAAACCGTCGAATCATCCAGCCCAAAGAACGAGATCTGCTTTTATATCAAATATATTAAGAAAATAAAGGCTTCAAATTTAAGAGCGTTCAAAGCCCTTGAATGGAGGTTAATGTCAAACTGTCAAGTTGTGAAAGACATTGGAACTTAAGTCACGTCATAATTTCATAAGCCGTAGAAGTTATTGAGCTCAATCAAGAATTCGCTGTCGAAGTTGAAATGTTGATTGAAATGGAACGAAAAGTTAATAAGCCTTGACAATGAATTTGGTTAAATATTTTTGACATAATAATAATAATTGAATTCTAAAAGCCGATCACGCGTACACTAATCAGCGAGCAGCATATTGTTAAAAAATGATACGAGTTTATAAGTGCATCAAATCGTACAAGTTTTTACCGTGGCAAAAGGCACCTAGACGCTCCTACAAGCGCTTCGAAAAAGGAGCTTAAAATATGGTCGTATAAAACGCTCGTCACGAACCGCTCTTGACCTAATGTGTTACTCGTGTCATCCTTTACTCGCTAATAAGATGTATGTAGCGTATCTTATAAGAGGTATAACGTTATTGGAATTTTTAGTTTTTGCTTATATTTTCTGTTACACTTAAAGAGTCTATATATCGCTCAAATTTTCTCTTAAACTGATACCATAAATGACAATAATTTTTATTTCTTTGTAAGAACAAAGTCCTTTAACCTGTAAACAATTATTTATTACAATTTACAATTATTAAGACTCAACATATATTTTAGCAGTTTTTGTATTTTAATTTGCACTTTTAGATTTATATTAAAAAATAGTGTTTTGGTTAAAATTGTCACGTGTCATTGTATAAATGCTGTTGGAAACCATCTTTTGGTTATTTTGGAATAAAGTGCTGATGTAAAGCAGAACTGTGTTGTTTTAGTTAACAAACCGAATAAGCTCATATTCTAAAAAAACATTACAATTTTATGAAGTGATCCGGGCTTATTGTCGAAGAAATACGCACAAATTCAAATACTGAACCAGCCTAATAGATTTCGAGAACTATCAGCGATAATATGTTCAATTGACAATTATCATACAAACTAAAATTTCACATACCATTACATATTCTAATCAAAACTAAATGACAGGGAGGGGCTCGTATAAGCGTTCGTATATGACACTGACTGTGGGTATAGCGTGGGTCTAGCAAGACGTAAGTACGAACCGCCTTGATATGCAAATTAAATTTAGAGCTTGCGGCGGACGACGCTATTAATCCGAATCTGCCTCTAATCTCGGCTACTAGATGACATATTAAGGGGAAGATAATAATTCAAAATTATTATTTTTGAAAATTTTATTTCTCAAATATTGAAAAATGCGAACTCCGAAACATATTATTAACTTGTCTTTTTCTAATATCAATTAATTATTTCCAAAATATATAGTTACCATTGTGGCACAGCGGTGTCGAACCTGCTTTACATGGTGATGATGGCTTCGCTCTGGACAAATATTTTAACTGTACACAAATTCTTCTTTTTCTATAGTAAAAGAAGAACTAAGTTACTGATTATGACATCAGCTGTATGCCAGTGAGTCTCGTTAAAATCGGTCCAGCCTTTGGAGGATCAACCTCAATAAACAGACAGCGAAAAATTTTAAAATTCTATTTTTATGTAAATACCGTATATACATTTGCATGCATTCAGTAAAAAGCTATTAATTTGGAATTACAAACAGACACTTCAATTTTAATTAATTGCATGTATAAATTTAGCAACAATATTATATTAGACAGAAAAATATCAAAAATATTATTATTTGAAGTCATAAAATTAGTTAAAAGCAAGTAACTAACCCTTAATAAAACCCCACGGTTGCTGCGACCATTGCCACTCAACTTCAGTTAGTGCTACTTAGTGTAATCCTGCACTGGCAATGTTTCTATGCGCATATTTAGTTTTCATATCATAAAGTTATATAGCTTATCACCCTTTATTATCATATTTGCATATATAAACAAGAAATAATTGCGTTCGGGTTTGACTTAAGTTTTGTTCGAAATTAAGTTGAAATTGTAAATAAACTCAATAGATACGACTATTTTTACTTTATATTATGCTTATATTATATTACTATTTTTGACGACTGTTTGGGCGTGACTTTTTGTGATGTGTTGGAAGCGAGCCTACCTTTATTCTCGACGGTTGTGGGTTCGTTTCTCGGTCGGAGCAGCTTGATATTTGCATTGGTCATACAGGCATGTGTTCCAATTTTGGGTGTGTTTGTCTTCACCATTTTGTGTATTTCCAGACCCCCGACACAGATTTTATTTATTTATTTATTCTTTATTGTACACAAAAAAAAAAGAATACAATAATTATCAATAATAGAGAAAAAAAATATATACAACAGGCGGTCTTATCGCTTATCAGCGATTTCTTCCAGACAACCTTGGGCTAGGAAAGATGCTAATCATAGGGTAGGTGGTGCAACTACATATAAAATATATACATACGAATAACTACACATTACTACATAAACACAAAGCATAAATAATTATATAAAATAAATATAACATATAAACTAATAAATATAATTATATACATTCGTCATCTTAATTTTCTTCGGATATATAATAATCCTTTACAGCTTTTTTTTTTTAATTTCTAAAGATTAAGCTTGGCGAATATCGAGAGGTAAACTATTCCATAATTTTGTCACTCCAACTACATATAGGATGTTACTATTCCAATTTTTTTCTGAATGTGTATTGCTGTTGGCCCTACTGGCCTTGACAGCGTCACCGGGCAGGGGGCCGAGTACTGAGACTCAGCCGTGATAAAGAGACAGCCCTCACGGGGGCTCAAATTTGATTCCGTCCTTAGGGTGCCTCCTGCGAAGCCGAACCAAGGCTAAAGACGTCATCGGAGATGGAGGCAGCGCTCCGAGCGCATTCTATACGATAGACTCACCCGACGGTGTGAGCGCGACGCGACGTGCGAAACATAGGACCTCGTCCTCGCCGGCGAGGACGGTGTTGTGTGCGTGTCTGTGCTGTGTAAGGGCATTTTCTAATGTAATCCTATCGTCAGGGTCTTGCAGGACGTGCTTAGGACGCCTTACTTTTGTCGGTTGGTTACATCGGTCTGTGTAGATACAAGCATGTCTAATCAAAGGATTTGGATGGAAAGTAGTTTGATCGAAATAGGACTATTCCAATGGGGACCGTTGAGTGTGTAGCGTTTATAATTATTATTTCTGTCTGTCTCTGTCTGGGCGTTTGTCCTTGTGTTTGACCCTGCCTCGGAGAGCACGTTAACCTGTCGGTCCCGATTGTTGTCATAACATGCTGATAACAATCGTTAACTCTTGATAGGTAATTTGCTCTTATCTTATGAGTTACTGGTGCGCCCTTGGGCTGCAGAGGTCAGATGGCCATCCGGATAAGAGTAACAAACAGACCCTGGGCAAAATACCGGCATTAATGCTAGAATGAGGAACAGATCCAACTAGAACTTGAACAATGTGCTTGAGAGGCCTCGGTGTATGTTCCACAGGTAGTTCCCGAAGCCTCTGTATCTCTCGCACGCTGTATCTGGTATCTGGTTGCAGATTTCTTCCCGTAACCAAGTAAAATAGGTGCCAACGGAAACCTATTGCTAAGTCTCCGCAGGACGTTGTTCGTTAATCTGGATAGCGGTGGCTTATTATGAGGGTTTCGTTGCCACCCTTTGGCACCCATTGCCCCTCGTGTCTCATATTTTTTAAATTAAGTAAAGAAACTGCTTATTTTACTCAATCCCCTTGTAGGAACGATTTAGGAATATCAAATCAGCTTAGGTAAAATGTATTAAATAAATGATATCATTCGAAGGCAGAAATTCTTTGCTAAAGTATTTATTATAAGATATCAATAAAATCGACAAATCTTGAAACGAACGAATGAAATGCGATAACTTTAAATACCCTAAAAAAGGCCCAACGAATTACATTACATCGGGAAACATCATTACGTGAAATATCAATAATTTCATCATTTCCTCGTTTCGATTTTACTAAAATGAATTGTGCGCTTACCTCATTAGAGTTTAAATCGCTTAAGCAGAATTAAGTGGTAAAGTGCCGGCGGGGAAAATTGGAAAATTGAAGGCAATCTTCCCGCCGATGAAAATGTAAATTTAATCCATTACGTTTGTATGTCGTCGTCAGTACATTACTTTCACATAATTAATTTTCAATTTTGTCGTTATAAAATATTACCGTGTCTCTTCTTAGTAATATGAGCTATTTACATATAAAAGTATAAGATCTAGCCCACTTTTCTGACCGATATATTGACGAAATAAATTATAAAATCTAAATAATGATGTAGCACAAACTATAAATCTAAAAAAAAGTATTATAATAGCTGCACTCAACATGCTTTGCAATGTCATATAAAGAAAAAAGTTTTATTTTTTTATACCAAGAGCCTTCGGGTCTGTATTCAGAACATTTTTTTCAGAGTTTCAACATTTTCGGATCAATGAAATCAATTAAATCCTCAATAGCTCAACTGTAGAAAGGCCGACTTCGCTCCGTCAATGGGTTCAATCTTGATCCTCTTGGGCTACCCTCATGCGACCAATATCAGCTGAAATCTGAATAATTTATTCGATATGATAAGATGATGATTATGATAAAGTTACCATAAAAATACCAATTCTTGGACTATATACTATTAATTTATTTCAAATTTTATCACACTAATTTCAATAAAATACATTATTATATTAAAAATAATGTCGCGTATGAATCATATTGTTCAAGAATTCACAAGCCCTGCTGCCCACTTTACGTTCCAGTGAGTGGTACCTATGTTGACTTTTTTTTTTTTTTTTTTAAACACAAACACAAACGCTACACACTCAACGGCCCCCATTAGGATAATTATATCCTGTGTCGGGGTTCCGGAAACATTAACAATGACAAAGACAAACACAACCAGACCGGAAAACATGCCTGTAAGATTAATACAAACATCTGCTCCGAGCGGGAATCGAACCCACAACCGTCGAGGCTTAAGGCAGACTCGTTACCCACAACGCCACAACGGTGTCATTGCTTGTCACCTTCTGTCTTTGATATAAATAACATAGTCTTCAAGGCAATGAAGAGCAGAAGGCATAATTATGCAAGGTCTTCCTCTTAATTTGTAAACTAAAATTTTCAAGTTACTCAAGCCGAGTAAACACTATGTATTTATCTTAAACATTAGTGAAGTGTCCGTATGTGTAACTCGAAGGATAAATAGGACGGAATTAACTTTGAACACTCAAAAGTGCTGTCTCTTTCCACGCCCGGACGCCCTTCGTAATCTCAATCCTCCATGGATGACACTGACAAGTTCAGTAGGACAAACAGCTAATATTCCGAAAAAAACTTAAATATGGTTTATACATGGTTTGATTAATAAGAAGGCCTTATTTTGTTATAACAAATGCTTTCACCATTTTAAAAACATTACTGCTCATGTTGAAAGTGGCCCATGGCTGTAATTATATTATAGATAGACAGATAGATAGAATATTCTTTATACACACACATACACCACATACACCACATAAAAAAAAAGAAACAGACAAATAAGTTTTAAATATAAATATAGGTAGTACAAATAGGCGGTCTTATCGCTAGGTAGCGATTTCTTCCAGACAACCTACGATATATTGAGAATGACTTAAGAAAAAAGGTAGGTGGTGTAGCTGTACATATTATATATAAATATAGCTTCATAAACAGTAAATAGGAATAATTAATTACATAAAATACATAAATACTTAAAACCAAATAAACTACATACGATATCGTCATAAAATAAACTACATACATATGTATAATAATTATAGATGTCGTCTTTACTCGTCCGATTTGGGAAATAAAAACAAACTAATGTGTTTTGTGTTTTGTGAATGTGTTTTGTATTATGTGTTTTGTGAGTATGTTATTAGCTAATTTTATCATTGTATTCGCCAACTAAATCGAAATAAGACGTCGCTTTCATAGCAATGTTATGAAGCAATAGTTAAAGTTAACGAAAATAATAACAGTTAAGACATACATGCACTTTCTTGAAACTCAAACGACATGGAAGCGAAGTTACAGATTTTTCTCGTTATTTAAGCAATAGGTTTTAAATATAATAGTAAAATGTGTAATTGGTTTTAATGAGTGTTTTATTTTATACTAGCTTCGGCAAGCGGCATCGTCCGCTTGAATAACGATTTTAATACAAACTCTGAACAAACCCATCCCCCTCTTTTACAAATTTTGTATGTCATATTTATTTATATCGAATCGACAGCCTAACAAAATTGTTTCAGGCTTCTAGCTCTAAAAATGACGATACTTTCATACAACTTTTCATCACCCTTTTCAACCTCTTACAACCCTTTTTTCGCATTGAAAAGTATACTATTATGTCTTTTCTCTGGCTCTTGACTATCTGTGTACCAAATTCCATTGAAATCGGTTCAGTAGTTATTGCGTGAAAGCGCGACGACAGAGTTAGAGGCAGTGTTACTTTCGTATTTGTAATAGAAGTAAGGATTTTTGTATAAATTTGGACAAAATCGTAAAATACATGAACACCGAAAATGTAAGGTCTACGTACTAAAGGCGTGACAGGCATTTTATTATTTTTTATCTGATTCAAAGGGACGCAAATGAGGTTCGTGCATTAATTTTGATTGATAAGTACTTATATAACGTAAACAAAAAAACCGTTGCCAGTTTTTTATTACCAAAAATTTGTTGTAGACCTTAGAATGAGTCCATAAATATTCCACTTTTTAAATAAAAATAGTATTAGCCATTAGCCTACCACATGAACCAAGATGGTGACTGGTTTCAATCATTATTATTTTGAAAACGTTAAACTTCAAGTGTCATAGTAATCTAGTAAAATTCGTGTAATGGAATTGGCGGAACTCATCAATTAATTATTTATGTTTCATAGTCGGCTTAAAGTTTTGAATGTATTATATTGATTAATAGCGGCCCGCTCCGGCTTTGCACGGGTATCATTACATAGTATAAAACAAAGTCGCTTTTTCTGTCCCTTTGGATGCTTAAATCTTTAAAAGTACGCAGAGGATTTTGATGCGGTTTTTTAATAGATAGAGTGATTGAAGAGGAAAGTTTATATGTATAATAACATCCGTGAAATAATAGAGAAAAAAAAAATTATTTTTGAGGTTTCTAGGTTATTAGTGAATAACATAGGCTATATATTTTACTAACGGCCCGCTCCGGCTTCGCATGGATATAAAATATATAGTCTATGTCATTCACAGAAAATGTGATTAAAATTGATCCATTAGTTTTGATTTATTCATTACTGCCTGTGGCCTGCACGCGTTAAATATTAATTTACGACATCACATTAGAAACCTCAAAAATATTTTTTCTCCAATTTTTAAACATATAAACCTTCCTCTTCAATCACTCTATCTTTTAAAAAACCGCATTAAAATCCTTTGCGTAGTTTTAAAGATTTAAGCATACATAGGGACAGAGAAAGCGACTTTGTTTTATACAATGTAGTGATTTATTTTAAGCAATTTGCGCCGCCGATGAATATCTGCAACACCAGGTGGCACGCAGGTACGTAACCGACTTTTAAGATACTACTGGTTATACGCTAACTGACTCAGAAACAAGCATTCACGTCATGAGATTTTCAGCAATGTACGGTGGTAGCTAACGAGGCTGGCATTTAAGTCCTCTCACAATGAAAACCCCTATTAAAATTTTAAATTATTTATTCAGGTCAGCACAGAAGGGCATTTACCAAACTTGTAACCCTCGGGATATTAAAACTTCAAATTATTATATTGTCTTAATTTTATAACAAGTACCCGGAAGCAGTAGCAAACTTTACGCACTTCCTGGTATAGCTTTTCAACGTATATTTTTTTATGCGAGTAAGTTGACAATCCAGTATGAGGCCTATCTCATGGTAAGTGGCTTGTAAGCGCTTATTACCATTCATTTGTAAGTGTCACTCACATGCTACCAACTTCGTGATATTGGCTCTCAAATCTCCTTGGCCCAGTAATTTCACTAGGTACAGTTTCTTTCAAACCGAAACACAGTAATGCTAAACACACTTCTGTTTTACGGTAGAATATCTGTCTCCGTGGTGTTACCTACCTGGCTTCTTGCAATAAAAGGCCTACTACCAATGCTATTAACACTGAACAGTCAACTTTCAAACTCAAACTCAAACTATTACATTCTCACCCGCGGTTTATTGTGACAGTCGCGGGTGGCAATGTCCTTCTCCCGTGGTACGTATACAATTTTATTGCTACAACGAAAACTTCGCTTTTAGTCCCTGTTACGACAGATAAACATACATTACAGGGACGTAAAGTGAGTTAATAAAAGTAATTTTGCCGGGAGAGACGCGGGCACTTCTCCCCCACGTACCAGGGACTTCTTATCGAGTTGTTAAAGGCGAACCTAGTGTCGGAGTTGTTCAGATCAGCCGTGACCGACTTTTTACCTTACTACTGTCCGAAGCACGGAGACGCTCAGTTGAAATACCACTATGCGATCACCCATCTAGTGACTAACTGCGCCTAAAATTGCTTATCCCGATCGCTTGCCGATCAGTGAGCGCAAGCGCACCCGGCTATAATCGTCTCGAGGGACTAAAAGCAAAATTTTAATCATGGTAGGAAAAAAATATTCACGTTATGTAATAATAGAAGCATGTAACATACAAAGCGTTGGAAATATAAGGACGCATATTGTCATCAGTATAAGCACGGGCTATAAAGAAACGACATGACATCGTTTTATGAAAACACCCCTTGTTACAACGGTTCTCGACTTAATATGTCAAAGCCGCCTCTGAATATTACTTTTTTTAGTATCAATATGACACAGGCTCAAGTAGAAATATATTGCAAAGAAGGAAATAATATATATTTATAAATATGATATACATGAAATAAATATAGATTAAGAATTTTTTATAAAATAATATAATCTTTATTTTTAAGACATAAAAATATTAGAAAAAATTACCGACTTCGAAACTAAAAAGCAAAAAATAAATATTTTCTACATCACTATACATACAATTCTCAGGGATGGTATTTTCGTTAAAATGTTTTAAGTTGGTTAAATATATAACCTTTAATTAAAGAAATATTCTGTCGCATTTTATTAGTAATATCTATTAAATAAAGTGACGGTTACATGATAACTGAACTCATAATTATATTATTCTCAAAGAATATCATTCAAATTTATAAAGGTTATAAGGAATGAAATAGCAATTCGACGAACCGTTACCGACATGCGATTATGGGGCTATTTGCTACAATAATTTAATGTAACGGATAAAATCAAAGGGGTCGGTTAAGGGTTCGCTTCGTAAAGGTAATGTTTTAGATATGACCGACAGCTATTATTCCCCGCAATGCAGACAACGCTGCAACGATATGACGTGTGGTGCAAGTTATAAGCTACCGCTCTCGACGGTAAAGATTCAAGCTGTCACCACTTTCCAGTGTTTGTTTCGTCGACGTGCAGGGTGGGGAAGCTGTGCGTCCGTGTTGAGCGGCCCTGAGTAGGACTGCAGTCGGTGTGGACCCGACTACCGTACGCGCTTGCGTGGGAAGCGCTGGGGGTCTTACCATCTCGCCCCCCCAGGACCGAGCTCCGCTCGCCGAAGCACAGTGTTTGTCAGGTCGTGTTGGTTAGTTCTGCGAGAGATCCCGTAACCTGTCAATCGCACTGAGGTCGGCCACCGAGGAGGTTAGTGGGTCTTCATGACGTTACCATCTTGTCATGGAGCCGGTTCTCCTGGAAGATTTCCCGATTTCCTGCCCGTTACCAAAAAAAAAAGCAATACGCTTCATACTTTAAGTATCGCAAGCGTCCATAGGTTGTGGTGACTGCTTACCATCATGCAGCAAAAAATGTGGTTGATGAAAGACTATTTACATCCGCTTTTAACTTACACCACCTTACAGGATCGAACAGCCGTGCTTTGATTACAGTTTTCCGTGCACGGACATCGACTGGTATAATTTACTTGCTATCATAAAACCGTACATATTTGCTTCACCGACGCATTGTTAATGTACTTCGTACATTGTAAAATCGTTTAAAATAATGTTAGTATTGTCTACGGTATAACAGAACTGTTTGTGTTGAATATTTTAGTATTTCAAATTCAATATGAAGTGATTTGCTTTTCTTCAATTATTTAACAAACAAACAAGCATACGGTCCGCCTGATGTAAGCTATGGACGTTTGTGTTAATTGATCATTGCCAAGCCAAGGGATAAGAAGGAAAAAAGGAAGGGCACAGAAGGTGGGAGATTGAGCCTCCGGCGCTCTCATTCATCGCGCGAAACGCAACAGTGATACTTTACGCCGATTTTCTGTGAGAGGGTAGTACTTCCCCGCTCTACTGCTACAAAATCGAATCAAATATAATATAATACAAAAATAAGTATGTTTTAAATAATAATTTATCTATAAATTAAATTAAAATGTAACAGAAAACTTAACAAGGACTGTAACTGTGTGTGAGAAACTCTCTTGTGTGTAGACACAATTTAGTGGTAGAAATTTAAATCTTGATGGATCTCAAAACGATGCGTTCGCGAGAATTCAGTCCGAGCATTGATTGATGCTGTAAAGACCATTAAAGCCCAGACTTTACTTCGAATTACAAATGACAGTCATTATTTAAAGATTTGCACATTATAATTTCTAACAGAAACAAACTAGATTTAAAATGTTAATCAAATATATTTCCAAATTAATTCATAATTGTTCGTTTTAATCCAGCATGTTGGTATCGAGGCTGCCTTTTGCCTCAATGGTCGCGAGTTCCATTCCCGCTCGGGGCTAATATTTATGTTCATTTTACAGACATCTTTTACGGTCTAAGCATTTGTCTTTCGGGGTCTCCCCACCATGCCTCGAAAAACATGTTAAGCACGTCATCCTGGTTTCTATCAGATGTCAACTGATAATAATCGGTAACTCTACATAGAAAATTTGCTCTTATCTATGTTACTGGTTCGCCCTTAGGGTTGCGGAGGACATATGGCAATCGCTCTGTGTAGAAACTAGTAACCAGTGAAATCCGGATAAGAGTGATAAGCAGACACTGGGTTATACCGGAAATAGGAGGTACTTTTAAATTATCAATAACATAATAGTCACACTGGTGGTAGGTCTCTTGTTGCAAGAGGCTGGCTAGGTAGGTACCTGCGTGTCAAATATTCTCCCGGCAAATAGTAGTGCCTAGGCATTACTGTGTTCCTGTTTGAAGGGCACTGTGGGCTGATGAAATTACTGGACAGAGGAGATTTAAGACCAATATCTCGAGGTTGGCAACGCGTGAGTCGCACCTGCTAGTGGTGGTGCAACCGCTTATAGGCTACGGCAACCACTTACCATATGGTAAGCCGTATGCTTGTTTGCCAACTTGTGACATAAAAAAATACAGAAGTACATGAGATTTCAGATGCAAACACGAAAACGATGATAACTTGAATGTTAAAAGTAATACATTTCAAATTTCAAACTTCACACAGGTCGCAAAGTAGATGTTTGGATTGACCATACAGGCATGTTTTCCGGTCTGGGTGTTTGTCCTTGTCATTGTGTATGTTTCCGGACCCCGACACAGGATATAACTATCATAATGGGAGCCGTTGAGTATGTAGTGTTTATAGCGTTTACCAATGAAAATGTCACTGCATTTTACAAAGTTGTGGAATTATATTTTCCGCTTCATCAAGTGAATAACATTTACAGTGGAAGGTTACGGAAGATTTCATAAACGCAAATTGAACTGATCTCTCGACTTAAAATTGATCTTTATTGAGGTATTGTTGGAGTTTCCACATTTGAAAATTATTTTGTTTTAACCATCACTAAATAGTATAAAACAAAGTCGCTTTCTCTGTCCCTATGTATGCTTAAATCTTTAAAACTACGCAACAGATTTTGATGCGTTTTTTTAATAGATAGAGTGATTGAAGAGGAAGGTTTATATGTAAAATAACATCCATTAAATAGTGGAGAAAAAAAAATAAGTTTTGAGGTTTCAAATGTGATGTCGTAAATAATTACATTTAAGTAATGAATAAATCAAAACTACTGGATTGATTTTAATCATTTTTTCAGTGAATGACATAGGCTATATATTTTATACCCGTGCGAAGCCGGAGCGGGCCGCTAGTAATTTAATAAATTCTACGCGTTTTCTTTTATTGTGGTACAGTTTCAGAAAGAAAACTTTTGGAACTAGTATTTACTAAATGTTATTGTTGTCCATATCATTATGAAAAATGAAGAAATAAAGGTTTTATTAGGATAATAACATCCTACGTCAGGACTCCGGTAACAGAAACAATAGACAAGAATATAATAGTATTATTAAATTGATAACAGCCGGGACCGACATTTTACGTGCCCTCCGAAGCACGGAGACGCTCAATTGAAATATCACTATATCATCCATCTAGTGGCTGACCGCGCCTAAAGTTGCTTAAACCATCGATCGTTTACCAATGAGTGAGTCATTTGAAGCTAATGAGACGTTGTCAGAATTGGTTAAGACTTCCATCAATATATCACGTGGTTGTAGAAATCAAGGTTAGATGAAAATAGGGTTAATTCAATTTCTCCTTAGAGCAGTCCGAAACTTACCTTCTAACAAGTATGTGTGAACTTTGTCATTACTACTAACAACTTATTTCCCCATAATATAAATATTTCGTAAGCTGACGACATTTTGGCGCAGCGGTAACGAACCTGCCTTAAGCACTACAACAGGTCACGGGTTCAATTCCCGCTCGGGCAGATGTTTGTATTGAACATAAATTAATGACCTATATAATGATTGTGAAATGTAACAACCGAAATTATTTCTTCGTGATTAAAAATAAAGGTACTTAGTAAAATAATTATAATCTTCATTTTCGTGTGTAGCAAAATCTTCCATCTAATTTAGTAATAGAGCTTTGCCAGTCCTTGCGGAGAGCATTGTTGGTGCTAGGGGTTCCGTTTGGGGCTTTAGAGATTTCTTGGAACATATTATACTCACTGAGATAAACATAAAAATCTTTATAGTACTAGAAGTTGCATATCGGCGTGGCCTTGTCGTTGCAATTATGACTTTATTCACTAAGCTTACCATTGCTGTATAAGCTATTCAATATCTGGAGCGGTACGATCTCACATAGCAATGGTATGTGAAACTTACGATATTGTCGTGCTCTGGGTATGTAGTAGTAACGTGGGTGGGAGAAATTTAACGACAAAGTGGCGACACATGTTTCGTAAGTAGTAAGAAACTTCCAGTGCCTTATCTTCAAGATTTCTGTGGTACATACAAACGTTAAATCATTCTTCGCTTTGCTCGGTAAAATATATTAATGCGTTCTTCAGTCAAAAATGATTATTACATACAAATGTAACAGCTGCTAGCTTCCCATTTTCTTTATAAATAATGGCCTTAAAGCTTTTACTTTAAGAAGGACCATTATAATTGACTTAATTATTTTCATGGTAATTGTTATGTCAGAACACAAGTGAAACGCACCGATGCTATATTCGCACTGCTTTATTGTCATAGGCGAGGCGGCACCCTCGCACACATGCCTAGCTACACACACATATAACAGTAATGTTTTTTTTTTCATGGTATAATCAAATATTATTATATTATTTAAGCAATATTACAAAGAAAGCGTGCGAATTTCGTGACTTGATTATATAAATACCGGAACTACTACAACCATTGGAAAAGATTATTAATGGAAACAGTCTATATATTATGTTCTAATTAGTTGAACCTGTGATGATATTCGGCAACTAAGTCGGCAAGTCGTGCTTGTGACAGCTTTCTCGACTTGCGCTGCGTCAATAATTCTAGTGGCACGAAAATAATGGAGGTTTGAATTAATACTGTTAAAAATGTTAAAAACACAAAACTCAAGCAGTGTTGCTGGCTGGCTAGTGCAGTTCATCTTCCACAACCGTATTATCAGGCGGAGTAGAGTCATTTGAACCCACTTAAAAAGATAAATAAATATCTACTTAATAAACTGCAATTATTAACGTGCAGCAAAATAGGATGACCCTCTTTGAATTATGACAATTATTTTTAAAGAATATTAACAATGTTTCTTCAAGGCATTACCAATATTCCTATTGCCCCTCAAAATAATCTCGAAGCTTGCGCTCCCACTCCTAAATGGGTTCTTTGAGTGTTGATGTCAAAATTACTATGCTCACCAATAGTTATCTGTTAAACAGTTCAAAATATATTTGTCTATTTCTTAGTAATTTACAAGGTCCAGGGAGGGGCTGCTACGCCCATGAAATCACATAATATTTTGTGTAGTTCACATCCTATACATTGACACAGTATAAGTAAATGAAACAAAAAAAAATAACATTAAGAAAATTGTATACCTAACTAATTGTTGTTGATAATCTACTTAATAAAGTGTCGTGGAATGTTTACCTACAAAAAATCGAAGTAAGACGACATAGACGAATTGCCTTAAAATAAACACGATGCGCGTCGCGGCGTCGCGTCGGGCTTAAAAACTTGATTGATCTGAAACCCGGGCTTTGTGAATACTTCGGGTTCGTGTATTGATGGATGATATCTGTAAACCAAACAATCCCGAAATTTGAATTTAAAATACAGACGGTAGTTACGTAATCCTGTTGTTTCTAACGTGTTATACAATACGTAATGTCTGGAAATCCTTGTGAATTTTCGCACTGTTGTCAGCGCGATTTAGAAGGCATTTTCTTCCTCGCGCAACCACTCTTTTCGCACCTGCATGCCTGCCGGTGTTGCAGGTGTTCATGGGCGGCGGTGATCACTTACCATCAGATGATCCTCCTGCCTTTCTGATCTAAAAGAAAAATCTGTCAATTCTAAAGCTCATAACTTGAAAGCAACTGGTTCAATTATTACGATATAAAGTTATGGCTACAGTTTCAACTATATAACCTTGGTTACCATAGCAATAGCCATTACAATAATCTTGAAACTTTGGCTTTTTAGGGCTGCGTAGCCAAATGGCAAAAATGGAACCCTTATAATTTCATCATGTCAGTCCGTCTTTCTGTTTTGAATACTAATTTACTTATAATATAATAATATGTAATTATAATATTAAAAAAATGTCTGCCGTTAAAACCATTCAGTAAGAAAATAATAATGCCGTTAAAACCATTCAATAAAAAAAAAATAATAAGAATTTCAAGCCAATTGGGCGTATACTTTCAGAGATCTCATAATGAGTCAGTGAGTAGTATTTCGCTTATACAAATTTATTTGCATAAAACATAAAAGTATAACACTTAGACATACACATACATGCTCAGTCATATGAACGACATGCAAATGTTATTATAATATAACTACAAAATTACATAATTTCTAGTGCATAATTATGATAAATTTCCCATCACAAAATTAAAATTAAAATAACTGATTAAAAGGCCGGCTAGGTAGGTACCACCGCAGTGTCAAATATTCTGCCGCCAAATAGTAGTACTTGGGCATTACTGTGTTCCGGTTTGAAGGGCACTGTACGCTTGTGAAATTACTGGGCAGAGGATATTTAAGAAGTAATATCTCGAGGTTGGCAACGCGTGAGTGGCACCTACTAATGGTGCTGCAAGCGCTCATAGGCTACGGCACCCACATACCATCAGGTGGGCCGTATGCTTGTTTGCCAACTTGTAACATAAAAAAACCTACGCTGTTATCAAAATTGAAATCACATAACCAAATTAATTATTTATAATAACAATGAAATAATAATAAGTTATTGAGAATAATAATTAAAATATATATAATAATACATTAAAGAAATAATATAATGTCGTTTTATATTTAAATACTATATAGATAGGAATATAATGTTATAAAGTTGCCACTGTCGTTTCATATTTATCGGGTCATTTGAAACAATTTCTTTATTAACAGAAACAAGACAAGTCAGAGTTTATCTTTTTACTGTCAGAGATAAAGAGTTTCAGGGCGACTCATTAAAACTTTTTAATGATTTTTCCTTCCTTGAGGCAAACTGGTTCTTAACAAGGAAATTAAATTCTCAACAGTCACTTACAGTATGGAAATTTAATTTCATTTTTGCGACAGCTGTATTATGATTTGTAGTATGATTAGTATTACAGATATGCTTAACTGGGTCAGCTCACACCTGTGAAGTACTACCCTCTCACAGCAAATCGGCTTAAAGTTGAAAATACACAATGGCAAAAAATTGATTCTCACGATACAATGCTGAATTTTTTCACAGATCGTTTTTAAAACGTAAACGAGCACTAGCCCCTGGTTTCTCGCACGTTGATCTAAATCATGACAACTTAACATACCAAATATAAACCGCTCATTGGTTAAAGATAATCGATGATCAATTGGTAACCAATGAGCGTCTAGTATTTGCTACGTTAAGTTGACATGAGTTTGATCAACTTTCGAGAAACCGTGGGTTAGTAAGGATTTTTCATAATTCAACCCTTAAGGGGGTTAAAAAGGGTTGAAAGTTTGTATGGAGATTTTTTGAAATGTCCTTTATTTTTAGATAATATTCTAATATTGTAACTATACCATTAGTAACAAGCGCTTTGTTATATACAAACGTTATCACCAACTTTGTCTACCGTATATAAAGAGATTGGAATCAAAAAGCAACAGCTCGCTAGAGAAAATGAGAAAACTCTACCAGATAGGATTTTAATGCACTTTTCAAAATTGAATCGCGCATAGATGTTATACCTCGCGTGACTTGAAATTCCTACTATATTTTTTGTTCATACCACTTTATGTACTTAAGATACTACCATATTATATCAATATAGCACATAGGCATTTTAAAAATAAATTGTACACACTCAACTGCCTCCAGATAGTGATATCCTGCAAGGACAAGCACACCCAGACCTGACAAATCTTTATGCATTTAACGTCTACCTTCTAAATTATATAACCACATTTTTTATGCTTTTATTCAATGCCTATATTGCACAAAACCGGTTATAAAAACATGCAAAGGCGTCGGGATGTGACGACCCCACCGCCCGCTTTTGGGATAACCTCTGTCACAACAGAGATTATTCCACCAGTGCAATCAGTCACACTGGTGGTAGGTCTTTTGTTGCAAGAGGCCGGCTAGGTAGGTACCACCGCAGTGTCCAATATTCTGCCGCCAAATAGTAGTGCTTAGGCACTACTGTGTTCCAGTTTGAAGGGCATTGTACGCTAGTGAAATTACTGGGCGAACGAGATTTAAGAACTAATATCTCGAGGTTGGCAACGCGTGAGTGGCACCTACTAATGGTGCTGCAAGCGCTCATAGGCTACGGCATCCACTTAACATCAGGTGGGCCGTATGCTTGTTTGCCAACTTGTAACATAAAAAAAAATGCGTGTGTGCGTAAATCAATCTTTATTACAGGATTCATATAATTGCTTTAATTTTTATATAAAACCTTATAGAAAGGGCTATTTTTATCAATATTTTTCTTAATATTATTAATGTTAAAAGCGAAATGAATGAAGTGAATTAGTTTCGTCCCATTCGTTCTTTGTTCCATTCCACAAAGGATCTTTTGTTCAATGCAAAACTACGGTGAAAATTAAGCAATTTATTTAATAATCTTAATACATTAATCGGTGTACAAATAATTCAGTAAACTAAAATGTATAATCGAATATATTGACGACGTTGTGGCGCAACGGTATCGAAGCTGCCTTAGGCGTCACAGGTCGTGGGTTCGATTCCCGCTTGGACCAGATATTTATTTTGACCATACAGGCATGTTTTCCGGTCTGGGTGTATTTGTCTTTATCATTGTATATTTTTCGGACCCCCGACACAGGATATCAATATCCTTATGGGGGCCGTTGAGTATGTAGCCTTTGTTTATTTAATTATCTCGTGTTTCGGTGTCACTCACTGGATAAAAGTAAATTACCTATCATGATTTAACGATTATCAGATGTTATGTGATAACAACCAGGACCAGGAGCTTAGCACCGTGGGGCTACTCACATAGATAAACGCCCAGATATTTATAACAAACATATGTTCCGATCGGGAATCGAGTCCACGAC
This sequence comes from Hestina assimilis, assembly GCA_023373885.1. Classification (NCBI taxonomy): domain Eukaryota; kingdom Metazoa; phylum Arthropoda; class Insecta; order Lepidoptera; family Nymphalidae; genus Hestina; species Hestina assimilis. Next base: position 5,144,575 of record CM041762.1, on the reverse strand, counting down.
CGTCGTGGCTTAAAGCAGGCTCACTATCAGCACGCAACAGTCGTCAAGACGGTAGCAAGTATACTATATTAGTTATAGAATTATCCAGGAAAGTCATTAATCAGCATTAGTATAATATATAATGCATTTGCTTTCCAGATATCAACCGTGAAAATAGCAATCATTGACAGCCTAATCCCAGCTTCAGGCGCTTCACCGCAACCTGATGTTATCGACGGCATCAAAAACGTTAATTCTGACCGCACTTAAATATTACGGTTTGTTTGTTTCAATTCAACAATTCTACGATTATCTATTTGAATAAATACAGTAAAGTGAAGTGGGAGAAATCGTAACGTAACGAAATGCCGTATGATGTGTGTGTAGAGCCTATTGCATGCAAATGACCACACGAGCCAGTAAGTGCCCAGCCGTGTGCGTATCTCTCTCTCTCTCTGTCCCTCTCTCTTTTTGTCTCGTTTTATCATATAACCTATTGAAATTAAAAGATTTCATTTCGAATTACATTTGGAGTTGAAGAAAAACGTAGCGAAAAAGTTGGGAACCTTCGTTCGTGGCGGGGTCCAATTTTTGTAAATATTTGTATTGGCTTCGAAATCTTCTATAACATAACAATATATTATTTAGCGTATCATAATAATATTATGAATATTTACTGGCGTCGGGACGTGACGACCCTATCGCCCGCCGTTGGGATGATCTCTATCACAGCAGAGGTTATTCCACCAGTGCAATCAGTCATACTGGTGGTAGGTCTTTTGTTGCAATAGGCCGGCTAGGTAGGTACCACCGCAGTGTCAAATATTCTACCGCCAAATAGTAGTGCTTAGGCATTACTGTGTTCCGCTAGTGAAATTACTGGGCAGAGGAGATTTAAGATATCTCGAGGTTTTCAACGCGTTAGTGGAACCCATTAATGGTGCTGCAAGTGCTAATAGGTTACGGCAACCACTTACCATCAGGTGGCCCGTTTGCTTGTTTGCCAACTTGTAACATTAAAAAAATGAACGTTGGTATGTGTGAATGTTCGGATGTATGATACTCTATCATTTAAAAACGGCTGAAAGGATATGGTTGGAATTAGGCATAACTAAATTTACGCTAGCGAAGTCGAAGGCATTTCTTAATAGTTTAAAAAAAAAAACAACAGTCAACTTCAACCCCACACATAAAAACAATTTTAACTCAATAACCGCAGTTAATAGGTCTTACAGTAGCGATTTTTATCTGAAGTCCTTGATCATATTATTTGAAAAACCATAGAAACCTATTATACTGTTCACAAATGCAAAGATATTGCGTCAAATTTGTGAAATCGACAAAAAACTGCATGAAATACCAAGTCTAAAATTACTGTATTTTAATTCCAGTCAATAAAGTAACTACAAAATTCAGCGAAATTTACAACTACCATCCCATTCTTTTTATCGAATGGTGGTCTTAGAGAGTGGCCAAACTAGTGCCAGAGTTGTTCAGGTCGCCCGTATGGGCTTCTGACTTGACTTATCAACTGTTATCAATTTGATAAAGCAAACTATTTACGTGTCCTCCGAAACATGGAGATGCTCATTTGAAATACCACTATGTGATCACCCATCTAGTGACTGACCGCCCCTAAAGTTGCTGAACTCACCGATCGTTTACCGATCAGTTACCGCACCCGGCTATGAGCGTCTCACCATCCCATTGACTTAATGGTAGCAGGATGTGTTTAGTCATACAATTTATATAAGAGTCTCGTACAAAATTGTCTATTTATACTACCTATTTCAAATATTCACACTTGAAAAATACTCTTACTCATAAACACGTGAAACCTTTACTAATTAAAACAGATATAATTGAAACATTATTTGATATTTAAATTTTACCCTGAATATTTCAACAGTTAATTTTAACCACAACCATCACAACTACGTGCATCACAATTCACAAATTTGCGGTGGACCAAATGTGTTATCTATGGCCTATATGCACGGTTTTATTCGGTAGCAAATTTTAGAATTCCGGAGGATTGCCTCCGTCTTACTTAATATTATAAATAAGGAAGTAGCTCTGTCTCTCTGTCTATCTGTCACGCTTTAATTCCAAAATTACTAAATCGATTTAAATGAAATTGGGTTCATGGATAGTGTAGGCGCTCCTCCTCTCCATTCGCGCGGCGCAAGCGCCGGCGCGGGCGGGGCTCGTCCCGGCTGTGCAGGCGCAACACAGTGGCGACCGACACTTGGCCTACCTGCGCGCTGGCATACGGACATTTCGTTTTTACATTCAATTCGTCGTAAATATATCGTTTATACAGTCCACTGCATTTCATTTATATTAATTTAAAGTCCACTTAAGGCCTAAACAGATAGTCTAGAGCCTGAGAAAGGACATAGGCTACTTTTTAATGCAAAAAAGGGTTGAAAGTGGTGGATGGAAAGTTATATGGAAGTATCGTCATTTTTAGAGCTAGAAGCTTGAAACGTATATTTTAGGCTGCTTGAAATATATATTTTAGGTATTCGATATTAATATATATGACATTCAAAGTTTGTAAAAAGATAAGGCAAAGCCTCTGGCAGAAGCTAGTAAATAATAAATAAACAGCATCTGTATAGTCAACATTAATAATAACTTTATCCAATTGTTAAAAAGAAATATCATCGTTCATTTCCATTATACAAATTGTAATTTCCGTGTTTTGTGGGACAGCTTTAAAAAATATTCTTTACTTTTTAATTCGCCACTTAAATTTCCCTTGAGATCTTTGACTACCCGACCATAGCTTGTTTGTTTTTAATCAACAGTAACAAGTAACGGCTTTTTATATTCCATAGATGGGTAACGGTTAGGGAGGGTAAAGTTAGAATAGTAGCTATACAAATAAATAATATTGAAGTATCTATTTATTCGAAATTAACAACTTTTCTTTCAATGTATATTTATTTATTTATCACTGTAATGTCTTACAAATATTTAACTTAAATTCTAATTAAAAACTAAATAGTAAGCTTATTATATAATAACTAATTCTATTTTAGAAAAAATATAAAGTAAAGAATACAGACAAAACAGCGAAAGGCCAAACAGCTCAGCATGTGCTTCATGACTACAAGTCATTCAGCGCTTATTTTCAGCTGTATATGAATTATATATGAAATAATAGCTGATATTATAAGGAGTAACTTAGGCTTTTATTTTAGAAAAAGAATTAATGTTCCATGCAATAAAGAAAAATAAGTACACCAAGTGAATGGAACCGCGGATGGAGCTAGTGGATATACAACCACTTATGTACAGAATGTTGGGATATCTTTATTTGGAGATAATATCAGTCAGATCTGCATCATTGCTAATCTTTTGAATTATGGAATTTGAAAAATTGTCGGACTTGGGGTCCTAAACTCTCCGCAGTCTTTGCACAACCTTATATTAAATATCAACTTACTTACTGACTTGTTCCAACATCCTCTTCTTAATTTACTACAGTTTTCTTCGTCTTTAATAACCAATAATATTTTACCATTTTCTTTGTCACTGTACCACATCCTCTGTACCCTACACTTATGACGCACGTCATTACTGAACTTCTTTTTATCAACAATGAGTTTAATTTCTAAATCGTAAGCAAAAACAAATGGTGACCGTGACATGACACAAACCTATAAATTTCGGATTCCATTAGATCAAATTCTAAGTCGTAAGCAAACACCGTTTGTTATTAATGAATGTCTTTAAAACAGTAAAGGGTTGTGTTTGTCATTGATCCAATCCTTGCATCCTATGGACTACTTTGATATATGTACGAAGCAGATAACTAATATACGGTCTACTTTGTATCATAAATGGGATTTTCGATTCAGTACCTCATTTATGACTTGTGTGACCATCTCAGCTTAAGATAAAACTTAACTTTTATAAGGCCTTCGCCAATCTATTGAAATCAGACGATACAAAATGTCAATGTTACAATACTTTTTTGTAGCACCCGGGTAATCGTTAAAAATTATTCTATAGGAAATTCTGGAAATTCATTCTGGCATCAATTACGTTTATTACCACACATGGTAAAAGTATGATTGAAACCGTATTAAACCCGACTCGTAAATTAAATCGATCTTGAATAAGTGTCCATCAAACAGTCTGGTAAGTGCGTCAACTTTACGCCTCTCCATTTTATTTGATGAACGATTTTATTACATCTTGTAATTTCTGAAAGTAACTGTTTGTGTATTTTCATACTTATATGTGTAATCAATACCTTGATGTCAAATTGTATACTATTATAAAAATAAAGTGTTACGTACATACCAATGCAGAATAAAAATATCAAGATTCTTGTATTTTTTTATGACAACAAGTTGTCAAGCAAGCATACGACACACCTAATAGTAAGTGGTTGTCATAACCTATGAGTGCTGAAAACGCCATTTGTAGGTGTCTCTTACGCGTTGCCATCTTCGAGATATTGGTTCTTAAATCTCTTTTGCCCAGTATTTTTACTAGCTACAGTGTCCTTCAAACTGAAACACAGTATGTTGCTTTACGGTAGATTAACTTAACTGCGGTGGTACCTCACCGTCCTCGCCGGCGAGGACGAAGTCCTTTGTTTCGCACATCGCGTCGCGCTCACACCGTCTGGTGAGTCTATCGTATAGAATGCGCTCGGAGCGCTGCCTCCATCTCCGATGACGTCCTTAGCCGTGGTTCGGCTTCGCAGGAGGCACCCTAAGGACGGAATCAAATTTGAGCCCCCGTGAGGGCTGTCCCTTTATCACGGCCGAGTCTCAAGCAATACACATTCCGAAAAAAAAAAGGTGGTACCTACGCATGAGTAAAATGAGAGGCTATTTATTAAAAAATAGAATAACTAGAGCTATTAAAGAAGTATAACGAAGTTTTAGTGAAACTTGTTAATGGCGTGACCATGTATGGAAGAATAGGTATGCTTTACTGTAAAAAGAACGAATTAAATTCCTTTTGTTACAAACAAACATCGCTTAGCGAGTGGTGCTTAGTACAGAATGAGAGCAAACAATAAACTAAAATTTCACGGGAATATAACTTTAAATGGATCGTTAATTGAAAATACAAAAATTACAACAGGAAGGTACGAAAAATGTCGAATGAATGAATGAATGAATTACTTACAAAGTTTCGCCGCCTTGACGCTAGATTTTTTCCACCAGTGCTGTCACTAGTACATACGGAAAGCTTCGTAAATTTTACATTAAATCGCCACGTGCACTCGTACTGGGAACTTACCATTAACAGTTATAGCGATTCAAAATCAAACCAATTCAATTGTGACATTCAAATTTTATATGAACGTGACGTATAAATATATATGTCATAAATGTGAACCATAAATAAATAAGTAAGGTTGCTGCTCTGAATATTGAATAGCATATACAGCAATGTGAAGCAAAATGTATAAACGACACTAACGCGTGCTTGCAGTCATCATGGCTCATAAGTCACAATTGCGATAAGGTCACCCAGATAAGGGTCTTCTAGCACCTTCTTACTTACTTAAAATTTTTAAAATGAAACAAATGGCAGCACGTTGTCTAAGACTATTATATTTTAAATTGTGTAGAAATATTATAATAGTATTTAAAAAGTAGTAATTTTAATTTTTTTATTTAATACTAATTACGTCCCACGATATTACCTCACTTTGTGATGGAATGGGGGTCTGATAAACACTGATACAATCAAGCCAGACATTCCATATTACCTTGAAAAACAACTTATTTGATTGACTTGCCAAAATATGTACTAAGATTTTTAAATCATAAAGGCAACTTCATTACGAACTAAAAATAATTATTTCATTTATGAGCATAAGTGCATCTTTAAACACAAGCTAAAAAAAGGATATTCGTTGCCAACTAAAAATTGGTTTGGCTACATTGGTACTATTTTTTCGTCTGTGGTTTGGCATCCGCATTATGCCGCAAACTTTTAAAGACAAGAATGCCTGCGAAACATTTCCTCTGGCATCCTTAGTTTACGTGGTGTATAAAACTATATATATACACAATTCTAGATGTAAATAAAAGAAATATATAATTGGTCTAAATAATTGTGTTAATAGTACATTGTTTATAAACATATACATATGAAATTAATATATTCGCATACGAAATTCAGTTATTATTTCTCAAAACGCAATTTTACATGTCAAAATATGACATACTCTAGGACCGCGCTTACAATATCTGGCGTCCTATTTTCGTACAATGCGGGTATCACTATATTTATACAGTAAACCGTTTCAAAGCTCCGACTATGGGAAGGCAGGGAATATGGCAACTGTTCAGTTGGTGGGGTTAATTGAATAAAAACAAACTAGTACGGTCCGAAAACTTACGAACCACAGCCTACATTATTTAATATTGTTACGGGCTGGGGTTCGTAGATTTGGAAACAAACACCAGGTGGCTCTAAATAAGACTTTATTAAGCTCTAGATTACACAACTGAACTTCACAAATCACAGGTCCAAATCGCAGGTCAATGACAGTCCAAAAGAATAGCCGAGGTCACTAATTATCGCACTTGTTCACTGGTATCACTTGTAGTTTCTTCGCTCGTTGCTCAGAACTGAATGACTCAGTCGACGCGCCGGGCCGCTTATATAACGCGGAACACGGGATCGAGTAAGTTCCGTTCGCGAAACTACTACACGTTTCGAGAATAAATCTTTCTAGAACCCACGCGACGGTCGAGGAAGTAAACAAAGAGAGTACCATACGATTTTGAACCTTATTTCCTTGTGATAAGGTTATCCGTAACAATATGTTTGTATTTTTCATGTCTTGTAGTAGTAGAGCCACCCTCCTTCCATCAGAGGACCGCTCAACCGGCGGTCAATCAGCGGCAAATCGCCTTAAAGTAACAGTATTAGTACTGTTGCGTTTTGAGCGAGAGCGCCGGAGGGCCAATTTCCCACCCCTCTTACCTTCTTTTAATCCCTTCTCAATCTTCCCATGGCAACATTGGTTTGGGAATGTGCATGTGAAACTTCAATTATCGCAAACGTTTATAGATTGCAATGACTGCTACCATCAGGCCAACCGAATCAGTTTGTCATTGTTAGGGTCCTTGGGACGTTAAAACAAAAAACAAGAGTGGACTGTAATAGCTGGTTTTAATATCGCCGACAAATATTATATTTAAGTTATACACAATGTAACTCGTGAGGGAGCGTGGCGGGCGAATGGCGCAGGAGCCGGCCGCGGTGTTCACTTCTCCCCCGCCGCGCGCCGCAGGCCGCGGTATTCACTTCTCTCCCGCCCCGCGCCGCAGGCCGCCGGCGATAGGCGAGGTCGCAACAGTCATGACGACATTAAAAAGTCTATATTAATAATTTATATAGATAAAAAATTACTTAAATACATAGAAAATTCGTTAATATAAATATTAGTTGTATGTTTCGCTATAAATAAACAACAATTCAAAAATAACATTAACCCTTAAAAACAGACAAAGAGAAATGTACTCACTTAAAAAAAAATTATTGCAGAGCATACATCCAGCAAAGTAAATACAATATAAATACTCCCAATGTTTCGTGTTTAATAGCGACACATTTAAAGGATTTTCCATCTACTTCTGTTCCATGAAATAAGAAAGAGACGAAAAATAGACGAACAGCTGTCCCATAAAATACGAGGTGCAATAAATGAATACTGTAATAAAAGAAAGGTGTAAATCTTGGCAGCTTCGACGATTTAATTTCATCGGGCGTGGAACACTTTACGCGTTAATGTTTTCCTTCTTCCTAACATTTTCTCACCATTTATGAAGACCCTTTTTGAAAATTACAAATGAAGATTATATCGGTTTTTGTTTTATTGTGACACCGTTGTGGCGTTGTGAATAGCGAATATGCCTTTAGACTCGACGACTAATATCTCTTTCGGTGTAGGCGTTTATCCATGTCGGTCTCCCCGCCGTGCCTCGGAGAGCACGTTAAGCTTTCGATCGATGTTATCACATAGCATCTGATAATAATCCTTAACTCTTGATGAGAAAATTGCTCTTATCAAATGAGTAACTGGTTCGCCGTTAGGGTTACGGAAGTCACGCTCCGTGTTAAAACTAGCAATCTGTTGCAACCTAGCAATCCGGATAAGGTTAATAAGCAGACCCCGGGTAAATAAAATACCGGTAATAATGCTAGGACGAAGAAGATTGTATCTATTTTTGTGTGTTTTCGTCGTATGACTTACTAGTTCCCGCGGCTTTGCCCGCTTGGCCTACATAGTTATTGTGTAGTTAAACAAACGAATAATTCTTTCGCTTTATTATTATATTGCTGTTTCACCAACTCATCGTATCGCATCGCCCGCGCTCTCTGTCTTTCACAATGCTCGGCTTCTACGTTTTGTATCGTGATGTAATATAGCCTAAGCCTTCCTCAAGAAATGTACTATCAAATGCTAAAAGACATTTTCAAATCAGCAATTTCTTAGATTAGCGTTTTCAACTAAACAAACAGACTCTTCAGCTTTATAACATTGGTGTTGATTTGCCAATTTGCTCTGTTTTACAGAGAGGAAATATGCTGAATATAGCTTTATACGTTGTATATTTAGTTCAACTAAAGGTTTGAATAAAATAATCCACAGTTTACTCTAACTTTTATTGCACGTTTTTTTTTGCATTTCAAAAATGTTAGCGCTAAATAGCGTTAGCATTCCTTAAAAATTCCATATAAAACTATATTTTTCAATTTCTTTTGCGATAAATGCAAGCCAAATATACCACGATTTTTTGTAAGCAAATTGTATAAAAATTGTATAAATGGAATATATGAAAATGGGAAAATATAATTTATAGATCAAAATAAAATCATCTGATATAATTAGTTAATTATAATACTATACAAATATTGGAGCTAAAAATCTTACGGTATTTCTATATGGTAACTTCTTGATAAATAAGATAAAAAAATTAAAATAAAAACAGCTATATTGTACAAATAAACAATAAATAAACATTCGAAAGCACTACAAACTCGTCGTCGTTTAAACAAGGTTAGTATGATAAAAAAAAATTATAGGATAGCTAGTGTCACCTTAACATAAAATAACAATAGACTCGCCAAAAACGAGGCAAATTATTAGGTCCATACGTCCCATTTTGGATAAGACTGGGTCTCCATCCCGGGATTTCCGACAATAGCTTCGGGGAATATAGAATAATATAAGTTCTGGTAACAGTTATCTTTAATAAAAACGTCTTACAAAATTATATTATTATACCTTGAAATATTTTATTGGGCTACTTTTAATTACCTAGTTCTATGAAAAGATTTGGTATTTTTGGATACGTTGATCGAAATAACTACTCAGAAATATAACATGATTTTTTTTTAAATTTAGTACCAAAAAGGAACTTAAAAAAGATGGCCGTCATAGATTCTAAAATCAAATTTTCAATATAAAAAATTTTAAAAACATCAGCTCTGAAAATTATGTCCTGTTTTTAGTAAAATTATAAATGGTCACATTAGGATACTGATTATATTATTCTTCGATACATAACATACCATACCTATATAGCACACAATACTCGCAACACCTTGCCTGTAAACAACGAACATTGCATCCCACAATGTATGTAAATCCTCTGACATTATCAAATCCGTGCGGTTACGGGATAGCGCGATAAACATTTCAGGTCATGTGGTGATGTTTTCAGTTTAACGCTCTTGGAAATATTGCTTTAAATTCAGAATCTATTCTGTAAGTTATAAAAGAATATACAAATAATACATCACATAAAAGAGAGGACCTGACTGTCATATGTCGCCCAGCCCGAACGAACGAAAACGTAACGAGGGCTAAGGAACGAATTTTCAAAATTCAATCCTCAGTAAAAAAGGGGCTGAAAGTTGGGTGGGATGTCTATCATTTTTTTTAACTAGAAGTAGGAAACTTTATTTATCGGCGAACAGTGAAATATAAAGAGAAACTTGTTTTAACATTGTCTAAAATTCAACCCTTGTATGGATGAAATGGTGCTTCAAGGTTTGTATTAAAATCGGAATTGTGTTTAATTTTATGAAATCATGTTATTTATAATGACAACTCAACCATTTTTTTCTTCTTATAACGTTTTTGAATTTTTAAGAATTTTAATAGTCGTAGGTAAAACAAAATTTGCAAAGTTTTTAAAGCTGTGATTTTCATAAGCGTAATAATAATGGTAAAACGAAAGCGACATATATGCGCATTTTACTCTAATAAAACGAATATCATAATACAATTTAAGTACTGGCTTCGTGTAATGTTATAACAGTAGGTAATACTATGTAATAAACACTTAGAACAACGAATTACTTGATCGAATATCTTCACGAGTTGAAAAGTACCCAGAAGAGCTGTTACGCTGCTCTCATCATCAAATTTTATAGGAACCTTAAAATCCAATTTTATAGTATAAACTAAATTCAAACTATTTAATTTGGTATGTATAGACTATAGCTGTATATTCAAAATTATTTACACAATTACATCTGTCCGTATTTCTTGCATTACATGAGTAAATGCCTTTTCGAAAATCAACCTATCTTTCTAACTACTAACCAAAGTGGCCACGTATGGTGGCCCCTAAATATATTGATATATATTTATAATGATAATATTATAAACACAAGCTCTTTATTCGCCAACTTTTTGGTATACAATTTTTGTAACGAAGTTCCTTAACGCTACTTACAGGTAGCCGCGTAACGAAATGCTGTGTGTATGTGTGCGTGTGTGTGTCGAGCCTACTACAAGCAAATGAGCACACGAGCAAGTGAGTGCACAGCCGGGTGCCTAGCACTCTCTCCCTCTCTCTCTGTCCTTGTCTCTTTTTGTCAACATAGCCTATTGATATAAAGATTTCATTTCGAATTACATTCGGATTTGAAGAAAAACAAAAGGAACTTCGTTCCTAACGGGTCCCCCGACCGCACAATTTTTTTACCCAATTTCTTTTGGTGTTTAAATAGACGGTAATTTTCTTTACATTCTAAGTAAAACTTCTTTAACTCATTAGCACTACATATTGATTGGATTATTCTCACCAGATGTTAGTTCTACGTGATGAGAGAGATTAAGTTGTTACGAAGGTTTTACGTTTATAGCCAAATTGGAACAAACATTGGCCTTATATTTTGCCACAAAAGTTTTATTTTAGTTTATACTATGTTTTAGTTTTTACATTGTATATGTAATTTTCTGGTCTTTTCACATCGAAAATAGCAGAAAACTACTACTATAGAAAAAAAAAAACTTTATCATGAGAGAATGTTATATACCATTAGTAGATAACTTGACCGTAAATGAAAGAAAATTAAGGTAAATGTTGGTAATTACAACTTTTCGCAAAAATCTTGCCGCGTTGCCTCAGGACCTTGATCTGTATTCATATAATAGGGACTATATACCTCAGTATCTGGAATAAATTTCAGCTTCCTAGGTTCAGCTATTCCTGAGAAAATCAGTGATGACACACAGACAGACGGAGAAAAGAGTGATGTAAGGGTTCCATTTTTATCTTTTGAGGGACGGAACCCTGAAAACTACATTATCTTTACCAATAAAGTATTTATTATATAATCCTGTTTGTCAAAATTATTGCAAAGATTATGTTCAAACGATCTGATAATTAATAATGAAGCTCCTACTTCCAATACATTTTAAATATTATTGAAGATTAAATCATTAAATTGAAGCCTCAATAGCTCAACGGTAGAAGGGCCGACTTCGCTCCGTTAACGCGAGAGTCGAGGGTTCGAGCCTGACCCCCTGGGGCTATTGTCGTACCCACTCCTAGCGCAAGCTTCGAGCTTATTTGGAGGGCATTGCATTGCTAATATTCTTAAAAAAAAAAATCCCGACATATCAAGTTCTAAGCCATTAAACTACTATAACTGTTATTTCTCAAATATGTTATTACAATTTGTAAATATTTTGTATACTGATTTAATCAAAAGTACAAAACCCTTCACTGCTAGAGAATGCTTTGAGATGAATTGTTCCTGTCAGCGATACGGAAAGAGAATGCGTTTGAAAATATTTAGAACAAAATGCTGAAACCTTTTGTATTACAAAGTGGCAAGCTGTTTTCGATATTTATCACCCAACGCGGAAATAAACGAAGAGTTCCCCAGAGAGAGTCGTAAAGAGGAATAATTTTGAAAACATTACGATGAGCTATTTTTGTTTATTTTCCGTAACACAACTATGTAAAGAAATCGTTTAATTGTTGGGTTTTCCTAATCTGTTCATCAAAATTTAATATTTTCATACAATGACAATGACCCACGTGTGGGCTTACAAGACTGAAGGTTTTCATTCTGCTACTTATATATTAACTTTTGTTTTAGTTGAAGAGTTCTTATGATCTGCTATTAGGATCCGCATAGGAGGATAGGAGGTTAACCGGCGTCGGGATGTGATGACCCCATCGCCCGCTGTTGGGATAACCTCTGTCACAGCAGAGATTATTCCACCAGTGCAATCAGTCACACTGGTAGGAGGTCTTTTTGTTGCAAGAGGCCGGCTAGGTAGGTACCACCGCAGTGTCAAATATTCTGCCGCCAAATAGTAGTGCTTAGGCATTACTGTGTTCCGGTTTGAAAAACACTGTACGCTAGTGAAATTACTGGGCAGAGGAGATTTGAGAACCAATATCTCGAGTTTGGCAACGCGTGAGTGGCACCTACTTATGGTGCTGCAAGCGCTCATAGTCTTCGGCACCACTTACCATCAGATGGGCCGTATGCTTGTTTGCCAACTTATAACATAAAAAAACGATCTAAGATGGCAGAAGGCAAAAGAACTTGGCAACATCTGTTATTCTTACAAACGTAACTAGTAACCTTTCAAATCAGACAAGATTAATAAGCAGACCCTGGGTATTTACTCGGCGATGCTAAAGGCAGACTCGCTACTCACAACGCCTCATCTGTGTCCATTTTTTGCCATGAGCCTGCAGTCTATACATTAGAAACATTCTGAAAACGTCTAGATTTTGATTATATTACTTACACCGGACATAATAATTACAGGGCATTGCATCAACCGCATTGTGTTGTAACATATTATTTTCTTGTAAAGATTAATTACGCTTTTAAGATTAATATGTCAGTGTTTCCGTGGTGTAGCGGTTATCACATCTGCCTAACACGCAGAAGGCCCCCGGTTCGATCCCGGGCGGAAACAATCTTTTTTTTCTAAATATTCATAGTAGGTACTTTCGATAAAAAACCTTATCTATTCTTCATATTTTTTTATTTATAAAATAAGAAGTTTTTTCTGGAGACTAGTTTATTCAAGATTACATAAATACTTAGTATTCCGAGAATGTGGTTGAAAATATTTAGAACAAAATGCTGAAATCTTTTGTATTACAAAGTGGCGAGTTGTTTCCGATATTTATTACCCAACACTGAAATAAACGAAGATCTCCAGAGAGCGTCGTAGAGAGGAATAATTTTTAAAATATTAGGAGGAGCTATTTTTATTTATTTTCTGTAACACAACTATAATAAACGCTACACACTCAACTCGACTATGTAAACAAATCGCTTAATTGATGTGCCTACAACGGTTTTCAACCTTTTCTTTATCGGTTAATCAAAATTTAATTACTTTTACAATTAAAATGACCCACGTGTAGGGTCACAAGACTATGAAAGTTTTAATTTGGCTAATTATACATTATTTTTTTCTGTAAATTTAAGACTTCTTAATTATGTTGTTCTGTTATTTCTTTCCTGTGTTATTTTATTATGTTATTATTTGCTGTAGGTGTTTACGTGAGGTGACACAGACATTAGGTGACTAAACCCCTTCATAAGTAAATAAAGAATAAAAAAAAAATGTGGCTCTGTTAGAATTAGAATAATTAATGGCAACCTGTTATTCTTTATCACACACGAACTTATGTGTGTGATTACTTATTTTGATTGTTGTTTACATATCAGTTTATAAACGTTAATGAGGCATTATATCGTGCATAGTGTAGGTATAAGCTATATAAGGTTTTTTTGTCGGTATGTGTATTGCTGTTGGCCTTACTGGCCTTGACAGCGACATTAATGAGACACTAAGGTCGTTTATGTATACAAATCATGTCCATATTTTAATGTTTTCGGTGCAACTTCTAGCTAATCACTAGATAGACAGGGATTTTACAATAAACTGGTTCAAATATTTACGACGTTAAATTTTACAACTTCAATTTCAAACAGCTTGTAATATTTGCAGTGAATCGTTTTGCAACGTTCTAAACTATAACATATTTTACCTTTTCTTTTCTTTGCATAAAGTAGCCAGTAAATAGCTGTAAGATGCAGGTTTTTGCCGTCAAGATTCGCCAGGCTACAGCATTCAGCTCCACAAGAGCTGTGCGTCGATAAATTCATGAAAAGTTTTCCTACTGTAAATCATCGGAGTTACAGAAAAAAAAATAAAATTAGTAATTATTTTTGGTGAATAATTGTTACGGAGAATTTATCACCGGGGTATAAGGTTCATAATCACTTCCTACTCTCTGTCTATTTGCTTCGTTACGCGTAGGTTCTAGAAAGATATTTTCTTGAAAAGTGCCGATAACATTCAGTGGACGGAACTTTCTAAAACCCGTGTTCAGCACTACATAAGCGGCCCGGGGCATCGACTGAGTCATTCAGTTCTGAACAGCGAGCGAAGAAACTACAAGTGATACAAGTGATCAATGATCAAGGGCGGTAACTAGTGACCTCGGCTATCCGTTTGACTACGATTGACTTGAGATTTGGACCTGCGATTTGTGAAGTTCAGTTCTGTGTTCAAAAAGTACTCATGAAAGTCTCATTTAGAGCCATCAGGTATTTTATTCCAAATCCGTGAACCCTCGCCCGTAATAGTATCTTATACGTTGTCGTACTGGACATCCGTTGCTTGCATGTGCGTGAATATTTTCGGTTCGTACCGGCAGACTTCACTACATAGTATAAAACTAAGTCGCTTTCGCTGTCCCTATTTATGCTTAAATCTTTAAAACTACGCAACGGATTTTTTAATAGATAGAGTGATTGAAGAGGAAGGTTTATATATAAATGTATAAAAATAGTGGAGAAAAATTTTTTTTTATTTTTGAGTTTTCTAATGTGATGTCGTAAATAATTACATTTAACGCGTGCGGGCCACGGGCAGTAATAAATAAATCAAAACTACTGCATCAATTTTAATAATTTTTTCAGTGAATGACATAGGCTATATTTTTTATACACGTGCGAAGACGGAGCGGGCCGCTAGTGTAAAGTATAAACGCTTATTTCCCCTTTAAGAATACTTGTTGCGAAGACACTATAGCTGTTGATAATGACAATATTAAACCAGTACCACCTTTTGACGCTGTGGCGTAGCGTTAGCGAACCTGCATTAAACGCCACAGGTCGCGGGTTCGATTCCCGCTCTGGGCATATGCTTGTATTCACCATACAAGCATATTTCCGGTCTGGGTGTTTTTGTCCTTGTCGTTGTATGTGTTTCCGGACCCCCGACACAGGATATTACTATCCTAATGGGGGCCGTTGAGTGTGCAGTGTTTATTTATTTATTTACTAAATACATCCTACCAAACTTCATTCTGCGGTAAACGAATATATCATGAGGAATATATGTATATATGTGTATATGGAAAGAAATGCAAAGCAGGTATATCCCGTAAATCTTGATTTGTGATGCGGATTTGGCTTCGAAGCCTCCTTTCGATTTCTCTTAATGTATTGAAATTCGTTGGGATAAAGTACAGCTAGAGTTACAGACATCATAAAAGAATATAGGTCATGAGAATTTATACAATTGTTTGAAAAAATTTCCGATATTCATAGTGAAATATCAGCTACAACCGTAAAGTACTACAAAATTACGAACTTTAATCTAATTACGGTTGTCTGAAACTTTGATGTCAAAGCCGATGCCTTTGACAGAGGTATGTCAAAGGACACTTTACCTTTCAATTATAGGTACAGTAACTTTATGTTACAAAGAGTACAATAGGCTCAAAAGTCAGGTACATTTATATTACTTGTCAACAATATTACGAGGTTATTTATACAATGTTTAGTACATTTTGTTTTTTTTACTGGCCTTGACAGCGACATTAATGAGACACTAAGGTCGTTTATGTATACAAATCATGTCCATATTTTAATGTTTTCGGTGCAACTTCTAGCTAATCACTAGATAGACAGGGATTTTACAATAAACTGGTTCAAATATTTACGACGTTAAATTTTACAACTTCAATTTCAAACAGCTTGTAATATTTGCAGTGAATCGTTTTGCAACGTTCTAAACTATAACATATTTTACCTTTTCTTTTCTTTGCATAAAGTAGCCAGTAAATAGCTGTAAGATGCAGGTTTTTGCCGTCAAGATTCGCCAGGCTACAGCATTCAGCTCCACAAGAGCTGTGCGTCGATAAATTCATGAAAAGTTTTCCTACTGTAAATCATCGGAGTTACAGAAAAAAAAATAAAATTAGTAATTATTTTTGGTGAATAATTGTTACGGAGAATTTATCACCGGGGTATAAGGTTCATAATCACTTCCTACTCTCTGTCTATTTGCTTCGTTACGCGTAGGTTCTAGAAAGATATTTTCTTGAAAAGTGCCGATAACATTCAGTGGACGGAACTTTCTAAAACCCGTGTTCAGCACTACATAAGCGGCCCGGGGCATCGACTGAGTCATTCAGTTCTGAACAGCGAGCGAAGAAACTACAAGTGATACAAGTGATCAATGATCAAGGGCGGTAACTAGTGACCTCGGCTATCCGTTTGACTACGATTGACTTGAGATTTGGACCTGCGATTTGTGAAGTTCAGTTCTGTGTTCAAAAAGTACTCATGAAAGTCTCATTTAGAGCCATCAGGTATTTTATTCCAAATCCGTGAACCCTCGCCCGTAATAGTATCTTATACGTTGTCGTACTGGACATCCGTTGCTTGCATGTGCGTGAATATTTTCGGTTCGTACCGGCAGACTTCACTACATAGTATAAAACTAAGTCGCTTTCGCTGTCCCTATTTATGCTTAAATCTTTAAAACTACGCAACGGATTTTTTTAATAGATAGAGTGATTGAAGGGGAAGGTTTATATATAAATGTATAAAAATAGTGGAGATTTTTTTTTTTGAGTTTTCTAATGTGATGTCGTAAATAATTACATTTAACGCGTGCGGGCCACGGGCACGGCAAAACTACTGCATCAATTTTAATAATTTTTTCAGTGAATGACATAGGCTATATTTTTTATACACGTGCGAAGACGGAGCGGGCCGCTAGTGTAAAGTATAAACGCTTATTTCCCCTTTAAGAATACTTGTTGCGAAGACACTATAGCTGTTGATAATGACAATATTAAACCAGTACCACCTTTTGACGCTGTGGCGTAGCGTTAGCGAACCTGCATTAAACGCCACAGGTCGCGGGTTCGATTCCCGCTCTGGGCATATGCTTGTATTCACCATACAAGCATATTTCCGGTCTGGGTGTTTTTGTCCTTGTCGTTGTATGTGTTTCCGGACCCCGACACAGGATATTACTATCCTAATGGGGGCCGTTGAGTGTGCAGTGTTTATTTATTTATTTACTAAATACATCCTACCAAACTTCATTCTGCGGTAAACGAATATATCATGAGGAATATATGTATATATGTGTATATGGAAAGAAATGCAAAGCAGGTATATCCCGTAAATCTTGATTTGTGATGCGGATTTGGCTTCGAAGCCTCCTTTCGATTTCTCTTAATGTATTGAAATTCGTTGGGATAAAGTACAGCTAGAGTTACAGACATCATAAAAGAATATAGGTCATGAGAATTTATACAATTGTTTGAAAAAATTTCCGATATTCATAGTGAAATATCAGCTACAACCGTAAAGTACTACAAAATTACGAACTTTAATCTAATTACGGTTGTCTGAAACTTTGATGTCAAAGCCGATGCCTTTGACAGAGGTATGTCAAAGGACACTTTACCTTTCAATTATAGGTACAGTAACTTTATGTTACAAAGAGTACAATAGGCTCAAAAGTCAGGTACATTTATATTACTTGTCAACAATATTACGAGGTTATTTATACAATGTTTAGTACATTTTGTTTACCGAGATTTTAAATACGAAACCAATACCTTGTGTGATTAACTTTAGCGATGTTACATTTTGTATCTTACCTTGAATAACATATTCACCTAATCCACATGTAGCTCTAAAATTTACGATACTTCCATACAAGTTTGCATTAAAATTAAACTCATTACAACGCTTTTTTCGCATTAAAAAGTAGCATATGTCCTTTCTCAGGACTATCTGTGTACATACAACATTTCATTTAAGTTCAGTATTTTTGACGTGGAAACGCGAAAGATAGGCAGTGAGACAGAGTTACTTTCGCATTTATAATATTACTAACGATTAATGATTATAATGTAAAGTGTAAAATATACATGCTATAGCATTCTGGCGTCTCCGCTGTCCAAAGAAACCAGATAAGCATTCTTTCAGACCGGAAGATAAAGATTTCTGGTGGTTAAAGGTTCCCAAGTCGTATCGGTTCGGGAAGGCCGCCGGCGGAAGTTGATTCCACAGAGTGGTTGTGCGAGGAAGAAAATGTCTTCTAAATCGCGCTGTTGTGGACCTCCAGACATCGAGGAGATTATTACAATCTGACCAAGATCTCTGAAGATTAAAAAGAGAAACGTCAAAATATAAGATTTAATAAGATCAACGCATCCAAATAATTCTTGTGCACCAATTACGTATTTATTTTAGTTATTTTTTATTGCATAGGCAAGAAAATTTAATTTTCTATGATTAAGAAAAAACTTGAAAATAAGAATAAAGCTTAACGCATTCATTGAAACTTTTTTAATATGCGGAAATGTAAAAGAAATTGATTTTTCAAGCGCTTAAAAAACATTAAAAATTAACCCTTCCTTACAAATTTATAAAAGACCAGCAAACTTAATTTATACTTCCATAAATATTCATGCACCATTCGCCTTTAACCAGTTTGATAACTTTTTTTATAAAACTCTGAGCATTTAATTTTTTTTTTAATTTTCTTTTTATTAAAATTAAAGTACGAAAAGATAAGTTTATAAAGAAAACACCCAGACCGTAACAGATATTTGTAAGATCATTACAGACCTCTGCCCCGAGCAGAAATCGAACTCGCGACTGTCGAATCTAGGGACAGGCTCGCTACCAACTCTCCGCGACGGTCGTAGATTTAGTCACCAATGGTTTTTTTTTTTGTATAAAAGTAGTCGTAGTTCGCGGCTTGGACTTTGAGGTTTGGAGTAGAATCATCTGACCGTCGGGCTAAATAAAAAAAAATAGGTATAAAGCAATACTTCTGGAGCCTAATTTAATATTTATTAAAATACTATAACTTTACGTAAACTAAACTTATAATATTTTTATCATAAATTAAACCACTTCTGCATTACAAAATATCACCACAATATACGTTTAATATAAAATTAGCTACGAACAACTAACAACTCATATTGTATGGCGAAAGCTATTAACCATTTTATTCAACAGTCTCCAACTGTACCGCGTTCTAGATTTTGTAAAGAAAAATAATGAATCAGTTTTATCGTATTTGAATGTTGAAAAGGGCTTATTTGTACAAAATATAACTGTTACAGAACACGTTACTTTGAATTACGCTTTTAGGTAAATGTAAAAGAAATATTGCCGAGTATAAGCACGTATTACATTTCCATAATGAAACGGTCTAACAGGCGAGATGAAAAGTGTTATAATGAAGCTCGTTCTTCTTTGCTACTTGTTTCACTGCAGGCTGCATTCATTTCTGATCCTTTCATTTCATTTACGTGTCCTGTCTCTTGTAATAAGAACAAAAATCAAAATCTATCCATACGGGCTATTTCTCGATACTTTAAAATTGCTACCAATTCTTACATTACTAAACTTTAATTCTAATTTTTTACAAGATAAATGTGCAGTAAATAAGTGAATAATATAAAAATAAATAATGAAGCCTCAATAGCTCAACGGTAGGGCCCTTGGGCTATTGTCGTACCCACTCCTAGCGCAAGCTTCGAGCTTATTTGGAGGGGCAATAGGAATACTAGTAATGCCTTGAAAAAGCATTGCTAATATTCTTAAAAAAAAACGCTTCACACTTAACGGCTTACATTAGGATAGTTCTATTCTAGGTCGGGGGTCCGAAAATATACACAATGACAAGGATAAACACACCCAGACGGGAATACATGCCTGTATGGTCAATACAAACATTAGCCCCGAGCGGGAATCAAACCCTTATGACGCTTAATAAATAATAAATAAATGAATAAACGCTACACACTCAACGACCCCCATTAGGATAATTATATCCTGTGTCGGGGGCCGGAAACATTCACAATGACAAGGACAAACACAACCAGACCGGAAAACATGCCTGTACGAATAATACAAACATCTGCTCCGAGCGGGAATCGAACCCGCAACCGTCGAGGCTTAAGGCAGACTCGCTACCCACAACGTCACAACGGTGTTGGTGTGCTTAAGGCAGATTACCGCTGCTTTTTCATTTTGCTGTTGACTTTCTCTTTAGTCACTACTGGTGTTGAAAACAATGAAAGTTGAAACTACAGGAGCCTCCATCGAAACATAATAATGGTTATAATATTTAGTATAAGGAAAAAACTCCGCCCTAATAATAAATGCCTTTATGGCCTTTTAGCAAAATTTAATCTTAATTATTTTTTCTTCTTAAATTACATTGATTTAATGATAATTACGCTTAAGTAAAATTTAATGGCGAGAAAAGTTTGGATACAAAAATCGTGAACGGAAAATTTTGATGTTAACGAAGTTTTGTACTTAAGTAATTTACTTCAAAGAAAAATAAGATTATTAATTTTATGTTCAATACTGCAAGAAAAAAAAATGTTTTGTAAAATAATTTTTCGAATACATTGTACTCAATTTATATTTCTGTAGAATCTATAGTGTTAAAATTTTACGTGACGCTGATACACTGAGTTTTCAATCCGCTTTTTAATGTCAGTTAACAAAACAATATCCACCCGTACTGAGAACGTCTTCCTTTACCGACTCCAAAAAAAGAAGGAGGATTTCGATTAGACTCAATATTTTTTTTGGCATGTTCAGTGATTTCTTCATCAATTGTAAACCGATTTTTGTTTTTTTTTTTTTATTTGAAAGAGTATACGACTACCTTACTTTCCAGTTAGTCCAATTGTAAATTGTAATTTGATAAGGATCTTATAATAGGTTTATAGGATCTTATAGAAATAAGAGGAAACCTTCGAGTTGGCTAATTTTTCAAGGTAACTTGTTTATTTGCTCCGGAGAGGTGTGACTTAATGACGTGGAACTCCTGAAGGTAGACAGAAGTGGTCAGCAAAACTAGACAATTCTAAAGAAATATTTCACGGGTTATGATACAATTCGGTGCTTTAATGTTGCCTATTATTCGTAACTTAAAATTATAAAATAAAATATTTCATTTAGAGAAATAACGACTTGGAATCTGAAAAGCAAAAAACAAATATTTTCTACAACAGAAGTCAGTAAAATAGACACAGAGGACACCAGAAAACATACAACAGAATAGAAGTTAAAGCTAATTAATTACGTCGATTTTCACACAACAACAACAACAATACAATAAAAAAACAATACCCAACTGAAACAGCATTGTAAAGTCCCGATGTAGAGCGAAGCTGAAGCAGCGGAAGTGAACTATTAAATGGTTTAAGGTTCTTGAAGTTTCTATCCCTGATCTTCTTTTGAAAATTTATAATATTAAAGTGGACTCGGAATTGTAATCGCCTTTATATCTCATACTATTCTAGCGGGATATAAGTTTTGAGTTTGTAAAATTGTTCTTTCTTCCAGTACTTTAGAAACGAATCGTACGCTGTATTCTGTTCGGATTTAATATTTTATAAAGTATGTATATTTTTTAACAACTTTAACCTATTCTATTAATTATAGTAGTTAAATACGCTGCCGATACAAATATCTAAAAGAAGGTATCAATCTTTTTTTTACCAATATTAACTATATTTACATTTATTTATATGTATTCATTCATTCATTCATTCATTCTTTCATTATTTCATTCATTCATTCATTCATTCATTCATTCATTCATTCATTCATTCATTCATTCATTCATTTATTTATTTATTTATAGTATGTAATTTCTCAGGGAAAAGGGTTTTAATTTTTATGTATCTAACTGTACTCCACCTGATGGTAAGTGGAGCTGGCTAATACCTTTGCAGAAGGCGAACAACACTAGCCGTCCTTGCCCTGCCACCCCGCAAGATGCAACTGGTTACACGACTGACCTCGAAATGGCTATATTTTAACCATGGAGGAACGAAACGCAAAGGTTTAAATACTGGTAATTGCATATTTTGTACGAGAATAATTCGTTCCCGGCCAAGCAGGCTCATTGAAAAATAGATCTACTGCGACAAACTTGTATAAAAAATAAACGATTTTAATAATTTTACACACTAAAGACGACAAACTACCTGAAATTTTAATAAAGGTTTATTTTCGTACATAAATAATTCTCCGTTTTGCAATTTCTAACTATGGAAAAAAAATGAGAAAAACAGCCGGTCCATGAAATACGAGGGATAATAGAAAGTATTCTAATATAATAAAACTATAAATCTCTAATACGAAAAACGATAAAAACCGTATTGGTGACTTGTTATTATTAGAATAAAATTTATTTTTACGACGTTATTTTAATATTAAAAGAATAAATTTGTATGCTAGACTTTCAAAGAAATTTTGGCGGGGCTTTCACTAAAAGAGCTAATGCAATAAGAATAGCTTAGGCTACTTTAATTTTATAAATAGACTAAGGGAAACTAAAAGAGCCATGTTCCTCTCAGCAACAATGGGCCGACTCGCACGGCTTTCCCGTACTACCCTCTCACAGAAAATTGGTGTAACATAACAGTATCTGTACTGTAGTGTTTCGTGCGATGAGTAACAGCTCTACAGGCCCAATCTCACAAACCTTTCTAAACGTTTGTTATTTCCCTTCTCATCACTCGTATCCCTTAGGTTGGCAACGCGCATGTGATACTTAAAGTATCGCAAGCGTTCATAGGTTGCTGTGACCGCCTTAAAATAAATTGAAGATTTGCAATTGCCACACTTTTGCCTTCATCACCGACACAAAAGTGCATAGTTGTATTTTATAACTAAACTATTAACTTGTTTCTATTTATAACAAAAACAACGAAGCACTAAAACAGTAGACAACGCGAGCATTGCCACTTCATATTTATAACAGCAATGAATAATATTAAAATGAATTAATTTCAGTGCTTTAAAAATCAACACAATTTTCTTTTATGTACAAATCCCTTTTTTGTATATCAGTAACAAAAATTCTTAAGTTACAGTTACATGGCACAATGTGTTTCTAATATGTTAAAAATACGAAGTTTCCAGCCCTGAGTTTTCCAAACTTTCGATACATTGCGTTGTTTCAAGTTTTCCAATATAAGTTACAAGGTAGCTCATTTATCAAACGCGGTCTCATGTGCTCACACATAAATAACGTTACCGCTTATAACCGAATTTCGGCAATGAATCTGCTTAAATTGTTCTGTGGTCATATTTATGTACGTTTTGCTCATGTACCGAATTCAATTTGTTTCTAAATTAATTTCTGTTTGTTTTGTGATAAAACAAAAGGAGCAGCGGCGTCGGGATGATACGACCCCATCGCCCGCTGTTGGGATAAGCTCTGTCACAGCAGAGATTACTCCACCAGTGCAATCAGTCATACTGGTGGTAGGTCTTTTGTTGCAAGAGGCCAGCTAGGTAGGTACCACCGCAGTGTCAAATATTCTGCCGCCAAATAGTAGTGCTTAGGCATTACTGCGTTCCGGTTTGAAGGGCACTGTACGCTAGTGAAATTATATCTCGAGGTTGGCAACGCGTGAGTGGCTCCTACTAATAGTGCTGCAAGCGCTCATAGGCTACGGTAAACACTTACCATCAGGTGGGCTGTATGCTTGTTTGCCATGTACAAGTCATCAAAAAAAAGCAAAAACCGACAAAGTTATCATTTAGTAGTAGTAAAGTCTATAGAGAGAAAAAGTAGTCTTTATCTTCTAAAAAAAATCTTCCTTTGCATTCACGTAAATGTGTTTAAATGTGTTTGCCGCCTCTTACATAAAAAAAACCTCTTAATATGTATGTATAATATATATGTCGGAAGAGTTATTAGTACGGGAGCTGTTTTGACTATCGGCACTACCAGATGGAAGCTGATTTGACAACGAGCCGCAAGTGTCATCGAGAGAACGTTTCGACGGACCCTATATGCGTTGGTGCGGCCGGCGACAGTTCACTTCGGTGCTAGCCACCGTGCTAACAACATCATAGAAACTGTACCCACATTTTGCCCACAATAATGTCGGACGGTGAAGAGTCTCGCCGAGATATAACACCACCTCCATTATATATGTTATTGAAGATCAAAACAAAATAACTTACTTTATATAAGAGTCTTAATTTTGTCTTAATATAGTTCTAATCATCTACCCAGGGTTTGGATGTAACTCTTAACCAGATTTGACAAATTGCTAGTTTTTACTGTAAGTCCGTACCATTTACGTCATTAGTTCATTGGATAATAAAAAATACTCATCAAGAGCTAACGGTTATAATCATATATTGCTCTAAACGAGACTGACAGCTTAACGTGTTCTCCGATACACTAAAGAACCCGAAAATGTTGAAGAAAAATCTGTATAACGGCATTAGGAAATCTTTTGTATGTGGGTGCAAACCGACAGGAGGCTCACTTGATTGTAAGCGATTACGCCCTCAACACCAGAGAGCATGCAACTGGTTATACGCTGGTTGACATCCAAACGCAGCTAACGAGCAGTCACAAATTTTTCACCAACATATGATGGTACCTAATTAGGGGCCTTTTAAACCCTAACACCAGTATACACATGTAAAGCACGAGATAAACCCGCCACCGTCGCTTAGACTGTACGTTGTCGACCCATTGGGCCAATTCGACTTTTCTAACAAGATAAGGTTTTTTAACAACCTAAATAAACCCCATAAGATATATCGTGAAATCTTTCAAACGTACGTATCTCATTTTCAAAGTCATCAGTCAAGTTTTTTCTCCTTCCCTCCATTACGTGCGGTATTACGTTACACATTTTTTCCCAACCCGGCCCGAGACTTATGACGGTATTAGTCTCTATCTATCGCAGCTTCATTTTGTCGCTTTGCGGTCGTATGTTAAAAGTTTTTATAGAACGAAATTTCGGACCTATCTTTAAATATAAATAAAAGTCTACCACGCGCTAAGTAAAACATCGCCCTGACATGGCACCGACTTCTGTTGTAGAAAATATTTATTTTTTCTTTTTTTAATTATTTCTTTATATACTTTTTAGTTACAAATGACAGTACTGAATATTTTTTTAATTTATTTTTTTGAATGACAGTACTTAATAATTAACTTAAAACTTAAGACTTATATGATTTTCTCATGGATGCCATTGTCAGCGATGGACCATCTTCAAAATTGGTGCACCCAGTCGAAGTTATGAGGTGATAAACATTAAAAAAAATAGAGACGAATTGAAAAACTTCTCTTTTTTTGGAATCTGTTAAAAAATCATTATTATGAATTATTTGAAAATTAGCACTTCTACTTCCCATCGCGATACCCTGCTCATGGATCAATCTTCTAATACTAAAATGAAATTGAAAAATACCCTTTTGTTAACAATAGAAATACCCAGAGGCCTCAGGCCTGTAAGATCCTACTTTATATAAGAGAGTTCGGGTCGTGGCTCCCCACAAATACTTTGAAAGGAAACAATTTAAATTTCATGGTTTGTTACTTGCCTACATTTCTAAAAACATTATGGAACTTATTGTTTACGAAGGAAACTTTGTTAACCCACAAACTCTTTACAAAATTCAAATCGTTTAATACAACATAACAAAATTTAATAACTTTTTATTTTATATATACTTCCCTTAAGAAATCTCAGAAACCATAAATATTTAGAATTACGTTTGCCTGTGGCATCGCTCGTGTAGTCTACATAATTATTGTTTAGTTAAACAAACAAACAAACGTTCTTTCGTTGTATTATTGTATTGCTGTTCTACCAACTCAATCCATCGCATCGCCCACCAGCACTTTCTTTCTTATTTCTCGGCTTCTATGTAGCGTATCATGATGCTATATATATATGCCTATAGCTTTCCTCGAGAAATGTTCTTTTAAATGCAAAAAGAATTTTTCAAATCGGACTAGTCGTTCCAGAGTTTTACGTGTTAAACCAAACAAATAAACTCATCAACTATATAATAATCTTATAGATATAAAAGACGCAAGACCAAACTTAAATATGGTTCGAGTACTTACGTGAAACGTCAAGGTCTAACATTCACTGAAAGTGCGAAATTCCACATTCTCATAAGCATAGGATCCACCTATGAGAATGCGGAATCCTAAATTCCGAAGAGGGACGCTAATAATATTTATACTCACTCACACAATGTCCAGGATTGTTTTAGTGGACATAATTCTCGTAAATATTGGTCCAGTAATTTTTAATGTCGTTACAGCAAAATTATTAAAAAATATATATATTTTTTCTTTTTCCTATATGAGTTCTAACAATATTTTTTATGTTACTAAGTTGGCAAGCATACATACAGCCCAACTGATACTAAGCGGTTGCCGTACCCTATGAGCGCAACGCCATTAGTAAGTGCCACTCACGCGTTGCCAACCTCGAGATATTGGTTCTTGAATCTCCTTTGCCCAATAATTTAACTAGACAAAGAATGGGCATTGTGAATTTGGAATCAATTTTTCTTTTCCATTTCCACCACCAGAATCAGATTCTTCTTTGCGTTTCGTTGGCAAACACAACCATATTGACTGCGTTATCGGAAGCTGCCATCAGATCTTCCCGCGTGCAGGTGTTAGGGCACGCAGGGCACGATGAAAGGTGGGACCTCGTTTGCTTTACTCCGCACAAGCAGTCTGGGTTAGTACCATCCGTGAATCTCTACATGAACATATTGTCCTTGCTTCGGCCAATCTGGGTCCGAAGTCTGTTTAAGGACTTCCAGACCTGCCATGGCAAATTATGCCCAGGTGGAAGACTCTCGGAAGAACTTTATAACTAGTAATATAGAATCAGATTAATATTAGCAAAATATCGATTGAGTCGAAACTTTCATGAATTAAATTGAATTCTTTTGAATTAAAAACTTATTTTATTTGTTTTATTTTAATTTTTATTTTATATGTATTTTTGGTTAAGGGTAATTTAAGTACTTGAAAATTATCTTATTGAGATTTTGGTTGATACATGACTAGCATTGTGGCATGATGGTAACGAGGCAGCCTGAAGTCTCGACGGTCGCGGCTCGATTCCCTCGGGGCGGGTATTAGTATTTATCTTTCTAATTTTTGTCTCAGTTTGGGTGTATGTTCTAGTGGGTTTTTCCCATCGTGCCTCGGAGAGCACGTTAATCTGTCGATCCCGGTTGTTATAATAACACCTAATAATAATCGTTCGCCCTTTGGGTTGCGGAGATCAGATGGCAATCATTCTTTGTAGAATCTAGTAACCTATGAAATCCGGATGAGAGTAATAAGCAGACCCTGGGCAAAATACCGGGAATAATAGAAGTTCTTCAGTTTTGGTTGGGAATTGTCCGTAACAAAATGTAATCATAATTTCAAGATATTAACTTAATGTTCGTTCAGTCAGTTTGTTGCTGTAATTTATAAACTTTCTACTGAGTATTGCTATAAAACTAGCTGGCTCTCGAAATTCTGCCGTTTAATTTTCTGTACTAAGAAGTGACACGTTGTGCCTTAAATTTTGCCTTTATAGGTTTAAACGTGGCTTTGTTCTAGATTTTAGTATATATTACATACAGTTTTCAAAATGAAAAATGGTTTTGAAAAGGAGGGGTGAGAGGGAAAAAGGAAGGGAACAGAGGGAGCTGGAAAATGAACCTTCAGCGCTCGTTACCCTAAGAAACGCAACAGTACTTCTTTTTATCGATTGGTTAGTGGTCAACCTAGTGTCGAGAGTTGATCAGGTCGCCCGTAGGCCTCTGACTTGACTTATCGACTGCTGTCTAATTGTCAACAGCCGACCGACTTTATACGTGCCCTCCGAAGCACGGAGACGCTCAGTTGAAATACCACTATGCGATCACCCATCTAGTGACTGACCGCGCCTAAAATTGCTTAACCTACCGATCGTTTACCGATCAGCGGGTGCACTCGGCTATGAGGGTCTCGCAACAACAAGTACTGATACTGTTACTTTACGTAGATTTTCTATGCTAGCAGAGTACTTCCCCCGTCGAGCTGGTTTCTTTGTGCTGAAATGCTCTACTGGCTCTACTATTTCCAGTGAATCAAAATTTAGAGTTAGTGCCAATCCATTCTCTAATCACCTTCGACTTTTTCCTTCTTCCAACGCATCTCTTACCGTTTAGCCTCAATTCGCTTAATTTGGTCTTATCCAATAAATTACTAGTTCACCGTTAAGGTTACGTTAATCCATCTTTGTAAATAGTGACCTATCAAATCCAGATAAGAGTAATAAGCAGGCCCTAGGCAAAATGCTATAACACTGGGGTTTATGCTAGGAAGAAGAAAAAGTATGAAGATTTAAGCATCTTAAAAGTGCACCAAATCAATTTAAAACTAAAAAACTGCAGTAAAAATTACGATGCAGCCCGACACTGAAGCAGCGGTTGTAAAATATTTAAATCTAACCTTAAATTTCTATTTTCTTCAAGTTTTTATCGCGGATTTTTTCATATTACACAATTTGAAATCACTTGAGAAATTTTAACTTTAATCGCTTTTATAGATTTAAAACCCTTTTATGTTACATACATAAAGACTATCAAGATAGTGTCAAGGTTTCATATGTTGTGGTAGAGCCTTGCGATTTCCTTTATGAGGCTTGTTACGGTAGTAGCGCCATGCTTCTCTCGGCATAAAAGGGCCGGCCCGACGGGGGAAGTAATAGCCTCTCACAGAAAATCGGCGTCAAGTAACAGTATCATTAGGTACTGTTAGGTTTCGTGCGATAAGTGAGAACGCCGGAGGCTCAATATCCCACCCCCTCTGTTCCCATTTTTTTTATTCCCTTCTCATTCCGTCCCTCCTGTTCATTGGGTTGGCAACGCGCTTGTGATACTTCAAGCATCGCGCGCGTTCATAGGTTGCGGTGACTGCTTACCATCAGGCGGACCGTATGCTTGTTTGCCTACTGTCATGACATAAAATAAGGCCGACTACACTGATTTAAAATTGATATCGACTATACATATACTTTCTTTATGTTGTTAAAATAAATTAATATTAACTTCCAATAAGAATGTTTCAAAGTATGCTGTTAGAAAGACCTTTTTATTATATAAAAAAGTAATTTTTCTAAAGGAATATTAACAATACTTTTTCAATTCATTACTAATACTCCTATTGCCCCCGAAAAAAGCTTGTAGCTTGCGCTAGGAGAGGGTGCAACAATAGCCCAAGGGGCTCAGGATTGAAACAGCAACTTTCACGTCCTAGAAGCGGAGCCGGCCCTGTAGCCGTTTAGCTATTGAGGCTTTATTTATTAATAGACGCTCATAGTCGCTTGCACCCACTGATCGGCAAACGATCGGTAGGTTAAGCAACTTTAGGCGCGGTCAGTCACTAGATGGGTAATCGCATAGTAGTATTTCAACCGAAAAAAGTCGGTCCCGGCCGTTGACAATTTAACAACAGTCGATAAGACAAGTCAGAGGCCTACCTGCGACCTGAACAACTCTGACACTAGGTTGGCCACTAACCACTCGATAAGAAGATTAATTATTAATATGCAAACAACTTTAACATATTCATAGACAAGCACATGAGATCGAGTTTGATAAATGGTCAACTGTATGTTTATTCGAACGCTTTTGGCTATGTAACGTCAATAATAATAAATAACATAATTATGTACGTATTTATATTGTCGACGAGGTTGTGGCGCAGCAGTAGCGAACTTGCCTTAAGCGCCTCAGGTCGCGGGTCCGGTTCCCGCTCGGGGCAGATGGTATTGACCATGCAAGCACATGTTCCGGCCTGGGTGTATTTGTCCTTGTTCTTGTATGTGTTCCCGGACCCTTGACATCCTGTCATCCTGGATGTCAATATCCTAATAGGGGCTGTTGAGTGTGAAGTGTTTATTTATATTTCATTAGCACACTCTGTAGCTTAAGAAATTAGACTTTGTTAGATTCGTCTTCATCGTAGGAATAACTGAGGCTTTTAATCTCATCAACAATGGCGTATGCTTGTGTAAATATATTCCTTTATTCATGGCTAGTGATATTTATTATGTATAGAAAAAAATATATACAGCGCTTGATCCAAAGTAATAACAATAACTATGATCCCCTCTAAGGTTTTTAAGCTGTCTAGACTTTATATTCCTCATAAATACTTTGAAAACCGGGTTTAAGTATAATGTAAGCTCTATTGATGTATTTTCGATATTAATTTATTATAAATACAAATTCCAATCAAAAAAGTTTAGCCATTATAATTTAGTCGGTTCCCAGTAAATTTTGTAACCTATTTACTTTCTCCGCCGCAACAACCTTTTGTGGGTGTTGGCGTCCTCAACGATACGATAAGGACATTGTGACGCAGCGGTAGCAAACCTGCCTTAAGTGCTACAGGTCGCGGGTTATCCCTGTCCGTAGAGTCCCCTATTAGGATAGTTATGTCATGTGTCGGGATCCGGAAATATACACAATGACAAGAACAAACACACCCAGACCGGAAAACGTACTTGTATGGTCAATACGAACATCTGCTCCGAGCGGGAATCGTACCGTGTTATATTCTTGAAAAGGATAAAAATATTAATTAGTCACACAAATAATAACATTATAAATAAATAAATAAACGCTGCACATTCAACGGCTCCCATTAGGACAGTGATATTCTGTGTCCCCGACACATACAAGGACAAATACACCCAGGCCGGAAAATATGCTTGCATGGTCAACACAAACATATTATGCTCCGAGCGGGAATCGAACCCGCAACCTGTGGCGTTTAAGGCAGGTTCGCTACCGCTGCGCCACAACGTCGTCAAATAAATCGAAAATAAAATTTAAAAACTTCAGACGAAACATAAAGATTAGAAAAAAAAAACTGTAAACAAATAAAGCAATATACAAATAACCAGGAAAATTTAACAAAAACCTAATACCCAAAAATAAAATAAATACATGAAAACCTGAAAACGTGTAACCTAAGGTCTTGATTACGTCAGGAGAGAAAATGCCTTCCAATTAAAAAAAAAACAATATGTCGCACCCTTAGGATGGAATCGACGTAACTTAAAAAGCAATTTTTTGGGAATCAAAAAAAATATTTTTAAATTTTGACGCCTACACAATCTTGGATATTGACGTGAGTTATTTACGCTCGAATATGGCTATGCTTGGACTATTGTTACATAGAGAATTTCGTTATGTCGTTTTACGCTGATGACTAAATTTTCATATTTTTTTATGGTGGAGTTTTTGTTCTAAATGTGTGATGTGTTAACCTATGAATAACTTTTCTGCTTATTGTCTTTACTTTTGGACTTTACTAATCCACATACACAATGAATGACCGTTTAAAAGTGGTAGTAAAAATTGCTCAATCAATTTTATTTTTATTGTAAGTAATTAAAATTTTCAACTCACAAACTCTAAAATAAAATTCCCAACAGTGAACGAGCTACGAAATATAGACATATTAAATTCATATTTTCAAAGGTCGCTTTAATACTGAAAACTAGCAAGAGAAATTATGGAATAGAATGTTAATGATTTCATATTTCACTACAGTTGCTTAAGCGTCGTATTTTGCATTTTTTATTTTATATAGATTTACAGCATTTTAAAGTTTTGATTGCATAAGGTTTTCTGCAAATTGAAGATGATCATGAAAGATGAAATATAAGGTGGTCATATCGTCTAACTAATAAAAGTATAATCAGTACTACTACTACTAGAAGAAATACCTACCTACTAAAAGAAATACAAATTATCGTTCTTATAATCGACGAAACTAAGAAGTAAGACAAATTTCGAAGGTGACAAATTTACGAAAATTAAAAAATGTGCAAGTCTTCACTATTGTTCCTTTTTCCTCTTCATTTAGGTGCTTGTGGTAGAAGTATGTGTATGACAATAGACCAAAGAGAACAGGATCGAACTTTCGCATTACAAGCCCTTCTTCCGATTAGATAATGGCGCATAATTTTAAATTAAAGTATAACAAATTCATTTTATGTGTATTTCTTGTGGCCCTGATGGACAGGTCTTAATAGCGTGGGTGGGGGCAATTTCAATTCTACCCCACGCTTTTGACATAAATATTATAATTCATTATTTTAGTTGTTCGATAATAATGTCACTATTTTTCATGTAAAATACTTTCATTTTAGTTCAAAGTTCAAATTACGGGGATCGCAGTGAAATGATTATTGACGTCAACAAATTCAGGCATCCGCAACACGTCCTTAACTCTGATTAAGTAGCGTGATGATATGGATCACGTGCGACTATACCCATGGCACAGAAAAACACACAACACCGCCAGCTATGCTTCCCTTCCACAGTCGGAAGACCGAACAGGCGGATGTGTACACTCGCTGGTTTGCGCTTCAAGCGTTAACTGATGACATTCTGTGCCGCGCTACAGCCTCCCCAAAAGCATCCTAACCCTCTTTATTATACATATTATATTTAATTAAATTTAATGTTAATAAGAATAAATTAAAACTTTTAAGATGTAATTAAAGTTAAAGCTCTAAGGTAACGGTATAATAAGGATACCCTTCAGAAACTTCAAACAGTTTTTCCTTTACTTTACTACTGAATTTTAAGTCGTCTTACATTCTCTTTGGGAATTTGAATATCTGTAATCATCTCAGGTCGGATTTAAGAGATAAGACGGACCTGAGGGAACAATTAACTTAACAGTATATACACGTTCTACAAAAGTTTTATGTAATGTCGGCCGTACTGAATTTAAAATTCAAATTATATTTTATTCAAGTTGGTTTTAACAATCAATCTCAAATGTCAAAAGTGAATATTTTAAGGGCGCGTTTACGTATTTGACGAAAAATAGATGTATTTCGATCTAATTTCCGACAAAATCAAAGTAAATTAAATGGAACTTTTAATTACTATGAATAGATCAAGCCTTTATCTTTAATAACGCTGTAAAAAATATGAAATTTTCTTATTATTTTTATAGTAAAACCGATTTTCCGGAGCCTCTTCACACCAAATTAACGATATCGAGCTGAGTTTAGGTAGCCTTTTAAACTATTTCTTACGTGATATCAATTTAAAAAAATACCTCTAATAGTAAGACATGTTCAACTCAAACCCTAGGAAGAGATATTTATAATAATACGACACATTAGCTCAGAAAAAATAAATATCAAATGTATCTTTTTCACATATTTTGCTTCTAAAGTTGTACCTTAAGCTGTTGCATTAAGGCCTATTTTGTTTGATGACTGCCATGATTTATTGTTTAAAATTTTCTAGTAAAATATTAGTCGGCGCTGAGACGCCTTCGTGAGTGGACGCTATGTCGCTTGTAAGCAGGAGGTTATATTAAATAAGATCGCTAAAATATAATATTATATAGAAAAAATTGACTATAACTACAACTCTTGATACTTTATTTTAAGGATAATTTGATAAATATTTTCTTTTTTTTTTTAGAGATTAAAAATTCTAATTCGTCTTATACTTATTGCTCAGACCTTAAGGTATACATCCCTGACTGCTAGTGGAAGTCTCGGATGATTGTAGTTTTTTTGCCGTGTTTGGGCTCGTTACTATGAGACCTTAACACCGAACTTGTTGGAGTGACCTGAAGGTCTACTCCGATGACTGATACAGGATCTGCAGCATGAGTAGGGTTATGTGTGCCGTGTTTGGGCTCTATTTGTTAGGTACGTAGAGACCTTACGTCCGAACTTGTTGGAGTGATCTAAAGGTCTACTTCGATGACTGATACAGGATCTGCAGCATGAATAGGGTTATGTGTGCCGTGTTTGGGCTCTATTTGTTAGGTACGGTGAGACCTTACCTCCGAACTTGTTGGAGTAACCTGAAGGTGTACTCCGATGACTGATACAGGATCTGCAGCACGAGTAGGGTTATGTGTGCCGTGTTTAGGCTCTATTTGTTAGGTATGGTGAGACCTTACGTCCGAACTGGTTGGAGTGATCTGAAGGTCTACTTCGATGACTGATACAGGATCTGCAGCACGAGTAGGGTTATGTGTGCCGTGTTTGGGCTCTATTTGTTAGGTACGGTGAGACCTTACGTCCGAACTTGTTGGAGTGATCTGAAGGTCTACTTCGATGACTGCTACAGGATCTGCAGCATGAGTAGGGTTATGTGTACCGTGTTTGGGCTCTATTTGTTAGGTACGGTGAGACTTTACCTCCGAACTTGTTGGAGTGACCTGAAGGTGTACTCCGATGGCTGATACAGGATCTGCAGCACGAGTAGGGTTATGTGTGCCGTGTTTGGGCTCTATTTGTTAGGTATGGTGAAACCTTACGTCCGAACTGGTTGGAGTGATCTGAAGGTCTACTTCGATGACTGATACAGGATCTGCAGCACGAGTAGGGATATGTGTGCCGTGTTTGGGCTCTATTTGTTAGGTACGGTGAGACCTTACGTCCGAACTGGTTGGAGTGATCTGAAGGTCTACTTCGATGACTGATACAGGATCTGCAGCACGAGTAGGGTTATGTGTGCCGTGTTTGGGCTCTATTTGTTAGGTACGGTAAGACCTTACGTCCGAACTTGTTGGAGTGATCTAAAGGTGTACTCCGATGACTGATACAGGATCTGTAGCACAAGTAGGGCTATGTTTGTCGTGTTTGGGCTTGTTTTATTAGATATGATGAGACCTTACCTCCGAACTTGTTGGAGTGACCTGAAGGTGTACTCCGATGGCTGATACAGGATCTGCAGCACGAGTAGGGTTATGTGTGCCGTGTTTGGGCTCTATTTGTTAGGTATGGTGAAACCTTACGTCCGAACTGGTTGGAGTGATCTGAAGGTCTACTTCGATGACTGATACAGGATCTGCAGCACGAGTAGGGATATGTGTGCCGTGTTTGGGCTCTATTTGTTAGGTACGGTGAGACCTTAATAATCCTTCTCATACTGCAGATCCTGTAGCAGTCATCGAAGTAGACCTTCAGATCACTCCAACAAGTTCGGACGTAAGGTCTCACCGTACCTAACAAATAGATTCCAAACACGGCACACATAACCCTACTCATGCTGCAGATCCTGTATCAGTCATCGAAGTAGACCTTCAGATCATTCCAATAATTCGGATGGTAAGGTCTCATTGTAACTTACTAAACGATCACAAGCACGGCACACATAGCCCTACTCATCTTGCAGTTACAGTAGCAGTTGTCGAAAAACATCATCAGATAACTCCATCATGCTCAGGGGTAGTATCTTATTAATTTTTTTTATTGACGACAATAAAAAAATATTCATATAAAACATTTTTATTACCTATAAATAACCTTTAAATAAAAATAATACAAATAAGGAAAAAAATAGTTTTTACAATATTTATGTACACAAAGTATACAAAACAAATATGACTATTTATTACTTACTAACATTACAACGTATAAAATATACCCACAAAAAAATTAAACATTTAAAGTCTCAAAATTAGTTTACCGTTCATTATTCCCGCCGATCACAGTCGTGCGCTTGTGTGATCGTTTCGTGTGAATGTAGTGGTGCGATTCGCTACCTATCTATTTTGCAAACGCGTCCTTAAGTAAAGTCTGTTTGAAATGTGTCTTTTAGTTAAAAGACTATACCTAATCAACTAGAGATACAACTTCACTTTGCTCTGTTTATCTTAATTATTTTGAAAATCTTACACTAGAAATAATTTAATTACTTACATCTCAATAAAATTTATTAAACTTTAAACAGCAATAAAGTTTGTAACCCCAAAAAAAAAAAGAATATCGACTTCTAAACTAAAAAGCTAAAAATGTGTCCTTAAATATATGAAGGTTTTGTTTTGTTTTTATAAAATACTTTGTGTCTATATAGACAAAAGACACTAAGTCCGTATAATTGTTTTAGACGTAATTTCAATCTGTACTGTTGTAATAAGCATAACGATGGAATGGAAAATTTAATATCATTTCTTTGCTCCAACGAAATTCCCGGCACTAAAATTCCAAATGATATTAATAATGAAGGGAAATTGAAAACCTTCTTCAACGTCTTGTATTTGTATTTCTTATGAATTATCAATACCATTTTAGTATCAGTAGTAGTAGAGCCATACTCCTCCCAGGACAAGTGGGCTGGATTGATCAGAGAAGTACTACCCTCTCGCAGAAAATAATAAAGAAATAAACGCTACACATTCGACGGCCTCCATTAGGATAATTATATCCTGTATCGGGGTTCCGGAAACATACACAATGACAAAGACAAACACACACCCAGACCGGAAAAAATGTCTGTATGATCAATACAAACATCTGCTCCGAGTGGGAGTCGAACCCGGGACTTGTGGTGCTTTAGGTAGATTCGCTACCACTACGCCACAACGTCGTCATTGTCTCCTCTTCATCGTCTAAGCGTAAAGTAGGAGTATCAATACTGTTGTGTTTCGTGCAATGCGTGAGCACCGGAAGCCCAACCTCCCACCCCCTCTGTACCCTTCCTTTTCCCTTCTCATCCCCTCCCTCCTATCCCGTGAGTTTAAAGGCGTCGGGATGTGACGACCCCATCGCCCGCTGTTGGGATAACCTCTGTCACAACAGAGATTATTCCACCAGTGCAATCAGTCACACTGGTGGTAGGTCTTTGTTGCAAGAGACCGGCTAGGTACCACCGCAGTGACCAATATTCTGCCGCCAAATAGTAGTGCTTAGGCACTACTGTGTTCCGGTTTGAAGGGCATTGTACGCTAGTGAAATTACTGGGCGAACGAGATTTAAGACCTAATATCTCGAGGTTGCCAACGCGTGATTGGCACCTACTAATGGTGCTGCAAGTGCTCATAGGCTACGGCAACCACTTACCATCAGGTGGGCCGTATGCTTGTTTGCCAACTTCTAACATAAAAAAAGCAACGTGCACGTGACACTTCAAGTATCGCCAGCATTATTATGTTATGGTGACTGCTTAACATCAAGCGGAACGTATACTTCTTTGCCAACCGTCATGAAATATAAAAATAACGACAGAATTAAACAGCGATTGCTCTTTGATTTTATAATTTTTATTTTTTTTTCAATTGGAAAGGTTGTTTACAAAGTGTTTTTCATTCAATGTTTTCTTCTTCTTATCGAGTGGTTTGTGGCCAGCCTAGTGTCAAGAGTTGTTCAGGTCGCTCGTATACACCGATTTGACATATCCTACAAATTGATCAGCTGGGACCGACATTTTACGTGTCCTCCGAAGCACGGAGACGCTCGGTTGAAATACCACTATGCGATCACCCATCTAGTGACTGACCGCACCTAAAGTTGCTTTACCCACCGATCGTTTACCGACCAGTGAGCACCCCCAGCTACGAGCTTCTTATAAACTACTATTCAATGTTAGACGCGGATGACAAGTACATATTGTATACGATCAACAATGTATTTTCTTAGGGTCCAAAGTAGTAGACGCCTAGAAACCTTTTGGTTCCTACATTATAATATAGATGAGAAAACGCATCTTGGTAGGCAATCTCCAATTGCTCGTATTTGTGCTAAATATAACAAAATATCACAATCTATACCTGGCGTCGACATATTCCATGATTCTCTTATTGTTTTTAAAAAGAAGCTCACTGACTATCTCTCAGTGAGAAATTATTCTAATAATTAATAATAGTTACGTAGGTTTAATTTATATTTATAGTTTTTAGTCCGTTTTGGGCAATTTGCATGTTAATTGGTCAATGTTAGGTACACTTGTTATTGATGTACATATCAGTGAGTGTGACATGTTTTAAGTGTTATATCAAATTGTTATATATGTATATTGTTAGTGTGCTTGTTAAATAAATAAATAAATAAATAAATAAAATGTGTTACATAAATCAAAAGTAACAACCTATAAAAAACAAACCGTAACTTTTTATTTGACAGTTAATATATTTTTTGCCTTCACTTCTGGTAATAGGGCAGCATATTTCATTCGCCAAGGGCGCGAAGAAAATTACATTTATAAAAATATTCCTGGACCGGCTTTTAAGCAAATTAGTTCAAAACCTCATACAAAAATATTCAATACTAGCTGCGCTGTGACTGGCTTTGTGTACCGATTTTTCTTTAGTGCACGGAACCTCAATTTCTTTTCTACAATATAAGTAAAAATGTTGTAAAGAGTAACCTAGGCTAGGTTTCTTATTTTAGCATTAGTTATCTGTCAGTGAAACTGTCGTTAAAATACGTTACGAAGCCTCAATAGCTCAGTGGTAGAAGGGCTAACTTCACTCCGCTAACCCGAGAGTCGCGAGTTAGCTCCTGACTCACTTGGGTTATTGTCGTAGCCAGTCCTAGCGCAAGCTTCGAGCTTATTTATAGAGGCAATAGGAATATTAGTAATGCATTGAAAAAGCATTTGCTAATATTCTTTTTTAAAAAACCTGGCCAGACGTTCCAGAGATTATCCGGAACAAACAGACAGACAATCTTCAAAAGTTGATTTTTATTTATATTACTTCCATTTTCATTTAGTGAAAAGCTGTTAATTTGGAATTACAATTTACTTAGAGGCGTCGGGATGTGACGACCCCATCGCCCGCTGTTGGGATAACCTCTGTCACAACAGATTTTATTCCACCAGTGCAATCAGTCACACTGGTGGTAGGTCTTTTGTTGCAAGAGGCGGGCTAGCTAGGTACCACCGCAGTGTCCAATATTCTGCCGCCAAATAGTAGTGCTTAGGCACTACTGTGTTCCGGTTTGAAGGGCATTGTACGCTAGTGAAATTACTGGGCGAACGAGATTTAAGAACTAATATCTCGAAGTTGGCAACGCGTGAGTGGCACCTACTAATGGTGCTGCAAGCGCTCATAGGCTACGGCAACCACTTACCATCAGGTGGGCCGTATGCTTGTTTGCCAACTTCTAACATAAAAAAAAAAAAATCTTAATTTTATTTATTTATATAGATTAGAAATATTAGGATGGTGATCCTGGTGGTTCTGCGAAAAGAAAATAATATCCATTACCTTCCAAGTTTTTCCAACCCCAATCAATGCCAAATTATAAAACGGAAATTTAATTAATTAATTTGATATCCCGAGCCTTATTAGTATTCATCTTTCATTCGCTTTTTATTAGCCTTATTAAATAAGGATTTTAATTAATTTTGTTTCTCATAAGCCTGACATCTCGATCCAAGTTTGATTTAATTTATTTTGACGAAATTGTGGCGCAGAGGTAGTGAACCTGCCGTAAACGCCACAGGTCGCGGGTTCGATCGCCGCTCGGAGCATATTTGCAGTGACAATGTAAGCATATTTTCCGGTCTCGGTGTATTTGTCCTTGTCCCTGTACGTTTCCGGACACCTACAAATGAATAATAATACAGCTTTATTGCATTCATGATCACATATAAATAAAATAAAAAATATGGCCAAAAAAGGTTAACATTATTATTTTTACACTTTAATTCCCAATAAATTTTTGTAAAAGGTTAACGTTAATTAATTATTGTAAAACACTGCAAATGGAAACGAGCTCAGCTTAATCCTGTTGCTTACAAAGTTTCAGCGCTGATTTTCAACTCGATCCATCCAAGATACATTGAAAAAATAACACGGTGCCGTGAGCCACCTCTCATTAACTTTAGTGTTATTTTATGAATAGTGTTGCAAGTACTCATAGGCTACGACGACCGGTTACAACTAGATGAACCGTACATTTGTTTGCTAACGTAGTGACATACAAAAATACAGCATTTTACGTAACAAAATGTTACATATTAAAAAATAACATGAAACTTGATTCCGTTCGTATTTACTTATGTAAGAGTGTATAGTAGTATTTAATTTAAAGATCAACGGAATATTAAAGTACCGAAAGCGTTATTTATAATACTTCGTACCTCGAAATGATTGCAGAAAAGTATTAATATTACGCGAATATTATAAAGTTAATTTAAACCTACTTTACCGCAAGACGTAGCGGTTCTGTCACTTTAAAAAATCGCGAATTTTAATATTAGGTCCGTTAATATTTACGGTACTGTATAAATTTATCTTTCTATTATTTTACCAGGGTCTGCTTATTACTCACAGAGATTACCATCTTTCCTCTCATATTTTCAACCCTTTAGGAGTGAACCTGTAACTCATAGGATAAGAGAAAATGACCGTCTCAGGTTTAACGTTTATTGGTAACTCAACGGTAGAAGGGTCGAATCCGCTCCGTTAGTGTGCGAGAGTCGCGAGGTCGGTCCTGACTCCCTTGGTCTATTGTCGCACCCACTGCTAGCGCAAGCTTCAAGCTTATTTTGAGTGGCAAGAGGAATATTAGTAATGCATTGAAAAAGCAATGCTAATATTCTTTTAAAAAAAGAAACAAAATATGTTTGACTGATAATGAATACGGATATCTACTTCGATCTCCTGATCTCGGCGTTAAAGCAAATTCTCTGTCATACCATCTTCTGCGTCAGCCAGGAGCGGGTCACAATGCTTGCCCAACATAACCTGGTTCTCTTACCCAGTCAGGTATCAGGTAGCAAGTTTTATTGCCGTCAACAAATCTATATGACGAAGTTCCCTGGAAATATTGTTTTTAAAAATAATGACGAATTCATTATTATGGTCATTATCCATTTATTACAATAACAAACGATTTCTTCCACAATCAGTTTTATTTGATTAGAATAACTGAACGTAGAGAGTAACAAACTGTTCGGCTACTCAAGTCGGAATGCCTCAGGCGGCAACGACCTCGTATTTATACTAGAGTCGAGAGTGGGGTAGCCTATTCACAAAAATCTCTCTACCTTCACACTTTACAACTATTATGACAACACAAAAATGTACTAACTTATATAACCTAAATTAACATAACCCTGTTTTATGTAATTAAATAGTAGTTGCGCCGATATATATATATTTTTTATTCTCCGTCATGATCATAGCAACATAAAATCAAATAGACATTCAAATATATAAATTGGATTTCCACAACTTATTTCATTACCTGTTTCCTGTAGAGCTTAAGGCTGGTTCGCTACCGCATTGTTTATACATGCAGTAGGTACTTTTCAAACGTCGTCCAAGCCAGGTCTCATTTTAATTTAGAGTTATAGTAATATTATATCATGGATGTTAATCTGAAATAAATTTATTATTATTAACGACAAACTAATACAAATTATCAGTATAAAAGTATTACAATTATGTTACTCTCCAAGCTTCAAATTCAGTTCAACTTTTTAATAGTGAATAGTTAAAATATGAAAATTTGACACCGTTGTGGCGTTGTGGGTAGCGAGTCTGCCTTTAGTCTCGACGGTTGCGGGTTCGATTCCCGCTCGGGCAGATGTTTGTTAAATTTCTGTCTCGGCCTGGGCGTTTGTCTGTGGGTCTCCCCACCGTGCCGCGGTGACCACGTTAAGCTGTCGGCCCCGGTTATTATCAATAACATCTGATAATAATCGTTAATTCTTGATAAGTAAATTGCTCTTATCCAATGAGTTACTGGTTCACCCTTAGGGTTGTGGAGGTCAAATGGCAATCGCTCCGTGTAAAAACTAGTAACCTGTCAAATCCGGATAAGAGTAATTAGCAGACCCTGGGTACATAAAATACCGGGAATAATGCTAGGATGAAGAAGTTAACATATGAAAATTTAGTTTCAAACATTCAAGTAGTTCTACTACCACAATGTATTATTTCTATATTGTTCCTCATCAGTTGTTGAAGCCGTTACTGGAACTTTACAGCCACTACGCTATAATGCAACCTCATTTCACTCGTTCTCGTTACTTCAACAATGTAAATATACCTCTAAACAATAATATATTGTATTGTAATGTTTTAATTCATTGCTAACCGACTTCAAAAAAAGGAGCAGGTTCTCAATTCGACCTTTGTTTTTTAGGATTGTTACCACATAATCTTCGACTGGGTGAACCGATTTTGATAATTATTTTTTTATTTGAAAGCTGGTGCATTACGTGTGGCCCTATTTCAAATTTAATCCAGTTCTGGCAATGGCATCCATGAGAAAACCACATAAGTCTTAAATTTGCATTAATAATTCAGTACCATATTTGGTGATATTTTACATAGCACCGACTTCGGTTATAGACATTATTCATTTTTTTCTTTTTAGTTTTGAAGTCGGTATTTTTTTCTAAAAATTATTGTAAAACATTACTACAACACAACATAGAATTCATGAGGGAAAATCACAGCTCGATCCTAGTGCTTGATAAGAATATAACGTTCTATTCTTGTTTCTAATATTTTAAATTAGTATTTACTGTAGTTAATATATTAAAAAGCTTATTATCAGTTCCCATGTGTAATACACGTAATTAAGATGCTTAGAGCGACAAGATGATAATCTTTTAAGATAAATCCTCTCAAAATCCTTTCGTGTTAGTAGACGTTAATCTACGAAAAACGACGAACCTATTTCATGATGTTTTTTTGTAAATCGGTTTTCTCGATTCCAGCTTGAAATAAAAGGTAGCTTAGTACTAGATAGGTGGCAATGTTTATAAGTATCTTTTGTTTAATTTGGACGACGTTGTGGCGTAGAAGTAGCGAACCTGCTATAAGCGCTACAGGCAGCGGGTTCGATGCCCGCTCGGACCAGATGTTTTCATTGATCTTACAAATATCTGTTTCGATCTGGGTGTGTTTGTCCATGTCCTTGCGTATGTCTCCGGACCCCGACACAGAATATCACTATCTTTATGGAGGCCGTTGTTTCTTAAGTATAGTTTTAAGTGTGTAATTTAGTTTAAAACAATGGGGCCGACATGCAGTGGCGAATTTACAAATTTTCAATGTATAGGCTGTAAGGTTTTTGCCGCCCTTGCTGGACTTGGCTTGGCGAACTAGCTGTTTTACTCTGGAATACTGAATATGGAAGTTTTCTGCTCGAACAAGGGAGAGGGGAAGGTCATCAGAAAATTTGATGCAGATTTCTACCTGTAAAACAGTAGAAAACCGTCATGCAGAAATCATTTTGATTTTTATGAGGTAGTAAAAAAAAATAATCGGCCCCAAATTTGCTGTACCAAAAATCTGCCGCCCTATACTTAAAACTACTCAGTCTGTTGGTAAATCCGGCACTAGACATGTAGGCTTCCTATAAAGGCCGTTCAAAATACTAGAAAAAAAAAGTCACCGCGGACGAAGTCGCGGTCAGATGCTAGTCATACCATAAAACTAGTAACAGACTTGGTTACAGTTTTTATGCGACTGTAAAACTTTGTAACAATCTTATCTTGGAAGCTATAAATATGAAGGGGTACGAAATATTCCGAAAATAGGGCAACTATATCGTATCGCGGTATTAAAAACTAACACAGTGGCTACAAAACGGCTTCTATCAGTTAGAACATCGCTCCCGGTTGTTTAACTTCAGTCTTGTGGACGTTCTTAGGTCGCGTACACAATGTCTTAATACTAAAATAATCTGTAGATTTTTTGTTATAGTTTTATATTCACTATTTTCAAAAAAGGAAGCTTATGTTGTTATTAAGTGCTTTGTCATTCATGAAAATGTTTTTTTAAGATATAAGAAATGGTTTTTCAAGGAATTACTAATATTCCTATTGCCCCTCCAAATAAGCTCGAAGCTTGCGCTAGGAGTGGGTACAACAATAGCCCAAGGGTGTCAGGATCGAACCCTCGACTCTCGCGTTAACGGAGCGAAGTCGGCCCTTCTACCGTAGAGCTATTGAGGCTTATTTTCTTCTTTAAAAGACACAAACAATAAATTTAGGTTCAGTACATTTTTTATAATAATCTATAGTGCTATTTAGAAAGAAACAGAGACCGTAAAATATTTATAATTTTATTTAAAAACTTCAAATCTCTGTCGAGACAAAAAAAGTTATACGAAACAGTAATAAACGGTAAAGTACCGTTGTTGTTCGTAAAAGTTCATTGCAAAGAGTATAAAGTATTGCTCTTTACAGTCCAGCAACAATTTCACGTGACAACACCCTAAAGGCAATAAGTAAAACAGATTTACATCAACTTTGAACCTACAAAATATTTGTTGAATTTTTTATTGCGTTAATTTAAAAGCATTAAGAAATTTTATTAGACATTTTTTTATTGTTTTGTGGTTGTGTTTGTCATTGAACCATTTCCTATAACCGCAATAACTTTTATTATATCTATATCACAGGTGGTTCGCGATTTAACATTGCTCGTAGTAATATTGCAGTGCATAGGCAATATATGTTCTATATTACCCTTCAGCTACCGGATTGTTAATAAACACAATATGGTGCTGTTGTATGGAAGTGGTTCTGTTTATGCAATATCTTTTTGCTTGGACGAATTTTGAACAAGAAAAAATTTTTTTTAGTTGTCAATAGAAAAAAATTAGCAGTCAAGTGCGTTGTGTGTGTGTGCACGCACCCATACGCACAGCGCACACGCACAAGTGAACGCACAACGCACAAGTGAACGCACAACGCACAAGTGAAACTAAAAGGTTCCGCAGTTGGTTATGAAGAATCTTAAGGCCTTTAAAAATAAAGAATTAAAATCGACTGCAGAAATAAGTTG
Organism: Hestina assimilis; assembly: GCA_023373885.1. Classification (NCBI taxonomy): domain Eukaryota; kingdom Metazoa; phylum Arthropoda; class Insecta; order Lepidoptera; family Nymphalidae; genus Hestina; species Hestina assimilis. The sequence goes on along the minus strand of CM041762.1, from coordinate 5,099,601 downwards.
GTAATTTCATAGTAATTATTAAAATATATATGAAAAACAAAGTTATGGGAAAACTTACATATATATCTCCTAAATTTGTAGACCGATCTTCTTCAAATTAAATGTGGTTGAAATTTTATTTGACGTTCTATAAGCTTTTTTACAATTTTAAATTAATAATTTTTTTCAGAATTTTAAATCCCATAGTTCAAAAGTTAGAGGGAGGGAAAACACAAATTTTATGAGATATCTCACACGTTGACATGTATTGAAATATTTTTTTTCAACACTTAGTTACATGTATGGACTGGCTACCTTTAACTCTTTTATATTTTTAAATGTCATTACAAAATCGTTATGCGGTTCATAGAACACACCTATTTAGTAAATTTCGTATAGATAGAGCCAATGGTCTCTGAGTAAAATGACCGTGACATTCGGACGGACGGACAGACGGATAGACGGACATGACGAAACTAACCCTAAAAACCGATCAAGTGGTTGTCGGACTTCGAGATAAATGTAATAAATATCAAGTTTCTTGTATATAAATTTTGAAATATAATTGGTTTTTATTATTGTACGATTAATGTAAATACACAATCTATGAAAATAGCAACTATTTATCTCTTAAAGTTCATAAGATACACTAAAACATAAAAAATATATTCTTTAAATTAAAATACTTAAATTTCTTGTGGTATTTTTTGTTGTAGCGGCAACAGAATACATACCTGTTCTATGAATATTTTAACTCTTTTCCTATTACGGTTCCTGATGTGCACCTCGCTGAGAGAGGGATGGCAGCGGAGGCTTAGTTATAGGCTTAGTTATAGTTGGGATAGTCTCTGTCACAGCAGAGATTATTCCACCAGTGCAATCAGTCACACTGGTTGTGGTCTTATGTTGCAAGAGACCGGCTAGGTAGGTACCAGCGCAGTGTCAAATATCCTGCCGCCAAATAATAGTGCTTAGGTATTACTGTGTTCTGGTTTGAAGAGCACTATAGGCTAGTGAAATTACTGGGCAGAGGAGATTTAAGAATGAGGTGGTGGGCAATGCGTGAGTGGCTCCTACTAATGATGGTGCAAGCGCTCATAGGCTACGGCAACCACTTACCATCAGATAGACCGTATGCTTGTTTGCCAAATTGTAACATAAAAAAAAACTATACGAGTATTTACCCAGGGTCTGCTTATTACTCTTGTCTGGATTTGACAGGTTACTATTTATATTATACCACTGTAACTATAAGGGCGAACCAGTAACTCATTGGACAAGAGCAATTCACTTATCATGAGTTAATGATTATTAGCAGATGTTATGTGATAACAACCGGACCACCGCCCAGACCGAAACACATATATTTTTTTAAGATCAATGCTAACATCTGCCCGAGCGGGAATCAAACCCGCAACCGTCGAGGAAAAGGCTGACTAGCTAACCACAACGCCACAACGGTGTCAACTTAATGCACTATCATCTTTGATTTTATTGATAGAACATTGACTCGCAGTTGATCATGAAATATATATTTGTATTTAGTAATGCACATACAGAAATGATCTCTAGTATGTGTGTATTTCAAAACTGTTCACTGATTTTTCAATACAGAATTTGATGTTAATATGTACTTAATAATTTCCTAATCTGTTTTATCCTCAGCATCCACATTTACTGTAATCCGATAAGCGTAAAGTACTAAAGCTTCTTATGAACATTTCATTCTAGACGAGATGGTATTTATATGTTATATTCAAGTGAATTGATAAAATTTCATAATATTTTCATGCGTAATTGACACCGTTGTGGCGTCTTGGTAGAGAGTTCGCCTTTAGCCTCGACAGTTGCTGGTTCGATACCCGCTCGGGCAGATTGTATTGATTTTACAAATATCTGTTTCAGTCTGGGCGTTTGTCCTTGTGGGTCTCCCTTTCGTACCTCGGGCAGCACGTAAAGCTGTCGCACTCGGTTGTTATAACATAACATCTGATAATAATTGTTAACTCTTGATAAATAATTTGCTCTTATCCAATAGGTTACTGGTTTGTCCTTAGGGCTGCGGAGGTCAGATGGCAATTGCTCTGTGTTAAAACCAGTAACCGGATAAATCCGGATAAAATAGGCATGAGTAATAAGCAGACGCTGGGTAGATAAAATACCGGGAAAATTTTAGGAAGAGTAAGATCCTACTAACGTAATAAATGTAATGAGCCTCAATAGCTCAACGGTAGAAGGGCCGACTTCGCTCTGTTAACGCGAAAGACAGTGGTTCGATACTGACCCCTATTGTCGCACCCATTCCTAGCGCAAGCTTCGAGCTTATTTAGAGGGCCAATAGGAATATAAAAACATTGCCAATATTCTTTAAAAAAGTGAAAGTTTGTGAGGATAGATGCTTGATACTCTTTGACTCAAAAACTACTGAACAGATTTGAATGAAATTTAGTACACACATAGCTCATTACCTGGATTAACATATAAGATACTTTTATCCCGGAAAAATGTTGGGTTTTCTTCCATACATACAAAATGTCAAAGACTCGCTGGTACTGGACTTCAAAAATTCAACATCAACGTAACGAAACGAAGTTAGTCACAAGCTTGCACCATAACCGAATAAAGTTAGTAAATACAACATATTATTGTGTAGAAGTATATTTACATTGTTGAAGTAACGAGAATGAGTCAAATGGAGTTGCATTATAGCGTAGTGGCTGTAAAGTTCTAGTAACGTCTTCAACAACTGATGAGGAGATACATTGTTGACAGAATACATATTATATTAGTAAAATATTACTTCATGTAGACAAAGTATTTTTTTATCAGAAAAATTCAAACACAAGATTTTCTTTACTAAGCTTGGGTACTACCATGGACTCTATTGCGATTCGAATGACGACCTAAAGTGAGATGGATCGCTATTTCGTACCATGACATATATAATTTTTAAATAAATAAATAAACGCTGCACACTCAACGGCCCCCATTTGGATAGTAATACCCTGTGTCGGGGTCCGAAACATTCACAATGACAAGGACAAAAACACCCAGACCGGAAAATATGCTTGCATGGTCAATACAAACATATTATGCTCCGAGTGGGAATCGAAGCCTGTGGCTTTTAAGGCAGGTTCGCTACCGCTGCGCCACAACGTCGTCAATATATACGTCATGACATACATATTTATACGTCACGCTCATATAGAATCTGAATCGTTTTACTACCTGACTACTGAATTGGATCGCAATGGAATTGTTACTAAAAGTTAATGGTAAATCCCCTGCGGGCTTACCATTAACTGTTATTGCGATTCAAATGTCGTCTAATTTGAAAAATATTATGACATATTTTTTGTCGCTATTAGAGTTAGAAGTCCCCTGGGGGCTTACCATTAATTACAATACAGGTATTAATAGACACACTACAATAATAATGATTTCCACAACGCCAGACCTCACCAAAAGTTTTATCTCTACATATTACAAAACGAACGTTTTATCCTTCGACGCGTCGGTCTGTCTATCTATTCGCGATAAACTCAAAAACTACGGCACCGATTTTCATGCCGTTTTCACCAATGGATAGAGTGGTTCTCGAGGAAGGTGTTTGTATATAATTTGTCAAGTGTTTGTATACCTTTTATAATATGTAAATTTGTATCAGGGAACACATAGTTTCTCATTACAAATATTACTCACACGGGCGTAGCCACGGGCAGATTCCAGTAAATAAATATAACAGCCCCATCACTTTGACGTATATTATACACATAAATTGTATGAAGGGCAATGAAAAAATTTGCCTTTTAAATGACTGAATATTAATAAATTTAAATTTGGTTTACGGTTGTGATTATAAAAATAAAAACAGGCAGGTTCACTTAACAGGGACCTATACAATTTTAGGTAAGAACTGAAATTATAATGGATTACATTTTCATTTTTTTTTACCCGGATCGCATCAACATTTTAGGATCCCTATTCCAACATTTTTAATATACAATATGAACCTTTTTATAAACTTTTTTATAAACCTGAGGCTTTTAACTAAAATGTATTAAAAGTCAGTCCAGGAATGTTTTTGCGAATGTCATTTTTTTTACGCCCGCCAAATGAAATATGCCGCCCTATTACCACAAACATCATCAAAAAAATATTTACTGTCAAATGAAAAGTTAATTTTTTTATAGCTTATGTTTTTATTCATACCCAACTACATTATATATAATATAAAAATATCCTTATATATATATATATATATAATTCTACTGTACGTGTGTATATCACTGAACTCCTCCTAAGCGACTGGACCGATTTTGATGTTTTTTTTGTATATTCCGGTGGATCCGAGAATGGTTTAGATTAACAATAGGACCCAGTAGGAGGTGCTGCTATAGGGTCTCACTTTTTTCATTTTCGTGGCAGGACAACGTCTGCCGGGTAGTGTAATAAAAAACCAAAAAGAATCAATCCCTGGGAGATCACTACTTACAAAATACATTGTTGGTCGTATTATTATCATACTTTAAGTGAATGAAAACGAAAATTTCATAAAGGTCTTAAAGCTGTTAAGAGTGGCGGCAATCTCAAAACTTATGGGTCATTTTCCACTATTGCGTTAATTGGTCAAAATTTTAAGGTTCAAGGACTTCAAACTCTGGTAACCATGGGAAAATTTCTATAAATTTTGTAACTAACATATGAGCCCATTTAACTAAAATAGACTTTTCAAAATGAGACCCCGGACTTTGAAGCGGACGCTCCGAACGCAATCGGGTGATGAGGCTTTTCAAAAAGGCTTTTCCCAAAACATTCGCGTTCAACTTATAAATTTGAATTGATTGTTAAAACCAACTTAAATAAAGTACAATTTGAAATTTAAATTCAGTTTGCCGACATTACATAAAACTTTTGTAAAACGTGTACATACTGCTAAGTTGATTGTTCCCTGAGGTTCATCTTATCCTGATTAAATCCGACCTGAGATGATTACAGAAATTCAAATTCCCAAAGAGAACGAAAGACGACTTAAAATTCAGTAGTAAAGTAAAAGGAAAAAGTGTTTGAAGTCTGAAGAGTATCTTTATAATGCTTTTACCTAAGATCTTTTAGTTTAATTACACCCAAAAAAAGGATTTAATTTTTCTTTTTTACATAAGATTTAATTAATTATCACAGTGCCTTTTCCGAGGCCACACTACCATTTTTGTGACTTCCGAACCTAATATCTCAAACAACTACAGAATTAATCAAAAAAGTTAAAATCAAACCTCCTGATTATATTAAAATACCTCTCCAACGGTACCTGAACTTTCAGGCAACCTTTTGCCTAACGCTGAATGTTTTTTCAACCTTGAGTTACATGTATGGACTTCTACCCTTAATTTCTAGCCCCGACGGTGGCGCGTTCGATTGATGCCCAGACTGAAATAGATGATCCGCCCGTGTATGTTTGTATTTATCTGAAAACACTGATGTCTCCAAAGACATTTGTTTCAGTGAGGGTGTTTGGTCTTGTGGGTCTACCTACCGTTCCTCGGAGAGCACGTTAAACTATCCCAGTTGCAATCACATAGCATTTGATAAGAATTATTTAATTGATAGGTTATTTGCTCTTATGAGGTCACATGACAATCGGTCTGTGTAAAAATTAGTAACCGGTCAAATCCAGATAATCGTAATAAGCAGACCCTAGATAAATACTCGTATAATACCGGGAATAATGCTAGGAAAGAGATGTTTGTATTGATCATACAGGAATATCTCAAACAATTACCACGACCCAGGATACTGAACTACTAAACAGATAATTATCCCGTCTTAACAGTGTAGAGTTTATTTATTTCATAAATGTACTTTTTTTAATCTTTTCCTTTTTATAATTACGTGTTGAAAACTTTTTTTTATTATCTAGTTTTTCTATTTGATCAAAACAACGTGTTTCGATAACAGGAAAAGTTGCATTAGAAATTTAATTTACTAAACCTTTTAGCGCTTTTAAAATATTAACGTATTCCGTGTAACCGTAAAAGAGTTCCGTTGTAAATATTATAATAAATAAATCTTATATATAAAATTCTCGTGTCACAATGTTAGTTACCACACTCCTCTGAAACGGTTCGACCGATTTTGATGAATTTTGTGTGCATATCGGGTAGGTATGAGAATCGGTCAACATCTATTTTTTATACTCCTAAGTGATAATGGGCGAACCCACATTTTTATTTATGATTTTTGGACAGAATTTTTATTTAAATTTTTTTTTATGTGGCATTAAAAATACATACAACCCTAAATTATCACCCTTCTAACATCAACATTTTTTAATAGCGATATTAGTAATGCAATAATTTTCACCAGTATCACTTCTGTTCACAATTAGACTCAGTTAGGAGCGCTGCTATTAAATATGTATAATTCACAATAAATATATAATCTAAAAAATATATAATACAAGATGATATTGTAATAGATACAAATCTACAGAAAGAAGTAAAACTAAATAAAACAATAGTACAAAACACTTACCTGCTTCGCAGCAAAGCAGAATACATGCAAAACTAAAAGTAACATCAATATGAAACTAACTCAAAAAGATTCATTGCTAAAAGTAATAAAGCAGTAATACATACATGGGTTCACACACGTTTGATAAACGACCCTTTCTACAAACTTTATGCGGAACATTTACTAGGAAAATCAAGACAACGCTACTTTTATCGAAACTTTTGGATACTCAAGCGTGTATCTCGTTTTCCTTAGCACATCATAAAGCGTTTTTCTGTGCAAACTAATTTGATACCACTATGTTCAATGGATAATAGCAATTAAACTCTCTTAAGCTTTATGGGTGGTAAAGCGTTTTTCTATGCATACTAATTTGATACCACTGTGTTCAATGGATAATAGCAATTAAACTCTCTTAAGCTTTATGGGTGGTAAAACGTTTTTCTGTGCATACTAATTTGATACAACTGTGTTCATTGGATAATAGCAACAAAACTCTTACAATTTACTCGTGGCAGACCTTTTATTGCAAAATATATACTCAACCAATATTGAAGTGTGTCTTTGCATTACTTATTTTGGTTTAAAAGATTGTAGCTAGTTAAAATACTGGTCAAAAGAGCTTTGAGAACCAATAACTCAAGGTTGGCAACGCGTGAGTGAAACCTACAAATGAATGATATTGTAAGTGCTCAAAGGCTACGACAACTAACTACCAACAGGTCAGCTTGCTTGTTAACTTCCTAAAATAAAAAACACACTTAGCGGCCCTCAATTATAACTTAAAAATAATTAATTTGATGATCACGTTCAGTGGTCTGAAAGTGGGACCTAAGAATAGCCAATGTAACGAAGCTCGTAAATTTTTCTATTTACATCAATGTAGTGACAATGTTTTGCATCATTACACACGTCGGCAATTTGCATAAACTAAGCTCACAAATACTTTTATTTTAAGCCTGTTGTAAGCACTACAAGCAAATAAATAAATAATAAATAAATAAACGCTGCACACTCAACGGCCCCCATTAGGACAGTAATATCCTGTGTCGGGGTCCGGAAACATTCACAATGACAAGGACAAATACACCCAGACCGGAATATATGCTTGCATTGTCAATACGAACATATTATGCTCCGAGCAGGAATCGAACCCGCGACCTGTGGCGTTTAAGGCAGGTTCGCTACCGCTGCGCCACAACGTCGTCAAATGCGTTAAAATATGGATTTCTAACTATTTTATCCATTTTATGTATTCTGTTGAATGGAGTGCATATAAAATATTAAAAATCCCACCGTTAGCTGGCCGTCCGTAATCCTTTAGGATTAAAAAAGATCTTCCGGAGCGATTTGCGATCTCCAGTGTAATGGAATACGTATTTTGTCTTGCTTGATTTTATCTCGAGCATTAGTAGACTTTTAAATATATCAAATATTTTCTTTATAGCTAATGTTATAAATATAAATTGTGCAGGTTGAATTCTGAATTGACTGTATCATTAGTTGCATCGATTGTATATAAAACCACGCCTGTGGTTTTATCAGTATTCATTTTGAATCAAACTAAGCTAAGCTAAGGATAGCCTTTATCAATTTTTTTCAAGTAGGTTAACATTATGAATAACTTATAGTAACCAACAATGCGTTTAATCCCTTTACTAGATAACACAATAAATTGCACAGCACTGTAACTACTACGTCTGATTTCAATGATTCGTCCTTTTATATACAGTACGACAATAATTCTGTATGGTGAAATGTTGAAGTAACCATTAATGTGACGCTTCGTTAGAATGATAACTTTTCAAATATTGTCTTTATAATCCAACGCATTAAATAGGTTCTGCGTCTATTGGGTATTTAGTCATGCGCCAACATATATATTTTCTGGGATTATATTCTTTAGAATATAGAGCTATAATATCGAAAGCCCATCAGGGACCTTATATTTAAGTGGCATATAATCATATTACGCAGATTAAGACATGCTTAACTTAAGCTGGGTTTTCAAAGTATTTATGAGAGATATAAAGTCTAGACAGCTTAAAAACTTAAGAGGGATTGGTAACTGGGTTTATAGCTGTGAAGCTGTCTATTTGGTTTTCTATGCATTAACATTTATTATTATTTATTGTTACAGGCTGGGGTTCGCTAATTTGGAAACAAACACCTGATGGCTCTAAACAAGACTTTATTCTAGGTCTAGATTAAACAACAGAACTTCACAAACAACAGGTCCAAATCACAGGTCAATCACAGTCCAAAAGAATAGCCGAGGTCATAATTATCGCACTTGTTCACTGGTGTCACTTGTAGTGTCTTCGCTTGTTGCTCAGAACTGAATGAATCAGTCGACGCGCCGGGCCGCTTATATACGCGGACACGGGTTCGAGAGAGCTCCGTCCGCGGAACGCTATTCTACATGTTTCGAGAATACATCTTTCTCGAACCCGCGCGGTGGTCGTAGAAATAAACAAAAGGAGTAGCAAGCGGTTTTGAACCTTATGCCCCTGTGATAAGGTTCTCCGTAACATTATATATGAGGCAAACGCGCAAAGGGCTCACCTGATGTTAAGCGATCATCGCCACCCGTGAACGTCCGTAAAACCGGAGGGCATGTAGGTGTGTTGCCGACCTTTTAGAAAGGAATGGGCTCTTCTCTTGAAGGTTCCCATGTCGTAACGGTTCATAACATCAATATTAATAAGGAAATATTTACATATATTTACAGAAACATTGTTATGTTACAATGTTGTTTATGAATAAAACTACTAACCATATTATTAACAAGCGCAATTTCGATAGCGCAATGAAAATTTTTTTTACGGTAGTAGAGCCATGATTTTCACAGCACAAATGGGCCGGCTCGACCGGGAAAGTACTAGCCTCTCACAGAAAATCGGCGTCAAGTAACAGTATGATTAGGTACGGAGTGAGGGCGCCGGAGGCCCAATCGCCCACCCTCTTTGTTCCCTTTCATTTTTTTCCCTTCTCATCCCGTCCCTCCTGTTCCTTTGGTTGGCAACACGCTTGTTATACTTCAAGTATCGTAAGCGTTCATAGGTTGCGGTGTCTGCTTACCATCAGGCGAACCGTATGCTTGTTTGCACACCGTCATGATATAAAAAAAATCATTCATATCGATCCAGACAATTCTGATGAAACCTTAATTCTGAAAATCCATCAGGCTGCTTAGGTTGGAGCATGCCAAAAAAGAAACATACCCACGTAAGTAAATTATTACCCTCCTGAGGCCGTCTAGTACCAACGGTCCGCTTGAAATGATTAAAGTATACGCCGACTCAATCGTAGCCGCAAGCGTTCGAATAAATGTTACAATGTCGGCCATTTATCAAACCCGATCTCATGATAGCCTATGAATAACATTACTGATTATTACTTTTAGTAATGAGTCCGTTGGAGTTGTTTGCATATTTATGTTTTTATAAGCCCAAAGAGGGAAATACGCATACACCTTTTTTGATGGAAGTGGAAGATTACCGTAACTTTTACGGTAAAACCAGTAGTATTAGCGTGGGCTGGGATGAGGAATATTGAAGAAAAATGAGAAAGATAAAAAGGGTCTGGGTTTCCTAACCTCATACTCATCGAAGCAAACACAACTTCATATTAAAATGCTGAAAAGCACTTTCTCGTTCGAGCTTACTCATTTATTCCGAAGCTATTCATCAGGAAATACTAATGACTATTTACCACATTTGAATAGGATTTACCGGTTACACATTTACCGGCGTCGGGATGTGACGACCCCATCGCCCGCTGTTGGGATAACTTCTGTCACAGCAGAGATTATTCCACCAGTGCAATCAGTCATACTGGTGGTAGGTCTTTTGTTGCAAGAGGCCGGCTAGTTAGGTACCACCGCAGTGTCAAATATTTTGCCGCCAAATAATAGTGCTTAGGCACTACTGTGTCCCGCTTTGAAGGACGCTGTACGCTAATGAAATTACTGAGCGGACGAGATTTAAGAACTAATATCTCGAGGTTGGCAACGCGTGAGTGGCACCTACTAATGGTGCTGCAAGCGCTCATAGGCTACGGCAACCATTTACCATCAGGTGGGCCGTATGCTTGTTTGCCTACTTCTAACATGAAAAAAAGGATAATAGTGACTTATTAGAAGAAACTAAAATATGACCTAAAAACAAAATATTTATTTTAGAGTTTGTTTAATTTATTTTTTTCAAATACCATATTTCAATAGATGAAAGATGTTGTAGTCTGTGATATAAAGTAAACCTGTCGGCTTTTGACATTCGTTGCATCTGACATGGTGCGTTTTTATTCGAGAGGCCATGGACGGTCGTTTCTCGAGATAGCGCCTGTGCCGACTGTCGCACTACTTGATAAAGTTATGATGTCAGATACAAACACTGACTCTGCAACATATATACTCGTGTATATTTTATATAAAAGATTTTAAATGATAACAGCAATTCTTTATCCATAAATGGACGTAAATAAGCAATACCATGTCAACCCACACGAATGTCATTTCGAGAAAAACGCGTTTGAAAATTTTGAACAACTTGCTTTATATGACTTTTTTTATATATTGGTCAGAGAATTTAAGATGTATGAAACTTATTTTACTTATTCATTGACATAAAATAAGCATACAAAATATTTTATATAATATATGTAACATTTAAAATAATACATAATTGGCATGATTAAAAATGGCTTTTAAGAAGTTTTAAAGCTAAAAACCCTACAAATATTAAAGAAAAATGTTCTTAAGCCATTTACTAAAACTTCTGCATATATAACACAGTTATTTCAATTTTGTTGTTGACATGGTATTGCTTATTTGCGTCCATGTTATTAATATATTATTATTATACACTAAGATAGTATAAAACAGTACATAGAGTATGGAAAAAAGATCGTTAGGTGTTTTTAAATATAACAATAAATAAATTCTATATACATTGACTTAATAAACTAAATAAATGGTATTGCTTATTAAATTGTCGTTTCCGATTTAGTGTAACGTGTAGAATACTGCACACCTGCGACCATTGAATATAGACATGTAGGTAGGTACTAAATATATGTTGTAACATAAAATTCCAATGAATAACCATTTTATAAATTTATTTTTATTCATATTATTCACTAGATTCTGCCCACGGTTTCGCCCGCGTGAATAACGATTTTAAATCTTTTTTTTTTGTAATAAAAATTATTGGTTCCCATACATTTACACTAGCCATTTTACATAAGCAACTTTTTGTTGCAAAAAAATCTTTATCGCCACAAAAATTAGCCTATACATAGGCTTATATTTTCTCCAAGATCTTATCATTTTTCCTATATCTATGGTCTCATATATTGATATGCCAAACTTCATGCGCTACGTCTAACTCGCTTTGAAATTTGTTGCTTAAATTCTGCGTTGACGACGTTGCGGTGCAGCGGTAGCGAACCTGCAACCTGGTTGCAGGTTCGGTTCCCGCTCGGAGCAGATGTTTGGTCATACAGGCATGTTTTCCGGGCCAAGTATCTTTCCTTGTCATCGTTAATGTTTCCGGAACCCCGATACAGGATAACACTATCCTAATGGTGGCCGTTGAGTGTGTAGCGTTTATTTATTTATGCCAAAAAGATCAGACAGTATTACCTATTAGCCACTTTATAACAGTCTTATTGTAACTATTAAGATTGTGCAGAGTCTATAATTATTGTTGCTTTTTAATAAAAACTCGAGTAAAAGTCTGTATCAAAGGATTTCTCCGTTACTCATTTCAATCATAAAAATCTCGTAAAAGTACGTCTTATCAAGAAGCTTACATTGGAATCCTAAGGATGATCTGTATGGATTTTTTTAGCAGCGGGATTTTATTTACATGTATTATCTCTCTTAGCTTGAAATGTGTTGGGATTTGCCAAATACTTCAAGTATTTAATACAGACACAAAATAAAAAATTAAATTAATTTATTTATTAAAATACTTGTAAATTATAATTAATAAATGAAAATAAAGTACTAGAAGAATACTCCTCGGTTTTAGTAAGTTAAGTCTTTTAGTTCATACGTATTATAAATTAAATATTCATCTTTCAATTATGTTCGGTAATAAATCGCGGCTTAGAATTTGAAGTTTTAACCGCCTTACTGGTTTTATCTAAAGAGATCTAAGGTTTTTTTTATTCATTATTTTTTGATGGTTTGCAAACGAGCATACACTTTGCGGCTGGTAAGCAGTCACCGCAACCTATAACCGCTTGCGATACCTGAAGTATCACATGCACGTTGCCAACCCTAGGAATAAGAGGGAAGAGATGAGAAGGGAAAACGGAAGGGCACAGAGGGGTTGAAAGACTGAGCCACCGATTCTCTCTCTACGTACTTTAAGCCGATTGTCTGTGAAAGAAAGAAAGAAATAAAGAACAAGTTTATTCGAAACACAGCTGAGTACAAATTAAAACAAAAAAATACAAATATAAAAAATAATAATAATAATAAAAATGAACAACTTAACATAAAAATCATTTCTTTTTTTTTAATAATAAAATTAAAAAAAAAACAAGTTGAGAGGGAAGTACTTTCCCGTTCGAGTAGTAGAGCCTCCTCCCAGTTCAAATGGTGAACTGGGAGGATGGTGAACTGGGAGGAGGCTCTACTACTGCTCAGTTGCGCAAGTACCATGGACAGCCCAAGAAAGGGTGTTTAACATCGACAATCTGAGTTGTACTTCCTCATTCGTGCCGGCCAACTTATAATGAAAACTGAAAGGCTCCACCACTACTACCACATAGAACCTTAATTAAATCCCAAAAGAATTCAACAAGATATCAAGGCGATTAAAATTTCCCAAGTAATTTAATATTGTGTAGTATCAAGAGAAAATCCGCGATAGAAACTTCAAGAACTTAGAGATTTAATATTTCACTTCCGCTGCTTCAGCGTCGGGCTGCATCGTAATTTTTACTCGACTGTTTAAGTTTTAAATTAAGTTACTGCACTTTCAAGTTGCTTGTTGATAAATTTAGTTTTACGTGTCGTTCATATGTTTACGACAAATAAATATAAAACCACGCCTGTAGTTTAATCAGTATTCATTTTGAATCAAACTGAGATGAGCCTTGAGCCTTTATCAAATTCATCCAAGTGGGTTATGAACAACTTATTTTAAGCAACAATGCTTTTAATCCTTTTACTAGATAATACAATAAATTGTACAGTAAATAGGTTCTATACTTCGTCATGCGCCAACAAATACCAAGTTAAAGACATAATTGGGGTTGAAGGCTATAGTCCAGGCTCATTCTAGAACTCCCCCCCAACCGCAGAGGTCAAACTCTGCGGTACCCTGGGCTTGTCGTGCCGGGGGCTCAGTAGCCGGGAGTAATAGTCGATTGTGCAGGAGGCACCTTCGGCTACCCGGTGAAGCGAAAAGGGTTGCTGGCTTCCCTAGTCTTCGGACCAGACTCGGGAGTCGGTAGGTGGGGGCCGAAAGGCCCACCCGCGTTTACGCGGGCGGTGTACATATGTATATAGTGTCGGTGTGCCGACATCTTAGGTTTTCCCTTGGAGTCGGCCGGTAGGGGCCGTAAGGCCTCGGATTTGTATATATGTATATGTTTGTATATATTGGAGTATTGCCGACTTCCTGGGTTTTCTCGGGAAGTCGGCACAGGCGGAGGCCGCAAGGCCTGAGCGCGAAAGCGCTAGGGGGGTTATTTGTATATATGTATATATTTGGGGTATCGCCGGCTTCGTGAGTTTATTGGAAAATAAACTTCCCGAAGCCAGCCCAGGCGGAGGCCTTTAGGCCTAGGTGCGTAAGCGCCAGGTTGGTATTATATATATCCTTATATATGTAATAGTATGTATTTTTATGTATATATCCCGTGACGTCCCACTATGGCGCTAGACGGGACCTTGGGGTTTTAGTGGGTATGGGGCCAGGTCCTATAAAGACCATTGCACATGGCCTCGAGTCCCACACTCCCTGCGCAACTTTTACCATCTGTCCCGGCGCGGGGGTGCGTAAATGCATTTCCCCAAGTAAATAAATAAAAAAAAAAGGCTCATTCTAGCCCATAGACAAGACCAACCTATCGAGCCGTTCAGAATGATACATTCGTAACAAGTAACTATTATTATACAATTACAAATACAAATATTTTTAATAACAGTACAAATAATACTTAAATTCTGATACTTTTTAGTTTAATATTTGAAGAAGGTTCCATACATGTGATATCAGTATTAATATAATTACAGAAATTAAATTTAAAAAAAAATCGAAACCTGAGCCAGTTTTATGTAAGTTTGGAAAGAAAAGTAGTTGAGCAGAAAGAACTAAATCAATTAGTTTAAAAATTAGTTATTGTAAATCATAGTCACAAACACTGAACAAACATCAGACCCCCGCACCGCATCAGACCCACATAAATACAACAGAAAACCTAGTCAAAGAAACTTCTGTAAATATAATAAAGTTAATATCTTATTATGATTACGTTTTGTTACGGTCTTTTACGTAAAAAGTTCTAAAAAACCGTACAAATTCTTTTGTAATAAGTAGTTATAATAAGCTTTAATACAGTCTTAAACTATCGTAAAATTTTCTTTTCATAATTTAATGCTGAAAGTTTTAATTATATAGGTAAGTTTGTGTAATTTTATATCATAAAGAAATCATTGAAAAATAACAAAATACTAAAATAATGTAGCAATATTCGTTCTATTACATTAAGTTTTCTGATCGGGAGTAACGGAGACTCAACCTTTTACACTGTCTGCCCCTTTATTATCCTGTAGCAGCTGAGACCGACATTTTTTAAGCGCCAACTAACCCCGTGAACTCTACACCTTGGCTGTGCCAGAAGCTGCTATCCTCGGATCCTATACCCTATAGTTAATCTGGATATGAGTACCAGAATTTCCCACTGTAAAACAACAATTTTGCCGCTGAAATAATATTTATGAATAAATTTTGATAAAGTTGCTTAATTTTGTGACCGCGATTTGCATTTAACAAAGCTTCTAAAGTGCAATAAAGAATTAAGGTATAAGACGAAATTCATTTCATACAATGTTGAATTTTGACGGCGCTACGAAGTATAAAACTGTAAATGTTACAATGTACTTGTAATTGAATACCTGCGGTACATGTACTTAGGTCATAATTTGAATAAAAGAGTCAAGTGTAGTCTACGTACTGATATTGTGTATGGCAACGATCTTTAAGATAAATAAAATACGTGAGATAACTCTTTCAATAAACGATAAATAATAAACAGAAAGTATTATGGGAGTCCGGAAACATACCAGCACAAGCACAGCTACCAGATCCGGAAAACGTGTGTGTATGGACAATACAAATATCTGCTTCGCGGAGGAACTGAAACATTGGCACTTACGACATTATGTCATGCGACATAACATACATAAGTTAAAAGTTAAACAAACTTAAATTAAAATTAACAAAAAAGAAAAAATGTCTTAGTCGCGAGGGGGGACGAGAGAAGTACTTATTAGACGCTAATAGCATATACATTCATAACTAGCTTCTGGCGATATTGTGATTTTACTGAAGCACCTTCAATGCAATGTAGAAATACCTAATTGGTTACCCATACAAATTTCAAGCCACCGTTTCACTTTCTCAGATATGAGAGAAAAGAGAACTTGTTAAAACACTTTGTGGCAAGTCAGTGTTTACTAAGTGCATTAGGTTTAGTGACCGCGATGTAAAACACTTATGTCACTACCAACGCTTTGTATTGTAAGGAGTCTTAAATTAACGCTCGTTTTGACTATTGGTGTCCCCACTTCCCAAGATCCAAGAAAGGCGGAAAGCTAAGAACGGAAGATGTGAGTCTCGCACAAAACTCCCACAACGTTTTTCCGTATCTTTAATCGTTCGCCAAAATCAAAGTTCAATAATTCTAGTTTCAAAAACGACTGGTTTCCATAGAAACTTTTTCACCCCTTAAAGCTTGAATTTCGAAAAGGTCTTTGTAACTCCTCGTCTACGTTTTAAAAATAAAACCTGTAAAAATATTCGGCTTTCAAGGTCCAAAAGTTTAGGCCGGGCGTTGATAAGTCAGTGAGTCAGGTCGTCGCTTTTTATATAATTATATATATTATAATGTTTCTTGTTGATATAATTTATATGGATGTATAGTTCAGGAGCCAGACTAAGCTTGGCGCCTGCTGAAAGGGTGCGCTATTGTGTCGAGACAACATACATTAAGTGAAATCAAAGCCCACATCGACCTCTTTACTTATAATGAAAGGTCTAAACAATAGATGATGGCAACATACACGTGGTTTATAATATTAAACGGTTAACATTTCCGTTTGTCTCATTTCTAGTTAAAAAGTACCATGTACTAGTTTATTATGTTAATTTTTATTCATTACTAAAAAGGTTAAATTAAGAAGGTTTACGTTAAAGACCTCGATTCCTTCCCTATCTTGTAATTTGTACATCTTGTACCAGATTAGTCTTAAGACCCATCTGTACCGAAATTCAAGTCCTGTAGTTCGTTTTTTGTTAATCCCACGGGAACCTACTAGTTTTTCAGAATAAAAAGTATCCAATGTGTTTTTTTAGGCAACGTTCTATCTGGGGCGTCATAGCAAGCGACCCCATAACGTCCCAATATGACGATGAGTGTACCGTTTTAGTGGGTATTGCCGCTAGTCTAGACGGCCGGCCACACTACCACACTGTACTTGAAGAGTACACTACGTGCAGTGGTGTGTGTAAATGCATTTCTCAATGAAAACAAAAAAAAGGTAACATTCTATCTGTGTCGAATAACAAACATACAAACATACAAACTTTCACATTCATTACATTAGTAGGATGAATTGAAAATAATTGAAGTTTCCAGTTAACATCACGTTTATTCTTCTTCGTCCTTCGCCCTAGCACTATTCCCGGTATTTTATTTACCCATGGTCTGCTTATTACTCTTATCCGGATTTGACAGGTTACACAGAGCGATTGCCATCTGACCTCTGCAACCCTAAGGGCGAACGAGTAACACATTGGTTATGAGCAATTTACTTATCAAGAGTTAACGATTATTATCAGATGTTATGTGATGATAGCCGGGACCGACAGCTTAAAGTGCTCTCCGAGGCACGGTGGGGGGACCCAAATGGACAAACGCCCACACTAAAATAATTTTTTACAAACATATGCACGAGCGGGAATCGAACCCGCAACCGTCGAGACTAAGGGCAGACTTATTACCCAGAACGCTACAACAGTGTCGTCGCGTTTATTCCATCTTCATAATTATATATAATTTATTATAATTATATCCTGTAGACTAATTATATTATACTCAGCGAATTCTCGAATTAACTTCGAAGCTCATTTAATTTTCTTTCATTTTTAATATCATTTAAAATTTCACATGGGAAATACGATAAAATAAGTTGACATAAAGTTTCCTTTACATTTTTACCGCCTTTTTCGGTTTCCGTAGCCTAATGACAAAAAAGGAACCGTTACAGTTTCGTCATGTCCGTCTCTCCGTTCGTATGTCACAGTAATTGTATTTGAAGTCAATTTAAAAAAAGAATATTAGCAATGCTTTTTCAGGGCATTACTAATATTCGTATTGCCCATCGAAATAAGCTCGAAGCTTGCGCTAGGAGTGGGTACGACAATAGCCCAAGGAGGTCAGGATCGAACCCTCGACTCTCGCGTTAACGGATCGAAGTCGGCCCTTCTACCGTTGAGTTATTGAGGCCCCAAATTGTATTGGTTCTATCTATATATAAAATTTGGTTTATAGGTGTATTCTATGAACCGCTACAGGGTTAGTGTCGTAAAACTGCCAAGTTTCAGCTATAATTATACATGAGATCTCACCACTTTTTTAGTAGAAGAACTGCTTTGCGAGACTTGGATTTTTTTACAATTTGTGTTTTTGACGGGATATTATTGTCAGTACCTGGGTGACCGAGCTTTGCTCGGTATATTTTTTATTCTTTGGTAAATCGTGATTTTTAGAAATTATAATTATTTAAATACGAATTACATAATGATGAAATATTAATATAGTTTATCTTGCTAGTTGACTTGCTGGGTCGTTAAATCAAATATTAGTATTATTACGCCAATAAATGTCAGGAAGAGTCATATATTCTCGAAATGGAGTTTTCATCGCCTGAAAACATGGACAAAACAACATTTTCTTAAAATAAATCCTAGCTAGATCGATTTATGGCCCTCGAGAACCCCTGCATACTAAATTTCATGATAATCGGTGGAGCCGTTTCCAAGATCCCAATTATATATATATATATATATATATATATATATATATATATATATACAAGAATTGCTCGTTTAAAGGTATTAGATTACCAAACACATATAGACAGTAATAGATAGAATTTAGATGGCACGTTGATTGATGGCAAGATGTGACATGTCTTGGATACAAGTTCAGTGAGCTGTGAAGACAAATGACCAGCATCTGGGTTCTGTAGGAATGTCTATGATATATCTGCACTAATCCATATATACATATAAAAGGAGAAGACCTAACAGACTTATAAATGCCCAGCCTAAAACTATTTTACCTAAATATATTTATTTAACTATTTTACCTATTTTACAGGTGTTGTTTAAAAAACCTTAACACGCACTAAGAAATCTTTAAGGAGGTAAAAAAATTGTTTAAATATTTGTAAAGGAATCCGTCTTTTTAAAACTAAAAACATGTTACTTTGTTTTTAAGTTAAAAATTAGAGATTAATAAACATGTATTTTATCGTTTACTAAAGTTCCACCCCTAAAGATATGAAAAAGGGGTTGAAAGTTTTTATCGGAGAGCAGCTAATTTTGAAACTAAAAGTCCAAAACTTTGCCATTTGGTAAACAGTTAAACATAAAAAAAAACAAATGTTTAACTTTTTTTTTAATTCCACGTCTGAAGAGTTGTAATGGGGATTCAAAGTTTGTATTAAAATCTTTATTCACGCGTGTGAAGCCGCTGGCAGAAACTAGTTATTTATAAAAATGTTACAGTTATCGATGTCTGTATTTTAAAAATAATTGAGAAAAACTACTACACCTAATAGTTGTCTTTGGCTATTTGTCTATGCGTTTTAGGGATTACGTACTCAAAGGTGCCATATTACTCTCGCGTTGCCAACCTCAAGATACTGGTTCTTAAATCTTCTCTGACCACTAATTTCACTAGCCTAGAGTGCCCTTCAAACCGGAACACAATAATGCTTAAGCACTACTTTTTGGTGGCAAAATATTTGACACTGCGGTGGTATCTACCTAGCCGGCCTCTTGCAACAAAAGAACTACCACCAGTGTGACTGATTGCACTGGTGGAATAATCTCTGCTGTGACAGAGATTATCTTAACAGCGGGCAATAGGGTCGTCACATCTCGACGCCGGGAATATAACATTACATTACTGTATTTTGAAGGACACATTAGCTATTGAAATGAAATGAAAGTGGGAGAAGGAGATTTAAGAAACAATATCTCGAGGTTGGCATCTACAAATGAATGGTCTTCTCAAGCGCCCAATGGCTGCGACAACCACTTACCATCAGCTGGGCCGTATGCTTGTTGCCAACTTAATCACAAAAATAATGATCGATCTAGTGCGTAGTAGACCACGCACAGTACAAACGAAAGGGTCCCGCACATTACGCTATTACTAAGCCTCTGCTGTCCGTTCGTCCGTCTATCAGCGGACTGTATCTCACAAACCGTAAATACTAATAATAAAATTGAAATATATAGGGGATAGCCGTACAAGAAACTTTATATTTTTATTCTACGGAATCTTTATGGGCGAGTTCAACTTGCCAGTACTTGGCCAGTTTTTAATATAAGTGTAGATCTGTGCCCGCTACTTTGCTCACCTTTATTTAATTTTTTGATAATCCCATGAGAATCAAACATTAAACCTGACAATGAGTTATTTACTTTAATTTCATCGAAATCCATTCAGTAACTTTTGGCGTTACAAATTACCAAAAATCCAAACATCCAGTCTCACAAGCTTTCACGTTAATAAAATTCGTAGAACTGGTAGAAATTACTTACAAGTTTTTGCTTTACCAACGTGGGATATAGTGAAATGCAATTAAAACTTTCCTTTTCGAGAATATACGGCAAGATAGGTACAATGTAAATAAATAGCCGCAATAGCTTAACGGTAGAAGGGTAGACACCGATAACGTAAGAGCTGCGGGTTTGATCCCGACCCCCTTGCAGTGCATTGCATATGCATATAAGCAATAAATAAACGCTGCCCACTCAACGGCCTCCATTAGGATAATGATGTCCTGTGTCGGGGGTCCGGAAACACATACAAGAACAAGGATAAATACACCCAAACTGGAAAATATGCTTGCATGGTCAATACAAACATACCTACTATGCTCCGAGCGGGAATCGAACCCGCGACCTGTGGTGTTTTTAGGCGTCGGGATGTGACGACCCCATCGCCCGCTGTTGGGATAACCTCTGTCACAACAGAGATTATTCCACCAGTGCAATCAGTCACACTGGTGGTAGGTCTTTTGTTGCAAGAGGCCGGCTAGGTAGGTACCACCGCAGTGTCCAATATTCTACCGCCAACTAGTAGTGCTTAGGCACTACTGTGTTCCGGTTTGAAGGGCATTGTACGCTAGTGAAATTACTGGGCGAACGAGATTTAAGAACTAATATCTCGAGGTTGGCAACGCGCGAGTGGCACCTACTAATGGTGCTGCAAGCGCTCATAGGCTGCGGCAGCCACTTACCATCAGGTGGGCCGTATGCTTGTTTGCCAACTTCTAACATAAAAAATAAAAATAAAAATAAAAATAGGTGCGCTACCGCTGCGCCACAATTTCGTCAATGAAAATATATACGGTACCTACTTATATAAAATACAATTCACTCGAAGCTGATGTTAAAAGGAGTAATTTAAGCTACTTTTATTTTAGAAACAGAATTAAGGTTCCGTCCAATAAAGCAATATCGGTACACCACGCGACCGGTGTGTCGTCAATAATATCGTATTCATCACACAGAAGATGGCAAATCACTCCACCTTAGTGAAATATCGATTTCAATTCTAAAGGATTATGCGCGAAGAGCCATCGGAGTATAAAGCGTCTTACAGGCGCCATGCTTAGAAGAATACACAAAATGAGTAAAAGGTTTATTTAAATAACGTATCTTAAATTAAGGTCGTATAAAAGATAAATACTTTTTTTAACAACCTCAACAGCTCCCTTTAGGATAGTGATATCCTGTGTCCGAAAACATATACAAGGACAAGAAGAAGCACACCCGGACCGGAACATATACCTGCATGGTCAATAACCAAACATCTGCTCTGAGTAGGAATACCCCTACGCCGTAACGTCGTCATTTTAATATAAAATTGACACTTTTTATATCTTTACGTAGAAAGAAGAAAGAGATAAATAATAAGATATTTCTTTACGACCAATAAAATACGCCTACATTTAAACAATACACATTTTCAAACTCACCTTAACTCAACTGGGCATAACAATACCTACCAACTTGGAAATAATTCAAATAACTTCCCAGTTGCTTTCACAGTTGAGTAAACACAATAACTGGAAAACTCGTTTCAAAATAAATATCACAGCATATTTACGTATAACGACTGATTTTACAGACTTATATTTCTCAAACCAAGCAAAAACACAACACAATTATTAAATAAATCTTGAATCTATTTGAATTAACTTAATAACATATTAATGCAAGAGCACTTTAATGCCAATCACTACACATTTGCGGCAGATTTTTTTTTATGTTACAGGTTGGCAAACAAGCATACGGCGCACCTGATGATAAGTGGTTGCCGTAGCCTATGACCGCTTGCAGCGCCATTAGTAGATATCACTCACGCGTTGTCAATCTCAAGATACTGGTTCTTAAATCTTCTCTGCCCACTAATTTCACTAGCCTAGAGTGCCCTTCAAACCGGAACACAATAATGCATAAGCACTACTATTTGGCGGTAGAATATTTCACACTGCGGTGGTACCTACCTAGCCGGCCTCTTGCAACAAAAGACCTTTTTTTTTTTATGTTAGAAGTTGGCAAACAAGCATACGGCCCACCTGATGGTAAGTGGCTGCCGCAGCCTATGAGCGCTTGCAGCACCATTAGTAGGTGCCACTCACGCGTTGCCAACCTCGAGATATTAGTTCTTAAATCTCGTTCGCCCAGTAATTTCACTAGCGTACAATGCCCTTCAAACCGGAACACAGTAGTGCCTAAACACTACTATTTGGCGGCAGAATATTGGACACTGCAGTGGTACCTACATAGCCGGCCTCTTGCAACAAAAGACCTACCATCAGTGTGACTGATTGCACTGGTGGAATAATCTCTGCTGCGACAGAGTTTATCTTAACAGCGGGCGATGGGGTCGTCACATCTCGACGCCGGGAATATAACAGAATATATTTTGCATTATTGTATTTCGGTTTGAAGGACACTTTAGCTATTGAAATGAAATGAAAGTGGGACAAGGAGATTTAAGAAACAATATCTCGAGGTTGGCACCTACAAATGAATGGTCTTGTCAAAGGCCCAATGGCTGCGACAACCACTTACCATCAGCTGGGCCGTATGCTTGTTGCCAACTTAATCACATAAATAATGATCCATCAAGTGCGTAGTAGACCACGCACAGTACAAACGAAAGGGTTCCGCAGCTTGATGATAAAGAATCTTTAGGGCTTTAAATATTAACAAATTAAAACAGACCGCTAAAATAATTTGATAATTTTAGTTAGAATGATCTAATTTAAAATAATATGAAAAGCAATGTTATGGGAAAACTCATATGTCTCTAAAATTTCTAAATATACCTTCTTCAAAATAAAAAATAAAAAAATTACCGCTGAAAGTTCTTTTCATGTTTTACAACCTCAAATTTTACCATAATTTTAAATCTCATATTAAAAAATTTAGAGGACACAATTTTTATGACGAATAGTAATATCTCAACACATACTGATTTAATGAAAAAAGTTAAGACTTTTTGAAAAAAGTCAAACCTCCTTACTATTTTTACGCAGGAATATTTTAATCCTCGATTTTTATATATTTTATTATTTCACTACTAAATTCTGCAGCATATAATACACTCATTTACTAAATTTTGTATAGATATAGCCAATAGTCTCCGAGTAAAATGACTGTGACTTACGTACGATAGACGGACATGACGAAATTATAAGGGTTTTTACCATTTGTATACGAAACCTTAAATATCATATAATATGTAATATACCATAATCTTCTTATAATTGTGCTCAAACAATGTACTTTCTGAAGATGTAACATAAAACTTTCTTCTTGTTTGATTGTTTACATACAAGGTTTTGTGTTGCCGGATTAAGTTAAACTTTTTCAATATGTAACTTGTTATCATTCTCTATAGTTGTAATATAATAAAATAAATTATTAAATTAACCAAGAAGCCCAACTGCATTAATAATAATACCTAAAAAGCTAAAAACAAAGCTCTATAATGACTACTATAATATAAATATGAATTTAATGTTAATAAAGGTACTGCAGGCGGGGACAAGCATTGAAATAAATCGTAATAATTATATCTGTCCCTAATTTAAGCATTTGTCTTTAAACTCCATCATCCACTTACAAATTGATTGATCAGCTTCCGTCTGTCATCATATATTATTATATATTTGTCATTATATATCACAACAACACAACCACTACTAGACGAGAAAACAGGCATGTAACCGGCGTCGGGATGTGACGACCCCATCGCCCGCTGTTGGGATAACCTCTGTGACAGCAGAGATTATTCCACCAGTGCAATCAGTCACACTGGTAGTAGGTCTTTTGTTGCAACAGGCCGGCTAGGTAGGTACCACCGCAGTGTCAAATATTCTGCCGCCAAATAGTAGTGCTTAGGCATTACTGTATTCCGGTTTGAAGGGCACTGTTCGCTAGTGAAATTACTGGGCAGAGGAGATTTATGAACCAATATGTCGAGGTTGGCAACGCGTGAGTGGCACCTACTAATGGTGCTGCAAGCGCACATAGGTTACGGCAACCACTTACCAACAGGTGGGTCGTATGCTTGTTTGCCAACTTTTTAACATAAAGGAAAAAAAAACGTATGGTCAATACAAACATCTGCTCCACAAACTCGTCAATGATTATCTGAAATCTGCACATTTTTCTTATTTTTATAGCACTATCGCCTATAAACACTTTCTTATGTGTATTTTTATAATTTTACTGAAAATAAAAACGTTCAAGAACCTTAAGTACTTAGGCTGTGAAATTTTACCTTCTTCGTTAATAGTTATCTCTCAAATTATCTTTAAAGGTAATCTTTAATTTGCCTCCGTACTTATAGAGAAGAGCAACAGTTTTCTTTGTTAATAAATGACGTCGCCTTGCCAAATTCAAAGTCTGTAATTACTTAAAATAATCCCTCTCGGGATCCAATTACTCTCGATATTTTGCAGTCCTAGTATATTTTAATGCTTAAATAATTATTAATGCGTTATCTGAACTGAAAAACAGTTTAAAGCTGAGTTCACGATCATTTCAGTATAAAAAAAATAAAATAAACGCCGCACACTCAACAGCCCCCATTAGGATAGTCATATCCTGTGTCGGGGTTCCGGAAACACATACAAGAAAGATATGGACAAATACACCCAGACCGGAAAATATACTTGCATGGTCATAAAACATATTATGAGTCCAACCCGTGACCTTGTTAATTTATATTTTTTGTTAGCTTATATTTTAGTATGTTTTTAGTGAATAAAGTTCTCTATATTATTATTATCTTTACTTGAGCTTTGAAGATAAATATTTATTTCGCCAACTACAAAAGCTTGGGTCTTGGAATACAAGGTAATACACATGTTAAACAACTTTTAAAAGACCTCAGACCCCTTATTGGTTCCAAGGCTGAAGTGCTGGTGCAGGGAAATACTGTTTGCCACGGTTCCGTGTGGACATTTGTGTAATAAAAATTACATATTGATACAGTTGTTAGGTATTTTGAATGTTAGATACTTTTTTATATAATTTACATTATAACTGAAGCCTTATTCCTGTTCGTACTCGTAATAATATACGCCAACGCCGGCTCACGATGTCGCGACTGCACTGATTTGGCATTAAGCCGGTGGCCCACCACGACACACTCGCGTGGTTTTCACGCACGAGTTTGACAATCCAAATTTTCAATTACAGTACGCAAATGCTAACCCAAGACAACTGTAGCGCACTACAGTTTGAAATCGTATATCGTATATCGTCGCCCTTCCCACCTCCCGCACTAAAGTTAAGTACGCTTTCGTGTACACTTGTTCAGTGTTCACAGCCTGAGCAGTGTGGATGCCACTTTTGATCAAACCATAAGTCTAGCAATGACGTCATTCTGACGACATTCATGACTTGTAATGGACACATTACATACATTTTTTTGCACGAAACTAGACACAGTAATGAGCGTAGCCTCTCGGACAGCGGTGGGCCTGCGCCATTATATACAGACAACTCAAGTGATATTATATTAATTACAATGAAAGCGTGCTTTTGATATGTGCTCATCTATATTAGGCTATCTCATTAATATCATTGCGAATATATAATTTAAACGTTTGTGAATTACATAACAAAATTGATAAAAAATTTGTTAGCGTAGTCAATTCTTGTATTAAACTTATAGTTGCACATGTATGCTGTATTAAAATCAAGCAATATACATTTTAATAAAGAATATAGTGGAATAAAGAATGTTAGCAAATTCAGTGGATGTGTGATGAAAAGTTGTATGGAAGTATCGTCATTTTTAGAGCTACAAGCTTGAAACTTATTTTTTGGGGTGTCGATTCCTTATAAATAAATGTCACATAACATGTAAAATAACAATAGGGAATAGCAGATGAGAGCAAAACGTCATTCACGCGGGCGAAGCCGCGGGCAGATGCTTGTTATACATAAAATGAACGCAGAAATAGATTGTACGATTACGAATACAAAGAACCTAGTCTTCGTTTACTCAAAAAAACCAATCTAATATAACCATTAAAGTCGAATGCGATTCTTTCTTTGAAAAGAATTAAAAGATCTTATTTGGTGAACTCGCTTTATATCTAAAATCGCATTGTTCGGTTTAAGTGAAACGTCTTTATAAAACCGATGCTTAAGCGCTTAAAATCTGTTTTACTTCTTCCAAGTATTTTCTATTATACGTACTGTATTTATATAAACAATAATTACCTTTGTGTTTACGTATATTATTTCGTAGAAATCCTAGAACAGTCATCTCCCAAGTAGCTTTACTGATATTTTCCATAACTAGCGATCCGCCCTCACTCCACTCTGTCACTAGTACCTACTAATGGGGACCCTAAGTCTTCTTCTTCGTGTTAGCATTATTTACCTGGTATTTTATTTACCCAGGGTCTGTTTCTGGATAAGAGTCATCTCTTATCCGGATTTGACAGGTTACTAGTTTTTTTCCACGGAGTGATTGCCATCTAACCTCCGCAACCCTTTTTTTTTTTTTTTTTTTTTTTTTTTGAGAAATGCAGTTACGCACTCGAGCGCCGGGACGGGTGCAATGGCGCAGGAGGTGTGTGGACTCGGAGCCGAGCCCCCTACCCACTAAAACTCCAAGGTCCCATCTAGCGCCATAGTGGGACGTCACGGGATCGCCGAAGCATACCACCGCGACGCCCCGGCGCTTGCCCCGAGGGGCCCATCGGTGGCGGCAACCTACTGCCGCCATACATACATAATAATACATACTAGTACTTACATAAAAATACATAACTCCGCGCGCGAACGCGCCAGGCCTTTCGGCCTCCATCTTGGGCGGCACCATACTGCCGCCATACATACATACTAATACATACTATACATATATAAAATACTCCACGGCGCTTTCGCGCCCCTCCGACCGGGACCGAAAGGCCCCGGCAAACCCAACCAAGGGAGCCCTGGGTCCTAGGGCTCCCCCCGAGACTAACTTTTTAATGAGGTTGTTTCCCTCTACGACCGACCGTCGTTATTTTTAAAGAGGTTTTCTTCCTCTACCGCCCGACCGGGGCTGAAGGCCCCGGTTAAGCACCCCTCCGGTGTCGCAGGAGCCGCTCGCAGTCCATTCTGATAAGCAGAAAAGTACCGGAGCGACCCATACGACACCACCCTCCTAGGCGCGGTCTGGCGTAAAACGCCCCACGCCCGAACCGTCTGACCCTGTTAGCTTCACCGGGCAGTCGAAGGTGCCACCTGCACAATCGACTCCCGGCTACTGAGCCCCCGGCACGACAAGCCCAGGGTACCGCAGAGTTTGACCTCTGCGGTTGAGGGGAACCTCCGCAACCCTAAGATCAGGCGAACCATTAACTCATTGGATAAGAGCAGTTTACTTACCAGGGGTTAACGATTATTATCAGATGCTATGTGATAACAACCGGGACGGACAGTTTAACGACGACATCTTTATTAATTATACAAATGTATGTAGTTTATTTAGTTTTTAATGGTATCTATGTATTTTATATATTTAATTAGTCGTATTCACTGTTTATTTAGCTATAGTTATATAAAATACTAGCGGCCCGCTCCGGCTTTGCACGGGTATAAATTATGTCATTTACTGAAAAAATTATTAAAATCGATCCATTAGTTTTGATTTATTAATTGCTGCCCGTGGCCCGCACGCGTTAAATGTAATTATTTACGACATCACATTAGAAACCGCAATTTTTTTTTCTTCACTATTTAATGGTTGTTATTATATATATAAACCTTCCTCTTCAATCATCTTTCTATCTATTAAAAAAACCGCATAAAAATCCGTTGCGTAGTTTTAAAGATTTAAGCATACATAGGGACAGAGAAAGCGACTTTGTTTTATACTATGTAGTGATATACAGTTACACCTCCTACCTTTTCTTCAGTAATTACTATATATCCTAGGTTGTCTGGAAGAAATCCCTACCTAGCAAGGAGACCGCCTATTTTTACAAGCTATTGTTATATTAAAATTTAATTTGTCTGTTTTTTATCTATGTGGTGTACAATAAAGTATATTCTATCTATTTATCTAAGAACACGGTTATACAATTAATCAGTCAATATTACAGTATACACAGTAGGCCGTGTTGATTAAACTATGTTAATTTTCATAATTGATTTAACCACGTATCAAATTATAACCACAATCGTAGACAGTTTGAATTAGCACTCATTATATACATGCGTAATAATTGAATACTTAATAACTCACTGATATATATTGTCTGGAGACTTTGTACATTATTAATAAGCTTTGTATCTGAAGTTATTATATTGTCAATAGCTCTTGCTGGTATAGATATTTACAGGCATGGGAAGGTTTGGAATTTTTTACAGTAGTAGAGCCATGCTTCTCTCAGCATAAAAGGCCTGTCTTGACCGGGGAAGTACTACTCTCCCACAGAAAATCCACGTTAAGTAAGAGGATCATTAGGTACTATTGCGATTCGTGCTATAAGTGAGGGCGCCGGAGGCCAAATCTCCCACCCCCTCTGTTGCCTTCCTTTTCTTCCCTTCTCAACCCGTCCCTTCTGTTCCTTAGGTTGGTAACGCACTTGTGATACTTCAAGAATCCCAAGCGTGTTACCTGTTCATAGGTTGCGGTGACCGCTTACCATCTCGCGGATCGTGTGCTTATTTGCCAACCGTCAAGACATAAAAAAAAATGTAAATTAGCTTAAAATATCATCTGTTTTTGAGCACTATCACATATAGAAGTTTCTAGATATAATAACTCTTTTAAAACTACAGCTTAGGAGAAAATAGATAAAAGTATATTACTTATAAATGCCATGTCACTTAGTACATATCAGTCACAGATATAAAAAAACTAGATACTGCGTGTTCATTGGATAAAATGAATGATGAAAATCGAGCCTGTCGTTCTTTTTATATCTACCATGACGTCAACCGTCAGCCATTCAGTTGTGTCGGCAACGTAAACAGGATCCTTCCAATAGCTAAGCTACAGTAGAACCGTTGATATATTTAAAATTATCGGTTTTTGGGTATGTGGTATATATATGTATAACTAGCTGCACCCGCGGCTCTACTATCGTGGTGCGCTGATTTTTCTTTTTTTGCAAGGAACCCTAATTCCTTTTTTAAACAAACTCCTTATTACATCAGCTATCTGCTAGTGAAACCTGTTCAGTCTTGTTACAACCGATCCAGTCGAAACAAAGGTAAACTAGAAGGAACAGACAGACAAAAATTTTAAAAATGGAATTTTTATGTAAGTACCGTATATACTTTCATATGTATTTAGTAAAACACTGATAATTTGAAATTATAAACAAATAATAATAGAAGTATAAATATTAAAGTAGTAGCGTGTCAAGTTTGTGAATAATTGTGTTATTCACTTCAGGCCCACTTGGTCGAACGGCTTGCGGTATCTAGTCTACTCTAAATCTGTGCTACCGCTACATGGACCGCAAGAAGTAATGAAGGCGTCACTTTGATTGATGTGACATACGCAATGACTTGGATCCAGGCTCATTTATCTCCGAAGGCTTTCAAGCTGATAGCGCTAGGTTACCTAAAGTGAAACCTTTATATATAAGTCTACAGGAATAATGATAGTTATAATAATAATAACAAGCAATTTTCAATTTATATGGATACTTTCAAAGCCAAGGTGGCCCAATGGATCGAAAACGTAGACCTTAACCGAAAGTCGCGAGTTCAAGCCCGCGCAAGCACCCCTGAGTTTTCAAGTGCTTAATTTGTGTTTGAAATTTATCTCGATGAAGGAAAACATCGTGGAAGAAATTCTAAGTATGTATATGCTGGTGACTTTAAAAAAAAAAGGTCTAACTTATAAACTCCAAATACAAATATAAAATTTCAATAAATAACAGAAGAATCTATCAGAGAACATCTTCAGAAATAAAATAAATAGACTCAAAAACTTGTGTTTGCGATCTGTGACAAATGTATTGTACGTTTATGTAAAAAACCGGACGTGGTTTCAAAGTAACAGCTTCTTTATTCTAAGAAGTTTTTCTTTCAAAGTCCAAGTTAGAAGTGGTTCTTTCTGAAAGAAAAAAACTCTTCCTATAAAATTTGTAAGTGATAAGATAAATTTCAAAAAAAAACCACAAATTACAAATAATAGTCATAAATTATGTAAGAGTATAATAATCCTATAATTGGGGATAAAACTTTCTGAAAGAATAGTATAAAACTTTCTTCTTATTTGTTTTGCTTACTTACAAGATAAGTTGTGGCGGATTTAGCTTAGCCTTTCAACGTGTGGTTCGTTATTGGCTTTTATATATGTTAACGGACTTATAAATTTTTTATTTTTATGTTACTAAGTTGGCAAGCAAACATACAGACTACCTGGTAAGCAGTTGCCGTAGCCTATAACCGCTTGCAACACCATTAGTAGGTGCCACTCAGTTGCCAACCTCGAGATATTGGTTCCTAAATCTCTTACCCAGCATTTTCACTAGCCTTTAGTGCCCTTCAAACCGGAACACATTATTACCAAGACAATACTGTGTTCCGGTTTGCGGTACCTACCTAACCGGTCTTTTGCGGTCTTTTGCAGTTTACCATCAGTGTAACTGTTTGCACTGGTGTCATAATCTCTGCTGTGACAGAGATTATCTCAACAGCGGACGATGGAGTCGTCACGTCCCGACGCCTAATAATGTTAAATTATCCATATTTATAACTAGCCGTTACTCTCTGCTTCGCCTGTTCAATACGTATAAACCTCATTACATATAGATTAAACGTTTATAACTTGTAAACGGAATATAAAACAAAGAGGATTTGATGTATGGTTTTTATAAGCCGCCAACCACTATTCATTTTCAGTTACTCCGACTATCAGAAGTAATATACTTCTGGTTTTTTCATGCACATACAGAAGAAATACCAGGGAGAAGTTGATTGAGCTAATCCACTATCCTCTGGCGATGCTTGGCAGCGAATACCTGCGTCATTCTGCTGTCATCTGTCTTATACTATTAATGTGGCAAACATGTAGCCCACCTAATAGTAGCGGTCACGCAAGCAATACCAGCAATATAAGCCTGTTGCCAACAAGGAAGAAAGGGACAGAGAAAGGAAATAAACAGAAACGACAAGAAGGGGTAGGGGTTTTTAGGTCTCCACAGCTCTCTCTCTCTCTCTCTCTCTCTCTGGTTTCCCACTCATCAGTACGGACTCGGTTACTTCCAGTCGGTTCGGTTCTTACAGTCGAGCCAGGCTATTTATGCTCAAAACTTAAGTAAGACTCTTCTAATACTAAAGCCATCAATCACTTTCAAGCATAGGAAAGATAACAAAAAATCAATCTTATAATTTAAGGAATTTCAAAATGATTCACTGCAAATATTACAAGCTGTTCGAAATTGACGCCGTAAAACTTAACGGAGGTCCTCGTAAATATTTTAACGGGTCTGTCGTAAAAGCCCTATACGTGATTATTTTAGTGGTACACTGAAAACATTGAAATTCAGATAAGATTCCCACAAAACAATGTTAACGTCTGATTATCCACCCCATCTTTCACGTATAATTTTCTTTATTAAATTAAATAATAACAAAAAAACAACAACAATAATAATTAATTTATCACACAATTTTAAGTCTAAATCCTTAAAGGGTGTCTGACTCAATGAATAACAGAGGTGTCTACTTGTTACCCTTATGTTGCTCTGCCCTTTAGAAAAATTGACAATGAACGAACAAACACAGACTATTTACTTCAATTTATGAGACCCCTAGGTGGATAAGATATAAGACCTTCGTCTCCATGATTGCTTGGGACGGCAAACGTTTTTCTTGACTTGTGTGGTACTAATCTAGGGCTTGACTAGGTATGTTATCTCAATTGAGTTTATGGGACTTAATATAGCGGCTTAAAATAGACATAAAACAGTCTTTTTGCGAAGGTTTTTATGGAGGCCTGAATTTTTTTTATGCTATATATATGCCTCTAGCTGGATCAAACCCACATCAATAATAAAAACTATAGATCAGAACATATGCCTGTATTGTTAATACAAACATCTGCTCCGAGCAGAAGTCGAAACCACGACCTGTGGGCGTTTAAGGCACTGCCGCCACGCCTCAACGTCGTAAAACTATGCAGAACTTTGATTTATCAATAATTAAGTAGATTTTTTCACGTAAACTCTAAAGCATATGTCACTAATC
The DNA here is from genome assembly GCA_023373885.1 of Hestina assimilis. NCBI lineage: Eukaryota > Metazoa > Arthropoda > Insecta > Lepidoptera > Nymphalidae > Hestina > Hestina assimilis. Next base: position 5,066,836 of record CM041762.1, on the reverse strand, counting down.
CATAGATAAAATACAGACACTTTAACGCATTATACATATCAATTTATCATTAATGTAATACAAAATTCCAAGAGAAAGATGTCTTAGGCTAAAATACTAAGGATATTATTCAGTTTTATAAATATATTCTGGTAGATTATGTAAATTACGACAAAGTGTATGCTCAGTCGAACCACGAATTAATTTCGAGGCTTATTTAATTCCCGTTCATTAATACCATTTGTAATTTACACATTTTGGGAATAGCGATAAAGCGAAAAATTGAACTTGTAGTCTCGCCTATATAATTTTTCGAAATATCTTTTGTTCTAAATATTTATATTATTTAACAAAAAATACTGTTATAAATTAAGTTTTCTAACTATCATTAGTACAAATTCGTACGGTGTATATGATAGATCGTTAAGAAAAACTGACGCACCCGTTGTTACTACGCACTACTAAAGTAACCATAGACTTAATATGTTATACTATAGATAAGCCGATCCATATAGGCAAAATGACAAAGACGCACCAGGCTCATTCGTAAAGCTCATAAGTCAGAGGCCTATTCCGCGACCTGAAAAGTTCTGACACTAGATTGACCACTAATCACAACCCTTTTAGCCTAATTAAAAAGTTATTCTCGGAGCAGGGGTCTCCTTTTATTGACAATCGGGACCGGGGCGTCTCTGTTGAGGGTACAAGCGAGCCCGTAACGTCCCGCTATGGTCAGGCGGATTTTTGGGTTTTAGTGGGTATTATTTAGGGACCAGCGAGTGGTAAGTCCCACTAGCACTGCCTAGTGTGGGATGCGTTACCACTATGCGATCGTTTACCAAACAGTGAGCGCGCCTGGTTATGAAAAACCACTATGCGATCGTTTATCTAGTAATGCTAAAATCCTAGTATCCAGTTTTGACGACTCCTAACCATGATCACAGTATAAAAAAATCCGTACACAAATATAAATCTGTAAACAAAATCAATATTACAGCGAATAAAAACAGTTCACAATATCCAATATCCAATTTGCAAAATATGAAATCGGAGCTGGTATATTTGATGTTAGTAGAATTGAATATTCGAGCATAGAAAGTTGACATTACTTAATATAAAACGAGACTATGGTAAGAATTATTAATTTCATTGAAACTGCAAAATAAAATATTTTATTCAACTTATAGACTGTATAAGAGTATTACACTTTTTTGTTGAAAGTCAGATTCCAAAATTAAATAAACAAACGCTACACACTCAACGGCCCCATTGGGATAGTTATATCCTGTGTCGGTGTTCCGGAAACATAAACAAAGACCCTTGTCTTTGTATACACCCAGACCGGAAAACATGGCTGTATGACCAATACAAACATCTGCTCCTAGCGGGAATCGAACCCGAGACCTGTGGCCTTTAAGGCAGGTTTACTACCGCGTCCACCACACGTTAAGCCTCTACTTGAGAAAAACCGGTAAAACAAACCGGTAAAAAAATTGAAAATATATAACCCATATATTTTTAATTTTTTTTTAATGTGATATTTATTATAATTATATTTAGTGAAACGCTGAAAAGCCGTAAGCGACGGTTATTTTATCATCAAACATGCATAAGACTAATGTACATATTCCTCAATAGTTAATTATTATTTGAAAAATATTAATTTGCCATTTAATGAAATTGCTTAAGTAAAAACATTATGTTAATATTATTAATGAAAAAAAAATATGGTAATAGATTATTGTAATACATATTATCAGAATATCATAATAACATCAAATATTAATTAATTTATAACCACAGTGTTATCGTATTTACTCGTTATGTGGTATTATGAAGAACCGCGTGATTTAAATAAACAGGTTACGTGATGAATAATGATAACACAATGATAGGACACGATGTATTTTATAAAATCTAAAATTATTATGTATGATAGAAACCACAATGTTTAATGTGTGATAATGTTTATTGTAATATTCAATTCTGTAAGGAAGTACAGTCAAACAATGCCTCCAATACATATTATAATCAAAGGATCATGTTCGGCATTCTTGTGGAATTCATGGCGCTCAATAGCATGGGGTATTGTAAAAGCCTTTGACACTGGTATTTAAACGCAATATTCAAAAATACTTCTGTAAACATATACGTCATATAAAGAATAGAATGAAAAAAATATCGCACTTTGGGGAACAAATTTTGACACGCCGATTTTTATATTATAGTTTTTTGTCATAGAAAATGATTTTGCGTCCCAATAAACACGCTTCAGAATATTAATTTTATATTTATATATATCCAGACTTGATTCTGCTCTAAGAGCATTTGTTCCTAAAGTATTTCATCATACTACCTCTCATCCAAATACCCTGATTAGACTAATTTATAATGACCAAAATTAGGCGACCTACCTACCTTGAAAGGCTCTGACAATAAGATCACGTTAGACAACAGTCCATACACAGCACAGACACGTACACAATGCCGTCTTCACCGGCAAAGATGATGTTCCTTCTTTCGCACGTAGTGACGCGCTCACACCGTCAAGTAGAGACGCTCATAGCCGAGTGCACCCAGTAATCGGTCGATCTGTGGGTTAAACAACTTTAGGCGCGGTCAGTCACAAGATGGGTGAAACTAAATTAGTAATCTTACCTCTATCAACTGGACTTTATTTCTGATTTTGATGGCTCCTTCAAATCAGCAGAAACTATCTGAATAATACATGAGTTACCAGAAATTTCCATTTTTAGATAAAAGATAGTCAAAGAGTCCATAATTCGAATCGATTGCTTCGACTGACAATGTATTATAACATAAGATCAAATGGAATACCGTTGAATGCTATTGTGATTCGCCCTATTGTTATCAGTTGATAACAGCGTCAGCGTGGCCGTTAGTAGGGTTCATAGTGTCGTAGTTCATAGAACAATAGAACAGAACCTCCTTGTAAACACGATGCTGAGCTTAGATCCAGGAATTTAGTAAATAGGGAAAAAGTTTTAAATTTAAAACTAATTTCAACAATATCAAAGGCTTACTATATAAAGATGGGCCCTTTTATACAGACAAAATGTCCTCGACTCGTTGACGCCCTTTCGTACATTCAACACCAACGCACTGGAATTAAGTTGGCAACACTAACTTCATTCCATATTCGGTTATCATTTGCACAACATAGCTGTATGAAGTTAGCGTGTGTTGGTGTGTTGTTATGTTATAATACTAGCTGGGCCAGCGACTTCTTCTTAATATATAGATTTATTCTTAAGTTATCGTTTTATTTCTCGGAACCCTAGTTCTTTTTCAAAAATAAAATAAGCCTAAGCTTCCGTTTGTAACATTAATACACAATAATTGTTTATACGTATCCTACGATACGAGTAATTTATGTAAACAGCTATTAAAAGCAGAAATATTTAATTTTATTTACTTATATAGATAATATTCTTGTGTACACATATTAATTACAGCTATTAAGCCCACGAAGCACATAAACTGATTGATGAGACGTCTTAGAAGCGAATGTAACGAGACACGAGTTGGTTTCCGACGCGCTTATTTTCCTTAGCAGGCTTCCAAGCTAGCGCTCTTAAATAAAACGATAATATACGGAAAATTAATTAATCTTTTATGGCACAATTAATGTATCCCATATTAGATTTTCTTTACGCGCATTTTGCACCTTCGCTGCTGGTATAGATTTATACTCTTTTGTACAAATCATGTCTACGGGCAATGGTGGCAAGAATGCTAGCTGCATTTCCTCGCTGACTCACAATCCCGATTCTTTGAGCGAAAAATTTACCAGCCCTCCTATCACCTGTGGAAGCAATGAGTCGGGTTGTAATATTTTTTAGAAATTGTTTTTCACTTCTTCTTCTTCTTATCGAGTGGTTAGTGGCCAACCTAGTGTGAGAATTATACTGGCGTCGGGATGTGACGACCCCATCGCCCACTGTTGGGATAAACTCTGTCACAGCAGAGATTATTCCACCAGTGCAATCAGTCACACTGGTGGTAGGTCTTTTGTTGCAAGAGGCCGGCTAGGTAGGTACCACCGCAGTGTCAAATATTCTGCCGCCAAATAGTAGTGCTTAGGCACTACTGTGTTCCGGTTTGAAGGGCACTGTACGCTAGTGAAATTACTGGGCGGACGAGATTTAAGAACTGATATCTCGAGGTTGGCAACGCGTGAGTGGCACCTACTAATGGTGTTGCACGCTCATAGGCTACGGCAACCACTTACCATCAGGTGGACCGTATGCTTGTTTGCCAACTTATAACATACAACAAAAAAAAAAAAAAGAGTTGTTCAAGTCGCACGTAGGCTTATGACTTGACTTATCGACTGTCATCAAATTGATAACAGCCGGAACCTACTTTTTACGTGCCCTCCGAAGCACGGAGACGCTCAGTTGAAATACCACTATGCGATCACCCATCTAGTGAGTTTACCGCGCCTAAAGTTGTCTTACCGACCGATCGTTTCCCGATCCCGATCAGTGAGCAAACCCGGCTATGAGCGCCTTGCACTTGAGTGTTTTGCACTAACCCTACGTGGCCCAAGTGTTTCTACTGCAAACAGCACAAAGATGTAATTTGAACCAAGTGACGAATTCAGCTTTTTCCGCAGCGGCTCCCACCCGTAACACCGTCTCCCGATATGACACGGGGCCAATGTATATATGTAATAATATTGGAACTGGCTGTCGCGATGTCTTTATAGAAGTTATTTAAGAAAACTTAATGTGAGAGGAATTATAACCGAAATAGAAGCTATGCAGCTATATTTAGATTTTTTGTTTATTAAACATGTCTGTTAAACAGGTATTACGCAAACATTGCACATACACAGCAAGAAAAATAAAGCTTTAATGAGGTTTCCACACTGTTATTATTACAGATCTTTTGAGATTTTTTGTTATTCAAGAGAATCTTGTTTCGTCTTCTTCCTTACTTTACTCCCCTATCCATCCATCTAGTTACTAGTTTTTACACAGCGCATTCCATCTCACCTCTGCAACCCTAAGAGCGGACCAGTAACTCATACAAATAAGACAAAATTACCTATAAGAGTTAACGATTATTATCAGATGTTATGTGATATCAACTGAGACCGACAGCTCAACGTGCTCTCCAATGCACGTGTAAGTTTCCCACAAACACAAACGTCCAGACCAAAACAGCCATTTGTATATCGTCGAAAAAACTATTGAATAAAACGATCGAACCTTTTAATTAAACCTAACGCTTGTATGGCGTCTTAAGATTTCAATTAACACACAATCTGCAAGCTTTAATAACGGGAAACGTTCATTAGGTTACTAATTATGACTTTAACATTACATACGGACTAATCGTTTCGCTGTTACCTTCACTAGTACCGAGTTTTTAACAAAGACTCATTTTAGTTTTATTGAATTAAAATTAACTTTAATCTAGTTTTTTATTTTGTGAAGACATACAACAGTCATGAAATTTAAAATGCCTTTCAACGTGATTGAATTATTTATATTGGTATTTATGGTTTTTATATCTGACTCTGAGGCTCAGACCACAATAGAAACAATAAAGATTGGTAAGTATCTTCTTTTTCACTATAATTGCTACATCATTAATATTCAGTAGACGATTGATGTTTTTAGCGGTTGACGCAACGGGATAGGTAGGACCCTCTGGCAGAATATAGACAACTAAAAGTATTCTTATCCTCGCTTCGGTCTCCTCAATGCTGAGGGTCATGCCAACCTCCTCAAAAAGAGTTTATTGCGGATTATTTGACGCCACCTATTCCTATCTGCCACCGAGTGTAGAGAGTCGTGTACTGCAGTGCCGGGAGTAGTGCAGATCTGTTGCGTCCAGCGTGTCGGGCTTCTTCCTCGTGGTCATTTCCCATCCACTTTTCCAGTTACCATCAACTTTTCTAACTTGCCGCCATCCTTTATGGCAATGCGGCCAAAGTATTCCAGGAAACAGATGGTCGAAAGCCTTGTCTGTAACTTCAGGTATTGCAAGATTGACAAGTTGGTTCGATGTGTTGTCTAGGGAATCCCCAGCATCTTTCGCCAGCAAAACATCTCGAATACATAACTTCGGTCGCGAGAACACCAGGGTGCGGACAAGATTGCTCTTGGTTAAACTAAAATAGAGTTTAGTATAATTATAAAACGGTTAGCTTTTTAGCCATAAAAAAAAATCAAAGAAGTCGCTGCTGAATACCCTATTGAAGCAAACCTTTTTATTCCTTTTCAATATATTTTTAAGACATTATATATAGATATCTCAAAAAATATAATAATAAATTATCAAAAAAATTATTATTATTATTTTTATTAGTTAATAACAGAATAATTTCTTAAAACAATACGACTTGTACTAAAAAGTTTACATTTTAGACAATAGCCCTAACATTTAACCAAAATATTGCTCGACAAAGCGTAACAATGGCTAGAGTTTGAAACAATAACTCGAGTAACTTTGGTTAAGTTGCCGTTTAATATATTTTACTTGAACTTAATCTTAATAAAGTATTTACGATGATTATTATAACAAAATAATTGTAACAAGACTATCTAGTCTGTTATTTTAAGTGAGTTTGGTTTTCGATTTTTTATCCGACTTCTAAATTTAAAAATACTCTATATATTTTAAAATAGGAATAATTGCTCGTCAACCGTATTAAACTACCTAATCGTACCTCAACCCGTGAAATATTTATTAGTTTTCAGCAGTTCTGGTGATGGCCACCAGAACTGTATTCACCATTAGCAGTTCTTGATGCTGCTTTTTATTAGCAAATAGAGAAGGTATTTAAAAATACCCAAATAACAACAAGTGTGAGTTGAATTAATAAAAAAAAACAAAAAAGCTTTCTCGATTTCTCCAAGATTAGAGATCTTGGAAAAATTTCTAAAAAATATCCCTAACCTTGAAGAAATCGTGGGAAATACAAAAAACATAACCCCATCTCTTTCATACAAAAAGCATACCGTCGAATTATTAACCTTCCTCCTCCTTCATTTAGATGTTGGGTTCGGAAACTATCATCAGGTGAGTAGATTGTGTAGAATACTGATGACGTCTTTAGCCGTATTTCGACCTGGCAAGAGAGCACCCTAAGAACGGAATCAAATATCGAATTCCAGCTCAGTCACGCTGTCAAGGCCAGTAGGACCAACAATACACATTCCGAAAAAAACGTATAACTTTTTTTTTAGAAACGACAACCGAGTTCGTTGAAATCATAACAGATATACCACAATCTGATGTTGAAATAGCATTGGATGTCTGGCCTGGGAAGTACACAACAATGGTATTCAATTATTATAACCAACAATTCCACGAACCGAATTATTGGAACCTTACCAAAGAAGATAAAAGAGAAGACAGATGTTTTGATGACTATCTAAAATGCATAATTGCTATGTAAGATATTATTATAATTATTTTTCTGATGTAGACCTTTTATTGAAGCCGGATAGGTAGGTACCTACGCAGTGTTAGATATTCAAAGCAAAGACAGAAAAATAAGAAGAAAGAGTCTTACACAATGTTGTGACACCGTTGTGACGTTGTGGGTCTGTCTTTAGTCTCGAAGGTTGCGGGTTCGATTCCCGCTCGGGCAGATGTTTGTTAAAATGTCTCTCGGTCTGGGCGTTTGTCCGTGTGGGTCTCCCCACCGTGCCTCGGAAAGCACGTTAAGCTGTCGGTCCAGATTATTATCAATAACATCTGATAATAATCGTTAACTCTTGATAAGTAAATTGCTCTTCGAATGAGTTACTAGTTCGCCTTTAGGGTTGCGGAGGTCAGATAGGGTTCCGTGTAAAAACTAGGAACCTGTCAAATCCGGATAAGAGTAATAAGCAGACCCTGGGTACATAAAATACTGGGAATTATGCTGGGACGAAGAAATGTATTCATATTTGAATATGTATGTCTCTATGTATTTGTGTATTTTAATATTTATGTAAGAATATTTACGTTCATATATGATAAATCAATATCTAAGTTTTATATAATTGTTGTAAATGTTAAATATATTTATTTTAACTGTATTTATTTTACCTTTTTGCCTTTTAATGTATATTATTTTTAATGTATACCTTTTTGTGTATAGCCTTTTTATTAATAAGCTACGTTTCAAATAAAAGTGTAAGAGATCACTTTCAGTGATAAGGCCGCCCTTGTACCTTCTTGAATATGAATACATATTATATTATAAATTACTTAAATAAACATACATAGATTATATATTATATTGCCAGATAATGATTTTTAAGAATAACATAGTGTTTTATATTCCTTTTCAGCGCAGTACCGGAGCCAGTATGCGCCTATAACCAACCTTACCAAGTACCTAACGGCTATGTAACGCATAATTCATATTGTGATTTATATTTCGACAACTGTCAAAAGAATATGAGTGAGTGTGAATATTAGTGAATAAACTAACAAGGCCCTTCCACTGTTTAAAAGTTTGATTGCATTTGTTAAAGTCTCTGCATGTGTGTATGTGTACCAATAGAGCTTGGAATTCTTAAATCCTTGCCTTTCTTGCTCTCCCATAATAATGGACGCAAATAAGCAATACCATGTCAACCCACAAAATTGAAAAAACTTATATGAGTTATATATGCAGAAGTGTTGGTAAATGGCTGAAGAACATTTTTCTTTAATATTTGTAGGGTTTTAAGCTTTAAAACTTATAAAAAAGCCATTTTTAATCATGCCATTTATGTATTATTTTAAACGTTTTGAGTTATATTATATACGAAATATGCAGTTTGTATTCTTATTTTATGTGAAAATAAGTAAAATAACTTACATGCATCTTGAAATTGCCAAAAACTTGACCAATATATATAAAAAATCATATAAAGCAAGTTGTTCAAAATATTCAAACGCGTTTTTCTCGAAATGACATTAGTGTGGGTTGACATGGTACTGCTTATTTGCGCCCAATTTATAGTGGTGATACTCTGATGTAATCTATGAAAATGGCAAGTGCGTTATTTAACTATTATTAGTTTATGGTTATTTTTTGTTGTAGAAATAAATCTGCTAGTCTACTACGGAAAAAGAATTACTATATGTATATTCTTATTTATACGGCCAGATATATAATATATAATAGACATATAATATATAATAGGGATATATAATATATATACAGATATATAATATATAATAGAGCCAAACTTCTCTCAGCACAAAAGGGCTGGCTCGACCGGGAAAGTGTTATCCTTTTACAGAAAATCGGCGTCAAGAAACAGTATCATTAGGTATTGTTGCGTTTCGTGCGATGTGTGAGAGCACCGAAGCCCAATCTCCCACTCCGTCTGTTCCTTTCCTTTTTCTTTCCTCCTCATCCTGTGTATCCTGTTCCTTGGGTTGGCAACGCGCTTGTGATACTTCAAGTATCGCAAGCGTTCATAGAATGCGGTGACTGCTGACCACCAGGCGGACCGTATGCTTGTTTGCCAATCGTCATGACATAAAAAAATCATTTATCTAGCTTATATACTTTGGTTAGATTGTTACTAAGCACATTAACACAGTAATTTGGAGGGGAGAGCCATATTACCCTAGTTTATCAATATCCTAGTTTGTCTATATAATTATAAGCTAAAAAAAAATAGTACAAAAAATATATATTATCAAAACATTTTATTTTATTATAATTTTTTCGGTTAAAATTAAATTCTTCTAATGGACTGTTTCAGGATATTGGCGCATCGTGAACGCCGGCAAATGTAACTTTACATGGAACAGTTATTATTATTTCAATGTACTCCCAACTAGAAAATTTAAGGCGACATATAAGGATTTTTTCCGAAAAAATATCATAAAATTTTTAGGGAATTGAAATTCCATGTATTCAAGAAGTCTTTAAGGACAACACCTCCGCTGAAATCAACTGTAATTATAATTATTATTATTTATTATGTAATGCAATAAAAGTGCTATTAATATAATATATAACAAACAACATAACTTACTTATTGTCAATGCTCAAACACAAACATAGCGATGTGCCACTGCAACAACATTATTGTCGTGTCGTGTCATTATTAAACAGTGGTAGATAGGAATTGTATTTTACAATTCAAATAAATGATATTTTTTTCTTCATTCAAATAACTGTTTTATTTAATCATCGTACCGGGGTGAGAGCTAAACTCTAAGGAGTATCATCTGATTGAGGCGCCAAATTTGATGGGCAAAAGAGATTTAAGAATCAATATAACGAAATTGGCAAAGCGTGAGTGACACCTACAAATGTATAAGACTAAGATAATCATCAAGTGAGGCGTATGCTTGCTTGTCAAATTGATCGCTTATAAAAACCTTTGCGATTTAAAAAAGAGAATTATATACAATTATATATTTACAGCAATAAAGTACTCCTTAGCACATACAAGTCTCTTAATTTTATTATTAATAAATAAATGAACGCTACACACTCAACGAGCCCCATTATTGATATCCTGTGTCGGGGGTCCGGAAACACATACAAGAACAAAGACAAATACACACCAGACAAGACAGACCAGAAAATATGCCTGCATGGTCAATACAAACATATGCTCCGAGTGGGAATCGAACCCGCGACCTGTATCCGCGTGTAAGGCAGGTTCGCTACCACTGCGCCACAACATCGTCATTAAATAAAATCAAAATGGTGCAGATAAAACTACGAACAATCTAATTACTTTGCAGTTAAATAAAGAAGACCAATCCTATTAAACTCTTATCTGAGAATGGGATTTCTTCCAAGAAATAAGTTAAAAATCTCATTTAAAGGTAAATTTATTACTTTTACTTTAAAACCGCACCGTTCGGGTTACGTGAAACGAATTTAAGGCTTTAAGCAAATGCAACGCTTTTATTGCACTGTCTTCAGAAGCTTTACATGAAATCGTATATTTGAACGAATTTTATTAAAACTCGACAGGACTTTTAAATTCATATCGGTATATTCACAGTTCTTTATTAATGATTATATATAGAACCAAGACCAAAAAGAGGGAAGCAATAAGCGTCAGTTAATGTAATTAAATGTAAGTAAGTTCGCAATTACTAGAATATAGATACGGGTACAGAGCACGGTGACGCTAGTTGGTGGTGTTTGGTGAGAAAGGACTTGAAATAGGAGATAAATGGATGGAAGAGGGAACTGTAGGGGAAACTAATTATTTTTATATTGTATTAAAGTTGTCGATTAAAAATTGCTATTCTAGCGGGCAGAAGCTAGTTTCTGTATATATATAATTGTGCTTTTTTTTTAAAAATGACAAATCGGCTTGTACTTCGCTTGGTCGAAAAACCACTATAGTCACACATTCATAGACTGAGCGCACATAAATGTACTTAAATAATTAATCATCTAGCGACAAATAATACCAGATACTTTACCTGGCTTTGAGCGTGTCATAAGTCCTCGAAAACGAGCTGTGTATAATGATCGCTGGCGATTATAACAATTTTAGGAATAGCTTTTCCTGCCTTTGAAGTAATTGATCATCACAAAAATTATATAAAACTAACATGTAAGCGTATCCAAACATACAAAGTAATTATTTTCTAGTTTCTCACTACAAAAGTAACAAAAGCAGTATCAATAGTAAAAATTCCAGTGATAGAAGAAATTCAATTTGACGTTATTGTCCATTCCAGTAGTTTCTGCGGCTTCTGATGATTCGTAAATTTCATTACGCTAACATATTTTTTCTTTTGATATGAAAAAGTTTGTATTTTTGAGAAATTATATTTAATTTAGAGTTTCGGATTTTTCCATTCCCGATGACATCCTTAGCCGTGTTTCGGCCTCGAAGAAAGCACCATAAGGACGCAATCAATTTGACTCCCCTCGAGGGCTGTCCCTTTCTCATGGCCCGGTCTCTGTACTCGGCCATCTCCTCCCGATGACGCTGTCAAAACCAGTAAGGCCAGCAGCAATACACAATCAGGAATAAAAATATTTTCGGATTTAAATTATGCTTCACGGCAAAGGAAAGCATCGTGTGAAACTTCATATCTCCGTAGAAAAGTTTATACATGTACATAATTGTACATAATATATATAATCACTAATCGGCAGAAAAGTAACATGATAGATTAAGCTCCTAAAAATAGAGTCCAATGGATTTTAACTATTTTCGGTTGAATACATTACACAATAAGTTGCATAATTATCAATGTTGTGTTACTGGAACGGTAAATGATATCACTTTATTTTTTAGAATGGGGAAGGCGACACCTGTTTTATTTGCATCGAAAAGCCGTATAAATTATACTTTCAGATCTTAGATAGATACTTTAAAAAAGTGCGATCTGGCAAGATCTGAGTACGCTAGAGACAAGGCCGCCAGTCACAAAAAATATTTTTAATAAATCAGAAAAAGCCCCATGTCAAAGAATATAATAGCAACTTATCATTCTTACATTCTTCTAAAGATAATGAAAAAAAAAAATTACAGAGATCGGCCTAATTCTTTCATATCTTAGTATAAATTAAAATATCTCGCCAGAGGCAATCATAGTACTCGTGCCGGAACTGGTTTAACGTAATTAAAAGAGAATAGCGAGAGCAATTATGAAATGAAGCGTAAAACCGAAATGAATGCAGCCTGCAGGAGAACAAATAGTATGATAATGATTCATTTTCATACTTCTCTTTTCCAATTTTACCGCGTTTTATTATGAAAGTTAATTAGACTCAGACCAAAACGTCTACACTGTCTGTTCAATATATGCCTGACAGCAAAGTTAGCCAACGACCATCGTCTCGAAGAGTTTTCTAAATGTTATAAAAATCCAGATATGGTAATAAGTTTATGGACGTATCATGTATTACCTTGTCACAGAATATTATTTTAAACAGCCTTTTATATGTAGCTTAGAGGCGCTTATATTGAGTATTTTCAATATGGCGGATCGTACCTACTGTCGTTTTTTTTCGACCAATACTGACTTCAAGATGAATTGGACAATACTGGATAAAAGATACGCTTAAACTTTCATCGTAGCGTAGATAAAAACACCACCTAAATTTAATTAAATATTGCAGGTATATCCCAATTTCCATTGTAAAATATGTGTCACTTTAACTAAAATTATTACCTACTAATAATTCTCGTGGTTAAATGTTTATTTAAATAATATAATAGATAGATCCTGTATAATTAATGAAGATTTGCGATGAGAATTGAACATGAAATGAAAAGAATGAAACAATAATAGTGATACGTTCGTGAATGATTCCCTGAGGGTAAGAACCCAGAAGAATGTTAATAACGAAAATAAAGCGATGAAAAAATCCAATACATTGTACATTTCGAAATTACTTATGATGATAATGTGAATGAAAACATATTTTTGTAATTTTGTAGTGTGTGTTTTGTGTTTGTGTGAAATTGGTCAAACACAATGTGCCGTAGAATTCGTATCGTACGGAGCTGCAAAAAAAACTCTAGCTTTAAGGTTATCAATCAAAATAGTTGTTCCCAAAGAGTTAGCCCAGAAAATTAAATAGGGGTAACGCGATGCGTTCGTATTCTCTTTCAAACGACCGTGGGGAGCAAGGGGCGGAATCCATAGGGGATGCAGGTTCAGATTTTCACTCAAGTGATAAGCTCAAGTGTCAGCGGGCGCCTCCGATGACGTCCTTAGCCATGGTTCGGCTTCACAGGAGGCACCCTAAGGACGGAATCAAATTTGAGCCCCGTGAGGGCTGCCCCTTTATCACGGCTGAGTCTCTGTAGTCGGCCCCCGCCCGGTGACGCTGTCAGTGCCAGTAGGGCCAACAGCAAACACATTCCGAAAAAAATAAAAATAAAATCAGCGGGCGCACACACGACTACTACGGGCGACTACGGACGTCGCCAATATAATTAAGGTGAAGGAAAAGGAAGAGAAGAATGGAAAAGGATATCCGAATACAGATTGCAATTACGATTAGGTACGACATATTAATACAGATTAAATATAATAAAGCGTTGTGCGCCAACAGACCCAAAAATCAAATAAAAACTAATTCGCTTTATCCTTTAACGAAGTTTTGGGTAACGAACAATTAATATGGAATTGAAAATATTTAATAATTCTTATTAAATATACGACATATAATTCATGAAAAATTACAAGTAGATAATATAGGAGCAACCGTAATATAGAGCACGCGCCACTCCTAGACCAATTGGACCAAGAAACGGGAGAACAATCTTAACCTTAAATCCGAGTTTTAAAATGTTATATGTTATAATTAAAATTATTAAGCTCAAACATCATATTCTAATAGCCTTTTTCATTTTTCGCGTCATAAATTTAGATAGTGGTGTTAAGTTCTGTGCCTGTACTTAGAAATTTGTCGTTTGAATGGAAAGCTGTGGCCAATCTTACTTTCTAATTCTTATGAACTGAAAAAGTTATCCCAACATATTTCAGAATATCGCAAAGGAAATAAAAAGGCATTTAGAAAGTTCTACAATATATTTTGGATTTTTCAATTATATTTGTAGGATATAGAAATACAGAATACAGTAGTATAAGTTTGTAGTAAATTTTATTGAATGTAAACTTAATCTACTTGAAAAGGATATTTAAGTTTCAGGCAGTGTATGAGATTGAAAATCATTAACATCAATTGCCTTAACTCCTTAGTCCATGAAATTTAAAATTGAATAGACAGATATAAAAAATATTTACTCCTCATCTTCAAGAAGTAGTACCCTATTTTTATCGACAATGACATTGGGTGCACTCTTTAATTTCTTTATAAACTTATCGGCAATTCTATCATCAACCTCATTCCCTGTAAGCTCTGAATACTCAGACAAAACTTTCTTTTGGAGCCTCTTAAATGGAACTTCGTTTCCTTTCTTCTGTAAAACTGACATAATAACAGCATGCCAATTAAATTTGCCATTATTTTCTGCCACCTCATTCTCAGTTGTGGCAACATTCTGATCATGTAGACACATACTTTCATCAGCTTTAGCAGAAGCCCGCTGGCTCTCCATTCTCAACTTTTTCTTGCTAACTTTAACTTTACCAACATAATTGATATCAACATTATCAACTCCATTAACAACCTCAGTAACTTCGAGGCTCGAAACTGTATCTTGTCTCTTTCTTTTGTTATTTTTATCCTTTTCATCAGCATCTCCATTTTCTTCATTATGGCCACTTGAAGTATCACCTTTATTCTTATTCTTCTTCCCCTTCTTTGGTATTTGAATTTCTTCCTGAACTTCCTCCGTTGGTTGAGACTCAGCACTCAGTAATTCTGCCTCATACTTCTTACGTTTTTTTTCTTCTTTCCTTTGTTTTTAGACAGTTTTTATTATCTTCTGTAACACCATTTTCAATTTCTGTATTTTTTTCTCTTCATCATCAGTTGGGGTTTCTTCTTCACCATCTTCATTATTTGTATTTTCAGCTTTACCATTAGGAATGTCTCCATTTTTTTCTTCAGTAGAACCATTCAAATTAGTGTCTTCAGTCTTATCTTTTGGATTTTGATTTTTATTTTGTGCATTGATGTTTGATAATTCAGATAATTTTACTGATATGAGATCCCAAGCCTGATCAATGTCTTTGGGGTTTGTCTTTTGCCCACAAACATTTTTTACAAAATTTATGAATTTGGGCTTTTTCCTGGGTGTATTGTTATGCTTACTGATCGTCTCTATAATCCTCAAAACATTTCCGGAAGCATTCTTTTGTTCATCTAACACTGACTGTAGCATTTCAACCCAAGCATTTTGTTTCTTTTCCCCTTTCTTTTCTTTTGGTGTGAATCCTTTTCCAGAATAACGTTCTTCTTCAGTGATACATTTGATATGAGCTTCATAATCATTACCCCTGAAAATTTATAATACACATTATATTCTAATTTTTTTTTAATTTAAAAAGTTAAAAATATTAATAATAATAAAACAATCACTTAAGAAAAATATATGTAAAAATTTGAGCAGTCAAGCAAGCTAATTATTTTCAAATGTTTTAGACACTGAGATTTTTAATAATTTCAATTTTAATGAATTTTATTAATCATCTTTTTTATTTAATTTTATTCAAATTATTACTAAATTAGAATTATATAAAGTTTTATATGCCAGCCTAAAAAATTTAATGAGAAATTTTATTTATATTTTTGAAAAATTTAATAATTACAATGATTTAAAAATAATTTAGACCTGTTTTTAGACATAATAATGTATTTGTTAATTTTTGCTGTTATCTGCTAATTAATTATTTTCTCTCTCTCTTCCTAGCATTATTCCCAGTATTTTCCCAGGGTCAGCTAATTAATTATATCAATTATTTACTGTAATTATATATAAGTATGCAAATAAATAGAATTGCAATAATTATTATAAATTGTTTATCTCATAGAACATCTAAATTATTTTATTTTTCAAACTTAATATTATATTGTTAAGTCTCTTACTTTTATGGAATTCAATTTTAAATAATAATTAATAGTCTTTTTTTCCCATGCAAATAAATAAATAGTAAAAACTTTTTACGATTCTGTTTCTAATTTCAAGAAGTATTGAAAACATCATTTATATCAACCTCAAATAAGTTTAATAACTAAAACAATGGATATGCAGCACAGTAGTTAAATCCTTCTCAAAAACGTTCCAGACTTCTCCTTACATATTTGCCCACTCAAAAAGTGCATTAAAATTATAACCTTAAATTTTTAATCTCTAAAAATAGTTTACATTGAAGTATATTATAGAAATTAAAAATAAATTATGTCACAAGAGATTTTCAAGCAAAATCAAACATTATTTACACATGAAATTGTTATTTCAAAATCTGAAGCAGATAATCAAAAAGCACTGAACATGCAAACAATAAACTAAAATATTTTCAATAAAAACTTTGTTTTGCCCACTTTTTATTGGAATGAAGTTCCTTAATACGGCATTTGGGTAGTGCGATTTAGTAGAAATCATCACATAACGAAATGCCTTATGCTGTGTGTGTCAGTGTGTGTGTACCGAGCCTACTACAAGTAAATGGGCATACAAGCAAGTGATTGCACAGCCAGGTGCGCAACTCTCTCTCTCTTTCTCTCTGTCCCTGTTTCTTTTAAAATATAACCTATTAAAACAAACAGACTTCATTTCGAATTGTTTTCAGAGTTGAAGAAAATTGTTACGATCTTCGTTCCTAACGGGAGTCCCGCGCACGCACAATTTTTGTTTATTTGTTAAATATTTAACAGATACTATTGTGTTTGAATGGCCATTTTAGCAGTAATCAGTAGCTTACATTTAAATTACTGTATTTATTAATATTTATTAACTTACAAAAAATCCTTAAAGCAATCCATGCAAGACAGATTGGGGTTCTTATTTCTACATTTTGTTAAATAATGCTTTTCAACTTTTGGTTTTTGTATAGATTCACCACAATGACCACAAGTAAAAACAACCATATTTTTACCCGAATCAGATGTTCCTTTTTAATTTAAAATTTAACTTTGTTATTCATGTACGTCGCAACCTGAAATATATAATATTTAACGTAAATTCAACTAAGCATACAATATATAATATAAGCATAGCTGTTAAATATATTAAAAAAGCATACTTGTAAGTTTTTTTTTTCTATTTTTATTTAAATTGTTGAACACACGTGCTATTCAAAACACGCTATAAATTTCGAAATTTTTTCTTGAAATGTCAAATGACAAAGTGTCAAATTAGTAGTGTGTACATGACATTGACAGCAAATAAAATATTATGTTTGTTTTTAAAGCAGCTCTGGTCAAATAATTTACGGAAAATGGAAGTAGGGTAAAACCTGTAGTAACTGGCCACTTAAGCTCATTGCCTACTTTAAATTGTTACAGTTCTAATTTCCATCATTTCAATTATACTTGTATCTTATCGTTGAATAGAGAAAACAGTCCTAATTGAAAAGGTAATGATAAAAAAACGAAAAGCACAGTTTTTATAGTATATTTAGTTGAAACTATCCAATTCGACCAGAAACTGGCCATCAAAATGAGAAACTGGCATGATGATCCTTTAGTAACTAGCCACAGTTTAACTTGGTTAAAACAACAAAATAAAAGAAATGAAAAACAATTTATAAAAGAAATCAATCGGAATGTGAAAATTATAATTAACTGCAATCTTAATAAAAATACCTTTCCATTTATTATTTTATATAACAATATTACTTTTAGTAGGTAACTAGCCACTAAACTGACCCCCTATACTAGTTACTTAAAAACCCCAAAAGCTTAGTATCATAATCCACAAAAACTAAGTCCTCTAAACTTTCAATTTACGTAGCTATTTTTAAAAAAAAAAGCAAAATGGTAGTTTTTTTATTAAATTTCACATATAGAGCAGTAACTAAAAATGTACTATTTTTATTGTAGCAGTATCACCTACATGCAGTTAGGAAATAATTGTACTCAACACATTTTTTATTTATCTTTATTTTCTACGTCATCGTTCGGAATAGATGAACGAAGATAGCTCAGAAAAGAACTGTTTTTATAGACGCCTTCACTATAAGGCGTGGTTTGGATTTGGGAAACAGCGTTGCTCTGAAAAGAGCGTTTTTAAGATGCAAATACGAAGATCTACAATTTCTTGCTTCTTCAGTCTTCCAACTAAAATCTTCAAGCAATACGCGACGCTGGAACCGAACACGGACAACACGACCTCGCTGTACTCGGCGCTCGACGATTTTAAGGCGACGCCGGGTCGCGAGGCCAGTTTTATTAATCACCGCAGGACGCGGTAGTAACAAACGCGCATCCCCCCCACACAGGCAGACGAAGTGCGGGGCGAGGTAGACATTTTTATTGGGATTTAATTTTATATTTTATTTTGTTTACTGTTTTCTCATTGATTATTTAATTTTTCATTTTTTGTATATATACTCGTTCATTTTACCAATTAAATATTCCACTACATTCCACTGGAGAGTTTACTTATAACTACGAGTCCTCAACATTTTATAACCACAACGGTACAGTGGTTAAATTTATTTTCAGTTACCAGCCATTCTATTAAAAGATGTTCATTAGAACAAAATAAATTATATTGGATTGTAATAATAATATTTAATTAATATTGTTCAGTTTTAATCATTCACTGCAAAGCGAGAACGTTAAGAAAACTTTTAATTAATATTTTAAACAAGTATTAACCCTTATCGTTTTGTTAGTATAATCACACGAATACATACTTTTTCCCGACTGTCGATAAAGAAACGATAATTTTTGCTGTTAATTATAGAAAAGCAATAGTGAATTAAAATAAAAACCTATAGTATAAATAATATTATAAAACGTAAACAGACACATTCTGAATATCCAAATTCTCATTTTTGAGAGCTTTAAGGAGTTCTAGCCAGTTATTGAAGGTGGCCAGTTATGCCTCTATTTACCTTATAAAAAGAGCTTAAAAACATAATTATGATATATTATGCAAGGACAAAATTATCGTTATAAAATTTTATTTCACAAGGAAAATTTACTTAAATAATTTAATTAATTATTTTCGAAACTGTGGGTCAGTCACAAACGTTGCGCACAGTGACGGAATATATGACTTTGAGCTATCACTAGTGGTGACCATGGGCCTTACGTGGAACGAAACAGCGAGGGTGTTACAATCATTGCGGCCGCTAAGTAGAACGTACCCAGCCCTATATTACAAAGGATAGTGTAGAATTTACCAGATATCATCTGGCAGCACTGACCGATGTAGCTAATTAATAAAATCTTTCCACTTTTCTGTCAAATGTCAATAACATAAAATTGACAGCTGTCACAATCTGTCACTGTTGCACCGTTTAAATTTCGGTTTTCGGGTGTGTCCCAAACCCAAACAACTTTTTTTAAAAGAATTATTTCAAAAAAATGCAAGAATAAATCAAAACAAAAATGAGAGCTTATAAAATTTGGACTTTTTTATTTATAACATTTAGTTAGTATTGAAAAATATAAACTGATATAACTGTTTGTTTTCGAATGTGATTTTTGTATATTAACTTTTGAAATAAACATTCATATTTGATAAATTTTAGCCACGGCTGCTGCTAATTTTTACGGTAGCGAATCAATATCCAATGGAATCACGTCAAAAATTAAGGAGGAAGGAGTGGATGTTATAACATGGTGCACTACATCAATACCAGAGCAACAGAAGTGTGAGAAGCTGGCTGTAACTGTATTGCAGGACAAAGGATTATTTGGACAAGACTTTATTGAAATACAATGTAAACGAGTATGTAAAGTTCAAATCTTTAAGCTACAAGTTAAAAAAAAGTTTATTGGCATAATGATTTGTTCCCTGAGTGTGTCGGTGATAAAATTATGAGTGAATGATTATTTACTCTTGGAATATATTTCTTGATTTAGACTGCTACTTTTGTTACAATTCATTAACATACACGCAAATAACCGTTTGTTACAAAGTGTATATGAGAATGTATGGTAATAATTAGTAGCACAAGGTACATTTAATTTAAAAAAAGAATAGGATTTTCTACAAAACACCACATGAGCAATACAGTGAATATGTAATATTATTAAAAATTTATTTATAATATATAATATTTAAGGCTGCTGTAGAGATTTTCCAGTGGTATAAAAGAGCTACACAGTCTACACCGGTAGCGGAGGATTGGTTAAACTATTTAAAATGTGGAAAGTTGAGAATTCCTGCAGTGCATACAACATGATGATGATTAAAACCTTTTTTTAAATTTGCTTTAGTAGAGTGTCATGTACTGAATTGGTTTATAAGAATGATTTTCAATGTGTTTTAAAAAAACTTACACTACATGCTTTATTATAGGCATTTGATACAGAAGAATGTATGACCTGGGTAGATAGGGGAGAAGCTTCACTTCTTGCACTAGATGCAGGAGAAGTCTATGTGGCTGGAAGATTTCACTCCTTGGTGCCCATCTTGCAAGAGGTATTTAAAAACTGTATTAAAATTGTAATAAAAATATGGAAATGGCTTAAATAATATGGAAACTGCTAAAGAAATGAAAACTTACAACTTTGCACATGTATCTTATTTTTTTTTATAATTATAATATGAATAAAATACAGTTTCACTTAAGCGATGCAATATTTCTTCTACCAAAAATCCCTTAATGCAGGTTAATAAGTTTTCACTTCAAAAATGTTATTATTTTATTTGATTTACTAACACTTAAACTACTTAGAAATTAAATAAACAATTGCTATGAACACTATTGAGAATGGGCGTAGTCAGTTAGGAGTAAGAGGGGCAACTGCCCCCTAGACCTTCCAAAATACTGAAGAAGGTATGAATATAATGAATTTTGGAACTATTTAACTAATTACTCCTGAAGAATATAATCATTGTGCCCCCCTCTGGAGCCTAAATTAAGATTTTGCCCTCCCCTAGGACAAATGCTGGCTATGTCCATGCCATAATTAAAAATATTTATAATTATAACAAATGTATTTTAGAAAAAAAAAGAATTATAATTTTATTAATTAATTTAATTTTTTATTGGAATTATAGTTGTATGGCAGAGGAGAACCGTACCAATATGCCGTGGCAGTGGTTAAAAGGGGTGGCCTGCCAGCAGTTCAACCTGGCATGGGGTTAAATGGATTAAGAGGTGCAAAGGTTTGCTTCCCCGGTGTCGGATCATTGGCAGGATGGGTCATGCCAATACATACTGTAAGTTGGTTAAATGCTTTAGAGATAGTTCAAATATGGCATGGTATATGTCTTTTTATTTGTTCATACAAATGTCTTCTTTATTTCCTGTATTATACGAGTATTTACCCAGGTTCTGCTTATTAATCTTGTCCAGGTTTGACATGTTACTAGTTTTTACACAGAGCTTTTGCCATCTCACCTCCATAGCCCCAAGGGTTAACCAGTAACTCATTGGATAAAAAAAATTTGCCTATCAAGAGTTAATGATTATTATATGTTATGTCATAACAACTGGGACCGATAGTTAAATCTCCTCCGAGGCACGGTTAAGGTTGTTCATAATATATGTATTTTATTATTTTGTATACTTTACTAAAATTTTGTTGGCAAACAAGCATATGGTCCACGAGATGGTAAGCGGAAAACCCAAGGCACAGGAGAAAAGGGATGAGAAGGAAAACAGAGTGGGTGGAAGATTGGGCCTCTGGTGCTCTCACTAATCGCACAAAACAAATTAGTGACATTGTTACTTTAAGCCGGTTTACCGTGAGAGGATAGTAATTCCCCAATCAAGCCTGTCCATTTGCGCTGAAAGGAACATGTTTGACTACCGTAAAGGTTTATTATTATTTTCATTTTGCCTTATTGAAAGGATATAATTATAATATTTTGTTATAGTTGATGCAACATGGAGGTCTGAAAATAACGGACTGCAATAATCATGTGAAGTCTGCTATAGAATACTTCGGGGAATCTTGTGCTCCTAATTCTTTAAAGAACATGTATAATCCTATAGGAGATAATTCCGATAAGTAAGTCTGACTCATTCCATTACAAGTCATAATATGAATAGACGTAATTGATAGGCTCTTTATAAATAATAATAAATAAGCACTACACACTCAATGGCACGCATTAGGACAGATTATATACTGTGTCTGGAAACATACACAATAACAAACACACCAGAAAACATGCTGGTATAGTCGTTTGTGTTGACCATACCTGTGTGGTCAACACAAACATCTACTCCGAGCGGTAATCGAACCCGCGAATCTGTGGTATATATTATTCTAATATATAAAATTGTCGTGTCACAATGTTCGTTTCCATACTCCTCCGAAAAGGTTTAACCGATTTTGATGAAATTTTGTTTCCATACCGGGTGGGTATGAGAATCGGTCAACATCTATTTTTTATACCCCTAAGTGACAAGGGTGGTCGACCCCAAATTTTTATTTTTCATTTTTTGGACAAAAATTTTTATTTTTATTTTTTATAATGTGGTATTAAAAATACATATAACCCTAAATTTTCACCCTTCTACCATCAACCCCCATTTTTAATAGCGATATTAGTAATTCAATAATTGTCACCAATGTCACTTCTTTTCACAATTATACTCAGCTTGGGGGCACTGCTGCTGGTCCCAGATTTTTTTCGGGGCAAGACAACGTCTGCCGGGCCCGCTAGTATCTTTATATAAATAATTCTACTGTGCGTATGTATGTCACTGAACTCCTAAACGGCAGGACTGATTTGAATGATTTATTTTATAGGCGTTCCAGTGGATGCGAGAATGGCTTAGATTCACAATTGGAATCATTCTTGGATTTTTTTGTTTTATTTTTAAGGGCAAGACGTCTTCTGTGTCCGCTAGTAGAATATATTACTACATCGGTGCCATTGAATATGTAGCATAGATATAATTATTTTGAATTCCAAGGTTGTGTAAGCTGTGCGCTGGCGGGGCGGGTGTGCGCTGTACGCTCGCGGACCCTCATGCCGGGTACGAGGGCGCACTCAGGTGCCTGCTCGCCAACGGCACTGGGGACATTGCCTTCGTGCGCGACACTACTATACAGCACGCATTATTGTCACATAAGATTCTAGGTGAGTTACATTTCACCTTCCAATCAACATAATGTATAACTCGCGGAATATAAGTTGAACTAAGATCTTGCGATCTTAAGAGTGTGGGACGAGGGGGCGAGAGGGCCCCACTCAGTCGCATTTCGCCTCTTGACACTTACGCACAATTTTTTTTAGTTCTTTAAAATTTATATATAATGTATTTATTTTTTGCTATATTTAATAACGCCTATATTTATTTGTTTTATACTTTGTTAGTAATCAATAATAAGGAACTGAATTTGGAAGATACAATAATTAAATTATATATACTTTATTCGGCTTTCACACTTTATAAGAAAAATAATAATAATAATAAACGCTACACACTCAACGGCCCCCATTAGGATAATTATATCCTGTGTCGGGGGCCGGAAACATTCACAATGACAATGACAAACACAACCAGACCGGAAAACATGCCTGTACGATTAATACAAACATCTGCTCCGAGCGGGAATCGAACCCGCAACCGTCGAGGCTTAAGGCAGACTCGTTACCCACAACGCCACAACGGTGTCAACACAAAAAAACTGTTTATATAAGGCGAAATCAGATTTTTTTTTCTTTAAGAAGTTTGAATTTCCCAGGCCACCGCTAAGCACATCTTCCAATATTTTTGTCCATGAATGTACCTGCCCGGACCGGACCGCCATTTTGCATCAACTTAAATTGTGCGAGTTACATATACATTGTTAAGGGTACAGTAAAGAACAAAAGTACCTTTCACGTTTTTAGCGATGGATAGAATACTTTTAGTGCTTTTCACTGCATAGATTTAATAATACTATGGACTTTTTATACAGACAAAATGACACATTTTATAATCACAACAGGTGGTGTAACCGAGGACAATTTCGAACTAATATGTCGCGACGGGTCCCGAATGCCTGTTCAAGAGTGGGAACAGTGTAATTGGGGAAGAGTGCCAGCTGATGCAGTAGTCACTAGTAGTGCAGCCACTGTCGTACAGAGGAAAAGGTATTGTATTATGTAGTGGTACGGTAGGAGGTAGGTCTTTTGTTGCAAGATGCCGGCTAGGTAGGCACTACCGCGGTTTGAAGGGCACTGGAGGCAGTCAAATTACTGGGCAAAAGGAACCCATATCTCGTGGTTGGCAACGCAACCTGCTAATTGCAGGAAATATAAATCCCTTGGAAATAAAACTAGTAAACACAATTGATAGCATATACTGGCTTAAAATGGGACACAATCTAAATTCTGTATAAAGTAATAAATGACACATCACAGGATGTGCCCTCACAAGTGTAAGATCTTTCATCACATCTAATTAAAGCTGTGGGGCTGATTGCAGATTATCTACACATAAAAAATATAAACTTGAGAGGTGTCAAGGGACACCCGGATGGAACGAAGTTCCTTTCGATTAATTAGTGAAGGAATTGTATTAAAATTTTATGTTTTTTAAGTTATAATAATATTTTTTATTTATTATTTATTATGTACAAAAACCTGTATACACTCATCAAAAATAATCGTCGCGACACCACAATGCGAAATAGAAAGACGAAACGAAAATAACTGGCTTGCCTACTATGCGAGAGAGAGAGAGAGAGAGACAGACAGAGAATAGCAAAAAGTGTCGTTACAACTTTTGGTCTCATTTTTTCCGTCTAACCCCCTTTCGCAACGCGCGATAAGGAACTTCGTTCCAAAAATTAAAAATTGACAAAAAAATGGAGATGGAAAAGACTTGCAAAATTTCGTTTTCCATGTGAATACCATTTTTAGTTCCCACATGATTTTTTTTTTTGATTATTTATTTCCACAGATACCAAAACCTGCTACTGAAGATATTGGAGATGTATGGGGAACCTAATCCTCTTAATAAAATATCGAATCGTACAATCGATTACCAGGCTCGTGACCCTTACGGTAATGTGTTGACTACCACCGAAAGGTCCAGATACCCGTATAATACATACAGACAAGACCAATATAATAGGCAGTTTGATGCTGTCAATACTAGGTAAGTTGTTTATAAATGGACGCAAATAAGCAATACCATGTCAACCCACACGAATGTCATTTCGAAAAAACGCGTTTAAAAATTTGGAACAAATTGCGTTATATGATTTTTTTTTAATGTATTGGTCAAGTTTTTGGCAATTTCAAAATGTTACATACATTTTGTTATTATACTTATTTTCACATAAAATAAGTATACAAGCTGCATATTTCGTATATAATATAACCCAAAACGTTTAAAATAATACATAAATTGCATGATTAAAAAATGCCCTTTTTAGAAGTTTTAAAGCTTAAAACCCTACAAATATTAAAGAAAAATGTTCTTCAGCCATTTACCAACATTTCTGCATATATAACTCAGTTTTTCAATTTTGTGGGTTGACATGGTATTGCTTATTTGCGTCCAAATATGTACAAAAATCTGTCTGTTGTTTCGTCTATGTATTTAGAGATCAGAGAGAAATTGAACTTGAATTTCCAAACTTTTTTAAACTTTTAGGGTCAATCACAAGTCACAAGAGTTTTTAAATTTTTGACTCCACCTGTTTTTGTTATAGCCCCTTTTCTGAGATTCCCCCTTCTCTAGTGTGACGTCAAATAAAAAAAAATTAAGTGTCTGTTTGTAACTACAAATTAACAGCTTTTATACTGTAACTAAATTAATATGAATTAGTATATATATAGTTTTCATTTAGAATGAGAAAGAATATTTTAAAGACTTCACTATATTACTGTATGCATCTTCATATCAACTTAATATAATTAAAAAGTCATAAAAATCCCTTGTATATCATAATATATAATTTTAAATGTTACAACCAAAATAAAATGTATATAATTCTTTCAGTGCAATATCACCTTTTAAACCGAGGGTAGATCCATCTGGGCGTCCGATAGAATTACCGTTTAAACTGTTCCAATCTGAAGGTACTACGGACTTATTGTTGCAAGTGAGTATATTATTCAGAAATATTACTTGCGGATTGCGGGCTTGCGGGTAGGTTTAGTAGAAATGCCGTATGCTGCGTGTGTGTGTGTGTGTTCTCGTTCATGTGTGTATCGATCAAACGAGCACACGAGCAAGTGAGTAGTCAGCCGGGTACGCAACTCTCTCTCTCTCTCTCTCTCTCTGTCCCTGTCTCTTTTTATTATCGAATTACATTCGGAGTTGAAGAAAAAACATAAGGAACGTCGTTCTTAACGGGGTTCCCCGACGGCACATTTTTTTTTGATAGAATGAAATTCTTGAACAAGAGGCGCTACCACTTGCAAGATATTCTGTTATTACTCTTACCCGAGTTTGATAGATTACTAATTTTTACAAAGAGCGATTGCCATTCGCCCTCCGCAGCCTTAAGGGCTACCAGTAACTCATTGGATGAGACCAAATTATCAATGAATTGAACAATTATTATGAATGTTATGTGATAACAACCGGTTGAGACATCTTAACGTGGTCACCGAGGCAAGGTGGGGAGACCCACAAGACAAAAGCCCATCTTTATAGAAACATCTCCCCCGAGCGGGAATCCAACCCGCCAAGGTCAAAGCTAGGCTCGCTACCTATACGTCACAACGGTCGTTTTTTATACTAATCAATATTTTTTTTTAAGAATATTCCTATAAAGCTCGAAGCTCCAAATAAGCTCGAAGCTTGCGCTAGGAGTGGGTACGACAATACCCCAAGGGGGTCGCGATCGAATCCGCAACTCTTGCGTTAACGGAGCGGAGTCGGCCTTTCTAAAGTTGAGTTTCAATTTTTTTAATTATTCCTACAGGATGCAACAATTAATTTTCTCGTTCTCAAAGAAGATCACCAGGCTGCAAATCACATATTAAATAACGAGTTTGTTGGAGATCAAGCAGAGAAGGCAGTTGTTGGTATACGGGACTGTCCCGTGAAGAGGGCGGTGTTGTGTGTTACAAGTGAGCCTGAAATGGATAAATGTGTTAAAATGAGGGTAAATACTTTGTGATTAGTTAAACATTTATTTAATTTAGATATCGCGGACTATGATGCAACACATCCTTTGCACAGACGTTAATTCAGTTGACACTTGCCCGACTCAACTACCAGCGAGTCTGTGCCTTTGGCCAGGTGGGATTGATGTGTAGACCTGAATACACATATACTATGGTTTTTTGTCGGGTGGGATGACAAGAGGTGACATGGAGTGGGGTGGCAGAATGTGGGTGCGGGTGGCATAGCATGAGGAAGTAAGGGCTATCTCTTACTTCCTCATGCTTTCTAAGCGGTGACAGGGCGAGGGGTGGCGTCCTTGGCATCTTGCCACCCTGGGACCGAGCTCTGCTTGCCACGAGCGTAGCACAGTGCTTGTCAGGTCGCGTTGGTTCGTTCTGCGAAACCCGGTTCTTCTCCCCAGGAAGCTAAGTATCTGGTATCAGATAACAGTAGGTAAGTGTTATGGTAATTAAATCTTTCTGCATCTTCTATCGCATTTATCACGGGGAATGTTCTGAGGAATTGTTTGGATTGTTCCCGCCGGTGGAATTTCACTATCGGACATCGCGACAAAACTCGAAATTCCATCGTTACCACCTCGATGTCTGGAAATCCACAACAGCGCGATTTAAAAGACATTTTCTTCCTCGTACAACCACTCTGTGGAATCAACTTTCACCGGCGGTCTTTCCGAACCGATACGACTTGGGAACCTTCAGAGAAGAGCGTATTCTTTCCTTATAGGTCGCCAACGCGTCTGCATGGCTTCTGGTGTTGCAGATGTTCATTCTGCCCGTTTGCCCCCTCTCACATAAAAAAAAATGAAATAGATGTGGGAAATGAGTTCAATTAACTCACTTGTTTCTCGACACGTTTTAATTTACAAATAATAATTGGTTGTCAGGTAGCGTTGAAAGCGGCCTTCCTCTCGCCCACGCTGGTGTGCTGGCGCGCGCACAGCTCGCGGCACTGCGAGGCGGCGCTGGCGGAGGGCGCGTGCGACTTCGCGCTGTTCGACGCGGCCGACATGCTGCACGCCGCCCACCGCCGCCGCCTCGTGCCCTTCATGCAAGAGGTGACGTAGACATAGTTAACTATAGACTGCGCATCTATAACACCTTTGTGGCGTATTGGTAGCGACTCTACCTTAAGATAATTCGGCAGATATGTGCGTACGTACGTACATATAAACCGAAACGAATATTATAAGAAATATTTAATTTCTCATACGAGTATAAACGAATGAACGAATGGTACACCTAATGAGGGTATATTTTTTGATCGGTAGACCCGAGTGTGAACGATCGGATAATAGTGATAATAGTAAATTACAAATTGCAAAATGGCCGAATGAGTTTTTAATTCTATTATTTAACGTATTTAAGTATTGAATACGAATATACAAATTAATAAACGTTAAAACTAACTTGTAATAAGTAATTAAATGAATTTTAAACATAAAATATGTAATAAAACGAAATAATAACCTAACGAATAACAAATTAAATTACATATACGCTTTCACTATATAAACGAAAAATACCAGCCATATTGATTCTCTGAACAGCTCAAATTGACACTAATATGGGGTACTCCTCCCGGGATTCGGCACCATAAAGATGTATTGATCGGGCCCTGCCGGAGGGGCCTTAACCAACACTCTGGGTCAGATGACTCGTAAGCCTTCTGCCGATATTAAAACGATGGAACCTGGTAGCAAGATTGGTACTTACAGGCAGAATTCTCCAGGTCCCCGACTGATGAGACGCCCTTCGTGTATCACTCTGAGCTGGTTCCAGTGGGTGACAAGGGTGGCAGAGTCACGTGGCTAGCACCTAATATGGCTGAATGCGTATAATGTCCACACACGTTCACACCGATCATACAATATTGTATTTCGAGTAAATTCAAATGGCGGCTGCGGCGGCGGCGCAAAGTCGACTCCCGAAGTCCGCGCGTGCGGTGCTTGTCTTTTGTTCGTTTCGTTGCGGGTCGACCAATCGGAATGTCGAATCCGCCGTATGCTCGTATGATGAGCTCCAATCAGAGCCAACCAAATTCCATCGATAATGATATAGAAAATATTAGATTGAACGAATAGTGAACACCCCGCCTACAAGCCTACAAAAACCTTGAATGTCAAACCTTCAAATCAATCAAATCAAATCAAATCAAATATTTTTATTCAACATAAAAAGCATTACACTTATTTGTTGAAAGTCAGATTCTACCACCGGCTCCAAAATGGAAAAACCTCTACCTGAGAAGAACCGGCGAAACAAACTCAGGGGGTTTTATCTTTTTTTATATGTATTTTTTTGAACTGATATTAGTTTACATATTATAATCACTGAAAAGCCTGGAGTGACTGTCTCATTCCCAAGGCGTGGTGTCCTCAAGGTATTCACTAATTTTATAATAGCCTTTACCACACAAACGTTCTTTGACCTTTTTTTAAATTTATTTAAAGAAAGTTTCTGAACGCTTTCTGGGATCCTATTGTAAAACCGTATACAGTTACCCTTAAAAGAGTTACTAATTTTATGCAGTCTAGTAACTGGCATTGTTAATTTATGTTTGTTCCTAGTGTTGATGTTATGATTATCACTACATTTTGTAAATTCATTGATGTTCTTATGTACATACATAACATTTTCTAAAATGTATTGAGAAGCAACAGTCAATACATTAATTTCTTTAAATTTCTCCTTTAAGGAATCTTTACAACCAAGATTGTAAATTGCACGAATAGCTCGCTTTTGCAGCACAAAAATTGTATTTACATCAGCCGCGTTACCCCAAAGTAAAATTCCATATGACATAATGCTATGGAAGTAACTAAAATAAACTAGTTTGGCTGTTTCTACATCTGTTAATTGTCGAATTTTTCTTACTGCGAATGCTGCCGAACTAAGTCTATTCGCCAATTTAGCAATATGGGGGCCCCATTGTAGTTTAGAATCTACAGTTATTCCAAGAAAAACTGTAGACTCCATAATTTCTAATACTTCTCCATTCAATATTACATTAGACTGAACTTGTCTCACATTGGGCATTGAAAATTTAATGCATTTCGTTTTTTTACTATTCAAAAGTAAGTTATTGACACTGAACCAATGAAGTACCTTAGAAAGAGCATTGTTCACTTCGTCGTAATTAATACTATGTCTTTTAAGGTTAAAAATAAAAGAAGTGTCGTCAGCAAACAATACTATTTCTTGTGCTCCTTCCACAAAATATGGTAAATCGTTAATGTAAACAAGAAAGAGAAATGGGCCGAGAATGGAGCCCTGTGGGACTCCCATATTTACATTTGTACCTGAAGATCTTTTACTGTTTACGTCGACCTTCATAATTCTATATTGCAAGTAAGAAATAAGAAGATCGAGCGCAGTGTCACGTATACCATAGTGCTTCAACTTCCTGACTAACGTCTCGTGTTGTACGCAGTCAAAAGCCTTAGATAAATCACAAAAAACACCAAGTGCATCCCGTGACTCCTCCCAGGCATCATAAATATTAGAAAGAAGTTTGATACCTGCGTCAGACGTCGAGCGACCCTTGGTAAAACCAAATTGATTTTTATGCATTAATTTATATTTATTAAAATGCAACAGCATCTGATTTAACATTATTTTCTCAAAAATTTTACTAAGAGTCGGTAACACCGATATGGGTCTAAAGTTAGATGGATCTGACGCACAGCCAGACTTAAATAACGGTATCACTTTGCTATATTTCATTAAGTCAGGAAATATTCCACACTTGACACAATCATTAAATATGGTCGCGAGATACGGTGCAATAAGATCTATAATTGAGCTTATTACTTTTACAGACATGCCCCATAAATCTGCTGTTTTCTTCATATCAATCGTTTTGAATACATTAATAATGTCCTTGGGGCTCACAAAACTGAAATTGAACTTAGTTTCACATGTTTTAACACTATTAATAAGTAGTGATTCAGCAACGGTTGGAGAAGAAATTAGTGATTCAGTTGTCAAAGCTGGAATGTCAGCAAAATACTTCTCAAAAGCTGCCGCAACATCCTGGTCTCTTGAAATATTTTTATTATTAATGTTTAAAGAAAAGTTAGTGTTGCGAGATTTGACTTCATGGTCAATATCTCAACCCCATTCTTAGTTTTATTTTCGCACAAGCGCTGTGTTATTTTTTTTTAGTTCGAACCAATTCATAGGTGGCGCTATTTCTGAAATTTTTATCAATTTCAATATATTGGATACATCTATTGTCCTTTGTATCTGTGGGTGATACCCTTATTGAAAATCGTGTTTCTCTCCTCCACGCTGGCGTAGCGCACGCACAGCTGACTGCCATCTCTTTTTTTCCTATCCATCTCTCTCGCTCTTTGTGTAGAAGATGATACTACCATAGTATAAGTACTACATGTTTTGGTGGTCAATCTGTGTGATCTTTTTTAATAATTTTTATCTTATCTATGATCGAATTTTAGTTCTCTTCTAAGTTGCTTTTAACTTTATACCACAAATGTATCCCACCAGGTATATTCAAGTGGTAACAACTGGTACTATGCGGTAGCGGTTGCAAAAGAACAAGATCCCGACACCGATCTTACATATCTACGCGGCAAGAACACTTGTCACACTGGCATTGGAATGGCTGCTGGATGGGTATACCCTCTGGCTTATCTCATGTCTAATGGATGGATACGGTGAGAGCTTTTATTTGTAATCAAAATTATCGTGGCTATAATTTAACTTGTAGAAATTGTCACATAATAAATAAATGTTAATAAAGGCGTGACGAGGCATCTTGCGGGTAGGCAGGGTGAAGGTGGCTAGTGTAGTTCGTTTTCTGCAACCAATACCTTCGCGTGTGGACTCCATTTCCACTTACCATCAGGTGGAGTTGAACATTTGCCACCCGGGGTTAAAAAAAAATGAAAAATCATTGTCACCTCCATGTTCTAATTATATAAGATTGTGTTGCGTGTGTGAGAATATTCGAGCGGATGAAATGGAGCGGACTGGGTGTATAACCCATACTATTTGCTATTTTCAGGGTTCCGTACGCAAATGGTGTCAACAGAACCTATTACCAAGCCTGTAATGTCCGTCCGTTCGTCCATCAGTGGACTGTGGAACAACAAACACGAACTAACTTATCTTATGTAAATTTCTGACGTTAATCTTAAATATTATATTTAAAAAAAAATTATAAGGAATATCCATTGCTGATGGGAATCCCAAATCGCACAAACGCTATTTTTATTAATAATAATTTAAATTGTTTTTAGTCCCTACGGCTGTGACGGCGCACACGCAGCTGCTCAGTACTTCAGCAAGTCATGCGCTCCCGGGGCTCTGAGCAGTGAATATGTAGATTCTGGGACCGTACCACATGATAATTTGTGTCATCTTTGCCATGGAGCATCCTTCCGGTAAGTGGGAAACACAACTCTTATTCACTCTTTATGTGTAATCAGAAATGTCTATTACATTGACGATGATGTTGAGGCGCAACGGTAGCGAACCTGCCACAAGCGCCACAGGTCGCGGGATCGATTCCCGCTCGGAGCATATGTTTGTATTAACCATACAGGCATGTTTGGTCTGATGACCTGATAGAATGGAACTCCTCTAGAAAGCTTACCTGTGCTTTGGTCTTAAGGGGTTGGAGTTGGTTGCTTATTATTTTTCTCTTGCTTAAAGTTTTTAGTCTGAAAGTTGAAAACACTGTATATGTAACCAATAATATTTAAATATGTATTCCAGTCGCTGTCGACGCGACGCGAGCGAGGACTACTACGGCCACGTGGGCGCTCTGCGCTGCATGGTGGAGGGCGGCGGGGACGTGGCCTTCGTGCGGCACAGCGCGCCCGCCGAGGTGTCGGGCGGCCGGCGCCGCGAGTGGTGGGCGAGGGACCTGCTGCCGGACGATCTGCAGCTCTTGTGTCCTGATGGTGAGAGATGATCCTGCACGATTGTGGGCACAAAGCTTGGAAACTGGATCAAAATAGCCCGTTAACTGGTTTATTCTACAGCTTTTTAACCGACATGTTTTTGACCAGTTTAGTACTCGGCAGAAAATTATTCTGTTGAATAGACTGGTTTACTGAACAATACTGATGTTTCCGTTCAATTTTCGTTAAAGCAAAATAAAACCGAAAAGAAAAGCTCTCTATGAGGTAACCAGTTGCCTATTTAACCAAAAAAATATAACGTAAGAAATAATATGAAATATCATTTAATTAATGACTATTATTCCCACTTTACATTCAGGCACTCGCGCCAAAATGCACGAATACAGACACTGCAACCTCGGCAAAGTTCCCGGATCTGTCTTGATGGGCAGACCCAATCACACAGAGTTAGATACTTACTCCAATCTAATGGTTTACGCACAACAGTTCTATGGTTCGACGGCAGCTGATGAATTCAGGTAATTTTTTTGTATTTAAAAAAGAATTATATATATATATTTTTTTGATTCATAATCTATGGTTAGAACTCAATAGTAACAACTGTCAACGATTTTAATAGTTTTATGGTACTTTGATTTTCTTTATTATATTTTTTCCACTAATATTATTTTAAAATTAAATTATTATTGTTTTATAGCTTCAGCATGTTTTACTCGCAACCGCCATATGCAGATCTCATCTTTAGCGATGCCGCTGTTCGACTAAAGCCACTACCACACACGAAGCGTTCGGCTGAAATAATCGCTGGTAAAGCTCTATCGAGAGCCGCTCGCATCGTTTCGTGTGACGCGCCTCAAGCTTCATATTACATCGCTTCAGACCCAGACTTTCTATCATCGGCGTATAGAACTGGTGTTATTGGACATGTTATTGCGATTGCCTTATTTGTTCTGACACTATTGAGATAAGTAATGTGAAATTTAGATTATTTTTTTAACTTTACATTGTAACTATATTTTGTGTTTTTAATGTCTATTGTAATAGTATTTTAATTCCATCCAGCTGAGTGCCTGATATTAATAGTATATACATTATATATTATTAGTATATTATATACATACTTAAGTTAGAAGTAAGTTTAACAATAATATTATGCTAATTTTATTTTTTTAATTACATTATTTTCATGGAGACTATAATATAATAATATCGGCAACTATTCAAATAACTTCTTAACTTAACGTTTAAATAATTTGGCGACAACAATTATTGAAAATAACTATTATTAAACCTAAAAAAAAGGTGTTATAAAAACCAAAAATGGCAGCTTATTTATAGTTTATGAATGGGGTGGGGCTCGTATTATTAGTGGCATCTAAAAAATTACATACTGAGACTGGTTTCTCCACAACTGTTTAAATTAAAAAGATTAGATTTTTTATAAGCTTCTTATCGCAATTTATTACAGTGAAGTGGCATGGGGTGGTGTAGGGTTGGGTGGTATGTGACAAGAAATGGGATTCTTTGTATCTATTAATTTAAGTCCTACATTTAGCTTACTTTGTCGCCGCTGTTGTTTACTGATCAATCGTCATAATATTTTGTTTTGAATTAACATTCTTGTATTACCCGTAAGCCGAATGGAAAATACATTAAGATTGACCATGTTATATTTTTGTGATTTTATTTTTAGACTGATATTTTTATTGTATTCCGTCCAATTTAATCTCATATGAATCAATGTTTACACTAACAATAAAGTTTATACAAAATTAAAAATATTTTATTTCTTTCATTTATAAAATTTTTTCTGATCAAAACATTGAAAACCTTTGGGTAATTTATCAAAATTTTTCATAATTATCTTAAGATCTGCCCTTTTGCACACCTCCCTTAGTGCTTGCCTTTGATTTTTCCCACTTTTACTTATTCTACTGGCATGCTCTCTCCATTTACCATTAATACAATTTGTTTTAGCTAACTCAGTATTCACATATGGCACTAATACATTACACTTCGGTGTCTGTTGTGCACACAACAACAATGCTTTGAATGATAAATAAGAAAAATGATTAATACAATATTTGAACATAAAATCTTTTGGACGATTTCTATACAGGGTTTCTATAATACTATTGCAAAGTTTAACACTAATTCTTTTCTTGTACAATGCTAAATATTTTAACATCTGTCCCTCATTGCAGAGAATGGCTAAAATAGTACAGAATTTATTTGCAGATAAACACAAAGTTATGAATACATGATTCCAAATTAATTTCTCATCATTGTGGTAAAAATTAAATATGTGTCCATTTATCTGAATTCCCGATTGTCCAATTCTATTCTCTATGAATTTATCCAAATTTGCAATAGCCGCAGAGAATCCAATTTTGTAACACATGTCGCCTGTGTAAACAGTATTTGCTCTACTGACTTGCAAATTAAGAGTATTGTAACTATATCCCAGGAAAGTTATTTCTTGACTGAATTTTATTGTTTCATGAGGAAAGTTAACAAATGTTTTATTATAGTTTACATTCCTATAATTTGATAAAGCCTTTAAAAAGGCAAGAGCATCTTCTAAAGTATCTGTTATGTATAAATAGTCATCAACAACTCTTATAAATAATTTCAGTTCATGGGTTTGTTTCATGTGATCAGAAAAGTATATATTATCTAAATACGAGTAATACAACTCAGATAATGCGGGAGAATATTTATATCCTTGCACTAAACCTTCCTTCCATTCAAAAATTGTAGACCCTGCTCGAATTAACAGTGGCTTTTTAAGCTCCGCTAACATTTCCTTATATTGTTGAGCAAATTTCTTCTTTAAGCTTAGAGATTTTTCAGTCTTTTGAAATTCTAGATGGCGCTCATAGAGTATCTTCAAGAGTTTTTCTTTATTTATAGATCCAAAAGCATTGCTGAGGTCTGTTTTTATAAAATACAATTTAGGTTTATTTTTCTTTAACCAACCTATAAATAGACTTGAAAATTGATTCTCAATTTTTTTATAAAATCTTTTACTTAGTGTGTAAAGAAAATGAAATCTTTCTTTGATTTTATATTTCTCAGAAGAAGTCATTGTTTCGTTTTTATAGCGTACAATAGGTCTGTATTCATTATTAGGTTTCAGAACTAAATGTAGCTTGGGTGTGTGTCGTTTGAAAACTTTCAATTTTAATCTTTCCTGAAGATTATATCTTAGTTTTAATTTTTTGCTAAGGCAATATGGTTCAAACTTATTAATAACTTTTGCAGTGACCATATTTGATAACTTTTTATCATAAAATCTTTGCCACTGATTTTTCCAAAAGAAAATTAATTTATTTTCATCGGTATCAATTTTACATGTTGTAACATAGAAATTCAAATATATAATTGCTGGTAATAGTGTTATAAATATCCAATTAAGAATTTTATAAAGTATTTTGAAGGATACAACAGAAGAAACACTGCTCCAGGGCAAAGTTGTAAGATCCCATCTCTCTATTAGTCTCTCAAAAACTAAGTACTGACGTTTCATAGAAAATATTATAAGTTTTGTACACTTTTTAAAGATTTTGCTATTATGATTATTTCCATAAAAGTTGAGTGGTATTATCTTATTAAAAGCATTATTACAGCTAGTAAGTACATTCATCTTATTGCATTGTTGTAATTCTTTGTTATTGACTTCATTCGTTAGTATATAGTCTTTAAAATCATAGCAACTGCATTTTTTAATATTTTGTCTCAGCTCTAATATTATTTCCTCCAATTCTGGAGTTATTACTCTTACCAATTCTTCCTCTTGAAATATATTTTGAAGAAAACCACTGTTATTTTCACTTTTAAACAATTTCGATTTTATAATATTACTAAATGACCTTACATTCTGTTTATTTACAAAATATTGGGAGAAACAAATAGGACTATTCATGTTTTTCTCACCATAAATACTATTTTTTAAACACAAAAGAAATATTGTTTACAACAGAAAGCAGCAGAAACTTTTCCATTATTTTTCAAATTTTGCGGCGGTCCGACGACCTGTTGAAACTTGCACATTCACACGTTTCGTTTTATGTGTCATTATTTTTATATTTTTCACTACGTTATAAATTATTATATTCAACAAAATTATGTTATTCCACCAATTTTATAAATTAGTACATGAAATTATTTTGAAGATATTTAATTTTTTCATATTAATTTAACGTTTCCCTACTATATCATGAAAATTAAAAATGAAACGTTACTTCTCAGTTATCAGTTTGACATTGACGTTTTTTGATAAGAGTATAAACAGTATTCGGGAATAGGCTATTTGACAACATTCAAAATATACTACAAATTGTGGTAATCCTATCAGATAATAGCGTAATAAAAGATATTTCAATTCATTTTGAACAAAAATATGCATATTTTTTACAAATTACACAAAAAAATATATAATAATTTTTGAAATTCTACCTGTGACGGGAACGCTCTGTGATTGGTTGCAACTCTGAGACGTCACACGCAAGTAAACGCTATGCATTGTGGTTCACGTTTTATTTATTCTGAGTGTTTTAATTGATCTTTGAGCTATTTCTGAAGTGGTTATCTGATATTTTTTGATAATCATATAACTAGCGGCATAAATATTAGTTTCGAACCTTAAAATGGAGCCAAATTTTGTGAAAGGTGATAACAGCAACCTACCTAAAGTAGACGCATTTATGGTTGCACTTTTCTTTAAAAATAATGCTGATTACTATGCTGCAGAACTTAAAAATGTAAAAACAGCAGTGTAAGTACCTTGTAAAAATTATTTATATAGTAACTCTTACGTACGATTCATTGATAATTCAGAAGTTTTGTAAAATGTAACATAATATAATATTATGTTGATAAAAATTAGATGTAAATTGTCTTCGCGGTTCTCATGAACTTTTTCTTTGTTTCACAGATCTGCAAGGGAATCCTATGGAGACGATGCGATTGGCTATGTCCAATTACACCGAGTTTGTGGTGTTTGCACCGTTAAGTGTAAAATATGCCCTGAGCATAAAGTAAAAACTAAAGCATATAGTGTGACGATGATTATTAACGAAAATGACAATGAAATTATTAGCTGTCAGTGCCATGACTGTGCTTCTTCAGCTGGAGGATGTAAACATGCAGTTGCTTTTTTAATGTGGGTCCATCGTCGCACTGAGGAACCTTCATGTACATCCGTAGAGTGCTATTGGAAAAAGCCTACTTTGTCCAGAGTAGGGACTACTCTGAAGTACATCACTGTGCAGCAGATGTCTAAAAAAGAAGTACCTCACAGACCAAGTACACTAGCGCTTTATAATGAATTTATTTTAGAAGCCAAAAAGAGAAAAGTTGGCAATTGTGAACTGCTAAAATATCAACATGATTTTAAACATAGCAATGTGGTGCAGTATTCATTGCACTGTTTTATAATAGGTCAATCACCAGATATTAAAGCAGATGTAGACAAGCTTGTAAATATAATGAAAGTAGCATTCACTAAAGCTGTGATAAGTAACATCGAAGAAGCAACAAGGGGGCAGAGCAAGAACAATTTATGGTATGAGATGCGATATGGCTGTATCACAGCTTCAAAAGCACATGAAGTAAGTGTTTGTCATACACCAGATGGTTCATTGTTGGCTACTATAATGGGCGCAAAAATCCCTGATACAGCTGCAATGAAAAGAGGTAGAAATTTAGAACTATCTGTTCGAAAGACAGTTGGTAAGAAGTTAAAAAAAAAATCACTTCATGTGGGCTCTATCTATGCCAAGAGAATCCCTTTATTGCAGCATCACCTGATGGGGTGATTAAAAATGCTATTATTGAAATAAAATGCCCTACCAAGACAAAAACTAAGGACAAATATTTAAAAAATGGCATTATTACAGAGAAATTTAAGGCACAGGTACAACTGCAAATGTATGCAACTGGTGTAAAAAAGTGCTATTTTTGTGTTGCTGATTGCAACTATGAGGAAACAAAAAATGTTGACATTATCTTAGTGACATATGATGGTGATTATACTAATAACTTAATAGAGAAGTTAGTTTTTTTTGGAAAACAAATATATATCCTGTTTTGTATAATAGCACCAGTTTGTGATTAAATAAAAACTCATTCTGTATTTATTGTTTTATTTTCGAGTTTACATTATTTAATGAGAGAATCCTGCAAATTTATTAGAGCACATGCAATAATAATGACATGATCAAGTACACGTATTATGTTAGTATTTACCACTGAATGCTGCTTTAGCATATGGAATTCTCTTAATCTCCTTATTACCCTTTCAATATGAATTTGCAAGCTAGCAATTACTTTAGTTTGTCGAACATCAGTTTTTGACAACTTTGTACCAGAATTTACACTGGGTGGTCTTAATAGTTTCACACCCTTTTCATGAAGTATTTGTTCAAGATGTTTAAAGCCTCTGTCAGCTAAGATGCAAGAACCCTCATGTAATCCATCTAGAAAGTTACAGTTTTCTACTATAGTAAGATCACTCGTTCTACCCCCAAACCCTTGAGAAACATAATTAACTAAGCCATTGGGAGTGCAAGATATTAAATACTTCACTGTATTCCCCTTTTTGTACTCTGACCATGTCAATGCCTGATGAAGAGCCTTTGATGGTTTTTGTATATCAATTTCTAGGCAATCTATGATGCAGCTGACATTATGATAGTTATGTCTAAATGCAATAGGAAGATTCCTTTTAATTATTTTTTTATCTAAATTTACAATAAATGGTCTTAAAACACTACTTATTATTGGTATGTTTACTAAAAATAATTTACTAGCATAAGATAACGATACTCCAAAATTATCCTCTAATTCAGAGAATGTGCTGTTCAATCTAATTTTTTTAAAACATAGCAATATATATTCTATTTTTATATTTGTGTGTTTATGCAACAATTGAATTAAAAAATAACATTCTTTGGAAATACCAACATACATCACAGGTTTCTTGTTAATTAAACGTATAGTATTTTTGAGGCACTGCAATTTTTCAATATTCTCATTGGTGTCTGTAACATTACTATCGGAGTCAGTAACCCTTGATGATGATGTAACTACAAAAGGTGTTAAATGACCACTCTCAAAACAAGAAATATCACTATCTGATTTTTCATCTTCAAAGATAATATTTCTCTTAACAGTATTAATAAATCCCGATTCAGATGGTTGAAGACTGCATGTTTCAATCTTAAATGGCGAAGTTAAACCAGTTGCTGAATAAACTTTAAATGGTGATGTAGCAATACTCTTATTTTGGTATCTTGTTTGTACGGTCTTGCTCCTATAATGCATATTCAATTTTATTGTTACTTGAACAGATTTTTCTAAAGTTATGATAGGGTCGGTAATAGTTTCTTTATCTTGGGTTTTTGGTACTTCTGAAAAGAAATCATCAAAAATTAATTACTTTATTTAAATGTGAATAACTTTCAATATTGAAACAGTTGTAATAAATAGATAACATACCTTCGGGCTCAATAATTTCTTGCATCATATTGTCATCATTTTGTAAGCCTTCAGCATGGGTTTCAGTAGCACTTTGCCTTTGCAGGCATTCTGTGACAAGATTAATTCTTTGCCTTTTATGGAAAACTTCTCGAGAGGATCCAGCATCAGATAGTCTTCTTTTACGATCCTCTTGACAATGAAATTTAGTTGGCACAGCTTCATTTGTCAAAAGGATCTTCTCACTGAAGCCCATTGTGTACTTCATGTAGTTAATTGTGTCTTTTTCTAACTGCAATCCAAAATTATTGTCGTTAAAACAAGGCAACTTATGTTATCATTGACAAGACACCAGAAAACAATAAACAAATAATTATCTAAACAAGATAAAAAGAAAACCAGATACATTTAGCTACTACTATGTATAGTTATGTATAACTTACATTAAAATGATCTTCACACATAAAAACATTTGAATGCGATAAAATGCTCTTTGGGTCTCTTCGAGCTAATTGTAACCACATTTTTCGTCTTTTAGGATTCGTTGGAACAGAAACAAACAGTTTTTGTGGACTCTTTATAGAGGTATTTGTACATTGTGGCACTACACACCATTTATACACCATTGTATCCAATAAATTTAAAGAAAACTAATGGAATTCGTTTTAGCTGCACTATTCTGTTATGGATAATATTCGTGTTTACTTGCTTGTGACGTCACGCTTGACACGTGATTAGCGCCATTACAAAAACAGCGTTTTTGGCGCAGTTTTGAAATTTTAAACTTTAACATTGATTTTTTATCGATAATACAGTAAATCTCTCGGAAATATCAATGTTTTGAGTTTAATATGTAATATAGAATAATTTAAAATGATTTTCCAAAATTAGTCAAATACCCTATTGTCTGGAGAGCTTGGTACGCGAATGGCGGGAACGCACGTGTCAGAGAGATTGTGTCATATCATTTCATATTTTCTGTTGATTTATTAGTGTAAATAGTTGGATTTTTCTTTAGTTTTAATCTTAGTTGAGGTAAGTGTATATATATAGTTTGGTATTTTGTATTAGATATAAATAAGAAAATGGACATTGACCCTCCTCCTGAGCCTCCTGACCCTGGAGGTTCAGTTTCTATAACCGATCCCGTCTCTTTACATTCATCTCAAACATCTGTTGGAAAGTATAAACTTGACAATATATATTTGTTCATTATTAATCTGTACCAGGTTTATGACTTCTAGTCACCTCTGTAGTTAACTTACTCTGTGTGTGTCTCTCCCTGTTCCGGTATGGCTGTAATGTCAAGTTGTTGCAAAAGTGTGTACAATAAAACAATCCGAATATATCAAAATATTGCTTTCATTTTTCACTATAATCCATCAGGTTATGGGCCCAGAAACGTTTAAAGCTAATATTAAATTCGATATTTTCGGGATTCTACAAATTCAAGAAATTACGGTCAAGGTGACCGGCGCCTACGCCGCCATTATATTGATCGCGTGTTTGAAGATTGAATTTGAGAATAATGGCTTCATCAAATTCGAGCAGTATAGCAATAGAGAAGCTGAATGGCATCGGGGATTACAATAATTGGAAATTTTTATTAAAAATGCTACTGATGCATGAAGATCTCTATGAATGCATACTATCGGAGGAAGGTTCAAAAGATTGTAAGAAGAATCAAAAGGCTCTTGCCAAGATATGTCTCTCTGTAGGACCGTCAGCATTGGCACATGTGAAAAATGCGACAACGCCTTACCACGCCTGGACAAGTTTACAAAGGGCGTATGAGGACAGAGGGTTGAGTCGAAGGCTGGGATTACTAAGAACCCTATTTGGAATTAAATTAGGTTCAGAAGGCATGCAGAATTATTTATCGAAAATAACTGAGCTGGGACAGCAGTTATCCGATATAGGTTCACCTCTAGCAGATGAATTCATTGCCATAATTATGTTAAGTGGTTTACCGTCAAATTATGACCCGCTCATAATGGCACTAGAAAATTCATACACAACACTGAGTAGTGAAAATGTAAAATCCAAATTGCTTCAAGAGCAAATTCGACGTGACGAGAAGTGTGATGCTGATTATGCTTTAGCTACAAAGAAAATCTACAAGTGTTATCGCTGTAAGAAAACAGGACACATGAAGAGGGATTGCCCTCAGAAACAAAACAATAACAAAGATGACAAGATATACAAAAACAATTGCTTGTATCAGAAAGAAAATAAATCATTGCTAACAGCATTATCCGTAAGTTTAGGAAACAATGTATGGTACATCGACTCCGGGGCTACAAATCACATGTGTAATAACAAACAAGTGATGTATGACTTTCATTGTGTGAAACCGTTAAAAGTGAATGTGGCTAATGGTGATAAATTGACCACCGTAGGTCAAGGTAATGTGAAAGTGAATTTAAAAAATGGTTTAAAGACAATAAGTAATGTTTACTACATTCCTAAGCTTTCTGGCAATTTGTTATCAGTTAGTGAAATTTGTAGAAAAGGTTATACTGTTAAATTTAATGCTAAAAGGTGCTTAATATGTGATAAAAATAAAGTAATAGCTTCAGGTACTCATTCGAATGGAGTTTATCAACTCGATATTGTTAATGTACAAAATAGTAGATTAGAGTCTAAGGTTGCCATGAACTCACATTATAAAAGGTCTCTAGTAAGTAGCAGTAAGGCTGTGTTAGAACCTGTAGGGTCTACTTCACAAGAGCTGTGGCACAGACGATTCGGACATCTAAACTTAAGAAGCATGAACCTTATGAAAAATGGACTTGCAACAGGTATAAGCTTTAATGATACTACATTCAAACCTTGTGTTTCATGTGTAGAAGGGAAGCAAACAAAATTCCCATTCCCTGCTAAAAGTAAAGTAGATCAAAAGAACTTTTAGGATTAATACACACGGATGTGTGTGGGCCCATGCAGTCTGCGTCAATAAATGGTGCTAGATATTTTGTTACTTTTATTGATGACTTATCTCGAAAAACATTTATTTATTTCATGAGAAATAAAGATGAGGTGTTTGAAAAATTTAAAATTTTCAAAGCTTTAGTCGAGAAGGAGACTGGTAAAGAAATTAAAGTCATTAGAAGTGATAACGGAGGTGAATACATTAATACATATTTACAGACATATCTGCAAAGCTGTGGGATTAAACATCAAACTTCAATCCCTCACTGCAGTGAACAAAATGGAGTTGCAGAGAGAGCGAACCGGACAATAATGGATAAGGCTCGCTGCATGTTACAAGATGCTGGTTTGGACAAACAGTATTGGGCTGAAGCTGCTAACACGGCTGTCTACCTGAAGAATCATTCTCCTACGA
This sequence comes from Hestina assimilis, assembly GCA_023373885.1. Lineage (NCBI taxonomy): Eukaryota > Metazoa > Arthropoda > Insecta > Lepidoptera > Nymphalidae > Hestina > Hestina assimilis. The sequence continues at coordinate 5,022,557 of CM041762.1, read as the reverse complement.
AAGCTGTAATGGGTGCTACTCCAGAAGAGAGATGGTCATCTAAAAAGGTAAATGTATCTCACTTACGTACATTTGGTTGTTTAGCTTATGCTAAAACAAATAATGTTAGAAAACTGGATGCTAGATGTAAAAGGTACATCTTTGTAGGTTACTGTGAGGACAGTAAAGGCTATAGGTTGATAGATCCAGCTTATCCAAAGAGATGTGTCAAAGCAAGACATGTGACATTTTTTGAGAATACTTTTTGGAATAAAAGTTTCACATGTGATAAAAGTAGGGAAAGCAAAGAAATGACTTTTCAAAATGCACCTTGTTTGCAAGATAATGTTGCTAATAATACACAATTAAATACCAATATATCAGAAAGTGTGCAATCATCGCCACAGTCAACAGCCGGAAGGTTTTATTATGAAAAATAATGAAAACCAGGTTTATAAGCTCAATAAAGCAATTTATGGCTTGAAACAATCTGCAAAATCATGGTATGAGAAAATAAATGATGTGTTAACAAATAAATTAAAGTTTAAACGCCTATCATCAGAACCATGTGTTTATATATACAATAATGATGATGAACTAATAATCATTTCATTGTATGTTGATGACATAATGTTGTTTTCATCTAAAACATCTCGGAAAAAGGAAATTATAAAGAAACAGTTAATGAGTGAGTTTCAGATGAAAGATCTAGGTCAAGCAAATCACATTCTTGGTATGAGAATCAGAAGAAAAAATGATGGAAGTTATTCTTTAGATCAAGAAAATTATATCAAAAGAATATTAAACAGATTCCATATGTCAGACTGTAAACCAGCAAAGACTCCAATGGAAGTTGGGTTAAAATTACAAAAGGAAGAAAATAATAATTGCAATTTTGATTTCAGAAGTCTACTTGGTCATTTAATGTATTTAACTGTATGTACGAGACCTGATATAGCTCACAGTGTAAGCTACCTTAGTCAGTTTAACAATTGTTATTCCGAAGTGCATTGGAAAGCAGCAAAGAGAGTATTGCGGTATCTGAAGGGTACAATGGACTACTGTTTATGCTTTAGAAGAGGTACTATGGAAATAACAGGCTTCGTGGATGCAGACTGGGGAGGAGACCAGCTCAATCGCAGATCATTTACTGGGTATGTATTTAGTCTTGGTAATTCTATTATATCTTGGGAAAGTCGCAAACAGAGGACTGTGGCCTTATCTTCTACAGAGGCTGAGTATATGGCAATCTCGGATTCATGTAAGGAGGCTATGTTTTTAAGAACATTTCTTCATGAATGTACTGACATTCTTTGTGCTATTAAATTAAATAATGACAATCAGTCGGCACAAAAGCTATGTAATAATTCCATATGTCATTCTAGGACAAAACATATAGACATAAGACATCATTTTATAAGAGATTTGGTAAATAAAAGGATAGTTAGCTTAAATTATGTTTCTACAGAAGAAATGTTAGCAGATTTGATGACAAAGTCATTAGCTAAAGATAAACATTGTAAGTTTGTTACTATGATATTTAAAGTTTAAAATTGTTATTAAATTCTGTAACAAAGTATGTAAGGTATACATAAAGCATTGTATTGTATAATACTGTAAGTTTAATGATTACAGAGGTTATTGTAATAATTTAGGAAAGACAATTACATTATTATTACTGTTAAGTAACTAATTTTTTGTAACACTTGTTTTAAGTTACATAATATTAGTAAGAGATGTTTATAACTAAATTTTTTTTTTTGAGGCCTAGTCATTGTCAAATAAAAGGATTAAACTTAAGTAATAATATTGTCTTCGTTCAAGGCCTAGTGTTGGAAAGTATAAACTTGACAATATATATTTGTTCATTATTAATCTGTACCAGGTTTATGACTTCTAGTCACCTCTGTAGTTAACTTACTCTGTGTGTGTCTCTCCCTGTTCCGGTATGGCTGTAATGTCAAGTTGTTGCAAAAGTGTGTACAATAAAACAATCCGAATATATCAAAATATTGCTTTCATTTTTCACTATAATCCATCAACATCATCACGCAAACGTCAAAATGAGGATGAGAATAATTCGTCCGACCCTTCTCCCAAAAAACAATTATTCACCCCACTACAGCGAATCCTGCAATTCAAAACATTTATACGCACTCATCATTTTCGACAGGCCCCACTAATTACTCAAATGACGACAAAGGACCATTTATAATCCATGTGTCTCGTGAAATTCCTGACCCTTCTGCAGGGACTTCCTTGCGTGCTATTAAGTTTGGTCAGTTTCTTCACAAAAATAAAATTCCATCTATAATAAATGATGGTGTAAAGAATATAGGTAGGAACAAAATTTCTGTGGAGTTTAAATCTGCGCAAGCAGCAAACGTTTTCTTGTCTAACCCCACACTAGAAGCAAATAAATACAAGACAATCATTCCAACATATATCGTCACTAGAATGGGCTTAGCTAAAGGAGTCCCCGTGGACTGGTCCATGGAGGAACTTGTTGAATCACTAGAACTACCCTCTGGTTGTGGAATAGTTCTAAAAGCCAGAAGACTTAATCGCAAATCTTTCAATGAAGGTAATGTTTCATGGATCCCTACACAATCTGTAGTTTTAACCTTTGCCGGTCAATTTCTTCCCAACAAAATATATTCCTACCACACTTCCCTCCCCATTGAAACATATAAACTCCCTACCATTATGTGCCTAAACTGTTGCAGATACGGTCATGTTAAAATTCAGTGTAGATCAAAGCCAAGATGTTTTAAATGTTCACAGTCTCATACCGGAGAATCGTGTTCTGTTTCTAAAGATAATTCCACATGTATATATTGTTCTGGGAAACACTTTGCTACTGCTAAGGACTGTCCAGAGTTTTCTCGCCAGGTTGCTATTAAACTAGTCATGTCCACCGAGAATATATCCTACATTGAAGCATCCCTCAGATTTCCCCCCAGCCGTAGATCATACTCCGATGTTGCCAAAGAATTATTTTCCCCTCCTTCTTACTCTACCAATAGCCCAAATAAATCCAACAATCCTGATCCTAAGTCTAACAATACAAATAATCGGTCCTACAGACAAACCGTTTTCCGTTCTCCTCGTCCTAGATCTCCACTTGGTAAGGGTTATGATGTTAAAGCTCATCAGGCCATTACTGCCCCCTGCCCCTCTTCTTCTCCGAATGGTTGTGCTTTAAGCAAAAATGGAAACCCTAATCCTTCCTCCGCTGATTCCAACCTGTTATTATCTATAACCCAAATGCTCCTTTCCATTATCTCTACATGTAATGAAACTCCACTACCGCACGACGTCGCCCAAAATCTATCTTCCATCTTCAATATCCTTAATAATGGCTCCAATCAGTTTCCTCCAGTGGAACTGTAATAGCATACGTTCCAAAAAACATGAAATCTCATCTATCATAGTTCAACATAACCCTGTCATTCTTGCCATTTCTGAAACATGGTTGGTCCCTGGATCCCGATTTCGGCTACCAGGTTACTCCTGTTTGAGGGATGACAGAAGTGACGGGTATGGCGGAAGTGCTATTTTCATTCGGCACTCCATTACCTACTCTCAAATTCCTCTTCCATCTGTCAGCCAGCATTTTAATGCTGTTGCTGTCAGAGCCTTCAACATTTCCTTCCTTTCTTTATACATACCCCATCCAACTCCCTCCCTTATTCCTGAACTACGATCTTTTATCTCCTCTCTTCCTAATCCTGTTGTAATTATGGGAGACTTAAATACCCACCATACAGCTTGGGGTTCCCATTTTTGTGATAGGTTTGCTCCCTTGTTGTTGGAAATTATTGATGATGTGAATCTTTGCATCCTCAATGATGGCTCACCAACTCGGAGAGTCTATCCATCCCAGAACCCTAAATCCGCTGTTGATCTTACACTATCCTCATCACCTCTTTCTTCACAACTATCTTGGAACGTCCTTTCATCGTCCTTTGGCAGCGACCATTTTCCTATCCTTATCTTCCTTAACAACAGAACTTTTTCACCAATAACCCATAATCCAATTTTAAAATATAGACTCAAAAATGTAAACTGGTCTGAATATGCTGCTTCTGTTGATAACGCAATAGACTCACTCTCTGATGCTCGTATTGATATGGATTCATTGCTCTACTACAACCAGTTTACTCTTACTTTATTAAATTCAGCTGATTCTCACTTTCCCAAAAAAGGTCCAAATATTAGTCGTGTCCCTTCTCCTCCCTGGTGGGATGAGGAATGCAACGTTTTAGTGCGCCAGAGGAGACAAGCAGAGGAATCATATTCTAGATGTATGTCATCTGAAAACTTCTTAAAATATCAACGTATCAACGCAAAATTCAAACGATTGGTTTCCTGTAAGAAAAAAGATAGTTGGTTCAATTTCTGTAAATCCCTTAGTCCTCGTTCCCCTTCTTCTGTTGTGTGGTTGAATTTAAAAAAATTCCGCCGTGCTTTGAAATATAATAATCCTACCTCTAATGACCCCTCCATATGGCTCAACGACTTTGTTAATAAACTCGCCCCCTTTTGTCCCTTTTTCGACAGCTTTCTACCTTCAACGCCAGCATCTGCTTTCAGTGAAATGGATGCCCCCTTTTCCTTTTCTGAGCTTCAATGCGCTCTTTCTGGTCTCAAAGACTCTTCACCTGGGGAAGATGGCGTTCCTTACTCCTTCATTAAAAATTTAAATGATAAAGCAAAAATCTATTATTTAAATATTATAAATTCCCTTTTTACTACCGGAGATGTCCCTGACTCCTGGAAGTCTCAAATTATAATTCCTATTTTAAAGCCTGGTAAGAATCCTTCAGATTCTAATTCCTATAGGCCAATCGCTTTATCGTCCACTTTAGCCAAAATTACAGAACACCTGGTAAAAAATCGTTTGGAGTGGATAGTAGAAAGCAGAAATCTTCTCTCGCCTTCTCAATTTGGCTTTCGAAAAGGCTTGAGTACTATCGACAGTCTCAGCATCCTTACAACAGACATTCGATTAGCCTTTGCTAAAGGAGAGTACCTTGTGGGTGTTTTCCTTGATATAGCTTCTGCATACGACAATGTCCTTCTTCCGCTGCTCAGGCAGAAAATGCAACAGCTGAGTATATCTCCGAAGATAATTCATTTCGTATGTAACCTGCTTTTTTGCAGATCCATAAAGGTTAAAAGTCAAAACCAGTTTCTACCCCCCAGACTCATCTGGAAAGGTCTCCCTCAAGGCTCCGTTCTTAGTCCTCTGCTTTATAGCATTTATACCCATGATCTCGAATTGTCTGTCAATAGTTTTTGCAACATCCTACAGTATGCTGATGATATCACTCTTTATTTCAGGTCAAACTCATTACAAGAAATATCTTCCCGTTTGAATTCTGCTTTATACTATCTGGTCCAATGGTTGTTTGACCATGGCCTATCTATTTCGATTGGTAAAAGTCAGGCTGTTATGTTTACAAGGAAAGGAAAAGTCCCAGCCTTTGACTTGTATTGTGAGGGTCGGCGCATTAATCTTGTAGATAAGGCAAAATTTCTGGGTGTCATTTTAGATAGAAGGCTGAATGGAGTCGCCCACACTGAATATGTCGTAAAAAAATGTGAAAAAAATATTAATGCCCTACGCGCAGTGTCTGGTGTTTGGTGGGGTGCTCACCCCTACTCTTTAAAATTACTTTACAATGCAGTCGTTCGAAGTCATATGGATTATGGCTTATTTGTTTTAGACCCATTTAATAAATCAGCTAATAATAAATTAAACCTAATTCAATCTAAATGTCTTCGAATCATATTAGGGGCTATGAAGTCCTCTCCCAAAAATGCCCTTCAGGTGGAGTGTGTAGATCCCCCTTTACATTTGAGAAGGCAATACTTATGCGACCGTTTTGTCATCAAAATGTTACAGCTAACCTCCCATCCTCTTTTACCTCGTCTAAATGAGTTGTCTCAATTTTGTTCTCCTTCAAAAACTTTGTCCTTCCTTCTTGACAGTTTTAACAAATTCACTAAACTACCTCACCCTTTGGTTACCTTCAATATGAATCCCTGTTTCCTGACTCCTTTTAAAGCCCTCATTTTCAACCCTCCTATTATCTTAAATATTGGTATATCTAAAGGTTCCACTGATAATATTTGCAAATTCCAAAACATATGCCAACAAAATTGGTCAAACCATTTACAAATATACACAGATGCTTCCAAACTATCGCTTAATGATTGTGTTGGTGCAGCCTGTTGGATACCTTTTTACAAAATCATTTTACAATTTAAATGCCCTCCTGAAACCTCTGTCTTCACAGGCGAGGCTATCGCCATTCTGGAAGGCATTAATTTTGCCCTATCCCATAATATACGACAGACTATTATTATGACGGACTCCCTCAGCTGCTTATTAGCAATTAAAGAAAATCCATTCCGTAGTAGATTAAGGAATCCTATCATTTTGAAAATTAGAGAGGTGTTGTTGTTGTGTTATCAAAAGGATTTAGAAGTCTTGCTTGTCTGGATCCCAAGTCACTCTGGTATTGCTGGAAATGAGACTGTAGACTCATGTGCTAAGGCAGCCACTTCTTCAGGCTCACTGACCTATTTTAATAATTTAACCCAAGACCTACTGGCTCTGGCAAAAACTCATTTGGATAAGTCCTGGTCTTTACTTTGGAATGCAACCAAGACAATTAAGGGTAAATTCTATGCTTCTATACAACCTGAAATCCCAAGACGCCCTTGGTTTTCTCTTCCTAAACATGCAGACCGTTGGGTCACGTCTACAATCTGTCGTTTGCGTCTAGGCCATACGTGTTCTCCGGTCCATCTTGCAAAAATCAGGGTTCGAGACCACTCGTTATGCGAATGTGGTCTTGACGAAGGTACTGTGTCCCATATCATGTTCACTTGTCCTAAACTAGTTTATCCCGCATATGATGTCCTTCCTCTAAAAGCTCCTCGTCCCATAAATGTCGAATGTCTGTTGATGTTTGTCTTTAGCCCATTGCGTCCGTTTCTATGTAGATTTATTAAACGTAATAATATTAGACTGTAAATAGATTATTAGTAGAATATAAATATATGTTATTAACTATGTATTATATGATTATTTATTGTACTATTTGTGTCTTTTTAGGTTAAGGACTTACTACTTCTTCTATCTCACCGGTCAGATACTTATATTAGTTTGTAGTCTCATCCGCATTGATCAATCTCCTTCGTGTCGTCTCCATCCTACGTGTCGTCTCCATCCTACGTGTCGTCTCCATCCTACGTGTCATTGGCGAGATAATAAGTGCCTATAGGACACAACTAAAAGCCAACATCGGAGGAAAAAAAAAAAAAAAAAAAAACAGTATTCGGATTTCGGAATTCAAAATTTTGGAATCACATATCAGTGGTTTTTGTTGTGATAATCGTATCTTATGAGGAATTTGCACATTGAATAATTGAAGATACGTGGCTTTATTCAGGCTTCATTTATGTCATTTACATGAGTGCACTAATTACCAATCGTTTGCCGGTCCGCCAGCGGACTATTTCTGATTTCAGTTTGCCAAACTCATTACTCATATAACTATCTCAACGAAGTTAGCTAATGGGTTGTCGTCTATCGACTTATCGTAAATACGTAATACAGATTATTAATAAATAACCTTATAATACTATGTATGTTTGTAAGTTGATATTACATCGTTTGAATAACAACTTGAGATAATAGGTATAATTTTGTTATATCAAAAAAATGTCGAAATCCATTATATCTGACTTGTTGCAAATTTTTAAAAGTAGTGTGTCAGCAGTTTTACCTGAAAATTTAATCAAAAGGTCTATAAATTATATCCCTAAAACCCAGCAATTAACTATATTAGGTGAAAGATATAACCTACAAAACAAAAATGTTTATCTTGTTGGTGCCGGAAAAGCCGTTCAAAATATGGCCATAGAGGTAGAAAAAATATTGACTTCCAAGATTAATGAAGGCATAATAAGCATTCCCATAGGCAGCCTGAAGAAAAAAAATTCTAATAATGTACAGTACTTGGAAGGAGCTAAAAATAACTTACCGGATGTAGAAGCTATGGTGTCGACCAGAAAGATTAGAGGCATGGTTTCAAAACTAACACAAGAATATATTTTGTTAGTTATGTTATCAGGGGGTGGTTCAGCTTTGCTACCTTTACCTAAAGAACCAATTACTCTAGATGAAAAAACAACACTGATAAAGAAACTTGCCAACTCTGGTGCTGATATCAAAGAACTTAATACAGTTAGAAAGAGAATTTCTGATATAAAAGGTGGAAAATTAGCAATGTGTGCTCAACCAGCAAAAGTTATTACATTAATTCTATCAGACATTGTTGGTGATCCAATTGATCTAATAGCAAGTGGACCGACGAGTCAAAATGAAGATAATCCTATTGAAGCTATTAATATCATTAAGAAATATAAACTATATGATGATATGCCTCAATCAATAAGAACTGTTTTAGAAGAAAATGATTTTGCAAAAGAATTTCCTATTGATAATGTGCATAATTTTATTATAGGATCTAATAAATTGAGTATAGAAGATGCAATTTCTGAAGCAAAACTATTAAACTATTACCCGATTGCACTATCAAATGTTGTTACTGGTAATGTTAATGATTTAGTTACTGAATATGTTAGATTAGTTAAAATATTTTGTGATTTTAGAAATGGAAATATAAATATAAGTCAATTAAAAGGATCAATAGAGACCTTAAGCATACCTGGAATAAACTTGAATTTTGCTGATCATGATGAGGTTAGCTTATTGGACAAAGGTTTGTGTCTTATTCTTGGAGGAGAAACAACAGTTCAGGTGAAAGGGCCTGGATTAGGTGGTAGGAATCAACAGTTTGCTTTGGAATTTTCAAAAGCTATACATAATTTCATTGATGACTTAAAAGGTCATAATATTTACTTTCTTAGTGCTGGCACTGATGGTATTGATGGACCAACAGACGCAGCAGGTGCTATTGGATATCTTAATCTTATTACAGAATGTATTGACGCAAATATTAATGTAACTAAATATATAGATAATAATGATTGTTATAATTTCTATAGAATGTTTAAAAATGGGGAATTACATGTAATAACGGGACATACAAATACAAATGTAATGGACATACATTTAATAATAATTAAAAGTCTATAGTTACATAATTATTATTTTATTTAATATCTATATCAAAATGATAAAACTACTAATAAACCATGCATTTCACCTAGGGGAAGGCAAAATCTTAATTGAGAGTCCAGAGGGGGGCAAAATGACTATTTCCTTCAAAAGTTAAATAGCTCAAATTAGCAAGATTTTGGCGGGGTCTGGAAGCTGCCCCTTGCTCCTACCTCTTTTCTTGATTCATATTAGAGAAACATTTATATATATCAATTTCATGATGATTTTTTTAGAAAAAGATTAATTTTATTTTCTTTTTCCTTCTCTTGTCTTAATTTTGTTGCTACAACAACTGCCTTCTGACACAGACCAGCATATTTATCTTTTTTCTTTTTATTGTTCTTTATTATCTTTGGTTGTTCTTTTACAGTACTCTGTAAAGTATTATTCTTCTTCTTTAACGAGAATGCAAATTTGGATTTGCAATATACATTAGATTGTAATTCTTGGTTATATTTTGGTTTGATTTTTTATTTTTTCTTTATGGGTTGTTTAGAAACTTCATTCGTTTCTTCTACAATTTCTTTATGTGATTTAGTGGGTTTTATAATAGGTATACTCACACTTTTATTACAAAACGAGCAGGTTTTTTCCTAAAAAAAAAAGATATATTTAATTGAATACAACTTAACATTAGTTGCAAAAAGTAAATATAAATATTTACAAATATGAACAATGATAATAAGATGCCTTCTTTAAAGCTTAAAGCTTTAAATTAATCCTTTTAAAAGTGAGTAAATACTTTTTCCAGTACTGGCTTTAAATATTGATATATTAATTCCCCAAAAATGGGAAAAGTTATAACAGTTCAAGAAATAAAAAGGGAAATAAACTAAAATTAATAGTGTGTTGTAATTGGAGCAGATTTGCAAATGAAAAAAACAGTAGAAATCATTAAGGGGCTATGCCAGGAGGCACACCAAACTCCAGAACATTACAACATAACAGGTGTTTTGGTATATCATGTATTATTATATATAACTATACTAACTAATTTTTACTCACCATCTCTTTACTATATAACAAATAGTCTTTGTTACATGAATCATTAATTTTACTTTTCGATCTTATTCTTCGTCTCTGCCGTTTACTTAATTTTATTGGTTTCAACTGAAAATTAAATCAAGTCATCAATGCAAAGTATATTTATAAAGTAAAAGATTTTTCAAAAGTTAATACCTTTGTAATTGTTTTATTGTTCCATTCAATACAGCAATACGAACATCTTGTCTTTTCAGAAAAATGTTGCTTCGGTAGCCCATAGCCTCTTGTTACTGCCTTACATCGCATTCTGTGTAAAAGAAATAAAATACAATGACTAAATTTTACATGGTCCAATTTTTTTACTTATATAACAAGCCAAGTGACTAAAACTTACAGATAATAGCTTTTTAATTTTTGATGAGTTTCATTATTCTCAATCTGAGCTACTATTGTAGAGGCGTTAAATAAGAATCCAATGTGTGCTTCAGACATGATAATCTTTAAAAGTTAGTAAACATAAAATTTTAACTCTTTTTAAGATGGATTTTTAATACACCTTTTTTGTGTTGATTTGTTTTTATTTTAAAGAAACCTGACAAATAAAAACTAAGAACAATACAAACAGGAAACTGACAGTCTGAAATACAAAAACACATGAATCTGACGTTTGATTATTGATAATTGATATAGATTACCTAATAGTGAATACATAATACTAGAACATACGATTATGTGAGGCACATTATAGTGCTATTTGCTCTGTGGTAAAACCATGGATATAATTAACGATAGATGCACGTAAATAAAGTGAAGGAACTAAAAATGAAATCAGCACCTGTGGAAAAACAAGAGTAAATAGGTAGTGAGGATAACAAAGTGAAATTGAATTCAAGGTTTTTATAGCACATTTGTAGGATAGTGTTAATTTACTTCCAGACATTTGTTGTACAGTGCTTCAATTTTAAACACTCAAATTTAAAATAAAATATTTTTATGCAACGTAAAAACTTAACAAGCATTCCACTTATTTGTTGAACGTCAGATTCAACAAATGGCTCCAATATGAAACCCTAAACTACATAAGTACTCTTTTGCTGTTTATATATAGAGTTTCTGAACACTTTCTGGGATCACATCAATCTACCGCTTCAATCCAGCATATTCAATCTATCTATCTAACCTAAAGACAAAAAGTCAACTATATCAAACCTTTTAAAAATCCACAGGTGTAAAATATTTTAATACTAAAATATATATCTAAACTTCTTCTTCTTTGATATAAAACGTGAAAAAACAAAAAATTGTGCTGCCAAGAACAACATATTTTCCGATCTGGGTGTATTTGTCCTTGTCTTTGTATGTGTTTCCGGACCCCCGACACAGGATATCACTATCTTAATGGGAAACTAAATTCCTTGCGTTTTTTCTTCTACTCAGAATGTACTTAAATGAAATCTGTATATTCTAATAGGAGAGAGAGGTGCATATTCACTTGCTCGAGTGCTCTTTTGATTCTGGTAGTCTCTAACAATTAAAGTAGGCTCAAACAAATCTAGAAATACACATACATACACACGCACGCAGCATATGATATTTTGTAACGTGACGATTTCTACTAAATCGAACTACCCCTATGCCGCGTTGATGCACTTCGTTCCAAAAACAAACCTATGTAATATATGTTAGCGCGTACTCTACGAACATACCGCTATTATGAATATAATATTATTTTTGGAAATAGTTGGCATATTTTTTCATATGATGAATACAGTTCAGTCCTATAGAATGCCTAATTGTATAATTAATTGAATTGTAATATAATAATTATGGGGTAAGTTACATTTAGTTCTTTATACTAAAGATCTGCTAACCAATTTGCTATGACCTAAATAATACCATGGTATCATCGTACGCATGTGCTACAAAATTCTTGTCCGGATTCATATTTTCTATGATCTATATTTTCTATATGTACAATATATTTTCTTCGCTGCTATAGCCCATAGCTAATATACTAGTACTGTACTTTTATATTGTGATTCTGTGTTGACGACTTCGTGTAATCTATGGCCCATAGTTTTCTGTGATTCTTTGTTGACGACTTCGCGCCAAAAATAAAAATACTTCAACCGGCTGTCAAATTGATTCTTGATTATTGTTTCACAGTTTTGTTTCTTGCCTAAAGTTGAAAAACGTAATTTGTAAATAGTTAATCCGAATTCAGATAAAAAATAACCGTTTATATTGTGTGGCTAAAACTTTTATTTCATGAAATATAAATATATACGATAAATATCTTATTACGACGAAACATCGTGAGAAACTTATGAATATTTTTGTCATGTGGTAACGACTTTGTTGTGGTTAAAGTTTTTATCTTAGTTCTAAGTGCAGAAACTAATATCTCTTAATCATGGATGTTGCTGATACTTATGCTACCCAAAGCCAAGTTAAAGACGAGGTTGGCGTACGGTGCCAAAAGTTATTTCAAGATTTTTTGGAAGAGTAAGTAAACAACAGTACAAACTACTTTATAATTAAGTACACACATTGCACATCTGTTATTTATTATTATTGTTATTACGCTTATAGCCGGAGGTGCCCACTGTTCGATTAACGATCGGTGGGTTAAGCAACTTTAGGCGCGGTCAGTCACTAGATTGGTGATTGCATAGTGTTATTTCGATGTAGCGTCTCCGTGATTCGGAGGCCACGAATTTTTATTTATTTAGGCTAAGGTTTCCATTATAGCCTACTCGAAAATTAAACTTTTAGATGTTTATATTTAAAATTTTAAAATGTTGTTTTTTCAATTACTTAGTGTATTACGACGTTAGAAAGTGATATTCCCAGCTTGAATAAGTGGTAGCTATAAGACACATTACTAAAAACCATAAAAAGATTGATATTCGAGTAGGCTATAATGTAAACCCTTTCCTTTATTTATCAGGCTGACTTGATTCAACTGATACGTGCCTGTATCTTTTTATGTTCAATTTCTGAGATTTTTGTTAAGTGTATTCTTAATTAATATTATTAGCTGATCCAACATAATTTGGGAGCTTGTTCTATGCTCTGACCCCTCTGTTGTGAGATGCTAGGTTAAATTTGAGATGTTCCGTTACATTACACCTTAGTTCCGTTTGCAGTAGAATCTTGGGCTATTGGAGCATTAGTGCTAAGCAATGTCTTAAAAGATAATACACCTTGACTCATTGCCTCCACAAGTGACAGGAGGGATGTTTCATTCTGCACCCAAAGAATTGGGATTGCGATTCAGCGGGAAAACGCTAGCATTATTGCCACCCTTCCTAGTGACTAAACTAATCTTAATACCAAATCTTAAACGTTTCAGGTTTAAAGAAGATAATGAACTCAAATATGAGAAACAAGCGAAAGAACTTCTCAAACCGGAATTAAGTACGTTAGAAGTCAGTTTTGATGATATAGAAAAATATAATCAAAACTTGGCCACAACAATAATTGAAGAGTATTACAGAATATATCCATTTATAAACCAGGCGATACTGAATTATGTGTTAAGTTTAGCAGATAGTGGCATGAAGAAGGACTTACAAGACAAAGAATGTTACGTCTCATTTGTCGATGTACCTACAAGACATAAAGTTAGAGAGTTAACAACGGCCAAGATAGGTACATTAATTAGGATATCAGGCCAAATTGTGAGGACACATCCTGTTCATCCAGAGTTGGTTTTGGGCACTTTTGTCTGTTTGGATTGCCAGACTGTTATTAAAAATGTTGAACAACAATTTAAGGTAAGTTTGATATAAAAAAACTGATCTAAAAATTATGTATTATTAATCGTAGATTTACTATATACTTTTTTCTGAATGTGTATTGCTGATGGCAGTACCAAATGATGGCAACGCTACCAAGTGGGGGTATCATCAAATGCAGTGTTTTGTGTGTGTCTGTGCTGTGTAAAGGGCAATGTATAAAGTAATCCTATTGTGAGGTTCTTACAAGATTTGCGTTGGACACTTTAGTCAGTTAGTTCTATATATTATGGACCAGCTTTTCCGTACACGCCAATTTCCCACCCCTTCTATTCCCTTCCTTTTTAACTCTCATCTTTTCCATTCCACTCTTGGGGTAGACGAAGCCCATGTGCCACGTCTTCAAGTATCCCTCGCGTCCATAGGTTGCGGTGACTGCTGATCAGGTGGATTGTATACTTGTTTGCCAGCATGAAATAAAAAAAATGACAATCAAAAATAAGGCTGTTGACTTACTCCTATAAAATGCTTTAACAATTATTTCAGTATACAATACCAACAATATGTCGGAACCCGGTATGTGCAAACCGTCGCCGATTCATGCTAGATGCAGACAAATCAATCTTCGTTGACTTCCAAAAGATTCGCATTCAAGAGACACAAGCTGAACTACCCAGAGGATGTATACCACGTTCCCTTGAAGTTATATTACGAGCGGAGGCTGTTGAATCTGTGCAGGTAAAGTAAAACAGTAACAAGTATTAAAAGTGTAAACTCATCGACATTTAAAATTATCATTTTTAGTTGTGAATTAGTATTATTGATGGTTTTTTAGGGTTTTATGATCAAATAGTGCAGACAGAACCCTATTACTTAGCCTTTCCTGTCTGTATGCATCTGCATCAGCAGCAGGCTGTTTGTGATAATTTCATAGAATGTTTATTTCTGTTGCCAACACAGCAATAAATACTAGAATAAAAAAAAAATTGAAAATAAAGAAAATTAAATAAAAAGGTACTAATTAACCAGAAGTTCAATATTTTTATAACATAAATAATAATTGAAAAAAGAACATAATGGTACAAAATGGAAAAAAATTCACCGCAAAACTAAAAAGTGTTGTGGGCCGATGTTGTACTTGGCATTAACTTCTCTTGTAGAAAATATTAATTTTTTGTTTTCAGATTTGAGCTATTATTTTTGAGCAACTTAATTTATTATTAATAGTTGCTCAAAAATAATTATATTAATATAAGAGCAACTATTAGTTTATTATTAATAGTTGCTACTGCTTGCTAATAGCTTACTGCTTATTAATATATAATTAACTAAAATAGTAAAAGTAATTAATTTTTTATAACAGGCAGGAGATCGGTATGATTTCACAGGAACACTAATAGTTGTTCCTGACGTGGGTTCTCTTTCTCTACCCGGTGCTAAGGCAGAACTGACAACCAGAACTAAGATGGCTAACGAAGGTCAGATGGAAGGAATAAAGGGTCTCAAGGCCTTAGGAGTTCGAGAGTTACATTATAAGTAAGAAATGTTATTGTTATGTTAATATATTCTTATATAGAATTAGCGGACTCTTCAAAAGATGCCTTGCCCTGGACATAAAAAAAATCGAAATTTCATCGCAACCCATAATCTAAAAGAATAGAAATACTAACTAGGGAAAAAAGTTTAATATTAGTTAATATTAGTCCAGCAGCTAAGGAGGAGTTTAGTGTCATACAATACATAAATCATAATATACATAAACGAGACTTTATTGAGATCTTCAAGGTCACAGAACCGAACTTCACAAATCACAGTTCAATCCTAGAAGGATAGCCGAGGTCACTAGGTTTTCGCACTTGATTACTTGTATTGCTTATTTCTCTGCTCGTTGCTTGGACCTGAATGAGTCAGTCAGTCCTCGGTTGCTTATATAGCGCGGAAAACGGGTTCGAGAAAGTTCCATCCACGGAATGTTATACGGCACTTTTCGAGAACACACCTTTATAGAAACCACCTTTCTTC
The DNA here is from genome assembly GCA_023373885.1 of Hestina assimilis. Lineage (NCBI taxonomy): Eukaryota > Metazoa > Arthropoda > Insecta > Lepidoptera > Nymphalidae > Hestina > Hestina assimilis. Next base: position 5,006,630 of record CM041762.1, on the reverse strand, counting down.
TTTCAACGGTAGTAGAGCCATGCTTCTCTCAGCACAAAGGGCCTGCTCGACCGGGGAAGTACTACCTCCTCACAGAAAATCGGCGACGCGTTTGTGATATTTCAAGTATCGTGCGCGTTCCTAGGTTGCGGTGACTGCTTACCATCAGGCGGACCGTATGCTTGTTTCCCAACTATCATGATATAAAAAAATAAAAATAGAACGCGTTATGAAGGGAAGACGTGTAGAAGATACAGTCACGAGCAATTTCGAACCTTACGCCCCTAGTAATAAGGTTGTCCATAACAATACTTTAGAGAGCACGTAAAAAGTCTGTGCCAGCTGTTATCAATTTTATAAAAGCAATAAGTGAAGTTAGAAAACATCAGTTAGTCAGTCAGTCAGTTAGTCATGTTTTTTTTTCTTTTTATAGAACAGCTTTCTTAGCATGCAGCGTGCAAGCTACATCACGTCGGTTTGGAACCGGAGATTTGGCTACAGATGACCTGACTACTGAGGATATGAGGAAACAGATGACTGACAAGGAATGGGATAAAGTAAGTATATCATCAACTTATAATGTGTTATTGAAATGAAGTTCCTTAGTTCCTTAGTGCTATGTAGTAGAAATCGTCACGTAACGAAATATCGTATGCTGTGTGGAGTTAAAGAAAAAACGTAAAGGACTTCGTTCCTGACAGAGCCCCGACCTCACAATTTTTTAAAAATAAATACAATGCAATCACGCGCAAATTAACACAACTAAAAACATTTTAAAAAATCTTACTTGAATTAGGAGGGGGAGAATTTCTAGCCAAATCTCCCTAAGGGAAAGGAGTATTAATAATCCACAACCTCGCCTGACATAATGAATGTGCAACATCTTAAGGGAGTGTGGTGTAGGGTTGCACATTTACAATAAGAATATATACAAAAAAATCGGGGTTATTATATATTATGGTGTCAAATAAATTTTTAATAATTTTTTTTTTGCAATATGTATATATTATTTTTCCAGGTATACGAAATGTCCAGAGACCGTAACCTCTACAATAATCTGATCACGAGTCTGTTCCCAAGTATACATGGCAACAACGAAGTTAAGAGAGGTATACTGTTGATGCTGTTCGGTGGAGTCGCCAAAACTACTATTGAAGGTGAGAACAAATTGAATTATAAAGTAACACCAGACTGCTTTCCAGAAAAATAGTTTCTAGTGAAATGTTTTTTAGTGAAGTGACCCATTCAGGAACAACTACTTTATTTATTTAACAATATTTAACAATATTACCCTGTTGTTCATAGGTACAACGCTTCGTGGCGACATCAATGTCTGCATAGTTGGTGACCCCAGCACGGCCAAGTCACAGTTGCTACAGCAAGTCAGCGAGATGACTCCTCGTGCTGTCTACACCAGCGGGAAGGCGTCCTCCGCTGCCGGTCTCACCGCTGCCGTCGTTAAAGTGAATCTCAATTTTTTCTCTCTTTCGCTCACATCTGTCTATATATCTTCCCTCTTCTTCTTTACTCCATGACCTAGAATTGATGTGTAACATTTTTCGTCTCGTTTTCCTACAATCTAAGTGATTTCTTGAAAAGGGACGGAAGTGTGTAACAGGAAGCCGGGAAAGCGCTCGCTATTTGATTTTATATAATTACGAATTTTCTTTCGTCATGACGATAGTCAAACAAGCACAACATGCAGTCCCCATGATCGCAAGCAGTCTCACATGAGAGTATAGGAGGAAAGGGATGAGAAGGAAGCAGAAGGGGTGGGATATTGGGCCTCCAGAGCTCTCGAAATGCTACAGCAGTGATATTGTTAGTTTACGCCGATTGGATATGAGGTGGTAGTACTTCGCCAGGCAAGCGCATTTATGGTATGGGAGGAGCATGACTCATTTTGAATGTTCGTCAGTCTGAGTACAGCTTTATTTGCCACCGTGGTGGCAAACAAGTCTAACGTTGATGGTAAAGTAAGCTTTAACTGTTATGATAGACGCTTGCAACAGAATTATTACAGCCTTTTTAGCAACCCTTTCCAGCCTTTATTGTAGTCCCCTGTGACATTAAACAAATAAAACCAATTTTACAGGCGTCGGGACGTGACGACCCCACCGCCCACTGCTGGGATAACCTCTGTCACAGCAGAGATTATTGCACCAGTGCAGTCAGTCACACTGGTGGCAGGTCTTTTGTTGTAAGAGACCGGCTAGTTAGGTACCACCACAGTGTCAAATTTTCTGAAGAAGTAGTGTCTTTGGTATTACTGTCTTTCGGTGAAATTACTGGGCAAAGAACCAATATCTCGAGGTTGGCAACGCGTGAGTGCCACCTACTAATGGTGTTGCAAGCCCTCATAGGCTACGGCAACCGCTTACCCTCAGGTGGACCGTATGCTTGTCAACTTAGTAACATAAAAAAAAACCATTCACACTAAAATTCTTTATCATTGAACAGGACGAAGAATCATTCGACTTCGTGATAGAGGCTGGCGCGTTGATGTTAGCTGATAACGGGGTTTGCTGTATCGACGAGTTTGATAAAATGGATCCCGGCGACCAGGTCGCGATACACGAGGCTATGGAACAACAGACTATTTCTTTGGCAAAGGTAAATAAATAATACCTCACTAGAAATATAATAACTTTGACTTTTAGATAGCGGATTACTGAACACCCAACAATACTGACACCGTTGTGGCGTTGTGGGTAGCGAGTCTGCCTTAAGCCTCGACGGTTGCGGGTTCGATTCCCGCTCGGAGCAGATGTTTGTATTAATCGTACATGTTTTCCGGTCTGGTTGTGTTTGTCCTTGTCATTGTGAATGTTTCCGGACCCCCGACACAGGATATAATTATCCTAATGGGGGCCGTTGAGTGTGTAGCGTTTATTTGTTTATTATTATTAATACTACGCACCGAATAGAGAGATGAGAATAGTCATATAAAGTAGCTGCATACTATTGGGTTTTGTGGCACGAGTGGCAGCAATGAATGAATGTATTGTCAAATCAAATCAAATCAAAATTATTTTTATTCAAGTAGACTTTTAAAAAGTACTTTTGAATAGTCAAACGCTACTGACGGTTCGGAAGGTTGATTCTATCGAGAAGAACCGACAAGAAACTCGACAGTTACTCTTTTCAAATACATGTTTTTTACAATTGTATTCTTTCATATAAAATTTGGTTCTTGAATGAAATCCAGCAATATTAAGAGTCCCAAGCATTTTTATCGGAAAAATATTCCTCTAACGAATAATAGGCTTTATTGATAAGTTTATTTTGTATATACATTTGGAACTTGCTTGTTGGCAGTTCTAATAAGCAATCTGGAATTTTGTTGAAAATGCGAATAACTAGCCCCTTAAAAGAATTACTGAATTTACGCACACGAAAGCTAGGATTACAAAGTTTATTTTTGTTTCTAGTGTTAATTGAATGTACATCGCTATTTTTGCTAAAAGACTTTAATTATAATAGTACAGCCACGTTTCTCCCAGCACATATGGGTCGACCAGGGAAGTACTACCCTCACTAAAGTTGAAGCTTCAAGAGCTCAACGGTAGCAGGGCCGACTCCGCTCTGTTAACGCGAGAGTCGTGAGTTCAATCCTGACCCCAATGAGCTATTGTCGTACATACCCCGGCGTCGGGATGTGACGACCCCATCGCCCACTGTGCGGATAATCTCTGTCACAGCAGAGATTATTCCACCAGTGCAATCAATCACACTGGTGGTAGGTGTTTTGTTGTAAGAGGTCGGCTAGGTAGGTGCCACTGCAGTGTCCAATATTCTACCGCCAAATAGTAGTGCTCAGGCATTACTGGTTTGAAGGACACTGTACGCTAGTGAAATAACTGGGCAGAGGAGATTTAAGAACCAATATCTCGAGGTTGGCAACGCGTGAGTGGCACCTAATTATGGTGCTGCAAGCGCTCATAGGCTACAGCAACCACTTACCATCGGGTGGGCCGTATGCTTGTTTGCCAACTTATAACGTAAAAAAAAACATACTCCTAGCGCAAGCCTCGAGCTTTTTTGGAGGGGCAATAGGAATATTAGTTATGCCTTGAAAATTTTTCTATATTCTTTAAAAAAAAATTGGCATACCAACATTCTTTCTACAACTTTTACCAATCTTTTGACAATAATATTAATTATTTCACAGGCAGGAGTCCGAGCAACGTTGAACGCTAGAACATCAATACTAGCAGCAGCCAACCCCATCGGTGGTCGATACGACCGGGCCAAGTCATTACAGCAGAATGTAGCCCTCAGCGCACCAATCATGTCTAGATTCGATCTGTTCTTTATACTAATAGACGAGAGCAGCGAAATGGTTGACTACGCTATAGCCAGGAAGATAGTGGACTTGCATTGTAATAAGGAGGAGACGTATGATTGTGTGTATTCTAGAGAGGATCTGTTGAGATATATCGCGTTTGCTAGATCTTTCAAGCCACTTATAACGGAGGTAAGATTTTATGTATGGATTATTTTGTTGTATTTAATTTATTATCATCTGCCCTCGATTTCGTTGACGGTGACTTTAGAATTGGCTTTAGGGAGACTTGAAATAAGTTAAGTTTCTCAAAACACTTCTATATGTTTTTTGATAATCCCAAAGGTATGTACGTTTCTTGGATAAAATGCATCCAATATGCTAAACCATTTAACAATTTATATCTCTACCAAATTTACAAATTTTAAATATTTAATTCAGCTTCTAGAGAGATACAACTTAAGATTACTGTAGACAAAGTCCTGGGCAAATGTTTGTAAAAAAAAAAAAAAAATTGTGTGGTTGGGGGCCTCTGTCAGGAATGAAAATCCTTACGTTCTTTTTTCATCTCCGGATATAATTCGAAATGAAATTTGTATATTTTAATAGGTTGTATGATAAAAAGAGACAGGGATAGAGAGAGAGAGAGTGACGCACGTGGCAGCGCACTCAATTTTTTTTTATATCACGATGGTGGCAACCAAGCGAACGGCCCGCCTGACGGTAAGCGGTCACCGCAGCCTATGGACGCCTGCAACCCTAGAGTTATCGCATGCGTTTTGCCGACTCCTTAAAAACTTTTTCAACCTTTTCTTGAAGAGAAGGGTTTCTTCAAATTGTCAATTGCTCGAGTGCTCATTTGATTGTAGTATTTCGTTACATGATGATTTCTACTAAAGCTGCGTCAGAGTATTTCGTTCCAATAACAATTCAATTTGTAATATGTCTACCCAGGAGGCGGGGCAGCTGCTGGTGGAGTACTACGGCGCGCTGCGCTCGCGCGAGGGCGGCGCGGGCGCGTGGCGCATCACCGTGCGCCAGCTGGAGTCGCTGGTGCGGCTGGCGGAGGCCATGGCCAAGATGCACTGCAGCGGGCACGTGGCGCCGCCGCACGTGCGCGAGGCCTACCGGTGCGTGCTGACGTCACCGCGCGCCCAGTGTACAGCGGTCGCGGGGCGAAGAGATTCGTACAATGTCTTCGCTGACAGTGGTCACAAACACTTTTGTATTCAGTGGACGCAAATACCCACAAAATTGAAAAAACTGAGTTATATATTGCAAATGGCTGAAGAACATTTTTCTTGAATATTTGTTATTATTAATATTTTAGCTTTAAAACTTCTAAAAAAGCCATTTTTTAATCAAGCAATTTATGTCTTATATTAAACATTTTGGGTTGTATTATATACGAAATATGCAGTTTGTATACTTATTTTTTTGTGAAAATAATTAAAATGACTTACATATATCTGAAATTGCCAAAAACTGGACCAATACATTTAAAAAATTCATATAAACCAAGTTGTTCAAAATCTTCAAACGCGTTTTTCTCGAAATGACATTCGTGTGGGTAGACATGGTATTGCTTATTTGCGTCCAAGTGTAGTTTATATGAAATATTTGAAGGAAATAAAAATTACTAGTTTATTATTATATACGTTATTTATATTGATTTCCTATGAAAAAGTTATGAAAATCGAGTTATAATTATTTGTTTGGTTGTCGTAATAACATGCAAACAAGAAAAAAGCGTACGTCCCAGTTTCACTGTAGAGAAATTAATCAGTTCTTTTTTGTGTTATATGTACTTGGCTTTGTTTCCATAATATGTTCATGTGAAAAATTTTCTGCACTATGACTTTATCTAATGTAAATATATCCAGTTGCCGTGGAAGCCTTAGAATAAAATAAAAATTATAAACACTCTTGGGTAAATGCAACAACATATCAAAATTTAAAATCAATCCGTAAGCCAGTTTTTGAGCTTTGAAATTTTAAACAAACGAACATTTCAAAAAATTGTCTTGAAATGAAATCCGCCGGTCGACGATGGTTAAAAATCCTTACAAAAATGATAGCCAACAATTTATATTAAATGATTGTATTTCAGATTGTTAAACAAATCTATAATCCGTGTGGAGCAGCCCGACATACATTTGGATGAAGAGGAACCACAGTATGAGCCTAGTATGGACGTTGATCAAGATATACCTAATGGCTCAGCAAGTATGTTATAAATTAATCTTTCCATTTATCTCAATAATTATGAAAAATCTTTAAAAGTTGACGATGTTGTTGGGCAACGGTAGCGAACCTGCCTTAAGCTACATACTCCAAGGCCTCTATTGGGATAGATTTATCCAGTGTCAGAACTTCTGAAACATTCCTGTATGGTCAATACGACAATCGGCTCCGAGCGGGAATCGAACCAGCAACCTATGGCGCTTAAGGCATATTTATAACATTTTGCACTTTTTAGCAACTAATCCATAGTTCTGACACTTCTAAATAGTCTATTATTGTAATTATCTTAATGTTAATATTATAAACTATACTAGCGGCCCGCTCCGGCTTCGCACGGGTATAAAATATATAGCCTATGTCATTCACTGAAAAAATGATTAAAATCGATCCAGTAGTTTTTATTTATTCCCGCGCCCCGCATGCATTAAATGTAATTATTTCTGAACATTAGAAACTTCAAAAAAAAAATTGTTTCTCCGCTATTTTTATACATATAAACCTTCCTCTTCAATCTATTAAAAAAAACCGCATCAAAATCCATTGCGTAGTTTTAAAGATTTAAGCATACATAGGGTATAGGGACAGAGAAAGCGACTTTGTTATATACTATGTAGTGATACAAATCATTTACTTCTGTTTAGGTGCAGAAGGTCAAGTTAATGGCGAAGGGTCGAGAAAGAAATTGACGCTTTCATTTGAAGAGTACAAATCTCTTAGCAACATGCTCGTAGTGTTTATGAGGAAGGAAGAATCGGAATCGGAATCTAAAGGTAAACTCTTTATGGATATTAGGGGCTATTCATTAATCTTAGGATCCCTAGAGTGGAGGGGGTTTTCAAAATCTGTAAAAGCCCTTATTTATGGTGGTGGAAAGGTGGGGTTTGTAGTCTTTTGTTAAAGCAATTGTAACTAACTTTCTACCTAAATAAAGGAAAATATGCGATTTCGAAATGGAGTTTCGGAGATATAGCCGGAACAGACAGACAGACATTTTGTTTACAAGTTCCGTATGTACTATAAAAAATAAGTCTAAAATTCTAAATAATATTGTTCTTATTTAGGTGAAGAGAGTTCAGGAATGCGCAAGAGTGCAGTCGTCAGCTGGTATTTGGAGCGGCTCGTGGGGCAGGGCCACATCGAGAGCGAAGAAGAACTGCTGGAGAAGAAGACCCTCGTGGAGAAGGTCATCGACAGGCTCATGTACCATGTGAGTTGGAAATATTGATAATTAATAAATAATAAAATCGTAATTTATCAATGTTTTTATGAAACTATTTTAATAGTAGAGCCATGTTCCTCCTAGCACAGAACCGGGGAAGTACTACCCTCTCAAAGTAAATCTACTTAAAGTAACAGTATCACTCCCTGTACAAATGGGTTCTCACAGAAAATTGTCATAAAGTAACAGTAATCAGTACTGTTGCGTTTTGTGTGCTGTGTGAAAGCGCCAGAGACTCAATCTCCCACCCCCTCTGTCCCCTTCTTATCTCTTCCCATCCTTTTGGTCGGCAACGCGTATGTGATACTTTAAGTATCGCGCGTGTTACTGGTCAGGTGGCAGTATGTCTGTGTAAAAACTAGTAACCTTGTTATATTTTAATAGCTATATTTTTTTTTCAGGATCAAGTTATAATTCCTTTACAAACGACGGGTCTGAAATCGAGCAAGTCTTCAGATCAAGATGTGGAAGATGATCCATTACTGGTCGTCCATCCCAATTATGTTGTTGATACGTAAAACATTCGAGCTGTGCATTTTTAAATAAAACTTTTTAAATAATTATTTCATTTTATTTATTGGCCATACTGATGATGATCACAGGCGGCCAGTAAACTGCACAAAAACATTTCACGTGTTGCGAAACATTTGGGTACTCTAATATGTTTAATTCGTAAATAAAAAGTATAAAAAATTATAAAAATACCATATTTCAAAACTAAAAGGTGCGTTTTTGTCGATATTTTACTTAGCACCGATTTCTGAAGTAAATATTTGGACGCAAATAAGCAATACCATGTCAACCCACACGAATGTCATTTCGAGAAAAACGCGTTTGAAAATTTTAAACAACCTGCTTTATATGAATTTTATAATGTATTGGTCAAGCTTTTGGCAATTTCAGATTTATGTAAGTTATAATGTGTGCATATTTTGTATACAATATAACCCAAAACGTTAAACATAAACTGCATGATTTAAAAATTGCTTTTTTAGAAGTTTAAAACCCTACAAATATTAAAGAAAAATGTTCTTCAGCCATTTACTAACACTTCTGCATATATAACTCAGTTTTTTAATTTTGTGGGTTAACATGGTATTGCTTATTTGCGTCCATTTATTGCTTTTGAAGCTGGTAATTTTTTAAAAATTATTTCAAGCATAGATATTTCATAGAAACATTGCAAAATCATGTTACTTCTATTTTAAACATAAATATCCTACGTTGAAAAGGCTAACATCCTTACTTTCATATTTATTTTCATTAAAAACAACCGGATTTAATCGGCGGTTCACGAAATCGCAACGCATCAAAACATTTTTTGTATTTATAAAACAAATCGTTTTGACAATATCCGAAATAAACAAACGGCTAACTTTGACTTCCGAAATACGGTTGCAAGATCGAAAAACAGCCACATCCTGGTCGAGAATTTATTGTATGGAATAAAAATAAATAAATAAGTTTATTTAAAGAAAAATAAAAAGGTTTCTGTTCTCAGACTATGAAGTGTTTTAACACCTTATATTATACCAATATATATGTAGATGTAGATGAACGAGATATCTAATAATAGATGCAAACAGCAGCCGGTAAAGTATCGTAACCTATTGAGGGAGTTTTATAAAAGGTTACATTTTGGTTAAATAATTTTGATGTGAAAATTAATGGATTTTAAATACACTACTCACAAAATTAAAAAAAATTATATCAGCGGCCACTGATTCCATGTCATAGAGCATGTTTTGCAGTTTCGAAAACCTTACTTTCATTTTCGACACGATGATTATTTCCCGAGTAGGAATTGATTGTTAAAGTTAAAATTAACTTCTTTGCTTTGATCTACTATTACTCCTTGATAAATCATCGTACGACGTACGGAGCTCGTTAAAAGATCAAATTAAAGCTGTGTAGCTAAATGAGTTTTAGGGCTGCATGACAAAAAAAATGTTTTGAAGCCTACGGAACATTTCAAAGAAAAGCAAAAATGTTGAAAAAGATCCTTTCATTAGTTTTCAGAAAGTTACTAGACAACCCATGCTGGAAAAAATTACGGACCAGATTTGAAAACGACACTTGAAGCTATAATCGTTTTTTTTTCTTTTCTGTACGAACATCGCTCGGAGTTATCCCTTGGTGAAAATCACTTACAAATTTTGACTATTTTTCTATATCCTTTAATTTTTGTGAGTAGTGTATTTAACTCTAATAAATAACATAATAATTCACTCTAATAAAAAATATAATAACTAACTCTAATAAATAATATAATCATTTCGAAATGTGTCCATTTTTTATTATTTATGAACATTGTTTTTATCATAGTAGACAGTAGAAGGAAATTGACTTCTTATTTAAGATAGCTTTTATGAATAACAAAATTCCATATTTTTAAATTAAACGAACAATAATAGCAAACAACAACCGGAAAACTAAACTAACAAACAAGTCTCTATGTTGCCAGATCTTAATTATTCATTATTTATGGGGTATAATTTCTAATTAAATAAGTTGCTATTAATAATTTGATTGTTTTATGTTTTTAGATCAAGAATTAAATAATATTTAATAATATGAAGTTAAAGGAAAAATAAATCAATAAAATTTAAAAAAAAATTGTGCGTTCGGGGCACGACCATCAGGAACGAAGTTCCTTACGTTTTTTCTTCAACTCCGAATTTAATTTTAAATGAAATCTGTATATTTCAATAGGTTATATGATCAAAAGAGACAGGTACAGAGAGAGAGTTGGGCAGCCGGCTGCACACTCACTTGCTCGTGTCCTCATTTGCTTGTAGTAGTTCTCGCACTCGATAAACACACGCACACACAGCATACGACTTATAAGGAACTTCGTTCCAAAAAACGCGATAGTTCATTAAAAACCGCTATTTATTTTATTGATCAAGGCATTTTACATATTTACTGGAAGCTTGAGCAGAGTCTCTTGGTGAGATCAAAGCTTCGTCTGAACGTATTGGAGATTTAAAGGAATTTAAGTAAATTTTTAAATTGCACTTTGTGTGAAATGAGTAGTGATTATAATGATAAATCTAGACGGGTGAGAGTTGGGCCTGCACGAGTTATTATATACCTAGTTAAAAATATATTTTAATTAAAAGGACTTAAACATTAAGTCTGCATTACACGCAAACGAGCTGGGGACATAGCTATTTAAATAAAAAATCACATAAATTGCTTTCCAACCACCCGAATTGAAAACCTATAAAGAAAATTAGTCAACTTCGGTCCAATTCGGGTCTTTTTAAGTTTTGAAAATAGCAACACCACGATCGTCGTCGAAGCGAATATATAGGACGGCAAAAGGTATTCTTATCAAATTATCACAATGAAGCTTTTATGGTAGGTAACATAACATTTTATTTCAGTAATTTTTCAAACATTGTTATACAATAGAAGTTGAATTAAAAGTAAACAACGGAAGATAAGTAATATTAAAAGAAACTGTGTCACTTTTAAGGAAAGGGTGAAAATTATAATATTACGTATATTATAATTTTCTTTTTCTTTTATTATTTATTTAGCAAGTCATTACTTGTAGTTAGTTTGCCCTAGGAGTAGCTACGACAATAGCCCAAGGGATTCAAGATCCTGTAATTCTCGCGTTAACGATGCCTGTCCTTCCACCGTTGAGCTATTGAGGCTTAATATTTATAATATTATAACTAAATTTTATAACTAAGCATATAATTTTCGCTGTTAATTGTCTAATTTCTTTTGTAACAGACCAAAATATTCAAACATTTTTATGCATTACTATCTGTCTGACACAGATAGTAATGCATACATACATACATACATACATGCATCTTTTAATATTGGACTGGGGCAAAAGGCTAACCTATACCCGCGACATTGCCTGCTTACAACTGCTTACAAATGGTATCATTAACTGGTGTGTGTGAAATGATTTTTTAAGTTTATTTACAGTTACACAGCAACTTATCAAACAGCGAATCCGTTCAATATTATGGGCCCCATAACATAAAGGCTATTAATAATAGTAATAATAATTGTCAAATGGTTTGTGAAAAGGGAACCTGTCCTGTCACATGTGGAGGGAAAGACAATGAGATGGTGTGTAAGATGTGTTAGAAATTACTTAGCACTAACTTTATTTTACTGATTGTATTTTAGTGTGATAACACTGTTAATGTGTTGTTGGGATTTCGGAGAGCAAGTAACACCTCCTAGAATATTCTTAGAGCACGACCCATATGGATACACGACAACAACACCACGCGAGTTTACGGGTAAATTAATCTATGCTCCAAAACCACAGGAGACACCGGATTTCAAAACACCGGAACCATTCTATCTACCATATGTATATAATACATATTATCGCGAGGAGGAGCGACCGTATAGATTGTACCCACATTATAAGACATCAAAAAATTGGAATTTCTACCAAGGTGTAAGTATATTTGTACAAAATTTTATTTTTTTTAAATATCACTCTTTATTACCCACTGTATTTAAAACTTGAAAAACTGTTTTTTCTCACCCCGATGAAAAGTCCCTTTTTGTCCCGTGTACAAGAGAGAAAATGCCCGAATACCGGCAAGATGACACAAATTAACTCACTATACCTCCCGGTAACCAAGCAGCCTTTTTATCCCTCATACCAGTGACTTAAAGGCAACTTTTCATTGTAGGAAAAAGTCCACCACGCACCACGCACCACGGGAAAAAAAGTAAGACATTGCCACCGCGATTGTCAATAATAATTACGATCGAATCGCGGGTGAGAATTTCCTACTTTCTCCCTAGATGCGTAATGTATTATTTTTTAGTATGTTTATTTGAAGTTTGTCTTATTTTTAGGAGGAAATGAGGTATGCGGGATGCTACTGCACCACAGTGTATAAACGCCTAACTCCACTCGCCGGCTGTGCTATTATAACGACACGACACGTTCTCACCACGGCCACATCTACCCATCTCATTTTGAAAGATCGTAAACATTTTGATACATTGGAGGACATTCTAGGATTATGGTATGACACGGATCACAACAATTACAACAGTTCTATGTATATGTCGGTGGCGAGGATTCATTATCACCCATTGGTAACAATTTTTACTTATTTTATACAATTTTTCGTAGTCGTTTTTCGTAGTCAAGACTCGATTAATTGGATCAAGAAATCGATGGGCAATGAAAATAATTAGTTCTCTTCCTTTTTGCCGTCTCATCCCTTCCTATACCTTGGGTTGGCAAAGCGCATGTGGTACTTCAGGTATCGCATGCGTTCATAGGTTGCAGTAACTGCTTAACATCAGGCGGACCGTATGCTTGTTTGCCAATCTTCATGATATAAAAAAACTTCCTCCGAAGAATTATATTCAGTGAGAAATGAATAAGTTGCAACTAATGCTTTTACTACCACGCGTATTTGTGTATACAATATGTACACATCATAGTTAAGAGTGATTCTGACAGAAGTATTTTTTTTATGATACAAGTTGGCAAGCAAGCATACGGCCCATCTGATGGCGAGCTGTTGCCGTAGCCTATGAGCGCGGCAACACCATTAGTAGATGCTACTCACGCGTTCACAACATTGATATCGAGACTTACAACTTTCGAGAATTAGCGTGCCCCCAAAAAACAGGTTACAAAAAAAGACCTGTTGATACCTTTTACCAATACAATTTTCGTTTCAGTGGCATTATCCAGAACAAGTAAATAGATCGCACCCGTTTTCATTTACGTTTGATTTAGCAGTTTGGGCCACTACTTACAACTTTTATGGCGGTTCCATGACTGCGAGCAGCGTATATACCTGCTTAAGAGCAGGCGCTCACCCGTAAGTTCATTTATTGATTATCCTTCAGTTCCAAGAAAAACAGCAAATATTATAATTATATTTAAAAAATAGATTTGTAAAGAATATTAGGTTGTCTTTGCATTTCTCCATGGCTAATATCAGCAGATTTATAACGATAGTGATTTTCAGAAAAGAGCACCTTTCGGCTAGTCCGACCGACGAAATGTTTGTTGTCGTCGGCTATCAGTTCATGTATGCTTACAATCGCAAGCCAGCTCCTTGGTTTAAGTACGGAATTCGGACAAGAAAATATACCAGTCCATGCCCCAAGGTAGGTATGAGATTATAAATGACCCCACCTGAATCTCTAGTGTGTATATTGATGTAGGGTGTCTATAGTTTCCTTGTCGCTTCAGGATGATCTGGTTTGTATGATCTAGATTTTTAGAAACTTTTACACAAAACTTGCCATACCATCCATTAAACTTATTAACAAAATGTATAGAGTCGCTGGCACTCAATGGTAACTAAATGAAATTAGCCACACTTTAACTGTATACGAGTTTATATTGCAAACTTAAGATCTCCTAAACTAACTTTAATATTTGATATTGTATATTTTCAGGTTGAATGGGGCTGGTTTATATGTATAAAGGGAGATTGGGCTCGATTTGGCATGGACAGTGGTGCGGCTTTACATCGATATTTCAAAAATTCGTGGCGGTACAACGGATTAGTAGGCTTGGGGGCATTCTCAATGAAACTACGATCTGTTGAATTGAACCACTATTTTACGGTCCTGGATTGTTATGTAGTACTAGATTTTCTTATAGATGCTTACGATTCTAGATTACGGTATGAATGGTTGGACAAGAGATTCGAAGACACAAAAAATCGGGCACCGATGACGAACTACTCAATACCTGAGCTTTATGTCCAAGGAGAGGAGCATTATTACGACCACCCGACAATTTAGACCGTGATCTATCCCGTCAACGATCTGTAAAATATGTGCTGTATATATAATTGTGAATTTATTTATTTATACTTTAAGCGTAACTTTCAAATTTTTAAATTTCGCTAACAGTTACATATGATTAAAGTAATTTAAGTTTTGAAATGTTTGTTATGAAATTTAAGAGACCTACCGCCCCTTTCTAAGAATCCAAGCAGCAGTAATGTTGTTAGATGTTATTAATAATTAAGGATCCATATTATCTAGTCCATCTTCCTGTAAGTTCGCGTTATAATCGCAAAAGATTGATTTTTTATTTTGAAATCATTTTAAATTTTATTGATTCTTAGTATTCAAATAGAAGAAAAAATATAAGCGCCAATAGCTTAACGGCAGAAGGGCTGACTTCGCTCCGTTAACGCGAGAGTCATGAGTTCGAACTCGTCTCGAGTCCTGTTTGTAGCATTTTTTTGCGTGGAACCCTAATTCTAACAAATTTTACAAACGAACGTACAATGTTTGTGAAACTTAAAACACCGCTGATGGCAGATTATATTCTCACTTGGGGCAGATAATCCTTACTAATATTATAAATGCGAAAGTCTCTCTCTCCGTTTTTCGCGCTTTCACTCAAAAAATACTGAACCGATTTAAATTAAATTTTGTACACATATAGTCTAGAGTACTTTTACAAAGTTTCACTAATTCTTCAGTTCTTATAAAGCTATAAAACATATAATTACTATTCAACATACCATAAAGCATAACTGTCATTATATTTTTAAACAGTATTATTAATGCTATTATAATTTTTACGTTTTTGGACAAAAGTAACCCATTAAAAACATAAAATTTAAAAAATTTCCCAAGTCTCGTAAAGCACTTCTTCTACTACAAAAAGTGGTGACATCTCATGTATTTGTACAGCAGCTTATTCTACTCATACAAACTTTAGTGTCGTAGCTTTTTACATTTTATGTTTTTAATGGGATCTCATATCTCTTTTGTAGAAAGTCCTACTTTTTTGAATTTAATCGTATATTATGCAGGTACCCACCTACACCTATTATTCCACAAAGTTATTTATGCAGTTGGTGTATCTAGAAAACTGAACCGAAATTACAAAGTATTTTAATTTTTACTTTATTTATACACTAAACACTAATTATATTCTAAATTTGAAGCTTCCATGTCTGCTAGAAGTGCCTTAGAGTTTTGATGATAGGAAATATTAGGTATTACACTTAATGAGAGTAAAATAAATCAAATAACATTAAGATGATGATTCATAATTTATTGAAATCCCACATATAATCACATCACCAAAATAATAAATGAATACCCTAATTGGTTTCAAAATTTAAGGTCATAATATTGTCTGAGCTTTTTAAATGATTGAATGGCATCACAGTGACATAATCTTCATTACGAAATATTGGATAATTATTATCAGGACTTAGTAACAGTTGACTTTCATCTTCATTCAAAGTTATTGAAGTTTCTGGTGGTGTATTTGAAAGTAACATTGGCCAGAGGAATAATGTATTGAAACGCTCCATTAATAAAAATGCCTGATATTTTAACATCAAATTTTTTTTCATTACAACATTTAAGTTTAATGAATCTATTGTTTCATTATGCTGTTTAGCAGACACATATGACATTAATTTTCTGCAACCTGTTATGGTTGAATAATGGGGTGGAAAAACATGCGCCAACGAACCTAAGCATGTGTTTCCCCAAATATCTGGAGATTGATTAATTTCTATAAATGTTTCTGAATTTTGCTTCGAGTAAGACTTAACCTTTAGAGTATGCACTGTGTCTTCTGGATCTATTAATTCTTTATATGTTTTACCAAAGGGGCTCTTTGAAAATTTATCTTTATTCAATTTTGCCCGAAGTAAAGTCAATATTTTACGTAAGTTAACCATATTGCATTTTTGAGTTTGAGCCGCAAAGTCATCCTCTGATAAGCCGGAGTCACCATCATTTATTTTTATTTTCCTTGCCTCTTCTATTTTAACATTTTCAGTAACAAGGGTGGCTATAATTGCATCCTCTATAGCATCTTCTGATGAGTCTCTCGTTACCTTTTTGCTTTTCTTGACAACTATTTCAGACTGTATTTTACTTTTCAGTTTTTCTATAGCTCTATTCAAATCATCTGTACTTCGCCCATGACCTAATCGTCTAGCACCACGCCTCGGAGCTTTAGCCACATCAACATTAGGATTTCTCCTCATCCATTTGGCTAATGTTAAATACCTAGCTCTTAAATGCACTCTGTCTTTTCCAGGAAAATATGGTGCTATGCTAGAATAATTAGTGGTAGAATCTTGATTTGCCATCAGCTGGATAAGTTTTCTATCCTCGTCTATTGTCCACACTGTAGATATTCGTTTCTTGGCCAAAACCTGGTACCGGACTCGACACTGTACTAATGAGCGTCCTGGGAGGTAATTTGTCATCTTTTTAAAGTTTGGACCAAATGTTTCTGCACAGGTGAGTATAACAGCATCCTCTTCTGCTAAAAATCTGCCTTTTCTAAGAACATTCAGTCTAGAATATTTATTGTAAATTTGAATCTTAGTTCTGTTTTCCATTGAAGCGGCTACCTTGCTCCACGGTATGTAGTTATCTTCTTTATAATATTCTATTAATCTTTTCAAGTATTCTTCCTCTTCTTTTGTCCATTTACGACCAGTAAAAGTGTTGCTCATATTAGTGCGAAAATATACGAAGCATTGATAGTTTGTTCTGCCTGTTTTTAATTCTTTTGATATCTTGTCCCAGTTTTGTAAATTCTCATCGTAAGCAATTTTTTGTAATTTCATGTGTTCATTTCTGGTCCACGTATTCTTATTTATAGATGGATGAAGAAATAACTTCCAAAGAGATCTGTATTCTTGAGGATTATGCCGATAATTTAATTTATTCGCAACATAATCCCAGTCATATTCCTCATTGATTGGCAAAGCTAAATCTTTAAATTGCATTTTACGCACCTTATCATATTCTCTTTTTAAAACTGCAATTTTACTATCGTTCTTTTTATTATGAAGCTTATTTTCACGTTTCAAGGCTATGATTTGGGAGTCTATATTCCTTTCCCTGATTTCTTGAGACATTTTCTGTATTAGAGCTGTAAATTGACTTTTATCATTCACTGTCCATCCTGGTATGGAAATAATGTTAGAGAAATCGTACATTTCTGATTTAGCCATTAAGATTGAGTCTTCATTATCTGGTGCGGGAAAATTTTCTTTATCTTTAAAGTAGGGTTTCCCGCAAGTTACATAACGAAATACTTCAATTCTGTCATATCTTTCGTCTTTCTCTGAACTCTGTACCTCGCTTAACCTTTTTCTACACTCAACTAATCGCGACTGCAATACTTTCTCTAGTCGACATAATTTTTCATCACACATTTTATTCAAAGCCAAAACTGTTTCAATTTTCGAAAATTCTTCATAATTGGTAGAAAAGTTACATAAATTTGTTCCTGTTGAAGTCCGAGAAACTGTGGTTGAACATGGTTCATCATCAATTAAAACTGCATTTAGTTGTTCTAAATCTTGAATTTCATTTTCGTCATCGCTCACAACATCCTCATAGTCACTCATATTGAAATAATGAATATGATAAGGTCCTGAACTCTTATATGATAGGTATTAAACAAATCACCAATATCCAAGTTGTATATTACAAAGATTAATAAATAGCAACTGTTCACAATTCTTACGGACTTCAAATTTAAGCAGATATTAGATAAGTCAGAATTTTTAGGTAAACTTAGAAGTATGAACTTTGAAGATAAATTCACTTTTTCACAAAAATCACAACTTCACATGATTTAGGAGTCTGCACTCAGTCGACAATAAACAATTTGACAGCGGAGTCCCGAATACAACTTGTATAATTGTATATAATTATCATAGATAGATAAATACTTAATAAAATAAATATTAAATAGTTGATTGATTGATCGTACATTGATTATGGCACAAATATTTTGTGATTTGTGACAATGAATTGTGACATAAACTAAAACTGGGCAATTAGCTTGCAATTGGGCATCAGTCTACTGAAAGATCAACGAGAAAAAATGAGCGATTGCTATTGGCCCTTGCCTAAGGAAAGTCGTAATGACTTCTACTTTTTCTTTCGTTTCACTCTTTACGCTATCTGTTTCGCTCTTTCGGCTCTTTTATTATGAGTAAATATTTATTTTATCTCCAATTCTCCATCTCGTTTTGTTAATTTTTTTGTACAAATTGTGTCCTACTAGTTTGCGATAAAATTACGAAGGTATTATCCTCATTTATTATTTATAGTTTATATATATCGTCTAATATATATTATTAAACATGCATTGTAAAATAAACAATCATGGCTAGTAGAAAGTGTAAAGAGAAACAAAATGTGTCTGGGCTTGTGACGAAAAGATTTTCAAGAAGTGATTGTAAAGGAAATTTTGATAATTTTCCATATTCATTGAAGAAAAGCTCGGTAAGTTTGTTGTATACAAATTTCGTTATGACCTAACCTATTTTTAAAACAATTCATATAACTTTGTTACTGAAAGCAATTAACTAGCTCTATTCATATTTCATTATTATTTAATTACAATAAATAGCTCATTATTATGTAACAAAAAATTTACTCATTTTATTATATTTTAGGGTCCTACGTTATATTATAACTAATACAAAAATGTTACTTTTGCATTAAATTTTTGAGCAAGCATTTGAAATTATTCCCTGAATTCAAAGGTTTATTAATAACTTAAATTTAAAATGAAAGAGTAAATAAAATCCCTTGGTTTATTTTCTACATATTCATCATAATGTCTGGATAATATAATACAGAAATTTTAAATAGTTTTATTATTCTTACAATCATTGTACTGAACTAATGTATTTTAAGACATAAAATACTTAAGAATTTCAATGGTGATAGAAGTTTATTATATTATGGTAGGTGTCAGTTTATATAGCAGATAATTATCTAATAAAACCAACATCTTTTTAGAAAAATGCTGCAACCATACAATATAATGTTATAAAATAATTTTGAGTGTGTAGTGTTTATTTATTTATTTATGTAATTGTATCAATACATAAATTAACATTTGTTTACAACCAATATAACATTGTACAATTTAATACTAACAATATTTAAAAATAATTAAAACGACAAATTTTGTCCACAGCGAATGGTGGCAAAAATGCTAGCTCACAAGCTGCATTACATTAACAGTATATACTTTTGTTGCCAGGTGCAGAGAGTGGGTAAAAGTAACAGGAAAAGAACATTTGGCACACTTACCAACTGAGAGATTACACTAAAATAAGTTTATGAGTGGTAAACATTTTAAGGACTGATTTAAAAAAAGAATGCTATACCATTTCTGTTGCTCAATGCTCCACCCTAATCAGATGAGATGAAATTATAAAACAGTTATATCTATTAAAATATTTCACCAATTCTATTTGAATAAAATTTTGGTTTGATTCAATTAGATTTATTTCTCAACATAACAATATCTCAATTTATTACTGATTTTGTTTTAGTGGTAAATTGAAATTAAAATAACGACTTAATTTCTTATTAAACAATAACCACTACAACAAAATCTCTAATAAATAATCCCAAAAAAGTTTTGAAAAGCTAAGTGCACATCACTATCGATGGAATATTCATCGATATCGATATTTTTTATCGACATAGCACGTCACTAATCACTATGCTTTATTGTAATGTTGGTAGAATTGATTGTTTTTTGATAGTTGGTAAGAGAGCGATTCTTTAGGCTGACTATTCACGATGGTCATATTGAATCTATGGGACTCCAGTCTCTTACTTATTTGCTCTGTGTTGGGCATACCGGCATACGTCATATGGCCGTACGCGAGAATAAGGATGAGAAATATACATAATACATATAGAAAAACCGAAAACCGATAATTTGACAATGTATATGTCTTCAATAAACAGAATTGTTAAATGTTATAAAGACCATAATTATGATATGGACTATATTTATAAAAAAATATGTTTATAACATTACCAAAACTTGTACCTGTTCATTGAAAAAGATTTATTTTTAAATCGATTCGAATGGTAACCTTATAAATCGATTTAAAAAATCGATAATTTTTTCAAGTTTTCATTGACAATGTAAATATAATTATTATTCCATTTTGTTAAAAACAAGATTGTTTTAATATAAGATAACATAAAAAAACGATCTCTTATCAGTAACATCAGGTGATTTGATAAAAATAATAATTATTATTACCATATCAAAGTATTAGATCAGGTATAAAAGAAAATATATATATTTTTTTTATGTATTTGGTATATTAAAAACGTAACTTTTTTTCTGAAAGAGAGGTCAAGGATACTAAGCATGGAGTCATCTTGCAAGTTTTTAAGTAATTAACCATTCCACCGGAACACCGTAATATGTCGTGAACATTCAGCTAATTGTAAATAATTTAATGGTTTTTACCAAATCAGAAAAAATCAAATGTCGATATTCAAACGTGAAATATCGATTTAGTACTACATATTTTAAAATCTTATTCGATTGCTTGATTAATCGATCTCAGATCGCCACCCCTACAACATAGAAGGCGACCAATTGGCGGTAAATCGGCGATTCTCAAGTTTGAACTTTGAAGTTTTCATCGATTTCGTGTGTATAATAATTATTGTAATGTGATAAGTGTAAGTTTTTGCACAAAATAATAGAAAGAGTAAAGACCACTTTTATAGGCTATCAATATAATATAAACAATATAAATATAAAATCCTACTGTAGGAAATGGAAATCTAAACAATACACATAACAAAATTGATGCCTGATAATAAAGCCTTAAAGATATTGAATTAACAAAGATAGAACATAAGATATGAGTGAACCTGGTGTGATAAGGAAGTTGGATGAGGAAGTGGTCAATAGGATAGCAGCTGGTGAAATAGTTCAAAGACCGGCAAATGCCTTAAAAGAATTAATTGAAAACAGGTTTGTTGTATTTACAGCTTCATTTAAATATAAAAAAGAAAATGAAATTACGAATAAACACTGTTAATGTTCACACTTATAGTACTGGCATCAAATAATAATTATACATAAACCATTTTCAGCTTAGATGCACATTCAACAAATATAATAATTACAGTGAAAGCAGGGGGCTTGAAATACTTACAGGTAATTTCATTTTACTTATATTTCATTCCATCTATATTCAATAAAATGTTTTTGATTAGATTTAGCAGTAACATAAAAATCAAATAATTATAATATCACATTAGCATAAACTTACTATATACAATGAAGAGGCACTTGTATACAAACAAAATGTCATAGATTTGCTGGTGCTCTTTCTTAAATTCAAAACCAATACACAAGAACTATGTAAGTCAAGGGCCTGACCTTGGTATATAATAAGTTTATGCATATTCATCATATTAAATACAGAATAGAAAAATATACAGCTTTCTCAATATTATTGAATTTACAAGGGAATTAGAGAACACTTTGTGTTCTTGGTAAAAATCAAAATTACCTTCTAGACAAATACTATCTTAATGGGTTTAACACTTACACAATAGAAAAGGTAAAAATGGTAGTAACTTAAATAACAACAAGCAAGTTATTATATTAATATATATATATTTTTTGTTGTGTGTTGGTCATGTACTACAATCCGTCTCCTTCAAGGGACAATAAATAGTAGATAGGTCGACGTGTGTAATTGGCGTGCTCGGTATGCAACCTGCGTCGCAACCTACTTTACTTTGCTGTTATTTTAATATGTCTTGGGGCCTTTTCCGTTTTAGTCTGCGAGATGTTTGATTTTCGACCATCAAGTCTCTTGCCAATCTGTTTGGATGGTTTGTTGTTCTTTTTTTGTGGGCTTTTGTGTGGTGAAAGATTTCCTGATAAACTGTTCTTATTTGTAGGTCATGGTGCAATTGTTCGTTTGTGACAAACCAAGGAGCATTCGTTAATATTCTCAGTATTTTATTTTGGAACCTTTGCCTAATTTCGATATTGGAGTGAGAGGCTGTCCCCCATAGTTGGATCCCGTAAGTCCAGATAGGTTTTAATATAGCCTTATATATGAGGAGTTTACCACTCAGAGATAATTGTGACCGACGGCCAATTAGCCAAAAGAATTTCCTCATTTGTAAATCTAGGTGTTTGCGTTTGGTCATTATATGTTTTTGCCAGGTGAGCCTCTTGTCCAGGTGTAAACTTAGGTATCTTACGTGGTCTGCTTGTGGGACTTCCAGGTTATTAAGCTTAACCGGTGGGCAGTTCCCTTTTCTTAAGGTAAAGGTGACATTGACTGATTTGGATTCGTTGGCCTTGATTCTCCATTTTTTTAACCAGGTTGCGATATCATTTAGTCCCTTTTGCAGGGTTTTCGCTGCAATTACTGGATCGTGATGGGATGCTAAGATTGCAGTATCGTCTGCAAATGTTCCAGTAGTGATACAATTTGAAGTGGGTAGATCGTATGTATAGATCAGGTAGAGAATAGGTCCCAGCACGCTACCCTGTGGAACTCCTGCATTAATACGGCAGAGACCAGAAATTGCCTCTCCATGCGAGACAAAAAAATGCCTGTTTTCTATAAAGGACTTCAGGATTTGATAGATGTAGTTGGGTAACAGTGATTTAATTTTAAATAAAAGGCCCTCATGCCATACTCTATCAAAGGCCTGTGATATGTCCAGAAATGCACTGGTGCAGTACTTCTTGGTTTCGAAAGAATCGTTAATCTCATTAACTAGCCTGTGTATCTGGTCAGTGGTGGCGTGTTGACGACGGAATCCAAATTGGTGGTCTGGAATCATCTTTTGCTGTTCTATAATGGGTAACATTCGTAGGGATATCAGAGATTCGTATATTTTTGCCGGTATGGGCAATAAGCTTATCGGCCTGTATGATTTTGGATCTTCTGGTTTCTTATCCGGTTTTGGTATCATAACTATTTGTGCGACTTTCCATTGTGGAGGTATGAATTGAAGGTCAGTGATAGCGTTGTAAATTGCTGTGAGTAGTGTCAGTCCAGAGTCGGGTAATTCTTGCAGTATTTTATTAGTAATGAGATCATAGCCGGGTGATTTCTTGGGGTGACCTTTTTGTATAACCATTTTTACCTCTTTTTTGGTTATTTTACTAGGTTTAGTTTTATCTAGATTTGGAGAATTTAGGAATTTCATGATTTTTGCCTCGTGTTCCGGTGGACCTTCGTAAGGATGGGGCTGGAAAACATTGGCAAGATGTTTTGCAAACGTATTAGCTTTGTCTTGGTCACTGCATGCCCAACTGTTGTCTGTTTTCCTTAATGGTTGAAAGGTTGATATGGGTCGTTTCATTTTTAATAATTAATAATTTTAGATTCAAGATAACGGAACAGGTATTAGAAATGATAATTTGGATATAGTCTGTGAAAGGTTCACCACTTCTAAATTACGAGAATATGAAGATCTACAGGCAATCCAGACTTACGGCTTCAGGGGTGAAGCTTTAGCCAGTATTAGCCATATAGCTCACTTAACTATTCTAACTAAAACTGCAAATGACAAATGTGCTTATAAGTAAGTAATTATTGCATTAATGTGAATGAAAGATATTTTTAAGGTTCCATACCCAAAGGGTGCCAATACAACCGTGCTACTTTGCCTCCGCTGACTTTCTGTCTGTTGGTCTGTCTGTCCATGAGCAGGTTTTATCTAATGAACCCTAATAGCTAGAGTAGAATTTTTACAGAATGTGTATTTCTTTTTTGATTATTATATTTAAACACAATTCATTGTAGAAATCACATTTAATAGTAACCATTACAATAAGTGACAGGAGATATTTTTCTACCTTACCTTAACATCACTTTTATAATAGAAGCGAAGTAAAGTGTAGGTACATTAATAATAATTTGACAACTGATTACTAAATAACAAATCATGATATACAACATTGATAAAACAAAAGAAATCCATAAAATTCATCGGGTAAGTGCGAGTGGGACTTGTGCGCTAAGGATTTGGTACCATTATTTATAATAAAGATTTTCTTTCACACAATAGCACTATTTTATTTATTTACTTTATTTTAGATTGGCAACAATTAAGCTACCTAGGTAGCTATTATTTTTCCTTAATATTGGGATGTCATGTGATAACAACTGCGACCGTCAGCTTACCGTGTATATTTGTAAGATCATTACCGAAATATCAGCCCCGAGAGGGAATCAAGCTAGTGCCCATCGAGGAAGGCTTGCTACCCACACACCACAATGATTTTTATATATTATATTATAACAAATTTATTATTATTAAAAAGCAAGTATATTCATTAATATAAAGCAATCATTCTTGGAATAAAAATAACAATCATATAATAATTTTTCAGAGCATCATATGAAAATGGCAAACTTAAAGGATCGGTGAAGGCATGCGCTGGCAATAATGGTACCCAAATAACTGTCGAAGACTTATTTTACAATGTGATAGCACGCAAGAGGGCATTGCGGAGTCCAAATGAAGAATACACACACATAATGGAAGTTGTTGGAGGATATGCGATACACAACAGCCATGTCGCTTTCACATTAAAGAAATTTGGTGAAAATACTGACATAAAAACACCGATGAAGTCCTCTGTTGTGGAAAATGTTAGAATAGTAAGTAGTACTTTGATATCATTAATTAAGCCTCAATAGCTCAATGGTAGAAGGGCTAACTCCACTCAGTTAACACAAGAGTTGCGGGTTCAATCCTGACCACCTTGGGCTGTTGTCGTACCCGCTCCTAGCACAAGCTTTGAGCTTATTTGGAGGGGAACCGGAATATTAGTAATGCCTTGAAAAAGCATTGCTAAAATTCTTCAAAAAAAAAAAAAAAAACTTTATGAACGTCACAACTATCACATTAATCCCACCATCCCACTAATTTTATAATTGTGGAAGTTTGGATGGTTGTTTGTTACTCTTTCACGCTAAAGTTTCTAAACGGATTTACCGACCGCATGTTACACATATCATGCGACTACTGTTTAGTTTATTAAAATGAAATAACGCGCAAGAGTCATAGACTTAATTTATATACTATGATATATTCATAAATATACTTTATCCATACAAAATTTCAAGAAACTCGTAAATTCAATACAAGCAAGCTTGTGACTAATTTCGTTTCGGTGTTGAATTTACGAAAGGGGCACCAGCGATTCGTTGACACTTTGCCTGTATGAAGGCCATTTGTTCATTGTCCATGGTATGTAGTAATAGTAAGTCTTTGGCAACGGTAGACATTTTTTATCAGATACACGGCAACTCAATAGCCCGGGAACTACTGGAGATAGAACTAAAAGACGCAACACTGAAATTGTCCCTCCACGGCTACATTACGAATGTTAACTACTCACATAAGAAAGGGACCTTGCTTCTATTCATTAACCATAGATTAGTTGATTCTCAGTGTAAGTAAAATTATATTTTATATTCTGTATTTTAATTTATTTTTATTTGTTTTTAGGGGCCATCCATAATGTCACACAAATTTCACGATTTTGGATCAGTTGTATGACTCTCCCCTCCCTAGTGTGACGTCAAATATTTTTTATTTATCTGATGAAATTTCTTGTTTAATTACCATTGAATTAATAAACTACCAACCCTTGGGTTATAAACGTGGGTACGGAACCTGTGCGTCCGTTTTAAGTGGATCCGAAGAGGACGGCAGTCAGTGTGGTCCGAATTGCTTGGGAAGCTCCGTTAGCCATCGGAGCTCAGAGATTGTCAGGTCGCGTTGGTTCGTTCTGCAAGAGTTCTCGTAACCTGACAAAGGCTCTGAGGTCGGCCACTTTAGTGGGTCCCCATGACGTTACCACCTTGTCATGGAATCTTGGCCCACCTTGGTAAGTGGTTGCCGTAGCCTATGACCGCTTGCAACACCATTAGTATTTTTTTTTATTTTTTATGTTAGAAGTTAGCAAAACAAGCCTACGGCCCACCTGATGGTAAGTGGCTGCCGCAGCCTATGAGCGCTTGCAGCACCATTAGTAGGTGCCACTCACGCGTTGCCAACCTCGAGATATTAGTTCTTAAATCTCGTTCGCCCAGTAATTTCACTAGCGTACAATGCCCTTCAAACTGGAACACAGTAGTGCCTAAGCACTACTATTTGGCGGCAGAATATTTGACACTGCGGTGGTACCTACCTAGCCGGCCTCTTGCAACAAAAGACCTACCACCAGTGTGACTGATTGCACTGGTGGAATAATCTCTGCTGTGACAGAGGTTATCCCATCAGCGGGCAATGGGGTCGTCACATCCCGGAGCCGGAAAAACATAACACGGTTCTCCTCCCCAGAAAGCCGATTTGACAAAAAAAACATTCCATACAGAAAAATAGTCTACAAGTTCGTTGGTGCTCCTTTGTAAATTCGCACTAACGCAATTCAATTATGCCGCACGCATGTGAAGCTAACATTCATTCGAATATATTCCTAGATTGTTACATAATATGTTTATGTTACATAAATAAATAATAAATATTAAAATAGTGCGCTCAGGAGACCTCCGTCAGGAACCAAGTTTTTCTTCAACTCCGAATGTAATTCGAAATGAAATCTGTATATTATAGGTTAAATGATAAAAAGAGATAGGATAGGGGAGAGAGAGAGAGAGAGACAGATACAAAACAAAACATACACAAAGACAAGGACTATTTAATATATTTGAAATCTGACGTCACGAATCTTAGGATCTCTCCACCCCTGGTCACATAATGTAAGACGTAATGGATGGTCCCTTAAGATGACTTGAACAAGAGTATTGATCGTTAAAGAAAATCTGTCTAGCCTTTTGAAGATTATCAGATATTTTGTAATTGATAATGGATTCTGTTTGTTTTTTTTACAGTGAATAAATATCATTTATTTTGATTGCTAGCTAGTTGTGTTTTTATTTTTCAGCCATTCGTAAAGCAGTGGACTCTGTATACGCGACGTATTTGCCGAAAAACGCACATTCCTTTGTTTATCTCAGTATTGAATTGGGTAATTGTTATATTTTATCATTTTACCACTCACACATACGTACACTGGTACACGCATACATATACATACCGCGTGGCAACAAACAAGTGCGTGTCGGACTCGTACATTCCGTAACACCGTAGAGTAAAAATATTAGGTTTCTTTTATAATCTATAATGCCATAACCTGTGTTATTAGAAATTTGTTATTAAAAATTTTGAGTATTTTTAGTAAGCGGGCAAAGAAATACACAATCTATAAAAAACCAAATTACAGTTCATTAGACACAACAACAAAATGTACGATAAAAATATCAAGTTTCTTGAACGATTACTCCTTTTATTTTTAAATTTTATTTAATTTTTAACAGACATTAGAAATACACATTTTGTGAAAATTTCAAATCTCTACCTATTACGGTACTATTAAAGGTTGAACAAAACAAATTAACAACAAATGTATAGTGTTATTTTTCCAGTAGAACTGGCACGTTCATGCAAAATCTATAATAATATACATAATACTTTTTCGATGTCTTAGATCCAAAAAATGTCGATGTGAACGTACATCCAACGAAACATGAAGTACAATTCTTATATGAGGAACAAATAATTGATAGAATCAAAACGATTGTTGAAACTAAACTGCTGAGCTGTAACTCGTCGAGGGTCATGTATACGCAGGTATATAAATAATTACAAATAGAAACATTAAAATCTCGGTGTGTCTCTTTCTCTCTCTCTGTCTCTCTCTGAGTGTGTGTGTGTGTGTGGATGATTTGTTGGGGTTTGCTTTAAAATTGATCTTATCCTTCTTTTGATATAAAAGTATCACAAAATGGCGATGAAACGGTAGTGAGGGGTTGCATCATCATTTTTAACGCGGGTGAAATCTCGGATAGGTGCTACTATATAATTACAATACTGCTAGCATTACTGTAAAGGGCTTATGTGTGAAAGAGACGAAATAATATTGCGATCTCGGTTTAAATTACGAAATTAATAAATAGGTTAAGACGGCTAAAAGAAAAGAAATGATTAAATTCCTAGGCAAGGCTTCCTGGAGCGACAATGGTTGAAGAAATAATAAAGAAAACGACGGACGGCGCGAAAATTTATGCTAAAGATTTAGTCCGCGTTGATTCTGATATACAAAAAATTGACAAATTCTTCAGAGCGACAGACAAACCGTTAAATATAGAAGAGAAAAATATGAAAACGGATAGAGAAGAACCTTTAGAAGATGAGAAACTTCGAGAAGTCTTTGAAGAAGGTCTAGAAAATTCCATAGTTTTAGAACCTGCGGACAACAGAACAGGAGAAAGACTCAAACCGGCTGTTATAGATAATAACATAACATATATAGATCCGAAAGAATCATTTAAAACTAGAACATTTCATTACGAAAGGGTTGAAACGAAGCTGACGAGTGTGAAACAGTTGAGAATGGACATTGAAAATAATTGTAACATGAATTTGAGGGAAATATTGGCGAATTTAATATTTATAGCGTGCATTGATAACCGGAGATCGTTGATACAGCACTCAACTAAGCTGTATTTGTGTGACACGACGAGGCTATGGTGAGTTCTTTTGTTTTTACACCGGTGGCCAACTACGAGACTATTTTTTGTTACTTTTTTTTTCGGAATGAATGAATTGCTGTTGGCCCTACTGGCCTTAACAGCGTCACCGAGTGGGGAGCCAGTACAGAGACTCAGCCGTGAAAAAGGGCAGCCCTCACGGGGCTCAAATTTGGTTCCGTCCTTAGGGTGCCTCCTGCGAAGCCGAACCACGTCTAAGGACGTCATCGCAGATGGAGACAGCGTTCCGAGCGCATTATACAGGATGGACTCACCCGACGGTGTGAGCGCGACGAGACGTGCAAAAGTTTTGTTACTTACACCTGTGGCCAACTACAAGACTATGGTGAGCTTTTATTTACACAGTTGGCCAACTACGACGCTATGGTGATTTTTTTTTACACCGGTGAGCAAATGACTTTATTTCACTTGATATTAAGTGGAAGTAGAATACAAACGCGACGGCGGCTAATAACTTTGCAGAAGGTGAAGTGATCTATTCACATTCGGCCTGCCCTGCAAGATTCTTCTTCACTTTCTTGGTTTAAAAGACCAAAAAGATTATTTTTACTAATGACACACTTTTTTCCCAGCATTATAGTATACTGTACTATTTTCAATATTTTTACTTTTAGTGAGGAGTTATTCTACGAGACGATACTATACGACTTCCAAAATTTAGGATTAATAAAGCTATCAGATCCGCTACCTTTGGAAGAGCTGTTCAAATTAGGTCTTAGCTCACAGGAAACTGAGTGGGATCCAGAATTAGGTATTGTAATTTTTTAATAAAAAAATACTGGCCAAGTGCGTGTTGATGTCGCACGTAAAGAATATAAAAACTCCCGATGCCGTCACAAGTCTAGGCTCGACCTCTCAAGGACCTTCTGTCCCTAGGGACGAACTCATATTTTAGCCCCGCGCGGAATGTCAATCTTTTATCGGCCGAGGTTTACCGACACGGCCTCCACACCGGTGCCGCTGTCGAGGCCACTAAGGCCAAAAGCAATAAGCACCTAAAAAAAAATTAGGAATAAAAATAGTTAGTTGCAGTTTTTATGTGTTGTATTAGACACCGTTGTGGCGTTGTGGGTAGCGAGTCTGCCTTAAGCCTCGACGGTTGCGGGTTCGATACCCGCTCGGAGCAGATGTTTGTATTAATCGTACAGGCATGTTTTCCGGTCTGGTTGTGTTTGTCCTTGTCATTGTGAATGTTTCCGGACCCCCGACACATGATATAATTATCCTAATGGGGGCCGTTGAGTGTGTAGCGTTTATTTATGCAGTTAAAACATTATGTATGGAGCAGAACTTTTTTTTCAGGTGACATGCATGAGATGGCTAAACAGATGACTCATTTACTAGTTGAAAAAAGCGCTATGCTCTTTGAATATTTCTCGTTGCAAATTAACGAGAACGGAGATTTATTAGCGTTGCCTTTATTACTCGGTAACGATTATTTATTCTACTAATTAAAAGGCATTACATTATATAAACTCGGTAAAACTCGCGGCACATAAGTTGAACTATGACCTTGACCCTAAGCATGCGAAGTAATACATCTGTGGGTCTCAATCGACGTGCGGGACGAAGAAGCGCGCAAGTATAGTAAAGCGGCGTCGCTAGTACCCTCTCAGTCGCAAATTGACCCTTGAGGACACTCGTGCACAGGCTTTTTAGTTCTTTAAAATGAATATTTCATTATTTCATTGTTATACTTAACAACGGCAAACGACTTCTTTTCTATTTATTTATTTTTATACTGTGTTAGTAATTAATAATAATTAATAAATAAGTAATTTAATTTAGAAGATACAATAATAAAATGTAAAAATTAAATCTATTTCCACACTTTATAAAAAAACTATTTAAAAAAGACGAACTTTTCATTTAAGTTTGTTTTTCCTTTAGGTAATTAGTTTGAATTTTCCGGGCAACCGGTAAGCATTGGTCTAACATTTTTGTCCATGACTGTACCTGTGCGGACGACCGCCATTTTGGTTCAACTTACGTTCCGCGAGTTAGCAATTATTTTAATTGTATTGACCTTGTGAATAGAATATGTTATGTAGTACCTAGAATTGGAAAAAAGTGCACTAAGTATAGTCCATCTATATTCTTAATGTCTCGGCAATCATCGCATTTCCAAACGAATGCTAATTTCATTGCCCATCAATTATTACATTTATCGTGTATAACAATTGAAATTCAAAACTATTTTTACTATTTTTTTGCCTATCGAAATTTCGAAGGATATAATCACTTAACGCTCTTTGAACAGTGTCTCGTTAAACCCCGACCCCAAAGTAGTTTTTTTTCTAGTCCAATTATTATAAAGTTATTTGTTTTGTAGCCTAGTTATTTTTGGGGTGACAAGAATTAGGTGGCTTGGTTGGCGTTAAAAATATGGTGGCAAGTAATAATAAAAAATGGGTGCGTGTACTTATGTATGCGTGTCAGAAGTTATACTTCTTTGGCATCATTAAAAACAATTTTTAATTGCATGCAAATAATTAATAATAATATAAACGGACTGCAGAAGGATAGTCAACGCAGTCCATACAGCTCAGTTTAAATTTGTTTTCGAGTCTACTGAGCGGTTTTAAGCTGACCTTCATTCAACCTGTGAATTTTGTGTGATGCTCATGCGCGCGCATCTTAAAATTTCTTTTTCATATTTTTTCATAACGCGCCTAAAGAAGTATAACTTAAAAAAAAAAACATTAATTTAAAATTAAAAATTACTTTAAATTATATATTGATTAGATCAATTCTTAGGTTAATGGCTTTCAGTTGTTCCAATTTAGCGCAGATCACTTCGCCAATGTCACGCGACATGTTTGATTTTTTTATTTATTTCAGACGGTCACACACCATTCATGGGACTATTACCCGCTTACCTCGTGCGTCTAGTCACGGAGGTCAATTGGAACTCCGAAAAGGAATGCTTCGATACATTCAGCCGTCAGACAGCCATTTTTTATTCACAGCCGAACCCGGAGACTACCGAAAACGTTTTGAAGTCGGAATTGTGGAAATATGAACATATAATCTTCCCCGCGATAAGGAAGAACTTTCTACCACCAACGACATTTGTTAGCAATGGAGCGATATTACAAATTGCAAGTTTATGCGATCTGTATAAAGTGTTTGAACGATGTTAGTTAACACAACTAACGAGACACGTCAAGGGCCATCCATTAATTCTAGGGTCCGACCGAAACTGGTTTTTCAGCCGAAACCGAAACCGAACTTTCGGCCTTCCTCTCAGTTTCGGCCGAAACCGAAACCGAAACCGAAACTTTTAAATATATTTAAAATTAGGTTTTTTTTAATGAAATTTTAATTTCAAGTTTTTTCAACATTTATTTGCATGTATACATTCGTAGTCAACTAATTAGGAACAGAAAATAATTTGGTTAAATAATTTAAAAGTTTAATTTTATGAGATACTGTTTGTTATAAAGTATACTGTTCAATGGTGTGTACTTTTTCGAAGCTAAGAATATTTTATGGTAGGTTAATTAAAAAAAATCTCTCGCATTGAAATTGCTCATTTACTGGCTAACCATCTAATTAGGGATAGCAAGAGTTAGTGTTTTATTTTCAATTTATAAAAAATAAACCTGAAATACAAAGGCGGATAGACTCTCTATTTTTATTAGGCGTCATTCTTTAATTTATAGTTTTGATTTCTAAAATTAATATCACAATTTATTATTTAAACATGGGTCACTTATTTAACCATCTGAAAACAATTTTATCTCAACGTAAATGGCCATACCGTAAAATAGCTTATCATTTGATTTGCTCCAAAAGTATGGTTTTCAACTCTGTGCAATATTTTCAAACCTATAAAACTACTGAAACTGTGTACCTAGAAAGAATTTTAGCTAATTTAATGGCTTTATAAAAAGTTCCCTTAGTGAGCTCTGTAATTATTAAAAGAGAAATATTTGGGCTAGAACTTAGTGGCGAAGTTACATGGGCGCTTTAACACGAAAATATACTTCACTGTTTATTAAATGATTTCTAGCCGGTGAACTACTATCAGTTTTAGATTGGTCTGCCAATAGCCTAGATATGAATTCTTTGGAACATTTGTGGTACAAAAAACTGGAAATTTAAACCAACTTTCTATTAGTTCCAAAGACGCCTGGAAGAACTTAACTGATGAAACTTGTCATTATTTGATCGAGTCGATGCCGCGCCGATGTCGATATGGCTATAGCTAATAATGGCAATCACATTTAATGTTAATTTTGAATACAAAACGTTGCTTTTTAGATGAATTTAATAATAAATGTATATTTTTCTCTTCTATTACATTCTGCGTTTATTTCTAATGTTTTCTTAAGTGTCCCTAATTACTTTTCCAGAGTTATACTAGCACGAAGGAGAAGTAAAGATGAATTTTAATTGTTGTTATTTTTAATTATAATCCATTACAAAATTTAATAATTCTATTAAGAAAACATTGGTTAAATGATCAAGATCAGACCAACATTAAAAAACGTAATGAAGACTTCATGTAAACTGAAATTACGAAAAACATGAATAAATGCTACTCTTATTATACCAATGTCCCTAATTAGTTCAACACCACTGTATATAATATAGAGAGTTAAATAGAGATAAATAAAATAAAAATTAAAAATTCATTAAAATCATAACAATTTTTTTTTCATGAATATACTGGACTTACTATTGGGAGTAAACTTAAAAATAGAAACAACTTGTAGTTAGATATAGTAGGTACATAACTAACTAGTAATACATTGTGTTCACAATATTTTAAAGATCAATTTAATACTTATTTCTGGAGATTTTTTGGCCGCGTCAGCGAGCGGTCACGACTTGGCTGCAAAGTTTACCGAACAACGCCCGAAAACTCACGAAAACTCGAGTTTCGGCGAGGCCGAAAGTTTCGGCTATATTTTGGCCGAAACCGAAACTAAAGCCGAAACTAGATTTTTGGCCGAAACTGGCCGAAACCGAAACCGAAATTTCGGTCGGTCACTAATTAATTCCTTTACACGAATTTCATAATTTTCACAGCTGGTTACATTTTTTGACTCCTCCCCCGTCCTTGTCAAACCTGGTTACATTTTTTGACCCGTCCCCTGTCTTTGTCACAGCTGCTTAAATTTTTGACTCTTCCCCGTCCTTGTCACAGCGGGTCACATTTTTGACACGCCCCCGTCCTCGTCACAGCTGGTTTCATTTTCGACCCAACCCCGTTCTTGACACAGCTGGTTACATTTTTTGACCCCTCCTCAGTCCTTGTCACATCTGGTCACATTTGTAAGGCTTGTGAACCTTTTTAACCCTAGGAGCAAGTTCATAATTTGTCACTTTTTTCATTTGGTCTTAGTCTGTGCCTTCTGTGCCATTTATTATATTATAATAGGACTGAAATATGACGTCACGAAACTTAGGAGCCCTCACACCTTTGTCATTTAGTCGACTTCATACCTCCCCCTTAACTTGTGACGTAATTTATGTATGGCCCCAAAGTGCACCACAATCTTTTGTATGTATAGAATTTTGTCATTTTTGTTAAAATAAAAAAGGCAGTCATGGGGACTGCCGACACATGATAGTTTGAAGTTTTTTTTTAATTTTAAAATTAAGAAGTTAAAATTTCATTTTCAAGCCACCAAAGAATCTCAAAACGCACAAGGTATACATTATATACAATGTTTTAATGTATATACGTGTATTTATATTTATTCGTATTTGGATTTCTCCGTCTGGAATATATTTCACAATGTTTAAAGGGTTCAATTAAATATCAGATAACAAAGTTCAAAAGTTCATTTATTAACAAATAGAACAGCAATTAAACGTAAAATTTTATTACACAATAATTATAATTTTCTACTTATAGTTTATAATTTAAAAAAAATGATTTCCCTCTCTTAGGTTGGCGAATGTGAAACTTCAGTATCGCAGGCGTTCATATCGAATGCTTATTTGCCAACCGTATGAAATAAAAAGAAAAGGCTAACCCATCCTTGGCCCGTAATTTGTATTCTTAATTAAAAGTTATTTTAACAAACAATTATTGACGAGATAGATCACAATCTAAAGTGTTGGGGGTTCGAAAGTGTGCTGCTCTCCGTAGTTATAATTCACTACTATTTCATATTCCGAAACCGGTGCCCTTCCTTTCGAGTCTTGGAATCTCTTGTCCAACCATTCATATTGTAATCTAGAATCGTAGGCATCTACAAGAAATTCTAATACTTCATAACAATCCAAGACCGTAAAATAATGGTTCAATTCTACAGATCGCAGCTTCATCGAGAAAGCCCCCATGGCTACTAATCCGTTGTATCGCCACGAGTCTTTGAAATATCGATGTAACCCCGCACCACTGTCTATGCCAAATCGAGCCCAATCTCCCTTTATACATATAAACCAGCCCCATTCAACCTGAAAGTATACAATATCAAATATTAAAGTTGTCCATGTTGAAGGATATTTTGTATGGAGCGCGTCGATGTTAGACGTAGGCGTCTGCTCGCTAGGAGCGCTGCGTTGTGACTGTGCGGGGGACTGGAAGGAAGATCGGCTATCGGGATTGGATAAAAATGGCGGTAGTTAGATATTTGATGTTAGCGTCGCTGCTCCCACCTACATTCATTGTCAGTACGTTTCTATCCCTACCCTGATTCTTATTTTCATTTTGTTGGCATTGCAAATTCTTAAATACAAATTACCCTTATTGTCATTATTTAACAAAATAGATGTGTCTCGGCCAGCCATATGTACTATCATTCATGGAATTATAATTATCTACTCTGAATATAATTTCTTTCTTTCTTTTTCTTAATATGAATTGTCCTCTGTAGAGTGACCTTCCAACATATTACCACTTTTACGACTTTTTACTTTTTCCGTTCCATCTTGTTATGGAATCCCACACAAATCATTTCTTCCTAAGAAAGCCGGGTATCTGGTAATTGATTGCCACCCCGTTAACAAAAATAAGGGAAGAACTACTAGAAGAACTGGCTGTGAGCCCAAACTTTAAAAAAAAATCCAGATGGAGCAGTTTTGTCTAAAGCAGCTTGCCCAGCACAGATCTTTTATGTACCTATTTATACGCCTTAATCTCACATAATATCGTACCTACCTTGGGGCATGGACTGGTATATTTTTTTGTCCGAACTCCATATTTGAACCAAGGCATGGGCTTGCGATTGTAAGCATACATGAATTGGAAGCCGACGACAATGAACATTTCGTTGGTCGGCACAGCCGAAAGGTGCTCTTTTCTGAAAATCAACACTTGTAATAATTCTGATTATATTAGGTATGGAAGAGTGCAAAGACAACCTAATATTCCTTAAAAATCAAAGTTCAACGGTAATGTAATATTCATATTAAATAATATAGTTATAATTTTTATTATATATCTCTAAAAGGATAATCAATAAATGAACTTACGGGTGAGCGCCTGCTCTTAAGCAGGTATATACGCTGCTCGCAGTCATGGAACCGCCATAAAAGTTGTAAGTAGTGGCCCAAACTGCTAAATCAAACGTAAATGAAAACGGGTGCGATCTATTTACTTGTTCTGGATAATGCCACTGAAACGAATATTGAGTCTGAGTACAGACGCAGTAGGGGTAAGACTTTATATTCTGGTTAACTTGAGGGAGAGTGAGAATGAAACATATAAAGTACCACAAAAGAACCGCAATGACAAATGTCGGGTATTAAAACAATAATTACCAATGGATGATAATGAATCCTCGCCACAGACATATACATAGAACTGTTGTAATTGTTGTGATCCGTGTCATACCATATTCCTAGAATGTTTTCCAGTGTATCAAAATGTTTGCGATCTTTTAAAATGAGATGGGTAGATGTGGCCGTGGTGAGAACGTGTCGTGTCGTTATAATAGCACAGCCGGCGAGTGGAGTTAGGCGTTTATACACTGTGGTGCAAAAGCATCCCGCATACCTGATGTCCTCCTAAAATTATATATATATTCATTTCGAATAATATCGGACAGAACAACAATAATAAAAGGAGGGCGTTTTGTTATAAATGCTATTAATGTTGCAATGTGTTGTAATAGGTAACATCCATGACCATGTATGATCAGCCTTTTTCATTTTTTTTTTCAGAGATAGATTGTCGTTTCCAATTACATAATTTACATTTATTATATAAACACTACTAGGTATTAAAAATAAAGAGTGGTATTTTTTTAATCGTAAATTAGCAAACGGTAGCCTGTACTCTTGGTAGCCGTAGGCATAATCATGCGGAGCCACTGAGATGCGGTTGAGGTTTGGCTTCTAGATTCCAATAGGATAGAAAGATATAATAAATAAACGCTACACAATCAACGGCTCCCCATTAGGATAGTGCTATCCTGTGTCGGGTCCGGAAACATACACAAGGACGACGACAAACACACCCAGACCGGAAAATATGCTAGCATGGTCAATACAAACATATTATGCTCCGAGCGGGAATCGAACCCGCGAATTATGTGGCTTAAGGCAGGTTCGCTACCGCTGCGCCACAACGTAAAGATATCTCTTTTCTCTCCTACTTATCTCTATATTCAGAGCGGTGACGCTCATATTTGGTACTTCACGTCAATATTCTTTGAGATGGTAGTATTTCTTTAATATCAGAGATCGTACCAGCCTATTCGTTGTCATAATTTGTTTGGCTTCACTACTCAAAAATTATCTTACAACTTTTATGGCACCGAGCGGGAATCGAACCAGCGACATGTGGCGCTTAAGGCAGGTTCGCTACCTCTGCGCCACAACGTCGTCATCAGAATCACTATTGACAGAATCTCCAACTGGTATTATAAATTCTTAAGTAATTTTAATTAATTTTTAAAAATTTATTTTTAAAGAACTAAAACAATCTTGAGTGAGTGAACCAAACGGGTCGAGCATCGCAGGGTTACTATAGTTATGATGCCCCGCCCCCCCTTCATTCCGCATTCGGTTGAGATTCAAAAATGTGTTACTGTGCACAGTTCAACTTATATAGAAAGAGTATCAAAAGTTTACAATTAATATATTATGATATTAGTGACAACAATATATACAACTTCATGCCTTATGGCATAAAGATACTTTAGTTTTCTTGAATCTAATATTTCATAATAAAATTTTTCATAAACAAATTTTCATTAAAACTTCATCAAAACATACTTACCCCTTGGTAGTAATTCCATACGCTGGATGTCTTATAATGTGGTGACAATCTATACGGTCGTTCCTCCTCTCTGTATCTTCGGTTATATATATATGGTAGAAAGAATGGTTCCGGTGTTTTAAAATCTGGAGACTCCTGTGGTCTTGGAGCATAAACTAGTTTACCCGTAAAATGACGTGATGTTGTTGATGTGTAGCCAAATGGGTCGTGCTCTAAGAAAATATCCGGAGGTGTTTGTTGTTTTCCGAAATGCCAAAAGCGCATTAATAGGATAATCGCACTAAAATAAATCACTGTCATTTAGTTTTGTTCTTTTCGTTAAAAGGAAGAGACTCGATTGCGAACTTGAGTTTGAATTTTTTTTTTACATAATACATTTTGCTCGTTGCGCATTTTAGATAGGTGCATAAGGTTTCGTTTCCATCAGAGATGTGCAAGAGGATGTGTTTGTGAGAACCAATAAAATCGCTTCATTTACTTAGACTCGCTCAATGCAACTTCAGAAGAAACGGCTTAGCGTAGCAAGACTAGTTAAATGAAGCGATTTTATTGGTTAAACAAACCTCCCTCGGTACACACCTTCGCACATCTCTGGTGGAAACGCAGCCTTACTCTAGTTTCAATTTACGATCTGTTCCAAAATAAAAAAAGGCGATATTAGAACTTAATTTTTATATAAAACATACTTTCTAAAAGAAACATTTCTTACTATGATTTTTACATTTTTTACTTTAAAATTATATTATTTTAAAGTTTTTCCTACACTTCTTGATATATATTTAACCCGAATTATATTAGAATAAGTACGTTTTAATCAAGATGAATGTTTGAAAATGCACTAAAATATATTGTGATACCTACCATAAGAGCTTCATTGTGATAATTGAATTCGAAAACTTTACTTCATCTTATAAATACGTTGGCGACGATCTTGATGTTGCTATTTTAAAAACTGATTTTTATTTTTTATTTTAGGTGCATACCTTCGTAACGTCAAACTAAAAATTTTCAATTTTTTTGTATTTCTATTAATTTCCGTGGTAAAGTTTACATATTTTTGAAGTTATAACAAAACAATATAGTTCTTACTTCGGAATTCCAATAATAATACACGATAAATCTAATAATTGTTAAACATAGGAATTAGAATTCGTTTGTATTCTTACTTGAAAATGAATTATGATTGTGCATTTCTCAGTATTTTCAGTGTTCTGTGCCTCAAAAGGTAAAAAAGGAAACCTTATAAGACCTCTCTTGTCCGTCTGTCCGTCCGTGTGTCAACACCGATTATTTTTTTAGGGAGGTGGGTGCTGTGGTTTTTCAATGATAATATTTCTTTACGTAAAATAAATTATGTAAATCTAAAAATATAAAAATATACCCTTAAACAAGGAATAATTAAGATCTGGCAACACGTAAATTTTCTTGTGTAATCTTAGTAAGTGTAGTTTTTTCCGGTTGTTGCTTGATGGCATTGTTCAAAGGGAACATGGAATTTTGTTTGCTCATAAGGCATCATAGGAATGTTAGAAAACTATTTCTTTTTAAATAATTGTTCCTAAAATAAAGAACACGACAAAGAGCACCGGAACCGGTAAACCTATCGAAGCCATTAGGGCCTACAGCAATACCGATTCAGAAAATATCTATTTTATTCAAGTAATTACGAATATTCCTACTGCCTCTCCATATTAATCGACGCAAATAAGCAATACCATGTCAACCCACACGAATGTCATTTCGAGAAAAACTCGTTTGAAGATTTTGAACAACTTGCTTTATATGATTTTTTTAATGTATTGGTCAAGTTTTTGGCAATTTCAGATTTATGTAAGTGATTTATACTTATTTTCACAAAAACTAAGTATACAAACTGCTTATTTCGTATATAATATAACCCGAAACGTTTAAAATAATACATAAATTTCGTATATAATATAACCCAAAACGTTTAAAATAATAAATAATACATAAAATTGCATGATTAAAAAATGGCTTTATTAGAAGTTTTAAAGCTTAAAACCCTACAAATATTAAAGAAAAACGTTCTTCAGCTATTTACCAACACTTCTGCATATATAACTCAGTTTTTTCAATTTTGTGGGTTGACATGGTATTGCTTATTAGCGCCCATTTAGCGTAGGCCGTAGCTCGTAGGGTGTGCGTATTACAATAGCCCAAGGTCAAGGGTCATGATCGAAACCGCAACTCTCGCGTTGACGGAGTCGGCTCTTCTACCGTTGTGCTATAGAGGCTTTTCTTTGATGACGTTGTGGCGCAGTGGTTGCGAACCTGCCTTTAACGCTACAGGCCGCGGGTTCGATTCCCGCTCAGAGTGTAATATGTTTGTATTGACTATGCAAGCATATTTTCCGGTCTGGGTGTATTTGTCCTTGTCCTTGTATGTGTTTCCGGACCCCCGACACAGGATATGACTTCTAATGGGGGCCGTTGAGTGAGCAGCGTTTATAAGTTTATTTATTTTTAAAACGTGGAAAACCAGAAAATTCTCCAAATCATATTTTTTAAAGGCATTTAACAAAACTGAGCCCTAAAAACTAAATATAGTTACTAAATAATAAGAGAAACAATACGGAGTCCAAAATTAAAAATTACCGGCCAAGGCGTGGTGTACCACGGCTTGATGCAATTATTAGTAAAATAATTATTTACAAAGTATGAACACTGACTCCAGAACTCAGTTCTAAGACAATATTGGCACAGAAGGCACCTTCGGTGACCATCCTGCCATCTATTCTAACTTTCATATTATATATCCCATATTTTTTAAACAACCTTTGCTAGAAACCGTAGAATTTGTGGCGCAGCGGTAGCGAACCTGCCTTAAGCGCCACAGGTCGCGGGTTCGATTCCCGCTCGGAGCATAATATGTTTGTATTGTCCATGCAAGCATATTTTCCGGTCTGGGTGTATTTGTCCTTGTCATTGTGAATGTTTCCGGACCCCCGACACAGGATATTACTATCCTAATGGGGGCCGTTGAGTGTGCAGCGTTTATTTATTTATTTAAAATTAAATATTCTTATTGATTTAAAATATAGCTTATTTTGTTTTTAACCTAACATGGTTTAATGTTCATTACTTCAATTAAATCAGCACACAAGCAAAAAAGCAATACTTAAGTTATAATTAGATACTCATGTACATTTTATGTATTTTAGGCATTATAAGAATAGAAATGCTGTAGTAGACTTATTTTAAGTTATTTGTCTTGATGAATTTCCTATAATAGTACATAATATAAGGCAAAACTCCGTATGCAATATACAAATACTGACTATAAAACCAAAAAGCAATAAATAAAATATATTTTCATCGAGTTCATTAAAGAAGGATCGTCGACTTTTTTTTTTGTTTGTACTCTTTAACCTTACGTTATACCGTATACGTACTCTGTGCTATGTGCT
This sequence comes from Hestina assimilis, assembly GCA_023373885.1. Classification (NCBI taxonomy): domain Eukaryota; kingdom Metazoa; phylum Arthropoda; class Insecta; order Lepidoptera; family Nymphalidae; genus Hestina; species Hestina assimilis. The sequence goes on along the minus strand of CM041762.1, from coordinate 4,964,878 downwards.
TGTCAGCTTTGAAGTCATGAAGCTTTGACAGTTAATTTTATGAAATAAAAATATGTTTGGAATTTGGATATTCATTTAATATTTTTTGTAACAAATATTAATTTATTATAAATAAAATGTTAATATAGTTAAATAACAAAAAAGCGATAGTTATGTTTGCCTTAAAAGCATGCACTGTGTGCTTGAAAACGGATGTAAAAGTGTTCAATATGAACACGGGTCAACTAAGACATGAATATAATTTGGTGTCTGGATTAGTGGTTTGTAATTTTTAAAACAAATATAAGTAATCATCACAAAATTAACTTTTGATTTAATTGATTTTATTTTAGAATTTCTTGTAGAGCGCTAACAAATCAGAAAAATAGAACTTCTTTGCCTAAAATAATGCAAGAAATATTATAAAAAAAAACGAGAATTTATTTTGATTTTGTTTAAAATGGTTTTAGAATGGAGTTGATGTTTAGTAAATAATTATTATTGTATTAAATAAATTATAATTAATTATTGTAATTATTCTTTATACCAGAGGATAGTATTTTATACATACATTGATACAGTAAAGAACTATATTATGTCATATTTTTTTAAAATTTCAGACTCATAATCAAAATGGTTTACCTCAATATTTATGCTATCTATGTGTGGCATATGTTAGAAACTTTATGAGGTTTCGTGATAAATGCCAACGGACATATTATGCATTGCAAGAAATATTAGATAGAGACAAAAAGGTTAGATTAACATTATAAAAAATTAATGTTAGTGCTTTGATATTTTTTTAAACAAATAATGTTTATAAGAAAATTATCATTAATAATATTTATTTTTAGATAACTCAGTCTATAATTGAAGAACTTGATTCAAATGTTCTAAATATTGAACCTACATTATCCTACCTTGCTGCAGACCACAGTCAAACAAGGTATGAAAATTTGAAATATAAAAGTACAAACCAGAATTATGTTAATGTGAGGCAGCCAGAGAACATATCCATCATGCTATATGGCACTTCATCGGACAGTCTTATATTTGAAGTACCAAATAAAAAGCCCAAGCTATGGATGGATTTAGAGGATAGTATTAAACAGGAAGATGATCCAATTATAAAAGACTTTGATTCATTTTCAAGTCCAGAGTTAGAAACAAAACAAAATGACGATAATCTATTTGATAGTAACTTTGACGATATCGACGACCAACCAAATGATATGGACGATGATAAAATAGACATTACACCCGATGGTATGAATTTAGAAGAAGAATATGCAAAAATATGTCCTATATCTGTGAAAGAGGCTAAAGCCGTTGTTGATGTGTACAAATTGCTTGCTCAAGGCAAATTTCCATGCCAAGTTTGTGGGAAAACTTATAATAGCGAATGTCGGTTGAAAGCTCATATGCGGATGCATGAAATGGTAACAACTTTAAAAGTTTTGTTAGTGCTTAACATTAGAGTCTGCTGTTTTCTTGATTTTGCACTGTGAGATTACCATGTGACTTAAATGATCATTGGGCAAGACAGTAATTCATTACATCAAAATATTTGTTTACTAAAAATTAAATAATTACTCAATAGATCTGCAGTTCAATATCCTCTCGAAGCCATGCTAATCATTAATATATAAAACTGTTCAAAATCAAATATTCTTATTCAAAGTAAAAAGCGTATAACTTATTTGTTGAAAGTCGAGATTCTAACACTGGCTCCAAAATCAAACCTCTACCCGAGAAGAGCCGGCGAAACAAATTCGGGAATAGCTAATGGATAAATAAATAAATAAACGCTACATACTCAACGGCCCCCATTAGGATATTGATATCCTGTGTCGGGGTCCGGAAACATACACAATGACAAGGACAAATACACCCAGACCGAAAAATATGCTTGTATGGTCAATACAAACATATTATGCTCCGAGCAGGAATCGAACCCGCGACCTGTGGCGTTTAAGGCAGGTTCGCTACCGCTGCGCCACAACGTCGTCGTTACTTTACGTCGTTAATACAACTATTTTTTTTTTTAATAAATTTTCATTCAATTTTACAATTTTTATTTCACAGAGCATAAATGGGACATTCTTTTGTGCACTATGCAAATTTTACTATAGATCTGAACTGCTATTGAAAAGTCACATGACAGAGAAACATATGTACAAGTATCTATGTAAGAAATGCCCTGAAGTTAACTTTGACAGGTATTTATATTAACATATATTTAGGGCGCTGCACCACCGCTGTGCATGGAGAAACTAATTGTATGTAATTTTGTCCACTGCAACCCACAACCAAGCTGTGCACGAATTGACGTCATTGCTACATTTGAGGTTTGCTCAAATATGCCTTCCACAGCTGCCAGCTTCAGACTGTTAAACGCACATTGTCAAACAAGTGGACCCATGCAGCTAATATGCTTCGCGTGGCCATGCACAGCGTGCGCAAGGGTGGGTCTGCGCCATTATTTTTTGATTTGATTATAATTTAATAAAATATTAATTTACAGACATTCAGCCAAACGTCATTATTATTGGGGACATTTCCAAGAAATTTCAAAAAATTCTAACAAAGGTGATAGTTGTCGTAAAAATAAAGTTAGCAAAGGCACCAAAAAGAATAAATCAGCCATACGCAGATTGGGAACGAAGCAAGAAGTGCCACACGACTTCCCTATACAATCTGCGATAAGTCAGGAGGATCAATATGCTTTAGTGAGAGATAGACAGAAGACGAAAAACTATATAGATTCACCGTTCAAGTGTGAATATTGCTTCAAAGGGTTTAGAGTAGCCGCGACGTTTGAGACACATTTGAAGAAACATGATCCAGTGAGTTTCAAAATTATATACATTTTTATTTTTCTACACATTCAACAGTCCCCATTAGTATAATGAGAAATACACCCAGACTGGAAAACATGCTTACATTGTCAATACAAACATATGCCCCGAGCGGGAAGCCGCGGCCTGTGCGCTAGAGGCAGGCTCGCTGTACCCTTTCGTAAATTCAACACCAATGCAACGAAACGAATTCCTTTGCTTCGGTGTTGAATTTACGAACCCACAGGTCACCAACGAGTCTAAGAAATTTCGTCTTTATGGAACAGCCTGTGTAAAGTATATACGAAGTCTATGTATCCTACTAATATTAAAAACATGAAAATTATTGAGAATATAATGTGAATGTTGTTACTCTGCCATGCAAAAAGTACTGAACGGATTTGGATAAAATTTGGCACCTCGCACTCGCCCATGTCAATAACGAATTTTAATTCGACATATTTATAGTAATAAGGTATCTTTGCATAAATACTTCTTGACACAAATTCATCAGACAAAAAGAGTTACTATCATACTCATCATATCATAATATAATAAATGTGAAAGTTTGTATGTTTGAATGTTTGTTACTCATTCAAATGGCTTAACAGATTGGGAACAAATTTAGCACACAGATAATAATAATAATAATAATATTTATTCAGGAAAAGGTATTACAACTTTTAACACTAACTAACACACACACATAACTATTATTATAATTATGTGATAAATATTATGATAACCTATTATTTGGATTAACACATAGGACACTTTTTATCCCGAAAAAATGATTATCAAAAATATGGTACAAGACGTATTCAAATGAAATTCGGTCTAAATGTGTCTTATGGAATATTATTTACTTACAAATGATTTATTACTCGGTGGAGTAGATTCTAAGGTCACTACGGTCGGTTGATAGTGTGTAAATATATAAATTTCAGGCCATATCTGGTAAGCTACAGTGCGATGCGTGCAAGATATGCTATCCGAGCACGGGCAAGATGTACAAACATATGACTAGATGTCATATATTCAAGTATACCTGTCAAATGTGCGGCTACACTTGCTTTAACAGGTTAGTAACAGCACAAATGGACGCAAATAAGCAATAGCATGTCAACCCACACGAATATCATTTCGAGAAAAACGCGTTTGAAAATTTTTAACAACTTCATTAATATGATTTTTTTTTATGTATTGGTCAAGTTTTTGCAATTTCAGATTTATGTAAGTTATTTTACTTATTTTCACAAAAAATAAGTATATAACCAACCCAACCCAAAACGTTTAACATAATACATAAATTGCATGATTGAAAAAATGGCTTTTTTAGAAGTTTTAAAGCTTAAAATCCTACAAGTATTAAAGAAAAATGTTCTTCAGCCATTTAACAACACTTCTGCATATATAACTCAGTTTTTTCAATTTTGTGGGTTGACATGGTATTGCTTATTTGCGTCCAAATTAATCAAAACAAACTCCCATATACATGATATATACGTTTTTTATTTGCAGAGGTCAAGCTAAAGTTCATTACAGATGGCATAAGAAAGTCACATACCCATGTCCGCATTGTAAGAAAGAATTTTCGTGAGTATTCAATTATTAATAACTAGCTTCGCTTCCGTAGTATCCGAGGTTACTGCTTAGTTTTTTAATTTGTGGAACCCTGATTTGTTAATCTTTTCTAAAAAAACAGCAAAGTGCCTGTCGAACTCTCAAATAAAGGGGTTCCGTACTGCCGTAGAATATCTTTAATTTTAGTATTTCCGTGATACTGACGACCTTTCGTTGGCACACTTTAAGTACGGAACCCTAATAAACATAATCTAATTTACTCGTTTGTCTGTTGACATTTCCTTTGCATTAAAAAATTCAGAAGTTCTTTTAACAGTCTAACTTCTTCTTCCTAGCATTACGATGCGCATAGAAGTCATCACTTCTGTGGTACAGGCTAAGCGTAGCTTAGAAGTCAGAGTTTCATATAGTTTGATGATTGTGTATTTATCTCGCTCTGGTTAAAATAAAGAAATAAATAAATTACCCACAATCACCCAGGGTCTGCTTTTTATTCTTATCTGGATTTGATGGGTTAGTTTTTAAACAGTGTGATTGCCATCTGATCTCCGCAACCCTAAGGGCGAACCAGTAACTCATTGGATAACAGCAATTTATCTATCAAGAGTTAACGATAATTATCAGATGTTATGATAGCAACCAGGACCGACAGCTTAACGTGCTCACCGAGGCACGGTGGGGAGACCCACAAGGACAAACGCCCAGACCGAAAAAGATAGAGCAAACATCTGCTCCGAACGGGCATCGAACCCGCGTCCGTAATTCATGTATGTATTCCAGTAAGGAGTCAACGAAGCTGGGCCACATACGTAAGATGCACCCGTCAACGAACATCTGCAATCTGTGTGGGCACAGCTTCGTCAGCGTCACCGGCCTGCACATACACAAATTGAAAACGCACAGCAAAGAGGTATGATTTATTTGTTATTACTAGAAATGGCTGAAGTGTCTCGGGATGGGAAAGGGGGACACGGGGTGGGCCGGCAAGGGGTGATCTGTAGTGAAGTGTCAAAAGGGTGAGGTGGTAAGAATTGGTGTGGGGTTCACAGGGTTTCAAAGGGTAGTAAGGAGTGCGGTGGCTTGGGTTGAGATATTAAATAAAATTAGTGGTGAAAAATGATAGTGGAAACGACACATTTTAAATTTTTTGGCCAAAGTGGCCGTAACCTCAATATCTGTGTATTGGAACGATGTTCCTAAACGCGGCTTACGTGTAGTGCGATTTAGTAGAAATCGTCACGTAACGAAGTTCCGTATCTATCTCTCTCTCTCTCTCTCTCTCTGTCCCTGTCTCTTCTTATCATATAACCCAATTTTATATATTTATTTATGAATGTATAATAATTAGGAAATGGAAGAGAACGAAGGCAAAGTGGACACGACACATCCACTATATTGCGCGGAGTGCGGGGTTCAGTTCCGAGACGACGACGCCTTCACGACGCACCTCGGCTCATCGAACAAACACGCCGACACCAACAGGTGCGCTTCTGGACTTATACAATAATTAACAATTACAAATCATTTAAAGGACTCGGTCATAATAGTTATTATAAATTTAATTACTAAGTGATTCATTGATAAATAATTGTACAGCCAAATTAGCTAGCTAGATAGCTGATCAGGTTAGCTAATTTAACCGGCTAGTTCTATTAGCTTAGCTAACTAGCCGGCAATTTAACCGGCTTAGCCAGCTAACTGGCTAACGGCCAGCTAACCGGCTTAGCTTAGCTAATAGGCTAACGGCAAACCGGCTCAACGGCTAACTTTTGTCTTCTTCTTCATCCTAGCATTATTCCCGGTATTTTATGTACCCAGGGTCTGCTTATTTCTCTTATCCGGATTTGACAGGTTACTAGTTTTTACACAGCGATTGCCATCTGACCTCCGCAACCCTAAGGGCGAACCAGTAACTTGTTGGATAAGAGCAATTTACTTATCAAGAGTTAACGATTATTGTCAGATGTTATGTGATAACAACCGCGACCGACAGCTTAACGTGCTCTCCGAGGCACGGTGGGGAGACCCACACGGACAAACGCCCAGACCGAGACAGAAATTTTTACAAACATCTGACCGAGCGGGAATCGAACCCGCAACCGTCGAGACTAAAGGACTCGCTACCCACAACGCCACAACGGTGTCAACGGCTAATTTGTAAGAGAATTAGAATACATTTTGATCTGATTAATATTTGTTAATCTTAATTAAATTGAGAGACGCTCATAGCCGGCTTAAGCTGACTAGCTGGTAAACGATCAGTGGGTTAAGCAACTTATGGTTCATAGCTTTACTACTAAAATATTATTTTTATTTTAATGATATGTCGGTATGTACAGGGCAATAATGAAGCCGGGCGCGGACGGGGAAGGCGAGGGGACTCGCCTCACGGACAAGGGTGTCGTCAACATGGGCCGCGCCACCTCCTCCAACTGCGATATCGTGAGTTACCATAGCAACCCTCTATAGCTCAACAGTACAAGGGCCAACTTCGCTCCGTTAGCGCGAGAGTCGTGGGTTCGATCCTGACCCCTTGGACCATTGCCGTGCCTACTCCTAGAGCAAGTTTTGAGCTTATTTGACGGGGACATAGGAATATTAATAATGCCTTTAAAAATAATTGCTGATATTCATTAAAAACTTCATGCATCATGCTCTCACACACACAAATCATGACGATATCGTAAGTTTCACATTACATTGCTGCGTGCGCTTGTACTGCACCGGATATTGAATAACTCATTCAGCAATGGTAGGCAAAGTGAATAAAAATCAATAATGTATACTCACTCCGCTTGTGACTCATAAGTCACAATTGCTGCGACAAGGTCACGGGAATATGCCACTTCTAGTAAGTTATTATTATGATTTCGAATGTGTAACTCATGTATGTTGCTAGTATAGTCAGTTTATTGTTGCTGCTGAATCTCAGAAATCATACAAATTTTACAAGAACAAAATGAATTAAATAATTAATAATAAGTCAACATTTATTAATGAAGCAATACTAATTAATATTAAGGAAACTTTCCAACACGTGACTAATACCCGTACAGTATTAAACATCTTTGACGATCGTTGTGCCGTGCTGGTAGCGAGCCTGCTTTAAACCTCGAAAGTCGCGGGTTCGATTCCCGCTAGGAGCAAATGCTAGTTATACATAACTGTTTCGGTCTGAACGTTTGTCCTAGTGGGTGTCCCTACCGCATCGTGCCTCGGAGAGCACGTTAAGCTCTCGGTCCCGGTAGTTATCTGATAATAGTCGTTAATATTTGATAGGTAATTTCCTCTTATTCAATGAGTTACCATGATATCATATGGGTATCATGATGGCAAGAAGAGTATTGAATATCTTAGATCCCATAGTGTTAGCAACTCTTCTTCAGTGATGAGATAGGTGGTAACAAACAAACATATGCCCCCAGTGCAACAAGTACCTGCTGAACGACACGCAGGCCGTCCGCCACTACGACGCGGAGCACCCCGGCGCGCCCTACCTCAAGCGGTACATGTGCGACATCTGCGGGCACAAGACCAGGGTGAGGATACATTGGCTTCTGTTTAACCGACTTCGAAAGAAGGAGGTTTTTTTTTTGTGTGTGTGTGTACGCGGATAATTTCGTCTTTTATGAACCGATTTTGATGATGTTTTTTTGTTGGGAAGGAGATATTCCAAGGGTACCATAAGGAAACCAGAATCTGACGATGTCATCTCGTTTGTTAAATTCATGACTATGATGATGAAAACTTTAAAATAAAATAATTTTTAGAAAAAAAAATACTGACTCCAAAACTTAAAAGCATAAAATAAAATTAATTATTACCTCAGAAGTCCGGCCCTGTGTGATTACATCGACTTTTTACGTAGCACCGTGAAGACAATATTCTGTAGAAAATATTTTAAATTTTTTTCATGACTCTTAAAATATGTATTATGGTATCAAATCTGCTTTAAATTCCCGAGGGCGCTGATTGTATTGTCTTTTAAGCCAAAAACAGCAATGGATCACACACTACTGCTTTGCGGTAGAATATCTGACACCGCGGTGCTTCTTCTTATCGAGTGGTTAGTGGCCAACCTAGTGTCAGCGCTATTCAGGTCACCCATATAGGCCACTGACTTGACCTTTTGACTATTGTAAAATTAATAACAACTGAGACAGACCTTTTACGTGCCCAAAGAACGAAGACGCCCAGTTCTTTTTTTTTATGTTAGAAGTTGGCAAACAAGCATACGGCCCACCTGATGGTAAGTGGCTGCCGCAGCCTATGAGCGCTTGCAGCACCATTAGTAGGTGCCACTCACGCGTTGCCAACCTCGAGATATTAGTTCTTAAATCTCGTTCGCCCAGTAATTTCACTATCGTACAATGCCCTTCAAACCGGAACACAGTAGTGCCTAAGCACTACTATTTGGCAACAGAATATTGGACACTGCGGTGGTACCTACCTAGCCGGCCTCTTGCAACAAAAGACCTACCACCAGTGTGACTGATTGCACTGGTGGAATAATCTCTGCTGTGACAGAGGTTATCCCAACATCGGGCGATGGGGTCGTCACATCCCGACGCCTTTATGCTACTATGCTACCACCACCACCGATCTAGTGACTAACCGTGTCTAAAGTTAGCTAAACTTACCGATCGTTGACCGATCAGTGGGTGCACTCGGGTATGGGCGTCTCAATCAGCTCTCGTCTCTGCGGTGGTACCTACCTAGCCGGCCTCTTTCACCAGTAAAGGGTACCGGTTTGACTGTAACAATCGTTTCCAGCAATACGCGAACCTCGTGGTGCACATGCGCACGCACACGCAGGAGAAGCCGTACTCGTGCCCGCACTGCGACCGCCGGTTCAGCATGCAGAACAACCGGGACCGGCATCTCGTCGTGAGTATACTATTTATTATTCTTTATTGACTATCTGTATCCGCGGCCTCGCTTAAATAGTTAAGAAAGTTCCATCAAAATAAGTCCGACATTAATTGGAACAAACGAACACGACAAAGAAACAGCCAAAGAAATTGTTTTTTTTTAAATAATAAGAATAATCAAAACATTGTAAAGAGAATAATAATTTAAGATTGTGTTAATAGTAAAAGCTGCCCGGCTTTTTTCGAAGTGCATTCGCCACCACCTTTCGAGAATAATCGCTGGAATTACGTTTACGCGCGTTATACTTTTCGAAGCGCGAAAGTAATTTCGCCTTAGCCTCGAATACGGTCGAAAAAAAAAACAACGCTATATTATCTACAAAAATAAATGAAACTATTTTATCTTCAATGTAACATTAAAACGTATGAAATTTTTATCGGCCAGGTACACACGGGCGAGAAGAAATTCCAATGTCCGCATTGCAACCGTCGCTTCTCCCAGAAGAACACGGTGAAGCTCCACGTGCAGACCGTGCACCTCAAGATCCCCTACCCGCCGTGGAACAAGAAGAACCGCAAGCGGCGGCGCGAGCTCGACGCGGCGCCGCTCTCCCCGCGCCCTCCCCGCCCCTCGCCCGCCTACAAGCTGCCGCTCGACGCCGCGCACGGGAACTACCTCAGCGCGTACATCGACACCACTAACAAAGTCTGCGGGGGTAATTAACGATTTATTGGTATATCAATTGCGATTGACATTCGTTTAGATGTAATAAAATCGCTTTACGATTCTTTAGGGAACAACAAAAAAAGTTTGACCATCTCTAATATATGCCAAGACCTTCCCTTTAGTGTTCATGTAGTAATTACTAAATATTATTCCAAATCATTTTCGGTAAACAGAATTTAAAAAACAAATGGCTCTTATTTCTCAGTTGTACACATTATTTCATTTTTAATTGACTATGTGACGTAAACCTAAAACAAAAATCCTAGCTCCCCTATTGACCAAGTGTTAATCTGGAAGACAGTCCTCCCCCACCTTGATTGCGTCATATAGTCAAGTTCGCTTTCTGTGGGATTATCAAAAAAAGATGCTACAGGATATATACAATTGAAATTCGATATAAATGTGTCTTATGGAACATGATTTCCATAGTCGTGGAAGTCGCGGGCAGATGCTATAGGTTAATAACCCGCTAATGAGCCGGATCCTATCTCCTGTCTTGACGAGCCCTAGAGGCTTATGAAGTTGCATTTGTAAATAAAACCTAGATTGTTAACTAAGTTATTTTATTCGTTAAATATATTTTGAAACTATAATTAAAATAGTAATAAAAAGAATAGAGAGAAATTAATTTTTAATTTAATATAGAACAATTTATCGATAAAATGTTTTTAAGTAATGTTATAAGGTAATTCTATGTCTAGATAAGTGAAGCTTACGATATTCTGAAGCATTATTCTTAAAATTGATGCGATACACAACACTCATTTAGCTTTCAGAAATATAATATAGATGACCATCTATATTATATTTCAGAAATAAAATATCCCACATATAGACCTATATGTGGGATATTTATCGATTATTGTATAATAAATTGTGCGGTCGTCCCCCGACAAGAACGAAGTTGCTTACGTTTTCACTTCAACTCCGAATACAAAATGAAATCTGTTATGTATGTCAATAGGTTATACGACAAAAAGAGACAGAGACAGAGACAGAGAGAGAGAGGGAGATATGGAGAGAGAAATGCGCACCCGGCTGCGCACTCAGTTGCTCGTGTGTTCATTTGTTTGTAGTAAGCTCGAAACGCACACACACACACACAGCGTTACGTGATGATTTCTACTAAATCGCTCTACCCGCAAGCCGCGTTAAGGAGCTTAGTTCCAAAAAAATATAGTTTCAAATATCGATTATTTCACCCAAGCCTAATTCTGACATCGAAATTAAAAGATGATTGATTATATCTTGAGTTTTAACTTTATATGATTTTATAAGATAAAACGAGTATATTTTAAACTACTATAAAAAATGAAATTACCAATCAATAAATGTATATACATATTATAAAAAGGTTCGTCTGGGGGTGATTCAAAAAAATATAACAATTGATCTTCCAAACTTGTTGAGATATTTTTTTTAAATAAAAATAATATATACATTATAAAGCACTTGATTGATTTTAGTCACATTGACAAACAGACCATTATATTAGAATAATTGTACACAGAGTATTAAAAAAATCGCAAATTTAATTTTTTAAAATGTATACCTTTGTTGTTTTGTTCTTGCTGATACATATATCATATTAATTCCAATTACTCTAAATATATTTCTCCTTCAATAATCTCAAGCGCAATTAAAGATCTTATTAATGATGACATAAAGACATAGCAGAGTAAGTTATTAAGTTATGTTAGTATTAGCTTATGTAATTAAAACTTGTAATCATTCAATAAAGATTTTTTTACGAAACTGTGTTTATTTAAGTAATAATTATATCTTCACCGGCGACGTAGAGGTCCCTTATTACGTACGTCGTGTGAGTCCATCGTATAGAATGCGCTCGGAGAGCTTCCCGCATCCACATTGTCCACGTCCATAGCCGTGATCTCGCAGAGTAAATCTGGACGCAAATAAGCTATACCACGTCAACCCACACGAATGTAATTTCGAGAAAACGCGTTTGAAAATTTTGAACAACTTGCTTTATATGATTATTTTTATGTATTGGTCAAGTTTTTGGCAATTTCAGATTTTACTTATTTTCCCAAGAAAATAAATATACAAACTGTATATTTCGTATATAATATAAACCAAGACGTTTAACATAATAACTTCTGCATATATAACTCAACGTTTTTTCAATTTTGTGGGTTGATATGGTATTGCTTATTTGTGTCCATCTGTTACCGTGACCGTGGTTCGGGCTCGCAGGTCGAACCAAAAAGACTGAATCAACTTCCGAATACCCGAGTCCTTTTTTTCACGGCCGGTATTTTCGGTGAAGCTGTCAGTCAAGACCGGTAGGGCCAAGTGTCAATAAATTTATTTCAACTATAAATAATTATTCATTTTGCAAATATGATTCTAGAACGAGGATATCAACCCTACCTTGGCTTAAACGCTTTGAAACCCACTAAAAGTCACGAACCCTTGCTACCTAGTATAGTAGTAATCTGTGCCTTAGAATACAAACCGCACAGATCCTTCTTTCTTATAGAATTGATAAAAATTAACGGTTTATTTTCATGCCAGATGCAATAAAATACAGTATGGATAGTAAGCTATCGTGTATATTTTCTTACTTGGGCTAAAATCTAAATAAACATGGCGGTTCGATAAAATTGCATATAATTATCATAGGGTTGGCAAAACCTACAATTCTTTTGTAAGCAGGATTTGCCAATACAGGGATAAAAAATAGCCAAAACTTAGAGTAAGTACTAAATTTGAATAAAATAAAATAAAATAAAATTTATTGAACAGTATTAGCAGTACAATCAAGAGTTATACATATCGATAATAACTACATTAGTGTTACACTGTGTCGTAGCTATTAACACCCTCCTCCGGTATTTAGTATTCCTGCTAAGGTTGTACGTAGAAGAAACTATTTTAATTTACTTAAGTTAAAAATATAAAAAGAAACATTTAAAAATAAATTATATAAAATTAAAAATAGGAAAATAAGTTAGACAACAGTTGAAAGTTTACATCCAAAAAATAAAAAAAAAGATAATAATAGTAATAAAAAATTGTTTTCTGTATGTATGTTGTGTATGTTTGTAAGTGTAAGTTATGTATGTGTGTAAGTGTATGTTATGTGTGTATGCATATGTACAATATTTCGATTATATTGTTGTCTTAATGAGATTTTCAGTCTCTTCGTAAGTTAACTTAAGTAACCATTTCCTTATTTCCAATTTGCATTGTTGTAAAGCAAGTGGATAAATATTAATTTCTTTATTAATTCTATTGTAAATAAAAGGACTTCTAAAGTAGAAATGACGTTTGGCAAGAGCATTATTGCAAGACTCTGTTGGGCAAACTTTGTCGATTCTGCGCTTATTTTTGACAAGCTCTGGGTTATAGGTGGTATTTTTATGTTTCTGAAGTGTAGTTAACATAACAAACAGTTGTCGTACCGTAAGAACATTAGCTTTTGATACAATTGTGTTGTAGGAAAAGAAATAGGTTTTGATAAAATAATTTTGAGAATAGATCTTTGGGCCCTTTCTGCCGTAGCATTAGTGCTTTCACAGTGCCGCCCCACACTGCAATACCATAGTTAATAATGGATTCAACAAAAGCGAAGTATACAGTTTTAAGTGTTGAAAAAGTCACTGATTTTTTCAAACATCTAAAGATGTATAGAGTCTTTCTAATACGTTTAATTACGGAATCTATTTGTTCACCCCAAGTAAGACCTTCGTCGAGTATAATTCCGAGGTATTTGATACTGTGGCAGCGTTCTATGTGACTACAATTACAAGTGGTATTTACATTATTTGAGCATATATGCGGACGAATGGTCAGTGATCTTGGTAAAGAAGCTTTATAACCAAAAGTCATAAATTTAGTTTTAGTTACGTTGACGGTTAATAAGTTGGAGGAAAGCCATTTCATTACCACACTCAAAGCTAATTCTGTATTTTTAGCAGCAGCTTCCCAGGTGCTACCATGGACAATCAAGGCAGTGTCGTCTGCATAAGTTATTATTTTACAATATGGAATTGAAAGCTTGCAAAGGTCATTAATATAGAGTAAAAAGAGTGAAGGTCCTAGCACACTGCCTTGAAGAACTCCAAAATTGAGTTTTATATCAGAACTGAGTACCTTGTCCATATAAACACGTTGGGATCGATTTTCAAGGTAACTTTTAAAGATAGACAGCGCGACACCTCTTACACCCATAAACTCGAGTTTTTTTAACATTATAGGTATAGAAACCGTATCAAAGGCTTTAGAGAGATCCAAAAATATGCCTATAGACTTGCTCTTTTTATTTAAATTTTGTACAATATAGTCAATAAGCTTTGATACTGCATCCTCCGATGATCTACTCTTGTCTAAACTGAATTGATTATTGGCGAGAATATCATTTTTATTTAAAAAGAGATAAGTCTAACATTTAAGACTTTTCTAGAATTTTAGACAGAGTGACAAGACTGAGATAGGCCTATAATTGTCAATACAGTCTCTTGCTCCTTGTTTATAAATAGGGTGTATGATAGCCATCTTAAAAACTCTAGGAAATACACCACTATCTAAGCAAAGATTAAATACATAAGTTATTATAGGTACTAGGACGTGCTTAGCTGCCATAAGAACAGAAGTTGGGATGCCATCCAGCTGACGGAACAGTTTTTCTTAAGACCAACTATGATAGAATGGATTCATTATTATCGGTTCTAGTAATAACCATAGATTCACATATATTTGTATGGGAGTTAATTAAGTTTAGGTTCTGATAATTAAAATTATTAGAGGATCTACTTATTTTTTCTGCTAAATTTTTACCCACATTAGCAAAATATGCGTTTACCATATTGACTGACGATACCGGATCACCAGATATGGTCAAAAGCCTGGGAAAAGATGTTAATTTTTTGCTTTGTAAATTGGAGAAAGCTCTAATAAGATCCCAAGTTTTCTTAGGATCTTTTTTCGCTCCTTGAAACTCTTTACGTTCATACTCGACTTTGACTTTCTTAAGCAAATTATTACAAAAATTTTTGTAACGAATGTAAGTTATTTTCGCAATAGCATCAAGTGGATTCTTTTTTGTTTTTTTATAAAGCTTGTCACGATTACGGATACAGCGGAGTAAGCCTGGAGTAATCCAAGGTTTTAAGATTCTTTTTTTGCTTAAGATTGTCACCGTACGAGTATGAGTTTTCACAACTGAAGACAAAATAGACACGAGGTTTTCAGCAGCATTTTCTGCCTCCTTGCAATTTAAAAATTGATGAAAATCAGTTTTTTCTAGTTCAGCTACAACAGCTGACTGATCAGTGCGAGTGGTTATATTATTGGCTTTAATAATCTGTGGTTTTACGTTACAACATAGGATAATGGGAGAATGGTCCGTAAAAAGTGAGTCTAAGACAATAGTCGTGGCTTTACCTTTAGTTTTCAGCATAACATGGTCAAGGCAACTAGATAATCTAGTTGGAAATTTATGAGCTGGGAGCATACCATGAAAAGCTAAGAGGTTCAGATATTCATCACAACTTTTGTCGTTACCAGATAAAATATTAATATTAATATCGCCTATAATAATAGAGGTCTTAAAGCTAGATAAAGAGTTTAATATATTGTCCAAGCTTTTGATAAATGGAGAAGTATTAAAATATGATGGCGATCGATACAGAGCAACGACCGCAATGTCATTTGAAAACTTTATTAAAAGACAATTGGCTTCATCAAAGTCTGGCTCGATTACAGTACATTCTAAATTATTTTTAATATACACTACAAGTCCATCATTTTGGTTTTTAGAGCTCGAATGAAATGAAAAATAGCCCGACAACAAAGGTATTACTGGAGCCTTACTAAGCCAACATTCAGATAAGACTATAACGTCAAACCCGTAGCTCAATCGTTGTAATAGTGTCAAAAGATGATTAAAATTACATGTTATGCTTCTTACATTTACGTGAATAATTTTAAACCCAATAGTAGATTTTAGAAATTGGTCACATTTCTCTGGGGTATAAATGAATGAATCTGAAACCGAAATTTCTTCTATCCTACTGGAAATTTTAGCATGATCACTCATCATAGTATAGTTTAATTAATAATATACGAGTATGTGAGCCCTATCTGTTAGTTAGATATACTAGAAATGATTGCTTGAATAAACAGCTTAAGTTAACTAAAGGTGTAAGAACTATCTCATTTATTAAGACAACAAAATGTTTTGGGTGAGTAAAATGTGAATTATGTGTGTGAGTAAAATTACTTATGTCCCTAAAAATTTGTTTAAAAAATAATATTATTACTAAAATTAAAATCTTATACATGATCAAAGCTAGAGTACAACACTGATGCTCAGATATCCCGAAAACTAGTCACTTTTCTATTTTAAGTTTATTAAGATCAGCTTCACATTTGACCGGAATGAACTGATCACCTTCTTTTTTCCTCAAGTAGATCTTTCCGCCTGAAGTCCAGCAATGAGCATACTCGTAAGTTTTAGAAAAATCTCGAGCAAGAAAAAATAGCCGTCTCGCTTTAGACGACAGGCTTTCCGATATAAATATTGGTTTTGGCGCCCCGTTTAGTTTTAGTTTATCTGTAGTTAGTTTGTTATTTCCTTTGTTCGATTTCCTGTACATACGAATGATATCTTCTTTGATAAGAACACTATTAAAATCTACAAATACAGTCTTATAAGTAGCGTCTCGTGAGTTAATACGAAAAATATCTTTAATTTGATTCGGCTGTAGGTCCATATTCAAAGACTTCCCTACAGAAATGACAGTATCAATCAAGTTGGTTTTAGATTCAGATTTAACAGTTGGTATATTCTTTATTTCAATACATGTAGCTCTAGAGAGTCGTTCCTGATTTTCTAATCGATCTTCTAAAAGACGTAAATTTTGAAGGTTGTCTTGTCGCTCAGATTCTAGTTTTTCAATTTGATGGAGAATAGAATCATATCTCTGTGATAGGAAGTCGACAGAGTTTTGAATATCGCTATTTTGTTTTTTTATTTCATCTATAGCCAGGTATATTTTTTCTATGTTGCTTCTTTGTTCCTTCTTAAAACATTCAAACATACTTTTTATCTCGCCCATAAATGCCGAGAGCTGATCATCTAAGTCAACAGAACGACGGCGTTTCTGTCTTTTGTTCATTTTGGGTGTGACCATATTAGATGTAACATTCAAGTTTGTTTCAGTGATGCTATGTTGTAAAGACGGAGAAGAAACTGTCGAAATAGGTGGAGTACGTTTCAGCGGCATATTTGTTGTCAAAAATAAAGCAAAAAAAAAAAAAAAAGTTTAAGGTTTTATATGTGTCACCGGGGTTTGAACCACCACCACATGCTTTGTTGTACAATCTCTTGTCAACACCACTGTTCCAAGTAACACTGGTATATATAGGTGAAATACTGCATCTATTCCTTGTAGTCAGATTTTACTGTAAAGTGTGTGAGCAAGATGTCCGTGTCTTTGTCATACAAAGGTCAATGAACTCACAGTGTGTTGCGCTTCTGACCGTTGTTTTGTTCAAATAATTATTGTAATTATCACTTCAATCCATTTGACTTTTGGCACGAAATATATAACAATTCGGTAAACTATGAACTTTGTTCTTTGTCTGCTTAGCTTTTACAACAAAATATCTACTTTTGACACTTTTTAAATTTGATTTGAATATGTTGTAATATTGGTTATAAATAAAAGTATCTATTTCTGAACTAAAACTTGAAAAATTGAAAATGCGATAATATATGCTTTATCTTATTTTTACACTGTGTCTTATGCAATCTGTGTTCAGTATTCAATGCTTGAATCGGAAACGTCAACTGTCAAGTTCGCTGATTGATTTGTGACTTGTTTGTTAAGATGCGCGACTGTGAATGATCCGACGATTCGAATAATTTACAACTACTAATGTACTCATTCGAATTGAAGATTTTCATAATCATTGATTGTTCATAATCGAATAACGACTACTAATTAGTAATTACTAATGGCGTCTCAGCTAAATTGTTCGCGACTCAGTAGCCAGCTTGAAATGAAATATGAATTAATCATTCGCCATTTCGGTCTCGGGTAGGGGTGCCACCCGTACTTTATAATTAAGTATACATTATTTAGCGTAATTATACTCTACGAGAACAATGAAATAAACGAAATAACTTAATTTTCTTGAATTTTTTGAATTATTTACCGCACAACAATGTCACCAAGAAGACGGTAATTTATCATATTTGTATAAAGTTATTACAATTTTAATATATATTTCTGGGGCATTGGCCTTCACAGAGAGAGTTTTAATTGTGATGAAATGGCGAGACAAAGCTGTCAACTTTTATAAAAATTAATTACCAACTTATTAAATTTAACCTGAAGACGCTAAGCAATTATAATAATTTGATAAACCTTGCGAAAAACACAATAAAAAATTAAAATATAATGCTAAAGAATAATCATTGATACTTTATTTTGACACTTTAATATATATTTCTTTTCTAACATAAATCACCAATTTACTGCAATTGCAAGAAAAAATGGTGACAGCCCTAGTCCCAGGACTCGGTGGCCTGGCCCGAATAGGCGGATTATGCTAAAAGTCGCGCATTATAAGTATATGAAATAAAATAGTGGCCGTCTGCGCAGGTACAATCATGGACAAAAATGTTAGCCCGATGCGTAGCGGTTGCCGCGAAAATTTAAATTTTAAAGGGACAAAATTGTAATTTCGTCGTATATACCTAAATAGATTTTTTTTATATAGTGCGATAATGGAATTTGGTATAAATATGGTTATTGTATCTCTAATTCAATTCCTTATTTATTAATTATTATTATTAATTATTAACACACTACAATACTAACACTTTGTTTTATAACAAATAAATGTTATAAAAAAAGATCGTTAGGTATCATATAACGTTTACAAAATTACTATAAACTTCAAATACCGTCCTTCTCTTTTGTCTCCTTATTAGTTGTGGTTGATATATTATCTTGATATAAAATTAAATGTTGTGAACATTTAATCACTTTATTTTACGTAAGAAAAATATAAATTTTCTAGAACTAGAAAAACTGTGACCGAGTGTACACAGACTCGTGCGTAGTATGTCCGAGAGGCGGTGCCCTCTTCATTCCGCATGTCGATTGAGACAAAAAAATATGTTACTGCGCATATTCAAGGTCATAGTTTAACTTACATTGCGCGAGTTACATAGTAATGCAACTAATATCTACTTTACTATTACTCAGTGGATTCGGCGTAAGAAGTAATGTTCCTTCGTAACATCGTAAATGACGTCAGTAACTAATCCATAATGGATTAGCTACTAACTTAATAAATCATTCGAATGTCGAGTCGAACGATTGTTATTCGAATAATTCGACTGAAATCATTTATAGTCGCGCACCTCTACTTGTTTGGTTTGGTGGTTATTTGATTTATCCTTAATATTTATTTATTATTATGATTATAATTAAATAAGTTAAAATCTTTGCTATGTTCGATTTAAAGGCATGCACGATATGCCTGCGAAGTGATGTAAAACTTTTCAATATGAATGTAGGAGATTTAAGGCAGGAATATAATTTAGCATCAGGCTTAATTGTAAGTTTTGTTTTAACGTTATTATCGTATTATAACTATAGTGTTTCAATACATTTATTTTTATAATGTTCTGATCTGTTACTTATTCTTTTAAAGAATAAAACTTTATTTAAAACGTGTCTCCGTCTATTATTTTTAAATTTTTACGTAAATGCAATTTGAAAATAATGAAATGAAATAAAAACTTTTTTAATTTCAAATTATACAATTTATTTAACCCTAAATTAATAATTTATGTATTTTCAGACTCATAGTTACAATGGCTTACCAGGTATTTGTGTTTTCTATGTGTTGCATATGTGAGGAACTTTAAGAAATTTCGTGATAAATGCCAACGTACATATTATGCATTGCAAGAAATACTATTAAAAAATAAAGAGGTAAATAACAAATATATTTATTTAAACTCTCAAACATAAAAACTACACTCTAATGGCTTTATATAACCAAAACAATGTATAAGCTTACCTATACTACTTACTATATATACTTATAGCTTAATCTATCAACAAATTTATCAAACTGCCTTGGTATTTATTATTTTAAAGTCTTTGTAGAAAGTGACTTACAATGCTACGTCAGTGAATTGCGTTTCCGGGCGAGTTGGAATCAGTATGATTTCATTATAATTATTCAGTTTTATATAGAACTCTTATGTTTTAGATAACCAAAGACATTATAATGGTATTGGATACTAACAAACTAGATATTAAACCACCATTGTCTTATCTTGCACCACATCATGTCGGAACTAAATATGAAAATCATAAATTCAAATGGGTGACAAAGAATCGAAGCGGCATAAAACAACAAGAGAATATACCTATCATTCAATTTGCTACAAATTCTGATGATCATAGTTTTGAAACTCATACAAAAATCAAATATACTCAAGCGTTAGTCCAGGAATGTATAAAGGAAGAAGATAATACTATTGTTAACTACAATGGGTCTTTTGAAACTGAAACTACACTTGGAGTGGATATTGAAAAAAATGATAGCTTTTTTGATAGTAATTTTGATAATTGTGATGGAGAACAAAATCATATTGATGATAATGATGACGAGATTAAGATAAATGAAAAAACTGATGTTGATGGTATGAATTTGGAAGAGGAGTATGCAACTATGGTGCCTATATCTATGAAAGAAGCTAAAGCTGTGGTTGAGGTTTATAAAATGTTTGCACATGGCAAGTTTCAGTGCCTTGTGTGTAAGAAGGCGTACTATAATGAGAATCGCCTTAATTCACATATGAGAATGCATGATATGGTAATTATAATGTTTTGTTAACATATTCACAAATTGCACCACTATAATTAATAGAGAAAATTTTAGGAGAAAATACCTATAAATATTAGTTTCTTATATTTCTAAGAATTTCAGATTTTCTTCATATAGTCAACATGTTTTTACATAAGTGTTATTTTGTAATGCATGCACTCTTGCCTAGTGGCAAGCGCCGTATTAATAAAAACAAATATGAACCAATTTTTTTTTAACCTTCTGTTTGCAATAAAATATAAACCATATCTATCAATTACTACGTGAAAACTAGAGGCTCTTCTGGGCATATGCTACAGGTATAGTTCTTTCAATTTAAAATAAACCAAAATGGCCACTGGAATAAAATAAATAAATAGTATAGAAAAAAGATATATAAAAAAAATAATAGTTGATGTGCATTTTTAATCACTATCACTTATTGGGATGATACCTTATCTTGAAATAAAATGTAATGTTTAAACACCTGACAAAAATAATTTATATTTTAATTTAATTTTTAATAATTTCTTTTTAAAAAACCAAAACAACCGTGGGTGAGTGTGCTAATCGGGACGAGCGTAGCCGCGTTGCTATAGTTACGCGGCCCTCTTCAAACGGCATACGGTTGACACACAAAAGTGTGTTACTGCGCAAGGTTCAATTTATATTAAAAGAGTTATAGAGTATTGAGTTAAATACTTATAAGCACGAATATTATATACGTATGTATTTGTTTTCAGCACACAAGTGGAACATTCTTCTGTACATTGTGCAGTTATTATTACAGAACAGAGTTCCTTCTTCAAACTCATATGACTGAGAAACATATGTATAAATATTTGTGTAAAAAGTGTCCTGAAATCAATTTTGACAGGTTAGTATTATTCGTTTGATTTTAAAAGAACTTACACTCTGGCCATGTGCTTATAGTACATAGTAGTATAGCTCTGATATACATCATGTATGAATGAATGATGTCAGCAAAACATGTTACCTCATAAGTGGCCATCCATAAATTAAGTACATGTAAAAGGAGAGGTGGGAGGGTTGATAAAGTGTGCCGTTGTGAGAATTGGTGGTAGGAGTCTTAATCTTATGACATCACATTTCCAAATCAAATTATTAAAACCAAATTCATTTCTAAACTGCAGTTTTAATTTAGTAATTTCTAGATTTCAAATTGCAAAAATTTATCGGTCACAATGTGGAAGGGGGTCTCAGAAAAGAGACCAGCTGCTACAAGGGGTTAAAATCATGAAATTCGTGTGGCGTAATTATTGCATTTATGAAGACAGCATTTTTGATATGTTTCCTACTTCTAATCATTCATTCATTCATATTCATTCCTTCATTCAATAATATTCATTCATTCATTCACTTCTAATCTTTTGAACTATTTTAAATATCACCACACACAGAATATCAATGTGATTTGGCAGTTTTCATAGTGTTGCGTGTTGTCCCTCAAGTTGCCAATGATTGGTACAGTTATCAAGCACACCTTTTTATATCTATTACTAATTTCTACAAGATATTTCAGAACATCTGCCAAGCAACATTATATCTGGAGTCATCTTCAAAAAGGTTCCAAAAATGACGCCAGCTGGTACGAAACCGAACCGGCAGAGGTTGTTAAGGATAATAGTAAAAAAAACAAGTTATTCATACGTCCTTTAAGAAATACAAAGAAACTACCAGAAGATTTTCCAATCTACTCCCCGATAAGTCAAGAGGAACAATACGCTTTGGTGAAAGAGCGACAAAAGACGAAGAATTATATTGATTCTCCATACAAATGTGAATTCTGCTTTAAAGGTTTTAGAGAAGTGGCGACATTCAATAAGCACATGAGAAAACATGATCCTGTAAGTAAATATTACCTACTTATTATATATTATATATACTAGTAATTATTCCCGGTATTATATCTACCCAGGGTCTGCTTGTTACTCTTATCCAGATTTTACGGGTTACTAGTTTTATGTCAGAGCGATTGCCATCTGACCCTCTCAACCTTAAGGGCGATTCAGTAACTCATTGGATAGAAACAAAATACTTATCATGACTGAACATTTATTATCAATGTTAAACCCGATAGTTAACGTGTTCTCTGAGGCACGGTGGGCAGATCCACAAGGACAAGCGTTCAGCCAGAAACAGATATTTGTAAATTCAATACAAACATCTGCCTCGAGCGGAAATCGAACCCGCAACCGTCGCGGCTAAAAGCAGACTCGCTACCAACACGCCACAGCAAGGTCCACCCATATTACTTACCCATACTTTATAATTTTGTAACCCTCTCCCTCGTCTCGGTGACCATCCTTATAGTTTCTATTGGTTTCAAATAATTTTTTGCACACTGAAAGTGTCAAATATTCTGCCGCCAAATAGTAGTGCTTAGGCACTACTGTGTTCCGGTTTGAAGGGCATTGTACGCTAGTGAAATTACTGGGCGGACGAGATTTAAGAACTAATATCTCGAAGTTGGCAACGCGTGAGTGGCGCCTACTAATGGTGCTGCAAGCGCTCATAGGCTACGGCAGCCACTTACCATCAGGTGGGCCGTATGCTTGTTTGCCAACTTGTAACATAAAAAAAGTTAAAAAAGAGATTTGGCTCATATTTGTCTAGCATTAATAAATGCTAAAATATAAGTAATTTTTTCTATTATTCGCATTTATTTTTCATCTCTATTGACTAAAAGTTCTCCTGTTTATGTCCTGTTCCTGACCATTCCCCGCCATTGACCGCCCCTGTGACCAGGCGTGGTATTTTGTAAAGATTTTTCTGAGATAAAGTTATCCTACACTAGCTTCTGCCAGAGGCTTCCCCCGCGTAAATAACAATTCAAATACAAACCGTCAAAACCCTTTTCATCCATTCGGAGGTAGTAGTTTCAGAAAACGTTAAAACGCATGTTCTTTTATCTGTAATTGATCTCTTGAAAGCAAAATTCTTTGCTTCTAGTTTAAAAAATGAAGGACTTCTGTACAAACTTTCAACCCATTTTAAGAGGGTCAGTTCAAGAGGGTGGCTCTTAGGGGCTGAATTTCGAAAAATCCTTAGTACTTGTTTTCATTATAAAAACAACACCTGAGACAAAACTTAGCTTTCCTAAGTCCAAGGGTTTAGGTCTTCTGCTTTTATATATATTATGTATATATTATCTTGGTAATAAACTGTCTGTGTGTCATATTACAATCCAACCGCTTCTAGATGAATAGCTAACTAATAACAATATACATTATTTGTTGTTTTTAATTAATTATATTCCAGGTGTATTCCGGAAAGCTCCAATGTGACGCATGCAAGATATACTGCCCGGATACAAGGAAAATGTACAAACATATGAACATGAGTCATCTGTTTAAGTATTCCTGTCAAATGTGCAGCTATGTTTGCTTTAGCAGGTAAATTAAAAAGATATCTTTACTTATTTTGTTCTTTTTAGTTTTGAAGTCAGTATTTGTTTTCAAAAAAATATTTTATATATTAATATAAAATTTAAAAAAAAAACCTTTTACTAAAATAGTTTTAGTAGTCTGCGTCGAACATTAAAACAGATAAAATAAAATCGTCGCGCACAGTGCGATTCCAAATGAAGTTTCTACCGCAAACCCTCCCTATTCATGATATTATAAATATTAATTAAATAATACTAGCTGTATGTATAAATATTAATTATATAACACGAGCTGTGCCGGTAGTTTCTTTTGGTCTATGTATTTTAGTTAAACAACGAAATCTCTAAAACCATCTCGTAGACTTGAGTTCCTCATGAAATTGTCTATCAAAGGCAATAAAGAATCGATCAAATTCGACTACTGGTTTCAGAGATTAGCACATTCAAAGAAACAAACTATTCCGCTTTTCTATGTGAGTATAGCATAGTTATCGAAATATTTTAATCATAATTTTTTTTTTTCAGAGGTCAAGCAAAAATGCATTACCGGTGGCACAAAAATGTTACTTACTCCTGTCCGCATTGTAAACAGGAATTTTCGTAAGTAAAACAAATATACATTATTATATAATTGATGAATTATTTAAAATTTTCTGACACATTTTATATGGTTTTATTTACCTCTGTCTGTCAAATGTTGTAATATATTATAATATAGCGGTCCGCCCCGAATTCGTCCGGTACTTAGTAAAATTGTGTTCCTTTATAACATATTTTAGACATTGCGCCATCTATTGGATCCTTACTTAATATAGTTAGTGACACCGTTGTGGCGTTGTGGGTAGCGAGTCTGCCTTAAGCCTCGACGGTTGCGGGTTCGATTCCCGCTCGGAGCAGATGTTTGTATTAATCGTACAGGCATGTTTTCCGGTCTGGTTGTGTTTGTCCTTGTCATTGTGAATGTTTCCGGACCCCGACACAGGATATAATTATCCTAATGGGGGCCGTTGAGTGTGTAGCGTTTATTTATTATTTATTTAAAGTCAAAGAATTCCCTTATACCGCCATCTGTTAGAAATATATCGAACTAACAGAGACAATCTTGACTCTGTCAAAAAACAAATAATTCGCAATAAAAAAATATTGCTGTTATAACTGAGATATAAACTATATACTTTCAAGTTGGATAAAACTGCTCAAAGTGTGTAAAATTTTATAGAAATCGGTTCAATAGTTTAGGGGTCCATTGCGGACAAACAATGTGACAAGTAATAATATATATTAAATGACAATTATTATGATTTGAACCATTAAAACCCGGTTGTAATCACATAAAATATGATAATAATATTAACTCTTGATAAAAATAATTTGCTCTTATTCAATGAGTAACTGGTTCGCCATTAGGGTTGCGGGGATCAGGTGGCAATCGCTGTTTCTAAAAAGTTGCCTGTCAAATCCACATAAGAGTAATAAGCAGACCTTAAGTGAATAAAATACCGGGAATAATGCTAGGAAGAAGGACAAACTTATAATAAATATTTTTTGCTATTACAGTTTAAATGACTTTTTAAATGATGACATTGAATGAATATATTATATCTTTATTAAATTTTATTATATATTGTCTGACATTGAATGGTGTATATTTATTTTTAGTATTTTATAATAGTATAGCATTGCCATTTTATTGTTTTAAAAAATTTGTGCCCCTTCTGAAATTTTTTCATGTCAAGAAGGCAAAACATGATGATCTAAAAATTTTTAATTTCTTGTAAAACCTTGTGACCTACTCATGTTTTAGCAAATAAATATTATTATTATTATTATTAGGTGTGAAAGTGTCACAATCAATCTAACTTTCGTATTTATACTATTAATTCCGATTTATTAACTTACAGTAAAGCATCAACAAGACTGACCCACATCCGCATCAAGCACCCCTCGATGAACATCTGCAATTTGTGCGGGCACAGCTTCGTCAGTGTCACTGGACTGTACTGTCACAAGAAGCTAGCGCACAGCAAGGAGGTTTGTTATATCAAAATAATAGCTTTGTACTGAATAATTAATATAGGTCTTTATTTTGAAATAGCAAAATCTAAGGTATGCGGAGTTTTACTTAGGTATGCGGAGGTATGCGGATGTTTGCGGATGATTTCGGAAATATGGAGAGAGGTGTACAGATTTATGAGAAGGTATGCGGAGTTATGAGGTGGTGTGTGGATCTATGAGGAGGTGTACAGATTTATGAGGTGTGCGGAGTTACGAGGTGGTGTGCGGAGTTATGCGGAGGTGTACAGATTTATGAGGTGTGCGGAGCTATGAGGTGGTGTGCGGAGTTATGCGGAGGTGTACAGATTTATGAGGTGTGCGGAGTTATGAGGTGGTGTGCGGAGTTATGCGGAGGTGTACAGATTTATGAGGTGTGCGGAGTTATGCGGAGGTGTACAGATTTATGAGAAGGTGTGCGGAGTTATGTGGTGGTGTGCGGAGTTATGTGGATGTGTGCAGATTTATGAGGTGTACGGAGTTATGCGGTGGTTTGCGGGGCTAACGAGTGTGTCGCTCGCAGGAGGTGGAGCAGGACGTGGGCGAGGCGGACCGGTCGCACCGGCTGTACTGCGCCGACTGCGACATCCAGTTCCGCGACGAGGCCGCCTTCGCCACGCACTTCGGCTCCTCCAACAAGCACGCCGACACCAACCTGTGAGCATTTCTAGCCTACTTATCTTCTAAACTAGCAACGCCCGCAGCTTGTCTCGCGTTATTCTAGTAATTGTGTTCTAAGTTCTAAGTTATTTTTTAACCAGTAATAGACTATGTTCCATGTCGATACGTCCTGTAATTCGTTTATTGGTAATGGCACAGGAACCTTACTTTTTTTAATAAAAACATCTTCATCCTAGTAATAAATAAGCTGGATGTCAAACTTCATTGAAAACTTACAGAACGGTTTTGCGTGATTGAGTAACAAACACCCCAGCATTTAAACATTCATTGGAAATTCAAGAAATACCTGTAATTTCTTTAAAAAAAATCCTCAAAACAATGAAATATGGACGAACAATTTATACGATCTTGTTTTTTAAATTAATGGCTAAGCATAAACCAATCACGATGATTAATATTTTTTAATAAGTTGTAGTAAAATATATTAAAAATGCTATCATATAATGATAGTAATATCCTTGGTTGGGAATGTGGAAACAGAGAAGCACATAGACACCACTGTGATTGGGACAGATGCTTGTGATATGAACACAAACATCAGCCTCGACCGGGAATCGAAACCGCGACCGCTGACGCTAAAGGTTCGCTTCTTTATCGCCACAGTGGTCGCTCTTAAACACTCAGCCTAAACCCTTGGATCTAGAAAACTGAATATTTTCACAGGTTTTTAAAACGTAAACGCGCACTAAGAGAGTATTTTTCTAAATTCTACCCTTATGGGGCAAAAAAGGGATTAAAACTTTGTACAGAAGTCCGTAATTTTTGAAAGTAGCATCTTGCTACACTGGTGTACTTGCTACGCTTGTCACACTGGTGGTTGGTCTTTTGTTGCAAGAGGCCGGCTAGGTAGGTACCACCGCAGTGTCCAATATTCTGCCGCCAAATAGTAGTGCTTAGGCACTACTGTGTTCCAGTTTGAAGGGCACTGTACGCTAGTGAAATTACTGGGCGAACGAGATTTAAGAACTAATATCTCGAGGTTGGCAACGCGTGAGTGGCGCCTACTAATGGTGCTGCAAGCGCTCATAGGCTACGGCAACCACTTACCATCAGGTGGGCCGTATGCTTGTTTGCCAACTTCTAACATAAAAAAAAAAAAATTGCTATTTAGTAAACAATTAAAAATAAAGAAATCCCTGAAGTGTTTAAATGGGTGTTAAAAGTTTTACAATAATAATCTGCAGGTCCATCAAACCGGTGAAGGTCCCGGGGCGGCGCGGGCGGCCGCGGCAGGCGCACAGCGGGATCGTCAACACCGGCGTGCCCACTTCGTCTAAATGCGAGATTGTGAGTTCATTATTTTTTAATTTTTTTTATTTATTTATTTAAAATCAGGCGATAGGGCCCATACATATATACCTTACAGACTAACATATATATTAAATATTATAAACAGCTAAATCTAACACCACATAACATAACACTGGAAATCTTTTTAATCACTTAGGAGTTTTTGATTTTATTTTCCCTATATCTACGGTAGACTACTCCTTGTGGTCAAAAATCAGGGCTGAGGAAGACGTCCTTATACTTCGCGACAATCTGGAGGAGATACGATTTGAAGTTGGTGTCACGACACGACTCCAGTCGCTTCCGTCGGCACCTATTTTCTCGCGGCTTTTCGTGCGGATGTATTCTAATATATTCTCTCCCGATGTTGTTTGGTCCACTCGGGACAGGTAAAGGAGCATGGTGGACGCTGCAGCTCGAAAACCTTCAACTGCAGGTGCTGTACCACGCTTGTTGTGGTAAATTTATACGTTATTGTCATTTTTAATAAAAATACTAGTATCTGTCCGCGGCTTCGCCCGCTTGAATAGTATTTTGTAATATACATGCATAATTATGTACATACAACATATTTCCAAGTAGACACGCTCTGTAGTTAGTTTTTTGGTAATCCCACGGGAACCTAACATTTTTCCGGAATCAAAAGTATCTTATGTATGTTGCTTACGATGAAGAAATTAAACTCAATTTTTTATGAAAAGTAATGTTCTTTAATGACGTGCGTACTTAGAGTAACCCTACTCTAAGTACGTACAGAGCTAGTGTCGTAGTGACAGGCAAAAATTACATATTGTACATTAGTGTAATAGCAAAAATAATTGTGTTACATTTTTAATAGTAGCGACGCAGCTGTTACAACTAGTTAAGTGTGAAATTGCTATTAATTCAACAGGCGCAAACAATGCATTATTCCAGACTATAACCTCTCTCTGTGCCGTTCTGGCGTTATTATGTCACAAACATCCATCCCTCCAAACTTTCGTATTTATTATATTAGTGAGATTAGCAATGCATTTTCAAGACTACTAATATTTTTATTGCCCCTCCAAATAAGCTCGTAGCTTCCGCTAGAGGGTACGACGATAGTCCAAGGGGTCAGGATCGGACCAAAATCGCATTCTAACCGTTGATCTAGTGCCCACCCGCAACATGCTACCCGGAACAGTCTCTTCACGAGTTTTTGACCAACTTACGGTGGTAGCTAACGAGGCAGGCTCTTTAACCCCTACCACCATCATATACGTCTTAGAATTTCTTCCACGACATGCAGGTTTCCTCACGATGTTTTCCTTCACCGCTAAGCACGAAATAAATTTGGAACACAAATAAAAACTTGAATTCTTGGGCCATCTCAGCTTTAAGTAAAGAATCTAAAGTAATGAGAAGTCGTGTTTGTCGTCAGTGCAACAAGTACTTATCCAACGACTCGCAAGCGCGCCGCCACTACGACGCGGAGCACCCCGGCGCGCACTACCTCAAGCGGTACATGTGCGACATCTGCGGGCACACTACTAAAGTAAGTGGTGTATTTATTGTTTTTGTATTGACCATACAGGCATCTGTTTCAATCTGGGTGTGTTTATCCTTGCCATTGTGTATATACCACACAGGATATCGTATCCTATCCTTGAAGTATCACATGCACGTAGCCAATTCGAGGGATAGAAGTCACACTGGTGGTAGGTCTTTTGTTGCAAGAGGCCGGCTAGGTAGGTACCACCGCAGTGTCCAATATTCTGCCGCCAAATAGTAGTGCTTAGGCACTACTGTGTTCCGGTTTGAAGGGCATTGTACGCTAGTGAAATTACTGGGCGAACGAGATTTAAGAACTAATATCTCTCGTTGGCAACGCGTGAGTGGCACCTACTAATGGTGCTGCAAGCGCTCATAGGCTGCGGCAGCCACTTACCATCAGGTGGGCCGTATGCTTGTTTGCCAACTTCTAACATAAAAAATAGAAGGGAAGGGATGGAAATAAGGGATGGGAAATTGGGTGTCCAGTGCTCTCACTTATCGCACGTAACGCAATAGCACCTACTGATACTGTTATTTTTCGCAGATTTTCTTTGAGAGGGGAATTGAGCCTGTCCATTTGTCCGGAGTTTCAACCTATTACTACTACGTCATTTTTTTATCTTCTTTATTTAAGCCTTTATTTCTGATTTTAAACATTTACACATATTCAAATTCTAACACATCGGATTTTCAGTTTTAGTGATCAGCGTGTCTTGTGACACGGAGGCCTCTTCCAGCTGTTTCCATTCCATCCTGTTGTTTGCTGTTCTTCTCCAGATTGAACCTCCAACTTTCTTTATATCATCTTCCCATCGCTTGTGTTGCCTTCCTCTTTTTCTTTTTCGATCCCTTGGTTGCCACTCTGTTATAATTTTAGTCCATCCACTACTACGTCATTAAGTCTATCCAAATAAATAAAATTGAATTGTTTGTTTGTAATTACAAATTAATAGCTTTTCACTAAATGTATGTAATACTTTCATATACACTTAAATAAAAAAATTCTTGTGTGTGGATGATGAAGATCACGTCGGAAGTCATCACTGTGGAGGCAACGACGTGTGGAATGTCCCTCCAACACAACGGGAGGATCCTCCGACCAGGCGGGTGATATTGCCTGGCGTACCGAAGCCCAACGACTTACGTTGGAAAATTGTATATATAGTCGTATCGCGTAGAAAACTTTGATAGCGCGATTTAGGATCGTGACGTTCGTTGGTCGTCAACATCGTTGGTATGCCCTGTAGGTGTCTTTGTAGCTTGATGCGACATTGTGACAATCTTGTCTTTCTATCACGTTACGTCATGTTGCCTGTAGATGTCGCTACAGTCTGTATGGTTGTTCCTGCACTCGACGGTACCCATTAGGGCATACTATTTTAGGGGTCCGGAAACACTATGTTTGTGTATTTTCCAACATTTGCTCGAAACGGGAATCAAATCCGTGACCTGTAGCTAAAGCAAGGCTTGTTTATTTACAATATACTGTGTTATCTCGCCAGCAATACGCGAACCTCGTGGTGCACATGCGCACGCACACGCTGGAGAAGCCGTACGCGTGCCCGCACTGCGAGCGGCGCTTCAGCATGCCCAGCAACAGGGACCGCCATCTTGTTGTGAGTCCGGTTCTTTGTACTATTATTGAAGTGAAACTTCTTTGTCGGCAGTGGAAAAAAATTAACCGTCACATTTTTCGGTTACGCGTCACATTTTTCCGTTACGCGCCATCTTTTCCTTGTCCCTACCACGGTAACTTTATGTAACCATTTTATAAAATGTTGCATATAGTAGATCATTTTTTGAAAAATAAGGTCATAAAGAAGTTTCACTTACGTGTGTACACTAGTACACGCCCACACTTTTTTTGTTTATACTATGTTACTAATTAATAATAATAATAGATAAATAAGTAATTTAATTTAGACATTGCATTGATCTTACGCATATCCGTATGTTCCCACCGTGCCTCGGAAAGCACGTTAAGCTGTCAGTCAATATCTGATAATAATCGTTAACGCTTGATAAGTAAATTGCTCTTATCCAATGAGTTACTGGTTCCCAAATTAGGGTTGCGGCGGTCAGATGGCTGTGTAAATTCTAGTAATCTGTCGTTTAATAGGGGGAATTATGCTAAGAAGAAAAAGAAATAAGTAATTAAATTTAGACTCGCACTATCCGTAAACCGTGTTGAGGAACTTCGTTCCAAAAAATGTACTGTTTTAAATGGACGCAAATAAGCAATACCATGTCAACCCACAAAATTGAAAAACCTGAGTTATATATGCAGAAGTGTTGGTAAATGGCTAAAGAACATTTTTCTTTAATATGTGTAGGGTTTTAAGTTTAAAACTTCTAAAAAAAGCCATTTTTTCATCATGCAATTTATGTAAGTTATTTTACTTATTTTCACAAAAATAAGTATGCAAACTGCATATAATATATAATATAACCCAAAACGTTGAACATAATATATAAATTGCATGATTAAAAAATGGCTTTTTTAGAAGTTTTAAAGCTTAAAACGCTAAAAATATTTAAAAAAAATGTTCTTCAGCCATTTAGCAACACTTCTGCATATATAAAGCGTTTTTCTCGAAATGACATTCGTGTGGGTTGACATGGTATTGATTATTTGCATCCATAAATGGTCTCGCGACGGTGTTTGCCGGCAGGTGCACACGGGCGAGAAGCGCTACCAGTGCCAGCACTGCAGCCGGCGCTTCACGCAGAGCAGCGCCGTCAAGCTGCACATCCAGACCGTGCACCTCAAGATCCCCTACGCGCCGTGGGACAAGAAGAACCGCAAGCGGCGCCGCGAGCCCGAGCCCGCCCCGCGCCCCCGCGCCCGCCGCCGCGCCCCCGCGCTGGCCCCGCGCCCCCTCCGCCCCGCGCCGACTACCTCAGCGCGTACATCACGTACAACGAGTGAACTCTTGTTCTGTAAACACTCTCATATACATTTAATATTTAATAAGCTTCAAACGCATGCACGCACGTATGATTTTCCCGATACAATCTTTCATCCCCTATTTCAACCCCCTCTTTTCATTGGTGTAAGACCTGTGGTTTAGTCGTGAATGCATGACAGACAGTAACTTTTGCATTTATAATATTAGTATGGATTACAATTACGCTCTTCTACTCGTTATCTCATACATAAAATTTCATCGTTGACGAACCAAGGTATAAGAGGGAAAGGATAAGAAGGAAACAGAGGGAGTGGGAGATTGGACCTCCGACGCTCTCATTCATCGCACAAAGCACGCACGCAGCAGTACTAATACTTTTGTGATAGGGTAGTACTTCTACGGCCAAGCTGGCCTTTTATGCTAGGGGAGCACTATTGCTAGAAATCATGACGTCATATTTTTATTTTTCGTGGTACATATTTTGCTACCACACTGCTTACTTCTTGAAAATTAGAAGATTATTTTTAATGTTACTAAATTGGCAAGCAATCATACGGCCCATCTGATGGTAAGAGGTTGCCGTAGCCTATGGGCGCGAGCAACACCATTAGTAGGTGCCACTCACGCGTTGCCAACAACAGATTGGTTCTTAAATCCGCTTTGCCCAGTAATTTCACTAGTCTACAGTGCCCTTCAAACTGAAACACAGTAATGCCAGAGACACTACTGCTTTGCGGTAGAATATTTGACACTGCGGTGGTACCTACCTAGCCGGCCTCTTGCAACAAAAGACCTACCACCAGTGTGACTGACTGCACTGGTGCAATAATTTCTGCTGTGACAGACTATCCCAACAGCGGGCGGTGGGGTCGTCACGTTCCGACGCCGGATACCTTTATTAAGGTTAAAAGATTTTGAAAGCGTCACATCATTAATGGACGACCCCAAACAATTATTTATACAGCGGATTCTATGTACATCTGAATTGTATTTTTACATGAGGTGAAATGAAATTAAAATTAATAAACATTATGTTGATATTAAAAAATGTATAATCTGGAATATCGGTTATGCTTTAGATGTATAATTCAATTTTACGTAAATTTTGTGTATAGTTTAAATCAAATCAAATCAAATATTTTTATTCAACATAAAAAGCATTACACTTATTTGTTGAAAGTCAGATTCTACCACCGGCTGCAAAATTAAACCTCTACCTGAGAAGAACCGGCGAAACAAACTCAGGGGTTTTATCTTTTTTTTATATGTATTTTTTTTTTTAACTGATATTAGTTTACATATTATAATCACTGAAAAGCCTGGAGTGACTGTCTCATTCCCAAGGCGTGGTGTCCTCAAGGTATTCACCAATTTAACTATAAAAATAATCTGGTATGTATTTAATTAGGTATTGTTGTTCCTGTACTTAAAAATCCTTTTTTTAATATAAGTATTTCGCCTGATTAACAGGTATTAAATATAACAATGTATAAATAATTTATTTTGTAAATATTATAAGTAAGTGCTTAATGGCTAATCTTTTAGAATTATGATTTTTACGATATTTTTTCGTCGTTGTTCTTGCAATATTTTTTTTCCTATATTAATAACGGGGCAAACGAGTGGATAGTTCCACCTGATGCTATCGCATATCGCACAACCTCAAGAGGGTCGCAGACGCTTTGCCGGCCTTAAATATTGATAAATACATAAAATAACTATAATTAAAATATGGATAAAGTGAACTATTGCCTGTCCTGACTTCAAAGTCATATTTTTATCTCTAAACTCCATTTTCCCCCTCTAGAAATATCTTGTTCCAAATTTTGTAGCCTTTATCTCATGTTTTTATAGAAAATATTGGAAGATCAGCGACGTATTTTAATGAAATTATTTATACATTTTCATATGAATAAATAATAATATAAATTGACTATTGTGATTAAAAATGTAATAGCAATGTAATGAATTATTATTAATAAAATATGTAAAAGATGCTACTTTTATATAATTTAAGGATTTACTTCAATAATTGTGTTACAAATATAATAATTAATAATCAATAAACCCGCCTGTCACCCATCTTAATCTTTAATTATTAATCTTTAACGGTTCGCTGGTTGCCGTAGATGAGTTAGCAAAGAAACGTTATCGCAAAGCGTTGACAGAAAAGTTATAGCTTAAGTTGTTTAGTTTTTCTTGGCGTAGAGGGATCGATATGAAATGAAATGATGGTTAAAAATATGGTGTGAAATTAAATGTAATGGTGGAACTTTGTTTTCACAGCGGGTCCCGCGACACGTTTTATTTTTTTATAATATGCCCTGCCGCTTCCACGTGCCATAAAG
Organism: Hestina assimilis; assembly: GCA_023373885.1. NCBI lineage: Eukaryota > Metazoa > Arthropoda > Insecta > Lepidoptera > Nymphalidae > Hestina > Hestina assimilis. The sequence goes on along the minus strand of CM041762.1, from coordinate 4,929,813 downwards.
TCTTGTAAAATTCATTATTTCGTTACAATGTATAATAAAAAAAATAATACAAATGCAAGGACAAAGAAAAAATATGCAAGTCCATCGATTTATAAAGAATAGATACAGTCGAGCGAACTAATTATCTTCACTATTATTTCACAAAATTCGCAAATTCTATATCGCTGTCTAAGAACTGATGTACATAATAATCAACAAAACCGAATGAAGTCAGCCCGTGATTTAGTTCGTTATTGCTTTGTTGTTGAATTTACGAATGGGCACCAACGTGTCGGCGACATTTTGTCTGTTCAATGTGTCCATAGTATATCAATCAAAGGCATTGTCACATGTTTATGTTTTCTTAACTAACGATGACATTGTATAGCACTAAAGTAGTTGGACGGGTACGCAAAAATACACTGTCAAGGCCAGTAAGGCCAACAGCAATACACATTCCGAAAAAAATCAATCATTTTCACTTATTTTGTGACAGCCGGGTTAAATGATTCCAGTATTATGTAACAAGAAATATATTCTTAAGAATCGTCAAATTCGTTTAATATTTTACTTTATTATTAATTTACTTAGCGTTTTAAAAGTATTTTTTTGTAAATTGAAAAATAAAATATACTTGCTAAAATAATTGTTTTATTTTACATAGTTTGAATTTAATTTATCACCTACTCTATTGAGGTGGCCCATTTATTCCCAAACAGCTTAGTTGCACCACATATCAAATAATGTCGGTGTTGTAGAAATACTATAATAATGATATTTTGGGTTTTTCGGGGGATAAGTAATAAAATACTTTCTAAATAATAACATTTATTTTGTACATTTATAACAGTTTAATTTAATAGTTTAAACACAATAGGGAACAGCAGTTTATTGTCGTTTTACTCTTACCTTAATTGACGTTACAGTTTTCGAGCATTCGTCAAATAAATAATTTAAATTATATAATTATTGCCTTTTTTAAAATTAATTTAATTAACACATTTTTTCATAATTTTTCCACCATAACACCTATTTAATAAATGTCAACTAATAAAATAAATATAAAAAATATTTTATAAAAAGACTGCAAAATAAATGCATTTTAAATAATATTCAGATCTATAATTAAATCAATCACAATATAGGAATGTATTATTGCTAATCATATCTAAAACTCTAGTCTCAGTATTATTCTACAGTTTAGTCCGAGTCCGGATTAGTGAGACTTTAGTCCCAATTCTCAGTAGTTCGGTTGTAGTTGTTAACCGGAATGCTGAGACTTGTTCTGTGGTTCAATTAGTGATGAAATGAGATTTTATGCGGTGGGGCATCAGTGACTTTTTAATTTGATATTTTTAGGAATTCAATTAATATAATGTCATGAATAAGCGTTCTTTTGTAAGTAAGAAGCTGCTATGTTGTTTACATCGTTGAATGCAAATTATAATAGATACCTGCATTGTCTGATCGCCTGCGATCTTTTGGCATAAAAAAAATAATAATAAAAGTTCCTTGTTACATTGATAACAAATTATGTTTTGAACCTTTGTTTTTATAAACACCTAATAAATAATTAATAGAATAAATATAAAACTCAAGTCATCTCTAAACGTAACACCGAGCCTTTTTTAGTCTCAACAGATAAATTCAGAGTACGTACTATTGAGGCCAAAGGGAGCTTTAATATATATTTTGCCCACCACCGGTGACGCTGTTAAGGCCACTAGGGCCAACAGTAATAGACACATCGAAAAAAAAAAAAAAAAATTTCGGTACTGTAAAAGCTACCGAACTACTGAAGCTAGAGGTTTAAAAATGCATACATTAATAAATTAAAATACAGCTAAAATGCTTCTAAAAATGCAAAAGTATAGTTGACAGCGTCTAAAAATTTCCGTCTTTTGACAAATCTTTTTGGCAGTCATTTTCTAGAGCCAGTTTACAGCCCCTTATTGAAGTAGACTTCTTTGATCTTGGGGTAGTTTTTCTTGACCGATTCCTGAAATACAATATTTATATTAATCGAGTCACTGTATTAGCTGTTATAAAGACCTCAGGATATATATTTTAAATAAAAGCACAAATAAATGCTCTACGGATTATTCTAATAAGATATGCTATATGATTAAGGTCCAGACAAACACACAAACACCCATACTGGAACACATGCTTGTATGATCAGAACAAAAATTTGCCTCGTCCAGGAATCGAATCGACGACCATCAAACAACCGTTACAACAGACCGTTAAACATAAAATAAGTGGTCCACATCTAGTGGGTGCAATTTATCCCCACTCCCTGCCCCTACTTCGGTACGCCCATGTCAATACAGATATTTTAAAAATATATTTGATTGACAATTTAAATAAGATGAACAGTTTAACTGATTCGAAAAGGAGTCTAGAAGTTGGAATTTCTTACCCTCAGTTCAGGGTCAAGGCTGTCGACGGAGATGGAGGCGCGCTGGTCGAAGATGGCACAGCAGAGTGGCGTGGCGAACGTCACGCACAGACCCACCAGGAACAGCTGGAAGGGCACCACCATGGCGGGTCGGCGGCAGAACAATCCGCGCTGGGTCGCGATGTTTGTGATTATTGGGGTCACCGCTGGAACATTGATAAGGCCATTACTTACTTACTAACAGACTCCTAATATCATGTACGCGTAAATATTTGTTTAAACATGAAATATTTTCGATAAACACTAATTATTATAATATTATAATTAATATATTGTTACGAACTGGAAGGTTTATTGGATGGATAGTAGCTGTTAACGTAACAGCAATTTTATTAAAATTACAATTGTAGCAGTATTCATTTAAGAAATCCTAAACTTATTAGCTTTAATTTCTTTACTTCAGGCATTTAAACTTTGATCTGTATCGGATGGTATCTCAATCAAAATCGTCCTTAAGCCGCCATCGGATCCGTCGATATACGCGCGCTCCACAATAAAAAATTCTGGGAGTTTCTGTTTGAATATGGCTATATCCTTCTTCACGTAAATGGCGGTCCTTCGTATACCTCATTGGGAACATCGAGAAACATACTTTACGATCTACTTTCACACATTTCAGGAACATTCAATAGACACGATCGCCTCTATTTCACACTTAAAGGATAATCCTTCTTTCACACCTCGAGTATTCTAGATAGGGGTAATTAAGGTCTAGTTAGGTAAAGATCCTAAAAATAAATTTTTAGGAGATACTACCATAGGTTTATACATAGTCCTTGATCCTGAAACGAAACGGTATGAATACCTACTGTTACTTCACGTCGATATTCTATACGATGTTTGTAGTACTTTACCCAAGTCAAGCATTTTTTTTTTATGTTAGAAGTTGGCAACCAAGCATACGGCCCACTTGATGGTAAGTGGCTGCCGCAGCCTATGAGCACTTGCAGCACCATTAGTAGGTGCCACTCGCGCGTTGCCAACCTCGAGATATTAGTTCTTAAATCTCGTTCGCCCAGTAATTTCACTAGCGTACAATGCCCTTCAAACCGGAACACAGTAGTGCCTAAGCACTACTATTTGGCGGTAGAATATTGGACACTGCGGTGGTACCTACCTAGCCGGCCTCTTGCAACAAAAGACCTACCACCAGTGTGACTGATTGCACTGGTGGAATAATCTCTGTTGTGACAGAGGTTATCCCAACAGCGGCCGATGGGGTCGTCACATCCCGACGCCTAGTAAAGCATGCCCATTCATACCAAAAAAACAAATCCCAATGGTAAGTAAAGCATAAAAATATATTGAGTATTATAAAATACGAATAAGTTATTGAAGCATCTAAGTTGTCAAAGCCTCAATAGCTCAACTGTAGAAAGGCCGACTCCGCTCCTATAACGCGAGTTTTGCGGGTTCGATCCTGACCCCTTGGGCTATTCTCATACTCATTCCTAGTGCAAATACGAGATTTTTGGAGGGGCAATTAAAATACTTTCTAAATTACAACATATTTTATTTTGTACATTTATAACAGCATAATTTTATAGTTTAAACACAATAGCGAACAGCAGTTTATTGTCGTTTTACTCTTACATTAATTGACGTTACAGTTTCTGAGCACTCGTCAAATAAATAATTTAAATTAATTAATTCATTATTATTGCTAAAATTAATTTAGACTGAAACATTTTTTTAATATTATCACATTTTTCAACCATAACACTTATATAACAAATGTCAACAAATAAAATAAATATAAAAACTTTTCATATTATAAAAAGGATGCAAAATAAATTCATTACAAATAATATTCAGATCTATAACAAAAACAATAACAATATAGGAATGCTTTGTTGCTAATGACATTTAAAAATACTCTAGTCTTAGTACTCAGTACTTTTATCCGGTTCCGGAACAGTGAGTCTTTTATAGTCCCTGTACTCAGTACTGTCGGCGGTAAATGTAAGCCGCTGCGGTGCTGAGACTTATTCAGCAGTCTGATTAGTGATGAGACTTAACCGTATATTTAGCAATACTTACATATTTTTGGAATTTAATTATTTTTTAAAGTTGAATTCGTTGTTATTTAATATGATTAGTAAATTCATAAAGACCTCGTAACGGCAAATTTTGGTAGAGTAATTTAACATAAATACAGTCCCAGAAGGGCTTTTTTATCACTTGTTTATTGGGGCACGCTAATTCTCAAAAATCGTAAGTCCATAATTTATATACAATACAAAAAATGAAGGAAAAGGAGAGGAAAATTTTGAACTATTAAAAGAATTGTAACCAGATTTCATTTTTTTTTCAAATTCTTTATTTTGTTTTTATGGCAATTTTTGTTATTGTCGAAATTTTCATTAGGGCACTGCGTCTCCTCAGGTTTCCCCAAAAAAGGCCCTGCCACTCAGTGATAAGTAACCAATCAATAGTTAATTATAAAACTTAGATCTCGAAACGTGCGACTGGGGCTTTCTCAGTTTACACTGAATTACTGAGACCTAAAAGGCTCAATATTTCGAAGCAACCGAACTACTGATACTAGAGATTTAAAAATGCATTCATAAATAATTTAATAATTTATCACCTAAAGTTAATAATTATACAGCTAAAATACTTTAGTTGACAGCGTCTAAAAATTTCAGTCTTTTGACAAATTTTTTGGTAGATTTTTTGGTGCCATTTTACAGCCCCTTGTTAAAGTATACTTCTTTGACCTTGGGGTAATTTCTCTGAACCGATTCCTGAAATAGAATTGCAGTTATTTATCTTTTAGCTATTGTACATTCTCAGAAACGGATTCAAAGCGCGTGTTTATCTTTTGGAAGGTTCGTACCTTAAGTCCTGGGTCAAGGCTTTCCACGGAGATGGAGGCGCGCTGGTCGAAGATGGCGCAGCAGAGCGGCGTGGCGAACGTCACGCATAGACCCACCAGGAACAGTTGGAAGGGCACCACCATGGCGGGCTGGCTATTGAACAGCCCACGCTGGGTCGCGATGCTCGTGATTATTGGGGTTACCGCTGGGATATGGATAAGGATCATTTTAACCGACTCCAAATTAAAGGAATGTAGGTGTATGCGTGATATATTTTCTTTTGGTCATACACACTATTTTATATATTTGAGAGGATATATAAGGGGTAGGTTAGGTAGGTTCTTGGGATAGAAAGTATAGCAATTTTATTAAACCAAAGCAAAGCACCTTATTACCACTAGGGTACCTTATTACCAATAAAAAATACCTTATTACCATTATTACGAGCTGTAGGTTTCGTTGTATAAAATTTATAAGTTGTTATTGTAAAAGCAAATGTCATGAACCAAAGCGAAGCAAAATTGTAAGATTCACTTTAAAATCTTGTTTTTATTCGTTCACTTTTCTTTCGATGTGTATTGTTTTGTATCTTAATCGACACTGTCTTGTAGCCGCGACATAACCTTTATTTACACGCGATTAACAACACTAATAAAGTTCGGGAATGTTCTAATTTGTGGTCGAACATGCCTTTCTCCCTCTTCACCTATATCGCCGTCCCTTGTACGCATAATCGTTAACGACCCGGAACATACTCTAAAAAGACCAAATCTTTCTTTGACGCGTGTTGCTATCTTTGTCACACATTTCGGGACTCGTCTCTCTCTTTCACATTTATACGGCCTTATTCATAACTTCTCAAATGTTCCGGAAACAGAAGGATAGTAACTTGGCCCGAAACAGCCTAAAATACGAAACAGGTAGTGTCAGTGTCCCTAAACCCTCAAAGATAATGTTTCAGGTAGCAGAAAATGGTTTTAACATGAACTACTTAATGCGACACCGTTGTGGCGTTGTGGGTAGCGAGTCTGCCTTTGGTCTCGACGGTTGCGGGTTCGATTCCCGCTCGGGCAGATGTTTGTTAAAATTTCTGTCTCGGTCGGGCGTTTGTCCGTGTGGGTCTCCCCACCGTGCCTCGGAGAGCACGTTAAGCTATCGGTACCGGTTATTATCAATAACATCTGATAATAATCGTTAACTCTTGATAAGTAAATTGCTCTTATACAATGAGTTACTGGTTCGCCCTTAGGGTTGCTAGTAACCTGTCAAATCCGGATAAGAGTAATAAGCAGACCCTGGGTACATAAAATACCGGGAATAATGCTAGGATGAAGAAGATGAACTACTTAATGACTAAATTACTGCATTGTTTTTGATATTCTTCTGAAACCAGTCTGGTGTTAACGAATGTAAGCGTCCAATTCCCTACAATAATATGCCTTATTCTGCCGACGTCTTCCCCCACGTGAATTTTAATATAAACTTTGAATCGCCATTTTAGGGGTGGAGTTTTAGAAAATGTTAAAAAAAGAAAGTTGGATTTTTCTAGTTACATGAATGACTTTTGGGTTGAATTTCGAAAAATCCTTGAAAGAGGACTAGTCCTCGTTAACGTTTTATAAATACATATATAGGTCCAAGGGTTTTAGACTGAGCGTTTATATGTCAGCCAGAGCTTTTATATTTATAGATAAATGTGACAATGGACCTGCGGGTCCCCCCACCGTGTCTCAGAGAGCACGTTAGAGCAAAGCAAGCGTTAGCAAGTTGTCGGTCGTTGTTGTTATCACATAACATCTGATAATAATCGTTAACTCTTGACAATTGTAAATGTTCGCCCTTAGGGTTACGGAGGTCAGCTGGCAGTCGCTCTGTGTAAAAACTAGTAACCTGTTAAATATGGACACTGGACAAGAGTAATAAGCAGACCCTGGGTAAATTACTTGTATAGTATCGGGAATAATGCTAAGAAGAAGAAGAAACGTGACAATGCACCGTTTCTTGTAACTAACTTATAAAATATATATATATATATATTGAGTGTGTAGCGTTTATGAAACTTAAAACGTTTTTTTAGGCAATTGTATTATAAACAATTTTGTTGATGATAAATCGATGAACTCCGTTGAAAAAATAACTTGTCAATTGATTTTAAATGCATCTCGTTACTGTTCTATTTCTGTTAAGTATTTCCATGAGTTCTAATTAAAGAGTTTGTATTTATACATTAAGATACATTTACAATAAACAATAACAGATAGCTTAAACTTTTAACCAATGCTAATTTTCTTTTATCCGATCCAAGAGTAACTTTATATTACTATTTTTTTAAAGTTTGTTAACTAGTAAATTTGAAATATTCTGATTGGATTCAAAGTAAGGAAGAAATTACAGTTGAATATCAAAGAATATACCATCCTAAGAATTAAATATTGCCTTCATTTATTAATTAAATATTGCCTTCATTTATTATTTAAATATTCAATAATGATACTTCATAAAAAACTTTAATATCAACCAATGCGTTACCGCTACAAATCTTGTCCAAGAAACGTAAAAACGAAAACACTACCCTCTTTTTAGGGAGGTAGTCGCATAGCCATAGCTGGCATTATGGCCCTACAATATCATTTTCTTTATTTATTTTTTATATTTTCTTTAGATCTAGAGCGTAGATGTAGAAGGTTTTGAAAGCTCTCTCTCTCTCTCTCTCCTCTTTTTGTTGTTTTTTTAAATATATTTTAACTTTTCTGCCCTTGAAACAGTCAAAACATTGTAGACAGTTTCTTATTGTACTATCGAACGACGCTCGAGACAAAGGACCAAGTCCACAAATCTGCGACCTCGCGCCACGCTCGAGTATAAAAGATTCATCTATCCCCACCATCCACTATGTATGTCTGTTTAGTTGTGTAACCATTCAACGACAATGCGACAAACCAATTTATAGGCCAGGGTTTTCCACATATTTCAAGTATAAAATAACACACAAAGACTCACTCATTCCCGGTAACGCCATCAATATCCGAGAGAAGCAGACCAGCCCAATCCCGTATTTAGCGGCCCGCTTAGACTCCCCCACTCGCACGCCGTCCGCCGTGAACACTGGGGTACCGTTTAGAATCTCCCTGGGAATACAAGAATCAAAGGCTTGGAAAACATTGAGCTTTTTTTAATGTGAATTAGTGTACAAACAACAACATGATGGCCAGCGGTTATCTTAGCATATGAGCGCTTGCTACATCATTCATCTGAAGGCGTCATTCACGCGTTGCCATCTCGAGATATTGGTTCAAAAATCTCCCGGGCCCAGTAATTTCACTAACCTAACTAACACACTACTGCTTTCCGGTAGAATATTTAACACAGCGGTGGTACCTACTTAGCCAGGCGTCTTGCAATAAAAAAAGATAAAGGTGGCAAAAACGGCAGCTGCATTTCCAGGCCGAATCGCAATCCTGATACGATGTGTCGTTTTTATTATATAAAAAAATAAATTATATAAGAAATAAAATTGTACCCGCTTCTCATCATGGGGATATTAATGAAATTGGCGCCACAGACTGCAGCGAACGGCACCAAACGTGAGTAGATTGGGTTCATGCCCTGTAACAAAGAACGACTTTATTTTTAAATATAACATTAAATTGTCTGATTATTATTATTATCTATAGGATATAGACGCTCATAGCCGAGTGCACCCGCTGATCGGTAAACGATCGGTAGGTTAAGCAACTTTAGGCACGTTCAGTCACTAGATGGGTGATCGCATAGTGGTATTTCAACCGAGTGTCTCCGTGCTTCGGAGGGCACGTAAAAGTCGGTCCCGGTTGTTGACAGTTAGACAACAGTCGATAAGTCAAGTCAGAGGCCTACGGGCGACCTGAACAACTCTGACACTAGGTTGACCACCAACCAATCGATAAGAAGAAGATCTATACGATTTCTATATGATGAATTTGTAGCAGGCCCTATAGAACTTATATTGAATTTGAATCTTGATTCAAAGACCTGTCAAATAGAAAAGCATACCGCCTGCGCGTCTCCTTATAATATATGCTATGGTCCTGATAACTTTTTTTTTACTTGGGGAAATGCACTCGAGTTGTGGCACTCAGAACCAGGCTACCGAGGGCGCCTAGGCCCTGGCAAACGTCAAAGTAGAGAACTCTCTACGACCGACCGTCGTTAAAAATTGGTTTTTCCTCTGCCCCTGACTTCATTCCCGGTTAAAACACCGGTGTCGTAGGAGGCACTCACAGTCCATTCTGATAAACAGAAAAATACCGGAGCGACCCATACGACGGTCCAGATAACCTTTTTTTTTTTGTTGACGCAGAGAAATGCATTTACGCACACCACTACACCTAGCGTGTTCCGAAGAGCGCCCTAACGAGTGGTAGTGTGGGATTCGACCACCTGTTAAGCAGGTGGTAATACCCACTAAAACTCTGCGAATACCTCTGAGCCATATTTGGGACGCCACGGGGCCGCTCGCGCATTCAACCATGGCGTCCCGGCAAAAGTTTAATCAGATCGAAAATGGTCCAGATAACCTAGGATAAGGAGCAGTAAGGCAGAGATGCAATTGAAAAATAACTGGGGAACGTTTCGGCATCCAACTTCGAGCCCGCCACATTATGCTGACAACTGAAAGGCTATTACTACTATATTACTGAATATTATATAGTCTTCAAGTAAAATTTACTTTAAGACTATATAAAATACGGGGACTTCTCTTCTAACGAACACCTGTGGCGTTTAATGCGACACAACGTCGTGAACGTTCGTCGAAGTCGGTTAATATAATTTTTTATATAAAAAAATTAAATAATTATATGATGTATGTACATAAATGGGCGTGTAGTGTCGTAAGTCGTGACGCGAATATAGAAATAGCATATTATCTGATACGTCAGGATGTTTGTTTGTCATGTCATTACGAGTAGAGTGATAAGTAGATTTACATGACGCTCTATATAAATTTGCGTTTGCACTGTGTTAAGCTGTTTATTCTGTTTATTTGTTTGTAAAGTGCATTTTAGAAGGTCCAAAGGCTTGTATTTGCTATGTTAGAAAAAAATACATGTTTTTATTTTGTATTTTTATGTAGGTCATAGAAATAACGTTTTCCGATAATAATAATTATCATACGTTAATTATAATTCAGATAATCTTAATGATGCGATGTAATTAGCTTTATCATACATATTTAACCTTTATAATTTGATAAGATTATCCAATGCTTAATTTAAATATGCGCTTATGCTTGTAATTTGATTGAGCATTAATATGCTGTCGAATGTATAGAGTGAAGAAAACATTAATAAAGCCCTCCTTCCCAATGAAATGCTTGGCGGTGGCTCGGCCTCATAGCAGAGACACTGCACAAAATCAACTTGGAACCCCCGCAAATGCCGTCTCTCTCGGCAAGAAGTAATGAGATCTGGTGATGCTGGTGGGACCTGGCGATGACCATGGCTAGTAGAGCCGAAAACAATGCACACAAGAAAAAAATCAATAAAGAAATATCCCAGTAATAGTTAAAGGCATCTCCCTGATGATGATGACGATGTTCTCCTTGAACAACGGATAGGCCGATGGTCCTTAAGGTCGGACATGTTAGAAAGTTCTATGAAGACGAAACAATAATCCTAATGGTTTGTTATCGGAGACGTTTTGCATAGATGTCTTTAAAATGGTTGCCTTCAAGTAAAGTAAGTATAAATAATTTGTTTAAAAACAAAAACAAAATAAAATAATTAACAAAACAACAATTAGGACGTTGTCATTGCGGGTAATTAGCTCCAAAATTTTAATGACCTCATCACAGCATTTATAACTAAACTAAACTAAACTGAACTAAAAGCGTTTTATAGTTTAGTTTAGCCATGGATATCAGTGGAATATTTGACATGTTAAAACTATTTCAATTGATGAAAATGGAATTAAAAAACAAACAACAATAATTTAACAGAATATAAGAGATACTTTAATGAAATAGAAGATAAAATAAAAGCAATACTAGAGGAAGATTAACATTTAAAATGTGAAATAGACACAATAAACAAAATGGTTAAGTAATTAGAGGACATTAATAGGAAAACTTATATACTACATACTACTTAAGGAAACTGAGAAAAATTATGAAGAATTAATTCAACATAATATAAAAGATATCTTAGAACAACTGAGTGTTAAGGTAGAAAAACATGAAATAAATAAATATCACCTAGTGGGAAGAAAAATAAGATGGAGGAAAAACTAGTCCCATACTTGTTCATTTACATCATATTTCAAGAAAGTTGAAGAAAAAAAAAGAACTGACAAAAGAAACACACATTACCGAAGACTTTTCAAAAGTAACACTTGATTTTTATTATTTAATCTACATAATTATTTAATTATAGACAAATAGTTACGGAGTTATCAATGTCGAGGTATTTCCTAAGGTTGGCTGATAATAATTTTGTTCCTTATTTAAAATTTTTAATATTCTAAATTGTTCATTTTAATTTATACCTTATTTGTACAGTAAATACCTGATTTTTATTTTTTTTTTTTTATCAAAATTATTGTTAAATTAAACTTTAAGTAGCAAGGACAAAGGTATGAAGGTAAAGAAGATAAATAGCGAAATTCAATTCTGATGTAATTTATAATAAGTTATATTCGCGACTAGGTTTAGTCTTCAAAGAAGTGTATTTTTTATGTTACTAAGTTAGGATGCAAGCACATCCGTAGCCTATGAACGCTTACAACACCATTAGTAGGGGACAATGGCGCGTTGACAACCTCGAGATATTGGTTCTTATCTTCTTATCTTCTTAGCCAAGTAATTTCATTAGCCTACAGTATCCTTCAAACCGAAACACAGAAATGCTAATGACGTAGTGTCTTTTGCTTTGCGGTAAAATATTTGACACTGCGGTGTTACCTATATAGCCGGCCTCTTGCAACAAAAGACGTAGGTCTTTAGTATGTCTGATTGCACTGGTAGAATAAGCTCTGCTGTCACAGAGATTATCCTAGCAGCGGGCGATGGGGTCGTCATGTCCCGACGCAGAGAATAGTACGAGATTTAATAGGGACCATGGAAGGCTGGGCTCTAGCTGAGGGCAGTAATTTCAAGGGGCGTCAATGTGCTTAACTTATTATAATCGTATTATAATCGAGGCTTATGTAATCGCCAACTTGGTGAACTCGGAAGGGTTTATCGGACTCAATGGATATAATCGTACTTGGGTGAGAGGTAAACTCTAAGGAGTTTCATCTGATTAAGGCACCAAATTCAGCTTGGCAACTGACTGCTCTCGAGGCAGATGATCCTAAATGATAAATTGCTAGTGTGATTTTTGTATGAACATGACGTAATTATTTGAATTTCATATCAAAATAGCAATCTAATATTATCCATAAATGCTTGATAATAAATAAAAATTGCTGTAACGATAAATTTTCTGTGATGTTTTCAGAATTAACTAACGATATCAATCATGATTAATAAGCGATAATGATTAATTAATTTTTACAATCAAGAGTTAAAAAAAATGTTGGTATATATTTTATATACTGATTGGAAGTCGTACACAACACTAAAACCAGAGTAGAAGAAAAAGGGCAGAAAAGGGAGGAGGAAACAAATATAAGCATTCATGACGAAATCACATCCTTAATATTCTCTATATAATTTTTAAATCATAGTTTTTGGTAGTGGTTTGGTCAAAGAGCTATGAGCATCAGAAACCCAATCCTGCTAATGTGAAAAAGGGTTTGTCTTCGCGGGTGTCGCTTAGGACGTCATCGAGAATGAAATCTGCACTCCGAGTGCATTCTTAGTGGTGGACTCAATAGCTTAAGTCAGAGACTTATAGGGTGACCTTTATACTAAGTTGGCTACTGGTACCACGACAAGAAGAAAATGAATTATTCTATTAATTTTAATGACCAAATGTCTATACTTTGTCTATATTCAATTATAATTTTGATACAGTTATTTTAATCTTATTAAAAAGTTATTTTGTACCTGAAAAAAAACGACGAAAATGTCACATGGTTCAGTTAACTTTTTTTATTATTTTAGAGTTGGAAACACCAATGATAGAGTTCTGCTTTTTATGAACTGTGTACAAATCCACTGGAGATCGCAAATATAGCAAAACAGCGCAATTTATTACGTAAACGCTGCGACACACCTCTCGCTCTGACGTTTTATCTTTACAGAGCAAATATATACTTGATAATGATTATAATTTTATTATATTGGTAATGTCAGCTTATCTTATCTAAGCAGGTGTGATTGATGTTTCAAGAGCAGGAAGTGGGGAGGGATTGAGAAGAGGGGAGGGTGTATAATTAACTACCCACGGTTATGTGTACAGCGTCATTTGTAACGATATGACTTTCTTTTTTCCTTCATTAATGAGAGTTTGATAAGCGATTTACTTTTTATTATATTTATTATACTTTTTATTATACTTTTTATTATACTTATTATTCGTTTTTATTTTTTTAAATTGTACGAAAAGGTATTTCACTCTCGTTTTTTTTTTTCATTAATATATAAAAAATTAAGGCTTAAAAATTTCGTTTCTACTCTGTTTGTTTGCTCAAACGTGCGAGCAATCTAGATTCAAAAAGGTGGCGCCGCGGACAAAAGCTAGTACAAAAAATATTGTCTACCGATACAAAGAAGACTTTTCGTAATGATCAAGTTTAGTGAAGAAAACCTGCGCTCATGTTTGAAGACAAAAAAAAATCTAATTAAGAAAGTACAACAAAAGTCCGATGGTACGTATGTTATCATGTGTGCGCTTGTGCATGTGTACGTAAGGTTGTGTCTCTATGCGTGTGTGCGCTAGCGCGCCTTATGTGCGTGTGTGCGTTTTTTTGTGTATGTAGGTACGTTTTTATGTGTGTTTATTGTTGTGCATCTCTTACCTTAACTTTGCTGTTGAGGTAGAGAGCGGTCGATAGAGCGCCTCCGCAAGCCGCGCAGTATGACGCAACTAATTGTCTGTTCAAAACAAAGTAAATACATGCAACTTTCTCTTCATTAGTTAATGTTTTTTTAACATTTATTTTACAAAAATTCCTCCCTCTTTTATGAACTTCAAAAATATATTTAATAAATCCGCTTTACGTATGTTCCATATAGGATCAAAGGCCTGTCCATTCGACAGAGAAATTATAATACTCTTAAACACATTATTGAAGTGAAGTAACCGTATCTGTATTGTATAATTTCGTTCAATTATTTTATTTTTAAGTCCGGAGACCCAGTTTCTCCTATTGTATTACTTCCCCTTCCCCCTCTCTGAAGTCATTACCTTTACCTTTCTTCTTTTTATTTTAAGTGGGCTGGAACTTTGTAGAATAAAAAAAAATACTTTGACGACTCACGAGGTTGGCATCGGTGCGTCTCCCGATCTGTTGGTGTAGTTGACGAGCGCGTTAAAGGTCTGATTGACCCACTGCCAGAACGCCGTCTGTGCTGTTGTCTTGTAAAATGTTATCATACCTGAAAGAAATTGTTTATTGAAAAAAATATTGTGAAATTACATTTAACATGCCCAACCCTGCAAATACAAAAAATTCCTTTAAAATATATAAAAATATGAGCGAATATGTAGTCATTTAGGCGCTCTCGGCCTTTCAAAGGCTACGGGCACGTGCTCCATATACCTTTATGGACCACGTGCCGATCTGATCCATATCTTAATAAAAACAATAATCAAATATTCGTTTTAAAAGTGTTAAAATTATTTAGGATTTTATTCTGATGATGTATTGTTGTTGGCCTTACTAGCCTTAACAGCGTCACGTAGAAGTGTGTAAAGAAGGACAGCCCTAGAGGACCCTCAAATCTGATACCGTAATTAAGGTGCCACTTGCAAGTCTGGACCACCAATCATGACGTTATTGGGAATGGCTTTTTTATGTTAAAGGGGCAAACGGGCGGGAGGCTCAACTGAGGTTAAACGGTTACCACCCCCATGAACATCTGCAATACCAAAGGGCATGTCTTATATATAAATACACTGACTGACCTCGAAACGCGGCTGACGAGCAGTCACTTCAAGATTTTTTTTGTAGCTACCAGGTGGGCATTTAAGCCTTGCCACCAGCAAAGCTCATGGTCAAGAATGAGAATACTTATAGCAATACTCGTATATAACTCACAGCCTGTGATGATGGTGTTCATAGGCGCCTGAGCAGCCATGCGACCAAGCACGAACATCTTTTCACCAGTGTCGGGATGGTATGCGCTATCGTACAAGTATTTAGTAGCCCAGAGCTTATCTTCGTCGTACCCAGGTGGCATTCTCCGTGATCTCCTACATGGATGAGAAAAAGAGATGGTTATACGAGTAGCAATATGATAAATAGTAACAGCTGGGCAAAGACCTTATCTCTTGTTATGGAATCACCTCGTACCGCGAACTATGGGGTCAAGCATAAGTAGAAGGGGAAATGAAAGTAACAGAATTGCTCACTCTTCTTATTTTTAATCAATTACTAATTATTTTATTATATCACAAAAAGATTTTATTATTTTTATATTAATTGTAAAAGATCATAATTTTTTCTAAAACATGAAGTAAATTAGAGAAAAAATAGTTATAGTGTATAGTTGTTTTTTCAAAGTTATACCTAAACTCGGTGACAATCTTCTTCGCTTCGTCCAAGTCAGCGCTGCTGGCGAACGCGTTCAAAGGGTTGGTCAAGTATAGGAAATGTTTAGCGCGACCCATGTACGTGCTCTGGTCATAGCGCGGCTTGTCCAGATTAATGTGACTCATTATGAAGTTTCACTAGGCTAAAAAATTGAATTGAAACTTAATAACTGATAAACAAAGTATCAACAAATACAGATAAAAACAAACAGTAACTGTTATAAGTCTTGAACTGAGTAAGGCATTTGATTTTGTTGATCATGAAAAAATATTAAATAAATGCGGGAAATAATTATTGGATCAGAGAATTTATGCTAATATATACTTTAGCATATTTAGTTTAATTAAAAAGTTTAGATGAAAAACTTACAACAAGTGAATACGAATCCAATTTTATCAATGTGTAATATCAAGTGTACTTCAAGGCAGTATGCTCGGCCCTTTACTATTTTTAATTTATATAAATGACCTGCCTAGTGAAATTGCTTATACTTGTATACGCTAATAAACTAATAAAACATTTCTCCCTAATATAAATGGCATTGAATATCTTTCTATAATAAATTTGATATTTAAATTAAATACACTATAGCAGCGGTATGACTTCATTAACAAAAGTGATTTTTTATCATTTATTATAATGTGTATGAAACAGAAGGCCATGAAAACACAATAAATGTAATAACGGTAGCAGAGCCATGCTCTTCTCAGCACAAATGGGCCGGCTCGATCTGGGAAGTACTACCCTCTTTCACAAAATCGACATAAAGTAACAGTATTAGTAAGTAATGTTGCGTTTTGTGCGATGAGTGAGAGCGCCAGTTGCCCAATCTCCCACCGAGGGCTTTCCCTGTTCTACTTGTGATACTTCAAGTATAGAAAGCGTTCATACTTTGCGGCGATTGCTTAACATCAGATGAACCGTATGTTTGTTTTCCAACTGACATGAAATAAAAAAATTAAAAAAGACATTACCTTCTGCGGTACTTCGAATGCAGTCGCGTTTTTAATTATTATTTATTTATTTCCTGATGTATTTTATATTTTATCAATAAATATTTTGTTAAGTCCGTGAACACAAGGTCTACGTGATAAGCGTTGTGAACTTCAGTTCATAAATTTTGTGTCGATGTGCCCATTTAACCTTATCAATTTATCTTGTTTTTAAATATAATTAAGAGATTTAGTCTATACAGTAGGTAGGTACGATATTATATACTGTAAGTATTTAAATTTGAAGAATCATAATTACTCAAAAGCTTCACTCTAAAGATTTTTTAAATTCCTATACATGTTTTTATTTATTATGCCCGCGGCTCAGCTCGCGTTGATATAGTTTTTTGATGACCCACAGGAGCCCAACACCTTTTCATGATAAAACGTATCCCATGTACTCATCCAGGCAATAAGCTATGTGTGTAGCAAACTACATTCAAATCCGTGCAGGAGTTTTTGTATTAGTATTAGTATAGGAGTATAGATATAAAAGTTTTAAAACATTTTTTTATTAAAATAACCTTAGTGACGCAATCGACTGCTCAAAATACAGTTTGGGTACGATTATGAAGCTCTTTTTGCTGGAACATTGCCGATTCCTATCAAATACTGCATAATAAATAGCCTTATTTAATCGTTTTTAGGTCAAAAGACTTGCGCACTTAGCTAGGGTTGTTGTTAGCAGCTGGCAACCAGGACAACCGACAGGGGGGACCCTCAAAGGGGCACGAAACGTACAGACACGCATTTATTAATTCATTTGTGGTGTATCGGTAGTGAACTTGCGTTAAGCGCTACAGGTCACAGGTTCGATTCCCGATCGGGCCAGATAGGCATGTACTCCTGTCTGGGTGTGTTTGTCTTTGTCCTTATTATTATTATTATTTGTTTTTTTTTATGTTAGAAGTTGGCAAACAAGCATACGGCCCACCTGATGGTTAGTGGCTGCCGCAGCCTATGAGCGCTTGCAGCACCATTAGTAGGTGCCACTCACGCGTTGCCAACCTCGAGATATTAGTTCTTATATCTCGTTCGCCCAGTAATTTCACTAGCGTACAATGCCCTTCAAACCGGAACACAGTAGTGCCTAAACACTACTATTTGGCGGCAGAATATTGGACACTGCGGTGGTACCTACCTAGCCGGCCTCTTGCAACAAAAGACCTACCACCAGTGTGACTGATTGCACTGGTGGAATAATCTCTGTTGTGACAGAGATTATCCCAACAGCGGGCGATGGGGTCGTCACATCCCGACGCCTTAAAATTATTCACATAGTTCAAGATTATCGTATATTTGAATAAGAAATCATTACCACTAATGTGTATTATCAAAAATAGTTTATAAGTTATCTGAATTGAGATAATAAAACAAACAAACAAGTATATGTCACGGACTTGAATCTCAGACGATAACAATCACTACATAGTATAAAGCAAAGTCGCTTTCTCTGTCCCTATGTATGCTTAAATCTTTAAAACTACGCAACGGATTTTGATGCGGTTTTTAATAGATAGAGTGATTGAAGAGGAAGGTTTATATATATAATATTTTTTGAGGTTTATAATGTGATGTCGTAAATAATTACATTTAACGCGTGCGGGCCACGAGCAGTAATAAATAAATCAAAATACTGGATCGATTTTAATCATTTTTCATTGAATGACATAGGCTATATATTTTATACCCGTGCGAAGCCGGAGCGGGCCGCTAGTATTTTATAAATTAATTCATAAACATATAGATAGCTTAATAAAATTAAAATATTATACATACTATTAATTTATCATACTAATATTATAAATGTGAAAGTTTGTATGTTTAGATGTTTGTTACTCAATCACGGGAAAACGGTTAAACGTATTTGGATTACATTTGCCATAATAATAGCTTATTACAAGGATTAATAAATAGGATACTTTTTATCCGAACAAAATTTATTTTTAAGGTTCTTCTGGGATTTTGAATGTATATTTCTGAATAGTAAAATAACTTTCAGATAGTTATCCGGCATAACCTCTGCAACAGCACGAGTGAAGCCGCAGGCATTGTTAGTTATAAATAATTTGAAAAATTTACTAATAATATTTTATTTCTATGCCCTAATCTCCGGAACTATAAAACCGAATTCATTTTTGAGTATATATGTATATATAATATATGCATACTCAATGCCCCATTTAATTTAACGCAATTGTAAAGTAATGTAAATTTACGCCTTTTTGATTTTGACGTAAATCTTCTTTTATCATTGGATAGTCATTGGATTTGTAATTCGTTTTTACTAACTGCGCAGAACTGGTCAATACTCTTTTAATACAAACAAATATGAAAATTTATGCAATATACGTAAAAGTGGGAAAATTAATAATTTAATGTACGATTTTGTATTAATGTACTGTTTCTTTCGAGAACAATGTAACTCGTAATTAATATTATTGGAAATATAGTTGTCTTTTTCTATCTCGAACGCACTCCACCTCAGTCCTTCCCTGGGGCCAATTCTGCTGTTTCGATAAAATATGAATCTTAAATTATGAATTAGATTAAAACCTTCGAGTCATTACTTTAAGGCTAATTTTATATTAACGGAAAAAGAAATGGTATGATTTTGTTTATTTAAAGTTTAACCGAAATTCTATAATTCCAGCAATTTGCGTTTCCTCGTTAAAATAATTAATTGGACCTCTGTGTGTACCGATGCTAGGACACACAGGTGTATAGTACAGTATATGATTAAAAAAATTAGGTTTTGTGTAGTTTTTTTTTATAAACGCTGCACACTCAACGGCCCCCATCAGGATAGTGATATCCTGTGTCGGGGGTCTGGAAACACATACCAAGACAAGGACAAATACACCCAGACCGGAAAATATGCTTGCATGGTCAATACAAACATACTATGCTCCGAGCTGGAATCGAACCTGCGACCTGTGGCGTTTAAGGCAGGTTCGCTACCGCTGCGCCACATCGTCGTCAATTGTCAATTAGACCTCTGTGTGTACCGATGCTAGGACACACACGTGTATAGTACAGTACATGATTTAAAAAATTAAGTTTTGTGTAGTTGATTTATTTTTTATTAAACCGTTATTTAAAACTGATACTTAAATTATATTTAATATTTAATTATTTAATAAATGAATAATAATAAATCAATACCACCCTTTATTTTTTCTCCTAACTATATTTTTAAATGAATTTTTTGCTGACCTTACCACGACGCGCGACACGTATTACACTATGATTTCCACTTATCGAAATATTTCAGACCAGTTTTATGTATTAAAATATGTTTAAATAACTTGAGTATTGAGTTACAGTGGAATGAGGCTTACATGAAAATGATTAAGTTCCTCCACTTTAGCATAAATATTTAGACTTTAAATTTAATATTGATAAAATGATTTATTATAAAATTATAATTAATATCAATTTCAAAATTTACCTAGCAATAATAAATATTCATAACAACATTTATGCATCGAAATATATACTATTTATTTCACATTATTATAAAAAGGGCTATAAGCTATTGATCAATAAAATGAACAATCTTAAATTTTGTTCCGATTTGGAATAAATATTACAGAATCCTAAAATACTTAGACATTTTTTAAAAGATATCATAACTAATATTTCATTATTAACTAACTTGTGTCGACTTTTTAGTTATAAATATAATAAATCAATCAATAATTATCCAAATGGTTAACGAATAAAAAAAAATCACATAAAATTTTCACTTACCAGTGTTATGTAAAATATTGTTTAGACAAATGGTTATTTCAATAAAATAAATGTATCAACAGCAGTTAAATTGTTACACTCATTGTATTTGGATTTTATCTTCACTTTATAATTTTATCGCAATATTAAGTTCAAATGTTGCGCCGTCACAAGACCTCGAAAAATGACGTAAAAATCAATCGTCCGCTAATCGCTATACAGTATACAGATGCTTTTAGAGTTGCCAGTCCTTAAAGTAAACAGCAAACTATAATATTGGATTTAATTAAAAAAAGAACAAGAATATAATTATTTCTGATATGAATTGTCGAATATTCATATAACAGCTGCCTTTTAATTTTAATCAAATTTATACACACCTAAACGTAAAAGATAGTGGTACCATATGAAATAAATTTGACACCACGTTTCTTTTTAAGCATTGTCGTATCCCATTTTGAAACCGTATCGGATTGACAGAATTTTTATTTAATGTTCAATTTTAGAAAAAAAAGTATTTGTTTAAAATACCTATTAAAAGCAATTAATTGGAATAAATTTTATTTTTATAAGTAATTTCCTATGATATCTTTTCAACTTTTGACTTTTTTGACGTAACGTTGGTTTTATGTTAAACGGACTTGCAGACCGCGGTCTGCCAAATTTCAAATACGAATTTGACATGCTCTTTGAATTTGACTCTTGTCTTGACTCTTGTCAGCCAAGACGATCCAAAAATACTTTTGCTAAAAAAGTGATATTTTTAAAGGTCTTCTTTATTTTAGATAATGTCCCTTATAACCAGAAACGTTTTCCGTGCCCTGGTCCAGGTAAGGTGTAAATTCTTTGTCAAATACTGTATTACGTCTCGGAAAAGTAGATTATTTTTAAAGCTGTTTCGTAACTACGATGTACATAGAACATATTATTTTTTTCTGAAATCATTTCATTTAACCACATTTTTTTAATACATTTAAGAACAAAGCTGATTAATTTATGAAGTAAAAGCCATTTTTAACCTTTGTCTTGAAGTCAAATTACCTCAGTCCTCACGTGATAATTGACAGACATTCGATCCTCTAAGAAGTATATAGCTGACGTAAAATATGTTTTCAGGGAACTCAGCATGCTGGCAAGAGTTTGCACACAAGTGCGGTAAACGCTGATAAAAATGTATGTTTCGCGCCACTATCAATCAGCACCTTGGTGAGAATACTAACTGTTTTACTAATATGTTCATCTCCCAGTTAATGAAAGCAGGAAAATGGTAATTTAATTAAAATGCGCGAGAAAGAAATATTGGTGTTTGTACTTTAATTTCTAGCTGATGGAAAAATGAGTTTTGTACATTATTTAATTGCTACTATTGTTATTTCCTAAGTCTATTTTCTTTCAATATTTTATGTGAATATTTCATAAGATAGTTTTTCAATCTATCGCATCTAGTAATGTTTAAGTAAAATCGAAACATAATTAAATTTAACAAAACCTTAGTTTAGTTGAACAGAAAAAAATTTACTGCAATTGGAGTGAAATTTTCTTGAAATATGAAAAGTTATCAGCTTTTTCTTTTTAATTAAAAAATGGGTAAGCTCTTGACTTTCATCGAGCACGAAAGCATAGACGAGGTCTACATTGAAGCGAGCTTACTCATGAGAAGCCTATGTACTCGCACCTTGAAGAGGTTCAGGTTGTATGCGTTTGGACATACAGACGCCGGAAGAGCATTCTAAAAAATATAAATAAATAAATAAATATAAAATATAGTAACATTATTAATAAATATTGATAAAGCATCACAATATGTACCAAATTAAATATTTATGATATTCTGTTAATTTTTTGTTATTGGATAAATAAAAATTGAAAAATTTATAAAATAATATTTTAAAAGTTTATTTATTAGGTTTCCTACATGTTCGTCTCAAGAAACCGTAAGATTGTTTAATTATCGAATGCATGCATATGTGTTCTGGTGTTATTAAAGCCATTCTATTCACTAAAAAATTTTTGGATATGGGAAATGTATAAGACTATTATAATTAACAAATACTATATGCATTATGATATAAAAGAATAGAATAGTAATATTTAATCAGCATGGTGAAATGATGTCTGGTTAATATTGTATATATTTACATTATATCTATATAGAGATGGATCCAGTTTTAGGTTCTCTAGGCATAAAAAATCTCTAGTTCCTCGGGCTAGATAAAAACTTACATAATGTTCTCAGTATTGAATAGGTCTGCCATCTGTTTAGGTTTTCTGAAAAAGTTGTGATCAATAGGTACCTAAACTTCAGTAAACTATATATATATTTCTTAAAATAAATTTAATAATGTGTCATAAAACTGTCTAAAAAAATAATGGATGTGGTTGTTAAATTATTTAAATGTAATGACAGTTGGCAAAGAAGCATATGGTCCACCTAATGGTTGACCATAACGCTCGGCGCTCTCTCTCTTCACTTGAAATGCAACAGTAATGATAATATTACTTTATGCCAATTTTCTGTGAGAGGGTATTACCTATACCCACCCATCTGATGATAAGCGGTCACTGTATCCTATGGAGGATTGCAACACTTATAGTATATAAAGCATGTTGCCAATCAAAAGGTGACCAAAAAATTTCACAACTGTTAAAGTCATACCGAAAAATCGAAAATGTATTACAACAAAATTGATGGCATTCCTAATATTGAAAAAGATTTCCCCAGTTTCAACTGGATCTGTTAATTCAGCATGTACCCCGCACATTCATATCCAATGCAAGCCTTTGTGTTGTCCGGACATTGTAACAAGTAACTATATGTTGTGTGTTGTCCACATACTTATTACATACATATACTATTTTAATACTTAAATATATTTTATTATGTAATTTTAATGCAAAGTGGCAAAATGTAAGTTCAATAACTGAACATTCTCATGTGATATATTTACTTTATGCAGGTAGGTAATACTAATAATAATTATTACATTTAGCAAAATTTTGTATTTAAGTTAAATATAGCCCAGTTTTGTTTTAGAATATTATAATTTTAATTATCAAATTGGATTAACTTTACACTCTTATATAAATAAAAATAGTGATGTATTTTCAAAATTGTTTCTATAAGATAATACAAAATACATTAATGTTTTCAATTTTTTTATTAAATTTTTTAGTGACTACACATATGTTTTGTTGAGATCAATAAATTGTTGTAGTTTGCTAAATTAAATCATAGTTTTATAATACAGCAAACAAGCAAGGAGGGTCGTGTCAAATGCACCCTCATCCCCGGTGATGGTGTCGGTCCCGAGCTTGTTTATTCAGTACAGGAAGTTTTTAAGGTATATTATTAATTTTATTTCTTTCTTAATTTATGAAGTTTTAATATAAAAAGCAAACAATCAAAAATGAAATATTCTCTATAAACAGAAAAGAAGTTGGTTCTTAGTAATATATTGGCAATGATATATATAATATATGACACCGTTGTAGCGTTTGGGTAGCCTCTCTGCTTTTAGTCTCGACGGTTGAGATGTTTGTTAAATTTCTGTCTCGGTCTGGGCATTTGTCTGTGGGTCTCCCCACCGTGCCTTGGAGAGCACGTTAAGCTGTCAGTCCCGGCTGTTATCACAAAAACATCTGATAATAATCTTTAACTCTTGATAAGTAAATTGCTCTTATCCAATGTTACTGGTAGTTACTGGTTCGCCCTTAGGGTTGCGGAGGTCAGATGGCTTGCTCCGCGTAAAAAATTAATAACCTATCAAATCCACATAAGAGTAATAAGCAGACCCTGGGTACATAAAATACCGGGAATAATGCTAGGACGGAGAAGATTTATATAATATATTTATATTTTAATTTTTAAGTTACGTAACCATATTCAAATATCTAATTGTATCTAAACCTGAGAATAATTAATATTGTGTAGTTTCGATGGTCATCTATGATTGTCATCAGGAGTTGCACATCACCAAATCGACAATTACTTAAAATATATTATCGCAGTGGATTCACTCCTAGTCCCCTCGAATTTTCCAAAATCCCAGGTCCTGATCAAAGTACTATGGGACCAACTAGGATAGCCCTTTAAAGAAAAAAGAATTATCTAAATCAGTTAAACCATATTTGAGTGATAAACCTAAAAATAATTCACTTTTCTTTTTTAAATTAGGTTAAAAACACTGTACTTTATTAGGTCATCCACAAAATTTAATTTCATTTTTACTCAGCTGGTGTTAGTGCTTGTATCAGTCTATACTGTCTGATACTTTGTACTTATCAAAATCAAAAGTCTGATTGAATTTAATTCAATAATGAACAAAAAGTTATAAGTTATTAATTTTATTTATCGGCGTCGGGATGTGACGACCCCATCGCCTGTTGGGATAACCTCTGTCACAGCAGAGATTATTCCACCAGTGCAATCAGTCACACTGGTGGTAGGTCTTTTGTTGCAAGAGGCCGGCTAGGTAGGTACCACCGCAGTGTTCAATATTCTGCCGCCAAATAGTAGTGCTTAGGCATTACTGTTTTCCGGTTTGAAGGGCACTGTACGCTAGTGAAATAACTGGGCAGAGGAGATTTAAGAACTAATATCTCGAGGTTGGCAACGCGTGAGTGGCGCCTACTAATGGTGCTGCAAGCGCTCATAGGCTACGGCAACTACTTACCATCAGGTGGGCCGTATGTTTGTTTGCCAACTTGTAACATAAAAAAAAAAATTATTATTATTCAGGCGGCCGGCATCCCCGTGGACTTCGAAAGCTTCTTCTTCTCCGAGGTAAACCCGACGTTGAGCGCACCGCTGGAAGATGTCGTCGGATCCATTGCCAGGAATAAGATTTGTATAAAGGTGAGTTGTTTTTTATTGTTATTTTATATTTATGGACTTTATTTTTAAGGGTAAGCTGGCCGTCTGTCAGCGGGTGTATCTCATGAACCGTAATAGATAGAGTTGAAATTTTTACATATTGGGTAGTCCTGCTGCAGCTGGAATAATAAAAATGTATATTTTATTCTACATTAGTACAGAACCCTTTTTGTGCAAGTTTCACAACCATTTTTCCCTTTTTCAATGCTTTTTCAAGTCATTACTTTAGTACATATTTTGCCCTCTAACGAACCTTGCACGAGAATGAGAAGAGAAGAGAATTCCAAAAGAACTGACAACTCTCCCATAAAAACTCATCGTTACGCTATTTAGGCTTCCATAATATTATTAACAAGAAAACAATATCGATGACGACCTTACGACAATATTATTCAATTAACACATTAGAATCAAGGTTGTTTATTCTTTGTAGACTTTACAAATATTTAATTTTGTGTGTAACAATAGCATAAATTGTTATAAACTATATAAGTAACCTTCTTACTGACACGGCTTGTTTGCCAACTTTGCGGTATTAAAAAAGGCATGTATTTAACGTGACCATAAAGTAATCTGAATTTGGGACATAAAAGTAATTAAAGTGGGTACTAAAAAATAACTATCATCTTAATAAATATATTTTTAAATTATATTGTTCCACTCGCGTGGTGTACCGATTTTTATTTTTGCCAAAAATCTAATTCTTTTGTAGGAAAAAATAGCCTAAGTTACCAGCCAGTGAAAGTCCCAGCTATTTCAGAGATTAGCCGGAACAGACAGAGAGACAAATACAAGACAATACAAAGCTGATGCAAATTATACATAATTCTGTTAATGAATAATGAATCCATAAGTGAAAATTTATTCCTTCGTTGTATTAAGATTATTATAGCTTTTCCCACAATAGTGGTCCCCAAGGGTATAAGCCTCCTCCATTTTTTTCTACATTTCTTTATCGGTTGCAATATTTATCCAGTTTTTTCCTACGGTTTTTAGGATGTCATCACTTCTTTTTTCAGTTGGGTTCCGCCATTTTGTTACTTGGAGGGTCCATCTTTTATCCTTATATCTACTGCCCTACCTCCGCAACCCTAAGGGCGAACCAGTAAGACCGAGACAGAATTTTTTAACAATCTGCCTGAGCGGGAATGGATCCCGCTACCGTTGAGACTAAAGGCAGACTCGCTACCCACAACGCCACAACGATGTCACTAACCTTGTAAATAATAAGTTATTCGATTCCAGGGTATCTTAGCGACCCCGGACTTCTCCCACACGGGCGAGCTCCAGACCCTGAACATGAAGCTCCGCAACGCCCTCGACCTGTACGCGAACGTGGTGCACGTCAAGTCGCTGCCGAACGTGAAGAGCCGCCACCGGGACGTGGACTGCATCATCATCCGGGAGCAGACCGAGGGCGAGTACTCCGCGCTGGAGCACGAGTCCGTCCCTGGTATGACGTCCGTCCCTACTAATATAAATGCGATAGTAACTGTGTCTATCTGCCTTTTGCGTTTTCACAACTAAACCGATTTTGATGATAAAATATAGACCAGATATTGGGAAAGGATATGGGATACATTATTACGTTCGTTTGCCAGTTTTATGTATAATAAATTATTAAATGAAAGAAAAAAGGATTGCAATCGGCATTTAAAATTATAAAAAGAAAATAAATTGGAATAAAAAAAGCAACAAACGTTAAACATCGATTTCTCGAAAAACCAGCAATATTTCGAAAAAAGTTACTTTTATTTTTAGATTTATTTTTTCCATTTCTATCATAAACCATCATCAGATTTTGGATAATATATCTATAAGAATTGCAATATTTATGAGGATTTTTTCCCCTCGGGAAATTGCCATATTGAAATAAAATATGTCACTGTCACAACTGAGACGAATCCAATAGACTCATATGTTGAAATCCATCAAAGGGTCTAGGCTGTAGAGCGTCTCAAATAACTAAACTAACTAACTAAACGCTACACACTCAACGGCCCAACCATCCTAATGGGTAGGACAGTGATATCCTGTGTCGGAAACATTCACAGTGATAAGGACAAATACACCCAGACCGGAAAATGTGCTTGCATGGTCAATACAAACATATTATGCTCCGAGCGGGAATCAAACCCGCGACCTGTGGCGTTTAAGGCAGGTACGCTACCGCTGCGCCACAACGTCGTCAATAAAAATAATAATATCTTTATTTTACATAGTTTTTACTAAATTTTCATTCGTTTAAACTGGCAAATTTTATCAATGGACCTCACACTAGGTAACCTGTATGGTGGTACGCGTTAAGCTATCAAGTTTTTGAGTTGCAGGTAATAAAAATTAAAACTAGTAATAATAATTAGCCATACATACATACGCTCGAAAACATCACCTTCCTTCGGCAGTCGGGTAAAGTAACCCATGTGTGTCGCAGGCGTGGTGGAGTGCCTGAAGATCATAACGGCGGCCAAGTCGGAGCGCATCGCCAAGTTCGCGTTCGACTACGCGGTGAAGATGCGCCGGCGCAAGGTCACGGCCGTGCACAAGGCCAACATCATGAAGCTGGGCGACGGCCTGTTCCTGCGCAGCTGCGAGGAGGTTAGGCTACCCTGTTGTGTTCTCCTTCTTATCACCTGGTTGGTAGCCAGCCTGGTGCCAGAGTGGTTCAGGCCTCGGACTTGACCTTTCGACTATTGTCAGATTGATAGCAGCCGGGACTTTTTACGTGCCCTCCAAAGGACGGAGACCCTTAGTTGAAATACCACTACGCGATCACACATCTAGTGTATGATCGCGCCTCAAGTCGCGTAACTCACCGATCGTTTACCGATAAGTGACCGCGCCCGCACTATTATGTTAAACAGAACGAACGTCTGTAACAACCTTAACAAAAAATAATTCAATTTGAGTTCTATTCTGGAAACAATGAAGGTCAAGCTGTGAACAAGTTGCCTTTTTTATGAAATTATTGCAACCTTATATATATTTCCTCATTAAAAATAAATAATTAGTAGCAAAGAAAGAGGAACTAACAGAGAAACGGAGATAATTAAGAAAGCTTAAGGAATCTTGCAAAATAATCGAATGAACTCAACGTGTGACTAACTTCATAACGTTACGTTGTTTTTGAACAAGTAAATAAATAAATAAACGCAACACACTCAACGGCCCCCATTAGGATACTTATATCCTATGTCGGGGCTTAGAAACATACACATGGACAAGGACAGACACACCCGGAAAACTTGGTTGTATGGTCAATACAAACATCTCAATCGGAATCGAACCCGCGACCTGTGGCGCTTAAGGCAGGTTCGCTACCGTTGCGCCACAACGTCGTCATATTATGTTATATAATGTTAAACAGGACAAACATTTGTAACAACCCTAACAAAAAAAAGAATTCAGTGGGAGTTCACATTTAGAAGTGGAACTGTGTGTTCTGATTAATTTATAAGAAAATGAGAATGAGTTTTGATATAATTCGGTAAGAAAATGATTAGGGTTGTCAACATTTCTTTACCAAAGTATATTTTTGCATACCCAGACCCACAATGTAGTACAATAGTATATATCTTAGCACTGTTTGTTTGCACAAGTTGGTAAACAATCAGTGGGTTAAGTCACATTAGGTGCGGTCAGTGTGGGGATGGGTGGCCAATAAAATACTGAAGTAATGAGCGCCTGAAGCTCCTTTGCCAGGTAGATGGCCACACTAAGAAATCGGATGAAGTCAACGTGTTTCTTAATGTAGTTAAGCTAAATTCCCCCAATTCTATCCCCACCAGATGGCGAAGCTCTACCCTCGTATCCAGTTCGAGAAGATGATAGTGGACAACTGCACGATGCAGATGGTGTCGAACCCGAACCAGTTCGACGTGATGGTGACCCCCAACCTGTACGGCAACATCGTGGACAACCTCGCCAGCGGGCTGGTGGGCGGCGCCGGGGTGGTCGCCGGGGCCTCGTACAGCGCTGATTGTGCTGTGTTTGAACAGGTATGTGTCCATCGCCATTGGTCGCGGGTTCGATTCCCACTGGAAGCAGATTTTTTTATTGATTTCCAGCATCTGCATGCGTCTTTGTCTTCGATGACCTTAGAATTGTCTTTATTGATATAAATATTTAAATTTTTTAAAATATTTCAGTTCTAACCTAAGTTGGACCGATTTTTATGAAATTATTGCACAATATTGGGTAGGTCTGAGAATTGGTCTGCATCTATTTTTCATATCCCTAAATGTTAAGGGTGGTCCACTCCAATTCTTTTTTGGATTTTTTCTTATTCAGCAAAAATACACACCACCCTAATTTTTCACCGTTCCATCATCAACCCCTATTTTTTTATAGCAATATTAGTAATTCAATAATTTTCACCGGTGTCACTTCTGTTCACAATTAGACTCAGTTAGGGTTAGGTTAGGCGTATTTGTTTTATGTATTGTATGTATATAGGGCGGTACTATATTTCCGCCCCTGGTGGCCCCTTGTCGGTAAGCACTAGATTTTTTTATGTTAAAAGTTGGCAAACAAGCATACGGCCCACCTGATGGTAAGTGGCTGCCGCAGCCTATGAGCGCTTGCAGCACCATTAGTAGGCGCCACTCACGCGTTGCCAACCTCGAGATATTGGTTCTTAAATCTCGTCTGCCCAGTAATTTCACTAGCGTACAGTGCCCTTCAAACCGGAACACAGTAATGCCTAAGCACTACTATTTGGCGGCAGAATATTTGACACTGCGGTGGTACCTACCTAGCCGGCCTCTTGCAACAAAAGACCTACCACCAGTGTGACTGATTGCACTGGTGGAATAATCTCTGCTGTGACAGAGGTTATCCCAACAGCGGGCGATGGGGTCGTCACATCCCGACGCCGGTAACTGGGGAGATTGCACCCGTTCTGGCGCTAGAGTGCATTTTTTTTTTTTTTTTTTTTTTTTTTTTATGTTAGAAGTTGGCAAACAGGCATACGGCCCACCTGATGGTAAGTGGCTGCCGCAGCCTATGAGCGCTTGCAGCACCATTAGTAGGTGCTACTCACGCGTTGCCAACCTCGAGATATTAGTTTTTAAATCTCGTTCGCCCAGTAATTTCACTAGCGTACAATGCCCTTCATACCGGAACACAATAGTGCCTAAACACTACTATTTGGCGGCAGAATATTGGACACTGCGGTGGTACCTACCTAGCCGGCCTCTTGCAACAAAAGACCTACCACCAGTGTGACTGATTGCACTGGTGGAATAATCTCTGTTGTGACAGAGGTTATCCCAACAGCGGGCGATGGGGTCGTCACATCCCGACGCCTTGAAAAGAGGTTGAAAAAAGGTTTAGATTAGGCAGGACAACGTCTGCCAGGCCTGCTAGTTTTGTTTTAAATTTTTTTGTTATCTGTCTCAGACAAAAGTCGTGATGACTTTTACTTATTATATTGGTCAACTTCCTCCAGGGTGCTCGTCACGTGTTCTCCGGCGCTGTGGGCAAGAACATCGCCAACCCGACCGCCATGCTGCTCTGCTCCGCAAACCTGCTGGCTCACGTCAACCTACACTCTTACTCCAAGCAGATCAAGAACGCAATCAACAAGTCAGTCACACACACACTGTTCAAATCACACAAGAAAAACACAAAGTCACATTGACGCTCGCTACTATATACTTATTTCAATATGCAGGCATTCGTTTGGGTGTCTGGAATTCCCTATCCAATGACGCTATCAAGACCAGCAAGGCCAACAATACACATTCAGAAAAAAGGAGACACAAAAATACCCACACGATCATAATTTGCGTGCATATTTCATTTGCATGAATTTTCCCATACACATAGAGAAAATAGATATAACTTAAACGAATATTCCCATACACATGCGCACACATACACGTATATAACTTGTCTGCATTCATCCAGGCACATACACGCGCACGTCCATACACACATTGACCTACTTTTTTTTCCTAGAGTGAAACTAGATTGAAATTTATTCCAGGGTACTAACCGATGGCAAAGTGAGGACAAAAGACCTCGGAGGCCAATCAACCACCAAAGACTTCACCTACGCCGTCATCAGCTGCCTCCATTAAAATAAATCGTAGACAATTTACTCATAGAGTAATAAGCGTAATTTATTTATTTATGTTTATTTTTTTTGTCAGAAATGTGATCTGTAACCATTGAAAATAGTGACAGTATTGTTTAAGTATTTAATGTTACCAGTTTTAAATAAATTCGAAAAATATTTTATTAATTGTTTTATTGCTCGGTTACATAGTAATCGTGGCTGATATGTTTTAAAATCATTTAAATGTACGCCGTTAAAACGAAACAACTCTCTCCAGGACTGAAGTAATTCTTCTTTCTTTGGGACATTGTGACAGCTGTCTATTGGGATTGAAATTCTATTGTCTGTACTTGATGAGGACTACATTTTTTGCTCGATTCCTAATAGTTGTTTGTTTATCGGTATCAGTCTGTCATCTGTATAACTCTGTGAGCAGCTAACTTCTTCACTCTGTCTGATATCACATACTTAAGAGCATTCGGCGGAACCTAAAAATAATAATTTTTTTAAATCATTGACCTGCTATATTCTATAGACCGACTGTTTCCCACAGAAAAATGTCCAGCGATTCGCTGGTGCTCTTTCGTAAATTAATAAAACGCCAACTTTAATCGATTATTTTGCAAGGTTGCGGACTAACTTCGTTTTGTTGCGTCGATATTGAATTTATAAAGTAGCAACAGCGAATTTGACATTTTGTTTGTATGGAAGTCTATGGATTCCAGCATATGGTAGTGTGTTTCATCTGTGTGTGTATGTGTGCGTGTGTGTATCGAGCTTTACAAGCAAATGAGCACACGAGCAAACGAGTGCACAGCCAGGTACGGAACTCTCTCTTTCTCTGCCCCTGTCACTTTATCATATAGCCTATTGAAATATACAGATTTCATTTCGAATTACATTCGGATTTGAAGAAAAAAGTAAGGAACTTCGTTCATGACCGTGTTCCTCCGACCGCACAGTTTTTTGTATTTAATTTTATAAGTTTGGTTGATCATCTCATACCTTAAAAGTTACTTAAGTTTTTTTACATGTTATCAGATGACGACTGATGTTATCAGTCATGGAGGAAGTGAAAAAATAAAATTATAAATTAATCAAAATAAAAAGTAACTTTACCTTAACTGGGTCTCTATACCAGGCTTCTTTCGATAGTCTTCTGTACATTTTGAAATCGGGCAAGTGACAGATTTGGTTGATCCTCGGTAGCAACTGTTCCAAGGGTTTGATCTGCCCTTTCTGTTTAATACAAGTTTTATGTTTAAATAATTCTTTCGGTTTATATTTAATTGTGACAGAGAAAAGCCTTTATTTTTGTAATAAAAATATATGTGTTTTTATTTTTTTTTGCGCTGAATAATAAACTCAAATAGACAATACAAATTATAATAAAATTTTGAAAAGTAAATATAAGTTTAAATTAAGAACTTAAGGCCTTTATTTAATAATGCGTAATGATTTCGTACTATCATTCTTTACTTTCAATAATAAATACAAGTACAATTAGTATATTGCAATAGAATTTTCTTTGCCTATTATGTTTTTTCGAAACCCTTAAATGAAGTTATTTTTTTTCATTTATTTTACTACGTATACATATAATATTATATAGATTTCTTCTTTATCCTCTCAGCATTATTCCCGGTAGGTACTATATCAGTTTTTACCCAAGGTCTGCTTATTACTCTTGTCCGGATTTAACAGGTTAATGGTTTTTACACAGAGCGATTGCCATCTGACCTCCGTAAACCTAAGAGCGAACCAGTAACTCATTAGTATAAGAGCAATTTACCTATCAAGAGTCAGATCAGATGCTAACGAGGTCTCCTAAGCACGGAATTCTATTAACTATATATTTTATAGATTTCTACATCACTACATACCCTAGCTACAGGCTGCCTAAAGTCTTTCTTCGGGAACGAGATCTGACTAATATAATCCATGTGCTTTTTCCATTCACTCTCTGTCCATCCCCGTTTCTTCTTAACGTCTTTCGAATCTTGTTTCTTTAGATCGAGAACACAGTTCGCTAGTTTAGAGTAACATGTCGCGTTGGCTGCTTCAATCATGCGATCGATTCTTTCTATACGTTCAGCGCTGAAGCGATGCTTGTACATGCGTTTTATTAAAAGGAAACGCCTGGAAGATTATAAAGTTAGTTGTAATTATAAAGAGATTACCAAAAGAAGCAATAATTTTTATCACAAAGGTTGTATAGTAGTTTTAACGTGGCTTGGCGTTATGGCGCAGCGGTAACGAACCTTCAGTACTAAATGTCGCAAGTTCCATTCCTGCTAGATACAGATGTTTATATTTACCATACATGTTATGTATAAACGCTACGCTACACATTCGACGGCCCGCATTAGGATATTTAAATCCTATGTTGGGGCCCGGAAACATACACAAAGACAAGGACAAACACACCGAGATCGGAACACATGCCTGTATGGGCAATACAAACAACTGTCCCGAGCGCCACAACGTATGGACGACGTCGTGCATGTTTCCAGATCCCCGACACATGGTTATAACTATCTTAATGGGGGCCGTTGAGTGTCTAGCGTCTTTTAATTTGTTATATAATACACACATTAGCACTGTAGATAGACATATGAATCGTAAATTTTACCATTTTACAAAATATATACTAACCGTAAATACGGCCAAGCTGCATCATTAATTCTGTCAGTTATTTGGGCATTTAAAGCGGACTTCCTGATTCCTCTAGGATTTATTGCAGGCATACCCTCTCCGGTATCGATGATATATTTTCTAGGAACACTCAAGATGTTCAACCTTCTAGGTATTTTATAAGGAAATGTGGTCGTTGGTGGATCGTACTTCGGTTTACCCATCGTGCTAGCTACTCAGAGAGTTATACGGAGCGTGGGAGATGGTAGGGGCTTACATTGTTATATTTATTTTATTGTTTTAGTTACCATTGTATTTTAAGATTTTTCGCCGGGTTTGACAGATTGACTTTTACTTTTTTTAAAATAATTTTCTAGGTGGTTTAATTTTAATGCGGAGGTAAGTTATCCTTATATTTATTATGAAAAGAGAAAAATAAAATAGGTATCACTTTAGTTTAACAGAACTATGTTTTGTTAAAAATATTGAAAAAAAAAACTTAAAAAACTACAATCAAACATCATGAGCGAGACAAGACTCCCAATCGACGAATAAATTCCACACGAAATCGTTCACTGTCTTTATAAGAAGAAATCCTTAAATCGTGTTATATTACTGACTACAAGTTGTTGTAAGCGTCTTCAAGCTATGATTTAAGAGTAGTGAATACGCACTTGCTACGCCGATATTGGTCTAACGAGGCAGGGGTGAAGCTCTTTCCCCCTACATGAATAAAATACATTTCGAGCTATTTATCGAGGTAGGAGTAAAATTTGTATTCTTGTTAATTTGTAAGAGAATGAGATGAACACAATATGAAGGTAGTAAACAGAGAGAGAGAGGTAGAGATAGAGAGAGGGACAAACACGGCTATTGATCGATACCTTCTTGATTGCAATACGAAAGAACGAACGTAAAAAGTTTAGTAACTTCATGCGCCACCAGTCCATGTATTGGCGACAGAGTAGTTGTCAACTTGATAAAAAACTTTATAGTGAAAGAGAGAGAGAGAGAGTACACTTATAGTTGAGTTGTCTCTTTTTCGTTTTATCGTTACATTTTTTCGTTTTATGTCGCGACGATCTTTAAAAAAAAAATATTTTTAACCTATAGCGGAGAATTAGTGTAAATAAAAATTCATTTATTTTATTCAAAACATTATATTTCTTTTATAATAAACAAATACATAGAAATCCCATAACAAAATACTGATCTCAAAACAATAGTTTCATTTAAAATAAACAGTCTTTCCACATCTGTTTCACCTATAAAACCAGTCATGTGAAAATCCAACACTTACGGTCAGAGATCGCACAATAATATGGTATAAAAATATTTACGAAAATATGTGACAAAATAACTAAATCTATCAATGACTCACTATATAAAGACATGTTCTTTTATACTAACAATATATCCAACGATTCTGGTGCTCTTTCGTAAATTCACATAAGGGTACTGACACACATGCTCATTACTAGCACGAAAGCATGTTATTAAGCAATTGCTACTTAGTAGCATGTGTGTCTAAGCGTTGCTAGTAATGAGCACGCTTATTTCGAGCTTGCTTAAAAATCAACAGTCGTTTGATTTTCGAGCATGCCACTTGAGGTGCTGGTGGAAGGGAACATCCTTCGAGCGCGTCTGAATAGGTTTGCTTATGAGAAATGTAGTAATTAGTAGGTAGTATTGATTTTATCAATGTGTATACTGAAAACTACTATGTTTATTGGTAGATAATGTGAACAGATGCAGAGCATGATAGTTTTCAGCATGCTTAAATATGAGCATGTGTGAGTACCTAAACGTAACGAAACGAAGTTAGCGTCACAAGCTTGCAACGTAATCGAATTATACGTGATGTATTGGTGTCCACTACCGTTCTGGGCAAGGTCTGAAGGTAGTCAGTTGTTAACTGATATTTGATGAGAGCGGACGTGTGTCAACCACTATAACCAAGATATTACTTGTATTAATCGTCCAAGACGTCAAGACTGAGTGGCAAAGACGTCATAAATTTTTGTTTCGTTGAATTTACAAAGGACGAGCGAATCTTTGAACATTTTCCTATATGAAAGAACCGGTCCTTAGTTTATAGTAAGCCAATGAAATCTATTTGAAAACTATAACCATAGAAAATAATGTATTTGAATTAAACTTAACATTATCAGATAAAGAAGTTCTTACGATATAATTCTACTCCTATTCACCCAATACAAAATAAATTGCAAAATATAACTGAAAATGAATATAAAAACTTCAAAAAAGTTTATAGGTGAAATTTCAATAACCATAAAATAGTTCAAAAGAGCTATTATAATAAAATAAATAATATTTTTTTTTAATAACAAAAACACGAGATTTTTTTATGTCTATAACGGAATGTCATAATTTTTATTTTCAAATCCATCGACAATATTGAGCCAAAACATATGAAGGCCTCGCAACGATATGTTTAAGTAAGTTTTTGTATACACGAAATGCATTTTAAAAATACGTAATAAAAATTCCGTCAAAATCCTAATTTTTATAATAAACTACTAAAAACACATTGAAGTCAAGATTTGTTCCATTTTTAGGTTGTATATAAATTTATAAAAAAAAATATCAAGCACCATAGGCAATTGTTTTTGGGCAGATAACTCTGGCTGTCTAACAAATTAATTCTTTATACTTCATGACAAGGTGGCTGATATGAACTTGTATTGACGTACACTGTATAATGAAAAAATAAGTGTACGTATGCTGTAGTTAACTATATATTTTTGTAGTGTGTAGCATTAGTGCTAGGTGTATCTTTTTTTTTCGGAATGGTATATCATGCAGTATTCTTTTGACAGCCAGAGTATACACTTAATTATTCCTATGGAGCGTAGAGGTCAAGAAGTCAGCTTATGTACAATAATAAGTGTCTATAAAAATGTATTAAATCCAACAGCGCTTGTTTGTAGTATATAAAAAACACACTTAAACAGTAGAAGCAAGAAGGTTTTTTTAAATGTCTATTTGGCCTTACTGGCCTTCTTAGAAAGAGAGAAACATAGACACTGATATCAACAATATATAACTGCACCCGGTATGCTTGATGAAGTGTTGAAATTTCTTTAGGTCAAGAATCTTTGTTCGCAGTACATTTTTTCAAATTTTTAATATTATCGGATTCGTGGTTACGCATAAATTAAAATACAAACATTCATTCATATTTATAAAGATTATACACATATAATTTTTTTTAATAAATCTCTTATTAATTGAAATTGCAAAAGCACGCCATTGGTTATACATAATTGTGACGTCACACGAGACTTTTTCTTCTGCATCTCTATACTCCATAGTTATTTGTGACTTTTAAAATTAAATTACTTATGAGAGTGTCATAAAATAAACGACGAGATACAATTAATATTATTTACAGTCCGGTCAATTTAGACATCCCAGGGTACCCTGAGATTATCTATAAAAAATGTCTAAATACTTCTTTCCTATATTAGTTATCTTATCTGATCAATTATCAATCAATCAATCTGATCAATTTTTGCCAGAACTAATTTTATGATAAAACTTACCGTTGTGCTGAAAATCGCAAATAACCCGTTTTTCTGACCTTTACACACTGGATATTTTTTTTTCAGGTCGATCGATGAAGACTTTTTAAGTTTATTTTTTTTGTACCTTCACTCCTATTTTTTGGTCTAATTTGACCGGACTATTAAATTTAGTTTAAAAGTTATACGTGTAGGTTTTGTCGGCAGTAATTGTAAGCTCTATGGCAATGCAATAACTGGTATATTGTGATTTTACGAAGATGATGACCAATTCTCCTCCTACGAATAAATAAAATATATCTAAATATATATAAATCTGTGTAAAAATAGACTTCTTATGTATGGACATGCCTTTTCACATACGTCAAACTCGTCGGTGCTCCTTCAGAAATTCAGTATCGACCCAACGAAACGTAGTTGGTATAAGTCGCGGGACATAAGTTGAACTATGACCTTGAATGCGCTGTAAAACATATGTGGGTCTCAATCGAGGTGCGGGTCGCGGGGGCGCGTGTAAGCTGTAGTAACGCGGCGACGCTGGCCCCAACTCAGGCGCATTCTGACTGTTGAGGACACTGGCGTTTTTGAGTTTTTAGTTCTTTAAAATTTATATTTAATTAATTAATTTATTGTTATATTCAATAACACCTAACGAACGACCTTTTTCTATACAATTGACTAATTTGAACCTTTATTAGAAATTAATTAAAAAAAAAGTTAGTGTGACTAAATTAGTTTAATTGAACTTACGAAGGAGCACCAGCGAATCTTTGGAATTTTTTTTTGTATGGACGGGCCGGTCCATAGTTTATAGTAAGTCAATAAATAATTTTGGCAAGAATTTGCCCATGTTTTTATACAGAATATATCCCAATTATTTACATTATTATGTTAGTAGAGTGGGATAATCATTAACAAAGTAATCTATCTACAAACCCAAATACCTAATAAAATATTTTTAATTTTTGTTTTGTAATATAAATATTTATATTGATTACACCTGACATTAACACCTTTGGCTGTTAAAAAGTGAGGGACAGATTAAAAAACTTAAAATATTTATTTTGAAAACAATTAAAAAAACCTAGTTAGCCTTTTTAAATTCCTAGGTTAATTGTGTACGTGTTTCTATTCGTAGGAATATATTGTATATAAATATAAAATATTGTCGAAATTGGACAGATTAAATTCCTTTATCAATTTTTTTATTGAACAGATAAAAAAAGTTATGTTAGTTTAAAAACTATTTTTTTTCACTGGTAATTAACACATATTTAGTGTAAAATCCCTAAGTCTATATATTATAAAGTATGTTCCTAGACCTGTCTATTTGACATCAATGGTAGAGACGAGGCCGGGCTCAGCGGCCTCTGACACTGGCTTGACGCCGTCTTCCAAGACTTTTTTGGGCCCATTTCGGTTTCTGATGCTGTGGATTTAAATATTATTATTATATTTATTATCATAAAACAACAATTGTGTTATGAAGCTGTTATTAATTTAACATTTTGAAACCATAGACAAATTTTTGAAGTGAAACTTCTTAGAAGGCGATTCGATGTACGTAAATTAATAGTGAAATGTCAAGGATGCGTCACGTTTAGGCACATTTCGTTACATGAGAGAAAGATATAAAGATAACTAGGGTTGCCACCCGTATTTTATAATAGTATTATTGTATTTCGCCCAATTGTACTCTATACTTAGTTTAACAATAAAGTATGCGAAAATACTTTATTTTGCTTGATTTGAGTTTCCTGGGTTTTTCGAGCTTTCGGAAATTATTTACTACACAAAAAGAGGCAATAAGATTGGCGGTATTGGTATAAAGTAATATCACTTTTAATGTCTTTTTCTGTGATGAAATGGCGGGACGAAAGAAATAAATTTGATAAACCTTGCCAAAACCAATCAAAAAGATATTTTAGAAAAAAAATCAATGATACTTATATTTTAACACTATAACCAATGTATTTTAATTTCAAGAAAAAAAGGTGGCAACCCTAATTATAACGTAAAGATAAGAAGAAAGAGAGTTACAAAATGTAGGTCTATTTAAGAAGTTTCAATTCTATAACGTGTATGACATTTTGTCTCATATTTAAATTTCAAGTATGTACTCTAAAAGTTTCATTAACTTCACCAAAACATTGCAAAGCGAACCAATCGTGTTATGATCATGACAAATATATATTTTTTTATTCCACAGAAAACACACACACACAAACATTTTGTCTGTATGGAAGAACCTGTCTGTTGTATATAGTCAGTCTTTGCTTGAAACTTTTTAAATCTAAAACTGAAAATCATTTGTTTTTGTAAATTTAAGAATAATAATGTTTAAATTTAATAGCTGTAGCTTTTGTCTTTATAAAAAAAAATTTGAAAAATTTAACTATTTTAAAAAGCCACAACAGACTTACGAATGCGAACATACAGGTCTTATACTTGGAGAGTTCGGATATAGTATCTAAAATGCGTAATCAAATCATCAAAATTAATATAAAATCATAAATATCAGATTATAATAATTGGAGGAATATACCCAAGAAATTTATATTTTATTTTTGAAGTCCGTTAAATTTTGAAAGTAGAAAAAATATATTTGTCACGTTCATTCACCAGCATAGACAACCCCAAGCCACCACCACCGGTATGGTATTTGAATACGTACGCTTACATCCCCAGCTATGGCGCGTATGGGAATGACGACATTTTATGAAAAAACAAGAGAATATCCATTTAAAAACATTAACCCATTGAGTACTGAATTAGTGATTTTTAAATTATTAATATTAATACACTATAAATAGACTTCTGGCTATGGTGCATCCTTAACGAACCTGCCTAAAGCTTTAATTGTCGCTGGTTCGATTCTCGCACAAAGTATTGACCATATAGAAGATCATATCTATATCAATACTCAATCAATACTTTAAAATACAATACCAAGCCAAACCTATCAAGGTTTGGTTTGGTCAGTGTATAGCATTTGGTATTGAACATATATTGGTATTGAATACCGTTTATTTAAAAGTTTCAAGTTTTCACTTCTCTTGGCAGTTCAGTGGTTTCACCCGACTGAATATTTGACCATATCACAACATACAGATATACAAAGCAATATTCCTGTGTATATAAGAATCTTCTATGTATTCTCTGACTATATACTCTGTCATAAAATCAAAAAATCGAAAGTAAATGCTCAAATCAATATTAGCTGCTAATTTTTTTTTACAATTTTTACAATATATAAAATCATAAAATTGCTTCCCAAAACTACAAAAAATGACTAAATGATACCACTGAAAAAGCGTGTAAAACAATTGGAATTATATTGAAACCAGTATAATTTTTTATATAATTCATCATAAAAACCATATACAAACAATACAACACACAAACACACACATAATATATAAAGATATATACATACCAGGCCATAATTTTTTGTATGACGAAAATAGCCATCATAGGGAATGGTGTCATGATAGCTATGGCTACCGGCACCACTGGAAAGGAAATTATTATTGTTAGGGTAACTTTGTTATAATAAACCAAACATCAATCCATCAATAAATAAAACCACAACGTTTATTGACACAAAAAGGATAATTTTTTTAAAAGTCAAAAAACACACAAATAAAATTTATTTTGAACTATTTTAAGTAATTACTATTTTTAAAAAACGATTTAAATCGATGTACCGACATATATCACAAAAATTTATATATATAAAACAAACCAAATCAGCACGCGTTCATTGCTCAAACCAAATAGCGAATGCTCATTGGTCAAACCAAATAACGCTCTCTCATTGGTCAAATAAAAAGCGCGCACTGGTTGGTCAAGTCAATTATCGCGCGCTCATTGGTCAAATCAAAAACCGCGCGCTGATTGTTCCAACCAAATAGCGCACTACTGGTCAAATTAAATATCGCGCTTCCCTTTTCACGAATTCACTTCTAAAGATTACAGGAGCGAGAGGAGAGATGTTACACATACAAAAATGAATGAGATAAATACCCGTGGTGAGATCGGCCTCGGGCTGCGGCAGCGTGTAGCGCAGCAGGAAGATGGAGATGCCGGTGTTGACGATGCCCACCTCGATGGAGATGGCGAGCGAGTCCGGGTGGCCCTGCCGCAGCAGGCGGCCCGCCGCGTACCCGAACACGTAGCCCAGCCACGGGGTCACCATGCCCGCCACCACTATCTGAGAAGGACATTGTACATATATCTATTATATTTTTTTCTTACTAATATTATAAATAGCAGTAGCCGAGGCCACACTTTTTTTTGTCTGTTTTAGACGTCAACAAATATATACATAAAAATTAAATTGCTCAAAAATGCAATCATGTCAAAAAAATCTGAATTATAATTATAATTTTTAAAGAAAAGCTATTTTGATCTAATTTTGTTTATTGTCATTTTTA
This sequence comes from Hestina assimilis, assembly GCA_023373885.1. Taxonomy (NCBI): domain Eukaryota; kingdom Metazoa; phylum Arthropoda; class Insecta; order Lepidoptera; family Nymphalidae; genus Hestina; species Hestina assimilis. The sequence goes on along the minus strand of CM041762.1, from coordinate 4,887,604 downwards.
CTTTTAGATTTTTCTACCGTGAACTTACTTTCCTGTATTTTACTCAAAAAATTACAAAATTAAAAAAAAATATAGTGAAATATTTTGTCACATTGGGTTATTTTTTTAGGTTATCGATATAGTTTTTATTTCAGTATCATAAAATATAAACAATTTACCTTCCAAGTGAACAGCTCGAAGATATACAGGTTGGTGATGATGGCGAATATGATGATGAAGAGCAACAGTATAGTCGAGAATCCCTTGAGGATCCTGACCATGAAGCGTGCTATCGTCGGCGTCAGCTTCTGCATGGCGACGCCGATGATCAACGGAATGATGAGACCGACTACGAAGGTGGCTATCTTTCCATACGGCACCACGATGTCCGCGTCCGCGAAGACGATCTGACCGAGTGAGAATAGCCAAGCCGGCATGACAGCTGTAATAAACGATATATTAATACGTGATTTTTTTTTATATGTTACAAGTTGGCAAACAAGCATACGGCACACCTGATGATAAGTGGTTGCCGTAGCCTATGTGCGCTTGCAGCACCATTAATAGGCGCCACTCACACGTTGCCAACCTCGAATATTAGTTCTCAAATCTCCTCTGCCCAGTAATTTCACTAGCCTACATTGCCCTGCAAACCGGAACACAGTAATGCCTAAGCACTACTATTTGACGGCAGAATATTTGACACTGCGGTGGTACCTATCTAGGCGGCCTCTTGCAACAAAAGACCTACCACCAGTGTGAGCTGACTGCACTGGTAGGGTAATCTCTGCTGTGACAGAAGTTATCACAACAGCGGGCGATGGGATCGTCATATGCCGAAGCCGTGAAAACTTCGGGACCCTTTTTAGGGCGGTTAACAACGCTTTTTAGCGGTTTTTATTTCGATAGTACGGTTGTGTTGCCACCGATAGCACGTACACGAGCGTATTCCATACGCTTGAACCGGTGTCGGCGAGTGTCTGTGCTTATCCTTACTATTATTATAAATGCGAAAGTTGCTCTGTCTCTTTGTCTGTCTATCTTTCGCGCTTTCACGCCAAAAATACGGAAACGATTTAAATTAAATTTGTTATACATATAGTCTAGAGCCGGAAGGACATGGTCTTTCTTTTAATGCGAAAAAGGGGTGAAAGGTAGATGAAAAGTGGTATGGAAGTATCGACATTTTTGACCTAGAAGCTTGATTTTGAGATTGATAATTTGTAGAGCTATGTAGTTCCGGTCTGGGTCTTGTCTTCGTCATTGTATATGTGTCCAGACCCCCGATATAGAATATAACTCTCCTAAGAAGAGCCGTTGAGTGTGTACCTTTTATTTATTTATTTAGACTTACCAAAAGCAGCGAGCGTAGATATCGTAGTCATAGCCAAGGATAAGTCGAGATTTCCACCCAATATAAAGGTCCATATGTTGGACGCCCCGCCGCCGGGAGACACGCCCGACACGAACATGCCCAGCCGCATGGCGGGCATGTTCCGGAATATTAGAAAACCGATTCCGAAAGTCATCTGGAACAAAGATACTAGGTATTAAACTAGACTTCGCCATGGCGAACCAGTGACTCATTGGATGAGAGCAAATAACTTCAACATCACCACCTATTAGTTAACGATTATTATCAGATGTTATGATAACAACCATGACCGACAGCTTAACTTGCTTTCCGAGCAAGCAAGCGGGAAAGGAACCCGTTACCATAGAGGCTCAAAGCAGGCTCATTACCAGCACACTATAACAGTCTTCTGGACGAAGTTCTCCAATGAACTTTTTGTACGCAAGTGTGAGAGCGAGACGACATAATTTAACTCGCCCTTTCAGATTTCTTTAATGGCACCCAACATTTAGTTGTATAATAAGTATAATATAATAAATATAGTAAATACAGTATAATAAAGTAAAAAATGTTTTAACCGCCTATTTAAAACTTACCAAGGGCATGAATACGTATTGACCAAACAAGCCGATAGCGGGTCCTACAGGCTTCAACATGACCTCTTTGACAGTGGGCCAACTCATCGCACAACCGAAGTTTATGAAGATCAACGACACCTAAAAATTATATTCCATTAATGACAAAATATAACTGTAAATAAAATTATCGCGCGCAACACAATTAGTATGTGTCATTCACGCGTTGCCAACCGCGAGATATTGGTTCTTAAATGTTCTTTGCCCAGTAATTTCACTAGCCTACAGTGCCCTTCAAACCGGAACAAAGTAATGCCAGACACTACTGCTTTGCGGTAGAATATTTGACACTGCAGTGGTACCTACCTAGCTGGCCTCTTTCAACAAAAGACAAAATACAAAACAAATTGTCATGAGCCTCAAAAACGACGCAATTCCTAACTTTCAAACACCATTTTCATCCCTTTAAGCAACCAAAACAACTTTTCAAATTAAATTTTCAATGTCGAACGATTTTGGTTTGGCGTTGACGAGTGAGTCAGGCCTTTCCTTTTTATAGATATATATTAATGCTATATATAATTCTTCTGTACCGATTTTGATGTAATTTTTTATATGTGTTCCAATGGATGCGAGAGTGGTTTAGGGTCACAATTCGACCTTATAGGGGGCGCTGCTATCAAGTCGCAGTTACTTACTTATCTTATTTTCTATTTTGGGATTATAGCTAATTACCCGAAGTTACAGCATCCTATATATAGTTAGAGCTTAGTCATACTAATTTCCCATTGACAGATCATACAATAATACAAAGGACACTTACAAAAACGGCGACACTGACGGTGAATATCCTGTCTATAACTCGCAGTGGCCGCGTCACTATTATAGATAACGAACCATTTGTAGGTGTTACTGTCTCACCTCGCTTTGCTTGTAATACTAATTGGGTTCTACCTAAAAAAATAATATTATTAAAACTATTAGGTCGTAAATATTGGCGACACGTCATGGCAGAAGATTTTTATATGACAAATAGAAATAAAACTTAAAAGAAAAAACCTCATTGATGAATGAGAAAATCGCCGTCAATGAGTGCGCCGGAGGCCCAATCTCCCACCCCTCAGTTGCGTTTTCCCTTCTCATCCCGTCCCTCCTAAACTTTGGCCATCGCGCATGTGATACTTCAAGTAAGCATCGCAAGCGTTCACAGGTTGTGGTGCTTACTATGAGGCGGACCGTATGCTTGTTTGCCAACCGTCATGACATAATGACGTTGGACGTTGGCAACGGTAGTACTATACTTCGCCTATTTCCTTTGGGAAGGTAGTACTTCCCGGTCGAGCCGTCCCATTTGCGTGATATTATTTTTATTAAGTTTAACAACCTAAGTAATTGTTTCTTATGACTTTCGAAAGTGTTGTTTTACATATTTTTAGCGTAGTGAAGGTCATAACGATCAAAGATCAACAACCCGATATATTCAATGATAAAAAGATAACAGGTTTTTATAAGAATGTTATTTATAGTTTACACTCGTCAAGATTGAATTTTAATCGTTTCAATTATATGTTAAGAAAGTCTTACTGGTAGTGCGATGTAGTAGGAATCGTCACGTCACGAAATGCCGTATGCTGTGAGTGTGCGTGTGTATATCGAGCTTACAAGCTAATGAGCACACGTGCAAATAAGAGCGCGCCGGGTGCGCAACTCTCTCTCTCTCTCTCTCTTACCCAGAAATTGTCCTTCTATCCTTAATCTTCCTTCAAAACGATTGCTGCTTATTTCTTTATCAGTGAAGACGTTTGATGAATTCCATTCAGCCGTGGCTACGTGTTCATTAGGCACTGATATTATAAGTTCATCACCTAATTGAGAATTGTAACCTGGAAACAATTATAGTGTATTTTATACAACTTTATTTCGAGAAAAACAAAAAGATTTAGTAAATTTATTAGATAGTAACTCTATTTCCATACTGTCCTAAACTAATCAAGTGGGTTGTGGTCACGCACTGTGACTTGGTGGCGGAGAATCTTTAGGACTTTAGATACTAACGAATTAAAATGGATCGCAAATGTATGTTGGTAATTTGATAGTTATTATATAAATTAAGATGAAGAAACAAAGTTATTGGGAAAAACCATATATGTCTAAAATTTGTAGGCGCATCTTCTTCAAAATAATTATCCTAGAAAGTTCGTTTGATGTTCTACAACCGCAAATTTTTCCAAAATTTTATATCCCATAGATCAAAAGTTAGAGAGGGACACACACAATTTTTATGATTTTAGGACCTAATAGGTATCTCGACAACAATAAACTTAATCAAAAAAGTTAAAATCAAACCGTCTTGTTATGTTGAAAAACCTATCCAAGATACCTCACATGTTGAAATTTTTTAAATCATCAGTTATTATTTATTACATGTACGAATATTGCTTTAATATTTCACTACAAAGACGGTCGGACAAGACGACATTATAAAGGTTGCGTTTTTTTACATTGCTGCAGAAACCTAAAAACATGACTGACGTTTATTATTAATTGTTTTCGTTTTTTCTATTAAATTAATTATTAATACGCATAATATCAGTGCGGATGATACACTTTGAACGCTATTAAAATATTTTTTGTTTTTAATTCGTCATGTGGCCTCGGAAAATTGTATTATTGAATACGTTTCAAAATGGAATGAATGAACTAAACATTTTACCATGTTAGATTTGAACTTAAATGTAGCGTAACCATACATTTCGTTATTAACAAAACAGTCCTGCTTTTTTATGGTTTATAAGTGAATATGCACATTTAGTTAATAAGTTATATTTGTATGTTGCATTTTGAATACAGAATACAAATAGAAAATTAGACAATTTAAAATGACCACTTGACATAAATTTGCCACCCAAAAGCATCCTCAAAAAAGATCATAACATGAAATTTGAATTCGAGATGATTATTATCATAATAAATTATGTCCTGTTTTGATGATACTAAGATATAGCCATGGTTGTATGCAACTTATAATGAAAAGTAGGTTTGAAGGCCTCAATTTTAGGTCTATTGTTTATATTAAGTAATTTTAATTGGACTTCAACACGTATGCGATATTTATTATTTTTCATTGTGTTATTTTGATACTCGTATCAGTAGGATGTGCAAATTTGCATATTAACACATATACTGTCCAAACAGTATACTTGATAGCTAAGCGAATGCAATGACCCACATGTTGAACCATAGTTACTTGGACTGTTAAAGTGTTAAAAAATCATCAAAAATTGGCTTTATATTCTTTGTTCACCAACCGTCCTGTTTTTCAAAATGTGTATCTGTGTTGGTAATAAGGCTTTGATTAAAAGTAGTGAGTTCTGGGATTTAGCTATGATAAGCGGACAACATTCGCGGAGGCTTTTAGCTGGATTCGGGTGCCATAAGCGTTTTCGGATTCTATGAGATTTTACTGCATACATTTAGTAAAGTATCTCTTTAATTATAATTTCCTTCCCTTTTCCTTCTGCAGTGTCACACTGGTGGTATGTCTTTTGTTGTAAGAGGCCGGCTAGGTAGGTACCACCGCAGTGTCAAATATTCTGCCGCCAAATAGTAGTGCTTAGGCATTACTGTGTGTACGCTAGTGAAATTACTGGGCGGACGAGATTTAAGAACTAATATCTCGAGGTTGGCAACGCGTGAGTGGCACCTAGTAATGGTGCTGCAAGCGCTCATAGGCTACGGCAACCACTTACCATCAGGTTGGCCGTATGCTTGTTTGCCAACTTCTAACATAAAAAAATACAATTTATTTTCCTATTCATCTATTTAAGATGAATAGCTATAGTAAATTATGAGAATGAGGGTAGCGAGTCTGCCTTTAGTCTCGACGGTTGCGGGTTCGATTCCCGCTCGGGCAGATGTTTGTTAAAATTTCTGTCTCGGTCTGGGCGTTTGTCTGTGTGGGTCTCCCCACCGTGCCTCGGAGAGCACGTTAAGCTGTCGGTCCCGGTTATTATCAATAACATCTTATAATAACCGTTAACTCTTGATAAGTGAATTGCTCTTATCCAATGAGTTACTGGTTCGCCCTTAGGGTTGCGGGGTCAGATGGCAATCGCTCCGTGTAAAAACTAGTAACCTGTCAAATCCGGATAAGAGTAATAAGCAGACCCTGGGTACATAAAATACCAGGAATAATGCTAGGATGAAGAAGTAAATTATGAGAATACAAAAAAAATGTGTTAAATGTCCACCTTCCAGTAAAGTGTTACCGTTTCCAGTGTTTGCAATAGATGTTTTGAATACATATTTATGTATTACTACATGAAAACTAGAGAGGAACTGGGGTCTTGGCGTACACTATGGGTGATCATTGAAGGGGGATAAATAAATAATAAACGCTACACACTCAACGGCCCCCATTAGGATAGTGATATCCTGTGTCCGGGTCCGGAAACATTCACAGTGACAACGACAAATACACCCAGACCGGAAAATATGCTTGCATGGTCAATACAAACACATTATGCTCCGAGCGGGAATCGAACCCGCGACCTGTGGCGTTTAAGGCAGTTTCGCTACCGCTGCGCCACAACGTCGTCAAAAGAGCGGGGAGGGGGCTTAAATTTGTAGTTTATGTCTACGTTGTATACGTACGTTGCCTTATACGGTGCAATCCAAAAAAAATCCCGCATTGACTCGAAAGTAGGCCGCAATATAAGTATATTATGAAGGTTATTTCATTGAATAAAGTAAGATGTTATAGTGAATTAATTGACCCGGTTTTATTTTAACAAGGTAAATGGTTTAGAAAACTAAATAAAATTAATCTAAATTACATATGTTTCATTGAATGAATCCTTGATCAATGTTATCGAAAAAACTAATTTTAAAATGAACTTAAAAATTAATTTAGGTTTTTTTTTTTTAATGTTAGAAGTTGGCAAACAAGCATACGGCCCACCTGATGGTAAGTGGCTGCCGCAGCCTATGAGCGCTTGCAGCACCATTAGTAGGTGCCACTTGCGCGTTGCCAACCTCGAGATATTAGTTCTTAAATCTCGTTCGCCCAGTAATTTCACTAGCGTACAATGCCCTTCAAACCGGAACACAGTAGTGCCTAAGCACTACTATTTGGCGGCAGAATATTGGACACTGCGGTGGTACCTACCTAGCCGGCCTCTTGCAACAATAGACCTACCACCAGTGTGACTGATTGCACTGGCGGAATAATCTCTGCTGTGACAGAGGTTATCCCAACAGCGGGCGATGGGGTCGTCACATCCCGACGCCGATAAATAAAAATAAAAATAAGGTTCGATCCGGACCCCCTTGGGCTATTGTCGTACCCACTCCTAGCGCAAGCTTCGAGAGTTTATTCGGAGGGGCAATAGGAATATTAGTAATGCCTTGAAAAAGCATTGCTAATATTCAGGATTATAATGGATTTCATCATAATTGAACAAATAAGGATACATATCTTTATTTTAATTTTGTTTTGAAAGTTATTATTTTGAAAGATAAAAAATAAATAATAGTTTAAAAAACTAAAAAACCACAGCGTGAAACACACAAAAGCCGAGGTGCTTTTTTATCAAAAAGATAGCCCTTCTCACGATCTTTTACTATATATATTTTTTTTATTTAAACTATTCTTAATTTTTTTAACTATTTCTTTTTAGTTGGATTTTCAATAAAAGCTTGTTTTTTAGTTTTTTTAACTATTATTTATTTTGCATTTTTATAATATTTTTAAATTAAAAATTATTTTTGAAATTGTCATCAGTCCTTAACAAATACGCAAAAATTCGATTTAAACTTTGAACATGATCTTGATCTCCTTTCAAAAGAAAAATTCCGTTACATACATCTATAATTATGAAGCTAATGAAAGCGCGTTAATTATTAAATAGATTGAACACAATCAAATTTTTTTAAATTATCGGTTTCCAACATACCTGTGACATTTAGATCTACATAATAGTAATCTTGCATGTGGACCTCCACAGTTTCCGTCAGGAAGGTGGAGACGAGATTCGGCGCAGCTTCGCATAGCACCCACATTGGGCACAACGCTAGCATATACAGCACTATCAAGTGCAACGGCCATATTGGACACATTTTTCCCGCGTGCACTGAAAAAAAATGAAACTAAATTTAAAATATTTTAATGTTTTTTTTTTCATTTATAATAAAAAGAAGTAATCTCTAGTGATGTCATAAATGCGAAAGTACCCTCACAGAAAATCGGCGCAAAGTAACAGTATCAGTAGGTACTGTTGCGAAGGCCCATCTTCCACCCCTCTGTTCCCTTTTTTCTTCCCTTCTCATCTCTTCCCTCATGTTCCTTAGGTTGGCAATGCGCATGTGATACAACAAGTATAGCGCATGTTCATAGGTTGCGGTGACTGCTTACCATCAGCCGGGCCGTGTGCTTGTTTGTTTGTCGTAAAATAAAAAAATATAGCAGCCAAGGTGCCGCATTAAAAATCATCATTTAAGCGGGTGAAACAGGCAAGAAATATTTTTAATATCACTAAAAATTTAAAAATTAAATCGTATTGAACTCACTTTATAATATATATGTAAAAAAAAGGTAAAGTAACTTTTAATTATGATCACTATTAACAAAATATTAATTAAAATAAAACTATAAACACATTTTAATAAATATTAAAATATGTCTGACATGATTCAAAGTCAGACTTGAAGAGAGCGTATGAAAAAATTTTTTAATCATATGACCCTCAGTACTACTATCATAACTCTTATGTATATGGAATAAAGTTCAAAATTAATAATAAATATACCTCCGTTGTCTACTAAATCGTGGCCGATGTCACGTACAGATAACCAATGATAATAATGAATATTATCACAAATTAATTATTATAGGCTATTACAAAACAATGCAAGAGATTTTTTTTATCTCGCAAATCTATTTTTTTAATTCCCATTATCTTTGGCTTTTCTTGAAGTGGAAAACCTCGTATCGGAATATTCACGTGTTTTTGTTATCTTGAGAAATCTGTTTCTATCGATAATTGAGAATTGAGAGGTAAATGTTTTTTGATAAAACGTAGATTTATCAGTTAATGACACTAGTTCGCTTAGTAGTCGAAATTCGACCATTATTGAAAGTTTCAAAAATTTTTTTTATTAAAATGTTTCGTTCAACAACATCCCAAACATCACACCTATAACATTCTGTAGCAGTTAGGGTTGCCACCCGCAGTATAATATATAATTATTATAAATACTATATTTTGGATCTGCATGCTATATACTGATGAAGAAATATATAGTAACTACCTAAAAATACATAATTAAATACCAAATATATTTTCACTGCTAACCAAAATACACCAGTAATTAAACAAAACATCCTTCATTTTAATAACTAATTAGCGCACCTTTTGAGTGTTACGGAAGAGCGTGAAAGATTTTTGCTATTGCAATATATTTTTCATATATCACTTTGGAGAATAATATATGTTGGCGAAAAAATGTTGGCAACCCTACCAGAAGTAAAATATGTAATAATATAATATGTGCTATTTTCAGCATGAATGGGCCGATCGGGGAAGTAGGTACTACCCTCACTGCTAACAAGATGTGAAGTAACAGTTTCCGTTTATCCTTTTGCCACCTCTGACCGATATGGTTTAAAAGATTTTATTATTCACTAGCGGCCCGCTCCGGCTTCGCGCGGGTATAAAATATGTAGCCTATGTCATTTACTGAAAAAATGATTAAAATCGATCCAGTAGTTTCGATTTATTCATTACTGCCCGTGGCCCGCACGCGTTAAATGTAATTATTTACGACATCACATTAGAAACCTCAAAAATAAGAGTATTTCTCCACTATTTAATGGATGTTATTATACATATAAACCTTCCTCTTTAATCACTCTATCTATTAAAAACCACATCAAAATCCGTTGCGTAGTTTTAAAGATTAAAGCGAACATAGGGATATGGGGACAGAAAAAGCGACTTTGTTTTATACTATGTAGTGATTATCAACATTATAAATATAACACCAATTACTGGTGAGCAATAAATTATATTGTGTAATAATCTATTTATATAATATTATACTAGAAATAGCCTTTATTATTATTCCGTCTTCTAAATTTGAGAAGCAGGTTTTAATAACATGGTGTGGTCAGGTTACGAAGCAAAAAATCTATTATATAGCATATAGGGTTGACTACCACACTGTATAGTAAAATATCATGCTTTTTTTTTGTTTTTTGTTTAATGAACTTTTACTATTTTTATATTTGGCAAATACACTTTATTTCTTTTTGGTATAATTTTTGATGAATCTGAGAACAAAATATTTTTTATATCAAGCTTAAGAGAATGTGCGAAAAACTTATTATAATAAAAAAGCTGTAAAACCTTCAACTCTATAAATAAAAAAATATAATTTTTTACTAATTTTTCTATTTGAAGATACTTTATTCTACTCATTAATAGGAGGCAACCCTAGTTTCATTCATGTACAGCAACACACAGCATTATTGAATGTCATTGAATAAAATTATATAAAGAGCTGTTTTAATATAACAAAGTCGCACTTGGCTATTTATATCCCGGTCAAAATTATAATAACGATGAATTTTATATTCTTAAAAGCTTTTAAAATTGGTAATTCAGTCGTGTTCGACGATATGACTTGGAAATCGAAGTGGATTGAATAAAAAATTTGAACGAGTTTTTAGGATACTATTTAACATAACACAAAAATGTTTCTATTCTTAAAGGTTAAACGTTTTTTTTATGGTTCTTGTATCAGGATGGTAAAACACAGGCATCACATCTCATGATAATGCTCATGTGATGTTAAGTGATTACCGCTACCCATGAACAACCATGCACCACCAGAGGGCATGCAGGTGCGTTACCGCTTTAAAATGCAACTGTTTATACGCTGTCTGACCTCGAAATGGTAGCCAATCTGGAGGGCATTTAAACCCTCCACCAGCAAGTGACCACCAGTAGTATTGGCGGATATACATGTATGTCTTTCAGGACATGTAACCTACATCTCCTGTCCTGGATGTTCTCAGATTTGATGTCCTGATTTTCTTCACCGTTAAGCACGAGATAATGAAACGCAAATTAAGCCAAACGAAAATGGAGAGGAGCGACTTCACTTCATTTTGGATGGCAAGAAGAGACGTAGGGGATGGGAGTTTAAGTCTCTAGTGCTGTACTCTGTTATTGAACATAACATATTTAATAGAAAGAGTAACACCTATTGTGTTACTCTTTCGATGTCCTATTGATACCCTTTCCACACGATACAATTTTGCTAAAGATTTGCCCAATAAGTTTGGGAAATATTGAAGTTAAGGTCAGGTTTGGCTGGGATTGCTCGACTCTATTGTGAACAATCAAATCGGGGCTTGTGGACGCTAAATTGGCTGATCGACCAAGTGTCTTTGCAAATGGCAACTGATCTTAACATTTATATAACGGAATAATATCAATGTTAAGATTCAGCAGAGTAAACAAAAGAAAAAAACTATTGGTTCTTTGTACGTGTAGACTGTAATCATATTGTAGCTTAATAAATTAGTAATATAGGCAACTTAATTGTATCGTGTGCAAAGGGTGAAAATGTTGAACTAAAGGTAAAAGACAAAGGGCATTAATGGAAAACTATCTTTATTATTAGTAAAAGATTGCCAAAAGAGAGAAAAAGACGCAATCACAATCAGATTAAACTAATAAATCATTTTACTCCAGAGCTATACAAATATATTTTGATCTTATAGTACTATGATGCAAAGGTTCAAAATCAATTTCATTTCAACTTTCAATTATCTTTATTTGCACAGCTATCATGATATTAACAGCCTCGCACCTTCTATGTTTTATATAAAATCGATGATGCGTCTGATGATGTTGCAATGGTGTAACTCGAAAAGCAAAGTCACAATAATTAATTAATTAATTAACAATAATTAATTATCATGTAACACACTTGATTTAGTGTTCCAAATAAACAACACCTGAATCCTATAGATACCGGTGTCTTTGAGTTTTGTTAGAATGTCTGCAAGCTTAGTAATCTTAAAAAAAAATTGCGCCCAATAATTGCAGAAATTATGGATCCAATTTGTAAATCTGCTCACCAATTAAGGGGTTGTTTTTAGCGATTGTCTCATAAATCCAGAAAGTACTGTTCTTTTTTTTTACACTGTCGTTCGGCATAACGAATCTTAATACTGACATGAATAAACTATAATAAAAGAATGGAAAATAATCCTTAAATCCACGCTGACGAAATCCCAAGCAAATGCTTGTAGGTTATACAACCATTTTTTTTAAATTCGGGAAATGCAGTTACGCACGCGAGCACCGGGACGGGTGCAATGGCGCAGGAGGTGTGAGGACTCGGAGCCGGGCTCCCTTACCCACTAAAACCTCAAGGTCCCATCTAGCGCCATAGTGGGACGCCGCGGATAACGTGACGAACCCAAGTCTATAATTATATTCAGTTTAAGGCCGATGGCCGTAGATGATAGCTGCACAGAAGGCCAAAAATGTACAAGACTTAATTAATTGGGAAAATTAAAAACGCTAAAGTCGTCGTGTATGTTGTAACTACAAACATACATAGATAAGATAGTTAAATGTTATTTATCTTAATGTAACATACAAAGGTGAATAATAAGTACGTTCGTATGACATAATGGTCATTAAAATAATGTTAATTCATAAAACAATTAACTTTGATAAGCTACTTTGGAAGATATTTTAAGTCAAAACAGACCGTGGCTATTTCAAACACGATCCATTAATTCGGATGGCAATCTTAAGTCTCAGTAAGACAAATCTATCGGCTTCTCGCTTGATCGTTCATAAAATTTCCTCGAGTTATTATAGATGCCATTTTGATGACTAGTAGAGAAATTTATAAAGTAAATCTGTTCTGGAATAATAAACCCAGCCTGGAAAGAAAAATGTACCTACTTAAATGTTAAGTATAATGCCTTTAATGCGGAAACATACAACCTGAACCTCTCCAAGGTGTACTCATAAAGAGCCTCGACACAGGCTCTTTATGAGTAAAGTCGGTCCACCTTAGACCCATTTTTAAATTAAAAAAATATATATTTGAAAGACTTTTTACTCTAATGCTAATTAAAAAACTGAGTAATTTTTTACTGACCAGACAATATATTTCTTCATCAGGAAGTTTTCGGTAACAGTGTTTGTTTACAAGATTTGTTTTAGTGTAAATTTTGCTATCAACAGTGATGGTTTATCTGTAGAAGAGATAACCTCTTTGAATTAGGTCATCTATCTGAAAGTTTAAAATCGAGTTTTCTGATAGACATTATGTACGAAAGCGGGTCTACATCGTAATATTATCTAATGTATGGGTTATTTAAATCATATCTTGAAAAGTTTTCGACTGCAAAGTGGTTGGAAAATCCACTAATACTTTTAGCCCACTTAATAGTAAAAGTATGGCGGCGCAAGCGGTTGTTAGCTTCATACGTTTATATTATTGCAAAATATATTTCATGCACTATGTAGGCTTAATATTGAGCAATATTTTTCATCGTCGAAAATGAAAACTTTTTTTTAACTTAATATTTTCCAAAATGGTATTGTGCCACAACATTGAAGGTGTATGGGAGGCCTTACAATTATTCCGAAAATATTATGACATAGATATCATACAGTAATTTCTAGCTAATTTTATTATAATTGGTTTAGCGTTTAGATGGTTTCTTTTTCATGTATGCCACAAAGCGGCTTTATGCGAAAACAAAAATTAATATAATTCTCAAGATAGTAGTACTTTCTCCATGGTTGCGCAAAATTATTCGCCATTTCAATCATAGGAATAAGAGACAAAAAGGAATCTTTCTAATAATATAAATGTCAAAGTTTGTGAGGATAGGTAAAGGTTGAACTCAAAAACTACCTAGCCACTTTGGACCAAATTTGGAACACAGATATTCTATTACCTGGACAGTTATTCCAAAAAAATGTTAAGTTTCTGTGGGATTATAAAAAGCTATCCGCATGACATGTCCAATCGAAATTTGGTATTGTTCTTATGGAATCAAAAAACAACTTAACAAACAACAATAGAAAGTAGTCCGCTATAATAAAATTTAAATTCTGCGGAGCTGCAAGCACTGTTAGCTCATTCGTACTTTTACCAAATCAGTTGAACCGTGAAAAATTATATTGAAAGTGAAATATTATAATTGCAATTAGTATATATGATATATTATAGGAATGAAAGGCGACACCGATTTTTTTTAATGTTATAAGTTGGCAAACAAGCATACGGATCACCTGATGGTAAGTGGTTGCCGTAGCCTATGAGCGCTTGCAGCACCATTAGTAGGCGCCACTCACGCGTTGCCAACCTCGAGATATTAGTTTCTAAATCTCCTCTGCCCAGTAATTTCACTAGCCTACAGTGCCATTCTAACCGGAACACAGTATAAATAAATAAAATAAATAAATAAACGCTACACACTCAACGGCCCCCAGTAGGATAATTATATCCTGTGTCGGGGGTCCGGAAACTTTCACAATGACAAGGACAAAAACAACCAGACCGGAAAACATGCCTGTACGATTAATACAAATATCTGCTCCGAGCGGGAATCGAACCCGCAATCGTCGAGGCTTAAGGCAGACTCGCTACCCACAATGCCACAACGGTGTCAACAGTAATGCCAAAGCACTAATATTTGGCGGCAGAATATTTGACACTGCGGTGGTACCTACCTAGCCGGCCTCTTACAACAAAAGACCTAACACCAGTGTGACTGATTGCACTGGTGGAATAATCTCTGCTGTGACAGAGATTATCCCAACAGCGGGCGATGGGGTCGTCACGTCCCGACGCCGGTAAATTATTACGTTAATAGGGACAGCTGAAAAATACTTAATACAAAAAACGTGATTTAGATAGCTACATCACGTTTTAAATATTAAAAATGTACTGATAGTGAAAATATGATTATTTTAATACGTGCAGTATTGACTATTATTATTATTTTTTTTTTTTTAAAAGAATACTAGCAATGCTTTTTAATGGCATTACTAATATTCCTATTGCCCCTCCAAATAAGCTCGAAGCTTGCGCTAGGAGTGGTTACGACAATAGCCCAAGGGGGTCAGGATCGAACGTGCGACTCTCGCGTTAACGGAGCGAAGTCGGCCCTTCTACCGTTAAGCTATTGAGGCTTCAATTGTTACAAAAATCGATTTATTAGTTTATCTTTCGGTCGATATTTGTGAAAATTTTTTGCAATATCTCGGAATTTGTGAACCGAAAGTCAATAATAAGATTATAGATTTTAGATTTGGATTTGTTAGTTATTACGACTTTGTGGCGCAGCAGGAGCGAACCTGCCTTAAACGCCACTGGTCGCGGGTTTGATTCCCGCTCGGAGCATAATATGTTTGTATTCACCATGCAAGCATATTTTCCGGTCTGGGTGTATTTGTCCTTGTCTTTATATGTGTTTCCGGACCCCCGACACAGGATATGACTATCCTAATGGGGGCCGTCGAGTGTGCAGTGTTTGTTATGTTTATTATTTTTAACTGACTTCAAAATTGGAGGAGGTTTCTCAATTCGGCCGTATATATTTTTTTACGTGTGTACTTCGCGGATAGCTTCGTTTATGAGCTAATTTTGATGATTCCTTTTTGTTGGAAAGGAATCATCCCTAGGCTGGTGCCACGATAAGGATAGCTGATAATGGCATCCCAGAGAATGCCATTAATTAGGGGAACCTTTGAAAATCGTAATGGCGACTAGTGCGTTTGTTAAATTCATAACATATAAAGTATAAAATAAAAAATATATAGAAAAAAAACCACTTCAAAACTAAAAAAATAAAATAATATTTTCTTCAGAAGTTGTGGTTCTGTGTGCCTATACTCAATTAACTAAGCACAGACATGTTATACACTGTTTTCCTGCTAAAAGATTGTATGGAAAACCAATGGAATTTCAATATCGCATTCAATGTGCCCCATTAAAATTATTATTCACAGGTAAACCTGCGGGAAGAAGATAGTGTCATTATAAGTGTTATCAGCTTTGAGATAAAATGGGTATATCTCTATTATTCTTTTTGGTCGTATCGATAATTTTAAAATGAAAGAATTGATAAAATAATAAATATCAGTTGGCTAGGAATTAATCAAGATAGCTTAATGAGTATCGATATTGTTTGTTATCGTAGCGGGAACAATGGCTTCTTGTGTACTTGCTGTATATTGCCTGTCATTCTTGGTCATGCTATTTGATTATTAGCAATGAATATAGTTTACATCCGTAGTATGTACAAATTGCGAACCAGTCAATATAATCATCATCATCATCATCATCATCATCACCAGAAATAAATAAATAAACGCTACACACCTAACGGCTCCCATTAGGATATTTATATCCTGTGTCGGGGATTCGGAAACAAGAATGACAAGGACAAACACACCCAGACCTGAAAACATGCCTGTATGGCCCATATAAACATCTACTCCGAGTGGGAATCACGCCCGCGACCTGTCGCAGTTAAGGTTCGCTACTCACTGCGCACCAACGTCAACAATATCATCCACAACATCATCATCATCATTATCTAATAAAATATCTTAAGTCTGAAAAAATTGTAAATTTAAATCTAGTAAAAATTATTTTATAGCGTTAAGAGTCGGTGATGTATATAAAAGAAGTACATATTTTCTTTCTTTCTAAATCATCGCGGCCGCGGACATACGCTTTCTTACCTAAGTTGGCACTTCAAATTTTCTTAAGAACTTTTGCATGCGATGAGCACCAGAGGCCCAATTTCCCACTCCTCTATTCCCTACCTGTTTTCCCTTCTAATCCCTTCCCTACTGTTCCTTGGAATGATAACCCGATTGTGATACATCAAGTATCGCAAGCGTTCATAGGTTGTGGTGACTGCTTACCATCAGGCGGACCGTATGCTTGTTTGCCAACCGGTATGAAATAAAAAGACGATAGATTTAGATTTTTGTTATAGCATTGGCAAAATCCCCTATAATTCTTACATGTCCGTCTGTCACAAGCACTATGTATTTGACCTTTTGATTCTATATATCAAGACAGGAAAATAAAGTATACTGTAAATACATTTATATCTGTGTTATCAATTTTATTCTTTAATTAATACAATATTCAATAACAATGGTATTTTTTGAATTATAATTAATTAAAAAATTATATTAACGCCTTTGACGAATATCAATGAATGAAGGATAATGTAATAGAATAATTGTATATTCATTCATAGGTTAGCAAAGAACCCTTCTTCCTAGCATTTTTCCCGGTATTTTACGTACCCAGGATCTGCTTATTACTCTTATCCGGATTTGACGAGTTACTAGTTTTTTACATAGAGCGATCGCTATCTGAACTCTGCAACCCTAAAGGCGAACCAGTTACTCATTGAGGTACGTGGGCTTATCAAGCGTTACTGTCTATGTAGAAGATTGTTAGAAAGTTCTCTACGGAAAACGCTTTTGAAAGCAAAACTGTTCTAGGCCTTTCTACATTTATCTTACAAAAAAATAAGAGTAATTCCCATCTTTGCAATAATTAAAGAAAGATATCATCATAAGAATTTATTGGATACAAATACCATAAAATCATTCTCTTACAACTTAAAAATAATGATATACACTGATTGACGCATAATATACGTATGGCCACTACTTTGTATGCAGAAGTCTCTGTTATCGCATCAAATCGGTAAACAAATGACTAGTTATCTCTAGAGTAAACTAATGAAATACGTTTTAAATACATTTGCATACATTTTGCTCAATTTCGGTAGTATAAGTGCTGAAACATTGTACTGTAGTTAAACTGGTAAAATATTGAGCAGTTAGGGTACAACACGAGGATGGTTAGCGTGATACTGTCTGTCGTGTGCATAAGTCTGAAATGTAAGTCCCTATTTAGCCGTGCTAGATAGTCATGCGCGGAGAACAGAATTCGGGGTGGAAGTCTCCGAATGCATTTTTACGGGACCGATAGAGACAACAGTCATTCTTTAAATAATTTCCAGAAGAACTCCTGTCATAGAAAGTACGTAGTCAAGTAATTGCGTAATGGAAGGTACATTTGACAGGGTATTTGTGACATTGTGAGCAACAAAGTGAGCATTCACCTCACAACAAGAATTAATTCTGAAAATATCTGTATTTCTTTTCTCATGTATCTGATATTTCTCAAATCACTACAATATACTTATATTTTATCCGGTAGGTGAGTTTCATACATATAATATACCGTATATATTTTCTTACGTACTATGTAATTTTGTTAATATGCCATTCAACATATCAACATAGTATTATTAAATTTTTAGTAGTAGTAGGAGCCAAGCTTATCCCAGCACAAATGGACCAGCTCAACACGCTTAGATGAAGAGGACATCGGATTATTAATAATCACTTAAAAATTTTGCTAATATACTTAAAACTATTAATTAAATATTTAAATAATTTTTTATTTTTTTTTATGTTACAAGTTGGCTAACAAGCATACAGCCCACCTGATGGTAAGTGGTTGCCGTAGCCTATGAGCGCTTGCAGCACCATTAGTAGGCGCCACTCACGCGTTGCCAACCTCGAGATATTAGTTCTTAAATCTCCTCTACCCAGTAATTTCACTAGCGTACAGTGCCCTTCAAACCGGAACACAGTAATGCCTAAGCACTACTATTTGGCGGCAGAATATTGGACACTGCGGTGGTACCTACCTAGCCGGCCTCTTGCAACAAAAGACCTACCACCAGTGTGACTGATTGCACTGGTGGAATAATCTCTGCTGTGACAGAGGTTATCCCAACAGCGGGCGATGGGGTCGTCACATCCCGACGCCGATAAATATGTTATGTTCGATCAGTAAATAAGTTTAAAGTAGTGAGTTAAATGAATATATACGTATAAGATGTCGTGCCATTTATACATGAGGTACAGAGTTAGCAGATGACCAAGATTTATTAGGAAAATCGTATCGCAACTGGTATAGAGTAAGTACATTTTTCAAATAGCTTCGAAAAGAACGAGGTTCGAAATACGGATGATTATATGTACGTGCAAAAATTTGTTATTTATAGACGGATTTATGTCATTTAAATTTCATCAAATTCAATTTGTTTATTTTTTAATAAAAATAACTGAAAAATGTATGTCGAACGATTGAACAAAATCGCGTATTTTATATTTTGTCTTCTCGTGACATTTTTTTTAAATTCTTTGGTTCAAATACTAAGTTTTCGAATAGTCATTAAAGTAATATAAAAGCGAGGCTAGAAACCTATCCTTTAATTTATCAAGTTTGACCTACATCTGGAAAACACTTAGTTTTCAGAAAATATTATATCAAGGATTAAGTAATTATTTGTAACAAGTTACGTTAGTTTACCTAAAGTGCATACTTTGAGTAAATACTATGAGATTACATTACCAATAGGTACTTGTTTGCCTTGTACGAATATGTAACAACTTAATACTTGTAAAGGCTCTCGATCGTTATTTTTGCCTCTCTCCTAATTAGGTAGCGAACCTGCTTTAAGCGCCACAGGTTGAAGGTTCGATTCCCGCTCGAAGCGGATTTTTGTATTGACCATACGTGTGTTCCGGTCTGGGTCTATTTGTCCTTGTCATTGTGTATGTTTCCGGATCACCGACACAAAATATTACTATCCTAATGGGGGCCGTTGAGTATGTAGCGTTTATGTATTAATTTGTGTATAAGACATACGTCTAAATAGACTTTTAGCTACTTTTTGCGAATATGCCGGTTAATACTTTTTAGTTCAAACACCGACTCCAAAACCAATTCTGACACTAGCTTACACTTATGAATTAGCATAGAATTCGGAGTGAAAAGCCCTAAATGCATTTTTAGACCGATAGAGACCATAGAGTCATTCTTTAAATATTTTCTGGATCCCAGCCCGTAAGCCCCACTTTCCACCACAACCACAGACGAAGACCTGTCGTAGAAAGCACATAACGAAGTAATTGCGTAATGGAAGGTATTTGTGACATTGAGAGCAACATAGGGAGCATTCACCTCACCATTCATTCACAATGATGAAATGATGCCACCGTGAATGGCAATCAATTTTCGATGAGCCTGTGCACAATTTTTCAAAAAAAAAAAACGAGGCAAAAATTACCTTCTGGAACCACAATTTTTAAATTACAGTAATTTTTAGCTAACCATAAGAATGAGGTTGACTTTTTATGAAAAATGTTCGTTGGAATGTAACCTTTTAGACGCGCCATAGTGTAGATTCATTACATATGCAATACTAGAAACCTGTAACGATATAGTTATTTATTAGTGTTAAGTATATAAAAAACACAAACACTCACACGTAAGTCCAGTATCAATTATTGATTGGAGACAGTACAATTTATGAAGAACAATGAACATTCTCCTTATACATAACGTTCGTTCGCGCGCAACCGTACCGAAAAGTACGCAGGAGAGTTCGCCCGTAGTGATGTCCCACGCAGCTAGGACATACTGTATCGGTTTATCATTAGGCAACTCTGAAATTACTTTTTTCAACCTGATATAATAAAATGTTACTAAATACTGCTAAATATTTTATTCAGAAGACATTTAATCTTCGTCCTAGCATTATTCCGGGTATTTAATTTACCCAGGGTCTGCTTATTACTCTTATCCGGATTTGACAAGTTACTAGTTTTTACACGGAGCGATCTGACCTCCACCACCCTAAGGGCGAACCAGTAACACATTGGATAAGAGCAATTAACTTCTCAAGAGTTAACGATTATTATCAGATGTTAAGTGATAACAACCGCGACCGACCGCCCAGAACAAAATTTAACAAACATCTGCTTGAGCGGGAATCATACCCGCAACCATCGAGACTAAAGGCAGACTAGCAATAATGAATAAAGTAAATAATGTAATTTGAGGTTCATTTATATCAGCACTAGAGCCAAAACAATCATTTTTAGTATTTCGACGACGTTGTGGCGCAGCGGTAGCGAACATGCCTTAAACGCCACATGTCGCGGGTTCGATATATGGAGCATATGTTTGATCATGCAAGCATGTCTGGGTTTGTTTGTCTTTATATCCTTGTCTTTATATATGTTGTCGACACAGGATATCACTATCCTAATGGGGGCCGTTGAGTGTGCAGCGTTTATTTATTTATTTATTCATATTTGTCTGTCGGCATGTTTCTAGGGTTTCACGTAACGTTGGATGTGGTTTTCATAATTACATTGTCAAAATCTGGCACAAGTTTCATCTTGATGCGCCTCGAAGTGGAGTTATCTATAAATACAGTGTTTTAACTGGGTCAGTACCTATGGTGAAATACTCGAAGTACTAATTCTAAACAGACTAATTCGCGGGCGCACATATTTTGTGTCAATGCTTCAATTCGGATATTTAAGCATATTCGGATATATAAGGCATAATATTACTAATATCTTAGTAATATTCAGATAGCGCGATTATTTCTTTTTTTCAGACTGCCGAAGGATGCTAATGTTTTTCGAGCGTCTGTATATATGTGTATTTCTTTGTGACTTCTACAGGCTAAGCCTTTGGACGGATTTCAACATACGAGGTATCATTAGATTCTCAGTTGTGAGAGTGACATAGGATATATACATATTACTTTAATGTTAGTACAGGTACTGCAGACGTGGACATTAAAATAATACTTATATTATATTAATTATTCCGGTAGTGTAGCTGGAACATCGCTGCCAAACAAATGATCCGTTTAACCCAGGAAGTACTACCCTATCACAATAAAAGTAGCAGTATAAGTACTGTTGCGTTTCGTGCGATAGTGAGATCGCCAGAAGCCCAATCTACTACCCCTAGGTTCCCTTCTCGTCCCTTCTCATCCTACTCCTTGGGTTGGCATGGGGCATGTGGTACTCCAGGTCTCACAAACGTTCATAGGTTGCGTTGACTGCTTACCACCAGACGGACATACTTGTTTGCCAACCGAAATGACATGAAAAAAATTATTAAAACCGGTTCAAATTATCAAAGAGTACAAGGATTATTTTCACATTTAAAATATCAATTTCATTGAAAACAATTCATACATTATCGGGGGTGTCCGTGGACTGAAATAGACAGTTTCAACTTGACCTCTAACCTTACGTTATTGCAGATAGCTTATACCACTTAATTGTTTCCCTTTGATAAGAAATTTTATTATTTACTCGCTAGATTGATGAGTGATAAGAAATTTTATTTACCATAAAAGAAATTACGCCAGACGGGGGTTTACACAGAGTCATAGATCCCTTAATTTCAATTCGCTGGATTCCCGCTCGAAGCAAGATATTTAAATAAATAAACGCTACACACTCAAAAGACTCTCACAAGGAAAGTGATATCCTATGTCGGGGTCAGGAAACACACACAAGGACATACATAAGTCCGGAACACATGCCTGTATCTGCCCCGAGCAGGAATCGAAGCCGCGAACTTTAGCGCTTACGGTCGGTTTCATGCCGCTGGGCAACAACGGTCGTCGAAATTACTAAGGATAACATATAATTAAAATTGTAATTATTAAATTAATAATTAATCGGTTCAGCCGTTTAGGAGTGAAAGCATCACAAACAAAGAAACAAACTCACTTTTGCATTTGGAAGTTAGGTTTTTTTTTTCGGAGTGTCTATTACTGTTGGCCCTAGTGGCCTTAACAGCGTCACCGGTGGGGGAGCCGGGTCTGGAGACCTCAGCCGGTAAAAGATGGACAGCCCACGCGGGGCTCAAGTTGAATCCGTCCCTTCTGCGAGGTCGAACCTAGGCTTGGGACGTCATCGGGAGCGGAAGTTAGGATTAACCTGTCTTAGCACGAAATATTAGCACAATATATTCGACGACGTCGACGTCTTAGCACAATATATAAGATAATATGGCGCAACCTTAATATCCGTTAAAACATGTAAAACAGAAAAGGTTTAATATTTTCATGTATCTTAACTTTATTTGAGACTTAAATTATAATATGTACCTCTAGGTATTTTTCCTAAAAATGGATTGCTGTTGGCATTACAGTTATCTTGTTTACCTTACTCTCAAATAAAAAAAAAGTAAAAAAAAAACGACCAGTATTAAGCAAGCGTTATTATTTCTTACAATTAATATTAATAATGCTTGCTTACTACTTTTTATTATGGATATGAGACGCTTATAGCCGAGTGCAGGTTAGAGTGTAAGTTAAGCAACTTTAGGCACGGTCAGTCACTAGATGGGTGATCGCATAGTGGTATTTCAACCGAGCGTCTCCGTGCTTGGAAGGGCATGTAAAAAGTCGGTCCCGGCTGTTGACAATTTGACAACAGTCGATAAGTCAAGTCAGAGGCGCCTACGTGCGACCTGAATAACTCTGACACTAGGTTGACCACTAACCACTCAATAAGAAGAATAAGAATTATTGATATTTATATGAATTTCAATTCTCTAAACATGAAAATTAATATAGTGATCGCTTTAACGTAATACAGTTTTTGCTGATGTTAGTAGCTACCACGGTACGTTGGTAAAAAACTCGTAAAGTGACCACTCAGTCGTGTTTCGATGTCAGCCTGCATATAACCAGTTACAACTTAAAATGCCCTTTGATGTTGCAGATATTCATGGCGGCGATAATCGCTAAGCTGGTAGTTCCGACAGCTCTAGTAATCCTAAATCGGAAAGTTGGTTTTAGGCTGGATAAGAACGGCAGAGGATAGAATATCGTGGCACACCTTAGGAGAGACTACTGGCCTTGACAGCGCCTCCCGCCCGGTGACGCTGTGTAGGGCCAACAGCAATACACATTCCGAAACAAAAAGGTTGAAATGGTTGATGGTTGTCTTTTAAATGTTTTATATACCTATGCTTACGACAGTTTTTTTTATGTCATGACGGTTGGCAAACAAGCATACGATGCGCCTGATGGTAAGCAGTCACCGCAACCTATGAACGCTTGCGATATTTGAAGTATCACAAACGCGTTGCAAAGCCAAGGAACAGGTGGGACGGGATGAGAAGGGAATAAAAAGAAAGGGGGAACAGAGGGGGTGGGATATTGGGCCTCCGGCGCTTTCACTCGGCAACTGTCGCACGAAACGCAACACTACCTAATGATACTCTTACTTGAGTCCGATTTTCTGTGAGAGGGTAGTACTTCCCCGGTCGAACCAGCCCTTTTGTACTGAGAGAAGCATGGCTCTACTACCGTAAGTTACCGTTTTTTTACCGTTAAATTAGGCTCTACATTTTTTTTTAAAAGAATATTAGCACTGCTTTTTCATGGCATTATTAATATTCCTCTAGCTCCTCCAAATAAGCACGTAGGTAGCACTAAAAGGACAATAGCCCAACGGAGTCAGGATCGAACCCGTAACTCTCACATTAAAGGAGCGGAGTCGACCCCACTACCGTTGAGCTATTAAGGCTTTAACATTGTTTTTATACACTTAAGTGAATGCTTTATATGCTGTATAGCATATTTTATTATAGAGACTAAATTTGCAATCAAGAAAAGAATTTGACGATGACAAGTAGGATTTCAACAGGATTCGTAACATTTAAAAATAAATAAAATTAAAGTGTTTGGAAGTCCTAATTAACAGCTTTTCAATAAATACATATGAAAGTATTTACATTAAAAAAAAAAACAATTTTTAAATTTTTTGTATATCTGTCCGTCTGTAATGTCTGAAACGGCTGGAACGGTCTTAACGTGACTTTCACAGGCAGAGCTCATGTTATAAGCAGTAACTCAGGCTACTTTTATTTTAAAAAAAGAATTAGGGTTCCGTGGCATTAAAGAAAAATGGTACACCGCGAGAGTGAAGTCGCGGGCGCAACTAATAGTATCTATTAAATACGAGTCTGAGTTATACAATCGAGTGAATTACAATGTATCCGATCGTGTGTGAATGCACGTACGAAGGTCTTAATACATATAAAGATCGCTGTTACCAGCTACACTGAATCATAGCCCTTATTGTACCTTATCCAAAGGTCTAAAGGTCTTTAGGACCTTGGTTAAAACTAGTTTTATTAATTGCATTTTTTTTATACAGACACTGCTTGCATTATTTATACTCATTTTTATACTACATATAACATTGGTATGAGGAATGAGATGAGGAAAAAAAGTACTTATTATTTAATTTTTTATATCCTTTTTTAAATGTGTATTGGCCCTACTGGCCTCGATAGCGTCACCGGGTGGAGGAGCCGAGCACTGAGACCCAGCCGTGAAATAGTGACAGCCCTCTCGAGGGTTCGTATTTGATTATTAAACCTTAAAACTTCGAAGACGAAATATAATATAAGACATTATTTAAAAAACCATTTAGTTATAAATATTTCATTATAGAATTCAATGTACCTTTTTAATTTTTATCATATGCAAATGTAAAATAAATAAAAGCTGTTATCTTTATTTTTATTACAAACATACGTAGGTAAATATAATTTTTATCGCTTCAAGTAACTTTTAAATAAAATTAAACTTAAGAAATACACTAGTATTTTTAGTCACTAAACTGCGTAGAACTTCATTGGAAATGCGGATGCAACTTAAAAGTCAATAATAGATTCTTATAAGAAAAAAATAAAATTTCGTCCAAAAATATCATAATACATCACGTGTTTTACTCACCTAGTATATGATGTAAGTAATGTAACTCTCTTCTAATAGAAAATTAAAAGAGAAAGTTACGAGAATTAAACATTAAAAAAATGGCGTGTATACGCGAAGCGGCGAGCGCGGGCTCGCTTTCGTCACTGGCATAAAATTCGCCGACCGCCGTACTTCGTACAACCAATCAGATTGAAGTGTTCCCCTCTATATATATCAAGGCTAAAGTTTGTTATTGCGAATTCCCACATCATAAAGAAAACAATTCGACTCAAACTTTTTTATAAATAAATAATAAATAAAAGCTACACACTCAACGGCCCGTGAACCTTGAACAGTTGGAGGTCCACAAACATACACAAGAACAAGGTTCAGAATAAAACTTGCACAAATACCAACTGTTGAGCCATTGAGGCTTAAGAGTTAAGGGCATGTAATTTGGTTACATGAATTTAATGACTTTCAACCTCTGTTCCGGTCACAGCTGTTCCCATTTATCAGACTCTAGTTCCCTTCCTAGTGTGCCATCACATAATTTTTGCTATTATTAGTAAATAACCAAAAGAATGGATGGAAATTGTTTTTCCCTTTTTTGATAAGTTCAAAATATAATAATATATAAAAGTTTACATGTATATATCTACCAAGAAAATTTTGGTATACATTTTAAGAGAACATTTTTGAACAAAATCTAAAATTTGGGACATCACTGACCATCACTTTAGATGTGGGTCTACTATGTAAATAGGTTTTTACATTTATGAAATTCATTTCAGAGATACTGAAATTATTTTCAGTGAAACTATATAATTAATTGATATTTTTTAGGTACATTATATTTTTAATTAGTTAAAAATTATGTTTTATAATTTTAATTAGAAGTCTAATTAACAAGTGTTAATACAACTATTTTTATCAAGAAAGGATTTTCCCAGTAGTAAATATCGATTTGTTTTCCTTATGAGTCCCAACCTCCACACTTGGAGTTATAGTAAACTATAATATTACAAATACTCTTTTTTAATTGTATGGTCAGTAAAAATTTGCAGCAATAGGGCTTGAGATTCTAAGATCATGGTAGTATAATTCTAGAAATTTTATACTCATTCTTCTAAGAGTCTAGTTTTCTCTCCCAAGAACTGTCATTTAGGCTTGACACAACAATTAGGCTGTGCTATACACACAACAACAACAATAACATCACAACAATAAAATTGCCCTAGAATGATGATTATTTATATAACAAGTGTAGTTTAATTACTATGTTCTTACAATAATTTATTAGAATGTTGTTACAATGTATGTTTATGCTGCTACTTACATATATAGTTAATATAATGTTAAAAATATTTCTGTCAAGAATGTTAAAATAATTAACAGAAAATTTCCTCAAAAACAACCACATGGGTGTTATATTTAGAAGATGTAAAAGAAGTGTTGACTTTTAGAGATCTTTTATTATACTAAATCCTAAAACAGACATGACACTTTAAATTATATTTTTTAAGATAGTATAAGACCTTTTTACAATAAACATGTAACCTCTTATATACATACAACATCTCCTTCCTTAATAAATAAAAAATTAAATAAAATAATTATAAATTAAAACTAAACTATTATATATATAAAACTAATGTATTATTAAAACATAACCATTTATTTCCTCCTCTTTTTTTTTAACAAAACAATAAAATAAAAAATAAAATATTATTTTTAAATCATCTTAACTATTCTGAAACCGTACTGGCGGACGTATTTGCCTTCCACTTCTAGTTACATAATTATTTTTGTTTGTGTGTGTATTCTCATTGCTTCGTATTAAGCTCTCAGATGTAGGCATTCCTTCATTACAAGGAAACAGATCATTCATTTGACAATTATATTGTAAATTTTGCCAAGGTCTTTTTAATATATGTTTTCTATTTCGTCTATATACACCACCATTTTCTGTTTTTAACCAATACGATCTATCACCAGCTGTATCTTGTACATCCGCTTTTACCCAAATTTTTTTATCATTGTTTCTCACAAAAACTTTCTCCCCTGGGTGCAAAGGCTCAAGAACCTTTGTACCTCGATCGTAATATGATTTTGTTTTATCGACAGCACTGTTACGTTTCTCTTTGACAATAGATGGCTGTATAGCTTCTGGCAATAAGCGATTTGGAGTTACAGGTAATTTCGTATTAAGCCTTCTTCCCATTAGCAGCTGTGCTGGTGAATATTCTTCATTCGTTATTGGAGTGTTATTAAAATTTAATAAAGCTAGTAACCAATCTTCATTATTTTCTTGTGCCTTTATAATTAGCCTTTTTGCTGTTTGAACATTTCTTTCAGCTAATCCGTTTGATCGAGGATATAGCGGAGAGCTGGTTATATGTTTAAATTCCCATTGTTTTGTAAATTCTTCAAATTCCATCGATGTGAATTGCGGACCATTGTCAGTTATTAATTTTTGTGGAATTCCAAACATTGAAAACTTTGTTTTTATGTTATCAATCACAGCCCTAGACGTCAAGTTCCCTAAAAGTGATATTTCTAAAAATTTTGAGTAATAATCAACTAAAATAAGATAATATTTTTGATCTATTTGAAAAATATCAGCAGCCAATACTTGCCAAGGCAAATCTGGTATAAGATGTGGTTGTAAAGGTTCACGACATTGAGCTGATCGATGTCGAAGACATGTCTCACAGTTTTGAATCATTTGCTCAATATCGGAATTCATACTAGGCCACCA
The DNA here is from genome assembly GCA_023373885.1 of Hestina assimilis. Taxonomy (NCBI): domain Eukaryota; kingdom Metazoa; phylum Arthropoda; class Insecta; order Lepidoptera; family Nymphalidae; genus Hestina; species Hestina assimilis. The sequence continues at coordinate 4,859,249 of CM041762.1, read as the reverse complement.
TAATACGTCTTTAGCTCTTCTTTTACATTTTTCAATACCCATGTGTCCTTCATGAATTTTTTGTAGCATTTCTCGCCTTAATACAGTTGGAACAACGATTTGGGAACTGCGAAATACTATCCCTTCTATAACATGTATTTCATTTTTAACTGCCCAATATGGCTTAACTAAATCATGTGCTTTGTTTTTATGCTGAGGCCAACCATTGATATAATAATTTTGTACTTGTTGTAATGATATATCTTTTTCTGTCTCTTCTTTTATTTTAATTAATTTATCTTCTGATACATTTACATTTTTGATTAACATATTTACGTGTACTGTAACCTTTTCTTCAATTTCTTTATTAGAACCCTTCTCACTTGGGGTTCTGGAAAGCGCATCTGCAATATACATTTCTTTACCAGGCTTGTATTTGATATTGAAATTATAACCTTGTAATCTCATCAACATACGCTGTAGCCGAGCTGGTGTAGAATTTAATGGTTTTTTGAATATAGCTTCTAAAGGTTTATGATCTGTTTCTACAGTAACACAGTTATGACCATAAACATACTGATGAAATCTCAAACAACCAAATACAATGGCAAGTAGTTCCTTCTCTATTTGAGCCCATCTTGTCTCAGCTGGTGTCAATGTACGTGCAGCATACGCAACAGGTCGCCCATTCTGTAACAAACAGGCTCCTAAGCCATTTAGACTTGCATCAACTGATACTGTAACTTCTTCGTTCGGTGAGTAATATTTCAGTACTGGAGCATTACTTATTTTGTTTTTAAGGCTAAAAACTATTTTTATGTATATCACTCCAAATAAACTCAACATCTTTTTCAATAATTCTCTTAAAGAGTTAGCTGTATTAGAATAATTAGGAATAAAACGAGCTAAATAATTTGTAATTCCTAAAAACCGTTCTAATTCTTTCCTATTCATAGGTTCTGGTATATTCATAATTGCACTTATCCTAGCTTTATCAGGCTGCATACCATTCTCGTCAAATGTATGACCCAAGTAAGTGATTCTGTTAACACCAAAAATACACTTATTTTTATTAAATTTGACATTATTTTCCTCAGCTTTATACATTACTTTCTGAAGTCTTAAATCGTGTTCATTTTTAGTTCGTCCAACTACTAATATATCATCAATGTAAACCATAACTCCTTCTGATTTAAACAATTTTACCATTTCATTGTGAAAAATTTCAGGGGCACAACTAATTCCAAAAGGCATTCTTAAAAATCTATATCTTCCAAATGGTGATGAAAATGTACATAATTTTGAACTTTCAGTATCAAGTTTCAAAATCCAAAAACCTTTGTTGGCATCTAATTTAGAAAAATATTTAGCACCATCTAACTCACTTGATATTTCATCTAATGTAGGTAATTGTAAATAGCTTCTACGTACCGCTTTATTAAGATGAAAAGGATCTAAACAAATTCTTAGTGTTTTATCCGGTTTCTCAACTACTACAATGTTAGATACCCAATCTGTGGGACCTTCTTCTTTAACAATAATCCCCTGTTTTTCCATATTGTCTAATTCTTCCTTCAAACGAGGTCTCATCCGGATTGGAATTTTCCTAGAAGTACTTACCACTGGTGGAACATTTTCATTTATTGATATTTTAACTGTTGTTGGTAGGCAGCCGATTCCGCTGAAAATTGTCGAACTGAAATTATATTTCATTATTTCATTTATCCTTGCTACTAATTGTAAATCTACACATGCTGATAAGCCTAATAGATTATTACATTCAATATCTAAAACAAAAATTTTTTGAAATGTGGACAAAGTTTTATGTTTTAAATTTGCTGTAAAATATCCTATAACTGGCAAGCTGTTTTTACTTATTTCTTTTAATATAACATTACTTTTTATCAAGATGTCTTTTTTAAATCCTACATCTAAAAATGACTTATATGACATAACTGATGTATCAGCTCCAGTGTCTAATTTAAATTTTATAAGAATATCATTAACATAAATATATTCAGACCAGAACTTTTTCATATCCTCTAAAGCTTCTATTGACAAATTTGAAACATACAATTCACCTTCATCATCTTTTGTAACATCTCTAGCTAAATCTTCGCCGTAATTAACTAATTCTTGTATAGATTTATTTTTACAACATTTTGCAAAATGACCAATTCGCTCGCATTTATAACATTTCACACCATATGCTGGACAGTGTTCATTAATATTGTGCCATCCACCACATTTTACACAGCCGTTTCCCCGATGATGATGATTACTTCCACCTCGTCTATAATTCTTAATAAATCTTACACGACCTTGACCTCGCCATCCTCGCCAATTATGTGCTGGTATTTTTTGCATGTGCGCTACCTCTTCAATCGTAACATCTGGCTTAACACTGGTACACGCTACAGCTTGAGCACTAGCTTGTTCCGCTGCTTTGCAAAATATTTCTGTTTCTTCTAAACTTATTAATGACCGCGTCAATAGTCTCTCTCGCAGTTGTGAGCTTCTGAGTCCTCTTATAATTTGAGTTACTATTAAACTGTCTCGCAATATTCCAAATTCACAGCTTTTGCTTTTTATTTTTAATTCTCTCAAAAAAATTTCAAATGAATTTTCCTTTTGATATGTATCAAAAAACACATGACGCTCAAAGTTGACATTCTTTTTTGGATCACAACGCTCATCAAATTTTTTAACGAGGAATTCATAATCTTCCAAATCGTCTTTTAAAATAATTTCGTCATAAATTTCTCGCCCAAATTTGCCGATAACATGCAGAAATAGTGCACATTTCTCTCTGTTAGATATTTTTTCTCGTCCGGAAGCAATAACGAAATATTCAAATGATTTCTTCACACTCGCCAGTTAACACCCAGATTGCCATTGTATTCTAAGGCTGGCGGTTGTTGTATATTTTGACACATTTTTTGTTTTTTTTTTTTGCTTTTACCCCACACCTGACACCATGTTATATTTAGAAGATGTAAAAGAAGTGTTGACTTTTAGAGATCTTTTATTATACTAAATCCTAAAACAGACATGACACTTTAAATTATATTTTTTAAGATAGTATAAGACCTTTTTACAATAAACATGTAACCTCTTATATACATACAACAATGGGTTGCTCCCTGTTTAAATTAAAAATTGCCATTCTGGTTGTAGATTAAAATATATACTTATAAATAAATAACAGGTCGTTATTTATATCTTTAAATATAAAAAGGTAATCATGGATTAACTTAATAGCTGTAGGTATACATTTTAAGCAGGATTTAAGAGGAATATTTTTAATTATACAGCAAAATAGATATAAACGTAACAATGTATAGTATACCGAAGAAATAGCTATTCTTTCGTATAAAATCTTAAACAACATTACGTAAAAGATGTTGCTTATTTTAAGAGAGGTTATATCATCATTCATGACAGAAAGTTACACAACTTTCTTTAATTATATATATAAATACGACTAAACTACACAAAAATATCAAAAAGTAAAATATTTATAGCAAAATAAATAAAAACTCACATTGTTTTCCTTGTAAGATTTCTTCGTTTCAAATAACCGAATGAATGAATATTATTATAGGTGTTTTTCACTTAAACTTTATTAGGCACGATTCTTACATTTATCTAGTATAAGTATAACGTGCTATAAACTATTGCGGCTACCCATTTAAACGCTAAAATTATCTGAAGTTATTACATAAATTAAACAAAAATGTAACAATTTTACGCACCTCAGAATCTACTGAATAACCACTGGATCTAATCTAATTCGTATTATTCATAATTGTGAATTCTGATGACACTGACGTGACACTGACAGATCTTGATTCAGTGCTTCTGTGCTACCAACTCCAAAAAATATTAACCCCTAAACTGCTGTCAAAAACTAAATCCCCTCAATTGAAGTAGGAAATATCCTTAAAAATTGCAACAATTAGGATTTAGGCTATATAAATTACGTTTATCAGCATCGATTTGCATTTTATTTTTTGGAAATAGCCATTTTTTATGAATATGCGTGCGCACACATCAATGCATAAGAAAGCGTTTTTCTTTTTAAGTGCTTTTATAGCATACGCATGACAACGGATAAATATAAGACGATAACGATGTAATTAGTTAGTAACGTAGATGAAGGAGGAAGAAGCGCAGACTACAGTAGCTGAAAACATTCACAAACGGTCTCCAAATTTGACTCCCCGATAATTTGCCGCCCTTGGATCAAGCCTCTTTAGCCTGCTAGTTAATCCGCCGGAGCAAATAAGCGCTAATAAAGATAATTCAGACCAAAAGGTTTTATAATATTCTGTACTTATAACTTACAAACTATTTAATTTTTCAAATATTATTTACTTTTGTTACTTTTCAAAATCAGTGTACTTCTTGATTAAAAAATACTACAAATAAAAATCCTCGAAAAATATAACACCTTTAAAAGTCCCAACTCACTTATTTTCCCCTTAAATGTAGGGGAAACTCTTAAGATTAGACACACTGTCTATATCTAAAACTTCATAAGCCAAATTCTGTCAAATTAAGGACGCGTTTGCAAAATAGATAGGTACCGAATCGCACCACTACCTTCACAAAAATCGATCACACAAGCGCACGACTGTGATCGGCGGGAATAATGAACGGTAAACTAATTTTGAGACTTGAAATGTTTAATTTCTTTTTATATTTTAAACGTTGTAATAGTTTTAATATTTTTATACTTTGTGTACGAGTACATAAAAATTGTAAAAACTATTTGTTTTCGATATTTTTATTATTTTTACTTAAAGGTTATTTATAGGTAATAATAATAATGTATATTTTTTATTATTGTCAATAAAAAAATAATAATAAGATGGTACTCCTGAGCTTGATGGAGTTACCTGATGATCCGTGATCTCTTACTAAAGGCTTGACATCGAATCGGCGTGAGGGTGATTTTTTTAAACTCGTAGCAGAAATTATATTCAAGGTATAGATAATTGAGTGTTTACGTTATAATATTTATATAAATTATCCTGTATGTATGACTCACTCTGCGCACGTATTATCTTACATAAAAATCTGGTTTTAAGTCAGAAACAATCGATAAATATTTATTTCATGTAGGGTATTGTGCAATAGGGTTTTATTGTCTTTATTTATTATTTCATTTATTATATTTTATTACTTCTTCTTTCGTATAGTTATATTTTATTATCTGGCTATAGTTATCTACTCTGTGTAAAAAAACAAAAGACTACAAATGAATTGTCAAAAGAAACGACAACAGTCTGCAGTCATGAATTGTCAAATTGTCAATGTTAAAAACAGAAAAACAGAAAAGGAAAGTTGGGTCGACTGTCGACTTGTCGGGTGACGAAAACGAAAAACACATTATAAGTCATACATTGATCTATCATTTCATCATTAACGTTAAATTTTTTTTTAAAATAATAGTGGAATTTAAACAATATTGTTAAATCCGAAACATAAATAACGCGTACTACAGTTTTACAGTGAGCTTATTTTTTGCTTTAGTAAAAACGTAATTTACGATGCCTAGTGAAAAAACGGTTTTGGGACGGCAAGGTTCAAGTGGAGGCAATACTCAGGCATTACAGTCTCCAGATGATGAGAATGTAAAATCTTGCTGGGTTTGTTTCGCCACCGAGGCAGATGACAGACTCGCTGCTTGGGTACAGCCATGCAAATGTATTGGCACAACGAAATGGGTAAGCGAATTAACATAATTATATCGATAAGATGTCAATTCTAGTGATAACATTTTTAGGTTTTAATCGAAACAAATTGTTTGCATATTAAAGATATTGCTTTATTTACGTAAGTGATAGTGATAGGAAATAGTGCTAAATTTATTTAACATTATAATGGGATTATAATTATTCGTAGCATGTTTAATGTTATTTAATTATTAATTAAAGAAAATTCTAGATAAACTTTTTATATACATTGTAAGCAATAAACAATGGCATAATTTTTTATATAAACCTTAACATCATTGAAATAAAAACTACTGCTGATGTATATTGAATGATTTATAGAAGCAATATAAGTTTTGTGATTTTATATAAATATTCCTCAGAAAGAATATACAATATCCATTCACATGGGAAATAGTGATTAGAACACTAGTAAGACGAAATGTACACACTATTATTATTTAATATAAACAAATTCACCATAATTAAATTATGGTTATTCAAACTGGACAATATAAAGACATATATATATTATACAGAATAAAATACTATAAATAATATACTAATTATAATAATAATAAACACTACACACTTAACACCCAGAATCACGCAAGACCTAATACATGCCTTTATGGTCAATAAAAATATCTACCACGAGCAGGAATCAACTGCACCTTAACCATCATCAAAATTACATTAAGAACTGCATTCAATGTCACAGTTAAAAAAAAATTATTTACTTTTTATTTTTTAATCTGTTCACTTCTTTGAACAAGGAAACATTAAAAATAACCACATTACAAATTGAAAGTTATTTAATTAAGAAAAAAAGTTCGAGGTTTTTACGTCTTGCTTTTACTTTCTTCATACTTATTAATTTGTCTATTGAAGGACATCTTAGCAAGTATTAACTTTTTAATTATTTTCATGAATATTGTCATAATACTTTAATTTAATTCTAAGTTTAGTATTATTTCTATTTAGCACTGATTATATTATTAATTTTACTGGTTAAAAAATTTAGTTTATGATGGTAGGTAGTTCGAAAAAACCTGAATTACCGCCACCAGCTTTCCACTTCTGTATTAATACATATTAAAACGTATTTTTTAATTTATAAATAACTTTAACTATTATTCAGTATAAAAAACAAAAGCAGGAAAAAAACTAAGCACCAAATTAAAATTAAATTACTTGTATTATTTTAATTAGATTACTTTGCCAATGTCATAAATATTTCAACAAAAAGTCACATAATCATAATATACATATATTATTGGACATTCTATATTTTTTTGCAATGTAGTCTTCTTTTTCCTAGCATTAATCTAGATATTTGCCCAGGGTCTTACTAGTTTTTACACAGGGTGATTGTCATCTGACATCTGCAACCCTAAGGGCGAAATAAGAACTCATTAGGTAAGAGCAGATGACATGTTATCAAGAATTAACTATTATCATCAGATGTTATGGTAACTGTTACGGTATCTGGGACCAACAGCTTAACATGCTCTCTGAGGCACGGTGGGGAGAGAAACAAAGACAAATGAAAATCCAAGAAGACCAGATCGAAATATATATTGTGAGATTCAATCAAATATGCGCCCCTAGTAGGAAAAACCCATGCCCGTAGAGACTAAAACTAGGCTAGCTACCAACAGGACATAATGGTCGTCTTTGTTTGATAGTATGTAGAAAAAATATAAAGAATTATGGTGTGGGTAGCTATATACATTATAAATATTTTTAATAAATTCTTTGTTTTTTTTTATTTTAAAATATGATTTATTAGACAAGATAAATGTTTTGCAATCACTTTGTGTCTTGATTTTTACGAAACAGTCTTTACTTTTATGAGATTACAGCTATGTGTCATTTTAATATACAAGTAAATGTGGTTTATGTAAATATATATATCAATTGATTAGTTGAATGAGACGCTCATAGCCGAGTGCACCCGCTGATCGGTAAACGATCGGTAGGTTAAGCAACTTTCGGCGCGGTCAGTCACTAGATGTGTGATCGCATAGTGGTATTTCAACCGAGCGTCTCCGTGCTTGTCTCCGTGGAGGGCACGTAAAAAGTCGGTCCTGGCTGTTAACAATTAGACAACAGTCGATAAGTCAAGTCAGAGGCCTACGGGCGACACTAAGTTGACCACTAACCAATCGATAAGAAGATTTCATTAGTCATTACTTGATGTTTTTGTTTTAAGGGGATGAAATTATATTTAATATAATAGCAATAAGTATGCAGTTATTAGTTCACTCAATTGTTTTAAAATTTATCCCAAAGTTGTTCCTAAGTTTCGTGATATTCTTATAATTATAACTTTTGAAACTGAGATTGCTTTATCTATTCTCTAATTATATTATATTATAGTATAATTAGCAAGCCCCGGCAGACCTCGTCCTGTCTTGAAAAAAAAATCTAGGACCCAATAGCAGCATCTACTACTAGGTCCAATTGTTAATCTAAATCATTCTCGAATCCACTGAATCATAAAAATGTCATCAAAATCTATCCAGCCCTTTAGGAGTTTTAAGCCGTTTTAATTCTAATCTAATATTGTATAAAGATGAAATCATTACACTTTTGATTAGTATTCCATTAATTAGTATTCGATTTTATCAAATCAAATCAAGCAAAATAATGATAAATTATCATATTTAAAAGATATTTTTCCTTGTATTGATATATTTTGTGTTCAAAGCACTATATTGAGTAAGTCTTTTTGTCTAAATTTCTTTGTTACATTTTTTATTTGCATGAGGCTAGATAAGTATCACATTCAGCATTGGTGTGTTTCGGTTTGAAGGACACTAGCTAGTGAAATTACCGGGCAAAGGAGATTTAAGAACCAATATCTCGAAATTAACAATGCGTCAGTGACATCAATAAATGGTGTTGCAAGCGCTCACAGACTACGACAGTGGCTTACTACCAAGTGGGTCGTATGCTTGCTTGCCAACTTAGTAACATAAAAATCAAAAACTTAGTATTGTCATTTTCTCGATTTCTGCTGGAACCCACAGTGAGCTAGCTCGTGGGAATGACTATTGACTTGTTGACGCATTATATAAACAACTCTAGGTTACTGATTAATGTTCTCAATTAACAGTTTCCTGATTAAGCATTTATTTTTTATACAAAAAAATGTTTTTATATGTGAACAACAGCTATAGTCATATGTAACACCGTTCTTATTGTCTGTGTCAATAGACAGGTCATTACCCAGTATTGGGACATTACAGAGCCGTTACTGAACGTCAACATACTTTATTTAATCTGTAAATAGTACAGTTACAATACGTACAGTTGTAGTATTTGTTCGTGATTCCCAAATGAATGCATTTATCTCTTGCAAAAGTAATTTCTGCTTATTACTTTGGCCGGCTCATTATTAGATATTATTTAGTAGTTATGCGTGCTGAAAACATGAAATTAAAGAAATATGAAACACGAAACATGAAAATTATGAAGGACGGAAATATAATAAAAAAAAATACTCCAAGCCGAAATCTATATATTTAGAGAAACGGATGGATGGTCCGGCTCGAAGTGCAATCACTACTAGTTTATCAACGAAATTCTCCACTGCTATTATGCCAGATCATTTGTTGTAAGAATAAAGAGGTGAATTACGTGAGATTTGGTCTACCGCTTTAACAACCCCGGTGAATATTCCCTAAGATAATTAGATCATCAAACACAAACAAGACTTATTTTTCCTTTTTCAGGTTCATCAAAGCTGCCTCCAGCGGTGGGTGGATGAGAAACAGCGTGGAAATATAAGTAGAAAAGTCTTGTGCCCTCAGTGTAAAGCAGAATATATTGTTGTCTTTCCTTCAATGGGGGCGTTTGTGGCATTGCTCGATGCTTTGGAGGAGATCACACATAAAATAAGCCCCTTCATAGCTGGTGGTGTTCTACTAGGATCAATATATTGGATAGCGATAACATATGGTGCTGTTACAGTTATGCAGGTTTGTGTGCTTAGTGTTCCTTGTTTTTCTTACGAAATTTTAAACAAAAAATATAGAAAGATGTTGTTAAACTGACAGTTACTTGCTGTCATATTGTACCTAATTATAATTATCGATACTTAGTATTTTTAAGTGAGGATAGCACTTGACTGATTACGATTTCATATCGTTCTCTTATTGTTAAAAAACAGATTAATTTACATACTTTTGCCGAGAAGTTTATTTACCCTGTCCTATATTGATTGATGTAGTTTTATTTTAGAAATCAAACAAGTGTTATCAGCTATTAGTAATATCATGTGGTTTTTGTCTACTAGATGTGCAAGTCATTTACGTATACACAATAGAGAAATGGGTCGAGTATAGATCCCTGTGAGACCCCATAACTATTCAGGTTTCTGAACTGAAATTCTCTTCCAATCTTTGTATTCAGTTATTAAAATAAGACGTCATAAGAAAGAGTGCTATTCATCTGCCGTATTGGTGAAGCTTTCTGACAAACTGTCATCTGTTGCACGCAATCAAAAGCCTTGGATAAGTTATAACATATCGAATGAAACAAAGACTTCAAAGAATATTCTTAAGTTTACACTCGAATCTAAATTGTCGAGTGCTCCTTTTGGATGCCTGTGCACATTACAATTGATAAGTAATTGATTCTAAATGGCTTTTTAATGATTGATGTAAGTGACCGAGTAGCCATACTACTTTTTTACATATAGTTTTAGAAAAACCTATGTTTCAAAGGTACCTTCGCGCTCGATGAAGGTCAAGTGCTTACTTATTTCAGAATAAAAAAAAATGTAATCTTCTGTTTTGGAAGTCTAGATACACAGATGATCATATATACGACTGAGTGGTTGTACCAGAATAAAAGCCTGTACGGTTAATACAAACATTCAGCCATGGGCGTAGTGAGGTAGGAGCAAAGGGGGCCCCCACTAATGCGGGCTACGATTATCGGTGATCTACCTCTAGTAGGAATCAAACTTTTGACCTCAAGTTCATCAAAGCATTATCGCATATATATAATAATACGATGCTATTTCCGTTTGTGGATAGATGCTAATTTATTTGACTGTATATGGCATACTTCCGTTACCGTATTAATGTACTGATAATCTATTCAAGGACTTCAGAGATAACGAAACTTACTAGCTTTAGTATAAAAGTAAAGTAACAGCTTGTTAATGTACCACTGCTTGGCAAAGGCTCTCCTGTTAAGCAAAAGAATTAGGACCCTAATAAACCTGCTGCACTGCGAATTGGTAGATATACATGTCTCCGAATTTCTTCCAAAAACATGTAGGTTTCCTCACGATGTTTTCCTTAACCTATAATCACGAGACGAATTCGAAACACAAATTAAGCATTGAAAGAGGTGCTTGGTCGGATTTTAGCTCGTGACCTCCGTCCATACTCTACGTTTTCTATCTACTAGGGGATCTCAACTACCTATAGTATAATATAATAGACTGTGGTTTCCTTTTATAACAGTCCAAATATTTTCTTTTAAAAGTATAATACAAATTACTTCGTAACAATTCTATTAGTAACGGACATCGTAGCTAAACCTACCGGTTTCGTAACATTGAAATATGGCGAAAAATTATCATACATAAGTGTTCAAGGTTAGTTATTGTATTATTGGATATTTTGTAGCACTTTTGAAATGTAAGGTTAACAAAGTCCGTTGAGACAACCTGGTCAAAAATTTATTGTGTTGTAGCGTGCATACTATGGTTTATTTATTATATTTTTAATCCCAGAAAGTTTTAATGCGTCAAAAATCACAGGTAGGAAGTAGGTATCTGCTGAAATAAAATTTAGTAATTCAAAGATTTTGGAATTTAGTTCAATGAAGGTTCCAAATGAATTCAGAGAGATATACTAAGGCAGGCATAAAATATATGGGAAACCTGCCTTATATATTATATAACGCGCTAACAGAGCCGCGTATGTATATGATTCAACAAAATAATCAAAATTGGTTCACGAACGCCAAACAAAACCTCATTCTTTTTGAAGCCAGTTCAAACTTTTTTTTGTTTTCGCTGAGAAATGCATTTACGCACCACTGCACGTATTGTACTCTTCAAATACACTATGCAGTGTTAGTGAGGGACTCGGCCGCCGGGTAGTCTAGCGGCAACACCCATTAAAACTCAGCAGAACTATCATCGCCATATTGGAACGTCATGGAGTCGCTTACGCATACAACCACCACCGACGTCAAAAGGGCATCGCAGGGCACCCTCTCCCGCCCTGATGACGTGCGGAGGAGCTAAATACACCCTTCAAGCCAGTTCAAACCTGTATTATTTTTATTTTACTTCACAATGATGTGCTGATAATAGTAGCAATAGTTTGTATTCTTATCTTTTCTTTTTTTTTTTCTTACCGAGTGATTAGTGGCCAACCTAGTGTCAGAGTTGTTCAGGTCACCCGTAGGCTTCTGACTTGACGTTTAGACTGTTGTCAAATTGTCAACAGCCGGGACCGACTTTTTACGTGCCCTCCGAAGCACGGAGAAACTCGGTTAAAATACCAGTATGCGATCACCCATCTAGCGACTGACCGCACTTAAAGTTGTTTAACCTAACGATCGTTTATCGATTCGTGCACTCTGCTATGAGTGTCTCAAATTCTTATAATATTATAGTTTTGCTAACAACCGCTTCAAATAAATATACGTACATGTACTCGTACAATCACAACTCACAATTAAGCATGAATTATTATGATTACTATAAAGATGTCTTCATCAGTAACTTGCATTGTTTTACGCAATTATGGTGGATTCCCCTTAGTTGTGATTGTTTAAATTACGTTTTGAAGTAGAAAAAAAGTATATAATCGAATCGGGTTTATTTTTTAATGTTGCTGATATTAACAGTCTGCAAAATACGCTATTACTCAGAAAATCAAGTTTCCTGTGACCTAAAAAAAAAGGAGAATCCTCTGACCTGACTTGATGGACTGCGTTCTAACGGTTGGGAATATGTATATATGCTTATTTCCGTTAAAAACTTTGATAGCGCGATGCAGGATTGTGCCGTGCTCATCTTTTTATCACGTTTTGATGCGTTGTTTACGAGCGTTGTTAAATTCAGCATATCAGCCTGATTTAGTATATATATTGTTGCGGTTCGTTTAATAAGTCCGATTGCCGGAGGCTGACAAAAAGCGAGGAAGAGGAGGAAAAGAAATCCTCTATTGGAACGCAAATAAGCAATACCATGTCAACCCACACGAATGTCATTTCGAGAAAAACGCGTTTGAAAATTTTGAAGAACTTGCTATATATGATTTTTTTATGTATTGGTCAAGCTTTTGGCCAAGATTAAAAATGGCTTTTAGAAGTTTTAAAGCTTAAAACCCTACAAATATTAAAGGAAAATATTTTTCAGCCATTTACCAACACTTGCATATATCAGTTTTTTCAATTTTGTGGTTTGACATGGTATTGCTTATTTGCGTCCATTTAATCTTTGAAATATAGTAGGTGGCAACTCACGTTGACGCCACTATTGTTACTAACGCCTTAAATAAGCCTGATTTGATGATGAATTTGATGAAGAAATCAGGCTTATTTGCCACTGTTATATTGTATGCGGTATAAAAGTGCGTTGAATTAGATTGTATTTGGGAGGTAGAGAAAAAAAGAGATCTCTTTTCTTGATACGTCATAAAGGTTAAACTCTACCACCGTCGAGGTTTATTAGACTATTAATAGCCTAGTATTTGTAGCGAAAATAAAGTAAACAATATACTTTTTCTAATAATCGATATAAAAATGCTGTTTATTTATCCTTAATGTACTGTTTTAAAGTATCTGACGTATCATATAGTAAAATTAGCAACCCTACATTAAATATTTTATGCGAGTGCCTGTTTAACATTTCCAACATCATTGGACATAATTATATATGAAATATACTATGTGTGACTTCAAAACATTGTTTACATTTCTGTTTTGGTTTTAAAATGTTTTTCGTTATATAATTTATAAAATTTTCTTGTTCATTCGTGTTAAAAACATTAGATTTTTGCCTGATTTCGATTATTTATTAATTTATTTACTTTTGGAAAATAAAGATAATAATAGTCCACTGATTGAAATAGGTTAATTATCGATAATCCTTCTATTTTACATTTCTTTCGACTATTTTTAATTTTTTTTTAAGTGAAGTTTGGGTCGGTGTGAATTGGATTTCATAAAACGAACAAGAAATAACACCTATAAACGTATATTTTTCTCTCACTCTCTTTTATTAAATTAATAAACAAATTGATGTTCAATCGTGCTCTAGCTTTCTCTCTCTCTCTCTCTCTCTCTCTCTCTCTCTCTCTTCATCCCCAAATACAAATTAACTTAATTCTAACGGGTCCATCGATTTTTTAAGCAAATAGTTTAGATAAAGCTTAGGTTTTTTATGATAAGGCATGCTTCTAGGGGTGATTCGTTATAAATGCATTTCATAGACACTTCCGACATATACTTTGTATATAAGTTCTTAAATCAAAAGATCTAAGTACACCCGACCACGGCAATTGCGTTGTTGTTGTTGTGTAATATCCCAATAATATTTTCTAGGTAGTCGGTCACAGGGAAGGCCTAGAGATGATGGAGTCAGCGGACCCGTTGGTGCTGCTCGTACTATTACCAACGATACCGGTGACACTGATCAGCGCCAAGATGTACAACTGGGAAGATTCCGTATTGCTCTTCCTCAGAAAGTACTGTGCGAAGATACCGGCACTCGCGTACATACTGCCTTTTGGGAAGTGAGTATTGCATAAAAAATTTAATAAATAATTCTTAATAAAAAAATTACACTTCCAGGTGCTTACATTGGGATAGTTCTTCTTCTTATCGAGTAGTTGGTGACCAACCTAGTGTCAGAGTTGTACAGATCGCCGTATAGGCCTGTGACTTGACTTATCGACTATTGTCAAAATGATAACAGCCAGGACCGTCTTTTTACGTGCTCTCCGAAGCACGGAGACGCTCCGTTGGAATACCACTATGCGATCACGCATCTAGTTACAGACCGCGCCTGAAATTGCTTAACCCATCGATCGCTTACCGATCAGTAAGCGCACCTGGCTATGAGCGTCTCATTGGGATAGTAATACATCACAAATACTGGAGCACAAGCTTTTAAGGTCAATACAAATAATCGCGACCTTTGATGGTTAAGAAAGGTTTGCTACCGATGCGCTACAACACTAAGAGTTGGCAATTTATTAATTAGCAAGCCGGGAAGACCCTCTTCTGCCATGGAAAAATGTATCTAGAATTTGATCACCATCTCATCATCATTGATATTTGTGCTTACGATACTTTACTTAGTAGTAATTCTCGTGACACAGTTATGGTGTTGTGGGTAGCGAGTCTACCTTTAGTCTCGACTGTTGCGGGTTCGATTTCCGCTCGGCCAGATGTTTGTTAAAATTTCTGTCTCGGTCTGTGCGGTAGTCCGTGGGTCTCCCAGCCGTGTCTCGGAGGGCACCTTAAGCTGTCAGTCAAGATAAGTAAATTGCTCTTATCCAGTGAGTTACTGGTTCGCCCTTAGGGATGCGGAGGTCAGATGGCAATCGCTGTTTGTAAAAACTAGTAACCCGTCAAATCCGGATAAAAATAGTAAGCAGACCCTGAGTAAAATAAAATAAATACCGGGCTAGGACGAGGAAGAAGAATTCTCGTACTAAATTTAGATTAACTAACCATGCCATGCCTCAAAAGGCAAAAAAAACTAAAAATCTGCTGAACAATATTCGAGTTTTTCACCGAGACCCAACGCACGGCAATCGAATATACATATGTATATGATATACATATAGTACGCTAGTTGGCCTGATACGCTTTAATGTCCTTTCCGGTAGGTGTTGCAATGATTTTGATTACATTTAAAAACTCGACCACAGTGGTCCTTATCGGATACTAACAGTTCTATGAACCTTCACAGTGTAGGAATATGACCTCAATCATTAAATCTATAATAGTTCCTGATACAATTTCGTTGATTGACAGACAGACCCAAAATTATTACATAATATCGTAGAAAGAGAAAGAAAATAGAAGGAACATTAGCTAAAAACCGCGTGTCTATATTTTACGTAATTTATGTGTGCGTAATGTCAAATTACCTATATAATTGACAAATGCACCTACATATGGACGCCAATAAGCAATACCATGTCAACCCACACGAATGTCATTTCGAGAAAAACGCGTTTGAAAATTTTGAACATCTTGCTTTATATGAATTTTTTATATGTATTGGTTAAGTTTTTGGCAATTTCAGATGTATGTAAGTTATCTTACTTATTTTCACAAAAAATAAGTATACAAACTGCGTATTTGGTATATAATATAACCCAAACCATTTAAAATAAGACATAAATTGCTTGATTAAAAAATGGCTTTTTAGAAGTTTTAAAGCTTAAAACCCTACAAATATTAAAGAAAAATGTTGTTCAGCCATTTGCAAACACTTCTGAATATATAACTCAGTTTTTTCAATTTTGTGGGTGGACATGGTATTGATTATTGGCGTCCATATATAATTGACAGTCTTGTCCGGGTATAAAACATGCCATCATTGACATTTAAGAAATAAAAAAATAAGTTGCGAAACCTATATATATCTATTTCTTTTACTCGTATTAATGCTCCGAGTAACAGAAGAAGATAACAATATCTCCTTTTAAATAACGTTACAAGAGCGGCAACAGAGCATGGCTCCGTCCATGAGATTCTTAGTCTAAGCATAATATAAACATAAAGCTTGATTTGTTACGTTCCCACGTCTGGCGGATTCTAGGAAATCATTCAATCATTCAAACCATTGCATCGGAAACTTCAAATGTGTTTAATCAGAGTTCACCGTATTAGTTTAATTCATTGTAAATCTTAAACTTTAATTTAAGATATTGTTTTAATTTTATATTCACTCTTGTCTCTCACATCGAGCAAGTAGTACTAGTTTTAAGTTTAGCAATGTAATTTCATTTAGAATTAATTAAAGTAATTTTGGTTTTTTTGAAATCTCCGCTGCCGTCGTATATAATTATTTAAATATTGTTTTGATTTATATATAAATTTCTGTTTTATCTATAAATAAAATTAAATCCAAAGAGTTTTTTTTTCAGCGTGGAAGGCGACAGAGGCGCCATCGTGTCCGGCCAACATAACGGAACACAAAATGCCAATTCACATTTATCACCAACGAGGATATTCTGTTCAGCGCTACTCTTACCGACTATATCCACGATAATCGGAAAAATGTTCTTCCGTTCAGTAAAAAATAACTTACACAGAACGATACTAGGTGGTCTCACTTACATAACAATAAAAGGTGCTTTAAAAATATACCATAAACAAATGCTGTACATCAGACATTCGAGTAGGAAGATTCTCGATTACACAGAGTCAAATTTGAAATTATATAGAAACGCCATGGCGTCGAGTGGCACGGATGCCGTATCCAGCACCAACGATTCGGAACAAGTTATTTAAATAAATAGCTATATAATAATAGCTAAAGCTATAGTTATAAATAACGTTATTTTTTTACCGAAACTCGTGACAAAGATGTTGTACACAGTACATGATATGGCATGTGATAAAATCGTAATTGACTGTTTTACATTTTTATTGAAATTGTTTATAAGATCACTTATATTTGTAGCGTTTTTACCCACGCTAGATGAATAGATTTTTTTTGTAATGGCAAATAATAATGGCAACTTTTAGAAATAAATGTCTTATCTAACTGTTTTTTGGTTTTTAATTATGCTTCAGCGAAAGTATTCAAATGATTAATGATCATCAAATATAATTTCGGAATGCAATTAATGAAATAAATTCTTAGAAAACTGTAAATGTTAAAAGCTTTAATATAATATTTTTGCTATTTTAACGAATATTTTATATTACATATCTTGAAATAATAACGTGTAGAAATTGCGTTTACATAACGAACATGAGTTAATGTGAGGCCTACTTACACACACATACAGATTTTGGTGATACCATCATCAAAATACTTACAAAAGTATGGGATAACATAAAACAGAAAAATTAAATCAACAGAAGTATTTAATGTATTCAAGATTTAATTAAAAGACGAAGATAAACCTTTATCTATCTATATCTGCTATATTTTAGATAACATTATTGAGAATTATTTTTGTTAAATACAGTTCATGTAACTGGCAACAATGTAATTAAAAAGAATAAAGTAAGAAATTATAATTGAATCGTATTAAAGAATTAAATAGGTTGGTTTTTATAAGCAACAAAGTTTTTCCTTGAAGCAACACTGTATTTTTTTGCAATAGATGATTTTAGAATTCTTTTTTTTTGATTACGTCAATATTTATCTCTAATATGGAAAATGTTAGCTCTACATAGTTTGGAGATGTGCTACAAGCTCCTAAGTTTAGTTGCAATATCTTTTAGTTTTTAATAATTCCTCGCAAGCTTTTTGAGTTATCAAAAGTATGCAATAATGTTAGGATAATGTGCATAATTTTTGCCGTTCGTAATAGTATACTATGCGTTATTATTTTAGATATTTATACAAAATATATTTATTTATTCGTAGAAGTCTGTTTCAATAGAAGTGACATGAAAAGGCCAATGAAGAAACGTCAAAGTAATAACAAATATTATTTTTCGATAGTTTTTTTTATAAAATCTTATATTGGAATAGACACCACTAATGTATTTTTAGCTCTCTGTTATTTACAGAAGTAATAAAGCTATAAATAATTATGTTGTGGGTTTTAATTAGAGACCTCAAAGACAAACAATGGTGACAAATAAGCATAGACTTACTGGACCGGCCCTTTCATACTTAAAATGTCAAAGACTAATTGGTGTCCCTTTGTAATTACGAAGCTAAATAGAATAGATTAAGAGGCACCAACGAGTCTGTGTCATTTTGTCTATGCAAATAAGTAAAAAATATCTATAGATTTTAAATTGTATGTATTTTTTAGATTATTTTAATGTGTTGTATTAAATATTGTAATTGTATAGTGCTGCTTTATATTGTAAAACATATTTTGTGTATTAATTTAAATGTGGTGTGCCATACGCTATTATTTTTCGAGTTTATTTTTCGACTCGAATATGTTTCATTGCTCTTTATTCTACGAAACTGCTTCCAATTTACAATTAATAATATTCTTAGGTTTTGAATAAAGATTTGGTTTTTGGAAATGTAACTTTGACAAGGAGATTTTTAGATATTTTTGCATGGACACATTTTTTTTTTTTCGTTGAATATATTTTGGTCTTATAAAAATGTTTGTATTGTACATCCAAAATATAAACACAGCACTGCACAGAGTGCAGTCATAAATTTAATTATCAGAAATAAAACAATTCCTTGTATATTTTTAAGTGAAACATTTTAGGCGGCGATTTCATAATTGTACGAGTATTTAGAGTGAAATTTGACGCATTACAGTACTAAATACCACTGTATAAACTTGCTTTGGAACTTACACTGTACTTATTTAAAAAGTTTCACTTCTATCCTGTGTACACTACTTATATTATTATGACCTCTTAAATATTTTTTTCCTAGAAAATGTAAAATGAGTAAAACGTTTATTGTATATATTTCTAGGTATGTACATTTTTGTTTTTGAAAAATTATTTTAATTATAAATATCTTCATACTGCTTTTTTTATAATTTATGAATAGTATGCAATATAAGATTAAATTTAATATTATTTTTCCTGGGGTCGATAAGTTGGGAAGGGGACAAAAATACTAGTGTCCACGTCAGAATAAAACGACTGTAGACGCTAAAAAACGTTGGTCTGTAATCGCCCATATAACTTAGTATTCATTTATTCCATTTTATTATATTTTTTACACTTTGTTTTTGACAAAAACAATATACTCAATAATTATTTGGGTCAATAGTTCTGGTGCCTTCATAGCTATAAATATATTAAAGCGAATGCCTTTACGATGCCTTTCACTGGTATTTAAAATACCAATAATTAATCATGTCATTTAACGAAAATCAATATGCAATAATACTTATAGAAATAGTCATATTTAGTGTAATACATATTTTAATAATCTCTACAGTATCTCTTTTACATGCCTTAGTTGTCAAAAGTTTTATATTATAACACGGATATAGAAAAGGCAATGTATTCTGTACTATTAAAGTATACTATCGTTAGGTTCAACGAAACATAAAAATACACATTCAAATTTGGAGCCATAAACATATATGAAACCAGCACGTAACGGCCTGATTGGGCCTGATTTGATGTTGGTGTTACGTTCGCGAATGGTGCTCACGGTTATTGCTTGCTATTGGTGCTGGAGACAAGCGTCGATAGAAGCACCAATCGCGCTAAAAAATGGTGCTGGAGATAATGATCGACTGACGCGATCGCGTGCTTAGAACGGTGTCTCATTAGGGTGTCTCGTTTAACTAAAGAGACCTAAAAAAGGATTATAGCCGTGGGTGTAGTAACCATTTAATATAACATGATACTAGTTTCATCAATCAATCAAACTTAGTCATTACGAGAGCTGTCCCTTTTTCATGCCTTTTCTTAGTATATTATAATTTTATGTTATTAACAATTGCTCTCATGATTTTATAGGCAGTTGTATATTCGTCTAAAACTACTCAAATTATAGAATTTTCCATATACATGTTTCCCACGTTCAAAATATTTCTTGAAGACATGCACTTAAATTTTCAATATTCCAACTGTTTAGCGTTTAAATATCGAAATAGAAAAGCAAAAAATTCGTGATTATTACTTTATTAGTAATAAAATAACTATCGATTCTATTAAGGTTTTTTATAAATATAATAAAGACACCATCAGCGGCCATCATTCTTATAATCGACTCATGAACATGACAAAGTTAATAATAATATATTTTATAACATTTAAATCATCTAATTTTATAGCCCCCTGTCGGAGGAGACTAATGTTTTCAATAGTATTGCAATATGTATGCAATTCAGTATTAGAGCAATGGTCCTCCCAGCGCAAAAAGGCCGGCTCTACGGTGGAAGTACTACCCTCTCACAGAAAATCGGCTTAAAGTAACAGTATCAGCACCTATTGTTGCGTTTCGTGCAAGTAGTGAGAGCGCCGGAGGTCCAATCTGCCACCCCCTCTTTTTCCAGCCTTCTCCCCTTTTCATTATTTCTCTTTATATATATATATTAACCTACGGGAGGTTGGCAACGCGTATGTGATAATTCAAATATCACAACCTTTAATAAGTTGCGGTGACTGCTTACCATCAGGCGTGTATTATAGCATACGGTCGTATGCTTGCTGCCAAATGCTAACCGTCATAAAATAGAAAAATTTAACCAAATAATTTTAGACGGATTGTCTATTATTATTTGGTCAATTTTTTTTGTAATGAATATATTATTGCTTAAATTGTAATGAATGTATTAGTAGTTAGTTTATGGCTAGTTGTAAATTTGCATATGAAACCAGTGCGCGGTTTTTGTATTTAAACTGTTTTTATTGTTTTTCTCTATTATTTGTACAATGTGATTAAGATTATAGTTATTTTTAAATATATTATTTGTATTATTATTATACCTATGCATAGAATATATATGGGAACTCACCCTGAACTCTTATTGCGATTTAAATGACAACCTAAGCTGAGCTACATCGATGTTTCGTAGGTACATGTATGTACTTATACGTCATGTTCATATAAAATCTGAATCGTCTTACTGCTTAAATTGAATTGAATTATTTTCGCCATGAGTTCATAATTCTTAAGGATCATTCTTTCCATTTTAATATTAAAACTTAACGTTAGGAGGGCCGACTCGTAATGCGAGAGTTGCAGGTTCGGTCCTGACCTGGGCGTAGTAATCGCTCGTAGCACAAACTACACGCTTAGTTGTAGAGGAAACAAACTATGGAATATTAGTAATAGTAAAAAACTTGGTAATATACATCTCATTGGTTTGACTATTAAAAAACGCAGAAAGAAATTGGGTAGATATGAGTTTAAAAAAGCACCGAGAAATAAAAATCCTCATGTTTACTTAGAACATAAATTTATGGTATGCATGAAAAGTTATCGGATATTGGGCCTAGATATTCACTGTATCTCCTAGATTTTAAGGGAATAACCATAGATTTATTCTTATTTATCTATTTTATATTCTTTATTGTACACAAGAGAAAATATTACATAACATATTAGTTTGACAAAGATGGTACAAGGGCGGCATTATATAAAACGTAAACTAAATACTTAAAATATATTGAAATAATTATATAAAATATATTTATTTATCATATATAGACGTACATATTAATACATAAATACATACATATTTAAATATGAATACATATTTAAAATTCGAGCCAAGAAAAGATAAGCGTTTTTTTATTTATTGTATACAGGTAAACGTTTCTATATTTAAAATGTCCAAGGATTGGTCCGAAATGAAGTTAGTCACAACCTCCCTCACTCCGGACGGTGAGCGCCGCGCCGCGTACGGTCGTTAGATTGCGCTCCGAAGCACTCTCTACCGATGACGTCCAAAGCCTAGGCTTGACCTCGCAGGACCCTTGGGACGGATTCAATTTGAGCCCCGCGCGTGTTGTCAATCTTTTACTGGCTGAGCTCTCCCGACCCGGCCCCAATGGTGACGCTGTCAAGGCCACTAGGGCTAACAGTAATAGGCAATTGCAAAGCTTGCAACATAATCGAATAAAGTTTCGCACTAACGCAAAGATAATACTGCTCTCACCTCTGGGAGGGAGCTCCCCAGTACCAGCTACTTCCAATTGCCCGCATTCAATGTAGAGCGGCTCGAATTGTCGACGATCAAGCTCTTTCCGATCGGCTTGATCCTTTAGCATTGCGTAAAGATGTCAGATCACTCTGCACCTTCTATCGCATATATGTTCTGAGGAATTGTTTGGAAAGATCCGGTGGAATTTCACCATCGGACATCACGACAAAACTCTAAATTCCATCCACACCACCTCGATGTCTGGAAATCCACAAAAGCGCGATTTAGAAGACATTTTCTTCCTCGCACAACCACTCTGTGGAATCTACTTCCGCCGGCGGTCTTTCCGAACCGATACGACTTGGGAACCTTCAAGACAAGAGCGTATTCTTTCCTTTAAGGGCGGCAACACACTTGCATGCCTTCTGGTGTTGCAGATGTTCATGGGCGGCGGTGATCGCTTAACATAAGGTGAGCCTCCTGCCCGTTTGACCCCTCTCACATAAAAAAATAAAATATTTGGACATTTTTTCTGTATGGAAGGTTAGATTAGTTTATAGTAAGTAAATGGGAATATCCCATTATTATCACGTTTAACCGATCCCTTATTTCCGCGTATCGTGAGATTATTAAAAAGGCGACAATAAACAAAATCATTAAGGTTAATGATAATCTAATTTATTATCATATAAAAACTGTTTATCATTGATAAGTTTATCATATCTTATCGTAAACATTTTAATAATAGAGTGCAGTGTGTACCAATTTGCACTTGTGTTCGCCCGTGTTATCAGTAGCAAAAAGATTGCATTTTCAAACAACCTTATCTAGCGGTTGAAACAATTGTGGGTAATTAGACGTGTTACAGTTTTAATACGTGTTTATCGTTAATGTGATGTAAGGGGCAAACTTTTTTTATTGCGGTATTGTTGCATTTTTGGCTGCAACAGTTTAACTGTGACATCCTACGTTGGAGTACGTAAGTTGATTTTATCGATATCCTATTTGATTGGTGTTAATTAATTGTCTAGATTTACACTTGATAATCTAGATATAGTACTTTATAACTTTTTTTGTTATATCATAAGCTATAGACAATATATTTTTTTTAGAAATCATCAAATATGTACAAATAATAAACGAATTAATATAGAAAGCATGGCGAAGTTCATAAAATCAATTTTCCACACAACCGAAAGAAGAAAGAACTCTAAATATGATGAGGCTGAAGAAGATAAGTCAGTTGCTCCGCCATTAGATGGACGAAGAAAATTATCTATATCTAGATCTGGTAGAATGAGACAGGCTAATAGAAAACGTCACTCATTGTCTCTGGAATTGTATAATCAAGTAAGCATCTGTATACCTAGTTGTAAAATACAAAAGTAATCTTAAAAGTAGTGAATTAATATCTATATGTAATATAATGTTATTCACCGATTACAAAAAGTTCTAACTTCTAAAACTATAGGTATTCATGATTTTATGGTAACTTGAAGTTACGGGTATGTTTTTTTGTTCAAATAGTGTATCTAGTAGGTAATAAACTACTTTTTTATATAAATACATAGGCTAAATACTGTATAAAAGTAGTAGGGGTAAGTAATAGGTATGTTATTTGGAAGCAAATAAGCAATACCATTTCAAACCACAAAATTGAAAAAATTGATATAACTCAATGCAGAAGTGTTGGTAAATGGCTGAAAAACATTTTTCTTTAATATTTGTAGGGTTTTAAGCTTTCAAACTTCTAAAAAAGCCATTTTTTAATCATGCAATTTATGTATTATGTTATACGTTTTGGGTTATATTATATACGAAATATGCAGTTTGTATACTTATTTTTGTGAAAATAAGTAAAATAACTTACATAAATCTGAAAGTGCCAAAAACTTGACCAATACCTAAAAAAATCATATAAAGCAAGTTGTTCAAAATTTTCAAACGCGTTTTTCTCGAAATGACATTCGTGTGGGTTGACATGGTACCTCTTGCTTATTT
The DNA here is from genome assembly GCA_023373885.1 of Hestina assimilis. Taxonomy (NCBI): domain Eukaryota; kingdom Metazoa; phylum Arthropoda; class Insecta; order Lepidoptera; family Nymphalidae; genus Hestina; species Hestina assimilis. The sequence continues at coordinate 4,834,780 of CM041762.1, read as the reverse complement.
GCGTCCAATTTTGTGTATGTTAATGTATGTTAATTGTACAACCCTAGTATGTATTATATATGTGTAATTGAGTTAAATTAATTCTTACTTTTAAAACAAAAAAAATATCATATCAATATGATTATAATTTAGATCAACTAAATGGAATATTTCATCGAAAATATTAAATATAATATATCTAATGTCCTTATCTTGTTGTTTTAGGAAATCCAAATGACTGAAAAGCCTAAATGTGTTGATTACCACAGTAATAACCATAAACAAACCGTTATCGAAAGGAAAGATGAAAACATGAAACGGAGTCAGAGCACCGAAATAAAAAGTGCCGATGAAGAAATCGATAGTGCTTTTGAAATTATCGATAAAACATAGTTAAAAGTACGTTTACATTAATTAATAAAATCTGATTTATAATGAAGTAGAATAAGATTATGTCATAATAGGATTGGTTACAAACTGGCGTTTTATAGAAGCGTATAAGCACGTTTGTCGAAGCTAGTATACGACCACCTTTTACTATAAACTGCGAAAAACGTCTAAAATTGCTACTGTCACGTCACCACGGATTCGAGTGGAGACGATTATTGTTGGCCCTAGTGGCCTAGACAGCGTCACCGGTGGGGGGCCGAGTTAAGAGACCTTAGCCGGTAAATGATTGACACCCCGCGTGGGGCTCAAGTTGAGTCCGTCCCAAGGCCCCGTGCTGCGAGATCGAGCCTAGGCTTGGGACGTCATCAGCGGGTCGTCAGTCGAGCTGTGCGGGTTTTTGAAGCGCGCGTCTAAAGCTCGTATGCTAAACCGACCGTCTACGCGTAAGAAAAAAACGCTGGTCTGTAGTCGCCCTAGGTTAAGAATGTCATTAAGAATTTATAATGTTTTGTTTGGGACATACAATTTTGTGTTTCTACGTTAGACTTAAGTTTTATAAAAGAGGATGTGGTACACTTGATAGAAGAATGTGATCAGATATTATGTGTATTAAGTTGTCAATAACATATTGAATTATTTGGATATTATCATTCATTTCATCACTTTTCAGTCTTTATAAGTGGTATTTAAAAGTATAACGTCCATTAGGACTGGCATAAACAGGAAACATAAAAGTCCCGAAGTAAAGAGAGTAGGGATGGGCTAGTAAAAAAAATGATAAATATCGGACCGATATTTTTAGCGGTATCGATTATTCGATAATAATCGAGTAAAAGTGTGTCTTGTGACCTTTTTTGTCAAAAGGCAAGAGCATGCACTTGTGTTTACAGACCAAAATAAATATATGTAAGACCAATACAAATTTCGCTTCGAGCGGCAAGTGAACCCGCGATCGTCGAAGCTAAGGCTCGCTACAAACGTATCACAACGGTCGTCATGGTAACTATCTCCTAACGTATAAAATGTTAGCCACATAACAACCTTTAAGGCCAAATTGGTTAATTATACTCTACTATCATAAGAGCAATTCGCACTAACATAACGAAAGGAAGTTAGTCACGAGCTTGCAATATATTCGAATGAAATTATCGCCACAAGCTTACAACAAAGTCACTTGGTCTCGTTGAATTTACGAAGGAGCACCAGCGAATCTATGGACATTTTTTCAGTATGGAAAGGCCAGTCCTTAGTTTATAGTAAGTCTGATTAAAAGTATATTATTATTTTTATTATATGAAAATATCATATCAATTACGTCACTTATCGTTTATCAATGTTAGTGTGAGTTTTAAGCGCCAGCGAAAGATGTCAATATTATCGCATTAGATTAGAACAATCCTTTTTCAGCACTAACTAATATTGCAATATAAGAACCTATAACATATAAACTTGGAAACTAAAAAAGACTCCCTTGATTTCTTGTGACATTATATTAATTATTTTTATTAGAAACGACAGACAGATATAATAATTATTATATATAACATTAATGGCTTTTAAATTTTTATATCAAAAAGACGCTCATAATTACAAGTCTAGCACTAAATTTCTTATAAGTAATTACGTGCGACGCTTACAGGATATTCTTTTTTTAATTTGTTCGAGAACATTCGAATTAGGAATAACGAATTCGTAAGAAATAGAATAAGGGAGTGTTCATTAAGAAACTATAAATATATTTACCATATATATCTCAAATTTCATTTTCTGCGCTTAGATGATAATCATAATTACTTAGATAGTAGACTAATTGATTTTTCGTGTAACGGTCGACGGTACCTATACAAGTACGTAATATTTTGGGAATATTTGTTTGTGTATTGAGATATCGAATCGGCTTAAGTTTTTTTACCTATTGAATAAATAATCATAATAATAATTATTATAAATACCGTTTAAGTGGAGTGACTTTTGAAAATATTTTTGGGCTACTTGGCGGCACAGCAGATTTTTATGTGACAAATATAAATAAAACTTAAAAGCATGATCATACATTTGAAATTACGCTGACGCCATTTGTATAAGCATGCTACAGCATAATCATGACCGTTGAAATTTTAAATTTATTGTCATAGTTTCATTTAATATATTAGTCAGATAAAATCCTCTATCTTGCCAATGAGCGCAGGGCCTTAGTTTTCTTAATTTATCTTTGTATTATAAATAAATTTAATTTTTTTTTCATAATTAAATATTCTGTAATTAAATGTTGCAAAATGTCTTTAATGTATTGATTGTAAAATTTTCTGTTAATATTATATTTGTATTATTATGATAAGAACGTGGATGACTCCATTTTGTTCGATATTAAAGACTGATTTCATAAATTCAATATGCATTTTTTAATCTTTTGTTACCTTCGATAATGATTTTACAAATAATTAATATGTGTAGGTATATAATTATGACGAAACAATGTATATCATGTAATAAATGCAAGTAACAATCTATTTTTTTTATTGGGCAAGAACTTCATAATGGCACCCACTCTCCAGTGTTTGAGATAAATTATAAACAAAATGCTCACAAACATAAATGGCAACAATAAAGACAACAAAAAATGTGCCAGCAATGGCACGTCAATAAAAAGTTAATCTAGAAATTTCCTAAAACAATATTGAGGAAATGGCAAAGCATTGGGCGACATAGTTCGTTCCTGGCGCATTATAAAATGATTTTGGAAACACAAACATCCCCTGAAACTGCCGTTTGTCATTTCTTTTTGTTTACTAATAAAAACATATGAAAAACACATTTTTTTTATAATTCTTATCCCTACTAATATTATAAATATAAAATGAAAAAGTAACTCTGTCTCTTACGGTTTCACGCTTTAAACACTGAAACGATTTCCTTTTCTGGCGAAAATAAGGCTTGAAGGCCGTGAAATAAGGGATGAAAGTTTTCATGGAACCAATTATTTATTTATTTTAGATGCCTCATTCAAAACTGTTACCTATTCTTTTTTTATGTAAGAGGGGCCATTTGGGCAGGAGGCCTAACTGATGTTAAGCGATCACCGCCGCCCACGTATTGGTTCGGAAAGACCGCCGGCGGAAGTTGATTCTAGAGTGGTTGTGTGAGGAAGAATATGTCTTCTAAATCGCGCTGTTGGGAATTTCCAGACATCGATAGTTACATTTATATAGATATTCACGTGGTGAACACTCGGGCCGTTATTGTTTTTATTGGAGATTTATATATGTTATAGAGATATTAAGAAATGTTAACTTTCTCCTTTAAGTTATAAACACCACAATGAATTTAATAATATTTATATAGTTACATTTATTGCACGTAGAATACAATATGAAATATATAATCAGCAATTGTGTATCAATTTACATGATTACGCTTTTATTGTGTTCTGCCGGTTTCTTTACAAGTGGGGTGATGTATTATCATTTTTTATCGATAATTGTCTCGATCGCCGATAATTTGCCTGATGGCAACAAGACATTCGGAGAACCTTTGTGCAGGAGCACATAGATAGACATCTGTGTCCTTTTGGACTTGGTTTCAAGTAGTGGCGTAGTGAGGTAGGGTAGCTGCCCCCATTGACCTTACTAAATACTTGAAAATGCATTATGCACGAATACAATGCATTTGGAACTATTTTACTTTTATAACTGTTGAAGAATATAGTCATTTTGTACACTGTAGGCCCAAATTAAGATTTTGGCCTACCCTAGGCCAAATGCTGGCTACGTACATGTGATTATGTAGGTAGGTACTTGTACTAATACGCAGTTAACAAAAATTAAATACTAGATGATGGTAAAATTGTGAAGAAATCAATACACATGAAACGTATATATACGTACGTATATGTAGGTAGGTACGTGACATGAAAATATCAAACATGAATGATGAACTTCGGAAAGACTTGATATAATATAATTAATCGATCCGAAGATGCATCGATAAAATTTGATGTAAACATAGATTGCTATCTGTTGACCCAAATAATATGAGTACTGCTTATTAATAAAATACATCTATGTGATATCCGCATTGAATTACATTGAAAATAGCTTATTATAGAGATATTGGTGAAAGATGCGGAGACCGACGTGGCAGTGATTTTATAAGGTGTTTTTTCTTTTAAAACTGTCCTGAAAATTCTATTCTATAAATAATATTCTATTATTGGATATTTGTATGTTGAATAATATGCGTATAAATTAAAGAGGAATTCGTTAACTGTGCCATCAATATCACTTCTAACAATACTTTTAAATCAGCTACAGTATGATGTACGTTAAAACTATGACAGTAACGACACGGATGTAGGGAGGTGCGGACAGACCTTGATGAATTCTTAGAAATGCACAAACGGGGTGCTAACAATTTTATTGTTTTCAATGCCAAGAAGACTCAGGCTTGCGCGTTCTCTACAAAAAAGTCACCATTCTCCCCTCATCCTTCGCTCTCTGGCACTTCGTTGTTGATACGAAGCAGTATCACCATGCTTGGGATGAAGCTTCGCTGTGACCTAAATCCCAGGGATCACATCGAAGCATTTATTAAAACTGCTTCACGTAAACTCGGAGTACTGAACAAGGTGCGGAGTTTCTTCACGCCACAACAACTGTGCCTGCTGTATAAAACGCAGGTACGGTCTTGCGTTGAATATTGCTCGCACCTCTGGGATGGCTCCGCTAAGTACTTGCTTGATGCCCTGGATCGGTTGCAGCGACGCGCCGTTCGAATTATTGGTGATGTGGAGGTTTCTTACACCCTCGAACCTCTACAACAGCGACGTGAAATTGCCGCTCTCAGTGCTTTCTATAGACTATACCACGGCGAGTGTTCAGAGGAATTATTTTCCCTCATCCCTCCCCCTTCCATTCAAGAACTACGCGTGGCGGTCTCCGATGTCACCGACTAACTGTGGCATCAAAGCCATCGCGAACAAAGAAGTTTGCCAACTCTTTTCTTTGACGCACTTCAAAAAAATGGAATGCTTTACCGGCACACGTGTTCCCTCATTCTCACAACCTGGGGTCCTTCAAACGAGGCGTCAAGAGGCACCTTGCGGGTAGGCAGGGCTAGGATGGCTAGTACAGTTCGCCTTCTGCAACCATATTAACCACCTTCGCGTGTGGAATCCACTTCCACTTACCATCAGGTGGAGTGGAGTTATTTGCCCTTCGGCGTTTACGTAAAAAAAATACATTTTTAACTAAATATACAAGATAATAGTCATATTGCAACTAACTCGGGCCCTAAATATGTGTTAATAAAAGACTGAGAAAAATCAGAATGTTTTATATTTTATATTTATTAAAAAAATAATTATATACAGTGTTACAGTTCAGCTTATGTGTTAAACTTTCATTTTCTTCTTCTTCGGCTTGATTGGCAGTGGACCCGCGATTTTGAAGACAGTACTGAAAAAGGTTATGGTATTTATTATTAATTTTTGACTAAAATTTCCTTGTCAAATGTTGACCTTCGGTTATATGAATAAAAGAGACAGGACAGAGAGAGAGAGAGAGTTGCGCACGCGGCTGCGCACTCACTGGCTCGTGTGCTCATTTGCTTGTAGTAGGCTCGATAAACACTAGCTTACGGCATTTTGTTACGTGACGATTTCTACTAAATCGCACTATCCGTAACCCGCGTTAAAGAACTTCGTTACAAAAAAGAAAAAATAAATAAATAACTTACTGGCAAGTTGTGCAAATCGGACTGAATTTGCAAAACACTGAAACAAAAAGAAAATTGAACATTCTATTTGATAAACTTACGTTCCGTTGAGTAAAACTACTGTTACATGAAAGTTCTGTCTTTTTTACAGTACAAATAAAAAAATGAATGCTTCTCTCAGTACAAAAGGGCCGCCTCGAACGGGGAAGTACTACCCTCTCACAGAAAATCGGCGTTAAGTAACTGTACTGTTGCGTTTCGTGGCGTCTATTCCCTTCCTATCTCCCCTTTTTATCCCTTCCTTGTTCCTTGGGTTGGCAAATCGCATGTGATACTTCAAGTATCACACGAATACAATGAAAGAAAAAGATTTGAAGATTTGCATTGAAACACCTGAAGGCTGACCTGACTAAGTGAGACTTATGTATATCTCCAGACCTCTAACACAGGATATGACTATCCTAATGGGGCCGTTGGGTGTGTAGCGTTTATTTATTGTTATTTAATATATAAACTTGTTTAGTAGATTTAGGCATTTATGTTTGATAATTAATATAAAAAATTTGATAATTAATATCTTACCGCTGAGACAAACGGAACACACATAACCAATAGTCAGCAGTTCCCGGTGACAGAAACAAGCAGCCCGGTAGTCGACTCTACCGCGACCAGGTAACACTAGCTCCTTGCGTTCCCATGCCTCCGGTAGAAATACCCACTGTAAGAGATAAACGTATTACAGTTATTGTTTTAAAATCTTATTTCACTTAATTAACATAATATTTGATAAGTGGACGCATATAAGCAATGCCATGTCAACCCACAAAATTGAAAAAAATGAGTTATATATGCAGAAGTGTTGGTAAATGGCAGAAGAACGTTTTGGGTTATATTATATACGAAATATGCAGTTTGTATGCTTATTTTTTGTAAAAATAAGTAAAATAACTTACATATATCTGAAATTGCCAAAAACTTGACCAATACATAAAAACAATCATATAAAGCAAGTTGTTCAAAATTTTCAAACGCGTTTTTCTCGAAATGACATTCGTGTGGGTTGACATGGTATTGCTTATTTGCGTCCAGTTATTGTTTTAAAATCTTTTTTCACTTAATGAACATTGTATTTTATAAGTAAGGGTTAAGCAACTTTAGTCGCGGTCAGGCACTAGATGGGTGACCGCATGGTTGTGTTTCAACTGAGCGTCTCCGTGCTTCGGAGGGCACATAAACAATCGGGCTCCTGTTATTATCAATTTGATAATAGTCGTAAGTCAAGTCAGAGGCCTATACGGGAGACCTAAATAACTTGGGACACTAGCTTGGCCACTGACCAATCGATGAGAAAAAGAAGAACTTAATGAACAGAATAAAAAAGCCGGCCCCGTGCGTGTCGGCGAATAAAAATATCTAGTTTCTTGTATAGGATCCACCTTTATTTTTAAATTTTACTTAATTTACATTGTTAGTTTTAGTAAGAAAATTACAACTCTAGCTATTCCGGGTATTATCAGAGCCTGAGAAAGGACAGGGCTGTTTTTTAATGCGGAAAAAGTTGTAAAGGGTTAAAAGTGGGGGATGAAAAGTTGTATGGAAGTATCTTCATTTTTAGAGCTTGAAACTTATTGTTTAGGCTGTTGAATCGATATAAATAAATTTGTAATTCAAAGTTTGTAAAGAGGGGAGGGAGGGGGGTGGTGGAAGAAGGTCTTTCAATTTTGTATTAAAATAGTTATTAACGCGGGCGGAGCCGCTGGCAAGCTCTTTTCTAATAGTCACACATTTTGTTCTTGAACAAATCATAATTGGTGATATGTTAAATTTTGGTAAATAAATGTTTGAGGTAGTCTCAGCATATAAAAGTTTTGTAATATTTTATTAAGAAAGGATTAGTTTTCTTTTGACCTTGATATTTTAAAGGATCTCACCAATAAATACTGCAATAAGCCTTCTAAAGAAGGCACTTTCAAGTACAGTCCACCAGTGATGTCGCAGCCCTGCTGGAGTAGACTTAGATGCTTGTCGAGAGAGCACACGTCTATAAGAACTTGCTGTTTCTGAAAATAATAGGAACATAATTATTATTACAAGTCTGCATGGTTAATACAAACATCTGCTACGAGCGGCAATCAAACTCACGACCAGTTGTGTTTAAGACAGGTTCGCTACCGCTGCTTCACAACATCCTCAAATTTTTTTATATTTTTTTTATATATAAATTTAAAAATACTTATAATATCAAAACTAACCTGAGCAGTGAAGAATACATTCATATAATTAATGTACTGCGCAGCAGTATCTGAACTCCCAGTAACTATTAGCATGCGACTGCTCAAGCGTAATCCTGGTGATGCTTCACGACGCATCTGTTAATAGATTAAGTTAAATTAATAATTTCCTGCAAAATTGTTCAGTCAAGAAATTTGTAGCAAAAGAGAAGAATCGAATTTGGATAGTGACTGGTGGTAGGCCTTTCATTTCAAGAGGCAGGCTAGGTAGGTCAGTCATAATGTGGTTTGGTTTGAAGGACACTGTAGCTAGTAAAATTAATGGGCAAAGGAGATTTAAGACCCAGTATCTCGAGGATAGCAACGTGTGAGTGAGACCTACAAATGTATGATGTTGCAAGCGCCTACCATTAGATGGTTTGTATGCTTGTTTGCCAACTTGTCACATATAAAAAAAATGCACGCACAACAAACGGAACAATTCATCTGACCTATGCAATACAAAGGGTAAATCATTATTAGAGTTAACATGCTCTCTGAGACACAGTGGGGAAACTCACAACGACAAAGGCCGAAACTGAGACAGATGAATACAAACATCCATCCCGAGCCGGAATAAAATCTGGAACCGTTGAGGCTAAAGGCAGCTTCACTATTGATAGGCCACAATGGTCAATGATCAAGCTGGTTCATTCATACTAAAAGCATCAAGACTCTTATTATAAAAAATAAAAATTACCCTAGCAATAGAGCAGAGCCCCATTGCCATTGCACCAGCAAGTAATGACTCGCCAGGTCTCTCTTCTTGTGGTTGACTCTTTATTAAATTAACAAGCCTGAAATAAATACAATTGCTCAGTGAATTATAAAAATTTAAAATGAGGTAAAGCTACATACAAAAATATAACTAAGTCCATTCAATTCTAAAATTAATGGCTTCCAGTAAAAAATAACTATATATTAGATTTTTATTTTGTAATCATCTTTAAATACTCAACTACTGTTTAGGATAGTTATACTATTTTTTTCTCTTCTATTTCCTCCATTCCCTATGACGTCTTTAGCTGTAATTCAGCCTCGCAGGAAGCAATCGTAAGGACGGAATTACTATGAGTCCAATGAGGGCTGTCCCTTTCACATGGCCGCGGCCGAGACTCCGTGCTTGGCTAACCCCACCGAATGACACTGTCAAGGCCAGTAGCACAACAGCAATACAAATAAAATGGTTTCTTTCAATGTATGTTACAAAGTGATCTAATTTGAAGTACTGAAAAATCTTATCTATATTTTGTAGCAAAAGAGAGAGAGTATACCTCATCTTAATAGTTTTTTCAACCAAAGTAAATAGTTCATATTGGCCATCTATTTGTCGAACATCCAATGGTTTTCCGGGAGACGGGTACAAGTACTCACTAAAAGAAATAGAAAATAAAGACAGTATAATATAAAACGCGTTATTAGTCCATCAGCCATTCATATACAAAATGAGATCTTTACATAATTGTATATAGAATTTTAAGACTAATTCTATTCGTTGTACCTCTTGTGAAAATGACAACCTATAACAGCCAACTGATTTCTGGATTTTTGCATCAAATGGGAGTTCGCGAATGCTATTACCGCGTCAAGACAATTGGTGAGTACTTTCGGATCTTCAGTAATATATCGTTGATTTGGATTCGTATCCACGATTATTACGAGGAGACTGCTATCTGAAGGCGCTAAAAGCGGAAAGAATTGTATATATTAATTGAAAACAATTTGTATGTACACAATATTCATCCCCTAGGTAGAGAGAGAATAAAATGTTAAGTCATATTATAACTTACCGTCGTCGTCGGCCATTTTATGAATTAAGTACTAAAGATATTTAATTTTTGTTTTCATTAAAGTAAGCCACTGTTTAATACAAATTTTCTGAAGAAATTTAAAATCAGATATAATAATCAGCGCGTTCACTCTGTTATTGTTATTTTGACATTGTCCTAAATGACATTTGGCATTATTGAGGATGACAGTTGAATTTTAGCACCATAGACATTATTTACTAAATCTATGATTGACATAAAATAATAGTCCAGGAAGTGGGCTGAGGGAGTAATATGCGTTGACTCAATAAAAATAGGATGTTTACAATGCTCTTTTCTTGTCATTTTCCTTAGAGAGATTTCGTATAGGTAGCCAATTTAGAATCTAATGACCACGAACTGAGAGTCTCAAATGCTTGCTTCACAAATTAATGTCCATAACATGAAGAGCTAGAGTTGTTGGCACCACTCATACGGTCCACCTGATGATAAGAAATCACCACAACCTATGAAATCTCGTGATAGGTACTTGAAGTAATAATATTCGCGTTGCCGATTCAATGGATATGAGGGAAGAAATGAAAAAAAAAACAAAAGAAAGGAACAGAGGAGGTGAGATATTGAGCGTTCGGCACTCTCCCGAGCTAAAGTCATTTTTTTTTTAAATATAAGAAATGCTGGCTCAAGTCATTACTGATACTTCTACTGCCCCTCCAAATAAGCTCTAGAATATAAACTGGCGAAGTGCATGTTGGTCTGGCACATAATGCGACGCAACTCCTTACTACGACGAATGGACGGACGGTCAGACAGCCAAGGTTCCGTTGGAACCATGTTACAAAGCTATTTATTTATCTAACATATTATCTACCCATCGAGTATAGTTTTTATAAGTTACTCGTTGTCAGGATTGCTTTTATAATTTTCCAGGCGCTATAAACGTGGTAGCTATAATTACACGGAATCAGTATTATCACTATATTAACTTTTTCACGGTTTTTTCTGCGGAAAAATTTCTCGTCCCCTTCAGTCACTAAATCTTGTCTTATATTATTAATGAAAACGAGTTTTTTTGTTTTTTTTTATTAAAATGAAGTCTCGTTTTGGATCGGCTCTTCAACCATTATTGATATTTTTTTAAATACCATTAATCTTGCGACAGAAGTTAATTAAATCAACTGAAATTACTAGATTATACAAAAACAGAAAAGAAATTAGATATTTCTTTTTGTTTTCTGGCGAGAATCAATAAATAAATAAACGCTACACACTCAACGGCCCCCATTAGGATATTGATATCCTGTGTCGGGGTCCGGAAACATCCACAAGAACAAGGACAAATACACCCAGCCCGGAAAATATGATTGCATGGTCTATACAAACATATTATGCTCCGAGCGGGAATCGAACCCGCGACCTGTGGCGTTTAAGGCAGGTTCGCTACCGCGACGCCACAACGTCGTCAATTATAATATATAAATATAAAAAAATAGCATGGTTTAGTTATTAATAGACTCTAGTGCCGTAAATCGTTTTTCACAAACCGATTGCCGTGACACCCACAAACAAGTAATAAATAGTCTTACACCCGTAAAATAATTTTCCTAACAGTGAGCGATCGCTATCTGAGGTGGTAGTTACAATAACAGGTAATCTTACGTAATGGGAGCTTTGAAAGTTTTTTTTTTATGTTAAAAGTTGGCAAACAAGCATACGGCCCACCTGATGGTAAGTGGTTGCCGTAGCCTATGAGCGCTTGCAGCACCATTAGTAGGTGCGACTCACGCGTTGCCAACCTCGAGATATTGGTTCTTAAATCTCGTCTGCCCAGTAATTTCACTAGCGTACAGTGCCCTTCAAACCGGAACACAGAAATGCTTAAGCACTACTATTTGGCGGTACAATATTTGACACTGCAGTGGCACCTACCTAGCCGGCCTCTTGCAACAAAAGACCTACCACCAGTGTGACTGATTGCACTGGTGGAATAATCTCTGCTGTGACAGAGGGTATCCCAACAGCGGGCGATGGGGTCGTCACATCCCGACGCCTATAAACAAACTAACCATATATATCAAACTAACCATATCTAAAACCAATTATAATGTTAACATTTTGCATGTTTGGATGTCTGTTACTTACTGTTACTGTATTTGTTTATTTCTCATAAATTTCATTTTTATGTCTCTGAGGTGTGACTTACACAGACGATGTCGGGAGCCGACATTAGTTAAGTATGGTAATGACATTTGTAAAAAAATTGATAAAAAATACTAAAATAAGTTTTGACTACATTCATATTTCATGTTGTTTTAATTGAACTATCCATACTACTATATTTCAACCGACTTTAAAAAGAAGTTTATCAATTCAACGGTAAGGTTTTTGTAATGAATGTGGTTGACGAGCTATATAATTCTCAACTTGGGTTAATTATTTTTGTTTAGAATAAAAGGAAATCGATATTAAAATGTCACTAAAAGGCTTTTTGTACCGATGTTCTACTTGGCACCAACTTCTTCTATTTTTTTTATTTATTTGGAAAAGGGCACGTGAGTCTCTACCTGATGGTCAGTGGAAATAAAGTCCAAAAGCCAAGGCGGCTAACAGAGTTGCGGAATGCAACCGCGTTGGCCAACCTCGCCCTGCCTGATACCCATAAGGTGCCTCTTCACGCCTCGTTTGAAGGAGCCCAGATTATAGGAACGAGGGAACACGTTAGCCGGCGATGAGTTCCACTTTTTGGAAGTACGACAAAGAATAGAATTGGCAAACTTATTTGTTCGCGAAGGAATCGATGGCACAGATTTTTTTAGTAGGTATAACTTTGAGTTTCATAAAACAAAGATAAAATTTTTTAAACAACATAATACACAGGACAAACTAATTATTTATTCATAGTTTAGACATTATATAAATCATATCTAAGAGCTTATAAAGAATTTATATGTATAATTAATTGTGTGATGGCAACTTGTTGACAGATGTCACGTTGTCACAGAATCATATTTGTCAAATGGGCATTCCGTGCATAGTTGACCATGTAACCGAGCTTAGAAAATATGTAGGGCTGGTGCAAATGTAAATAATAGGTTTCTATTTTTAATTAAAATATTTTTGTTCCATTAATACTAACATAAACATTATAAATGCGACTCTCAATTAGTTTATTACTATTTCATACTCAACCGATCAATATAAAATTTTGCCTACAAGTTTTGAGCATACCCACGCAGACATCGCGGGTAGAAAAAAAAGTGTAATAAATTTTAACCAAATGAGTTTAATCACACATTGAAGACAGCTTACAAAAAGAGTCGACTCAAAACAATGATTGTTACAATTTTTCTCTGTATGTCTGTTACGATATTACTATTAAAAATAAACGTTGCACACTCAATGCAATAAAGGTATTATGTAGCGGTGGGGGTGTCTGTTTGACATTTCGAAGCTTAAAGCTTAAACGTGAACACGTATCATTTAACATCAGTGACTTAAAGAACTTGGCCGAAAACGTTCACTGATCCACGAGGATTTTTTGTTTTATCATTATAATATACAGCATTTGTTTTTGGCGTCGTTAATATTAAAAAAATACACTTGAATATACCTTTATAATTAAAGTTTTAATGTTAATTTATTAAAATAAATATTTTTACAGAGAGTGAACCCTATGTATATTTTTTTAATACAAAATCTAAAGCAGAGGCAAAAATCCATCATGTTTCGATGTCTCGGTTTTGACTCGTGCTCGCGTTGATACCATCTCAACTACGATGCTGTAATTGAATGATAGTTCGTGTTTTATTTTTTATTGCTCTTAACGATTTATAAAAAATAGGGTTCCGTGAACTCATAGACTGTCGCTTTGGTTGTAAAATATCATCTTTATGTGCTTTTGTGAAACCACATTTTCAAACAAATTTAGGGTCCGCCTGATGTTTATTATTACGGACACACAACAAAATAACACAAAGTTTACAACTTAAGCAAATGAAGTTACCATGTAACCACCTGCGTTTCTTTATGTTGGTATTGAGCGTAGAAAGGAGCACCAGCCAGTCATTAGCATTTTGTCTTTATTTCCATAAAGAGTATATAGTAAAATATCATATACATATAGCAAAAGAAGCTGAAAACCAGCGCTGCTCGAGAACACGTTCCCGACAGCATCAGCTGAGCTTCCTCCCTTTGTCTAATTTTTTGTAGCATTTTGTTAACATTTCTTTTTACTAATAATGATGATTGTTGTAGTATGATTTAGACAATAAATAACTTTCTTTCTTTCTTTCTTTCTTTCTTTCTTTCTTTCTTTCTTTCTTTCTTTCTTTCTTTCTTTCTTAAAATATCCTAAATATCCATAGCATATAGTAAAATATCCTAAAGGCTTGTTTACTTTGCAAAGAAACATTAACGCTGCATTTTTGAATTATCAGATTATAAATATTTATTTGTACAATTTTTTTGTCTCGTCTAGTGTTGCACAAGGTCAATTTGGCCAATAATAATTGACACACACAAAAATGTATATTTTTTTAATTAAAGACAATTTTTTCTTTGTTATTACAACTTTATAACAATCATACATACGAAAGTCTTGATTAAATTAGTACTAATACAGTTATATATTTTTAATTTTTGATAAAATCATACGGCCGTCATTTTAAAGGTAAGCTTTATAGTTATTTTATTAAGTATTTTCTTAAAACTTCGATAATATTACACGATAAGATTAAATCTTTTAAAATTCTCTTCAACGTAAGTTCTGTGAACTTTATATCGTGTCTAGAACAGTTTTTTTACTTTCAATTTACAAATAATTATAACCTTATATGTTAAATCTAATTTAGTTAAAACATTTAAAGTTCTATAAAAATAATCTTGCGTGTAATACATTTAAATGAAATCAATTACAATTTTAATAAGTTTTAGGGAGGTACACATTATGAAAAACTTTTTTATGCAAAGTTTTTTCATTCAATGAATACCATGTGTTATATATTTTTACGAAATATGACGTAACATGAATATGGCCTGCCTGAGATTGCTGGTGAAAAAATTACGATTAAGAGAGGACAGAAATTCGGGACTTCCATCGCTTACATTCGTGACGTGCCGTGACGTGACGTGAAATGACGTCAATATACTGTAGTTATTCATAGAATACAGTCTGAATACGGAAAAACTCTAACATAATAAAAAAGACGATTAACGATTCAATTTATGTAATTATTAGGTATTTAGTAGTAGAGCTATGTTTCTCCGAGCACAAAGGGGCCGGCTCGACCAAGGAACTAATACGCTCTCACAGAAAATCAGCTTACAGTAACAGAGTAGGTATTGTTTAGTTTCGTTAGATGAATGGGAACGCCGGACGCTCGGACGAATCTAGCTTTCGTCTGCGTAAAGTCTATAATTCTTTTAAGGGGCTAGGTATTCGCATCTTTAACAAAATTCCAGATTGCTTATTGGAACTGCCAATAAAAAAGTTTCAAATATGCATAAAAAAATAAAACATATTATTAATTAGACGAATTTTTTTGCGATAAAAATGCTTGGAACTCTTAATGTTGCTAGATCTCATTCAAGAACCAAATTTTATAAGAAATAATAAAATTGTTAACATATTTTTGAAAAGACTTAACTATCGATTTCTTGTTGGTTCTTCTCGGTAGAATCAACCTCCCGAACCGTCGGTAGCGTTTGATTTTTAAAAGTCTAGTTGAATAAAAAAAATAAAAAAGTCTCCCACCCCGTTTTTCCCTTCTCATCCCTTCCCTCCTATCCCTTGCGTTAGAAACGCGTATGTGATACTTCAAGAATAGCAAGCGCTCGTAGGTTGTTGTGACTGCAAAGGCGGACCGTACGCTTGTTTGCCAACCGTCATAAAACAAAAGAATAAAAAAAAGGAGTAAGAAAATTATTAAATTACATATTGTTAAGAAGCAGATGCAACTTAATGTATATTCGAATACCAAGACCGAACACAATAACTAAAACAATATTTTGTATTAATCCATAATTGCGTATAAATATTAAGCCATAATTCATTTAACAAAGGGTATATAAATTATTATTAAATGTACCAAAACGGTACATAAAAAGATACCATTACGTTGATTTACACAAACCGCTTTATCTGACGTAAGACGGTAGCTTATTATTGCCTTTCAAATTGTATTACATCTGTGATAGCGACGAGAACTTATGTCATACGTCAAAATATATGTTAACAGCGAGTTGGAGATGACGTGTACGAGATAACTCGTTATTTCGTGTTTGACAGGTTGTGTGTGTCATCGTACGACATCGTTTATACACAGCTAATGATATGGTTCATTTGAATGCGTTGGTGGTCGGAAAAAAACTTGAGTTTTACTTAATAAATTCAGATGTCGTTATTTATTAATTGTGTGCCCACGTCTTTACTTTTTTTTTAGTGAAACCCTAATCCTTTTTTTTTTTTTTTAATAAAATTAGCCTAAGTTATTCTTTATAACATTAGCTATGCACCAGCGGAAGTCTCTTCAGAAATTTTTAGTATATTTTATTTTTACTTACTAGTACCTAAAAATATTATTTCATAATTATGGATTTTATAAAAATTTAAAACAAATAAATAAATAAATAAATAAATAAAAGCTGTTATGTTAACTTTACAGACAGACATCTTAATTTTAAATTTTAATAACAGAAAATATTATAGTATCAAGATGTGTTGTCGTAGTATTTTTGTGACAGATACATATACTATCAAATAGGGCTCGTTGCAGTATTTATTGTTTTTTTTCGCATATCCATAACTATGGGTTGTTACTGTAAATTTATTAAGCTATTAGTACTATTTTGTAAACAACAAAGTTTACAAAATTGTTTAAATTAGCTATTATTTAATGGAAAGGTCATACCGTATATGCAAGACAATAAATTCATCCACTTACTAACCCGTGTGTAACAACATAAACGCATTAAGTTGATATTTAGTGTTGCCCTTAACAAAAGTTCAAGCGAGGTTTAAAGGCGCAGCTCAGCCTATTAACAGGTAATTTCTTGAGTAAAAATAATTAACAATTCGCAGCCTATCAGTTTATAAAACACAGTCGGTAATTGAATGGGATTTTACGGGAACATTGTTTACAAGACTTCGTGCCAGAGGGCAGCGACGCTACATTAGCGCGGGCTTTCGAAAACCGAACTGGTAATAAGAGAAAAAAAAGCGGGAACGAAATAATTATGCACGTTCCGTTTCGTAATGGGCGTCTCGCTACCGTTTCGCTTTAATAGCTCGCTTGTTCTCAGAATTTAATTATACCCACAGAGTCCAGATTAGCCGACCGCGTGCTGATTTTTTGTTAATAACTGTTATAATGGGTGACGCTTGCTTTTTTAATCGTTTAATTTCAACACCCTAGCGTATGTCAGAATTTTTTTTTTTGGTATCCGTACGTTATGACAATATAACATTCAGTTATGATTCTAACATAATACATTAATATTAATAATTCAATAACGAGTTCCCAAAAACAAATTGTCTAAACGATAAGACGTCAGACGAAAACAAAAACAGAAACGATTCAAACCTTAATAAGAACCGGAGACCGAGATGAACACAAAAGAAAAAGATAACGGCCTATTGTTTTTTATCATGTTGTCAATATCACGCGGCCAAATTTTCTATATTGGAATGCCACGATTCGCCAATAAGAAGCGGGGAAGAATTGATTTATTGTCCAATTAGCGTCGGTCAGGTGTGCCAACTGCCAAGATAGCATCAGGCTGGCCAACCTAACTCGGCCGTAACTACTATTTCTTTTGGCGCTTTCTGCTTAAATGGCATATTGGAATCAAAAAAAGAACCTTTACACGCTACTGCCTGCTTGCTCGAAGGGTAAATTTGAAATTCTGATCATTCGAGGCCGAGGCCTGCTTAAGTGGAAATCGATTTGAATTAATTGTGACTCGGCTTTTTTATTGTTTAGGAACGTTAATTTGATAGGTATTGTTTTAGCCTGTTACATAAACATCGAGGTTAATGTCACTTATTAAAATATTATAATTAAATTACAAAAGTTAAATTTTTTAATTTTTATTGTCGATTGATTTATTAGGTTGTTTATGATCGTTGTATAAAGTATAAAGTGTTTAAGTCATTTTTATTAATTGTGGCTAGGGTTGCCACATTTTTTTCTTGGAATTATAGTACATTGGTCATTCAAAAAAAAACTTAAAAATTTTAAAATAAAGAATTATTGATTAGTCTTTGTTTTAAAAATATTTTTATTAAATTATTATAAATCCTAAACATCTTTAGGTTGAAGTAATTTATTAGCTAAATGTTTTATATATGATTCAGAGCAGTAATTATATTCAGCTTCTTTCATTTTGAAATATAAATGAAAATTACTTTATACAAGTGTGAAAAGTATATCCAACAAAATAAAATATTTTCTTATCACATTTTGGACGACGTTGTGGCTCAGCGGTAGTGAACCAGCCTTAAACGCCACAGGTCGCGGGTTCGATTTTCGCTCGGAGCATAATTTTTTTGTATTGACCAAGCAAGCATTTGCAAGCATTTGCAAGCATATTTTCCAGTCTGGGTGTATTTGTTCTTGCACTTGTATGTTTTTCCGTACCCAGTACCCAGACCCAGGATCACTATCTTAATGGGGGTCGTTTAGTTTGCAGCGTTTATTTATGAATGAATGAATGAATGAATGAATGAATGAATTATTGATACTTTATTTGCTTAAATGTGGTTACAATAGTTGGTTTGTTAACAATATTTTGTTTAAGTCGCTCACATTTGCCACAGGGTGGCACGCAAATTGTCATAATTTATGAAAATTACTATTATATTACATAATTTCAAGTATATATATATCAAACTACATTAATTTATGTATTATTTATGTTCGTTCTGGTAAAATATACTTTATACTTATATATAATTTCTCGAAAAAGCGTGCAATACTTTACTACATAAATTATGGGTGGCAACCCTAATTGTGACAAATAAAAAAATTATAAATCAGTGTACACAGGTGTTATAAATTAATTACATTCTTTGTCACTTGATTTATGTAAATGCTTTATTTTATTACATGTTTTAAATTTACAATTATCTATTCACTGTTTCGTCCAGCTTTAATTTTAATTCAAATTTCTATATGTCTTAACTCTCTCTATACATGTTTTTCTAAATACACTTAGTTCATTTGAACTAAATTTAGATCGAGATACTATCTTATATAAAAACCTGACAAATGCATGTCGGACTCGGACACTCCGTACCACTGCAGAATATATAACATTAAAATAAAAAAGAATTTATCTATTACCCTTCATAAGATAGCCCGCGGACGAATGTCGCTGGGGCGACAGATGTACGCATTGCACAGGCCCCCCGCGAGGATGAGAGCGAGCCTTATGGGTTTCTGCTCGCTCTCATGCCCAACAGGGCGAGGAGGGTCTGCGTCCGCTTTGACGCAGACAACGCTGCGACGGTCAGACGGGGTCAGGTGCTCAGCACGAATGCCCCCGGCCGTCGCCCGGCGTAGACATGAAACCTGGTGGAGTTTTAGTGAGTAGGAGTCTCACATAACCCCGGCAGCCCCAGCTCCGGGGTATCCATGAGGATTTCTCCACCTTAAAAAAAAAAACCCTTCATAAGATACAGCAATAAACGTCAAAATGTTCATATGGGGATCCCTCTTTATTTGAAATATTTTATTTTCATTTTAGTATTTGTTGTAGAAGCGGCAACAGAAATACACATTCTGTGTCAAATTCCAACTCTACCTTTTACGGTTCGTGAGATATAGCACGCTGACAGACGGACGTAGTAATAGTAGAGTGGAGGCTTAGTAAAATGCTTCCGTCAGAACCTTTAATTTGGAAATGAGATTTATATGCATAAAAGAAACTTGCAATTTTTATTCTACAATGGTACTGAACTCGTAATGTGCACATTCGACACGTTCTTGACCAGTTTTTATTCACGATAATTTTATAGTCATAGAGCCTCCTTCCAGCTCAAATGGGTCGGTTCGACCGAAATAGAACCCGTGTTACGTGTGATAAGCGAGAGCAGCGGAGGCCCAATCTCCCACCCCCTCAAACCCACCCCTCTTCCCGCCCCTCTTCCCACTCCTTTCCTTCCTATCCCTCGGGTTGGCAACGTGCATGTGATAGATTGCGGTGACTGCTTACCATCAGGCAGACCCTATGCTTGTTTGCCAAACGATATGAATGATGAAATAAAAAAAAATCTGTATAAATACGAAACCTACGAATTTTGGATATTTTTTCATCTCTTCTATTCACTGGGATCTTAGTAAAATACTTATAAACCAATCAATAATTAACAGTTACTGGACGCAGTGATATCGTCCCGTCGTTAGCAGCCCCGCAATAGATCTCGGGTTACGACATCCGGTCTAAATGGCTTAGCAAATTATACAGCATCGTGTGATCGAAAGATTATGTGTACACTGTTCATTGATTGTTCTATATTAATACTAGCTTTTGCCAGCGGCTTTACCCGCTTTAATTACGATTTTAATATAAACTTTAAAACCCCATTTCACCCCTTCAGTGGTGGAGTTTTAGAAATTTTTCAATCACGTATTTCTCTATGTTTAACTAGCCTTTGACCACGGCTTCGCCTTCGTGAATGACGTTTTGCTTTCATCCCCTATTTCCTATTGTTATTTTACACCCTTGAGGGTAAAACTTTTACAAACTTTGAATTACATATTTATTTATATCGAATCAGCGGACTAAAATAAAGGTTTCAAACTTCTACCTCTAAAAATGATGATACTTCCATACAACTTTTCAATCCCCTCTTTTAACTCCTTACAATCCTTTTTTGTATTAAAACGTAGCCTATGTCTTTTCTCAGGCTCTAGACTATCTGTGTACCAAATTTCATTAAAATCGGTTCAGTAGCTTTAGCGTGAAAGCGCGACGGACAGATAGAGATACAGAGTCACTTTCGCATTTGGACACAAATAAGCAATACCATGTCAACCCACACAAATGTCATTTCGAGAAAAACGGGTTTGAAAATTTGTAACAATCTGCTTTATTACATATAAACTTACTTTTTACTTTTTTTATTTATTGGTGAAGTTTTTGGCAATTTCAGATTTATTTAAGTTATTTTACTTATTTTCACAAAAATAAGTATACAAACTGCATATTTCGTATATAATATAACCCAAAACGTTTAAAAACACATAAATTGCATGATTGAAAAAATGGCTTTTTTAGAAGTTTTAAAGCTTAAAACCCTACAAATATTAAGGAAAAATGTTCTTCAGCCATTTACCAACACTTCTACATATATAACTCAGGTTTTTCAATTTTGTGGGTTGACATGGTATTGCTTATTTGCGTCCATTTATAATATTACTTTCAACCCCTTAAAGGTTAAAAGTTGAAAAACAACAGCTGTGAAAAAATTCAATGCAAATTAAGCAATTATCTAAAATAACCAATTATAGTAATTATTGATTTGTGAATAACTTTTTAAATCAGAATTAGAAGTTTCCAGATCGTTTGATGGATAAAATAACTTCATCAGCTCAGAATATACTTATAGTTAGAAGTTCGTAACTAACTCGGAATTATTATTGTTGGTTTATCGTAAGATAACCTCAGAAGGTATTAGGATTATTGTTTTGATATTAAGCCATTTATAAAGCTAACCTTACTTTAATCGACTATTAATAAGAAAGTTCATTTTGGAATATTATATTGTCTTTTTTTAGGGTTCCGTGCCCAAAGTGTGCCATCAGTCAGTTTGTCAGCGGGCTGTATCTCAAGATAGAGAGTTCAAATTGTCCTGTGTATTGTATATGTGTATTGTCTGTACAAAAAGTTCGGATGACGTTTCTTTGCTGTATCTCATAAGCTTTAATAGATAAATATTAATTTAAAAATAATAGGGGATTTGGGGACCAATACGAAAAACTTGTATTTTTCTCTACCGGTTTTTCTTCTTATTTTTTATTAAATAGGTTATCCCAAGGTTGCCGTATAAATTAATTTCATTTGTAGAGAACTGAATCTGTTATGATATGAATGAAGCACTTCCTAAAATAGGTAAAGTAAAAAACTATTAAAAATTATTCTCTATTTTTAGAAGCAGTATCGTAACAATGAAATGGAAATTAAAACTAAATTACAATTTGCCGTTCCCGTAACACTGCATCACAAACCCTGGCACCCCTACCGCATCTATTAAAAGTCCGCCACGTTAGACAGAGACGGAACACACACCCACACCTACCCCCCCCTACAAATGTACGGGAAAGAAAGAGACGTAATAATAGCCGGAAATTAGCACTCGTCTATCTTTCATTTTACACCCCAAAATTTCTTATTCCAATTTCCTCTCGCTACGAGCGTCCTCCAAATTACTGGCCGTAACTACTTTATTTAGTTAAAGCCTACAATCGTCTCTACTTAGTTGGAATAAGGTTTAAATTTATTTGGAAAGTATGGGTTGTTTTAAAGCTTTTCTCGTTTCGAAGTAGTTTAGAACACTCTGTCATTTGAAATGAGTCATTTTCTGATAAGAATGCTCTATTGGCTGAGACGTGTGCGATTCGGGCCGCTCGGCCGATAATGCCATTTCCGAATATAGATAGGGAATAAGTCGAGTGTCGGTTTTTGCCGGAGTTTTAATAAAGCATAGGGGTTGCCGAGATATGGAAATGAGCGTGTGGAGAAGAGGAAATTTGAATTTATACACCAGCTAGTTTTATTCATGAGGGTACGGAGAGATTACCTTCTGGATGGGGGGTGATTTTTGAACGTTTATGACTTTTATGAGAATTTATTAGCACAGAGTAAAAATGTTCGATGGTTGTCAGATCTGTGACGTAGCGTTGCATAAAATAGTTTTTATATATTTGGTTTTTATTTTATGCACTAGAATAGACATTTTTTTAAATTAGATATATAATAATAAGTATACCATATTTCATAATCTACGTTCTACATAATATTTTTAAACTGTAAAAGTAAAATTTCTTACTTATACGAAATAGGTCACTCGTATTTTTAGGGTTCCGTATGCGTACGGAATCCTAGTAGTAAACCTGCACTGTCTGTCCGTTTGCCACCAGGGTTTGTGTAGGGTGTACTTGTCTTGAAGACAACAATAAATACTTAAAATAAAATAAAATGTAAAAATAAAGTATATGTAATAAAGTCTATGGGGACCATACAAGAAACTTGATATTATTATTTAGTGGTTAAAAGAAGAAAAAAAATTCTTGCTTTCCTTTTCAATAAGTTATCATAGGTTTTATTTTGTTAAATTTTGTTTTTTGTATATTTTATTTAACTCAAATAGTAAATAACATTATGATCTTACAGGCAAACCAATTATTTTTGGTTTTGTGAGACTATTATCCAAAAAAAATTGTAAACATTTTATGATGTAGGTGATAAATAAATAAATTTTTGATTGATTTTTCTGTATTGATAAATACTTTCTTACCTAATTATTATATATTCTAAGAGCCCTTTATGTGCGAGTCCAATATGCACTTGGCCGGTTTTTTTAAATAAATTTAATTATGTGGAAATTTTAGTCTATTCTTTAATACAGGTGGATTAGAAAAGGTTTGGTCATGGGAACGTTATGTCAATGGCTTTTAATTCTTTGATGATTTCTTTCAGACGATTGAACTTTACAGCGTGGATATATCAAGTGGAATATAATGGACAGGATTTTTGTGGTCAATTTTTGTCATAAATGTGTTCTTTTTTTTTAAATTTTTATTTGACATTATGATTGAATCTATAATGCCTTTATTTATAAATTAGACACGCTTCCTTATGGCCCAGTTTGATGTCAATTATTATTATAAAATTAGTAAAAAAATAATCTAAAAATATTCTAGCTACATAAAATTTCATTCATTGTTTTCTGCTCCATTAGGATGTCGTGATAAATAAAAACATTCAATTAGTTTAGAGTTTTTTAGAGCTTAGTAGACACAAATATACAGAATCGGAATTTTATATATGAAAACTATCACAAATAAAAATAACTTTATTATTCAAAGAAATATTTTTATTAGATAATAAAGATATTTAATAAATCTTTTTTCATGTTATATATTTTGTAGTTAACACAAACCTCGACTTTAAATGCCTTTGCCTTACACCATTAAAAAAAAAGCTACGACCATAAATAATACATTCAACAAAACAAATTTTTATCGTCCGAGCTCACTGTACAAGTGGCTATCCATTCACTAGTTTCATTCATTCATGACATGCAAAAAATGGCGCGTATAACTTTTCATTGTTGGGAGTTAATCTATAACGTCTTCATTTTAGTATCCCGTGGGATTTGGAGATGTGATGATGAATTTTCATTCACTCAATAACATAAGAAATTATGACTCGGATATTTAACCTTTTCAAGTTTTTATGGTCTTCGAAAAAAATATTGTAGGTTTTTTTGTAAGAAAAGTTTTATCTCATTCGTTATTTCTGTAATTTAGAGTATTAGTCTATAGCATTTTTCATGAAGCGATTTCATTAAAAAATATTATTTATTAATGTTTATAAATGAAAGTTTCATTGATTCGAGATCAATTTTTTTTTCACAAGCCTCAACCTTTTTTGCTATCGGTTCAGGGGTTTATTATTAAAAAATATAAAAACAAAAACGAAAGTTTTTTTCCGTTTCAAACTAAGTATCAGTTTTGATATATTAATTTTATTATTAATTTATTAACACGTGTTCCCTCCTTCTTACAACCTGGGGTCCTTCAAACGAGGCGTGAAGAGGCATCAAGGCAAGGCGAGGGTGGCTAGTGCAGTTCGCCATCTGAAATCATATTGCCACCTTCGCGTGTGGACTCCACCTCCACTTACCATCAGGTGGAGTAGAATCATTTGTCCCCGGAGTTAATAAAAAAAAGATTTATAATTAACCAATGTGTATTTGTACTTTTGGTCTTTCATTGGCAGGTAGATGGTATAAGAAGTAACTTAGGCTACTTTTATTTTAGAGGGTTGTGGTTTTGCGCAGTAAAAAAACAGTTAAGTGCGTTTCAGACTCCCACATATAGGGTTCTGTACTATCGTAGAATAAAAATGTCAGGTTTCTTATATGGACGGACAGCTGATGCTTATTAATAGGGTTCCGTTGGCGCCCTTTGGGTCCGGAACCCTAATATAAATAATACAGACCACGCGAGCGAAGCTATACTACTTGTATAGAATACCGGTATTGCATTCGAAGTTTTTCTATATGAATTCTTAAAAATGTACTTTATCGTTAATGAATGATTGTATTGCTCTTAATTAAATTATGCCCATATTCTTTTTAAATGCCACGTTATAATTATGAATGCAATTATTAAGATTGCGACAAAAAGTATGTTATCATTAATTACGCAATGGTATGCGTCGACATTTTGCTCCTGTATGTTCAGAAAAAGTTTACTTTTTAATGCTTACAGTTGCGTGAAATAATAATTTTATGATTTTATGTTGATGATAACTTTTTTTTCAAACGAAGTTCCTTAACGCGGCTTTCTGGTAGTGCGATTTAGTAGAAATCTTCACGTATCGAAATGCCGAATGCTGTGTGTGCGTGCGTGTGTGTATCGAGCCTACTATAGCCAAATAAGCACATGAACAAGCGAGTGCGCCAGCCGGGTGCGCAACTCTCTCTCTCTCTTTATCTGTCTCTTTCTATCATATAATCTATTGAAATGTACAGATTTCATTTCGAATTAAATTCGGATTTGAAGAAAAAATATAAGGAACTTCATTACTGATGGGCGTCTCCCGACCACACAGTTTTTTCTGATTGTCTATTGCTGTTGGCCCTACTGGTCTTAACAGCGTCACCGGGGAATGGTGGAGTACTGAGACCCAGCCAATACAAACAAAGAGGCGGTCTTCACGGAAGCTAAAAGTTGATTTCGTCCATAGGTTACCTCCTGCGACGCCGAATCACGGCTATAGACGTCATCAGGAATGGAGGCGACGCTCGGAGCTTATTCTTATCGACGGACTCACCCGACGGTGTCATGATTTAATACGAATCTAGTTTTATTATTTGATTGCAGGTGGCAAAGGATACGACGATTGCAGTATGGCGTCTATTTAAGATTATATTAATGACCAATTGTGTAGATAATGCACTTTAGAATTACGATTGAAATACCTGGTCCACTAATAACAATGTTTATGAAAATTAAAATAAATCTATACTAATGTTGTAATTGCAAAATATAAACACGCCTGTCCTTTCAAAGTTTACCGCAAAAATCCATTCCTGCATTTAGGAAATTGGTAAAAATATTGATGACAATGTTAAATAATTTATAAACTTTAATAGAACTAAATTTAAACGAAAGTGTAAAATAAATATTCAGACTTGTTTATTGTGTTATAAACTTAGTTATCAATACCTTTTATGCTCTGAGTTCAACGCCATTTATAATGTCGGTATCGCTCAGAAACGGAAGAACGGGATGACGTAAATGCTCACGTAACATAAGATTATATCTAACTGATAATGTTTCCTATTATCTTATAGTTTATTGATTTAATTGAATTGCTTATGAAAAAAATAATTACTTATTGTGTATGGACAAGGTCTACCATACAAACAAAATTTTAAAGACTCGGTGGTGCGTAAATTCTTCAACGACGCAATGAAACGAAGTTAGTAACAAGCTTGCAGCATAATCGAATAAAGTTAGCGTGTGACTAACTTCGTTGTGTTAGTGCGAATTTACGAAGTCACAAAACAGCCAACAAATATTAGGAAATTTATTCTGTATGGAAGGGCAAGTCCTTAGTTTATTTTTTATGTTACTAAGTTGGCAAACAAGTATACGGCCCACCTGATCGTAAGCCGTAAGGTAAGATGGTGGCCGGTGGTAACGTCGAGATATTGGTTCTTAAATTTCCTTTGTCCAGTAATTTCACTAGCCTACAGTGCCCTTCAAACCGGAACACAGTTATGGCTACGACACTAATTCTTGGCGGTAGAATATTTGACACTGCGGTGGTACATACCTAGCTGGCCTCTTGCAACAAAAAACCAGTGTGACTGGATGAATAATTTCTGCTGTGACAGAGATTATTCCAACAGCGGGCGATGGGGTCGTCACGTCCCGACGCTTTTAAAAGTTATAATAAGTTAATAGTAAAATATTCTCTTGATACAATTTTTCAATACGCACAGAGAAGATAAGTTCAATTTTATGAAATAATATTATAGATATAACACCAAA
This sequence comes from Hestina assimilis, assembly GCA_023373885.1. Lineage (NCBI taxonomy): Eukaryota > Metazoa > Arthropoda > Insecta > Lepidoptera > Nymphalidae > Hestina > Hestina assimilis. The sequence goes on along the minus strand of CM041762.1, from coordinate 4,807,372 downwards.
TAAATTTAATGAATAAAATATAAAGCTAGGCAAGAAAATCTGATGCAATAAAAACAAGCATTTTTCTTCGATCAGTTGTTTAGTTGTAATTGACAATCACACAGGTAAAAAATCTCGGAATGTTTTATAAATTGTAAGGGGAAAAATAAGGTAAAAAAGAAAACCGCACTAGCGTGTTTCTAGCGCACGCTTTTTACGATAAATATGTCCAATACCTATTTACAAGGTAATACTTGGAATCATTTTAAAAATGGACGGTTAGAAATCGTTAATTTTTTTTTTCGATTATTTCATTAAGAGTGTAAACGTTATAAGATTTTTTGAAATCGTAACTAACCGCTTTATGAAGGCAATTGGTCATCAGTTTTAACCGGTAATTATAGTTTCACCGTTTCATGGCGGGTTATTATATACTCACTTTTTAAATCCTAAAACCGTTGCAAAATAGTTAAAGTAAAAAAGTCTAAAAATTATCTTTTCGTTTTTTTTTTGATTTGGCGATTTTCTATTTCGATTTTTTTTCGGTGTCTAATCGCTGTCTACTTAAAATTATTCAATATATTGAACACTGAATTAGTGTTGGCAAAAAACCGAAAAGAAAAAATCTATTTCTTTTTCTTCCGGTTTCCAATCCCTGCCTACTTATAAACATTCATTATACTGAATACTGAATTAGTGTTGGCTAATGATTGCGCATACTTCGATTTAATTTTATTAAAATGCCTGAGAAATTTCTTCAGGTTGAGTCATTTTTATTAAATTAATTAGTCCGTTGTTGTAAATAGGGTTGATGCTGACATAATGATTTTTGAGGTTTTATTTTTATATTAGAGTTTATAGTATATCGGTGAAATCCTCTTTTTCAATACTCATTTGAGTACATATCATCATCATCATGACAAGCCTTGGTCGACCATTTTGGTGTATACCTCCTCCAACCTTTTCCATAGATTTCTATTTTAGGCCGTCTGTATCCAGTGGTTCCCGTCACCTTCCGGATGTAATTTTCCACCACGTTTGTGGTCAACCCAGTGATCTTTTATGCACCCAAGGCTTCCAGGAGTGTCGTGCACCATATTTTATGTTTGTTTTTGAATATATATAGAAAATACAAAGTATATATATATATATATATATATATATATATATATATATATATATATATATAATTTTCCCATCAAAAACACAAAACGTAGAAAATAATAAAAGTCTAGCGATGTAGATGTTCTTCTTTTATAAAATGTTGTGAGATCTCATGTAAAACTATTTTAGAAACTTGTTAATAAAGGCAATGAAGCATTTAGTGGGCCAGCTTTAATGAGCCAGTTCGACTGAGGAAGTACTACCCTCTCAAAGAAAACCAGCGTCAAGTAAGAGTATCAGTAGGTACTGTTGCATTCCGTGAAATGAGTGAGAGCGCCGGATGTCCATTCTCCCACTTTCTCTGTCCCCTCCTTTTTTCCCATCTCGTCCCTTCTCTACTGTTCCTTGGGTTGGCATGGCCCATGTCTACAAGCATTTATAGGTTGCGGTGATTGCTACTATCATACTGACCTTTGCTTGTTTGCCAACCGTCATGAAATAAAAAAAATTTAAAAGGATGTTACGTCTGCGCTCGACTTAGCCAGGGCACTGCCGTGCCTCCTGGAACTTAAAAGAAAAACACAGACCAACATTAATTTTACGTTTACATTATTAGTATGGATACAAGAAATCTAAAGCAGCCATTATTTGCTGACATCCTACAATCGATCAAATCATTAAATTTTACCGTTCTATAATCGGCAGCCCTACCGCATTATACATGAGAAAAAAACATTTTTTCCCCAACAAAGAATGTTAATGTAACTCAGTGCCAATCTGCTAACGATTCTTGTAACATCTGAACATAGACTTGCTATATGTTATAGACAAGCCCTTCCATACAGACAAAATAACTGAAGACTCGCTGGTGCTACTTTTTAAATTCAACACAACGAAACGTAACTACTAACTAGTCACACGCTTCATTCCTGATTTTATAGTAAAAATAATAAACGCTTTACACTAATGGGGTCGCCATTAGGATAGTTATATCCTATGTCGAGGGTCCAGAAATATACACGATGACAAAGACACCAAGACCGGAAAACATGCCTGCATGGTCAATATAAACATTTGCTCCGAGCGGGAATCGAACCCGCGACCTGTGGCGTTTAAGGCAGGTTCGTTACTGCTGGGCCACAACATTATCGATTATGGCGCAAGGTTTCTCGAGTTTATGTAGATGTGATTTACGAAGGAGCACCAGCTAACACACGCGAATCAAATGCAAACTTTATTCTATTATGTTGCTTGTGACTAAATTCTTTTCGTTGCGTTTGTCTTGATTGCACGAAGGAGCACCAGCGAATCTTCAGACAATTTCTCTGTATAAGGGCCTGTCTATAGCACATAATAAGTCTATGCATCTGAGGTTAGTTTTTGTTATATCTCTACGCCAATACAATGTTTTAAATCACAATTAAATGGATATATAACGGTTACGCATCGCGATGTCTATCGATACGCACACAACGAATGTAATTTTTTTTATTATACTAGTATCTGCCTGTGTCGTTGTCTGCTTGGCTGAGACGATATGCCGGACGACCGTGTAAAATTTATTTTTCGACCCTAGGGGCAGTAGTTCAGGGCATGAAATCAATTTTGAGCCTCCTCGGAGGCTGTCCCTTTTTCTCGGCTAGGTCTCAGTGCTAAGCCACTCTCGCCCGGTATATTGTCAAGGACAGTAGAGCCAACAGCAATACACAATAAAAAAAAACTGATGAGAGGTGGACTCTATGTCCTTGTCCTCCACTCACTCCTAAAAACATGTAAGCATGTGATTATATTAATTAAAACACATTTTAACATTAGTTGCGTTGTATATTCGAAGTGCTACAAAAAATGTAATAAATAAAGAAATCTTCAACCCACTTTTGATTTAATAGTTTGACAAACAGCAGTGAGGTAATTCAAATTCTAATTTCATTTATTTCAGGCTTCATCCATAAGAATATCTAATATAGTCTCGCACATAGTACCATGAGAAAATGTCACAAACGAATGCTTTTATTTTTATTAAAAGCGTTTAAGTCTATTGTTTGTGTCAATATTACATACGTAATTAATTTAGTCAATGAAAGTATTATTGTATCAGTTTTTGTTAAACAATAGCATTGTGAATCGAAAATTCAATAATTAAATCATAATACTACAATGTATGAATCCATACATTACATTTTTTTTTTATGTTAGAAGTTGGCAAACAAGCATATGGCCCACCTGATGGTAAGTGGCTGCCGCAGCCTATGAGCGCTTGCAGCACCATTAGTAGGTGCCACTCACGCGTTGCCAACCTCGAGATATTAGTTCATAAATCTCGTTCGCCCAGTAATTTCACTAGCGTACAATGCCCTTCAAACCGGAACACACTAGTGCCTAAGCACTACTATTTGGCGGCAGAATATTGGACACTGCGGTGGTACCTACCTAGCCGGCCTCTTGCAACAAAAGACCTACCACCATTGTGACTGATTGCACTGGTGGAATAATCTCTGTTGTGACAGAGGCTATCCCAACAGCGGGCGATGGGGTCGTCACATCCCGACGCCGGTCATTGGTACAGTAGTAGAATTATTGGGCAGAGGAACCAATATCTCGAAGTAAGCAACGCGTGAGTGGCACCTACTAATGGTACTGCAAGCGCTCATAGGCTACGGCAACCACTTACTGTTGACGACGTTGTGGCGCAGCGGTAGCGAACCTGCCTTAAACGCCACAGGTCGCGGGTTCGATTCCCGCACGGAGCATAATATGTTTGTATTGACCATGCACGCATATTTTCCGGTCTGGGTGTATTTGTCCATGTCCTTGTATGTTTCCGGACCCCCGACACAGGATATCACTATCCTAATGGGGCCGTTGAGTGTGTAGCGTTTACCATCAGGTGGGCCGTATGCATGTTTGCCAACTTGTAACGTAAAAAAAAAGATCTCCGGTGCGAGATGGCACTTGGACGGGATGAGAAGAGAAAAAAAGGAAGGGAACAGAAGGGGTGGCATATTTCGGCCTCCGGCACTCTCACTCATTCCACGAAACGCAACAGTACTTAATAATAAATTGACACAAACAGTGACAGACACTGCTTTAATACAAGAAGAAAAGATAAACTTGTTACACCAAGTTTTCGGCTTCACAAAGTGAGTATGTCCTTTTGGGGCAAGGTGTTCGCTTCTATAATAAAATTCCGCAGACAATTTTGAATCTACCACTTATGAAATTTAAATCTTATATCAGCGGTGTTTACTAAATAAAGCTTATTATTCCGTTAATGAATATATTGCAGATAATGTGGCATGGAATTAATATACGTTGAGTTTCATGCGGGATATATATCTTAATTGTACATTTGGCAAATGTAATGTGATTATTTTTGAAAAGAGTAACTGTAGAGTTTCTTGCCGTTTCTTCTCTGCAGAATCTACCTTCCGAATCGGCGGTAGCTTCACTTAGGCGGACATAACAGACTGTATATTTGACGATTCAAAAGCGCTTAAAAGCCTATTTGAATAAAGAATATTTTGAGTTTGAGTTTGAATACTATTACTTGACGCCGATTTTCTGTGAGAGGGTAGTACTTCCCCAGTCGAGCCGGCCTTTTTCTGCTGAGAGAAGCATGACTCTACTACCGTCCTTCAAGAAGAAGATGGAACAAAGTTTATTTCCTTTGAAATTCTAAGATGTGGCTTCCTTCGTTTCCCTGCGCTCGTGTTGACTTTATTAATGTGCACAAAACAGTCTATAACATTTTGTCTATATGAAAGGACCGGTCCATAGTACGTATATATAATAAATATCAAAGCACACACATTATGAGGTTCCTCGGGCGTACCAGAGACCCATTGACGAATCCATTCATTCAAATAATTGTACCTACTCGTTTTGCAATATAAAATTTCATTGAGTTGACTCAATTTTCGCCAATCCTGCTGTGTTATTGTATATTTGGTTCATTCATGCTTAAATAAAAAAATATTGTGTAGTGCGATCGAATGGTCTTGAGCGTTTAGATCATTGCTATAATCACAAGCAGTTGGTGCCCGCTGGCGATAGTTCTTTCCTAAACCACTACTGAGCCCAGTCTAAGACGATATTTCGCATCTTCTGTGTGTGATCTAACCCTTCTAGTTAAAAGGTAATACCTACAGCCAATTTCTAACATCGCATTGTTCATCCTTGCCACAAGGGTAGGTTGCAAAAGCTCCGGCCTTGGAATTAACTTACTTCCGAGATTTTACCAACTGGCAACACTATGGGGTTGTGCATTTTATGTGATACCTCTGACATTGAAAGCGTACGCTTGTTAAAATACTTCTACTCCATACATTGCCGCTCTTGAGTCCTATCTAAGTTATCACTGATATTGTCATCCTACACTAAAAACAGGTGATGAATAATAGTAGTTTTAAAATAAGGTTAAGTTACATAATAAACTAAATATTTTTCTCTTTTAATATTTCATCACAAATATATATTGAGCATCCCAAAAATCCAGATTTCTTTAAAAATTATCATTGCGAATTGTTCAAAACTATTTAATTTGACTATACATTTATAAAGCATTGATCTGCATTATTCGCAGCCACGAAATGGTACAATTATTTTCTTAGAACGTGAATTGTAAGAGGGTATGTTTTGACGATGCCCACACGCAGCTATTTTGAATTATTATGTCCACTTTGACAGATAACATAATGTTGCACAGTTATGTCTAACATTGGCATTGTACTCAATAATATTGTGTATGTGTGTGACACCCACTTATAAACATGTATAGAAAGAGGATTTCTGAAAAGAGGTTATATTAGGGGTTTTAAATTCATTGAATTATTAAAAAGTTAAATATTTGGCTGAGTCTACTTTAAGAGTCGTTGTATGTGTTTGTGTGTAGCGAAGAAGTCGTTGCATTGATCAAATCTTTTTCAAATTTGGTTCAATAAGATTTAAATGTAGTTCATTGAGGATTTTATCTTATTGTAATTGGTCTTTGAGCTATTGGTCCTTGAGACTTTGTGTTTTACGAAAGATTTTTTATTATATTTTAAGGCTTTTATAATATGACCAAATGTAATTATAGAAACTTATATCACTTTAGGGTTTCTAGTATATTGGTAGGAATATGACGATAATTTTGAATATGTTGAAGAAATTCAAACGGAAGCTATTAAATTACATTATAATTTAAATAAGTCTTTAATCTACGCCATTTTTATTTACAGTTTCGAAATGAAATCTCGTATTCAATCTTCCCTTTGTTTGCAAATCTAAACAATAAGAAAAAATTAGATACTGATAAAGATTCTTTCAAATGTCTGACGTTGATTTTCATTCTGATAACATTAGGGTCAGGATTTGAATAAAAGAAAATGTATAAACATAATTATATAATCTGGTGTGCCTGTTCGTTTGTTTGATCAAGCACTTTGATTTTCTTATGATGGAGTATTGCTCTTGGCCTTACTGGCCTTGACATCGTTAAATTTTTGTGTGGTTATTAAATAGGTAATTAGGTAAATCTGAGTTGTTCTATATGAAGGATTGCTCAAAATAGTTGATGGTCCCATAATCCCTTGTAAAGAGCCAAGTTATAATTCATATAAATTTTATAAAAAAATCATTAATCGTTACAGGCACAAAGATAGATGTACCATCAAGCGAGCCATAATGGCCGCTTTCTTTTGCCATTAGCTTTTTTATACAGGTTGCATTAATAAGATTGAATCAACAGGAACTTAAAAAAATCCCAATAAATCTAAAACAATCAGGAATATTCGATTTTTCCCATCATTTGCATCGCGGTAACGATGTTTTCATTTGCCGTCAGCCATCTTGTTTTTTCTGATTATGCAAAGTAGATCATTTGCATCCCGTACCCAAACACGACCTAATTTGGATGCACCCGCTATCTCCGAAATCGTTAAGCACGCACGGTAGCGAGAAAGAACAATACATATAACGAAAACGATAAATATATAAAACAACAGAGACAAAATGTCCGTCTTCAGAAAGGTGCAGTTTCGAATCGACATCACTATAACGTATAGCGTGTATATAAATCTGTGAATATGAATGTCAAATTAGTAAAGACTGATGACGTATTCTTACTTGTATTTAGGCTAAAATATACAATTCAATCGCGTTATTTCAATATTATAAACAAGTTATTAGCAGTCAAGTGCGTTGGTGATGAAAAGAATCTTCAGTCCTTTAAACATCAGTTTGGAATATCATAGTAATTATTGAAAGTAATATGAAAAACAAAGTTACGGAAAAAAACATTTAAAATATCTCTAAAATTCAAACTTCTTCAAAATAAATGTGATTGGAAGTTCTCTTCATGTTTTACAACATCAAATTTTTCCAGAATTTTAAATCCTATAGTTCAAAAGGGAGGGTAAGGTTGCTCAATTTTTATGACTTTAGGAGCTAGTATCTTAGCAACTACTGACTGCAAATTGAAAATCAAACCTAATTTTATGATATAGGGGCTAAGCTGCGCTGTTTTCAGCATGACCGATTGCATAAGTGATTGTCATCTGACCTCTGCACCCCTAAGGGCAAACCAGTAACGCATTGGATAAGAGGGAAGTAAGTCTATCAAAAGTTAACGATTATTATCAGATGTTATGTGACAACAACCCGGACCGCCAGTAACGTGCTCTCCAAGTTACGTAACCTAAACCAAATACGAAACTATTTAGGGATGGAATTAAAAAAAAGTCTTTAATACATCTCTAGGGCACTATGTAATGCTGTGCCACGTCTCTAAGCAACACAGTTACCGTACTATATAGATATAGATGCCACTAACCCTAATTTATGAACAATTGAAGTATCGTATCTTAATTGGCATGTAAATTGTCAAAAATAATTATATGAAATCAATTAGACCGAGAAATTTTCTTTATTTAAATCAAATTGTCTCTGGAATTGATTATTCGACGTATGCATTATTTTTCAATTCGGCATTGGAATTTAAATGAGATGATAATACATTATTACGTCGACGTCTGGGCGAATCTGTTCGCGTTCCAGAGTTAATTGGAGTGGATAATGATGAGAATCGCTTGTTCTTAAAAGACAATTTTGACAGATACCCTTGTCTATGATATAGAATATATATCCCTAATAGGGTTGCGACTAATGTATTCTGACTTGTCGCGTCCTATCAAATTTATTGCACCAATTAGTAGTGTCTACAGGAGTTGTTTATCTTGAATTTCGATCACACTCTATTTGGGAGGTCAATAATGGTCAAATTTCGGGGAACGAGCCTTTGATTTTTTAAGTATTTTCGGAAGCGAGAATGTAACAAGTTAATTGGATGAAAATATTCCGATGGCAACACCGACCGGCATTATGGAGATCATTATTACAGATTAATAAGGATTGTAATGATAATTTATGAAGAATTTACTTGAGAAAAATGAATAATCATTAAGCCGCGGTGACTTGTTGAATGGCTGATGTTTTTTATATCATAATTATGTTTTAAATAAGTATATACTTAACGTTGCGATCGTAATACAAATTAAGTTTAATTATGAGGAAATTTATATAAAGAAAAATTCTTCGTCCCGACGCGACGGGGACACGACAAAATTCACGAATTTTAATTTGGGTACAAAATTTTAAGTGATACTTTTTCTTGATACGGCCGACGGTCGATGTTGCAGTGCATTATATTATTAGACATTGTTGAAAATTACTTTAACACAACTCAACTCAACTCGAAAGATACGTAATGAGGGTGCTTAATCTTTTTTAAGGTTTATATTTATACAGCTTCGTTTAATAATCACAATATAATAAATAAAGGGAAGTTAGTCACAATGCAATGTATGCGAATGAACATAGCGTGTGACTAAATTCGTTTCGTTGCATTAGCGAAAAATTTACGAAGGAACACCAGCGCATCTTTGGTCATTTTCCTGTGTGAAAGGGCCGATCATTTCTTGATTCAATGCGAACGAAGTCGCAAGCAGTTGGTAGTTTGTAAATAAGGAAATAGCCCATTTACCTAATGGATGGCTCATTTGGCTATTGTCTCCGATGACGTCGCAGGAGGCACCCTAAGGACGGAATCAAATTTGAGCCCCCGTGAGGGCTGCCCCTTTATCAAGGCTGAGTCTCTGTACTCGGCCCCCCGCTCGGTGACGCTAGTGCAACGCGTCGATGCAAGTGGCAAGAACGGTGTGAGGTGTGGTCAGTGGTTTCGCTGATCGAACTAAATGCAATATACGGGTGCTACTACTTCAAAGGGATGTTACATTCGATTTTATTTTATTTGTGGTGTTTGATTGGTCATGCTTTTATGTCGTAAAAACAGGGCTCAACTTAGTACTGATTTAGTATCTATCGCAGTTTTACATACGCTTTGACAACTGAGGGGAAGAAGGGAGAAAAGAAGGGGGACAGAGGGAGATTAGGCCTATAATGCTCCCACTCATCAAACGAAACACAACAGTAGGTACTAATGCTTGTTACTTTACGCCGACTTCCTGCGAAAGAAAGTATCATTCGTGCTTGGAGGGGCATATATATATTAAACGCTACACACTCAACAGCCCCCATTAGGATAATTATATCCTGTGTCGGGGTCCGGAAACATTTACAATGACAAGAACAAACACAACCAGACCGGAAAACATGCCTGTACTATTAATACAAACATCTGCTCCGAGCGGGAATCGAACCCGCAACCGTCGAGGCTTAAGGCAGACTCGCTACCCACAACGCCACAACGGTGTCTATATATTAATAATTTGTTGAGATATAAATTTTAAACATGATTGACGTGTTATTTTAGAATAAAAAATTAATAGTAAACTTTCACTTTACCCAAAATTAAACACTATCACAACATCGAGTTGGGGACACGAAACACCGTTGTTTTTTGTGTCCACCGGTACCAATGCAACCTTGTCACAGTAACCAGTGAAACACGTTCCACGGTTTTCCATATAAGCTCGCACTGCGACAGAGTCCTAACTCTTGTCCGGTGTCGATCTTAAAATCCGGTAGCTAAAAGTAATTTGTGAAATTACCTTCTAAGAATTGGAGTCAATTAAGGCGCTTGTACCGGGCGGACCTGTTTCGGATAAGCGTTGCTTTTCAACTATCTTTCGTTTCGAATAATTAAATATATGATATGTGTTTGTTAAACTTTTATATTATAGTTAAATTGTTTCGGCGTAAAGACACCGTTGTGGCTTTGTGAGTAACGAGTCCTCCATTAGCCACGACGGTTGCGGATTCGATTCTCGCTCGGACAGATGTTTGCATCTTCTGGGTCCCCCCACCGTGCCTCAGAGAGCACGTTAAGCTGTCATAACATTTTATAATAATCGGTAACGCTTGATATGAAAACTGCTCTTATTCAATGAGTTACTGGTTCGCCCTTAGGGTTGCGTGGGCAAAACTAGTAACCTGTCAAATCCGGATAAGAGTAATAAGCAGACCCTGTGTAATTACTCCTAGTACCGGGAATAATGCTAGGATGAAGAAGATTATAGTTAATTTATTTCGATATCTATATCTTATTTGACACCATTGACACCGCTGTGGCGTTGTGGGTAGCAAGTCTGCCTTTAGCCTCGATGGTTGTGGGTTTGATTCCCGCTCGGAGATGATGTTTGTATTAATCGTACAGGCATATTTTCTGGTCTGGGTGTGTTTGTCCTTGTCATTGTGAATGTTTCCTGACCCCCGAAACAGGATATTACTATCCTAATTGGGGCCGTTGAGTGTGCAGCGTTTATTTATTATTATTATTATTTAAAATTTTAACGCGACGGAGTTTGATCAAAATAACACGTAAGTATCCCTTTTTTTGTGGGGTTCCATGTTTAACCATGGCGTCCCACTAAAACCTCCTCGGTTGCCGACCTCAGTGCGTGTGAGAGGCTCCGGGAACCCCTGTGGAACGCACTCCGGGGCTTCTCAAGCACATCGCCTAAATAGGCTCTTCCCGGGGAGAGCTGATGGTGTTGCCCTCACCCTAGGGGAACTGATGGCATTGTCCCCTGCGCCGCCTCGTGCTGGCGAGCAGCACGACAGTCGGTGCCACCCTGACCGCCGTCTTCCTCTAGGCCGTGCGATGGGCACACAGGTGACCCCACCCTGTGCACCCACGACCTAAGGGACGTAAGTATCCCTATCTAAGCCGTGACAATCTTTGTGCAGGGTTCGGTGTAGCACGGGTCGACACTAACACTTTAATTAACTAGCACTAGTTATTGTACGATTTTTTCTCTACCTCCTTAATTACTTCTTAGCTTTTCACAGCCCAAGACAATGCTGTGCTTGAAACGAATCTGAAGGTATTCACTGAAGTATTAAAGTATAGGCTACAGAAGGTGTCACAGAATCATCAGCTCTAATATATATTTTTTATTTATTTTTATTCATAAATGGGTAAGCTCTTGACTTCCATCGAGCGTGAAAGCATAGATGAGGTCTACGTTGGAGCGAGCTTACACAAGAGAAGCTTATGTACTCGCACCTTGGAGAGGTTCAGGTTGTATGCATTCGGAAATACAGACGCCGGAAGAGCCAATATATTATATTCCAATCCCTGGCCGTGCGCATTATGAATGACGAACGAAAGCGCTTAGTTCGGATACTAGGTATATCGACCAGATATGGGCGGTACGCCGCAGTGCGCCTGGTATCCCGGTAGAAAAACGGCGATGGCGGTATGAGTTCATGGAGCTCGTCAGCACACTCCCCGAAGTAGAGTCTGTAGAACACCGACAGACAAGCTACTTTACGGCGGTGACAGAGACTATGCAGAGCGGTTGCAACTAGCCTTTTGTCACAGGTGGCTACAGTACTCCATATATATATATTTGATATTTTTAATACCATGTTACAATATAGATAAAGAAGGTTGTAGTCTGTGATGTAAAGTAAAGGTGGCGTTTGACATAGTCGTTTTTCGAGGCAGAGCCTATGGCGACCAACGCACTGATTGATAAAATTATCTTTGCGGACACAAACACCTATCACATAGATCCTAATCTAGTGGATTAGTAGGTGCCACTCACGCTTTGCCAACCTCGAGATGTTATTAAATCTCCCTTGACCAGTAATCTCACTAGCCTACAGTGCCCTTCAAACCGGAACATAGTAATGCCAAAGACACTACCCCTTTGTGGTAGAATATTTGACAGTGCAGTGCTTTGACATCCGTTGTATCTATCTTATTCGAGGGATGGTAGTTTTTCGAGGCAGTGCCTGCGACGCACTGACTGATGAAATTATCATGGCAGACACAAACATCAACCACGCAGATCTTAATCTAGTGGATTCTGCGACATATGTATCTACAACACCGAAATGTCGGTATATACATACTCCTACATTGCATGATATTTTTGTTATATTACAAAAAAGTATCAAAATTAGTGATATTTTAGTTTGAACTATTAAAAGTAAAAACAAAATAAAATACTGAAACTGACGTGGAGCGTGTAAGCTATACAGGATTCTGTAAAAAATTATGTGAAAATTTCATTTACAAGCCTATTACGGTTCGAGAGATACAGCCCGCTGACAGACGGACGTACATAGATAGGAAGATTAGCAATAGTGTTCCGTTCGCTACCTTTGGGTACAGAACCCTAAAAAGAGTAAGTAGACCTCGAGCTAAAACTTAAAAAAAAAAACATTATATTTCATATAGCACAAAAATATATTGTACATGCGGAATTTTTTGCCGACTCGAACTTGACCGAGTCTATTAAGTTTTTATTATAACAGAATAACAAATAAATAGCATTATATATTATTGATGTTAAGAATCCCAATTAAACCTAGTAATTATATATAATTAAAATGCTTATTGTCGTTTGAATTATCTTTATTTAAATAAAAAATTGATACGATCGGCTATCTTTATTATAGATTAATTATTGATGAGCAGAAATTAAATGTCATTATATAAATATAATCGTAGACATATAAAAACTATTATCTAACTATTATTTTATTTGAAATGGTTCGAATGACTATATATTGTCAACATTTTAGAGTTCCTTATGTTAAAAGGAAAAACGGAATCGTGTTACCCGAGATTTTAATAATGCACTCTTATTTATACCGCTGATCCATAATTGCAAACATAATATTGTATAAAAATTTAAAATATTGTGTTTGGTACTACGTAGTCAGTACTTACATCGATTGGATTATCATATGAAGGAGATACCCTTCCATCCAGCAAAATGTCAAAAGATTCGCTAGTGCTCCTTCGTATATACGCACTTGTTCTGAAGGGGTCACCACTGTGGGGTGTAGGGTAAGACGATGTGACGGAAGCCTCCAACACAACGGGACGAACCTCCGACCAGGCGGGTAATATTGCCTGGCGGGTCGAAGCCCTGGGCCGAAGCCCTGGTGTCAGAAGTGGGATGATGCGACATTGTGACAGTTTTTGTCTTTCTATTGCGTTACGTCATGTTGCGTGTAGATGTCGCTACACATTGACGCAATCAACGAATTTTTGACTTTTTTGCTGTATGCGCTGGTCCTTAGTATAAAGCAAGTCAAAATAAAAATAATTTAAATATGGTTCATTTTACATCGTAATCGTAGTAACAGGAAAAGTCCGATATTAATAGTAGTAAGGATAAATATTTGTGAACAAAAAAGATGGTAGTAATTTTACTATACCAGATTTAATATAGCCTTTTTTATATCATAATTGTTTTTTTTATACGGAACCTTAATCGCATTATATTCATTCTTGACCGTTGAAACGTTTATGGTAAAGTATTTTTTGTCGTGAAATTACATTCCCGCGAAATAAAGATGGCGTTATGGCGCTTGTATATAAAAAGTCAAATGACATCCGAGTCATTACACAATATGTTTGTAAGTCATATAATTATGGTAACTTTTTTATATATATTTAGTAACCAATAGCAACAATGTATTGAAATACCACTTGTATATTTTATTAATTTATTCAAGTATATGACTAAATAATTTAAATAGAAAACTCACTCTTTCACGTTACTGCAAAGATTATACTTACATCTACATTCTACATCCTTATGAGAAAGGACATAGGCTACTTTTTAATGCGAAAAGGCGTTATTAGGGGTGAAAGAGGGGGTGGGGTTTGTAAAGTTGTATGGAAGTGTCGTATTTCTCAGAGCTAGAAGCTTGAGACTTATTTTTTAGGCTCTTGATTCGGTATAAATAAATCAACACCCTCAAGGGTGTAAAATAACAATAGGGAATAGGGGATGAAATTTTGTATGGAAATAAATAAATAAATAATAAATAAACGCTGCACACTCAACGGCCCCCATTAGGATAGTAATATCCTGTGTTGGGGTCCGGAAACAGTCACAATGACAAGGACAAATACACCAGGACCGGAAAATATGCTTGCATGGTCAGTACAAACATATTATGCTCCGAGCGGGAATCGAACCCGCGACCTGTGGCGTTTAAGGCAGGTTCGCTACCGCTGCGCCACAACGTCGCCACAAATACTGCAAATAGTTCATTAAAGTATTATACGTATGTGTTTTATTTGTAAAATAATTCGCCTAAATAATTAGAAAGGCTACCCAAAGACAATCCACGCGGACGAAGTCGCCGGCACAACTAGTACATACATAAAGATAAAACTATTCCACGCGTAGATAGAGAAAGATTAGTATAAGGTCAATGCCCTTTGTCTTTCTTTGTTAAGAGATTTTTATGACTTAATTGACGTTTCCAACAACACTGCTAGAGCGGCTACCTTTTGGTCCACAAGAATATCTAGATGCTTTGCTACGAAACGCTAAAAATAAAAAGAGTAAGCGTCTCTTTTTAAGTTACTAAGTTGTCAAGCAAGCATACAGCCCACTCCAGCCCAGCTGTTGCAGTAGCCTATGAGCGCGCGCAACACGATTAGTAGGTGCCACTCCCGCGTTGCTAACCTCGAGATATTGGTTCTTAAATCTCCTTTGCCCAGTAATTGAACTAGCCTACTGTACCCCTCAAACGGGAACACAGTAATGCCAAAGACACTACTGCTTTGCGTTAGAATATTTGATACTGCGGTGGTAGCTACCTAGTCGGCCTCTTTCAACAAAAGACCTACCACCAGTGTGACAGATTGGACTGTTTGAATAATCTCTGATGTGACTGAGATTATCCGAACAACCACAATCTTCCAACCGATTTATTCTATTTTCGAGTATATTGATAAAATTAGTTATTTCTTATTTTAGAACAAATAATTTCATGTTCCGTTATAGTATAGCAACCGGCCTATACTTAATAAAATATTTCAACCATATTGTTTTAAAATAGCTTAGTCTTATATTTATTAAATGGACATCATTAAACCTAACAGGACAAAACATGTTCACACATAATGATAGTGACAGTTGCATCAACAATTTATCGGCAAACTCATGATCTTAGGCGCCTATGCATTATTCAGACAGGTGTAAGTGTTGCTAGATTATTTATAGGATTCGGACCCCGGACAGAGTGTACAACACTACAAAGTATTTTTTTTTCTATTTTATTCTTCTTCTTTCTAGCATTAAACCCGGTAAGTAATCAGGGTCTGCTTATTACTCTTATCTGGACAGATTACTAGTATTTTTCACAGAGCGATTGCCACGACCTCCGCAACCAAGGCGAACCAGTAATACCCAATGTATTACTGGTTCGCCTTGGTTGAGCTTTAAGAGCAATTTACCTATCAAGACTTAGGTAACGATTATCAGATGTTATGACAACAACCAGAACCGATAGCTTAACGTTCTTTCCGAGGTACGGTGGGGAGACCCATAAGGACAAACCCCCATATTGAATCCATCCCCCATCTGCTCCGAGCGGGAATTGAAACTCGCAACAGTCAGTACGCCGCGTATTCTATTATCTATTTATCTATTTTATTATGTTTTTTAATACGCAATGTATAGTCTGCCTAATGGCGGACGTGTGTGCGATGTCTAAGCATTATGCAAGCTTGCAACACCAATGTATACTATATATACCTATATTACCAAAGACACCGTTGTTGCGTTGTGGGTAGCGAGTCTGCCTTTAGTCTCGACGGTTGCGGGTTCGAATCCCGCTCGGGCAGATGTTTGTTAAAATTTCTGTCTCGGTCTGGGCGTTTGTCCGTGTGGGTCTCCCCACCGTGCCTCGGAGAGCACGTTAATCTGTCGGTCCCGGTTATTATCAATAACATCTGATAATAATCGTTAACTCTTGATAAGTAAATTGCTCTTATCCAATGAGTTACTGGTTCGCCCTTAGGGTTGTGGTGGTCAGATGGCAATCGCTCCGTGTAAAAACTAGTAACCTGTCAAATCCGGATAAGAGTAATAAGCAGACCCTGGGTACATAAAAATACCGGAAATAATGCTAGGATGAAGAAGAAGAAGATTACCGAAGCTGTAAGAGATTGGAGAGGACGATAGAGAAAGAAAAAGACAGCATCAGAGGTTTTTGCCATTCACAATAATAAGAGAAAACGAAACAGTATTTATTTTTTAATTTTATGAGTACAAAATTTCCAAAGAAGTAAAGCGATAAAAAAGAAATATATCTTTATTCGTATATTTGATTGTATTTTTATTGTGTTCTTGACAATTTATAAAAAAATCTTCAACACTATAAGATATAGGTTCTGAGTTGCTCAAAATCAGGATGCAAGATTGAGGCGGTTTTTCATGTTGACCAGGAGACCGAATTGCTTTAAATCAGGTATGAATAGGCACAGTAAAATAATTTTCCATCAACTAATCTTGGAAAAGAAAATACAGGTCCCGTTTGGGTCGTTCTTTTCTAGATGCAGTCCCGCTGATAATGAAATGCCTTGTAGCCCTGGTCACATCACTACATATCGACATAATAGGCGTGATGCTCTACAGGGCGCCGACTTGTAGTAAGAGTCGGTGTTTTTTGCTACAATACCATATAAGTGGAGTCATTTCGAAATTTTAATTGGCGCTCGAAATGGTATACTCGTTATGGGAAATTAAAATCCACTCATTATTATATATTATATACATACATTAATAATTTTAATTTTGTAAATAATAAAGTTTAAACTGACCTTAATGAAAATTCCAACTCCTATATTATCCTATATAACCTTGACATATTGGTTTTTAAACCTCTTTTACAGTAATTTAACTAGCCTACAGTGGCGTTTAAACCGGAACACAGTAATGCCAAAGATACTATTGCTTTGCGGTAGAATATTCAACACTGCGGTGGTACCCAGCTACCCGGACTCTTGCAACTAAAGACTTACCACCAGTGTGACTTATTGCACTGGTGGAATAATCTCTGCTGTGACAGAGCTTTACCCCGACGCCGGAAAAATATCAACTGTACGGACAGGTGGAGAACGTAGACTAAGCGTTTCAAATCTCAAAAATTTAAAGGCCCAATAGCTCAATGGTAGAAGAGCCGACTGCGCTCGGTTGACGCGAGAGTCGAGGGCTCGATCCTGACCCGCTTGGGCTATTGTCATACCCACTCCTAGCGCACGCCGAATATTAGTAATGCCTTGACAAAGCATTGCTAATATTCTTTTAAAAAAATCCAGTGTTTGTATATATGAGTTTTGAAGTGCTTAATTTGTGTATCGAATTGGCCTCAAAAACAATTTCCCCAAATCCCACTCCATAGTGGGATAGCAAATGGTGAGGAAACATCTAAATGAAATTCTGAGGCATGTATAAACACAACGCTGGTCCACCGCGGATGTGCGGATGCGGATTTTCAGTAATGGGATAATAGTAGGCTGTTCATATCTAATTAGAGGTCAAGTTTTATAAAAATAAAAGTACATAAATTAATGCTACATATACATACATGTTTGTTATACATACATATTTGTTATATTTTCACTCTATCATTTATAAACAACAAAAAATAATGACGTGATTCCTTACGAAATTCCACATATATTTTTCTTATATTTTTATTCGTTTCGAAGTAACATATTAAATAATAAAAATCGATTATAATCATAACGTAAAACAAATAAACGTAAATCATTCGAGATCGTTATCGTTATTAAAACTGCGATTGAAATCGATTAATCGCGAGCCGTAATAAAGAGGGCGGCGTCGTGTTAATTGCTTTGCACAAATAAAACATACTGCTTTGATAACTTACTTCGCTTTCGATATTATATTTGTCTGATAAATCTCGTGAATAACCCTTTTATACTATGCGATACGATACGACTCAACTATACGATTTTTTGTAGTAAAATTAGTTTTGATTTGAAGCCTCACTAGCTCCGTTAACGCGAGAGTTATCGCCATCTCCGATGACGTCCTTAGCCGTGGTTCGGCTTCGCAGGAGGAACCCTAAGGACGGAATCTAATTTGAGCTCCCGTGAGGACTGCCCCTTTATCACGGCTGAGTCTCTGTACTCGGTCCCCCGGTCGGTGACGCTGTCAAGGCCAGTAGGGTCAAAAGCAATAAACATTCCGAAAAAAAAAAGCGAGAGTTATGTTTTCAATCCTGACTCCGTAGAACTATTGTCGTACCCACTCCTAGCGTAAGCTACTAGCTTATTTGGAGGGGCAATAGGAATAATAGTAATTTCAAAAAGCAATGCTAGTATTCTTTAAAAAAATATGGGGTTTTGAGTTTCAGCGTTCGTCATCATCACAATCATCATCTTCTTCTTCTTAGCATTATTCCCGGTATTTACACAGGGCAGTGGACTTAAAAATTTTCAAGGTAAAGGCTGTAAGGCTCTTACCGCCCTTGCCTCTACAATAATTGTTATGTGCTAGATTATTATTTTTACAATCTAACAAAAGGTCGACTACTGGTTGGGTGGCAACGAACTAGCTGATTAATTCTAGAATATGGAAGTTTGCTACTCGGAATGTACAATGAAAAAGAGAGGGGAAAGTCATCGGCAAATTTTTTGCAGATGTAAAACTTTCAGAAGCGGTTTTCTGCCGAAATCTTTTTGATTTCTATGAGGTAAAAAAAACGGTCCCCAAAATTTGCCGCCCTAGACTCAAGCCTAGTCAACCTGCTGGTAAATCCACCGCTGACCCAGGGTCTGCTTATACTGTTATCCTGATTTGACAGGTTGCTAGTTAGCCTCCGCAACCTAAAGGGCGAACCAGTAAATTATGATCATCATCCTAGCGTTAATGAGGATCATTTCGAGGTTGACAAATCAATTCAAAAACACTTTATTATCATACTAAGCTCCCTCGTCAATATAATTTTTAAGTAATCGAAATCGGTCCACCCATTGCGATTTTATGACACATTTTGGATAGCCAATATTTATCAACTATGTGACGTCACAAGGACGGATCGCCTTAAAGTAGCGCTGTGCTCGCTTCGGACTCCGGGGTCCGCTTTCATTTATCTAAATAGTGGAACAAAATATATACATTTATTAAATATTGTCTCTGGTGATAGTCGTTGGAATGTTAGAAAGTATAAGGACGTTTGACGACGTTGTGGCGCAGCGGTAGCGAACCTTTTTTTTTTTTTACTTAGAGAAATGTTACGCACTCGAGCGCCGGGACGGGTGCAATGTCGCAGGAGGTGTGTGGATTCGGAGCCGAGCTCCCCTACCCACTAAAACTCCAAGATCCCATCTAGCGCCATAGTGGGACGTCGCGGGATCACCGAAGCATACCACCGCTACTGAGCCCCCCCGGCACGACAAGCCCAGGGTACCGCAGAGTTTGACCTCTGCGGTTGAGGGGGGCGGTAGCGAACCTGCCTTAAGCGCCAAAGGTCGCGGGTTATTGCTAGCTTGCCCTTGCCATTGTGTGTGTTTCCGGAACCCCGATACAGGATATAACTATCCTTCTGAGGGCCGTTAACACACTCGTGTTACGTATAGCGTAGCGTTTATAATATTCTAAATACTTACGGGCGAAGTCGAAACCACACCATACCCATGCGGTAAAAGTAGTGGGTATTTTTCTAAAAATAGGTTTATTACGCAGATATCACAAACATCATAGATTATATATTTAAATATTGGAATTGTCGAAGTGTATGTACGTATAGAACCACTGCACCGGTTATAAGTTATTTTTTAAAAAGAAATAAATAAAATAATATTTATGTCATCCTATATTTGGACGCAAATAAGCAATACCATGTCAACCCACAAAATTGAAAAAACTGAGTTATATGTGCAGAAGTGTTGGTAAATGGCTGAAGAACATTTTTCTTTAATATTTGTTGGGTTTTAAGCTTTAAAACTTCTAAAAAGCCATTTTTTAATCTTGCAATTTATGTATTATTTTAAACGTTTTGGGTTATATTATATAAGAAATATGCAGTTTGTATATTTATTTTTAGTGAAAATAAGTATAAATCACTTACATAAATCTGAAATTGCCAAAAACTTGACCAATACATAAAAAAATCATATAATGCAAGTTGTTCAAAATCTTCAAACGCGTTTTTCTCCAAATGACATTCGTGTGGGTTGACATGGTATTGCTTATTTGCGTCCATTTTTAGGGTATTCAAAGCTCTATTACTAAAACTCCGCTAAATCTCTGCTAAAAATAACAAAAAAATTAAGCAAACGATTTTATTGACACCGTTGTGGCGTTGTGGGTAGTGAGTCTGCCTTTAGTGTCGACAGTTGCGGGTTCGATTCCAGGAGGTCAGATGGCAATCGCTCTGTGTAAAAACTGGTAACCTGTCCAATCCGGAAGAGTAATAACTGGACCCCGGGTAAATAATCGTGTAATACCGGGAATAATGCTAAGAAGAAGAACAAGATTTTATATAAAACTTTATTCTTTAAAAATGTTTCTTGCTCAGAGTAATAAAACAATAGTTTTTTAATGAAGATCTTTTTCTATCACGTCAGTAGTCACTCGGAACACTGAGGTTTCAATTTAACTGCTAAATGAAGAGGTCCGTCGACACTGGAAAGGCCTGAAACAATTTTCATGGCCTCTTAGCAATAACTAACCAATCCCGCCGTAGGGTTGGCAAATATATATTCAAATAAATAAAATTAAAGTGTCTGTTTGTAATTTCAAATTAACAGATTTTTACTAAATGCATATGAAAGTGTATATGGTACTGACATAAATTGTTTAAATAAAAGTATAAATTTTTGTCTGTCGGTTTGTTCCAGCTAATCACGCAACTTCCATACAGATAAAATGCCAAAAACTAGGTGATGCTTCTTCGTAAATTTAGCAGCATTACAACAGAAAGAAGTTATGCACAGGCCAACTTAATTGTCTTAACATAACCAAATGAAGTTAGCGACACCGTTGTGGCGTTGTGGGTAGCGAGTCTGCCTTTAGTCTCGACGGTTGCGGGTTCGATTCCCGCTCGGGCAGATGTTTGTTAGAATTTCTGTCTCGGTCTGGGCGTTTGTCCGTGTGGGTCTCCCCACCGTGCCTCGGAGAGCACGTTAAGCTGTCGGTCCCGGTTATTATCAATAACATCTGATAATAATCGTTAACTCTTGATAAGTAAATTGCTCTTATCCAATGAGTTATTGGTTCGCCCTTAGGGTTGCGGAGGTCATATGGCAATCGCTCTGTGTAAAAACTAGTAACCTGTCAAATCCGGATAAGAGTAATAAGCAGACCCTGGGTACATAAAAATACCGGGAATAATGCTAGAATGAAGAACCAAATGAAGTTAGCGTATGACTATTTATGATAAAGTTAGCTTATGTGTAATCATTCAAGCAAATCAAGATTTGAAAGTCTTGAAGAATGTTTGCGCATAGGTTTATTCATTACAATATTTAAGATCTTATATTATTATATTGATTGGTTTTGGGCTAATTAATAAAAAAGTACATGGTCATATCTCAATTTGGTAGCAACGATTGGTAACAATATAAGGTAGTGCAATTTTAAAATTACTAATAAATATTTAATGTAATTTCATTAAGTGACAGCCCTGAAAGTACGAATCCAATTGGCTGTACGGCTAAGTGTTCTTGCCTGCGGGCTAATTAAAACATCGAGCCGCCATTTTGCCCCCGAAAGATAATCTTTCATATTTTGTCTTAGCTGACAAACGTTGCCTTCGGGAAATGATATTTTCAGTTTTTAAGTTTTATCATTTGCAATTTTTTTTCGATAGCAC
Source organism: Hestina assimilis (assembly GCA_023373885.1). NCBI lineage: Eukaryota > Metazoa > Arthropoda > Insecta > Lepidoptera > Nymphalidae > Hestina > Hestina assimilis. Next base: position 4,785,184 of record CM041762.1, on the reverse strand, counting down.
TAATTGCGTCTTATAAAATTTTCATTTTAAATGAATGAAATAAAATAACGTATCAAGTTTCTTATAAATTGTTAATTTAAAAATTTTTAGTAGTAGTTAGCTTATCTAGTTTTTACCCGTGCAATTGTTAATTATATAATTTACATTGACAAGTGTAAAATTTAAAAAAAAAAGACTATTAATAGAAATAAAGTATAAACAATTTATATCAAATTAAAAAATAAAAAGATTAAAATTGTATAATTTTTTTTTATTTGCGCGAATCATTTAAATCAGCTTCCACATCTTCGCTAGTCGAATTTTATTTTTTTATTTCGAAGAACCCCTTTCGCAATATAATTGACAAATGACCACCAGCCTAGGGCGTGGTGGTATTACTTATAAGTGGCACATGGAATTACTTAGACGCCTCTACCTTGCCTCTGCCTCGGGTCTGCCTCTAAATTATACAGCGCTTGATTAGACGCCACGCCTTCTTCGTTTGCGATGCCAATTATAAACCAGAGACAAGATTTGATAAAGTTGTCGATGGTGTGATAAGTGACGGATTATTTTTCTGCATAATAAAAACTTTGTATATGCTATTTTATAATTACTATAACAGAAATCAATAGAGTCATTACGACTGTGTACCCGCTTCAAAAATAAAAGATTCTATGTACATACATTTGTGTGTCTGTTCATTTTAAAAATTCTATATTTTAATTCTTCCACGAGAAGACTAGACCAATAATTAAACCAAACCTATTATCTGAAAAGCTGCCTGATAAGTCTACCTATTATTATAATTTGAAAGTCAAAAAAAAACTAATGTCAGATTTAAAAAAAAAAGTATATTTATACAAGTTAACTAAGAAACAAAAAATACATGTCAATTAAAACATCAAGTAAATTGCGTTTTAATCAATGAAGACTTTTCTTGTTAAAAATAAATATTTTAACCATTGACAATGTATGCCGAAAGAGTAAAGCTATTTTAGGTGCTAAATGGTGTATTAATGATACTTTAGTATTATTTTGGTCACTAAAATCTTATAATAGTTAAAGCACTCCTTGATTTTTCTTCTTTCTAAGTATTACTTGACCCTTTTGAAGATATTAATAATTATATTTTATCATGATCTATGACCTTTTTACTTACAAAGTACGTTGATGTCAAACGTCTACATGTTTCTGTCAAAATATTTATTTAATTTAGTCAATCATTATAGCTGACAGGTCAGCGTAAGAATTAATGAATCAATGAACAGTTTTTAACAGTTCAATGAATAATCGTCGTCTGTACCGCACATGGTCGATCAATATAATATTGCGATCAACAGACTGTCGTGCGTGCGTGCGACGAAAGCGGGTGAACTTTCACCCCCTGAGACTGAGCGCTACCTGCACAGTGTCGAGTGGCCCCGGTTAGTGTTCTTCAAGAGATCTCGGAGCCTCTCTCCTTCACCAAGGTCGGCCACCGAGGAGGTTTTCAGTTGTTTCTCACCATAAGGCTTACCGATTGCTTATTCGTGCTAGCTTGACGTCATGGGGAAGACATGCGCACAAGTGGCATTACAATCGGATGCCGAAGAACGTGCGAAGAGGAGGAGAAAAAGTAGACAATCGGATCGCGGGCTCCAAAGAGACCGCTCCGAACTCAACCGGCATTAACGCTGATATGATGATGAGCTTAATATACTTATCATTCTAATCACCATTTGTTAACGTATCAAATTTTATATATAACAAAGATGATCTTTACACGAACAACAATATAATAATATTACCTCTTAACAGCTGACTATGTTTAAATTAGCTTAATGGGTCTCGATTTTTGTCAATTAAAAATCCGCAATGTGCGCTTCTAAGCAAGTACTAATACACCTGTTTATATGTATAATCTAGATGGTAAATTATCTGATGATTATCGATATTTCATAAAAAATCTGCAATGTGACTGTCATGTTATATTTCTAAATGTCTATTCATATTTTGTAGGTCAGGTAAAATTGCCGCGATCAGATAGTATCAGCGAGCGCGGTGGTCGCGACGCAGCGTTATTAAAATTATAGACGATTATGAACTACGCATAATTAAAAAAATATTTTTATTTTTAATCATAATGAGTTTAAGAGTTGGGGATTTATTTTTTAATTTTGCCTGAATAATACTTATTTTTTGTAAGTAAATAATTAAACTAAAAAAAAACAAACAGAAAATAAAATGGGTATAAAAATTTACCAGAACCAATTTTTTTTTATAATGTAAAATTCGATTTACAAGAAAAAAACAGTTGTCTCACGAAAACCATTGCGATTACAGAGTGCGTCATTCGTATAAGGTGGGTGTAGGGCTTAAGGCAAAGGGTTATTTCGGTACAAACGATCTGATAAGAATGTTTAATTAGTTCAGTAATTACATGGCCCTAATGAGCGAGACCTGGTGGAGTTTTTAGCGTGTTAATTATAACAAATTAGTTATAGCGATTTTGTACTCACTCATTTCATAGATATGTGGGAATATTTACGTAAATTTGTTTTTTTTTTATGAAAGAATAAGTTAATATAAAAAAGTTTAAATTGCCAAACAGTTATGAAAGATTGAGTTAATGAAAAATAGATGTGGCTTTGATTTTATCAACGAAAATTTTCTTTTAATTTTCAAAGTTTTTTTTTAAATTTAATACATGGAAGGACTGTTCATTTGTTTTTAGATAACCCGTCACCTTTGGCGCTAAGGGCAGGTTGGCTAAAATATACAAGTTTATTTTTATATGAAATATGGCCTCTGCTAATGCTTTTTTATATGAACTGAAAGAATTGAATTATTTTTATTGTATTCATCTTGTGGTACGGAAGTTTTCGCCGGGACGTCGCGATTGATTTCTTAGGCGAACCCGCGGCGTCACACTATGGCATTAGATGGGACTTTGAGGTTTTAGTATATAGTGGAACCACGGCTCCGAGTCCTCACACCTCCCGGGCTATTGCACACTTACCGGCGCTCGAGTCCGCTTGCCCAAGTAAAAAAAAAGTAAAGATTAACCTAGGCGCGTAGTCATAAAAATATAGTAATTAGCATACCTACTTATTAACATTTATTGCGAAGTAAATCTCATTAACTTTTTAGTTCTTAGAGTTTAAACACCAAATTCAAATTCAAATATTTTTATGCAACGTAAAAAGCATTACACTTATTGGTTGAAAATCCGATTCTACCACCGGTACCAATTTAAACCTCTACCCGAGAAAAGCCGTCGAAACAAACTCAGGGGGTTATATCTTTTTTTTTATGTATTATAATTTTTGTTTAATGTCAAAGTAATGTTCTTTGAAAAGTCTGGAGTGAATGTGTCATTCCTAAGGTGTCCTCAAGGTATTCACTTATTACCACACGTCCCTTGACTTTTTTTTTTTAAATTTATTAATAGAAAGTTTCTGAACGCTTTCTGGGATCCTATAGTAAAACCGCACCTCTCAAATATTTATATCACTAAATAATTACACTTAAAGATCTCGTTAAAAGTCGCGCAACCTCGAGTTATATTGACTAACTATTTATTACCACTTAGAGTATATAAGCCGTAAATAAGTATATATGTAATGACCTAATAAAGAGATTTCTATGTAACATAATTAGCCCTAATTATAGTATATTGGAAGCAATTAATTAAGTTTTATTTTAACGAAACGCTCACTCGTCGTATAAATAAGAGTTTAATTGCAATTATTTGCGATAACGACTTTGAGCTATCCGTCGAATGCAATGAGATACATAAATGGTATTTTCATAACGATATTACATTTATAAAAATTTTACTTTAAGAGTGGTTACAGACTACCGTTTTTTGGAATCTTTTTCCTAGCATCATTCCGGTATTGTATCCAGGGTCTGCTTATTACTATTATCCAAATTGGACAGGTTACTAGTTTTTACAAAGTGCGATTGACACCTGACCTCCGCAACCCTGATGGCGAACCAGTAACTCATTGGACAACAGAAATTAATTACGTATCGGGAGTCAACGATTATGATGTGAGATGGATTATTACCAGATGTTATGATAACAACCGGGGAGACCCACAAGTATGAACGCCCAGACCACGACAGATACTTATAACATCAATGCAAATATCTGTCTCGAACGGGAATCGAACCCGCAACAGTAGATACTGAAGGCATGTTCGCTACCAACACGCCACAATAATCGCCAAAATCGGATTTTCGAGTGTATAAATGCATAATATATTATAGTCGTTTCGGCGTATACTCTGACACGCTTCATTTTGAGCTTAAAAATGCCGAACAGACTTGCACGGACTTATTCCGGAGTGTACGCTGTAACATATTTATATCGCTTTTTATTACGCGCTTATAACAGCTTATAAACGCGTCAAAGCTCTTACGACTTTTCCTTGTTAAAATGGGCGCCAATGTGTACTAATACGCTCTTCGTAAAGCTGACTTCTACACTAGTATAAAACGTTGGTCTGTAATCACCCTTATACAACCTTCCATAGCGGATAGGAAGCCATCGTTGGTAAAAAGTTTAATAAAAAAAGAGTTCTCCCGGAGGTCGTATATTTCAAGTTTCGTATAAACCGACCAATTACAATAAATTGTTGGTTACCGTATAATAAAACCGCCATTTTGGTAAATAAATAAATGAGTAATTAATGGCCGTACACGTTCTCGTCTTAGCAACGCGGCATACGAATCTGTGCATTATACGAATTAACATCGTTCAAAATGTTCGTGCCCTTTTTGTTGACGACAGCAATTAGTGGCTAGTGGGGAAGCGAGTATGTAAAATTGGAAAGCCACTCGCCCGAGTTGACTTGCCAACTACGAACGAGCCTTTTAAGTTTTTACACTTAGGGTTGACATCTTTCCATGAAAAAATACTTTTTTTAATTGACGATAATATAATAATATAGTAGATCTTTTTTTATTTTCCAATGATATAAAATATTTGTTGGATTATTTTGAATTTTTAGAATTTTCTTTATTAAGACTAATTTAATTTAACAAAAAAAAAAATTAATGATGATTCGAAGAATGTTTTAAAATAAAATACTAAAAACGATAAAACAATATTTAAAGTAGCATTTTTGACAGCCCTAGTTACGTTCAATTACTAGGATAATAGTTCTCGTTAGTCTGTCTATATATGTTAAGTGGGGAGTGTCGATTATGCCAATTGCTTTTACGTGTAAAAATAATAGCTCATTGGCCCGCCACGACACTAATGCGGCCATTAAAGTTAATATCAGACCTTACGAATGACATTTTAAAATAAATATAAATATACTGTGAAGATATGCGTTATAGTAAGAATAATCCTTAATAATATTATAAATGCAAAAAAACCCTGTCTCTCTATCTGTCTGCAGTAAATTAAATGAAATTTGGTACGCAGATGGTCTAAAGCTTGATAAGGACATAGGCGACTTTTAATGCAAAAAGAGTTGTTAGGGTTGAAAGAGGGGATGAAAAGTTGTATGGAAGTATCGTCATTTTTAGAGCGAGAAGCTTGAAACATAGTTCCGGTTTGAAGGTCACTGTACAGCTAGTGAAATTACTGGGCAGAGGAGATTTAAGAACTAATATCTCGAGGTTGGCAACGCGTGAATAGCATCTACGACTGGTGCTGCAAGCGCTTATAGGCTACGGCAACCACTTACCATCAGGTGGGCCGTATGCTTGTTTGCCAACTTGTAACATAAAAATGGGATAGAATATTAATTTATATATCCTTTATATATTTGTTTAACACTTAGGGACCTAAATGACAGAGCATAGTTCAGAGGGTTTTTATACAATGTGCAAGAATGACCTTTCTGATACGTTTTCTAGGGGACTACGAAGCTTTAGGCTTTCTGGGGTTCTTAAAAAGAACAGTGAACCTGTTTTAATGTATGTAAGCTTTTGGTTTTCATCCCGATGACGTCCCAAATTTAGGCCTCGACCTCGCAGGCCCCTGAGGCGAATTCAACCGGCCGAGATCTCCTCACCCGGCCACTCCACCGGTGACGCTGTCAAGGCCACCAGGGCCAAAAGCAATAGACGCTCCGAAAAAAAGAAGTTAATAGGCTACGGTGAAGTTTTATCATCAGGAGGGCCGTATGTTTGAAACCATAGTGTTAAAAAATCAAGACACATAGGTATTCACATTTCTTAGCGTAATATCGGTTTAAAATAGCAAATGATGTTTTATTTCATAGCTATTTTTATATTTTGCCAAATGCAAAAAAAAAATGATTGAATAATTTGCTTAAGGTTATTAAAATTCAAAACCAGAGACAACTTCGTTTTATTAAAGAGCTTAAACAATATGTTTAATGACTTATTTTTGCTCAATTTACATTATTAACTAAAATATGAATCATCGTTTAAATATTCATAAACAATTTTCATAAAAGTCTGTTTAAAAAAGTCTAATTTTTCTATATTTAACTTATATTACACTTAAAGTTACGTATTCAATAAATTAATATATAATTATTTACATTTTTTTAATATAAAAAATATTTTAAAATAGTCGTCCAATATTTAAACATAGCAATTAAATAATTAAAATAAAAACAACCTAACGACATATAACTCAATAGAAGCGATTTTAATGCCATTGTTTTTTTAAAATTAAAAACGTTAGGAGTATAGATAATTATGTTAAATAATAAATTAGGAATCGTAAAACATGTATTTTATGTCTTAAAAGGAAATTGCTCTGATATTAAATAATTAACGATCATCTGCCATTAATAAATGTCTATTTTATTATATTCGATATCGTACTTAAAAAATAAATAATCATGTTAATTATAATTATACACATTAATACGGATATTAGTAAAACTATAATTTATCACAACTATAAACTATTTCAAATATTTACAAAATAATATTTAAATTCAGTTATGGCTATATCGAAATGAAGGAATTGCACTTATTCATTGAGATATATTTTTTTAAAATTTAAGTTATGTTAATAAAATTAACCTTTTTCTGATTACACTATGCACTTTAAGTTTTAAAAAACATAAAAATTAAGTACTGGCACTGTATACAACACAGTTTTTTCTGTAATCACTTGAGCTAGTACGCGTATCCGATCATTATACTGTCAGTTCTTGCCGCCATGTTACGAAGATGGCGGCTGTTGTCCGTCACGCACCGCGTGCTCTTGCCGTCAATGTGGTTGTAAGGAGTTTAGTATATTCATGTTGATGGCATGTTGATGTGTGGGTGGCCCTCCTAAAAAGCTGAGTTGGGGCCTTGTTGCTGCAGCCATGGCCGCGAATAGCGGTGGGGCCCCTCCTCCGCCAAAAAGTGCAAACGACGGAGGCAGCAAAGGTCTCGCTGACAACCGAAGTTTTTCTATTTCTGCCTCTTGCAAACGTTTTGCTTTTGCTCGACGATTTTGAAACCATATTTTTACCTGAAATTAATATAAAATTTTAATAGATTTTTTTGTTAATTTTGTCAATTAAAAAACAAATCTATATATTTTATGAAAATGGATACTTTTTAGGACAGGATGTCGGCCTAAATAAATCAGCACCATAGATTTTTATGTATGGACAGGCCTTTCATATAGAGAGATTATCTGAATATTCGCAGGTGCTACTTAAAATCAACATAAACGCAACGAAACGAAGTAAGTCACAGGCGTGCAACATAATCGAATAAAGTAGGGCGTCACCGACTTCGTTTGTTTGCACTATTTAGAATTTACGTAGGAGCACTAACGAATTTTTGGCCATTTTTTTCACATTTTTTCTACATAATATTTTATAGCATATAAATAAAACACCATATCACCAATTGTATATGAAAATGTAATATGTCAAACAACATTATCAGAGTGTCCTAATACAGAGAACTTTATTAAGTTATAATAATACATATAAATAAATTTATTTTTATCTACAAATTGGGCTCAGTAAGTGATCGTATTAGGTGCGAACATTACACGCAATGGGCGTAATAGATAATGTTATAGTTTACCCAAAATCGGAAACTCGTATCTACGTTTATGGTACGAATTATTAGTCAGTCAATTTAAAATTACATTTGATAAGAAATTTTTCATTTATTTTATGGATTTTATTTAATTTCACCTGCGCAATGTTTTTAGTTGTATACATAGACTTATTATATACTATGGACCTGTCCATAAAGACAAAATCTAAAAGACTCGTTGGTGCTCCTTAGTGGATTCAACACCAATGCACCAAGTCGAAATTAGTCACAAGCTTGCAATAATAAAATTGCGTTGTCTCTTTGGAAGGCCTGTCAATAGTATTATATTAAGTCTATGGCTGTTTATGAAATATTAAGTTTCTTTTATTAAATAAAAATTTATCATGGAAACAACGACCTCGACCGGGTCAGTACTCTCACAGAAAATCGGCGTAAAGTAGCAGAGAACTTTTGCGTTACGTGCGATGAGTGCGAGCGGAAGAGGCCCAATCTCCCACTCCCTCTGTTCCATTCCTTTCTTCCCTTCTCATCCCTTCTTCCCTTAGATTGGCAACCCGCATGTGGCACTCCAAGTATTGCGCCCTCATAGGTTGCGGTGACTGCTCACCATCAGGTGGACCGTATGCTCGTTTGACAAATATAAAAAAAAATAGTCATGCTAATTTAGTACACAAGATAAGGTAATATTCGAGTTCGTCGTTACTGTAGTATTAATGATTATGGTATTACATTTTGGCGTTTTGTAAACATGAGACGAGAAATTGACCGCAGACATGAAAAGATAATAGGTAGATGGAATGAGAAAACATATTTTAAAATATAAACATTTAATAGCAAAAAACATATCGATAAATGGACGCAAATAAGCAATACCATGTCAACCCACACGAATGTTATTTCGAGAAAATCGCGTTTGAAAATTTTGAGCAATTTGCTTTATATGATTTTTTTATGTATTGGTCAAGTTTTTGGCAATTTCAGATTTATGTAAGTTATTTATAGTTATTTTCACAAAAATAAGTATACAAATATATAAATTGCATGATTCAAAAATGCCTTTTTTAGAAGTTTTAAAGCTTAAAACCCTACAAATATTAAAGAAAAATGTTCTTCAGCCATTTACCAACACTTCTGCATATATAACTATTGAAGACAATAGTGATTTTGCCCCAACAATAGTCATGTTATGGAGTAAAAATATCGATATATCAATGTGTCAAAAATTTTGGTAAGTGTGTCTGGGGAAAAAAGTTCAAAAGTTGAAAGGGTTCAAAAAGAAAAGCACCTGCACCTTAACCTGTACTAGGAAATTTTTGAAAAAAGTGATTATTGGTAGAAATTAGAAATATCGACGATGTCTATCGATGATTTTATAAAACATATCGATATTTTAATTTATCGATTATTTTTACTCACGCCCAAGTATTTTCTAGAGTCAACAGGAAATATAATAAGATTAACAAACCTGTGTCTCCGTTAGTCGCAAAGACGAAGAGAATTCAGCTCTCTCCGCAATGCTCAAGTACTGTTTGTCCCTAAACTTCTTTTCAAGGGCTAGAAGCTGCTGGGTCGTGAATGGCGTTCGAGGTTTCCTGTTTGGCTTATGTTTCCGAAGTTGACATCGCACCACGGGCGGACCGCTCGGAGGACCGGCTGCGGACAAAATAAAGAATTTATTAACAGGTTTTCATATAGTTTGGCGTGTGTTCGAGCCTCGACGGTCGGGGGTTCAATTCCCGCTCTGAGCAGGCATTTGTTATATATATCGGTTTGGGAGTTTGTCCTTGTGGGCCTCCCCACTGTACCTCGGAGTGCACATGACACCGTTGTGGCGTTGTGGGTAGCGAGTCTGCCTTAAGCCTCGACGGTTGCGGGTTCGATTCCCGCTCGGAGCAGATGTTTGTATTAATCGTACAGGCATGTTTTCCGGTCTGGTTGTGTTTGTCCTTGTCATTGTGAATGTTTCCGGACCCCCGACACAGGATATAATTATCCTAATGGGGGCCGTTGAGAGTGTTTATTTATTTATTTATTAAGCTGTCGGTCCCGGCTGTTATTATCAGGATAAGAGTATTGAATAGATAAGCAGACTCTAGCTAAATACCGGGACTATGGCTAAGAAGACGAAGATCGTGATGATTATGATGGCAGTACTGGCCTTGACACCTTTAGCGGCCGTCCGGGTGGGTAGGCCGAGTTACATTTGTAACGGATTTATCCAACGTTGACGGAATAACATCACTCACTCACTCATTGTTCAGTATTTCCTGTAGTATAATAACTTTTTTTGCATTTCATTCGTTTTGTTGATTGAAATACCTAAGGGTACTGACAGACACGGTCAAGTTTTAGCATGCTTGTAAGTATGCTTAAAACTAGCATACTCAACATCTGTACACATTATCTAGCAATAAGCGTGCTAGTTTTCAGCATACAAATTGATAAAGTCAATACTACCTACAACTTACTAGAATTTCCATAAGCAAACTTATTCAGACGCGCTTGAAGGACGCTCCCTTCCACCCGCAAACCCAGTAGCATGCTCGAAAATCAAACGACTGTTGATTTTTGAGCAAGCTCGAAATAGGCATGCTCATGCAATTGGCTTCAGTGCCTCGCACTCTCATCAACCGTGCACTTCGTCTATGTGATCCTCAATTCCTAGAGGCGGAATTGACACATGTGCAGCGGGTGTTAGAGTGCAATGGCTACAATTGGCGACAGAGCTACCGTCTAGCAAACACGACCGTCAGACAGCGACCTCATATCGCAGAGCGAGTTCCAGCCTATTTACCGTACATGCGAGGGGTAACGGATAAGATTGGACACCTGTTACGCCGCAGATATAGCATCAGGACAATCTTCCGCCCCATGACACAGATCGCAAGACTTTTACCATCTCCTAAGGATCTGGAACCTCTGGAAGGCCCTGGCGTCTATGAAATTCCGTGCGAGTGCGGCAAGAGCTACATTGGAGAAACGGGACGCAGCATCACTACCAGGCTAAATGAACACATCCGCAGCGTTCGCAAGATGCATGTTAATACCTCGGCGGTGGCAGAGCGCGCCGTTTACTCCGGAACCTCTCATTATATTAGGTTCGATAAGGTCAAAGTGCTGGCCCGTGATAAGAATTTCGTATCGCGCAAATTTCGTGAAGCAATTGAAATCGACCGTCGTCCTAATTTTAATAGAGACAAGGGGTGGGCCCTGCCACCTACTTGGAAACCTGTGCTGCTAAGCGCGACGCCGAAGAATATCGGAAGTGTTGATGATTGTGTAGTGGATATTGTGAGTACATTCTGTGCGCCCGTGAACTCCAATTGTGACACCAGTGCATCGGCTTCGCCGGCTTCACCATCATCGCCGGCGCATCCCCGCCCGCCGCCCTGTCCAGTCCAGCCGCGCGATGCGAGCACAAGCGCGCAGTGCGAGACGGGTCGCGACCGCGAACGTAACCCACTCACCCTGATGAAGGACCTCCGATGAGTCCGAAACTAGTCGGTACTTAAACCGATTGAACGTGAGTGTTAGCCGTTTAAATTTTACATTAAGTTAATTATGTCTCACGATAGTTTTAATAATTTAAAGGCATGCTCATGCTTAAAAATAGAGTGCTTTCGTGCTAGTAATGAGCATGTCTGTCAGTACCCTAATCACGGTCATAGCCGAGTGCACCCACTAATCGGTAAACGATCGTTAGGTCAAGCAACTTTTGGCGCGGTCAGCCACTGGATGGGTGATCGCATAGTGGTATTTCAACCAAGCGTCTCCGTGCTTCGGAGGGCACGTAAAAAGTCGGTCCCGGCTGTTGACAATTTGACAACAGCCGATAAGTCAAGTCAGAGGCCTACGGGCGACCTGAACAACTCTGACAATAGGTTGGCCACTAACCACTCGATAAGAAGAAGTACTTTAAGTACTCACTATTACGTATATGTTCACTAATAAAATTTATTATTAAAACATTTTTTACAATAACAAATATTATTGGCAAAATGCAAAACACAAATATCAGCATATCTCTGTTATAATTTAACTATTTTATTAATGTAATTAATATTCGTTTCGCTTCATAAAAGGTATCATAAATTTATCAATTTAACGATCTAAAACGTTTTATTGATAGTAATGAAGGGCGTGTTGAAAACACATCGGTAGTCCAAATATGTTTTTTTATGGCCATAAAATTCGCTCATTTGCGTAAATCATAGATTAATACCATATACATTTAAAAAAAGTTATTTTGTTGTTAAATATCGTGAGGTATTTTTTTAATTAAATTTTTTATGTTACCAGTTGGGAAGCAAGCATACGGCCCACTTGATGGTAAGTAGTTGTATGAGCGCTTGGAGCACCATTAGTAGGTGCCACTTATGCGTATGCAACCTCGAGGTTGGTTCTTATTGGTTCTTAAATCTGCTTTGCCTAGTTATTTCACTAGTCAACAGTGCCCTTCAAACCGGAACACAGTAATGACTAAGCACTACTATTTGGCAGCAGAATATTTGACACTGTGGTGGTAACTACCTAGCTGGCCTCTTGCAACAAAAGACCTACCGGTGTGGCTGATTGCACTGGTCGAATAATCTCTGGTGTGACAGAGGCTATCCCAACAGCGGGTGATGGGTCGTCACATTCCGACGCCGGTATTTAATTTGATATCGAATCAATTGTTATATTTTACTAGCTGCGGCTTCACTCGCATGAATAAAGTTTTTAAAACAAACGCTGAACCACCACCTCCCCCTCCCCATTTACAAACTTTGGTTGTCATCTTTATTTATATCGTATGAACTGCCTTAAAAATTAGTTTCAAGTTTCTAGCTCTAAAAATGATGATACCTCCATATAACTTTCATCCCCTTTTTCAACCCTTTACAACCCTTTTTTAGCATTAAAAAGTAACCTATGTCGTTTCTCAGGCTCTACACTCTCTGTGTACCAAATTTTATTTAAATCTGTTCAGTAGTTCTGACGTGAAAGCGCAGACAGACAGATGGAGAGACAGTTACTTTCGCATTTATAATATATAGTAAGGATTGGTTATTTGCAACATATTGTCAAATAGTGGTAGTCCTTTTATTTCAAGAGGTCGACCAGGTAGTATCATCGCCGTGCAATAATATTCTACCGCAAAGCAGTGGTGTATTTTGAATGCATTACTGTTTCGATTACCTAGCGAAATTACCGGGAAAAATCAATATCTTGAGGTTGGCAACGCGTAAGTGACACCTACAAATGAATGGTGCCGCAAGCGGTCATAGGTTACGACAATCGCCTACCATTAACGTACGCTTGCTTGCCAACTTATTGTCATTATGTATGCAAAATTAATTATTTTTATTTGAGTAATAAAATACATACGAATCAAAGCTACTTATGAATATTTATACGTAGGGTCGGAATATTTTATTTATATTTGTTAATAGAGCGTGTTCCTAAAAGTGTTGAAGAAATAACAGCTTTTTTATATTTTATAGTATGACATTTTAATTGGTTCAGTAAAATATTATAAGCTTGTCGAAAAATGTTGTTAACTCTTTTTTAAATTACTGTATTCAGCAAATTTAGTCTTCTCTAAGCACTAGAACCATATGCAACAAGAAATCATCAAAATTAGAATGAGAAAATGTTTTAAAAAGGTAAAGATACAAGTTACATTTTCATAGAAAGCATTGCCTCTTGGTATTGAGAACAACCATTTTTTTAATCGGGTAGTCTTTTTAAGGAAAACAGGAATTTTTCATATTGCAATAACAACAATTTTCGTTTAAAAATCAAAAGAATCAATTAAAACCGTAATTCGATGTCATAATGGCCGGCAGACTGATTCTAATTATAATATTTAACATAATCGTCGTGCCGTGAAATGGCGCTTAGGTCGTCCATTGTCCCTCTTCCGGTGGGCAAATGACCCATTAACTGGTTAATCGATCGATTTAGATTCAATTATTATAGGTTTTGTATACGTATTTAAGTAAAGTTCGAAGTTCTTACGGGTGTCAATAAATACCGCGTTATTTATGACCCGGGGTCGTGATTGGGCTTGACTGGGCAGGACTTCTTAATATTCTAGGGTTTCGATGTCAAAACACCTTAATTGTGCCCAGAATGCAGCCACATTGACTGCGTTGTCAGAATCAGGCCACGGTTGCCGGACACAGGACATGGTTTGTAAGGTTTTTTTAGTGCTTGTAACACCATTCATTTGTAGGTGTCACTACGCGTTGTCTCGAGATATTGATTGTTAAATCTCTTTTGCCCAGTCATTTTTCTTAAAACCGAAACACAGTAAACTGCTTTGCGGTGTCTGCAACTGCTATGAAACCTACCTAGTCGGCCTTTTGCAGTAAAATGCTTACCACCTGTAAAATGAGGGATTGTTTGAGTTACACCAATCCAGAGTAGAACCATATATTAATTTATACTTGAGCATATCATGAGTCTGAAGTCTATTTAGGTACTTCCAGACCAGCCATAATATAATGTCAAGGTGGAACTCTCAAAAAGTGACAAAAACAGTTTTATATAGGTGGCGCCTCCCTTTTGTTGGCGTCATGATAAATATATATATATATATTGACACACTTGGTTAAAACTGTTACGGCTAAATCCTGTGCTGTTATACTGGAAGGTCATCACCTGTGTAAGTGTTTGATCATTCATTGAGATATGTATTATGCAGTACCAATGCATAATTGTCATTATTTATGTAATCCATTACTTATAATGTAAAGTGCCTTATTGTTTGATGGTTAATTAAATCAATCATATTATTAAAACATTAAGATTCTCTTCAAGTCTTTGCTCCTTATTCATGAATCAAATGGTGAATGGTCAATGGTCAAATAATAATTATATCGTGAAATTTATTACAGACAATACAATGTAAATTTTATACTTTCATTATTTAATTAAATTATGTATCACTGAATAAAATTTTCTGTAGAAAATATTATTTAATTTTTTGTTGTTTCGTTTTGAAGTCGGTATATTTTTCTATTTTTTTTTAATTTTATAATTTTTAGTTGCGAAGTATTATCAGTACTTAATGATTAATACACGTTTAAGACTTGTATGGTTTTGGCATCATGAATGCCATTGTCAGAACTAGACCAAATTAAAATGGGATCACACGAGAAGCATCAGCTTTCAAATAAAAAAGAATCATCAAAATCGGTTGACCCAGTCGAAAGTTCTGAGGTGACGAACATCAAAAAATACTATCGAATTGTGAACCTCTTTTTCTTAGGTACTATATCAATGTATAGAACGAAGGACGCATTTCGTTATGATTTTACAGATGTATTAAAGAAGAACTCATAGATAACTTTAAGCGTGTTTCGTAAAATAAATCGATTCATGAAATAAAAATAAAATACGCTTTGAAACTATCTCGATACTAGCATTTTGTAGTCAATATACTGTAAAGAGACGACCTTGCTTTGAAACCATACAATGCTCCGTAGAAAATTCCAATAAAGTAAAGAATAGACACGCCTATCGCCCAAGTGATAAAATACAAACTATTTCAATAGCCCATCTAGATTCTAGACATATCAATGCGCTACAGTACGCTAATGAAGATATAATATCCGTTTCGAAACGTATTTATTTTCCCGCGCTCCTCGCCATTTTGTTCTGATGACAGACGCGTAATGGCGGCCAATTACGCCTGTTTCGGGGTAGGTACTTAATAGGATTTAGTTGTCAATGTCGAATTTTAATTGGATTATTGTAATTTATTTATGTTTAATACTTTATGCATAAATTTCATGGTATTACAGCGAATTATTTGAAATATATCTGTGGAAACAATTTTTGACCATTATTGTGAATATATTTTGATGAGGATATGTAATGTATAAGACAGGGCCTTCCACACAGACAGAATGATAAAGATTGGCTGGTGTTCCTAGGTTATTTGAACACCAACGTAAAGGAATGAAGTTAGTCACACTTTATTTGCTTATGCTGAAAGCTTATATGTCGCACCTTTACAATTAAAATGCCACAATCAAAAAATCGAAAATTTACATATCGGCGTAAAATGACTTGCAACGAAATTTTCAATGTAACAGTGGTCCAAACATAGCCATATTCGAGCGTAAATACTGACGTAAATAACCAAGAAAATATAATATACGAAAGATTGTCAGGTGTCAATATTTTAAAACTTATTTTGTTGATTCCCAAAAATTGCTTTTTGAGTTACGTCATTTTCATTGTAAAGGTATGTATGGAAGGGTCTGTCTGTGACAGTATACAGTAACTCTATGTGATTGCACCTTTACAGAATAATTGGGTATTTTTTCCGATAAAAATAGTAGCCGAATGACTACTAATACAAACTGACGCGTTATGCTTATGGCACTCTTACTATGGTCCTTCTGTGATATAAAAAGTTTATAGAAAATAATTCTGACAAACAATATTCATGAAGGTGACTATGAAAAGTTATATATATTAATTGCTAATTATTTAAGTAAACAATAAAATATTTTTATATCACAACATAATTTAATGAAATTTTCTGTATTCATGCATGTCACGTTATAAAACTGATAAGTAATAAAATTATTGTAATGCTTGTCTATAACATTAAAATCAATGTCCTAGACATCGGATATGTAAAAAGGTTTTTATATTTAAATATAAAAACAAAATCGTTTTTTTTTTGTATTTTGTTACCGGCCAGTAATTCTTTGGTAATTGTTCTTATACAATAATAATCAAGCTTATTATTCCGTTAATGAATATATTGCAGATAATGTGGCATGGAATTAATAAACGTTGAGTTTCATGCGGGATATATATCTTAATTGTACATTTGACAAATGTAATGTGATTATTTTTGAAAAGAGTAACTGTAGAGTTTCTTGCCGTTTCTTCTCTGCAGAATCTACCTTCCGAATCGGCGGTAGCTTCACTTAGGCGGACATAACAGACTGTATATTTGACGATTTAAAAGCGCTTAAAAGTCTATTTGAATAAAGAATGTTTTGAGTTTGAGTTTGAGTTTATATATTCTTCTTCTTCCTATAATTTTTCCCGGTATTTTATTTACCCAGAGCCTGCTCATTACACTTATCCGGATTTAACCTATTACTAGTTTTTACACAGGGCGATTGCTATATATGTGATAACAACCGGGAGCGACAGTTTAACGTGCTTTCCGAGGCACGGTGGGGGACCCACAAGGACAAATGCCTAGACGAAACGAAACAGATATTTGTAAGATCAATACAAACATCTGCTCGAGCGGGAATCGAACCCGCAACCGTCGAGGCTAAACGCGGCACTCGCTACCAATACGCTACAACGGTTTTATATTTATAAATTTAATTGGATATCTCGAGTGGGTTCATAAATAAATTAAAATGGTATCATAACATTCCATTAGTATTCAATTAAGTATAGAGGAAACGTGTGGTAAATGAGAAAACGCGATCGACCGCCATTTTCCGGTAAGTAACTTTTGCAATCACTGATAGAGTACTTATTTACTTCCTGTCTTTTTAGAGCTCCTTATAAAAATATAAATGATAATAATATAAAATAACATTTAGCATCTGCTGAATGCCGAGTAGACTTTTATTTATTTAAATAAGTTATGAACCGTTAGAGTGTGAATAAGTAATTAAAATTTATAAAGTTTCACAAATGAATAACTAGATGGCGCTGAACGTATTTAGATCGCGCTAACGGAGTTCTGTTAAGAATACTATAGTTAGAATCCGTGGTGATGTTCACTTATGATGGGCGGAATTTACTAAAGGGTTCCGTATATTTTTGATAGATTCTTGAATGGGAAACCATATTCGGAATCTTATATAATATATACATTGTTTAGTCTAAGATATATATAATAGACTTATACAACGGAACCGCCACAATTAAAAAATAAAAGTGTGTGCGATTCACACACGATAGAAGTGAAACTTCAGTAAATCGACAAAAGAATGAGATGAATATAAATATATATAACAAGATATAAAAATATTCACAAACACTGTTAAATAATAACACACCACGCTGACTGCTAAAAAGCTGTAATACGCAGCCTCATACAGTGTAGGTACAGTTGTATTAGCTCACGTACTTTTCATATATACTAACACACATTAAATGCTCAAATACAAGCAACAAAAAGTGTGCAATATACATACAGACCGACATTTGCTCTCTCGCTCTGGCTCCCTAAAGCATGGCGCAAAGAGGAGAGACCGATAATATAAAATAGTATGTATATCTCTGTCTCATTCTTCCTACACATTTTTGTATTTGTGTCTCTTACCTGTCGTCTTTTCCGTTGCATCCGGTTTGAAATCACAACGATTCTAAAGAAGTTTCACTTCAAAAAGTGCTTGCTATAAGTAGTATAGACATAATATATGTAAAAAAGCATGTGTGTCAGCTTCGACGCACGACTGGAGTTTACTTCGTAATAAAAATAATATGCAATAGACAAAGAGGGTAAAAAATATATAAAAAAAAATCAAAATAAATGAAGACAAAACAGACACGCAAACATACATACGAACCAACAAACAAAACAAAAATATTTCGAGTTAATGTATTTCTAACGCTTTTGACAACTGATTGTACTCTTCATATTTTACTAACACCGGGCGCCTTATATTTAACAACAATTAATAAGCCAAAACTTCTTATGTACCTCTTTTTGAAGACGATAATAGACCTTCGTCGACAAATACTAGTATTCATTTAAAACATTTCACAGACGGATTGACTTATTATAAAGTATTTAGATAAACTAACGATAAGTTTTATAAACCGTTAATAGTTTCTAGATCGATTAACATCTGACCTTTACCTTGTTAAGTGAATTGATCGATTCAATTAAAATAATTGACTGTTTACAATTAATAATTATCATTTTATTGAAATACTGTGCTGTATATATATACATACATATTGATGGAGCTAAAGAAGTTTTGCTTTAAGGTACTGACAGACATGCTTATTATTAGCACGAGAGCATGCTATTTTTAAGCAAGTGCTACTTAGTAGCATGTGTGTCTAAGCGTTGCTAGTAATGAGCATGCTTATTTCGAGCTTGCTCAAAAATTGACAGTCGTTTGATTTTCGAGCATGCTACTTGAGGTGCGGGTGGAAGGGGACGTCCTTCGAGCGCGTCTGAATAGGTTTGCTTATGAGAAATCTAGTAATTAGTAGGTAGTATTGATTTTATCAATGTGTATGCTGAAAACTAGTATGCTTATTGCTAGATAATGTGAACAGATGCTGAGCATGCTAGTTTATAACTAAGGATGCTTAAATATGAGTATGCCTGTCAATATCTTTCGTCGCTTTTCGTTTTTATAAATATGCAATATACGTGTTGAGATTTACACAGACACACAGATCCGCTTCAATTTTCATTTCATTATTAACATATACTTATAATGTACATATATATATATAAAGACAGTAAATTCAACATCTAGGCAACCAAACGAAGTTAGTCACAAGTTTTGCAATATAATCAAATGAAGTTAGCGATACAAGCTTAAATTATAATCGAATACTGTGTGTGTCAGTGTGTGTGACTTCGTTTTGTTGTGTGTTGATTTCACGAAGGAGCACCAGTGTTTGAACCTTTTTTCTGGTCAACTCAATGGTCTAAAGTAAATTATTTTTTTTAATATAATTAATTATTAAATTTAAACTAAATACAACATAGGTAGTACATACATTTAGAATAGAGATCGGTTAGTAGCAAAAGTTCTGCAAATTTAGCTTTTATGTTTACTGTGATAAGATTCAAAATATTTTATACAGGTAAGTATAATAATGGCTGGCTTCAGCAAAAACTTGACGGCACTTGATTGTATAATTTAGTTCGACTTATCGCCATGCCTTATTAAAATACTAGCTGACCCCCTCGGACGTATTGTAAAATGTGGTTGTTAGAGCGAGACGGAGAAATATTGTAGGAAAATAGTTTTTAGTGCTTTTCACGGCGTTTAATTCTATAAATTATTTAGTATAAATTACAAAGACTTATAATGTGAAATTGAAATGCCTTTCAAGGTCTTTTTTAGAGAAAAGGTTAAACCATTAAAGAGGGAATAACAAATAAATTAGCCTTATTTAATCCGATAACCTTTTTACACGGTATCTTTGCCGTATAAAATTGCATTTATAACTTTAATCTTGAATGACTTTTGTATGATACTATATTATCGCTATAACTTCTGAACCTATTTTATTATTTTTGTTGGATACGGTATGTCATTGTGGTTTCATTTTAAATTCATATCTTCTTCGTCCTTGCATAATTCCCCGTATTTAATTTACTAGTTCTTACACAGAGCAATTGCCATCTGACCTCCAGAACCCTAAGGGCGTACCAGTAACTCATTGGATAAGAGCAAATTACCAATCAATATATAACGATTATTATCAGATGTTATGTGATAACAACCAGGACCAAAAGCATAACGTGCTCTCCGAGGCACGGTGGGGAGACTAATAAGGACAAACGCCCAGACCGAGACGGAAATTTGTAAGTTCAACGCAAGCATCTTCCCGAGTGGGAATCGAACCCCGGAATCGTCGGTGTGAATTTCAAATTCATAGCATCTGATCAATGTGTGTGTTGAAATTGGTTAGTTATTTTTATGTCAGTCACATTAGCACTATCACTATACTGGGATTTAGAAGTCTGGAGGCCCCGGTGCAGCAAAGGAGTGGAGCCCCCCGCAGCCTAATAATCACTAGATAGTATAAAACAAAGTCGCTTTCTCTGTCCCTATGTATGCTTAAATCTTTAATACTACGAAACGGATTTTGATGCGGTTTTTTTAATAGATAGAGTGATTGAAGAGGAAGGGTTATATGTATAATAACATCCATCAAATAGTGGAGAAATACTGTTATTAAAATGTTATTGTTATTTTTGAGGTTTCTAATGCGATGTCGTCAATAATTACATTTAACGCTTGCGGGCCCCGGGCAGTTATGAATAGATCAAAACTACTGGATCGATTTTAATCATTTTTTCTGTGAATGACATAAGCTATACATTTTATACCCGTGCGAAGCCGGAGCGGGCCGCTAGTTTTCCTAATAAAATGAACAATTTTTATTCAGTCGAGTTTTTAAAAAAGAATTAATTTTTCTACCGTGTAGGCTATTTTACTATTGAATAGAGATTTTAGATTTTAGAATTCTGTCTGTCTGTTAATGATAAAAACTATAGATAACATAAACTATAGATCAATTGGTATAGTGATTCATGCGGAAGGTTTATGTGTAATTTTTTAAGGTATTTTGTAAATTGGTTGACATATTATGTGAACAATTGAAGAAAAAAATGTCACCGCATCAAACCGTGTCTGAGTCTGCAAATTGCTTGACGAAGTTGTGGCGCAGCGGTAGCAAACCTGCCTTAAGCGCCACAGTTCGCGGGTTCGATTCCCGATCGGATCTAATGTTTGTATGGTCAATACAGACATGTTTTTCGGTCTGGGTGTGTTTGTCCTTGTCATTGTGTATGTTTCCGGACCCCGACACAGGATATAACTATCCTAATCTGGGCCGTTGAGCGTGTGTGGGGTTTATTTATTATTTGAGGTATAATTTAATTTTAGCTTAAATTATAAAATCTCTTGTAACAAGTTAATTAATGAATACTAAAATATCATTTCGAAGGAATATTTACAACTAACTAAATCTTACATTAAACAGAACATTACAAACATTTTACATTATTAATAAGTCTTGTAACGAACTTAATAATTGCTTATTCAATCGATAAAGTCTAGTTGTACATTTCAACATTCATCGGAGTATTTAATATGACAATTCTACATTAAGGAATTAGTATTATACTTCGAAATGCAAATGCAATATTATGCTTAATAAGAATATAATTTACAATATTAGTTGTAGAAATTATTTTAAGTATTTGTTAATGTATGTCTTTTGTTTGAGTCCGGCTAGGTACCACCACACCACCAAGGTACACGGTAGGTACCGCAGTGTCTACCGCCAAATAGGTAAATATCTCGAGATTGACAACTTGTCAGAGACACTATAGCTCAAATTTGAGCCCCCGTGAGGGCTGCCCCTTTATCACGGCTGAGTCTCTGTACTCGGCCCCCCCGCCCGGTGACGCTGTCAAGGCCAGTAGGGCCAACAGCAATACACATTCCGAAGAAAAGACACTATAGTTGTTGCAAGTGCTCATAGGTTACGATAACCGCTTATCAACAGGTGGGCGTATGCTTGCTTGCTAACTTAGTAACAAAAAAAAATGTATAGAGGCATTCTTCTCCCAGCACAAATGGCCCGGTTCGATCTTGGAAGCACTTAGTTTCCTCTCACGGAAAATCAGCGTAAAGTAAAACAGTACTGGTTAGTAGAGCGGCGAAGGCTTAATCTCCCACCCCTTTATACTTTTTCATTCTAGTTTTAGTTCTAGCCTCGTCCCTCCTATCCCTTGGGATGGCAACGCGCATGTGCTACTTCAAGTATCGCAAGCGTTCATAGGTTGCGGTGACTGATTACTATCCTTACCATCAGGCGAACCACATGCTTGATTGTAAATGGTAATGACATAAAAAAAATTAATCTAACTAACTAAAAACTATCTAATTTCTAACTAATATTATAAATGTGAAAGTTTGGATGGATGCTTGTTACTCTTTTACGCAAAAACTTCTGGATAGATTTGGATGAAATTTGGATTACACACAAAGGTTATTAACATAATTATAACATTATAAAATGGATATATAACATTATAAGCTGGATTAACATATAACATTATAAAATGTAGATTTCCCATGGGATCATCAAAAAACTAGTCTTACAGAAAATAGATTGGATGTCGAACTTTGTTGTTTATACCAACCACATTTATAATAATATGAAATTTGATATTGTGTTTATGCTCAAATTTATTCATCGTCGCGCATAACTCTTGTAGTTATATATCTATGTCGGATTTTGTTCGAGTTGACAAGATCATTACAATTAAATCCATCATAATATAATAAAAAAATATATCCACAAATCTGACCTGCTCTGCAATTACTTCATCACTAAACAACGCGAGACCAATAAAACTAAACATGTACGCAATGGCGGAGTCAGAAGTGGTCAGTGCGGAGTGCGGACAATTTCACAATTTGTCCGCGAGTATTTTTTTGCGGAGCTGCGGTAATTGGCGCTCACCTGCGCCGATACCCGCCACCATAGCGCGCCAAATACGGAGCGGCCATTTCGCTCAGACATTTTCGCTTGGACGTTTTCGTTTCGATATTTTTTTATTCGCGTCTGACAAATGTGTAATTATTTATTTAATATCATCAGTCGTGACCGTTTTGGACACAATTCGCATACCGATGACTTGGTTCTTCATGGCGTCCGGATTGCTTTTTTTAATGTTATGTTAATTGCAAATATGGCTGGCGTGTTATATAATTATATTGAGATAGGTGTACCCGCGGGTCACGTGGTCTACAGAATAGTCTTAGTTTTTAGGGTTCCGTACCCAAAGGGTAAAACGGAACCCTATTACTAAGACTCAACTGTACGTCTGTCACCACTAGTATCCTATGAACCGTGATAGTTAGACAGTTGACATTTTCACAGATGATGTATTTTTGTTGCCGCTATAACAACAAATACTAAAATACGGAATAAAATATTTAATTTAGGGGCCTCGTATACAACAAACATGATTTTTTTGCTCGATATTGATAAAGGCAACAGGAAGACGTTTGAAATATTCACAGAATATTACTTTAAATATTACATAAAAAAAATTAAATTAAGATAAAACAAACATTTAAGTGTGTTCTCAAATAACAAACGCGATTTTTTTGCCGTTTTATAGATTTATTTTCAGTATGAATGTATGTCTACACCGAGGAAGTCAATGTCTCTGTATCGTTAAAATAAGGCAAATTCGTTTATTAAACTTTTTGACATGTAAAAAATAACACTTACACATAAAAGAATATAATTTAATTTATATCAATGTCAAACAAGACTAGAATTAATAAATATTTAAAGAATTTTAAACAATAGCCAATAAATTTGACTAAAATTAGTCTTCTCAAGGTTCTTTTTTTAAATTCAATTAACAGCTAATCCAAAGTCGAATTAACGTCAATTTTGGCAACAGATTAAAAATAGATTCACGAACTTCACCTGCTAATATTCTGCAGCTGTGCTTTGCTAAATCAACAAATAATGTTTTGAATGCCATCTTTTAATATATTTAATTTAGCGACAGGTGTTTTCTTATACAGTAATTGAATAAATTATTACTTTCTTAAATAACATAATATAGTTTATTAAAGATGAGATATTTTATTTATACAATAGCTAAAGACATAGACCTTTATCACGTTTTTTATAAGCTTACATTTTATAAAATTTCCCATTTTTCCGGGCTAAAAAGTACACTATAAAGTAATTCCGGTATTCAACTTAATTTAAATTTGAGCTTTAACTCTCTAGTTTCAAAACATAACGATATAAATAAAAATTGTCTATAATATAAACCATATAAATAAAAGGTGCATGTTGTGGTGTGCTTTTCGAGGATTCGATTCCCGCTCGGAGCAGATGTTTATTATAAATATCTCTTTTGATCTGGGAGTTTGTCCTTGTGGGTCTCCCCACCGTGCCTCGGAGAGCACGTTAACCTGTCGGTCTCGGTTGTTATCATAATATGCGATAAGAATCGTTAACTTTTGATTTGCTCAAATCAAACTTGCTTTTATCCAAGTTACTGGTTCGCCCTTTGGTTTATGGAGGTCAGATGGCAATCGCTCTATGTAAAATTTAGTAATCCGTCAAATCAGGATAAGAGTATAAGCAGACCCGGGACAAATACCGGGATGTCGTTTTCTTGATTTTTTAAATCATTTTTCATCATCTATAATCACATACGCACATAATCAAATTTCACTATAATGTCTAATATAGGGGCGCAAATAAGCAATGCCATGTCATCCCACAAAATTGAAAAAACTGAGTTATATATGCAGAAGTGTTTGCAAATGGCTGAAGAACATTTTTCTTTAATATTTGTAGAGTTTTAAGCTTTAAAACTTCTAAAAAGCCATTTTTAATCATGCAATTTATGTATTATGTTAAACTTTTTGGGTTATATTATATACAAAGTAAGCAGTTTGCATATTTATTTTTTTGTGAAAATAAATAAAATAACTTAGTTAAATCCGAAATTGCCAAAAACTTGACCATGATTGATACATAAAAAAATCATATAAAGCAAGTTGTTCAAAATTTTCAAACGCGTTTTCCTCGAAATGACATTCGTGTGGGTTGACATGGTATTGCTTATTTGCGTCCATATTTATTTATTTATTTATTGAATCATAACCTCAGTATGCTTACAGCGAGGCCAAATCGCATACTTAGTCAGTGCTATATAAACTATATAATATTCTCACGGGTTCCGGAGCCATTTCCGACCGTATCGGTGAGATTCTGGAAAGTTGTCGCTAAGTGACCATAATTGAGCTTAGCAAAACCTAGATTCTAGAATGCTAGCCCGTTATGGAGGTACAACTCTAGGATCGGTTACTAATATCTGTAATAGGTTTCGCGTGTTTTATATATAATTTGTATCGATTGTAATTGGAAGACATCGATACTGGTTTTTGTTTTGTAAATGTTGGATTATGGTTTCGTTGGTTTCGTTTTGTATTTTTTTTTATGTTACAAGTTGGCAAACAAGCATACGGCCCACCTGATGGTATGTGGACACCGTAGCCTATGAGCGCTTGCAGCACCATTAGTAGGTACCACTCACGTGTTTCCAACCTCGAGATATTAGTTCTGAAATCTCCACTGCCCAGTAATTTCACTAGCGTACAGTGCCCTTCAAACCGGAACACAGTAATGCCTAAGCACTACTATTTGGCGGCAGAATATTCGACACTGCGGTGGTAGCTACCTAGCCGGCCTCTTGCAACAAAAGACCTACCACCAATGTGACTGACTGCACTGGTGGAATAATCTCTGCTGTGACAGAGGTTATCCCAACAGCGGGCTATAGGGTCGTCACATCCCGACGTCGGTAAATTTGCATGGAACCCTAATTATTTTTCTAAAACAAGAGTACTCTAAGCTACTTTTTATAACATCTGCTCAAACAGTCACAGGAAAAGTTTGAAAATTGAATTTTTAATATAAGTCCTGTATACATATACTTTCATATGTATTTGGTGAAAAGCTGTTAATTTGGAACGACAGACAGATACTTCAATTTTATTTTATTTGTATACATGTGTATAGATTTTGATTATTCTGATCTCTTAATTCTTGACTTTAAACTTTCATTTGGGGTCCTTCTAAGCACGGAGTTGCTCTGCTGAAATACCAATGTACGTGCTAAAATTGCTTATCCCACAAAACGCAATGTCAGTAGGTTTCTTCCTAAATAATTCGAAGTAGTAGAGCCGTGGCCCTCTCAGCACAAATCGGCCAATCGGCCGGTTGGACCTGGGAAGTACAACCCTCTCACAGACAAAATAATAATAAATAAACGCTACACACTCAACGGCCCCCATTAGGATAATTATATCCTGTGTCGGGGTCCGGAAACATTCACAATGACAAGGACAAACACAACCAGACCGGAAAACATGCCTGTACGATGAATACAAACATCTGCTCCGAGCGGGAATCGAACCCGCAACCGTCGAGGCTTAAGACAGACTCGCTACCCACAACGCCACAACGGTGTCGCAAAAAAGGCGTAAAGTAACAGAATATTGTTGAGTTTCGTCCGATGAGTGTGAACGCCGGAGGCCCAATCTCCTACCCCATCTGTTCCTTTCTTTTATTCCTTTCTCATTCCTTCCCTCCTATCACACACGTTCATAGGTTGCAATAATTGTTTAGAATCTGGTGGACCTTCACTCTTAACCTCTGCTGTCTTCCTATTTTTAAAGAATAATGTTGATAATTTACCGTTGACCGTTGTGGCGCAGCGGTAGCGAACCTGCCTTAAACGCCACAGGTTGCGGGTTCGATTCCCGCTCGGAGCATAATATGTTTGTATTGACCACGCAAGCATATTTTCCGGTCTGGGTGTATTTGTCCTTATCATTGTGAATGTTTCCGCACCCCCGACACAGGATATTACTATCCTAATGGGGGCCGTTGAGTGTGCAACGTTTATTTATTATTATTTATTTAATTTTAAAATATAATGCTTGTTTCAAATATTAAAACTGCGGAACTTCAAACCTCTTTTATACCCCTTGTAAAAGTTCTGTACAAATTACCTACATACGTATTCCTAAATAGGCATTACCTTTCTAAGACTTTATAAGGCCCTATACAAGTACTAGGAAACAATTTAATCTCATTAGCATGCGAGCTAATACAAGCTAAAAAAGCACCACGAAGTTAGCAACAAGACGAGCAAAGAGGATACTTAGCTAATCGGATACTAATTCCTTTAAGTACTATTTAATTATGGTAATGTTGGTATCATTAATTCTATTTAACTTTTAAATCTGTTACGTTTTTGTCCTAATTATGTGACAGTATTGCTTTAAAATCAACCATGTTTGTTAGTTAAAGTAAGACTTAAGATTTATTTTTTTAATAATTAATTTTAATTTTTAATAGATTGTTTTTTTTGTTGACGTCGGGACGTAACGACTCCATCGCCCGCTGTTGGGATAACCTTTGTCACAGCAAAGATTATTCCACCAGTGCAATCAGTCACACTGGTGGTAGGTCTTTTGTTTCAAGAGGCCGTCCACTGCAGTGTCAAATATATTACCGCCAAATTGTAGTGTTTAAACATTAGTGTGTTCCGGTTTGAAGGGCACTGTAGGCTAAAGAAATTACTGGGCAATTTAAGAAACAATATCTCAAGTTTGACGACGCGTGAGTGGCACCTACTAATGTCGCTGCAACCGTTCATAGGCTACGGCAACCGCTTACCATCAGGTGGGCCGTACGCTTGCTTGCCAACTTGTACCATAAAAAACCCCTATTAGAGGTCTGTATTTTTTTAAACTAGAAGCATGACATTCGGTAAACAATTAATAATAAAGAAACAAGTCAAAGGCAGAAGCCATCAAATACATTTCTTTTCAAAAACATATCTTGAAACGATATTTTATTTGAGCTCACAAATGAAAATAGACAAGGCCATCAACTTTAATAACACCATAAATATTTCCAATAGTTCCACTGACGACTAATCAATCAAAAATTCCCTTTAAAATACTCGGCCCTTAGCACTAATTGTCAGCTAGACTTAGCTAGAATTCTAGCTTTGAAAAAAAAGTATCCAATTCCTGGTTCCAATCATTTCGTAATGACAACCTTCATTAATTTTTCATTCGTTTTTGTTCGTCATGTCGTTCATTCATTCGTTCATAAGAATGACGTGTCGATGATTGACAGTTGAATGTGTTTCTATACTTTGTGAGTTCGCAATTAGCGGTAATTAGCAACGTGGTTCTGTTATTTCACTTATTAGGTTCACAATGGTTGTTTTGAAGGTTTTTTAAGGGTTGCGTGAAAATTGAATTAAGCTTAAGGTGGCATTTAGCAGAAACAGTATGGAAATGTCAAGTTCTATTTATATATCTAAAACCACAGGCGTAGTTTTATCAGTATTTATTTTGAATCACACTAAGCTAAGGATAGCCTGGAGCCTTTATGAATGTTCAACATTATGAACAACTTATTATAACCAACAATGCTTTTAATTCGTTTACTAGATAACATAATAAATTGCACAGCACTGTAACTACTACGTCGGATTTCAACCATTCGTCCCTTTATATGCGGTACGACAATAATTTTCTGTATTGTAAAATATTGAAGTAACCATCAATGTGACGCTCCGTTAGAATTACATCTTTTTCAAATATTGTCTTTCTAACCCGACGTATTAAATAAGTTCTATACTTCGTCATGCCCCAACATGTCAGTACAATTAGAAGGTTTTTTAGAAGGTGAATTGGTAGGAGGTTACCATAAAAATGGTTACCTATAGCCATGGATATCTGTCACACCTGAGGATTGCAAGGAAATAACGGTAACAGCTGGTTCCGTAGAGTGTACGACGCTGAACTGTAAGAATCGCTTTAAAATCATTCAATCATCGTTTCTGTACCTGTGTCGTTAATAAAAGTATTCCGGACTACCGACACAGGATTGGACTATCCTAATGGGTCTATCCGTTGAGTTTGCAGCGTTTATTATTTATTCATTGTAAAGGCCACTAAAATTATCGAGACAACCTTAGAAATTCAACAAAATTTTTAAACAATAATTTTTGGTTGTGCCCAGCATACAATATCTCGCTAGCATAGAATAAAGAAAAAAATTATATGTTCAGTAATGTTGACATATACATTATAAAAAGAATGATAACGAATGAAATCAAATTCAAGAATGAATGATGAATGATTATAGGTTCAGCTAAAAAACTATAGATACCAACCTTGAGGTTTTTAAAATATAACACGAGGTGACAATCTAGTGTAAACAGCTCTACTAATTTCAACTCTATCACCGGTAAATAAAGTAGTAATTTCTTAAACGTTATAAATTCAAGTTTTAAAATTATAGCGTGACTCGGTTCAATACAATAACAATCAATATAATTCTTCTGATTGTAGCCCCCGATCAAATTGGAACGGAGCTAATGCCGTGTCTACACTGTGCTTTAATTGGCTTGCTGATTTATTGACATAATATAACCTGTTGAGTGCTGACTTAATTAAGTTTTTATTTTTAAACATTGACCATATTTTAGGCTGACTAATATATAAATGTCTAACTTCATTTCTGTTCAAGGCTGTACGGTTTAGTACCTTAGCCGTTTCATAAAGCAATCAAAAAAATATTTTTGACAAGTTATAATAATGAAAATTAATAAAATAACTAGCGTTGCCCTGCCCCAAAAAAATCTAGGATCCGATCCGAAATCTGAGTCTCATTATGAACAAAAGTGACACGAGTGAAAATTATTGAATTACTAATCTCGTAATTACAAAAAGGGGTTGATGGTAGAAAGGTAAAATTTATGGTTGTATGTATTTTTAATGCCACATGATAAAAAATAAAAACAAAAATTTTGTCAAAAAAAAATATTTGTGGTGGACTTCCTTAACATTTAGGAGTATGCATTTTGCATATAAATTTCATAAAAATCGGTCGAGCTATTTCGGAGAAGTTTGACAAACACCGCCGCATATGAATTTTATATATTAGAAAAATAAAATTATACAATTATTTTACAATAAAACGCGTAAAATCAAGATAAGGTCTTAAATCGAGATCGACACAGTTCGAATAACCATAAATGTTATCGATAATTCAAATGAATAAATTAATATAACGCTCCTTGCACGTTATTACGAATAGATTTGAATTTATTATGACCATAAAAAAATATTAAATAGTAATTTAATTGCGTTATAATCTTTACGATTCAAAGTTTGTAAATTCTATGTTAAAAATGATAAACACATAGAGTGTAGTTGTAACTTGTAACATAAAAAAAAATACGGTCTGCCTGATTGTAAGCAGTGCAATACTGCAACCTATGAATGCGCGCGGTACTTGAAGTTTCACATGCGTGTTGCCAACCCAAGGGATAGGAGAGAAGGGCAGATTAGGCTTCCGGTGCGCCGCGGCGCTCACTCATCGCAGTAAGCGCAACAGTTCCGGTCGACTCGGGCCCATTTTTACTTGAAAAAGCATAGCAGGTACTGTCGACTGCAGCTGTTACTTCAGTACCTATGTGATGAGATTAGACTACGCAACATGATCAAAGACAAGATCATTATAATCCTGCATCGCACTAACGAAGTTTTCAGCGCAATTAAATATATTTACATTATACATGTAGAACGTCTTAAACATAAACCGCTAGACAGCAGCCCACTATGCAAAATCACCTTCACCCTTTCTTTTCATCACACCTCACACTTCCACAAATCGTTCATAATGTCAATATTAAGATACCACGTTCTTCATAGGGCGTTTTATTTCTTTTTTTTTAATCTGAATTGCTTTTGGCCTTGGTCTTGACAGCATCACTAGGCGGACGGTTTATATCTGATGTGATTAGGTGAGAAGAAAGCTTCATCCAACGCACTATTAACTACGTATTTGAATCGTCCACAAACTGCGAAAGCCATTTCAGTGTACTTTTATATGAATTATATTATAAATGACTATAAAATAACTATCAAACTCTTCCCAAGCGTAAAAATTAGTGTTAAAGTAACTAAAGAAACAAACTAAACTAATCTTTTTAAAGGTTTTACTGGTGGTAGGTCTTTTGTTGCAAGAGGCCGGCTAGGTAGGTACCACCGCAGTGTCAAATATTCTGCCGCCAAATAGTAGTGCCTAGGCCTTACTGTGTTCCGGTTTGAAGGGCATTGTACGCTAGTGAAATTACTGGGTGGACGAGATTTAAGAACTAATATCTCGAGGTTGGCAACGCGTGAGCGGCACCTATTTTGGTGCTGCAAGCGGTCATAGGCTACGGCAACCACTTACCATCAGGTGGGCCGAATGCTTGTTTGCTAACTTCTAACATAAAAAAAAAAAAAAATCTTTGACTACAGTTTATTTACACTTGTGGATTATTTCATTCATTTGATATGGCGGAAGGTCTTGCCTTTTCTAAGCGTCTAAAGCTGCCCATCTATTGAATACATAGTACGATACAAAGCGATAAGTAGTATAAAAGTTTCTCTACTTTAGGGAGCTATGTCTTATGTCTTTTGAAACATTGGTAGTCAACAATTTTTGTTTTTCGGAATGTGCATTGCTGTTGACCCTACTGGCCTTGATAGCGTCACCTTTGTCGACTAATAAAGCCCGGCCGTGAAATGGGGCAGCCTACACAAGGGCTTCGAAATTGATTCCATCCTTTGGCAATGGCACCCCATTGTGAGATTAAGCCACAATGATGGACGTCATCGGGAAACATTTGTTTTTACAAAATTATAGATTAATCAAAGAATATTAATTGATGTCAATAATAGGTAATTTCTATTTCTAAATTTAAAAAGTGTTAAATATTTATTTCATTGAAACTTGAAATAATAACATTTTTTAACTGAATATAAAATTTAAAGACTAAAACTCACGTTCAATCGGTTGAGGTGCCGACTAGTTTCGGACCATCGGAGGTTCATCAGGGTGAGTGGGCAACGTTCGCGTTCGCGACCCGACTCGCACTGTCAAACAGTCGGTTCTTAAACCGATTGAACGTGAGTTTAGCCGTTAAATTTTATATTAAGTTAAATAAGGTCTCATGACACCGTTGTGACGTTGTGGGTAGCGAGTCTGCCTTTAGTCTCGACGGTTGCGGGTTCGATTCCCGCTCGGGCAGATGTTTGTTAAAATTTCTGTCTCGGTCTGGGCATTTGTCCACGTGGGACAATGTCTCCACATTAAGCTGTCGGTACCGGTTATTATCAATAACATCTGATAATAATCGTTAACTCTTGATAAGTAAATTGCTCTTATCCAATGAGTTACTGTTTCGCCTTTAGGGTTGCGGAGGTCAGATGGCAATCGCTCTGTGTAAAAACAAGTAACCTGTCATATCCGGATAAGAGTAATAAGAAGACCCTGGGTACATAAAAATACCGGGAATAATGCTAGGATGAAGAAGAAGGTCTCATGATAGTTTTAACTATTTAACATAATTTTGTTTATTCTAATGCGATGATATGATATAGAATACAATAACTCTTTTTTAATGTAGCCCACAGAGAGAATGACGTCACTCCACCTGATGGTAACTGTAAGGAGAGTCCAAAGGCTCGGGTGGCTAATACTGTTGGAGAAAGCAATTCCCTGCCTTCTCCTCCTTATCCTCAAGATGCAACTGGTTATACGCTGATTTACCTGGAAACGGGGCTGGCCGTCACTTCACGTGCATTTCACCAACATATCCATCCTCGTCGCCAATGTGAATTCTTAAATAAAGCCAGCGGTGTTGGTAATACGTTTTATTAATTTTATATACGACTGACAGAATTGTCAAAAGAGACAGACATATATATCTTAAATTAAAGGTTACATACATTACAGTATCTAACCAGGTGGGTATTTAATTCCGCTACCAACTCGCGCTATACAGCGATATAAGGAGCTATGTTTATGTGGACAGTAATACTATTAAAATTCAGGATGTTGTTTGTAATCTAACGTTTCGCTTCATATATTTTAATAATAAAATGAAATATTAAATCATATTTAATTATTAATGGTTTTACAATTGGATGTTAAAGCGTTAAACTTAATATGCAATACGTTTATTATTTATTTTATAATAGAAAATTGTTTGATATGCATTCGACACACCCTTCCGTTTACGAATGTCTAATTATTTTAAAATAACGCATATCAGAAATATTTTATTATATAAACTGTATTTATATTTAATTTATTATTATAATAACAAACTGTTTCCGACTTTTTAAATGCTAAATTGCTTGTTATGCACTCTGTTATTTGTAGTTATTTTCATTTAATATACAAAAAAATGTATCTGATTTGATAAAACTCTCAAAATATTTAACACAGGTTGACAAGATGGATAGTCTGTGCAATTGTCCTGCCCCAAAAAAATCTGAGACCCGATAGCAGCGCCTCCTGAATCTAATTGTGGACAGAAGTGACATTGGTGAACATTAATAAATCGCGATTAAAAATTCGGGTTTGAAAGTGAAAATTTAGCGTTGTATGTATTTTTATGCCATATCATAAAACAAAATCTCCAAAAAAATGGGGTGGAAACCCTTATCACTTAGGGGTATAAAAAAAGATAACAACCTATTCTCAGACCTACTGAATATACATATATAAAATTTCATCAAAGTCAGTCAAGCGGTTTCGGAGGGTTATAGTAACTAAAACTGCGACACGAGAATTTTATATATTATATAATATATAACAACGACATTTTCAAAGATAGTTGAATTGTGGCTAATTTTTAGATTTTTTTCTTTTTTAGGATGACACCTTATCTTGAAATAAACTTAAATGTTCACACACTTCATAAAAATAATTTATATTTTTATTTAATTTTTATAATTTATTTTTAAAGAACTAAAACAACCGTGAGCGATTGTACCAAACGGGTCGAGCGTCACCGCGTTGCTATAGTTACGCGGCTCCCTTCATACCGCATTCTGTTGACACCCAAAATTTTAGTTTCATAAAATTGATAAGTTATGATTTAACTGTATAGGGCTGGATTTAGGAATTGTGAAGACGTTGTGGCGCAGCGGTAGAGAACTTGCCTTAAACGCCACAGGTCGCGGGCTCGATTCTCGCTCGGAGCATATATATTCGTATTGACCATGCAAGCATATTTTTCGGTCTGTGTGTATTTGTCCTTGAACTTGTATGTGTTTCCGGACTACGTAGATCACTATCTAATAAAACGGCCCCCCGTTGTGTGTGCAGCGTTTATTATTATTTTTATTTAATTTGAAAAAATAGATGACCTGCTACCAAATTTAAAAAATCATAAATCAAAGGGTGAAATAATAAAATTCGAAGTCAACTTAAAAAAAAAGATATATGAGGTGATATGAAAAAGGAAACAGGTAATAAATAATTTGATTTAATACAGAATATAGGCAACGATATATTGTCCACTAAATAGGTTATATCTGTGACATGTTTTTTAAATGTAAAATTTATGTTTCAATTAAGGAAATAGTCGATAAGGTTTTGCTTCACTGTGAAATGATTTAAATATGCCCTTTGCCCTGTTTTCATGTATTTTAAATAAATACGTCAAAAATCATTTTTTTTTTATATTAAATATAATTTAGCAGTATAATTTGTTTCATTTTGAAGTAGCTGTAGCTAGTGAAATTACTGAGATAAGGAGATTTAAGAACCTATATCTCGAAGTTGGCAAAGCGTGAGTGACACCTACGTGTGATGTATGATGTATGACGTTGCAAGCGCTCATAGGCTACGACAACCGCTTGCCATCAGATTGGTCACATGCAATGACAACGTTAAAAAAAATTAAAAATTGAGTTTGAGATTTGTTATCAAATCCGGATAAGAGTTTATGCTAAGACGAAAAAGTTTGATAGAATTTTTTAAAATGATACCTTGGAGTAATATAACTAATTTTCTGGACTAAGTTGCGGGTAAAATCTAGTATGGTATAATTAATATATTAGATGAATATTGTGTAATTAATTTTAAACTCGACGACAGTGCTAACGAGGACATTAAAACCACAGGTGTAGACGAAGGTGTTGTGAGACTAACGCGACGTACACCTACATAAATATTATTGATTTATATTATATTAGAATAAATAAAATTTTGTTTTGATTTGATTTCGAAATAACTAGATATGCTTATCATAAGATTTATAAACTAGTATTTATTTAGTTTTAATTTTAAACAAAGTTTATTTATTCAATAGAAATATCTTTATATATATAATTCTACTTTACGTGTGTATGTCACTGAATTCCTTCTAAAAGGCTTGACCGATTTTGATTTTTTATGTGTGTATTCCGGTGGATTCCAGAATGGTTTAGATTCACAATTGGACCCAGTAACTTCTGACGGGCCCACTAGTGTATTATGTTTGTTTGTGAGTGGGAAGTTTGATAAATAAAGTGGCAAGGAAGAGAGCTGGGACTGAGGCGTCTCTGAGCCTCACTCGCCACAACATTCAATACAAATACAATACAATACAAATAGTTTTATTGCAAAAAGAAAAATGAATTACAATTTGTATACCTACGTTAAACATTATTAAAGGGTATGTAGTGCGGTTAATACAAACAGTGATAATATTAGAAATTAAACAAAATTTTTTGCTTGCTACCCTCGGCATCAACTAGATACTACAACGCCTCAACATCATAGGAAAAGGAGTGTTAATTAGTGAGTCATACGGGTCGTTATAGCGTATGTGGTAGACCCATAGCAAGCGGCAAGTAAAATTAACCACTAAAACTGAGAACTAAAATTATTTTACAATTTCAAGAGTAAGTATTATAATATTATCATATATTTTTAGAAGTATACAATGCACTAGTACCTAAACTAGGCCGAGCCTGTGCTATAGGTACTAGTTCCTTCCGAATGTCTTAAGAATATTGAAATGCAACAATTTTGTATATAAAGGAAAGCGTAGGTATTAAGTTAATTTCTTATCAGTTATGTTATTTACTTAAGAGGTAACAGGTTCTGTACTGCCCTTTTATATGTATATATCTATGGATGTGTGATTGTGTGTGTGTGTGTGTGTGTGTGTGTGTGTGTGTGTGTGTGTGTTTGGTGTATGAATGTGACACTATACGCATGTGGATGCGGGTGTGTTTACGGCCCTACATTATAATTAACTACATTTAAATGAAATAGTTTTAAAGACATATAATTAATTATAATATAATCGAAGCATTTGATATTTAAATTCATTTATTTAAATGTAAATACTTAAAACTATGTAAGTATTTAAATTAGTAAGACTAAGAATGTTACATACAAATTGATATAGAAATCAAGAATCTATTATCCCGTCGTCGGGACGTGACGACCCCATCGCCCACTGTTGGGATATCCTCTGTCACGGCAGAGGTTATTCCACCAGTGCAATCAGTCACACTGGTGGTAGGTCTTTTGTTGCAAGTGGCCGGATAGGTAGGTACCACTGCAGTGTCAAATATTCTGCCACCAAACAGCACTACTATTTTGCAGCAGAGCGCTTGCAACACCATTAGTAGGTGCCACTCAAGCGTGGCCATCCTTGAGATATTGGTTCTTAAATCTCCTTTGATAAGTAATTTCACTAGCATAAACTGCCCTTTAAACGGAAACACAGTAATGCCAAAGAGTCTATTGCTTTGCGGTAGAATATTTGACACTGCAGTGGTACCTACCTAGCAGGCCTCTTGCAACAAAAGACCACCACGGGTGTGATATTAAATAATACGCGAAACAAAAAAACAAAAGTTGTTAATTTGGAATTATAAACAGTGATTTTTATTTTATTTATTTGAGCTTGCCTTGAGCCTATTTTCACTTACCATCAGGTGGAGTAAGAGTCATCTACCCTAATTTAAAAAAAAATACCTCGAATAATGCTAGGAATAATATAACCAAGAAAATAAATCGTTTTAAACTTATATAACTTTATAAGCGGTTAACATAAACTAATTAGCATACAATAACTGTTTTGACCTCTGACAGTATTTGACAGTCGATTCTTTTAAGTTTTTACTGTTTTTTAATTTGCTCATTACCGATTTTTGTAATGTGTCCTTCAATATGATAAATTATTGTAAATGAGGTGAAAGAATCACACTGTTTCCTGGCTGGTGTCTTTGTAACGAATTATATTATATTTCTTCGCGAATTTTCAATGTACATGTGTAAGTATATAAACGATAACTACATAAGAAAATCCAATTTTAGTTTGTATTTCTGACTCTATGTTCTAGACAGGATGGATTTTAATTTTGACCCCATAATGTCCTATGGTGATGAAGGTTCCCCTGAGTTTTAGTGGGTATTACCACTAGACGAGACTGAGACGCTCATAGCCGGGTGCGCTCACTGTTCGGTAAACGATCGGTGGTTTAAGCAACTTTAGGCGCGGTCAGTCGCTAGATGGGTGATCGCATGGTGGTATTTCAACTCAGCGTCTCCGTACTTCGGAGGGCACGTAAAAAGTCGGTCCCGCCTGCTTTTAATTTGATAATAGTCGAAGAGTCAAGTCAGAGCCCTACTCGTATATGGGCGACCTGAACGACTCTGACACTAGGTTGGCCACTAACCACTCCATAAGAAGAAGAAGACCACTAGACTAGGCTGCCGAGTACCACACTGCCACTACCTAGTGTACTTGACGAGTACACGTGCAGTGGTGTGCGTAAATGCATTTCACAGGGAACACAAAAAAAAGGATTTATTTTTTTACTTATAAGGAGTTAGTTAGGTTATTTATATTTTGCAATAATAATTTGGGTTTCTCGCAGTAAGAAAAACACAATTTTTTAAATAAGACCAGCAGCGTATTCTTTGAAAATCGTGAAAAAATCGTTGTGTTTTGGTATATCGGTAGGACGGACCACAAATCGGTAGAAATACCGAAAAATCGGTAGGTTCGACAACTAGTATTCTTAACCAAACCAAAATGAGCTGTGTAAAAATTGAATTAATTTTTAATGTGGTTTTGTTTTACATTGACATAGTTGCCACTAACTTCATTAGTAATACGTTAATATTTATAATATATTAAACGTGTGCTTTTTCGCTTTATATGTTAAATATCCGCCATTGTCATCATCATCTGTAATTCAATGATTTAAATACTTTAAATGAACTTTGATCGACTGAAAATGTGGAATAATTACGCAGTTAAAGTTTCGTCGATGGACAGACGGTATGCTTTATTAAAAATAAAAAAGTTATTTTGTAATAAATTTTATTCAGGGTGAAGTATTTAAATCTACCATTAACGAGGTTTGTATAAATCGATACATTTAACACGTGTACAGTTCTGTGACTATAGAATTACTGTATATTATAGACGGGTTCTTCCACACAGACAAAACAGCCATGCCACAGAAAACATAAGCTGGTTTCTGGTCATTCGGTTAGGTTCGTTTCTTTTCGGTGGTGTTGAATTTACGAAGGGACACCAGCGAATCTGTCATTTTGTCTATATGGAACTGTCCATCTAATATATAAAATTCTCGTGTTGGGGCGTTTGTTAACAAGCTCCTTCAAAACGGCTCTACCGATGTTTATGAATGCATATCGGGTAGGTCTGAGAATCGTTCAACACCTATTTTTATTTTTTTATGATGTGGCATTAAAAATATATATACAGCCCAAAATTTTCACCCTTTTACCATCAACCCCTATATTTTAATACCGATTAATTATTGGTACTTAATTCAATAATTTTCACCGGTGTCACTTCTATTCGCAATTAGACTCAGTTAGGCGCTGCTATCGGTCCTCAGATTTTTTCGAGACATGACAATGTCTGCCGGACTCGCTAGTAGTATATATAATTTCAATAATTTTAATTAATTTCCAAATAAAATATTTTTTTTTTATAAAATCTGATTTTTTTTGTCATGACGGTTGGCAAATGAGCATACCGTCCGCTTCATGGTAAGCAATCACCGCCGTATCATAATTATACGCATTGCGCATTGCCGACTCGAAGGGGAGAAAGAAAGTGATGAGAAGCCAAAAGAGGAAGAGGGAGATTGGGCCTCTAGTGCTCTCTTGCTGTTTACATTTTTTTTTATGTATAGGCCAGCGCTTGGCTGATATCACACCTGATGTGAAGTGATGATACAGCCTAAGGTGGAGCGCGCTTGCGTAGAAGATGCCTAGGTGATGGGATAGATGGAGGTCGGCAGGGTATTCCAGACCTTTGTGGTGCATATCAGGAACAAGGTTTTATAACCAATACTGTTCCTTTACGCGGATTTTCTGGGAGAGGGTAGTACTTCCCAGGTTGAGGCGGCGCATTTGTTCTGGAAGGAACTAGGCTCTATTACCACTAACTGTTATGTACATTCAATTTATATTCTTAGTAAAGGTATCAAGATAATAAAGTTAGGTATATTTATATATTCTATTTAAAAGACAAAAAATACTTAAAACTCAAATTTACATTGAAAATTTTATATTTTAAGGGGTCTTGTAAAAAACACACTTATTAAAATAATTAATTTCAACAGTCATTGTACGTAATTTAAATTACTTAAATTTTCGCGGAATTTGTCTTTGTCTGATAACAACGTTGTTTTTTGTTTAACTTTATAATATTATATAAAAACAATTTAAGCAAATTTGTTTGCGAATAACGTTTTTAATATAAACTCTGAACTAAAAATCTGAAAAAGGGGTTGCTTTTACAAACTTTGAATGTCATATTTAAAATGTCAATATTTCTATACAACTTTTCGCACCCTTTCAACCACTGACAACCCTTTTTCGCATTAAAAATATGTCTTATCCATATATCTATGCATATGTCCTTCCTCAAGCTGTAGACTAATTGTGTACCAAACATTTTAAACAGTTTTAATAGTTTTGACGTGAAAGTGCGACAGACAGACAGAGAGACAGAGTTACTTACGCATTTATAATATTAATAAGGATTATATATACATATTACATTCTCTAGATGTCAAGTTATATAAATGCAACTGTTGCAATAATATGTCGTGGCCAGGAGTATACAATGTAATTTCGAATCAAGTAAAAACACATTGGTCATTAAGTCAATATTCTATCCGTTATTCTGTAGCCGTAAATAGTTGCTTTCTAACGCAAATAATGGCGTCCTTATTCTTAAAAAGGTTGCAGTGAAAATTGAAGAAACTGTACATAATAAATAAAAAGACGTCGCCATAGAGCTCGCCAATTCGTGTTGAGAAAACCAAGGCTATTGCAATAATATATCTCTTTCTCTGTCTCTTAATTTTTTTTATTGTACTAAGTTGGCAAGTATGCTTGATACGGCCTACCCGATGGTTAATACACATTACTTTAGAAAAATGATAATGAACGTACGATCTTAGGTGGAATTCGTCTGCTCGAAATATATATTATGCTATTCTAAATACAAGTAACCCATACTTAGTTTGAAAACATAAGTAGGTTATAATGTACTTACATAAAATAAATAAATAAATATGTAGTGGTTTCCGGATCTTATGAACGCTAGCAACACCATTTGTAGGTTCTTCTTTGCCCAGTAATTTCACTAGCATACAGTGCCCTTCAAACCGAAATACAGTAGAGCCAAACACACACTGCTTTGCGGTAGAATATTTGACACTGCGGTGGTGTCTACATAGCTAGCCTTTTGCAACAAAAGACATATCGTTAGTGTGACTGATTGCACTGGTGGAATAATCTCTGCTGTGACAGTGATTATCCTAAAATTGGGGAATACGGTCGTCATGTCGTCTGATCATGGACGGAGTAAAAAAGCTTAGATTGCGATAATTTCTAAATGCGTGTAAATATTTTATAAGTGCATATAATATTACATTATCAAAGTTGGCAAAAATCGGTTTGAAAATTTACGTCTGATAATGACAATTGTAAGATATATATTGATTTGTAAGTTATACGTTGCGAACCTTATAATATAATAGTACACTACGCACCTAGGGAGAAAAATAGGACATTCTCACCCGCGGATTATTGTTATTAACAATCGCGGGTGGTAATGTCCTACTTTTCTTTTTCCTACCTTGAAAAGTTCGCTTTTAGTCCTTAGTACGAGGGATAAACATACGGTTGCTAGGTTATGGGGAGGTAAAGGGAGTTAATTAGTGTTATCTTATCGTGAGAGAATCGGGCACTTTTCTGATTTCTCCCTTGTACCAGGGAGTAAAAGTGAACTTTTCATCAAGGTACGAGAAAAGCTATTTCTTTTATTCATACTGGTGCTTTGAGCACTGGACAGAGATAACAATATTTCATTTGAAATATGATTTCGTGGTATGTTTTTTATATGTATATAGTTTTGGTTGGTTTTATCATAACTTTTGTAATTCAAAGGTGGATAAAGTGCAATGGCTTGTGTTGTTTCTTTTGTCCTCAGCGGTCACGACGACCTGTGTTACGCGGTTGCCGAATTATCTTTTTAAAATTAATTTACATATCTGATTAGGTACTACTGTGTTACATTTGTGGAATAATTAAAAAATATATGCATTTATTTGGAGGTTTACTTTGTTATAATTTTCATTTGTAGGTATTATGTATATACTTTGAGGCGATATTTATTCTCTCTCCCCCCGGACCACCGTACGGTGTAGACTTGTAAACTGTGACCTGCTTTAAGTTTTTATTTAAAAATAAAAAAGTTAACACACAAATTAAATCAAGTTAAAATAATAGGAGCGCATAATTCATAAGGAGCATACGCAGTTTGCCTGAAGACGAAGAGCCGCTCACTTACATCTAGACATCACTCTCTCGCCCGTGATCGTCCTGCTCACTACCAAACCGCAATTCAAAACCGGCGTAAGTGCGATACCTACTAAACTAGACTTTAAGCGCATGATATTAATGTTCCTACTCCACGCCGTTTCTGCTAGCCTGGTACTACGTTGGAGGACACAGCTAAGAAAACCGGCGGGTTTATGATGTTTTGACTGATTGTATATTTTCTTGCTCTCATATAACGTCGAGTACAAGCAATATTTAAAAAAATATTGTATCTATGTGCACGACATAACAAGCATCGCCTCAGCGCTTCTGCTAGCCTGGTACAACGATTTTTGCGATTCGCGCGGCCGTGCGAATGATAGTGCTCTGTCGCTCATGTATGAGCTGTTTTACTCACCTACTGAAGAATAAATAAAAATAATTGACATACAAAATATAATAAAGTCTAAAAATAAAAGTCCAATGCACACAGAATAAGCATTGCCACATCGCTTCTGCTAGCCTAGTGCGTGCATTTGACACGTTAACCCCGATTGATAATTTGCACCGTACTTACTGTCCTGTTGCATAGAGTATATTATTGTTTGTTCTTGACACCTGTAACCTGCCTTAGATTATTTATTATGAGTGAGAGCGCGATGAATAAGTCACCTTCGGAGAGTAACATAACCGATTTAAGTTCGCATACTACTCCTCCTTACTTTGCCTTTCAACGAGCGAAAAGAGCAAGAGAGACCGAATGGTGTGAAGATTTGTGCTCTTTTAGAGAGGAGATGAAAGTCTTAATTAAAGAATTGATGGCCGAACAAGAAATGGAATTCAAGAAACTATTTACCCCTTCTCTAAAAGAAATTCAAAAATCAAACTGTAGCATTGAAGCCTCTGTTGCTCAAGTAATTACGCAAAACGAGGAATTGAGGAAAAAAATTGAGTATCTGGAACAACAGCATGTAAATGACAGAGAACGCATTACGTTATTAGAAGATAGAGTTGAGGAACTACAGAGGAGCAGTCGGAAAACTAACATAGAAATAAAAAATGTTCCAAAACACATATCTGAAGATAAAGAAGATCTAATAAACATGGCTCTGTGTCTGGGAAAATCTATTGACTGCAATATTTCAAAGTCGGATATAAAAGATATTTATAGAGTAAGACAGAAAAAGATGGTAAAAAAACACACCGATTGTAGTGGAATTCTGCTCTACTATCGTGAAGACAGATATCTTGAAAAAAACTAAAGTTTATAATACTAGAAATAAAAGCAAGCTCCGCGGTAAGAATCTAGGCCTTCGGAAGGACGAGGAGACGCCTATATTTGTGTCTGAGCAGCTGACGGTAAGGGGATCACGTCTCTTCTTTCTGGGCAGAGACCTCGTCAAATCAAAAGGGTATAAATTCTGCTGGACTTCCTATGGCCGCGTTTACGTTAGAATGGCTGAATCTACTCCAATAATACTGGTTAAATCCGAAAAGCAGGTGCAGAGTCTGTTTCAGGCTGCATGACTATTCCACTTTCATTTATGTATCTTAGCTAGTACTATTTTTAACTGTAAAGCATTTAAAAACATTTTTATTTTT
This sequence comes from Hestina assimilis, assembly GCA_023373885.1. Lineage (NCBI taxonomy): Eukaryota > Metazoa > Arthropoda > Insecta > Lepidoptera > Nymphalidae > Hestina > Hestina assimilis. The sequence continues at coordinate 4,741,639 of CM041762.1, read as the reverse complement.
AATATTTTTTTGTGTACAATATCTATAATTTTAATCTTAAGTTACACATTTCTACATAATACACAAACACAAAAAACACTATCATCATTTCACAGAAAACATTATAGCATTAACTCTGTTAGCATTATCTTAACATCTTCCAAGAATAAAAATAATATACTAAATATAATTAAACGTACACGAATATACGAATTTTTAAAAAAAATTAACACGCGATGGCTACTAGATATGCACACAGTGCCTATATGTTACACTCTATGACGGACAAGACTTTAGAAGTTAATGAATTGGACAACTTTGAAATTGCGAATTCTTATGAATGCACACCTAATGCACTTTCTCAAAAATTGAATATTAAATCTACAGATATAAGTATAATTTTGCAGAATATTAGGAGTATTTACAAAAATATAGACGATCTACAAGCTAATTTGTCTCTACTAAAATTTGAAACTGATGTTATTGTGCTAACAGAATGTAGATCTACTAAAAATAAGCCGATTCCACTCTTATCGAACTACAACTCTTTTGCAACTACACTTCACTTAAACCAAAACGATGGGGTCGTTGTGTACGTTAAAAATACGCACAAAACTATAGCTGCTAAGGAAATAAATCTGACACATGCATCTTGCCTACAAATAAATATATACAATACTATTATAGTATGTATTTACAGATCACCATCCAATGTAAATGCAGAACAATTTATAAATTCTTTAAATAGGTACTTAGAAAGTATAAAGAAATACGAAAAAATTACACTTGTAGGCGACATAAATATAAATACCATACCCAGATTAACAGAAAATAGCCAAGAACGGACCAATAGACTAAATTATTTAAATATGTTATCCATGCACTGCCTACTACCTGGACACAATCTTCCGACGAGAGTGGATAGCTGCTTAGACCACGTTATGTTAAAAATAAATAAGAATAATAACTCCGCTGTAGTAGTAGTATTAAAAACTTGTGTTACCGACCACCACACGGTTCTACTTTGTATTTCTAAAATTATAGATAAGAGTTATCGCAAGTCAAAAGTTATTGTTAATTATGAAAATGCACTGAAAAACTTAGCTGAACAAAATCTTTCAAACTTTTTTGAAATAAATGACCCGAACACTCTATGTAAACTAATAACTACTATGATACAAAAATGCCTTATTAACAATACAATAACTATAAAAACCCCTAGGAGTAAACAAGCAATAAAGCCCTGGATTACACAAGGCATTTTACGATGCATTAAAAACAGAAATAATATGCAAAGAAAACTACGCGCTGACCCCCTTAATGAAATACTAAAGATAACCTATAGACGATATAGAAACTACTGTAATAACCTTATTAAAAACTAAAAGAAATTATAACAAGGAACAACTTAACAAATATTCGAAAAACACAAAAAAATTATGGAAAACTATTGATAACATAACTAACTATAAATCTACAAAGACACCGAACATACAATTACTTAACATTATGGCCTCACCTATGGAATCAGTTAATTTTGCCAATTCATTTTTTTCTAACATAGGAAAATCTTTGGCTGAAAATATTACCGCTCAAAATGTGACACACAATAATTTAACTTCTGCTCTGAATTTACCTTCTCGTCGTGTATCATCTTTTGCACTCTTGAAAACAGATCCCAAAGAACTGTATAACATCATAATGAGTCTCAAATCTGAAAGTGCCCCCGGATGGGATAACATCCCTACTAAATTTTTAAAACTATCCCAACATATTATATTACCAATTTTATGTCATCTGATTAATCAATGTTTTGCTACAGGAATTTTTCCTAGTACCCTTAAGCGATCGATTATTACACCAGTTTATAAAAATGGCGAGAGAGACCAGATTAATAACTACAGACCAATATCCGTGCTACCCTCTTTCTCTAAGATAATAGAAAAAGTAATTAACAACCGACTATTACTATATCTACAAAATTTCAATATTTTATCAGATTCGCAATATGGTTTTAGACAAGGCTTTTCGACCGAAGAAGCTGTTTCAGCAGTGAGTAGCCTAATTGTCAAAGAAATTGATAGCGGAAAGAAGTGCTTAGCGACGTTTCTCGACCTCAAGAAAGCTTTCGATACTATATCCGTAGAAATTCTTCTTAAAAAGCTTGAAACTATTGGGGTACGAGGAACGCCGCTGGCCCTTCTGACAGATTTTCTATATAACCGTAAGCAATGTGTTAAGATTGGTGATTACATTAGTGATGATGAAACTATTTGTTACGGCGTACCGCAGGGCAGCGTATTGGGTCCGACTCTTTTTTTGATTTATATAAACGACCTGTGTAACCTCAAAATAAAAAACGCGAATATCTTCTCTTATGCAGATGATACTGCTATTATTTTCACTGGTACATCCTGGAATGACGTTAAAAAAACAGCCGAAGTAGGACTTTCTAAGATACTTAATTGGCTTAACCTAAATTTATTAACCCTAAATATTTCTAAAACTAATTTTATAACTTTTTCCAAATATAACAGTAGCCAACCACATCACGATTATGGTATAAAAATACATAAATGTAACTTGATTAACGCTTCTTGTGATTGCCCTAACATTAATAAAGTAACAAATACAAAATATCTCGGAATCATGATTGACCAACGTTTGTCCTGGCATGTCCACATAGAACTACTAATGAACAGGGTACGTAAGCTTATCTGGATATTTAAAATTCTACGTCATTCTGCTCCTAAAACTTTAATCAATCAAATTTATACATCTTTAGCACAATCAATACTAAACTACTGCATACCAGTTTGGGGTGGAGCTACCAAAACAAAGTTTTTGGAACTTGAAAGAGCACAGAGGTCTTTATTAAAGGTTATGTATTTTAAACCTTACCGATATTCCACAGACATTCTTTACCGTGATTCTGGACTACTATCAGTCAGGAAACTTTATATTCTAAGCGCCATTCTGAAGCTCCATAAATCTCTGGTATATGACCCTAAAAGACTTGATAAGCGAAGAAAAACTAAAGTAGCCACTATAATTACTACTCGGTCTAAATTTGCATCGCGACAGTATGCCACGCAATCTTCCAACCTATATAACACTATAAATAAAACGTTAAATATATATCCTATGAATAATTACAAATGTAAAAAGCACGTAAGTGAATGGTTATTGACGTTAAGCTACGAAGAAGCTGAAAAACTCTTGGAAAATGTCTCGTAACAAACACTAATCTCCACCTACAAGCACGACATACCTATCATACACTCACACCCACACATACACATACACGCACGCATACACAAACACACACGCACACCACATACTCAGCCATAAACACACGCACACGCACAAACATTGGTACCCCTGAAACATCCATGTCCTAGACTGGTAATCAGGAGCACTTATAAATACCACAACGTATTTGCAATTGTAAATCACTTAACTTATCACATCCATATCTTAGAAATATACAACAAATTAAGCATTAATTTTACTGATTTTTATTATAATAGTTAACTCTAGATCTGTAACTGTAAACTTTTCTTATATTAAATTTTATTTATACTTACTTGGTCATAATAAAATATATGTTACGGAAGAGCGAGATCCTCTAACACAGGTATCCTAATACTTAAAAGAGGTTCTCAAACCCATGAAATGTATCGTAGATTAAGTTTGAAGAAATAAAGATATTATTATTATTATTATATTATTATTCTGATGTAGTTTTTTTTATGTAAGAGGGGCAAACGGGCAGGAGGCTCACCTGGTGTTAAGTGATCACCGCCGCCCATGAACATCTGCAACACCAGAAGGCATGCAGGCGCGTTGCCGACCTTTAAGGAAAGAATACGCTCTTCTCTTGAAGGTTCCCAAGTCGTATCGGTTTGGAAAGACCGCCGGCGGAAGCTGATTCTACAGAGTGGTTTTGCGAGGAAGATAATGTCTTCTAAATCGCGCTGTTGTGGATTTCCAGACATCGAGGTGGTATGGATGGAATTTAGAGTGTTAAGTGTCCTTGTAAAGTTTCACTAAAATCTATTTAGGAAATCATTTAGATATACAGTTTATAGATTTCTACACTTTTGATATTGTTATTTATTCTGAAAGACAAAATATTGCAATATTATAAAGTTAAAATTTGCTTAATTATTTTTAGACAAAAATATTTTAAGGATATACTAGATACTGTCCGCGATTTCACTCAAATTATGATACTACGGCGTGTATTTGTTTTCTATACAACAGCATTATAACGTGAACTACAGCAACATTATAACGTGAAAATGATTGTGTTAATTAAATGCGTAGCTTATAAGTTCTTCCCATTAATATAAATTTCTGAAAATGATTTATTTATTTATTTGAAAATAACAGTAACAAAAAGGCTTAACCTAAAACGTTACATGTTCAATTTTTCTAATGCTACATTATACTATTTATAGCATATGTGATAGATACGTTTCTTAAATATTTGTATACTACAATTAAATATATCTATATCTGGTTCTGCAATGAGAATGTTGTTAGCCAACCGAATTGCTTTGGGTATGGGAGAGTTCGGTCCTTGTCTAGTATGAATGCCAGGTGGCTCCGCCAATAGATGGTGACGACGCCGTACACTAGCATTAGCCACAGATTCGATACCTCTCATATAAAGTGACGGTACAAAGAATCGTAATTCGCTTAGAGCCCAAGGATTGACAATTTTATTATTAAGTAAGAATAAAAACATTAACAATGAATTTTTTCTTTTAATTTCTAATGTTAAATAATCTGATCATCCCATTAACAAACAGCGATGGAAATAAAAGGACGCAAATAAGCAATACCATGTCAACCCACCCGAATGTCATTTCGAGAAAAACGCGTTTGAAGATTTTGAACAACTTGCTTTATTTGAATTTTTTTGTGTATTGGTCAAGTTTTTGGCAATTTCAGATTTATGTAAGTTATTTTACTTATTTTCACAAAAATAAGTATACAAACTGCATATTTCGTATATAATATAACCCAAAACTTTTAAAATAATACATAAATTGCATGATTAAGAAATGGCTTTTTTAGAAGTTTTAAAGTTTAAAACCCTACGGATATTAAAGAAAAATGTTTTTCAGCCATTTACCAACACTTCTACATACCTATATAACTCAGTTTTTTCAATTTTGTGGGTTGAAATGGTATTGCTTATTTGCGTTCAAAAATGGATAATAATCATATTTCTTCTTATAGACAAATGGTAAAAACTTCCTTTGTACCTTTTCAGCGATATTTATATATTTTCGTACAAGACTTTTTTTTATGTTAGAAGTTGGCAAACAAGCATACGGCCCACCTGATGGTAAGTGGCTGCCGCAGCCTATGAGCGCTTGCAGCACCATTAGTAGGTGCCACTCACGCGTTGCCAACCTCGAGATATTAGTTCTTAAATCTCGTTCGCCCACTAATTTCACTAGCGTACAATGCCCTTCAAACCGGAACACAGTAGTACCTAAACACTACTATTTGGCGGCAGAATATTGGACACTGCGGTGGTACCTACTTAGCCGGCCTCTTGCAACAAAAGACCTACCACCAGTGTGACTGATTGCACTGGTGGAATAATCTCTGTTGTGACAGAGGTTATCCCAACAGCGGGCGATGGGGTTGTCACATCCCGACGCCTTTAAGAATTACTTATTTATATCAAATATCTCCGAATGTAGATATACATATTTAGATTTAGATTATCCTAGTATTATTAAAATTGTATGTTTGTTAAATAATAATACGTATATCTTGACTTGAAAATGTAACTGAAAAAATATATCAATGTTTAAAGCTAAAAATATTAACAACACTTGGTATATAATATTATATTAAAGTATTTTTTTTCGTTGATATACATTAATGTAATTGTGAAGAGTAAAATAAAATAATTATAAATATTAACACAATTTTACAAAAATCTATTCACTTCAAATAATTAAAAATCTAATTATTATTCGATTTCAATTGTTTAACTAGATTTATGATTTTTCACATTTCCTTATGATATCCTATCATGATATAATAAATGATACGATGATATTGTGTAAAACTATAACTATAAAATCATTTTAATAATAAAATAAATTATTAATAAAACGAAAAACTTGACTGTATTAAAAATCCTTACTAAAACCCAACAATAAGCTCTACAATATAACTTTCTCCTTCTTTCTACCATTAATCCTGGTACTTTTGCCGAAGGTCTGCTTATTACTCTTATCCGGATTTGACAGGTTTCTAGTTTTTACAAGGAGCGATTGCCATCAGACTTCCGTAAGTCTAAGGGGATACCAGTAACTCATTAGATAAGAGCAAACTACCTATCAAGAGTTAACGATTCTCGACACTTGTTCTCCGAAGCACGGTGTGTCCACCCACAAGGACAAATGCCAGACCGAGACAGATATTTATAAGATCAATACAAATAGCTGCCCCGTGCGGGAATCCAACTAACTACGATCTCTATAATATCCACTTTAATATAAATATTACTTTTAATATAAATATTACTTATACAGTACGGTCTTAGTAGTTATGGTCGTACCTACAAGACGTATCTTGATACTATTTACAAACTTCAATTGAGAATTCTTAAAACATTAGTATTCCCCAAAATAAAAAATCAGTTTTCTGAGAATGAAAGCGGCCTTTTTAAATATTGTAATGTTTTACCAGTATATTCTCAAGTAAATTTTTTATTGCTGAAGGAACAATTTATAAAAAATCTTTATTAAATTTTAATAAAATCGAACACTCTGTACGCACCCGGGCCATTTCTGCGAATCGCCTTTGCACACTGCGTGCAAACAATATGTATGGCAAGCGGACTACCGCATACATTATTCGCCGAATAATTAATAACTTACCTTCAGATCTTCTTAAAAATATATCGAATAAAAACATTAAATTTATATTAAAAAATATTTTTAAAATCATTATAAATTATTGACACTCGGTCAAAAGGTAGGTAACCTTTATACGTAAATATATCTAAACTTTTAAATTATTAATAGTGTTTATAATCTCTTAAAATTCTTAATTTTTTTTCTTTCTTTATTTATGTAATACTTTTGCGACTAGTTTCTATGTATATACCTTAGTTAATTTCTATGTATTGCATCTAGACTAATAATAGCACATGTTTAAACCTAAGTGGTTTTTAGTTGTTATTATTGTTTAAGTATCTGTATTGTTATGTAAATTGATAAATAAAAAAATAAAAAAAAAAATTATAGTTCAAGTTAATAGTTCAGTCGGTAAACGGTTAATTGTGTTTTAAGAGGAACGTCTAAATTACGGACAAATTATAATATAGCCTCTGCAGAGTGGCACAAGGAATTAGACATAAGTACCTATATACATAATTATGTACATACGCATGAAAAACATTACCCCCTTCGGCAGTCGGGAGAAAGTGTCTATTAATTACTATTCATAGACATTAAAGAATAGTTAATAAATTTATATACAAATATTATAAAGTAAATATTATAAAACACTAACATATAACTAACTATCTCTGAGTAAAATTCGAATTTTGAAATATAAATCTAGACATTCATTGGTTTATGGCAATATATTATAATATTCATATTAGATAAAATATTAATATAGGTATAACGGATACAATATTACAATATCTAACGCATTGTCAATGTTTCTTGCGTTAATATTTAACTCGATTATAGAAATATAATTAAATACCCAGAAAGTAGAATTTTATTAATTATCGCTACGATTTCTATAGCAGGGTTCTAAATGTTATTAATACCTATATGCTTATCGTAATATTAGTAATTATTATTATTAAATTATATTGTTTAGTAAAAACTTTTACAATTAGTTTTAATGTCACTTACTTCTGCATCGAAACTGTAATTTAAATGTGAAATTAGCTCTGTCTGTCTGTCTATTACTTTTTAATTTTGGTATGTTGGTAGATAGACTTTCAAAAACAAAGCATGAAAGTGGTGAAATAGGAGATGAAAGATTGGAAACAATCATTTATTTTTCCTTATTAACAATCGTTAATCACGCGGGCGAAGATGCGGGTGAAAGTTCTTAATAATAATGAAACGCTAAAAATAAGTGTATATGAAATATATGATAGAATATATTATTTAAAGAAAACATTTACAATATACTTCATATTTTAAATAATTATAGGCCATAGATACCTAATATAGAATTTTGTACCTACAATTTTTCATACCTGTCAGAAAATTTACAGATCATTAATAAATAGAATAAATAGACTAATATAAGTATAACTTACCATTCGGAGATCCTGCCCGGAACATGGGGTTAGGCGCCATCCATGGAAAAGCGCTAAACGGCCAAGTGGGCGGCGCGGGTCCTTGATACAGTCGCGGAAGCAACGGCTGTGGTACCACCACTCCTCCCCTACCCTCAGTCTCATCATCATTATTGCTCCCCCGTTCATCACGATCATCTCGCTCATCACCCACGTTCGATTCAACATCCTCGATGTCGACATCGCTGTCGTCGGTGTCGACAGCGCTCTCAGCGTCGTTGCTGTGTGTGTCTGGTGTGTTCCTCGGTGTGTCAGTCTTGCTTCCCAGAAGCGAGTCAACGCTGAACGATATCCGACCCTTACCGCTCTCCGCGGCTTCCGACCGCTCGCATTCCAGCGACGTCTTCATTTCATCTACTCGATATCATTTCCATCAACAATCCGACGGTATTTCACGTTGTCATTTCGTTAATACAATATCATAATACGTTATTGCAAAAAATGATTTCACTAATAACGATTTTTATTTTATTCCAATTAACGATACGAACGATTCATTGAATCGGGAAGGTATTAAAAGTTTAGTAAGCAATGTTACTATATCGCATAATAGTGGCTCATGTCAGATGCAAAGAAAATAAAAGTAAAGAGATCGTAAATCACGTATACGAGTTGCGATACAATTGATAAACACTTACAGTCACATCACATAAATGTAACACTTCGTTTCCAGATGCAAGCGATCTAAACGCGAAATCGACGTTTGTGGCGCAACGAAAATTTGCGAATACGTTGTGCTTGTGAAACGCGTCCGCGTAATGTTTCGCGTGGAGGCGCGTTGGAAATCGCGCTAGCATTGGGGCGCAAACCGCGACCCGCGGACCGCCTCTCCCTCTTTGCTACATTCGAGAGAGACACAGCTACCGAGCGAGGAATTTTAATAAGCGGCGCGGATAGAAGGAGACAACGATACAATCCGACATGTGTGTAAACGCGATATTGGGTAGGCGGGGTCCGTCGCGCTCAAATTAATCGCGTCTATGGAGTACGCCTTATAACATACAACAACACCAAAGGAAAATAAGCTTTATTGCGTTGTATTAAAATCGACTGTTGTTAGTCATAATTGTTGTATTAGTGACGTAACGATAGTAAGCATCTCGGATTGCAGTGGCTATTGTGTTGAATGAAAAAGGAGTAAATAGACGGGTGCCGTAGGCGGCGTAGAGGGGACTTTACGATTTAATTATTCGCGAATACGGAGGCATTTTGTAGCGAGCTAATGTCTCATTGTCTCATTAATATCACGGCCGGCCATGTTTGATTTGTTTATGACACGGGCGAGGTGCAAAGCGGGTGACGTTTCTAGCTACTGTTCTGAAATGTTCTGTACGTCTGCGTTCGGAAACACAGATTCAATGCTCTGCAAGTTGGTTCAGAATTAATTTCGCTACGCTCGCCTACTTACTATCTTTATTAGACTTGTCGGAGTTTGGAACTCGGATTAAATGGTTCTCTCTCTGTTTTACTAAAGCGTTATCTTGTTTGAAACATATTATGATGAATGCTTTACGTAATTCTAATACATTTATTAGATTTAGTATTAAGTTATGTTAATAAAAAAACTAATACTTGTAACAATATGATAAGCTATAAAATGTACTATAACATAATTAAACATAAGCTAATTAGTTTTTTAGTGATTTTTCTTGTTTATTTTCATACAAATGCGAAAAAGAACGTCAACTTTTTATTTCATGACGGTTGGCAAACAAGCATACGGTCTGCCTGTAGGTGTGATGGTAGGCAGTCACCGCAACCTATGAACGCGCGTGATACTTGAAGTATCACATGCGCGTTGCCGACCTAAGCGATAGGAAGGAAGGAATGAGAAGGGTAAAATGGAATAAAAAAGAAGGGATGGGAGATTGGGCCTCCGGCGCTCTCACTCATCGCTATTTATCCCAGGGTCTGCTTATTACTCTTATCTGGATTGGGCGGATCACTAGTTTTTACACATAGCGTTTACCATCTGACCTCTGCAGCCCAAAGGGCGAACCAGTAATGCATTGGATAAGAACAATTTCCTATGAAGAGCTAACGATTATTGTCAGATGTTATGATAAAAACCAGGACTGACAGTTTAACGTGCTTTCCGAGGCACGGTGGAGAGAGCCACAAGTACAAAACGCCCAGACTGAGACAAATATTTGTAAGATAAACGTCCAACCCGTGCGGGAATCGAAAGTCTTCGTCGTTTTACTATTCAAGCTAATTATTCTAGGAACTTCGATAACAATCGAAAAGAAAGTTTTACGTAAGCTAAAATGTTATCTATCTAGAATATTCCATTAAAAAGGTATAAATACTTCAAAGCCGATTACAAAAGAAAACCTATTTGAAATCAAATCGTTAGCGCTGTGTCACTTAACGTTAATCGCATTATATCGATATCATCTCTTTGTGATATCTTCGAAAAAAACCATTCAATCTTATTCCGAAGCAATAAGGATGAAATTCGCAATTTAAAAATTCGTGAATTCGCAGATATTAACAAAAGACTTTCGCTCCGAAATTGTTTTTAAAAATAGAACTCTACTTCATGGTAATACGGTGCATGCGATCCGTTTTGTTAGATTTCCCCTCCAGCCAATTAACGTGATTTAATTGTACAGGCAGATTATCGTTGTCTGTAATGGAGGAGGGTAATGACGTTGTGAATACGGCTTTATGTCAAAAATGTTTGTGATAGGTATCTGTGAGAAATTATCTCGTATTGTTTTGAAATAAAAAAGAAAAAACACTGTTCCATTTTTAAATTTGTATTCAAAAATAGAACGAGAAATTTTACATCGTATATTATAATAGGACAATATATTTTGATTTTTTAATTAAGAATACAAAACGGTTTAAAATAACTGAGCCTACTGTTGCGTTTGGTGAGATGAGTGAGAGCGCCAGGCCAAATCCAACCTTCCATTCACTTCTTTTTTTTCCTTCTTATCCCTCCCTTCTAGTTCCTCGGGTTGACAACACGCATGTGATACTTCAAGTACCGCGTGCGTTCATAGGTTGCGGTGACCACTTACCATCAGGCGGACCGTACCTACGCTTGTTTGCCAATTGTCATGATAGGACAAAAACATTAAAAGTTAGCATACCCTAAAATAAATTCATAAGATCGCCTTAAAATATAAAGTGCATTATTCAAATTAACGATAAAAACTTTTTTCATGAGAACCTTTTTTTCACACCGCTTAAACGATCTTGTAATTTACGTTCGAATAAATTTTGAAAAGAGAAAAAAGTAAATTTGACTCGTTAAACGTTCGCTTTTTAATTAAGAATAAGTGACATTCTTAATATAAATTATATATAAAGAGAGCGAGCAATGAAAATCTAATATCCCTCGAGAGGCCCTTAGCAAAAACGGCTTAACTGAAAATTTATACCGAAATAATACGAAAGGGCCAATCTTTTTTTAAATAACGACTTTCATATTCCCGAGTGGCGCGAACAATTTAGCGGAGATGAGATATTTTTTTTATTAAAACCTGGGGGTAGGGTGGAAGGACCGTTCGGCCATTACAGCGCGCGAAATGAGTTTTTAGTTGGCGACGTTTTTTTCACGACTATACAGAATGTTTCTAAAAATTATGTGGTTTTAAAACTTCAAAGTTTTGAGAATTTTATTTATTATTTTTTTTATTCTCATCCAGATCAAAGTTTTCATACATTTAGAAACGAAGCCACCAATAGGTATATTAGAGGCATGCACCTCCCAGCACTCGGAATCGGCGTAAAGTAACAGTAGGTGGTGTTGCGTTTCGTTTCTGCTTTATTCGCTAATATTTTGTGATTATTTTTTATTCACTTTTGAATAATTTATCAATTAGCACAGACTATACTTATATATGCACTAAATTTAAATTAAAACTTTAAACTATTTTTTAATAAGAACCAACGTTGATACTTAATTCCTAATTTTAATAAAGTTTCGTGGAGAGCCATGAATGAATCTAATCATTAAATATGCTAAGCTTAAAGCGTTATTTAAATAAATAAAAACGTAACGAACAGAAGTTAGAACATGCTAATTTAATTGGGTTATTTTGGGACGGAGTACCAGCAAGTCTTTTAATTTTTGTCTGTATGGACGGGCCTGTCCATAGTATGTAGTCTATGGTTGTATACATTTTTTTTAAAGAATATCAGCAATACTTTTTAAAGTTCTATTATTCCTATTGCTCCTCCAAATAATCTCGTAGTTTGTACTAGGAGTGGGTACGACAATGGGGTCCAAGGGGGTCAGGATCGAACCCGCAACTCTCGCCTTAACAGTCTGCCTCTCTATCGTTGAGCTATTGTAAAAATATAGAAGGAAATAAATAAATTTTCCAATCACGCTGTATTTCACGAGCAATAGAAAAGCGGTGAAGTAATAAAACGTGTCGCTCCCACCGCTGTCATCGTAAAAACATTTCCCGCCTTAATATTCTACAATTGTCATATTCAAGCTCGGAATGTTATGTAATTCGAATTTTGAATATTTAATTTTTTTCCACACATTTATTAAACAGCCTAAAGGTTGCTTTGAAAAGGTTTTATATATTATCTTACTGTATACAAGCGAATCTTAATAATAATACCTAATAAATGGTAGAATAATGGTATGAAAATAAACAATATGAATTAAAAAAAGAAACATTATCTGCCATGCTGGCGAATTTTCGCTTAAGGTTCCTTAATGTAGGTATATTCTTTAAGATTAATAATGTAATGGAGTTGTATTCGTTTTAATTAACCATCCATTGATTACATTTAACCCTTTATATACCTAACAAAATAGCAACAAATAATTTCCAAAATGGATACTTTAAAACCAACATGGCGTCTATTCGCTGTCAACGACGTAAAAGCATCATATCTATAAAATTTATGTCCTAATTTCATTCATTTATTCAGCATACATTAGCTAGTTGTTCAGTCACGATTGGCTTTTTTTATATTCATACTATTTTTGTTCGTCTAGTCAAAATTTGACATTGCTTAGGATTACCTAAGCAGTTTAATGCTTAATTTGAGTTTCGAATTTATCTTGTGTACATACGTTTATTTCTTTATTAAATTTTATTTAAAAAATCTATTGTCTATGAGCTAGGTATGTCAAGTTTTTATATTTACTAGTGACTTAGAACAGGCAATCACTTTCACTTAACACGATTATGTCCCGTTGTTAAAAACCCTTGTTATAACCTCCGAAGATATAAATAAAACCTTGTTAAAGACGAGTCGTGTAAAGCTCAAAAATAAACAATGTCCTAAAACAACCAAACATCGGGCTCCCACTTAAGCATCACTTAACTTAACCAATATAAATAGACCCACTCTCTCTTTTACAATCAGTTTAAACAGAGACCTTTTTAAGTCAAACACGTTATTCCTAAAACAAATATTAACCGTACGCAGAATGTGTAACGATTGTATAAAGAATAGTATAGAGTAATGGGTGTATACATCATTTGAGCGGGTTATATCTTTAAATAAATATTAACCGAACAAAGAATGTAACAATTGTATAAAGAGTAGGGAAGTGTAACATTCGAATTTTAAACAGAGGCGCCTCAGCAGATTATGGTTTTAAGGACAGATTGTTTGCATTTTAAAAATGGAACGCGTGTTTTCGCATTAACACCTTTTACTGTTGTGCTTTTAAGGAGGTGGGATAACAACGTGTGTGGTCCGGTGACGGATCATTTTTAATCTGATATACGTCATGTGACTTGTTCGAAATTTAAAATTTCTAATTCCTAAGCATTAAAATTCTTTTTTTAAAATGAACGTTCTTTTTTTAACTCCAAACTATTTTGAAATGCTATAATGTTCTTTATTTAAACGCGTGCTAATAAACACGTGCAAAACCTCTTTGTGTCAATTCAAAGAATTCTAAAAACTTTTTATATCACACTATTGAAGATGGTGATGCGAAAAAAAGTTCTATAAACAACAATAATATTATCTCATTCTATATTTCAATATCCTTATGTGGAATGTGTTAAAGTTTAAATTGGTCTGATTTCTTTTTAATAATCGTTTTACGTCAAAAATGACATCTTCATACCCTTAAGATATTAAGATAACATTAGTGGCTTTTAAATGGTTGTCCGGTAAATTGAATGGATTTCGCTATAAAACATACTCGAATAAATGTATGAATGGGTGACGTTTTTCCATTCGATGGTTTTATGTTGATAAATACGAGACTAATCAAATTATTTATGGGAATTAATAGAACTAGAAGCATCTGCTGCGCGCTCTTATAAAAATTTCGTTGGAAATAATAAAGGGTTCACGGTTCTGTATTAATTTTATTGTTAATGAATGAATTTTATTGTACATTTGATTTAGTTGACACGATAAAATCTTCTTTTGCTTTAATTTGATGAAAGGTTTTTTTAACTAAACTTATAGTCTTTCTGTAAAATAGGTTGCTTGGCTAGGATTTGGAATAAGCGTTCTCTATAGTTATTTATTTAAACTAGAGATACAGCCAACGGTTGGTGAGATACAGCCCACTGATAGACGGAAGGATAAACGGATGGACTGCGGAAGGCTAATTATGATCAATGAAAAATGATCGATTTTTTCACAGTTTATTTATTACCAAACATTCTATACCTAGTAACATAAGTTAGTAGAAATAACTTTTAAAAGTATCAAATAAATATTTAGCCGATAAGCTGGTATTCCCTTCTAAAAGGAAAATCTGACGTTCAAATATGTATGATAATTAAGTGTGTTTGTTCGGCTATAAATGCAAAACTTTTAAAAATTTCTTACGAAATTTAGAAATTAAGTTGATTTTGAAATCTATATAAGTATAAATATGTATACTTAGTTCCAATATTATGATGGCTAAAAAAAATTTGATCGAAACGTTTTGAAGATTATTCGGAGCAAATTGACAGACGAACACAAAGTTTAAAAATGGTTTTATGTTTCAAGTATCGTATCTACTTATATGGCACATTGTAAAAAAAAAACATTTGACACTTCCATATGATGTATATTAATAAAAAAAAAACTAGAATTTTAAAAATCGAACCCAATCGTAGCTCTGAACGTAATTGTTCAGTAAGTGTATCACAGTCCTATATATCAGCCATTAACAGGGTAGGGCGTCCCAGTTTTCACCTCATTTAGCCCGAGTTAAGGACCCTATTATGTACTTTATGTATTCCTAAATTACCCATCACTTAATAGGGTAGCCAACAGGGAGTACCCTCGACCGATATAACACGACCTTCCTGTTCCGAATACCCGTTACAAGTTATACGGTGTGTCGGGGTCATGGTAAAATGGTTGTTGTAACAAGGTGGGGTGTTTTAAAGTGTTCGTATGATTACCGACTTGTTCAAATTTAATGCTTGTTGTTGATTGCTTAAAGTTGTGAACTGTGATTTAATGTACAATGTTTACTTTTAATTATGTAATGGACTTAAATTTTGTGGCGTTGTAGGTAGCGAGTCTGTCTTTAGCCTCAACGGTTGCGGGTTCGATTCCCGCTCGGGCACATGTTTGTATTGATCTTACAAGTATCTGTTTCGTTCTGGCCGTTCGTCCTTGTGGGTCTCCCCACTGTGTTTCGGAGAGCACGTTAAGCTATCAGTCCCGGTTGTTAACACATAGCATCTCATAATATTCGTTAACTCTTGATAAGTAAAAACTGATAACTCTTGATAAGTAAAAACTGATAACTTGTCAAAATACTCGTATAATACCGGGAATAATGATATGAAGATGAATGGTATTAATAATGTAAACATTTTTATTAAGTTGTTTATGCATTTTAATTAGATAAAACTGTAATTAATATTTTTGACTAGATGTATGGTACCATTGCCGCGCAAACGAAAATAATGACACTTGACGTAAGGACTATAATACTTGGATAATGTAGTATTTCAGATTTATTTAGGGTTGACAGCTCAAAAAATTGCGTACTGCCGACTAATGCAAAGAAGCTGTATGCTAAAACATATTGGGAACGAAGCATGATGTACAATGATTAAAGAAATGTAATTGTAATGCGTTAAACGTGTTTAATTAACTATTATAATTTTGAGGAAGTTTGTTCTTTATCTGTAGAGTATTCATAGACTTGACATTCATAGACACGTCAATGGTGTTAAAATAAAATAGAAATCCCTACTTATTCAGAAAAGATATTTCATAACAAAATGGGAAATCTCTTTTGAAATTTACTAAAAAATATTTTAAACATTATTAGTACAAAATCTGCGTCGAAAATCGAATTTATCAAAATTATTTTTATGGAATATATTTCATTTATTTAAAAAGCTATCTCAACACAGAAACCACATTCTTTATTTGAAATATATGACACGGCAAGATTTGAAAAAGGAATAAATAGGGTGTCCGCGATTAAAGAGTCGATATTCGAGACCCCAGATGTGGAAACAACAATTGCTCGACTCATGTCTATTGTGTACAACAACGGTCCATTGTTGTGCTGTCCCATTATCGAGAGTACCTACTTAATGCACGCAAACTTATAGGGTGTCTATATTATAATGTCCGAAAAATTATGTTTGTAATATCGCTCTATGTCTCATATTTTGTTATATAATTACCAAAATTAAAAAAAAATTAAGATTGCATATTTAGTAATACCATTATACACATATAATACACTATACATCATCAATAAATCAAATTTAAATGATTGTAGATTAGATTAGTAGAGATGGAAAATGAATGCTTGAAAAACACACACATTATGACGACGTTGTGGCGCAGCGGTAGCGAACCTGCCTTAAACGCCACATGTCGCGGGTTCGATTCCCGCTCGGAGCATAATATGTTTGTATTGACCATGCAAGCATATTTTCCGGTCTGGGTGTATTTGTCCTTGTCATTGTGAATGTTTCCGGACCCCCGACACAGGATATTACTATCCTAATGGGGGCCGTTGAGTGTGCAGCGTTTATTTTATTTATTTATTATTATTACTACCTCATATATATTACGTCAGAAATATACTACCTAACATCATTATATTATGTACTTCAAATATTATTTATTGTATGGTCACCCTACATCCTAAAATGGCTCATAGTATTGCATTCACAGTCGTTTTAATGACCGGCTGATAGCCGTTTAAAAACGAATTTGCTCACTTCTGGTACATTAAACAATCATTCATTCACTCATTCTTCGTTGAACGATATCGGTGTTACTTTGAATTAGATATCCCATATTTATTTACGGATTTCGGAGCGTTATGTAATATTTATTAAGTGTTAAAGGGGGATAGCTTTATGAAGTAACTAATTTATAATTTAGTTTATATTAATGTTTATAACTTTGTATTGAATATTACATTTAACGAAGAAGACTATAGGTAGGCTATATAACACCACGCTACAACGAAAAGGAACGGAGCATCAATTACAATTACCAAAAAAAAGTTGTATTTTATTTAATTGTTCCTCTTTAAAAAGTCTAAAAAAGTTACACAAAAACTCGTAGAGTAACAGTATCAGTAGGTACTGTTGCGTTTCGTGCAATGAGATAGAGTCCTCTGTTCACTTCCGTTTTAGGCGTCTGACTTGACTTTTCGACTATTATAAATTGTTTATAAATTGATTGCACGGAAACGCTCAGTTGAAATATCGCTATACGATTACCCATCTAGTGGCTTAACACGCTTAAAGTTGCTTAACCCACCGATTGTTTATCGATCAGTGAGCGCACCCGGAAATGAACGTCTCTAAACTACTAATTGGTTACAAGTCGTTATAATTACGCGGTTTTCCTGTTTACCGAATATTTAAATTCAATTCAAAAATTAATAAGTATTATGTAAAAATAATTATAGCAACCAATTAATACAGTTTCTGTATTTAATTAGTGTTATTCAATTAATTATATTATGTTTAAAGTTTTCCTTTCTGATTAAAGCGTTATCGCTAGCTACTGGTAACTAACGCTGTTATTGCCCGTGACTA
This sequence comes from Hestina assimilis, assembly GCA_023373885.1. NCBI lineage: Eukaryota > Metazoa > Arthropoda > Insecta > Lepidoptera > Nymphalidae > Hestina > Hestina assimilis. The sequence goes on along the minus strand of CM041762.1, from coordinate 4,723,327 downwards.
TTTGTCGCTTATCAAATTATAGTTTCCTGTCGATAATAGTTTTAACTGTTTATAATTATCCTCATTATTGAGCGCAATCAGGAAAACTTTTATGTTATTTAACGAAAAGCTTCATTAGCTATTTTTTCAGCTATCTAGCAGCTATTTGCTAGTGTACAGTGACAGACAAAATTTTAAAAACAGATTTCATTATTTCAGTACCGTATATATTTTCACATGCATTAGAATGAGTAAAGTTGCTTCTTTCAAATGCATTAAAATGAGTAAAATGACTTCGTCGGATTTATTAATTCTTTTTCATGCCTAAAGGGTTAAGTGGAATGCTGTTTAGTTTGTAATTACAAACAGACACTTTAATTTTATTTATTTGTATGAATAACGATATGGTATGTTCATAGCTAAGGCACTTATTAGCTTTCGGGGCGAGATTTGAACTTTAATTAACTTCAAAAAGAACGAGATTCTATGTGTCATTAATTCTATAAATATAATAAATGTCAAAGTTTGTATGTTTAGGTGTTTTTCACTACATTTATTACTAGTGTTGTTGTTTGGTACAAATTTAGATTGTTACCTGGATTAAGACGTAGGATACCTTTTAACCCGCAAAAATTTAGTCTGAAAACGCACAATAAAGGATTCCGTAGTCAGGAACCTATTATAGTTTTGATAAAGGGAACACAGAACGAATTTATAAGGTTTCTCTTATTTGTATTGCCAACGTAATCTATCGTATAGAATGCGCTCGGAGCGCTGCCTCCATCTCCGATAACATCCTTAGCTGTGGTTCGGCTTCGCAGGAGGCACCCTAAGGACGGAATCAAATTTGAGCCCCGTGAGGGCTGCCCCTTTATCACGGCTGAGTCTCTGTACTCTCAAGGTGACGCAGTCAAAGCCAGTAAGGCCAACAGCAATACACATTCCGAAAATAAAAACAAGAGAGTTTTTAAGTTCTATTTATACGCCTTTCTTATTATTCTTATTTATAAATTGAATCAAACTACTAATAGAATAAGCTAACAAAAATAATACATCCAATAAAGCTGGTCAATGTAAACTTATAAACGTATAAAACTCCGCAAAAAGGTACGTCACTCATAACAAACGCATTATGGTCGCATAATGCCTTTTCGGTCCCCAAAGTACCCTATACCCTAACCCGCACTGGGTTGTAACTGGGAGTCAATGATTCAACAATTATTGTGCGCCGTGACTTTATTGAATTAAAGTGTTTAACCGATTCATGTAGGGACGATTTGATTTAAACGAGTGTTATTATTAATATGCCGTCTACATTTTGAGTGCGATTGAGTGTGACTGAGTGTATTCTATTTGAGTGCTAGTTTTATGCAGGCAAAAGTCTTAACAACAATTTGACGTTTTTAGGTTGTCTTGCGAATGATGGAAATGAATGAACGAAAATGAATGAATGAAAACTAAAAATTTTTATAAGTAGGCAAGCAGGACTACGGCCAACCTGATGGTTATGGTATATATTTGTAAGTGTCACGCATTTGCCAACCTCGATATTGGTTCCTAAATCTTCTTTTCCTAATAATTTCACTAGTGTACTTCAAACCGAAACATAGTATACATATTGTAAAAAACATATATTTGAAAATGGTAACTATCGAGGTTCTGGTCGGTTCTTCTCGACAGAATCAACCTTCCGAACCGTCAGTAGCGTTTGACTATTCAAAAGTACTTTTTAAAAGTCTACTTGAATAAAAATAATTTTGATTTTGATTTTGCTTCACGGTAGAATAATACTGTGGTGGTACTTATCTAGCCAGCCTCGGTAATAAAAGACCTATCTGGGGACTGACAGACTGGGGAAGAAAAATCTAGGCTTGGCTCGATACTTTGAATAGCAAAAAAAATGGTTAAAGTTCGTAGACCATGCCTCATAGCATGCAGACACTCCAAGTTTTCTGTAATTTGAAAATATATTATATTACACAACACATTTTTGACGACGTTGTGGCGCAGCGGTAGCGAACCTGCCTTAAACGCCACAGGTCGCGGGTTCGATTCCCGCTCTGAGCATAATATGTTTGTATTGACCATGCAAGCATATTTTCCGGTCTGGGTGTATTTGTCCTTGTCATTGTGAATGTTTCCGGACCCCGACACAGGATATCACTATCCTAATGGGGGCCGTTGAGTGTGTAGCGTTTATTTATTTATTATTATTACATTGTCAGGTAATATACATACAAAACGACCAACGACGTCACCTTTACATACACCGATCGTGCCTGAAGCTACTTAACCATTGATCGTTTACCATCTAGGGAGCGAACCCGGCTTTATGCGTCTTCTTATTTAATTCAGATCGTTTACCAAATGATATTATCACAGCGATCGTCGCAATAGTAATACTGTCGTTATGAATATTTAATAAAAACCACTTTTCCTTACCCTTAGTAATATTAATACGCGTAAAACCAATCGTTCATAGTTAAATAAGATTTAAGCATATGTAAACAGTTGACATATTTTAATATTAACTCGAAGGTTAGGGGTAGCGTCCCCTAGCGATGTTTAATACGTTTAGTCGGTATTAAATTCGATATTTTTCCATATCATTGTGAGGGATGCTGCCGAGGGGAGAATGGATGGTTTTATACGTGAGACTTCCAATTGTAATAATTAATTTTATATTGATAATATAGTATATTATTATAAAGATGGTATTTCTTATGCTTTTGACGACGTTGTGACGCAGCGGTAGCGAACTGGACTTAAGTTCCACAGGTCGCGGGTTCGATTTCCGCTGGGAGCAGATGTCTGTATTGACAATGTAGGCATGTTTTCCGGTCTGGGTTTGTTTGTCTTTGTGTATGTTTCCGTACCTCCAACACAGAATATAACTATCTTATATCCTGTGTCGAAGGTACGGAAATGGAGGCCGTTGAGTGTGTAGCGTTTATTTATTTATTTTTTCACTAGTGGTATCATCAAAAACATCACTATGCTTTACCAGCTGAGATGTGAGGTAATAGAAGAGAGGATGAGGAAAAAGAAACGAACAGGGAGAGTATGGGCCCCTCCCCCTATATAAGCTTTTTAAATTGATTGTAAAATATACAAAAATTTTGTGTTAAAATTATAACCTAACCTTCCAAAATGACGCAAAACAACAAAATTATACCTAAAAATGTATTGTGTACCACGATGAAAAAAGAACATTTTTTTACAACATATACGAACAGACTTTTTTAAATAGCGTTAAATAATAAAATTAGTATAAAAATAGCGGTCAATTAAAAACACTGGTTCATTACTGCCTAAGGCGGTCCCTTGCAGTCGGATAAGCCCCCGCTTAACTCGGTTTAACGCAGTCGACTGATCCAATAAGGGGGAATCTGGGTTTGAATTCATTAATGTATTTGTCGTACTCGTGATATTATTTGCGTTATTTTTTAATATTTCTTCATTTCCTACAGCTTACATGAAATTGTTGTTTGAGTATGCTTCGCAGTAGCGTTGTTGTTATAATGTTTTGTTGTGATTGTTGTTCTTTTTTGTAACTTATGCACGATTATTGCTGAAATATTTTCATTACTATGAACTTACTGAGGTGGCTCGAACAATGACATTAGAAAAGTATGTAAATCTAAATAAATAAATGCTACACACTCAACGACCTTAAGGATAGTGATATCCTCTGTGGAAATCCGGAAACACAACGGCAAGGGCAAACACGGCATACCGGAATACATGCCTGTATCGCCAATACAAAAACTTGCTCCGAGCGGGAATCGAACCCGCGACCAAAAAATATTTAAAAGGCGACAATATTCGCATTCTTGTACATAAAAACTTTCTCAAAAGAAGGTCGCGATAATGATATCCAGATATTTAACTTCGTTTAACAAACTTCCAAAAAATTTTCTAATCATTAATAATAACATATGAATGACTACCAGAATTGTAAAGAATCCAAACATCTGACATTTCGGTAACTATTAGAATATCTCGATACACATGCTCTACCATCTTTTCATCGCTTTCGAATGTATCATTAATCATTAATTCCTGCTATCATTAATCATTAAAATGAGACTTAAAGGGAGAGAAAATGAAGTGATGCGATATTGCACGAGTAAACACGACTATATTCGGCTAATGATACAATTGAAAGATTAATTATATTTCGAATTTCAAAGTTGCTGAATGAACGGGTTGTCTTTGATTGTACTAACGGATAATATCATTGAATGAACCTTATTTTAATGATATAAAGTTGCAAATTCTTTAGCAAATAAATTGGCGTCGGTGCGTCTCTTATCATTATTTTGTGTCCGGTACTTTCGTGTATAAAAGTCACTTTCATTAGTTCACCGAATAATGAATCAGTGGTATTCATTGATCGTTTAAAAGATAATTTCGTAAATCCCTTGGGTTTGTCATTTGAAATTCATTCATAATTTCACACAATTTTATAACAATTTAAAACTATTTGAAAGTGTATTCTAAAGCTATTGAATTATCTATAGTGCATTTAGTGGTATTTTATTTTTATTCTTCATAGAATATCTCCAAACATAATATGAATGAATGATAGACATGTATCCGACATATATCTTTGGTAACTTTGTACTTAAAATAAAGCTGTGGCTAGTTTGGGTAGGCTGTTCTTAAGTTATAAATTTTTTTAGCTATGTTGAGCGATTTTTGATAGGCGATAATAGTATCCATTCGTCGCGTCACCGACATGCTTCATATGACATGTTAAGTCAGACTGGTGACGTGCATGCATATTCGACTATGAATGTCATCGAACTCGGATTATGAAATTTTAATTATTTCTTATATAATTCGTTTAAAAAATAAAAGGAAATAAAGTTATTCCAATATTTCAATATTTCACTTCCGTTGGCAGTCTTCATGACTGCACATTGTTTTAATTTAATAAATATTATAAATCCTCTTAATCTACTTCGTAAAACCAAATATAAACTTTTAATAGAGAACGTTTTGTAGAACTACTTTTTGATGTTAAAAAATAATCAATAATTCATTCTTAATATTATAAAAGTAATAACTTCGATAATAAAAACTTACGAGGCAACAGAGGCATCACAATCGACTCCACGGTAGCATAATAGACGCCTATAAACTATGAATATTGTCACACTTGACAGTATAGGGAAAATGTTTAGATAAAGCGCTATCACTTTTATAATTTGAACATGATTTGACGACGTTGTGGTGCAGCGGTTACCGAACCTGCCTTTAACGCCACAGGTCACGGGTTCGATTCCCGTACGGAGCATAATATGTTTCTATTGACCATGCACGCATATTTTCCTGTCTGGGTGTATTTTTCCTTGTCCTTGTATGTTTCGGACACAGGATATAACTATCGTAATGGGGGCCGTTGAGTGTCTAGCGTTTATTTATTTATTTATTTTGCTGTGACAAGATAAGTATCATATTATCTTAAAAAGGTTTAAATTAATTTGGTGGGATCTTAAATATAATTGTATGTGACCACGAAAAGAAAACTTAGTAATCGCTTTTAATAAAAAAACAATAGGCATTAATTATAGAATGAATAACTAAAATTTCAGTGATTTTGTAAAATGAAATTGCTAGCTTTATTCCTGTCAGCGTCAGCTATCAACTGCTAGGCTGTCGTAATACGTCACGAGAATCATGTCTAACGGGAGTCAGACAGTATTCATATCCATCAAAAATCGCTCAACGTGGAATGACATGGTTGTATGTATACGATATCTAAAAAAAGTTAAATTAGAATAAAAAGAAATACTTTTCAATTCCTTTTTAAAATTAAGTATATTAATAATTTAATAATTATTCGAAATTAAGCAACAATGAAAAACAAGGTTTCATCTTAAATTTTCAACTATACCCGAATCATAACAGATGTTTGACAAAAAAAAGGCAACAATAGGTCTAAGTGGAGTCAGTTACTAAATAATAAAGTTTAACGACACCTTATTAAGGATTTATTTGTTGTTGCTATCTTATATTATAATTTATTACAAATAATTCTAACATTAGAGTTTTTATTATAAAAGTTTCACGTACATTCGTTACAGGATTTGATTTTAATGACTGTACTCTAGAGTAATTCATGGAGAGATTTATAGATGGATTTTTTGGATCTTTTGTTACGGGTGGTCTAGGTGTGTTTGTTAAAGTTTTTAGTGTCGTAGACGTATAAGTGGGTTGCTTAATTTTACGTTTACAAAGGTCAGTGTGAATAAACGTAGTTATGATAGTGCCCGTGGCTTCGCTTGCGTGGTGTACCGATTTTCTTTAATATTTTTTTAAAATAAAATTAAGATCTTAGTTACTCCTTATAACATCAGCTATCTGCCAGTGAAAGTCCGGTTCAAATCGGTTGAGCCCTTTCAGAGATTAGCTGGAACAAACAGTCAGACAAACAAAAATTTTAAATATGCATATTATGTAAGTTTCGTATATACTTTCATATGCATTTAGTGAAATGCTATTAATTTGGATTTACAAACAGACACTTCAATTTTATTTATTGGTATAGATATAGATTAAAATATATATTTGGTAAGTACTGTCCGTGCTATTGAACCAAAATTGTATGCGTAATTACTATGTATATGTAATTACCGGTTTTTTTTATAATAATGACCGTGATTGTATTTTTCCTCGTTGATAATGATTAAATATATACTTTTTATGATACTAAGTTGGCAAGTAAGCATACGGTCCACCTGATGGTAAGCGGTTGCCGTAGCCTATGAGCACTTGCAGCACTATTAGTGGATGCCACTTACGCTGGCAACAAAAAACCTACCACCAGTGTGACTGATTGCAGTGGTGGAATAATCTCTACTGTGACAGAGAATATCCCAACAGCGGGGGTCAGATGGGGTCTTTTGTTGCAAATATTCTAACGCAAAGCAGTTGTGTCTTTGGCATTACTGTGTTCCGGTTTGAAGGGCACTATAGGCTAGTGAAATTACTAGATTAGATTTAAGAACCAATATCTAAGTTGAAAAGCGTGAGTGGCACCTACAATTAATCTTGTTGCTTGGCCGGTTTTTGATGACGATATATTATAATGAAATCGAAAAATAAAGAACATTTTAATTACCGGTATTAGTTTATGACAAAAAGACATTTAAAATAATAAATTTAAAATATGACAGCGGCGTCTCTGTAATTTAATCAGAAAAACGTGCCCTTAGCTAATTATGCGTCATTGTATCTTGACACTTTGTAGCAAATAAAAAAATGTCCGCAAAACTATCCGACACAAATGCATTATTATGGACACCGGTGTGGCTTGTGGGTTGCTAGTCTGCCTTTGGCCTCGACGGTTGCGGGTTCGATTCTCGCAGATGTTTCAGTCTCAGCGTTTGTCTTTGTTGGTCTCCACACCGTGCTTCGGAGAGCACATGAAGCTATCCGTCAGATAATAATCGTTACATCTTGGTAAGTAAATTGCTCTTATTCAATGATTTACTGGTCGCCCTCAGGGTTGCGGAGGTCAGATGGTAATCACTATGTGTAAAATTTGACTGGTTACTAGTGTAACCAGTCAAATCCGGACTAGAGACTAAATACTGGTATAGTACCGGTAATAATGCTAGAAAGAAGAAGAAGACTAATTCATTTAGTTAGTAGTTAGCTATCCCAGATATCACTGGACTGATTCAGTCACAAAGGACCTGAACGTTCTAGAAAGAGCCGATTGGCGCCAAGTGGCGCAGTACAGTGACAAGTGGCGTCTTCTGGTGTCGGAGGCCAAGATCCTCTTTGGGTCACTGAGCCAACGCAGTAAGTTAGTAAGTAAGTAAAGCTATGCGAAACGTCGATTTGTTTTAATTATTGTAAAAATGTATAATTAGCATGTGATCTTTGGTTAGTCTTCTAAAATCTTACCAATATATGGGAAAATTTGTGTGTTGTGATGTTGTTTCTCAATCACGCAAATTGGCTGAACCGATGTGGATGAAATTTGACAAGGATATAAATTGTTACCTAAGTTAAGATGTAGGATACTGAGAAATATTCGAAAATAAAAGACGGGTTATTAGCACGACGTATATTGGTAGACAGGGCGTTACAATTTATATTACACAATTTGCAATAATTATAAATCTACCCCCCATTGTGTGTTGTGTACATACATTACACCTCCCAACTTAATAATTCATCTTATAATAAAAAAATATTATATATTTTTTTCTTTACTAATTAAAATATACATCTATTATTCTTAAATCTAACTTACTCTAATTAAAAAATAATATATTTATTCTATTATTAAAAATATATTTATTATATTATTCTTAAATCTAACTTACTCTAATTAAACTAAAAGATTATGTACTTATCTGACTTACAAACTAATAAACAACATTATACTTAATACACTATTTTATTACTAAGGCTGAAATCTTTCTATAGGTTTTCGAAGACGTTTGGGACGGGTCTGTAACGGTGGCGTTGTAAACACCTCCGGTGACGAAACAGTCTCATCACTAACTTGCCCTTGCGAATTTTTAACCGCCTCACCTCCCATTACTGAACGATCCGCGAGTTCAGACTGCCTATGCTCGACCGAGGCTTCCTCGCATTCAGGATCATGTTGCACGACAGCCTCCTCACCCTGAGGCACATCTCGTTTAACCTCCCTAGCCACATCCGGACAAGTAACATCAGACATGCGTGATCTTCGTCGAATTTGATCAATATGTCTACGTAAAAAGCGATCGTTTCCGGTATCCAAAATGTACCTACGAGAACCTTCATTGCTAACCACATTACCTTTAGACCATTTGTCGCGGGTTCCGTATTCTCGTGCCCAAACTGTTTCTCCCGGTAGTAAAATACGCTCTGTTCCCCCTACCAATTGCGATTGCCGACCTTGCACACTACGTACCTGCTCGTGCAGAGCACGTTCGCTTCGCAATAAATCTAAACGTGAACGTAATGTCCGACGTTGAAGTAACATTGCTGGACAATCACCCGTTGTACTGTGAATACTATTTCTATATCTTAAGAGAAATGTTTGTAAAGCCGCATCCATATCTACCCTGTCCCTTTGAGCTTTTTTATAACTCCTTGCAAAGCTTAACCGCATTTTCTGCAGCGCCGTTCGAAGCCGGATGATATGCGGGCGAAAAGGATTGACGTATACCATTCATTGTTAAAAAATCTTTAAATTCAAAACTAGTAAATGGAGGCCCTTGATCTGAAACCAATTCCATAGGTAACCCAAACCTTGCAAAGATCTCTCTTAATACTTTTATTACATTTGTTTGCGTGTTTGTTTTTGTCATTTCACATATTTCAATCCATTTCGAACTAGCGTCAATTAAAATTAAAAAGTTTTTCCTTTTAAAGGGCCCTAGAAAGTCTATATGTACCCTGGTCCACGGTTGTGTATAATAAGGCCAGGGCTGAGGAGGGGCGCGGGGTGGCGATGTTGCCTCCATACAACACGTCTCACATTGTTTACATGCTGCTTCGATTTGCGCGTCAATATTTGGCCACCACACATAACTCCGTGCTAAGGATTTTGTTTTTACAATTCTATGTGACCTACATGTAACTGTTTTAAAATCGGTTCATGTAGTGATTGAGGAATAACTAATCTGTAACCCCACATAATACATCCGCGTTCACAATAAAGTTCATTGCGACGTAAAAAAAAGGCTTGATATTTTCGTCTGGACAAGTGACCGGCCATCCCGATTGTAAATATAACATGATTTTACTAAGGATTTTATCTTTAGATGTATGATTTTTAATATTATCGTGAGTTATAGGTATAAAATTTTCTACAAAATTAACATAAGTAATTTCCTGCGGGTTTCTTGAATTGTACTGCTGCTAGGTTGCGGTAATCTCGATAAGGCGTCAGCACAATTTTTTTTTGAAGTAATATATTCTATATCATAATCATAGCCCGACAATAAAACTGCCCACCTTTGCAAGCGTGAAGCAGCCATAACCGGAATACCTACTTTGTTACCAAATATATATGTCAAGGGTTTATGATCCGTTCTAAGAATAAATTTTCGACCGTATAAATATTGATGAAATTTCCTTATTCCGTAAACAATAGCGAGAGCTTCCTCATCTATCTGCGAATATGCTCTTCCGCTGCAGTTAAAGACCGTGATGCGTATGCGACGGGCTGCTCGCCCTGTGGCGTGAGATGCGAGATCACCGCGCCCACTCCCACACTACTCGCGTCGGCCGTCAGTACCAACGGCTGATCGGCTGAGTAATGCACTAACACCTCACTCGAAATTAATTTATTTTTAATAACTGTAAAAGCATGCTTACAATCTTTATCCCACATAAAATTTACGCCACTTCGTAGTAGGTTATAGAGAGGGGCCAATATTGTACTGATATTCTTTATAAATTTTGAATAATACATAATCATTCCAATAAAAGCCCTAAGTTCTGAAACATTCGTGGGTGCGGGAGTATTAACAATGGCTCTTGACCTTGTCTGACTTGTGTGTACCCCTGTCCCTACTGATCACGTGACCTAGATAATTTATAGATTTTGCAAAGAATGAACATTTTTCTTTTTTTACACGTAATCCGTGTGACTGTAATCGGTCAAAAACTTTATTTAAATTCTCAATATGTGCCTTCGTATCTTTGCCGGTAATGATAATATCATCAAGAAATACTCCCACATGGGGTAAATCCGCAAATAAATTCTCTAAATGTCTCTGAAATATTCCTGGACTTGATGATAAACCATAAACTAAGCGATTGTATCTAAAAAGACCTTTATGCGTATTTATAACGGTATATTTTCGAGAGTCGTCTAAAGTAAACTGCGCATACGCTTGAGACAAGTCTATCTTACTAAAATGGTTACCACCATGCAAACGAACTAATAAATCTTCCACCTTGGGTAGCGGATAACGATCGATATCTATTACCTTATTAAGTGTTAACTTATAATCAGCACAAATTCTAATGTTACCGTCCTTCTTGACTACGGGCACAATAGGTGTCGCCCAGTCCGATCGCTCGACCGGGGTGAGGATGCCGTCGCGCACGAGCTGCTCCAGCGCCCGCTCCACCGGCTCGCGCAGCGCGTACGCCAGCGGGCGCGCGCGCATGAAACCGGGCTGCGCGCCCTCCCGCACATGGATCCTAACTGCACCGCCCGTGAACCGACCCAAACCGTCTTTGAACACTTCACAATATCTGGAACTGAATTCCTCTAAGTTAAAATCACAACTATTTAAATTATGTACATTTTTATTAAAGTTACATACTGGAATAGGTAACTGTAATCCTAGCTCTAAAATCCATTGCCTACCTAGTAGCACAGTTTTGCCATTTTCGATTACATATAAATCTAAATATTTGCTTGTATTTTTATATTTAACAAGCGGGCGTATAACGCCAATAGGATGAACTAACTCCCCTGTATAATACTTTAGGGCTAAACTACATTTATTTAATTTTAATTCTTTATATTTAATTAAATATTGCCCATAGCTTATACATGACACGGCACTGCCGGTATCACACTCCATTTTTAAATTTCTACCGTTCACATTTAACGTAATTATAATGGGCTTACAATTTTCGAGAGATAATTGATTCATAGACATAATTACCTCATCACTATCGTCTCCTCTGTCCACCGATTGATTACTCAAATCCGTGACGGCAACATTGTAATGTTCGCTCCTAAATGGACAAACCCGCTGGAGATGACCTTGCCGATTACAAACTCGACATCTGTATCGTGAAAATCGGCACGTCGCTACGCCATGGTCACCACCACAAGCAGCGCATCGGTGAGAGCTTCGCCTCGCCCCTCGGCAAGACCCGCCCGCTGCCGGCGCAGTGGGCGCTGCTGGTCCACCCTGTTGAATCGAATGGTTGATTGGCACTCGTTGCTTGTGAGCTAATTGAGCTTTCCGATTAGCTTCATCTTTGTTTTGCCACGCCCCCGCCATGGTTTGGCATTCTACTACGCCCACGCCGCTCCTCGAGCTACCTGAACCGTGGCGTCTACCATTGCGCATCCTTTCCGCCGCCTCCATGCTACTTGCCAACTGATACGCTTTAGCAAAGTCCAGGTTACTTTCCGCGAATAACCGTTGTCTTATAGTTTCGCTTGTTAATCCACACACCAACTGGTCTCTGAGACTCTCCTCCAACCATGCTCCAAATTCACATGTCTTCGATAGTCTTTTTAAATCCGCAACGTATTGTGCTATAGACTCACCTGACCTTTGTACCCGTTGACGATATTTAAATCTCTCTGCCAATACGCTCGGTTTCGGTTGCAGATGTTTCCCGAGGATTTCCGTTAATTCTTGAAATGTTTTCGAAACAGGTTTATCCGGTGTACACAAATTAACTAATAGTTCATAGCACCCCGCCCCGACAACCGTTATTAATGTCGGTACGTGCAATTCACGCGATATATTGTTCACTACGAAATACTGTTCTAGTCTTTCCACATATAACTGCCAGTTATCCGAATCAACAACAAACTCGGAAATTTTCCCAATCGACATTTTAAACAAAAATAATAAAATAATGCACAGTTCACAACCTCGTTCGCCACTGAGAAATATTCGAGAATAAAAGACGGGTTATTAGCACGACGTATATTGGTAGACAGGGCGTTACAATTTATATTACACAATTTGCAATAATTATAAATCTACCCCCATTGTGTGTTGTGTACATACATTACAGATACTTTTATCACGGAAAAGTGTTAAGTTCCCGCGGGATTATCAAAAAACGTAATGCAATTATGTAACTATAGATATTTGTTATTCAATCACGCATAGGCAGCTTAACGACTTGGAGTGGATTTAACTCATAGATCATTTATTATCTAGATTAGGAATTAATTAGGATTTTATCCCGGAAAAATATTCAGTTTCTGTGAGATTATCAAAAAACATGCTACAAGACTTCAATTGAAATTCGGTATAGTTGTCTTATGGAATATTACTTGCTAGTTTTAAATAATTATTATTATCTGCGTAATATTATGATAGCTTTTTAAAATATCAATTTCAAAATTATAATTTACAAGTCTTGGAAACGGAACGATAAACATATTGTCTGTGGTCACGTCAAAACCCAGACGACAGACTAAAAAAATTGGCGCCAAGTGTCACAGGTCGCTTGAAACCGCAACGCCCTTCGCCGTAAAGTGACTTCAGACAGAATTTTATAGTGCCGATTCCTAATGAACCATAGACAAATGGACGGGGATATCCTGCATGGGGCTAACGTGGGCGGGGTCTGGGGTTATTTAAGGATTTTATGCCCCCTTTGACAACAACCAGAATGTTAGGCGCGAAATATTTTGTACGAGTAAATTTTTACGACAAAATTTTAAAAATAGAATCATATTACTAGCGCCATTGGGCCTTTTAAAAGTTTGAATTTTATTTCATGTGAAAAACTTTTTTTTATTTATAGACATCATAATAACACAATTTTTAGTAATAATTGTACCTATAATTTAGTTGTCAAATTATACAAAATATTAAAAAAATATATTTTATTTATATCACTAAGTTGGCAAGCTAGCACACGGCCCACCTTTTGGTTAGGGGTTGTCGTCAATAACTCACGAGTTGCCAACCTCGAGGTATAGGTTCTTAAATCTCTTTTGTCATGTGTGTGGCAAACCGGCTAGTGATAGGGTAGTCTCTAATTACTAAGCTCATCATTGTGTGTTGCCAATTGAGACAGGGTGTGAATGAAGAATTAGGGAAGAGGAAAAGAGAGAACAATAAAACCGTTCCGAGTTCAAAAATACTTAGGACTTTTCTCAAAAAGCGTTTGAAATCGTTCGTTTCGTCTTTTTTAAAAAAGACAAATTATTTTTTAAATATTTAAAGTATGTCAATTGTATATAATCCTTCGTTCAGAAATGAGGTCAACGATTTAAAATATGGCGATTACAATCAAAAGGATCATAATATGGAGGTAATAAAATTGAATTTACACAATCCCAAAGGACTCAAGTCGATAAATTATTTCAACAAATACTAAAATATCTGTTATCTTTTCACATTTATATAAACTTAAAGTGTATGTTTGTTTTTCTTAGTATGTGTTTTTAACAAGCATACGGTCCCGTCAGGAAGGCAGTCAACGCAAACTATGAACACGCGCGCTACTAAAACTATGTATATATGTGTAAACGCGCATATAGCGTTGCCAACCTCCTTTAAGAAGGGAAAAAGGAAGATAAAGGTGAGAGATTGAGCCTCCGGTGTTCTCAATCATCGCACGAAATGCAAAAGATGACTGTTACTTTACGACGATTTTCTGTGAAAGGGATACTTGATACCTCCCCAGTCGATCCGGCACATATGTGCTTTTTTGTCATATCCGATGACGTCCTTAGCCGTGGTTCGGCTTCGCAGGAGGCACGCTAAGGACGGAATCAAATATGAGCCCTCGTGAGGGCTGCCCCTTTATCACGGCTGAGTCTCTGTACTCGGCCCCCCGCCCGGTGACGCTATCAAGGCCAGTAGGGCCAACAGCAATACACATTCCGAAAAAAAACATTTTTACCACCATACCCAACGTAATTTCGTTCAAATAAACTGTGGCAAATCATATACAGATGGAACTGCGGGCAAACGTTTGTAATAAAATATCGCGTTGAAATTCGTTGAATCCGCTTGATAAATTTATGATCATATAAAGAAAGTAAAAAATTCACAAAGGTGTCGGCTTTGCCTCTAACATAACTTTAGTAAAATGATAATTTAAAGGACCTGACTTTGTTTGTCATAAATATAATCTATTTCTGAAACATTTACTTAGTGATAACTGTAAATAATAAACATTAATAGTCACAGAAACTATTTTAATTAGGTACTTGTATAAAAATGTGTTAATAATTTAATCATTTAATTACTAAAGATATGAAACTTAAACGGCTGTATAAATTTTATTTTTATGATATTACTTTTTTAAAACAACCAAAATACATATTGCCATTTTAATATAGATTAAAAAAACAAAAAAAGGTCATCTCGTCGCCAAACATTGCTTTAATATTGCAGTAATATTTATGTTCGATATTTAATTTCGTTCACAAAAGGGTTACCGCCATTCGCTAACGACCGGACCTTTTTTATTACCGTTTCGCCTTTTTTTCAGAACGTTTGTAATCTTGACTTGTTAAGTGATTCCGAAATATTAATGGGGGTTAATGAGATTTGATTACGTTAGTAACGCGTTATTTGATAAACGTTATGGGTCTAATGTAACGTTAATTTGTTACTCTTTGCTAAGTTTGAACGTTCAGTTTATTTGTTTATGTTGTGAAACAAAAATACTATATCTTTTCACTACTACTGGAATATATATTTTATACAAAATAGTTTTTATTGAAACTCCGAATGTGGCAAACAAGAACATTGATTACTAGCTCATAGAAAGTAATTAGTGTAGCTCTTTATCGGACTTTGTATTGCATTTGACACTTCTGGCTTTATCAGCGCAGAAGTGGCTAATTACTATATTAATATACAGACAAAAAAGGCGAAGGCTCATTTTTGATTTCGCTTTCTGCGAGGTCATTGGTATAGGAGGTAGAACTCCGAACGGATTCTAATAGTCCATCGATTGCGCGACCGTATAGCGACGTGCGAAACAAAGAACCCCGAAGATTAGCGCATTTTTACCAGCATCATAAGCGTCACAGTGCATGGCCAAGGTCAGGAAGGCCTCAAGAAACATTACAAACACAATACATTTTATTAAAATTAACATTACGAATTAAATTACTGGTTTTAGACACCAACATTACGAACAAGATTTGAAATTCTTTTGTCAAACTAAAAAGTAACGCTCTGTTATTACTACAGCACATTCATTTTCACCTATCAAAAATATCGTTCTATACATAATTATAACTGCTTATTTAAAACAGAAAACCGATAAAACTCTTGATATCGTTAAAAAAAAATTACCATTCGGTAACGGTGAATTTTAAGTCCACTGAATATACGGATACCCATCCTTGCTGCGTTACCGGTTAGTATAAGCAGTGACAGGCGTCTCCTCAATTAAACCTTTATTCCACATGTAAGTAACATCGAAGGCAACGCCTAAGAGCATTAATCAACGCCCACGAGACCTCCGGAGCGTAATAAAAATTATTTAAAAGTTTCCGCTTACCGTGAACAACACACTAAATCGAAATATATAGAGTGCTACGGAATTACTTTTATAAAAAAAGGTTTTGTTGTTAAAAGGTTAAATAAATATTCCTAAATAGACTTTTTATATTTTATATATAAAAGCTTATATATTTATAAAGTTTTTTAATAATATTTATGTTTTTAAATTAAAATTTTATATTGGTATAATATGAACGTTTTTTTCATTTCATGTCGGTTGGCTAACTAGTATAAGGGCCCCCTGACGGTAAGCAGTCACCGCAACCTATGAATGCGTGCGATACTTGAAGACTATAACATAATTTCAAATCTTTGAATTGTTTTAATGTTATTTTACTTATTTTGGAAAAAATAAGTTTACAGACTGCATATTTCGTATATAATATAACCCAAAACGTTTAAAATAATACATAAATTGCATGATTAAAAATGGCTTTTTAGAAGTTTTAAAGCTTAAAACCCTACAAATATTAAAAAAAAATGTTTTTCAGCAATTTACCAACACTTCAGCATAAATAACTCAGTTTTTTCAATTTTGTGGGTTGACATGGTATTGCTTATTTGCGTCCAATTATCATCTTATTTTAACTTTTCTATTTTCCAAACACGCGTTCATCTAAAGCATATTTTCAATAAACGATCACACCCGTATCAAATAGTTTACGAACGATGTGAACACAATTGAATGATTTATGATTAACAAATTTAACAATACTAATGATTATTTGAATATATTTCAATATAAAATGTTTTAAATAGACATTATTAAATTACATATTTTTATACGACGCTGGTGGCAAACATGCTTAGGCCTTAGCCTCATAGCGCATGAGCCATGCACGCTTACAGTAACAGGATCGTCAAAAGAGTGTTTCTGTGGGCTTTGATATATTTCTCACCTCTGCTCTATTTATCGTACTCCCTGGTCACTTTTGCAGTATAAAAAAAGACCATGTTGTGAATGACGAGGTACCTGATCTAGGCCCCAGGTCTGCATATACCACAAGTGTACTGTAAGTGTAATGTGTTTACCGGCATCGGGATGTGACGACCCCATCGCCCGCTGTTGGGATAACCTCTGTCGTAGCAGAGATTATTCCACCAGTGCAATCAGTCACACTGGTGGTAGGTCTTTTGTTGCAAGAGGTCGGCTAGGTAGGTACCACCGCAGTGTCAAATATTCTGCCGCTAAATAGTAATGCTTAGGCATTACGGTGTTCCAGTTTGAAGGGCGCTGTACGCTAGTGAAATTACTGGGCAGATTTAAGAACCAATATATCGAGGTTGGCAACGCGTGAGTGGCACTTACTAATGATGCTAAATCATAGTCTTCGGCAACCACTTACTATGGCCGTATGCTTGTTGGCCAACTTGTAACACAAAAAAAAGTACTCTTAAGATTAAACAGGTTTTATTCCATGTCGAAACGTGGCAGCGCTATGCTTGCGTATGAATTTTGAAAATTTTGTGTTTATTTTGTTTTATATTTCTAGTCCTATTTAAGCCTTTTTTTCACAATAAAAGTACTCACGGTCCTTTCCCAAATTCTAGTCTATCACTGTACCTAATTTATTCAAAATCGGTTCTGTGGTTTAGACCTGAAAGCGTGAAAGAGCAATAGAGTTATTTTTGCTTTTACAATATCATTAGTAGTAACAGATATTGATATGCGCTAACATGCATATTTACTTTTACTGCAATTAAGACTTAAATAGATTTTATAAAAACTTAATTGGCTGATGAAAATAATAGTTTCTTCAATTAATTTAATTCTTCTAATCGAGTGGTTAATTGCCAACCTAGTGACAGAGTTGTTTAGGTCGCCGTATGGGCCTCTGACGTGAATTTTCGACTATTTTCAAATTGTCAACAGCCGGGACCTACTTTTCACGTGTCATCCGAAGCACGGAGACGCTCAGTTGAAATACCTCTATGCGATCGTTCATCTAGTGACTGACCGCGCCTAAAGTTGCTTATCCTTTACCGATTGATAAAGACAAATAAAAAAGCATTTAAAAGCTGACATCATAATTATTTTTATCATTTACGTCCAAGTCCAGCTATTAAAACTAACTAATTAAAAAATTAAAATATCCCGCCGGCCGATGATTAAGACGAGGTTCATTATACTATCTAGCGTGCAATCTCGATTTCAACTCAACGATGTACTGGTTAACTTGAATACTTAACCTTCAGTATTCACTGTTAACTCGAAATAAAACCTCATTGGTTTAAATTGTTATATAGTTATTTTTATAAAAAAAGTAAAAGGAAAAGAAAGAAAAATAAATAACCCCCTTCTGAGGTTTCACCTATAGCGATTGGTATAGGAAGACAAAGTATTTGGGTACAGACATTTAGACAGTTCAGCGTGCCATTCTAAAACAGGACCATTTTAATCTAAAATATAAAAAAGTAAAAACAGGTATTTAAAAATAGTCACTCCCTTTCATTACTTGTTCAACAAGCAGAAATCACCATTCTAATCCATATTATATAAGTCTTAATATATTAAATAACTTCAATGTTTGTAGAATCTTAGTATAATTAAAAAATCAGCGAATCTTCTATCTTATTAATCTCCTATTTCAATGTATAAATAGGGTTCCGCGGGCAGATGTTAGCTCCTCGTTAGCGAACATACGCAGCGTTCTGCCTACATCTTAATTAAGGCGACCGGTGCTACGTGAAACATGTAGAAAGTTTTGCATAAAATAAAATAAACGATGAAAAACTATTGAATGCGATGCAGATGTTTCCAACCGTTTCTTTACATTGTAATAAGTTGTATTTACTTTATAAATACAGTATTATATCAATTTTATTGCTACGCTTTTTAAAACTAATTTTAAAAGCGATTAGAGAAGCAAATATCACTAAAATTAGCAGTTTTTTAGTTAGATTCGATATTCAAATATTTTATTGCGCTTCACTTCTGATCGCTAATTCCAGAAGCGCCAAATCTTTCTAGCAGCATCACCGCTTTATTAAGTCGAATATTGATGACCAATTAAGCGCTGTGTTCAAGCAATCTCGTCTGGTCGAGATAAGCACATTTGTTGGTGTCTGAGCGCACCACACTTTATGCTAATTCACCATCTCTGACCAGTCAATGGTCGGTGGTCTTGAAAACTTGGGTAAAGAATTGCTTAATTAGTGCGCATTCGGAATTAGTTCCATTAACATGGTAAAATAATGGTCTCAATTTAGTGTTAGGTAGCTCAAGGGCTTAAATGATGTCCCTTCTCGGGTCATGAAATATTTCTAAATTGATTGCTTAATTACATTGATTGAGAATAGGTACGATTTATTCCTGCCACTGGTTGCTGTTATTGATCGTAACAATTTCGTTTCTAAGCACCGATTAGTACGTGAAATACTTTAGCGAATATTTTGATAGCCTTAACGAATAGTTTGTGATTATCATTAATTTTGATATATGGATTTAATTATGAGTAGCATTCAACATTCTCTTTTGATGTTTTTTTTTTTTTTTTTATGTTATAAGTTGGCAAACAAGCATACGGCCCACCTGATGGTAAGTGGCTTCCGCAGCCTATGAGCGCTTGCAGCACCATTAGTAGGTGCCACTCGCGCGTTGCCAACCTCGAGATATTAGTTCTTAAATCTCGTTCGCCCAGTAATTTCACTAGCGTACAATGCCCTTCAAACCGGAACACAGTAATGCCTAAGCACTACTATTTGGCGGCAGAATATTGGACACTGCGGTGGTACCTACCTAGCCGGCCTCTTGCAACAAAGACCTACCACCAGTGTGACTGATTGCACTGGTGGAATAATCTCTGTTGTGACAGAGGTTATCCCAACAGCGGGCGATGGGGTCGTCACATCCCGACGCCTTAAAAGAACCTGTCGTTGAAGAATTCAAGAGCATAACTTGATATCCCTTAAAAGTACATAAAAATGTGATTTTATGGGATATCAAGTCATGAAGTTGTCTTTAATTCGAAAAATAATATATTGAATTAAAATAAATTTAGAAATATTAAAATATGTATTTACGCACGATCCGCTCGGAACCTGGATGTTTGTTATATATTTAATATCTATTTCGGTCTGTTGTTATCATAACATGTAATAATAATCGTTAACTCTTGATAGGTAATATGCTCTTATCCAATGAGTTACTGGTTCATCCTTTGGGTTGCGGAGGTCATATGGCAATCGCTCTGTATAAAATCTAGTAACCCGTCAAATTAGGATAAAAGTTAAAGCAGATGCAGTATAAATACCGGGAATAATGTTAGGAAGAAGAAGAAAATACATCTTTACGTAGTGTAAAGACGATACCTTACTAATTATAAAACTGAAGAGTTTGAACACGTAAATTTTTTTTTAATCTTTATTTAAGGAGCTTAGTCAGCTTTGACTATGCCGCTCTATCAGAACTTCACTCACAAACAATAAAATAATATAAAATAAACAGTTTCACCGTCGTCGCAGAGCGACCTCAACCATTTTAAACACTAATTTTGCCATTTCCGAAAGTGGGTATGCCAAAATACTATTGCAGGCTCCAATATTTTTAAAATCAAATAAAATCTATAGTCCTCATTCCGGACATATTCCATCACTATATGGAAAACGTCTTCTATTATTCAACACGTAAATTTCAAGTATTACTTGTCCAATTGGAAGTTTATAGTAACGTAAGAGCCAATTTATAATCATAAATGGACGATAATTCTGACAAAGGATAAGTAAAACAGGCGTATATTCTGAACTAGCGGCCCGCTCCGGCTTCGCACGGGTATAAAATATATAGCCTATGTCATTCACTGAAAAAATGATTAAAATCGATCCAGTAGTTTTGATTTATTCATTACTGCCAGTGGCTCGCACGCGTTAAATGTAATTATTTACGACATCACATTAGAAACCTAAAAATTTTTTTCTCCACTATTTAATGGATGTTATTATACATATAAACCATCCTCTTCAATCACTCTATCTATTAAAAAAACCGCATCAAATCCGTTGCGTAGTTTTAAAGATTTAAGCATACATAGAGACAGAGAAAGCGACATTGTTTTATACTATGTAGTGATATGTATTGCTATTGTCCCAATAGGCCTTGACCGCTTCGGGAGGGAGAAAGGAAACAAGAGACGATGTTTCTAACTGGTAACTAGAGGTAGGCCTTTTATTGTAAGAGGCCGGCTAGGTAGGTACCACCGCAGTGTCCAATATTCTGCCGCCAAATAGTAGTGCTTAGGCACTACTGTGTTCCAGTTTGAAGGGCATTGTACGTGAAATTACTGGGCGAACGAGATTTAAGAACTAATATCTCGAGGTTGGCAACGCGTGAGTGGCACCTACTAATGGTGCTGCAAGCGCTCATAGGCTACGGCAACCACTTACCATCAGGTGGGCCGTATGCTTGTTTGCCAACTTTTAACATAAAAGAAAAAAAAAAAGGTACCACTATAAAGCAGTACTGTGTGAGTTGTGTGTGCTATGAACCAATATCTCGTTGCCTCTGTATCTGTGACACCTGCAAATGAATGAATGAATGAGTGAAAAAAATTATAATTTAACGTGAGTCAAGTTCAGATATCATACTGATGGCTTTATGTACGCAATAACCAACTTTCAAAGCGTCAGTGAGTGAATTACTCAAGATATTAATTTAAATGTACGCATATTTTAAATTAAGTTTTGCAGTTTTAAGTTTATGTTCAGAACAAAATAATTAAACCATTCAATGGCAATCGTAACTTAAAATCGACAACCAAAGACTGTTTGTCAGCAAAATGATGCATATAAACTCTGTATACCTACCTATTCTTTAGAATCGCTCGTAAAATTTATGAATATTACAATCGACAATCACGCCTACTACCTAAGAATCAATGCACACTCGACATCGGCTTCATTTAAGATTTATTATTCTCTATTCCTTCATAATCTTTACTAATTCACCGTAGAAAAACCGTCCGGGTTTATAGCCATCTGCACAATGCTCTTTGTCGTTCGACTCAATATATTTTAAATGACTCTCGAGACGGCCACTCTTGAAGCTGATTCCATTGTGACTGACTTTGCCTTTAAGAAAATTGAACGCCGATGTATATATTTTGAATTATAAATAATTTCTTTTTTAGCCGCCGTTTGAGGAGCGTGCCGCGCATTAGTGGCCTTTGTTGGGGTTAAATTAATGAAGGTCGGTTATGTTGGACTACCGCATCGTGATATTTCGAATATGTATACACTGGTTTAAATTTTTCTGTTTATTTCAACGGTTTTTAAAATTTATACTGATATTATGAATGCGAAGGCAATTGTCTACTTATTAGTTATTCGTTACTTCTTTTCATGCAAAACTCAATTGATATATTTAAAAGATATCTGGCCACTTCCAAAAGATGGAGCTTACTATGTCTGATTTGGTTTTCAGTATTATTGATACATAACAGCGCTATTCCGTTGGTATTATTTTGGAATTTCTTTCTCGCATACCCACTCTGTTTTCAGCTTTCGCCGGCAGTCTTTCCGAACTGATACGAGGTGGGAAGTTTCGAGAGAAGAGCGTATTCCTTCCAAAAAGGTCCAACGCACCTCCACGTGTTCTTGATGTGAATGGGTGGCGGAGACCGCTTAACATCAGGTGAGCCTCCCGTTTTAACTCGTTACATAAAAAATAAATACGGACCACTTAGCTATGAACGCTCTCCCGGCTGTTCTTTGTGTTCCCTACCAGGTATAACATAACCTTCAAGTCAAGGGTGAATAGGCATCTCCTATGTAAGCGCGCTCTAACTTAAACCGCATAACAGCTTTGCACGAGACATGCGTGGCCCTCTCTAATATATAACATGGGTAAGTGCCCACAATTACTTAAAATAACCCATCATTCTGGTAAGTGGTTTAGAACTTTTTTTGCTATTCTCTGTCATACGAGTTTGAGATTTTGAGTTTACAGTAAATATTAAACTTGTAAACAGATCTTCTTGTATCCCTTTTGACACGAACAATTAACATCCGCAGACCTTGGGGCCTCAGGCATTGTTGTTAAAGATTAGGAGACAAAGGTACATTCATTATTGTCAGCGAAACGCTAATTGCTATATGCTAATGTGTTTAGCACGTCCTTAGCGAAGATTTAAGATACCCTGTTACCGTCTTAAGATATTTACTTAGTTTTACGTGAATTGTACTCAGATTGAAATGGATTATAACTTATACGTGTATAAATTATAATACGAGTTATTCAACTATATATATAAAAATCGATTGCTGTTCGTTAGTCCCGTTAAAAATGGCGGCTGGACCGATTTGGCTAATTTTGATTTTGAGTTATCTGTGTTCACACCGTTGTGGCGTTGTTGGTAGCGAGTCTGCCTTTAGTCTCGACGGTTGCGGGTTCGATTACCGCTCGGGCAGATGTTTTTTTGTCCATCTCCTCACCGTGCCTCGGAGAGCACGTTAAGCTGTCGGTCCCGGTTGTTATCACATAACATCTGATAATAATCGTTAACTTTTGATAAGTAAATTGCTCTTATCCAATGAGTAACTGGTTCGCCCTTAGGGTTGCGGAGGACAAATGACAATCGCTCCGTGTAAAAACTAGTAACTTGTCAAATCCGGTTAAGAGTAATAAGCAGACCCTGGGTAAAATAAAATACCGGGAATAATGCTAGGACGATGAAGAAGAATTATTTGTGTTCAGGGAAGGGTTAAACGGTGAGAGAAAAGAAAAATCGTTATTCATCCAAGCGAAGCTATGGGCAGAAGCTAGTAATATATTATAATTATATTAATAATATAAAATGTACAGTTGGACATAATTTTATTTATTATAGAATTTAACTTAAATAAACAGTTAGCTTCTTTGCCGATTCGAGTTTCCTATCTTTACCAACATTATAAATGCGAAAGTAACTCTGTCTGTCTGTAGCGCTTTCATGCCAAAACTACTGAACCGTTGTAAGGGGTTGAAAGGGGCATCAAAGGTTGTATGGAAGTATTGTCATTTTTAGAGCTAAAAGCTTGAAACTTATTTTTTAGGCTGTTGATTCGATATAAATAAATATGACATTCAAAGTTTGTAAAAGTTTTACTTTCAAGGGTAAATAATAATAGGGAATAGGAGATGAAAGTGTATATGGAAATATATAAGGTTTATGTGAATATTTTACACACGGGCGAAACCGCTGGCATAAGCTTGTGTTAAATATTTATACGCAAGAATTATATAATGACGTCATCTGGGTGTGATTGTTGTATTAACTGTTATTATTATTGACTTAGTTAATAGAAGCTTAGTCATCCTAACTTATAAGTAGGGATGGGCATAGAAGTAAAAAATTATCTTTTGATGTCGTCGTCGATTTAGCGGCGTCGGGATGTGACGACCCCATCGCCCGCTGTTGGGATAACCTCTGTCACAGCAGAGATTATTCCACCAGTGCAATCAGTCACACTGGTGGTAGGTCTTTTGTTGCAAGAGGCCGGCTAGGTAGGTACCACCGCAGTGTCAAATATTCTGCCGCCAAATAGTAGTGCTTAGGCATTACTGTGTTCCGGTTTGAAGGGCATTGTACGCTAGTGAAATTACTGGGCGGACGAGATTTAAGAACTAATATCTCGAGGTTGGCAACGCGTTAGTGGCACCTACTAGTGGTGCTGCAAGTGTTCATAGGCTACGGCAGCCACTTACCATCAGGTGGGCCGTATGCTTGTTTGCCAACTTCTAACATAAAAAAATGTCAGTTAAATATCTTTTAGTAGGTTTTTACTATCAAGGTAAGTTTGAAGACACTAGTAGAGCCATGCTAGAGAGTCATACTCCTTTGCATATAGGCTCTCAAACAAACTCCCACCTTCTCTGTTCCCTTCCTTTTTCCCCCTCTCATCCCTTCTCTCTTTTTTATATCATATAGGCGCAAACGAGCAGATATCTCCACCTGATGGTAAGTGGCAATTATCGCCCATGAACATCCACAACACCAAGGGGGTCGAGAATGCGTTGCCGGCCTTTGAAAGTTATCCCTTGGTTTGACAACGCGCATGTGATACTTCAAGTATATCGCTTGTTCATATGTTGCAGTGACTGCTTGCCATATGTTATTATGCAGAGAGTCGTAGCTAAGGGAGCAATGTGCTAATCTGTGCACTGCGTTTATTTTGCTATATGATCATTACCAAAACAATGAGATATCAGATATAGCGTATGGATTTGCGTCACCGTCACGCTTCATGTGACGTGTCACGTCAGACAGGCGACGCTCGTGCATATTGGACTTTTTTGATGTCACTAATGTTAATATTTTCAAATGTATATATCAAATTATATATTAAATACCTATCCATTTTTAGGGTTCCCTAGCCAAATGGCAAAAACGTCTCTTTATTTTTTGAACTATGGGATTTAAAATTACAGAAAAATTTGAGGTTGTAGTTCATCAAATGACCTTGCAACCACATTTGGTTTAATGAAGGTACGTTTACAAATTTTAGAGATATATAAGTTTTTCTCATAACTTTGTTTTGCATATTACTTTTAATAAGTACTATGAAATTACCAACTTATTTTTGCGGTCGATATAATTCGTTATTATTTTTAAAGTCCTTAACGTTCTTCATCATCAAGCTGCCTTTAGTTTCGACTGTGTCGTGGTCCACAACTAACTGGACTGATAATTATTATTATTAAAACCACCTCGATATCTGGATATCCCCAACAGCGTGATTTAGAAGACATTTTCTTCCTCACACAACCACTCTGTGGAATCAACTTCCGCCGGCGGTCTTTCCGAACCGATACGACTTGGGAACCTTCAAGAGAAGAGCGTATTCTTTCCTTAAAGGTCGGCGACGAGCCAGTATGCCCTCTGGTGTTGCAGATGTTCATGGGCGGCGATGATCGCTTAACATCAGATGAGCCTCCTGCCCGTTTGCCCCCTCTCGCATAAAAAAAAAAAAATATATTTTAAGCTAAATGTAGTCCATTTGATATTCCCATATAGCCGTATAAAAATGATGCTCTCAAGTATATATCGTTCTAATTTCCCTAAGTGACGTTAATAGCGTTCACAACACGATGCGCCTGTAGCATGAATAAACTTACTTATCACTGTTAACGCTACCTGTGGGAAATATTGTCTTTATATTATTGTATACAGGCTGTATTAAAGAAGTTTGAAATAAATTTATATAAGTATCTGCATCCAAACAAGATTCCAAGTGCAGTACGTGCCTTGAAGTACGTTTATTGATAATCCCTCGGGAGCCTAATTTTTTTTTCATATAAAAAGTGTCCTATTTGTTAATCCAGGTAACAATCTTTATATGTATCTAATCCGTTTGGCAATTTTTTAGCTGATTGAGTAAAAACACTCAAACCTCCAAACATACGAGAAACACTTTCACATTTATTATATTAGTAGGGAATACCAGAGATGTACCTTTATTTAGAGTTTCATTTCTAAAGGGTGCCAAAAGAAACCTATTAGCCTCCGCTGACCATTGCTCTGTGCGTCCGTCCTTGTGTCAATCTCTTGTGTCAACTTGTGTCTCATGAATTGTAGCAGGAAGAGAATTCAGTAAATGGATATTTCTGTTGTCACTACAAGAACAAAATTCTAAAAGTGAAATAAAAACAAAATTTAGATACCTTCATATAAGATCTCTAAGAAAAAATCTTTTTGAATTGAAACTTCTATAGAATCGTTGTGATTTGAAATCGTGCAACGGAAAAACAACAGGTAAGACACACAAATACAAAAATGTGTAGGAATGAATGAGACAGAAATATACATACTATTTTATATTATCGGTCTCTCCTCTTTGCGCCATGCTTTAGTTAGCCAGGGCGAGATAGTAAATGTCGGTGTGTATGTATGTATATATTCATCTTATTCTTTTGTTGATTTACTAAAGTTTTATTTCTATCGTGTGTGAATCGCACACACACCTTTTTTGTTATAAATAGAATATAACAAAAAAAAATATGACGAGTCACTAATAAAATCAAGATTTTTTTAACAATAATAAAGTCCATTGTACAATTTGAACACGCCATATAAACTAGCAATACGCATTTCCTATTGGCCGGTAAGTAGCCGCAAACATCGAGCGTGGGTACGGAACGGCGAATGTACGGGAAATTACATTAGCAAATTGTACGAATGTGAGAACCGGCTATGGGAAGAGTACTTTTATAAGTGATGTTTACCGTTTACACTTATAACTAATAAAGTTTTAATTAACGAAACGACTAAACGCTACCGTTTTGTGTTTAAACTTTAATGTAACGATATTGTACACAATTGTAACCATATAAACAAACAATATCAATGTTCTACACGATTATCTAATGTCTGTATTTCAAAGTAAAAAAAATATCAAATATTCCATTAGAAAGTATGGTTGTGTTGTACATAAAAATGGCAATACAAAAACATGGGACGCGATTGTCCGTCGAATCTACTAATTAAATTTAATTAGCGTACAGCAAACAGTATTATTCGCTTGTTTAGATTTTAATTTAGAATCATTCTTTATATATGTAAATTTAAAATCATTTTAGCATTCTATACATATTTAAATTTAGAATATCTTTAGCATTATTTACTTACTTAAATTTAGAAACTTTTAACATTATTTACCTTTTTAAATTTATAATTCTTCTTTCACATTCTTTAGTTATCGACGCTTGCTATAAGCGATACAAGTCGTAAGGTCAGTACAGTCGTGTCAGACGTGAGAGCAAGGCATAATTACACCTGCTCGCGACTGTCCGTGCACTCTAATAACTTGTAATAAGTGTCTAAGTACCACCCAAAGTGCATGCTTCACTGGTACATTCACGCGGAGAAGATTTCACTTCATTTAAATTTAGAATCATTTACAAGGATTTTTTTAAAATGTAGTTTTAATCGATACATAAGGTACAGTCGTGGTCGGTGGTGACAAGCGGTATAATTACATTTGCTGGCGACTGTCCGCGCGTTATAATCACTTGTAATAAGTGCCACCCAGCATGCTTCGGCTCACGGGATAAATTAATGTGGAGATAGATTTTAATAAATAAAAATGAATAAAAATGCAATTCGTTGCTGACGCTACAGTGCTTATATTAAAACGTACACGTGTACGAAATAGGTTTCTCAATTGGTAATGAAAACATTTACATTTTAGCAGGAACTAGCATACAATGTGTAATTTCGATGTGTAATGTATGCTAATTCGCTAAACATTGCTTATAATGAATTAGTATAATTAACGAGGCGTTTCTTACATGATATTTATTACGCCATGTCTGTTCGTGTAGGCGTTGAATGTATCATAATTTTTAGTGTTAAACAAATAACTGTTACATTTTTATTTTTAGTTTAATTCGATTTAACAAAAAGTGTAAAATATTTATTGTATAAGTATATAAATATAATAAATTTGTATAATACGTTACTACGAAGTCTCTTTCAATATAAATATTAATGATAGTATATACTATATTGTATGTATAATAAACACAAGTCTCCAAGCTGATTCACACTCAATAGTTTTCATACATACATATACATACGCAGGTATTGTAAAGTAAATTTATTTTTTAAATTTATTATAGAACGTAAAAAAATATCTAAAAGAATCATCCAAACATAGTTCCAAGGGGTTACTTCCTGTGGTACGTTTTTTGATAATACATACAGGAACCTGCCATTTTTTCCGGAATATAAAGTATTCTATATGTTAATCTAAAAAGACAAAATGTAATAAACTATCTTTGTACAAAATTTTATCTAAATCTGTTAAGCCAATAAATTATATTTTTAATTTTAAAAAGCGGTCGCCTTACATATGTAGCCGAGGTCGGAGAGCGAGTGCACCTTACGACTTCATTAGAGCGTGTCAAGCGGACAGTCACGACGCGCCCTTGCGATGGAACTGGTCAGGATTGTGCTTGCGGACGATTACTGGTAATCATTCCAATGTTGGAGGCAACGTTGGTTTATAGTTTGTATAGTTGGTGATTTTGATCCAATCTAAATAATGCTAATTCTATATTTTGGTGTTAATAGTAATAACAGTGTTTCTTTTATAGATTTATCTAAATGGTTTCCTAAATATAGGTTTAGTATCGGTTGTCGACTTTTAATTAGCGGTGAATAGACCAATGTAACTAAAAATACTACTTTTAAACAGAATTCGGACAATACGTCTCCGTAAACTACCAGTACGAATACTGTTACTGAGTTGCAGTACCTGAGTTTTTGTCCTCATGGTTCATCATCTTCCTCATTTTCCCCTGTTAAATAATATAAAAATATGTTTATAAAATAAAAAAAACACACTTGCTATACTTCTGTTAAGGTTGAGGATTCGGTTTTCAATACAACACGCAACTTGATTGCGGATTGGTGGATATCAAAAAATCAAAAATTATACAACAAAAATCCGTGTCGCCTCGGCTTGAATTTTGAAAATGAAAAAGGTTTTATTGTAATTTACATTTTTAATTATTTTGTAACTTATCTATCGAAACTGATTATAGTAATACAATGTTGAAACAAAGCACAGCACCTAATGGAACGCCCAACGAAGATATCGAATTAAGTGAAATAATTACGATAGATCGCTTCATAGATAGCCGTTTCGCCCTTTTGCTAAAGGTTAGAACAGTCTTGATACTTGATCTTTGGTTTATTTCAATAGTTGCGTTTCAATTAAATTTGAGACTTTACATTTATGGTTAGTGAAGAATGCTGTGGTGGTTTAGTAGAGAATCATAAGAAAAAATTGAGCGGTCAGGGAGCTCCGACAGGAACGGAGTTTCTAACGTTTTTGTTAAACTCAGAATGTAATTCGAAATAAAATTTATAAACAGGTTACATGATAAAAGAGACAGGGACAAAGAAAGAGAGAGAGAGAGAGAGAGAGAGAGAGAGAGACAGAGAGAAAGAGCGAGAGAGAGAAAACGAGAGAGAGAGAGAGAGAGAGAGAGAGAGAGAGAGAAATAGAGAGAGAGTTGCGCACCCGGCTGCGCACTCACTTGCTCATGTACTCATTTCCTACTAGTAGGCTCGACACACACACGCACACATACACAGCATACGGCATTTCGTTACGTGACGATTTCTACTAACTACGCACTACTCGGAAGCCGCGTTTTAAAGAAGTTCGTACTGTAAATCAAAACTTAATTACAAAGGATCATTTTTCAAAAATTAATACTATATATTTAAATATTGTATACTATATTTAATATATTTCTTTATTTTTAGCCGATGCGTCATCTACAAGTATACTCTACTGGTGTCAGGTCTTTTATTGCAGGGAGCTGGGTAGGTACCGCCTGGGTAGGTACCACTCAGATATTGTATCACAAAGCATTTGTGTATTTTGCATTAATGTGTTTTGGTTTGAAGGTTATTCTCGAATTGATATTACAGGGCAAAGGAGATTTTAGAACCAATATCTCCAGGTTGGAAGCGCGTCTGTGACACTTACAAATTAAGGTGTTGCAAGTGCTCATAGGTTATCGCTTACCATCAAGTGATAGCCACTTGTTTGCCAACTTGCATACAAAAGATGTCGTAGTAGCACATTCATTCATTATGAGAATATATACCGAACAAAAGAACGGACTGATAATGCCAAATAACACATTATCATCAGGTAGTTTTAAGCTTAAAAAAAAATTCAAATCTGTAACAGAAAGCTTAAAATCAATTACAAAATTGGTTGAATGAATCACTACCTCTATTCCTGCTACCTAAGATATGTGATCATCAGTCACTTGACGACTCTAAAATACATACAAAACCTTGGGATACAAGTGGTTACCAAAAACACAAGCCGTAAATAGTTAGTTTTAATATTTAATTCTAGTAAATAGCAAAAATTATTGAAATAAATCTCAAAAGCGAAGTAAAGTTTTCTATAGAAAACCGCTCACCTCTGTATATAGCCCATTCCTGCTTTCTTAAGAAAACATCGTGGCACGTACTTATTCTGGTAATGACAAAAATATTATATATATTTTTATCATATGTCTAATTAAGAAAAAAACATCTATTATTAATGTATTTTGTTGCCTATATATATATATATATATATATATAGTAATATTATATATTAAATTCTTTAGTTTTCTTAGTTTTTACTAAGTTAGCAAACAAGCATACGAAACACCTGATTGTAAGCGGTTATCGTAGCCTATGAGCGCTGGTAACATCATCAGTAGGTGCCACTCACGCGTTGCCAACCTCGAGATATGGCTTCTTAAATCTCCTTTGCCCAGTAATTACACTAGCTTACAGTGCTCTTGAAACCGAAACACAGTAATGCCAAAGACACTACTGCTGTACGGTGGAATATTTGACACTGCGATAGTACCTACCTAGCCGGCCTCTTGCAACAAAAGACCTACCACCAGTGTGACTGATTGCACTGGTGTAATACTCTGCTGGGACCGAGATTATTCCAACAGCGGGCGATACACGTGACGCGCCTGCACCTGGAAAATCTAAGTTATTTATTTGCCTCACAGAATAGTCCGCCATCTATCTGCACAAGGATCATTTTGGCACGCGACGTCGTCTAATTTGTTAATACGCGAGCCTTCCCTTATTAGCTTATCACTGCAAGATGCACGCTATTCACATTAAACTATATACGAGAACACATAGTCTGTATTTCATAATTTTAAAAAAAGTAGATTGACTTCAAAACTAAAAAGCAAAATTTTTTTTTATTTCACAAGTTGGCAAACAAGCATACGGCCCACCTGATGGTATGCGGTTGCCGTTGCCTGTGAGCGCTTGCAGCACCATTAGTAGGTGCCACTCACGCGTTGCCAACCTCGAGATATTGGTTCTTAAATCTCCTCTGCCCAGTAATTTCACTAGCCTACAGTGCTTTTCAAACCGGAACACAGTAATGCCTAAGCACTACCATTATACATTAGGCGGCACAATATTTTACACTGCGGTGGTACCTACCTAGGCGGCCTCTTGCAACATAAGACCTACATTCAGTGAAATAGAAAAATCTCTACAACAGATATTGGTGCTAAGTGGAACATAAGGCTATTTTTTATAATAATATTAAAGTTTTTCAAGGCATTGCTAACATGTCTATTGCCGCTCCAAATAAGCCTGTATAGCTTTAATACGAGTGGGTACTACAATAACCCAAGAAAATCAGAATCGAAAACGAAACTCTCGCATTAATGGAGCGGTGTCTGCTCTTCTACCGTTGAGCTTTTTAGGCTTCAAAATTTTTATTATAAGTTAAAAATTATAAAATTCTATTACCTTACTTTAATAAGAGAACATAAATAAATTACTCGTACTTCAGGCTAATGCTAAACAGTCATGAATATCAGAATAAACGAAGGGAAAGATAATGAAATATTTTATCAATTACAGGCGTCTCGGAGGCGCATAAAATGCCTTAATTGCGTTGATTAAAACACTCGCACTCGGACGGACAATATCGAACAGACAATTAGCTGCCTTTGCCTACGTAAGGTAAGTGGGAGGCTGAAGCGATTAGATAAAATAAATAGGAAATGGATTGATATTGATTATTAATATTTTTATACTTTTTTTTCATGGCGGTTGGCAAACAACCATACAGCATCACAACGCGTTGATAATCCAAGGTGTAGGAGGGAAGGAATGCGATGGGTAAAAAAGAAGGGAACAGAGGGAGATCGGGCCTCCGGCACTCTCATTCATCGCAAGAAAAGTAACAGTAACTGATACTGTTACTTTACGCCAATTTTTAAGAGAGGGTAGTACACCCACCTGGATTCGTGGCCGGAGGAGCAGGGCTCTATTATTACTTTATACCTATATATTATGTTGTATTTGTGTATTGGACATGCAGGTATTTTTTGAATGTGTATTATTGTTGGTCTTGACGGGCAGGGTCCCGGCCGAGACAAACAGACACCGCGTTTATAGGGGAGTCTTCTGTGAGGGCAAAATAGGGCTTAGGACGTTATCAGGAATGCAAGCAGCGTTCCGAGCGCATTCTAATCGATGGGCAAACCGGACCGCGTGAGGGCGTCAATAAAGGCATGTGTCCGGTGTGTGTGATTGTGCTTGTGTTTATATGTGCCGGAACCCCGACACAGTATACACACAGACAGAGTTAGCTACCGTTCCGACAAAAAAATTGACAGGACGAGACTTGTTTAAAATAGCTTCGAAAATTCTTAAAGGCCTTAACCACATATACACGTAGAATTTATGAATTAGTACTTAAGCGAAGTAATAAAACATTCGATTGTCAGTTATAAAGTTAATGCCGCAATTAGTGGGTATAAAGTTTTGACACGGTTTCCTAAATGCAATTTACTTCATTATTTTAAAACACTTAAATGAATAGCTTTAAGCGTTCGCTTTGAGAAATCCGTGTAATTTAACATTTATTATAATTGTGTTTAAAATAATATTATTTAATATCGAGATTTTATGTTGCTTGAAGTTACACGATGACATTAATTATTTCTTCTTCTTCTTCTTCTGCCTAGTATTATGCATTATTATTCAAGAGTCTGCCTATTACACTTGTCCGGTTGACTTGACAGGTTACTAGTTTTTACACAGATTAATCGTTTCAGGGTTTAACATTTTTATGTTTATTATAATAATGTATACTCAAATTAGCACAATTTTGTAGTCACTCACAATCGAAAGTATATTGTTTGTCAAATTATGTTAATAAATACTCTATAATATAATAAAAATAAAAACTATTGAAAACACATTTTTTTTATTACGTAGGTACTGTGTCTTAGCACTAGTCATGTATTATAGTAAATTACGCACCTAGGGAGAAATGTAAGACATTCTCACCCGCAGATTATTTCGACAATTGCGGGTGGTAATATCGTACTTTTCTCACGCACGAGCACGTGTTAAGCTGTCGGCCCCGGTTATTATCAATAACATCTGATAATAATCGTTAACTCTTGATAAGTAAATTGCTCTTATCCAATGAGTTACTGGTTCACCCTTATGGTTGTGGAGGTCAGATGGCAATCGCTCCGTGTAAAAACTAGTAACCTGTCAAATCCGGATAAGAGTAATAAGCAGACCCTGGGTACATAAAATACCGGGAATAATGTAGGATGAAGATTAGTCTCGAATAAAAATCCCAAAATTAATAAAGAGAAAAAAAAAGTATTTTATAGTTTTTTGAATGTGCTGTTGGCTCTACTGGCCTTGACAGCATCACTGAAGAGTCGAATGTTGAGATGGGCCTGGAAAAAGAGACAGCCCTCGCCGGGATCAAATTTGAATCCGTTCTTACGCTGCCTCTTGTGAGGCCGAGTCACGAATAAGGAAAGTATATTATATTTCATAATAATTCCCAAAAACATACATAACAATATGATATTTCATAATAATTCCCAAAAAAATACATGACATGCAATCCTACCAAATTTACCATTTGAGTTAACAGCTTATTAATATTATTATGGTACTGTATATTTATAAATGTTTTTGCCTGTTTTATAATTTTTATTGTAATTTTAACTGTAAACCAATTCTGTTCTGTAGACATTTAACGAATTCTATTAATGTTATTGCTTTTTAATTTGTACTTGCTATTACAATTTTACTATGCTTGATTCCTTGGTTCGTTAACAAAGTTTTTATTTATACTATATCAAATTATAAATTAAATTATTCATGAATTATTTTTGTCAATTATATATAATATTCACTGTATTATCAATTTTGGATTAGATGATTTATTATCTTTTTTTTTTCATTCTATTTTATTATTTTTGAAAGTGTAATATTGCATGCTGTGTTAGCCTGTAAATGGAAGAACATTTAGTCATGTAACAGTAAGTCAATTAGTAATTGTTCAATGGCATTTTTATTAATGTTACTTCTGTTGGTTGTCCTTGAAATAAATAAATAAATAAAAACCTGCCCCTGATTTCAAAATGAAAATGTCCTACATGTTAACAACTACACAACATTTTTAATTCACATAAATTTCATTCGGAAGTATTTTTTAAATAGCGCAAATATCTCTACCATATGTAGGTTTCGTTTTGCCATTTATCTTTGGAACCCTAAAAACTATAAACTTATGTTATCATTTATAATTAAATACAAGTAGATATTATAAAGGCGTAAAGATTCATCTCACTTCATTCGCAATAAGCGTAATTATCATTTAATTACTGCTATTACTTGAATGCGTGGATTTTAATATCATTATAATGATGGAACGTGATAGGTTATTTCATTTATCTATCATTATCATATTTGTAATTATGTTTTATGAGTATAGACTGACGCAGTGGTTCCCAAACTGTGCGTCGTTTACCCCCACGAGAACTGTGAAGAAGTTTTATGTTTGCGGGTGACGCCAAGCGAAATGCTCATGTACATCACTAGCTTGTTATTAGCCATATGAGAAACTTCATCCTGATTCTATAAGCTATGTTAAAAAAAAAACAAGCTTATGCGGCTTTATAACCTTTTTATATATTTTCTTGTATAAAAATATTTTACAATTTAGTGATGCCATAAGAGCGTCAAAAAAATGATGCGATAGGTGTTGGGAGTGTTTTCAATAATTTTTGGGCGCATTTAAAAAAGGTTGAAAACCCCAGGCCTGACCTATTTGTCCTTTTCGGTTAATCTTTCACTTCTGTCTGTTTTTATGAACACGGCATTTTAATGAATTTGAATGCCAATAGTGGCTTTTAATTAAAAAATGTCACCGTATCGTATGTCTTTTATTCTCTTATTTATTTATTTATTTATACCAAAGCCAAATAAATACACAATCACCAAACTATATGGAACTCTGACTTCTAAACTAGGCTTAGCCTGTATCATAGAAGTCAGCGCTCTTCACAAATTTGAGTGTTAGATTTAGTTTATATTAAAAAAATAATAATAATAATAATAAAAATAAAAGATACAATACGAGGAGAAAAATAAAAAAACAAAAAATATTCAAAATTAGTAAAAATGGCAACACATGATAAGAATATATAAAATCTTAATAATGTATAGTTGTGAAGTATATATGGATATAGCGGGTAAGTGAGGCCCACGGAGAGGAGTGAGTGTGTGTTTGTGTGTGTGGGTGTGTGTGTGTTTGTGTGTGTGTTGTATGTGTGTGTGTATGTCCGAGTTTATTTGTAAATATATTATTTCCTTATACATAATATATCTTCAGTCTCTTGGTAGTTTAAGGTAAGTAACCACTTTTTAAGTATAATTTTACATGTTCTTTTAGGTAATAAGTGTACATTATTTATTTTGTTTACTTTATTATATAATATTGTGCTTATAACAAAATATTGTTTTTTAGCAAGGGCAGTTCGATGCGGGGTGATCTTACAAACAAAATGAGATTTACGTTTATTAAACATATTATAGTCAACTGGAGTCTCTTTATGTATTCTTAAAATAACATTAAGAATGTATAATTGTCTTACTGTGAGGTTTTGAGTTTCTTTATATAGAGTGGTTGTGGGATGTCTAAAATGTTTAAAGTACGTAACTTTCAGTATTGATCTTTGCGCTCTTTCTAAGTGTATAAGGCTTGATTTATTTGCAGCTCCCCAAACTGGTATACAATACTCTATTAGAGATTTGCACAACGAGCAATACACCATATAAATAATTTTTACGTCAGCTATATGCCTGATATTTTTAAACATATAAATTAGTTTTCTTACCCTATTGGTGAGATTAGAGATATGGATATTCCAGTTCAATGAACTATCAATATGAACTCCTAAATATTTTATATGATTAGTTCTTTCAATTTCTAAGCATAAGCAATTACTATTATTTGCTGACCCGCAAGTGTGTATTTTAATTGTGTACGAATTAGGAGGTAGTATGTTTTGTTTTGGAGCAAAAGTAATAAATTTTGTTTTGGTAGCGTTAAGGGTCAAAAGATTAGAAGATAAATGCTGAGATATGATTTTGAGTGCGTTTTCGGAATTTAATTTAGTTTCTTCCCAAGTCTGTCCGTGAACAATGAGAGCGGTATCGTCAGCATATGAAATGATCCTACAGTTGGGCAGTGACAAAGTGCAGAGATCATTAACATATATTTGAAATAATGTAGGGCCTAAAATACTGCCTTGAGGTATTCCAAAATATAGATTTTTGTATTTACTATAAGAGTTACCGATCTTAACACTTTGACGACGATTCGTTAGGTAATCCCTGAAAATATCCAATGCCAAGTCTCTCACACCAAGATTTTCCATTTTGTTTACAAGGATGGGGATGGAGACAGTGTCAAAGGCTTTAGAAAGGTCTAGGAAAATTGCCAGAGATTTAGATTTTTCATCTATTTTTCTCGCAATAGCATCAGTCAGAGATATGACAGCATCTTCTATCGATTTCCCGATACGAAATCCAAATTGATTTTTAGCTATTAAGCGTTTGGATTCAAGATATTTGACTAAGCGAGAGTTAAGAACTTTTTCAAAGATTTTCGAAAGTGCGGGAAGGACTGATATAGGCCTATAATTATTGAGACTATCTCCATCCCCGCCCTTGCAAATTGGATAAACAACTGCCTTTTTTAGTAAGTCTGGGAATTTACCTGCTTGAATAGAAGAATTACATATATGCGTGATAACGGGAGCTAATGTAGTTTTGCAAGATTTGATAATCGACATTGGTATATCATCCCAGCCAGTAGAACAATCCCTGCGAAGACTAGTAATTATTGATTCAATTTCAGCCGAATCAACATCAACTAAAGCAAAAGAATTGCTAGGTCTACAAGTTGGGTTTGTATTTGGGGGCATAGAAGAAGATAGATAACTAGGTATCTCAATTCTTCGGAGAGTATGTAAGAATCTGCATCCTGTTGTTATCATCTTGATATATACTAGAATAAATTTGATCAGGTTTGTTAGATGGCCAACCAACCGGAATTGTTTGAAATACACGAGCATATCCTTTTAAGCACCTTTAACAGCCAAAATTACCATTAAAAGTTTAAAAATTTCTAGAAAAACAAACAGATAATAGTACAAATTAAATTCATTCAGGAATTTGTCACTGCAGATTTGACAACCCTAACATTAAATTGGTCACACAACTACACAAGACGAAGGTATTAAAGAAAGCACACACACACAGACACAACTATACCTATCAACAGTATAGTCTCGTCTCACATCGGCTAAGTGGCCGCGGGTCACGCTAGCTCTAACTACTAATTGCCGTGACCGAACCAATATTTGATATCAATTAAACAGATTCCTTAATTATTATGGAATGTCGGGCGTTGCTACCGTCTGTTTGTTTATATCGAACTTAGTATTATAAGTAGTTAAAAATATATTGAGTAGATTAGGAATATATGATTTGATTTCACTCTCTCGTGTTATGTAGTTTTATTGATGATCCCACAGAAACTCAAAATTTTTCCGGAATAAAAACTATCTTTTATATTAATACATATAATAAGCTATGTGTGTATCAAATTTCATTTAAATCTATTCAGTAGTTTTTGCATGATAGAGTACCAAACATCCATCCATCCTCAGCCATAACAAATTTTCACATTTATAATATTAGTAGGATATTAGGTAGGAATAATAAAGATGTGTTTCGTTTCATTTTATATTCCTTTATTTTTATATGCAAGATTATTTATAGATAATATAAATTTATAACGATAAAAATATGTTATATCTTTTTCAAGCTCTAAAATTGAATGCCTGAAATTTAAAAATGGAAAAGGAATATCTTGCATTTATAATGTTATTATTAATAATTCTCAACATTTGAATTTTTAATATTTATAATAATAATTAATATTAACGTTTAACACTTCTGAGAAATCTATCTATCATTCGACTCTTTTTCAAATTTCGAACGTATCACAGAAATCCGTTATACAAGTACATAAATCTAACACTTAACGTCTTTTGTGTATAATGGATTTCTATTCAAGGAATGACCACAAAAGTGGATGTTTTGGTTTAAATTCAAGGTGGTCTTATTTATTAAAGGAACACATTGCGTTTAAGTAATGCAACTCAAATTAGCTGCTTTTGTCCGATTTTCCTTTTGTGTTCTGGCACGGGTCAGATTTTGTTATTTTGTTCGGCAATACACAAATAATTTGAGTGGTTTTAGAAATCTGCTTCACCACATAAATCATCGTGATTTTTTGGTAATTTATTAATAATTATTAACTTATGATTATGATTTTATGTTCTATATTTGGAAGTGTTTTTTACATCGAAATACAAAGAAGAGGTGGATATTATAATGGTGCTTAAATGTCTCTGAGAACAGAGCGTTTTTTTATTATTATTTAAAACCTGATTGTGCGGGATTTATACAAAATCTACTAAAGATTTATTTAAATTCCTATTACTATATTTAATAGCTGGTACATTCTGTTTTATGGTGGAGAGATCCGGATATAAGTTTAAAATAAAAACGACATATTATTATGATTATTTATATATACACTACTGGCCTTAACAGCGTCACGAAAGATGATAATTATGACTAATCACCACCACTGATACAGATTCATTAGTCTTTGTCCCGGAGACGAAAAGGCATTAAAAAAAATAAAAACCTATTTCAAATCTTTTAACAAAACAACCACGAAGCCTTAAAATTGTATAATAAATAAAATATAAGTGATTAATACAGAGAGCGTAGGCGCCGATAAGCAAACATCTTTGTAGTGCCGCTGCGGGAATTAGTCAAAGGTTCGTCTTGTTTGCCCTCACTAAAGTCGGCTACTGGGGTTCTGTATAATCTTAAGCACCGGTGGATGTGGTGAAAACTAATTACGTTTCTAACATGATAAAACGTTAACGGCTAAAATAAAATGTTTGGTAAAGCGCGTTAAAAGATTAGTTAATTTATTGTATTGGCTATTGTGAAAATAAAACAATTGTACTGATGGTAGGCTTTTTATTGCAAGAGTAGTCTGTTAGATAAGAACTACCGCTGTGTCAGTTATTTAACATTAAAGCAGTACTCGTTTACTGTGTTTCGGTTTGACGGAACTAATGAAATTACTG
The DNA here is from genome assembly GCA_023373885.1 of Hestina assimilis. Lineage (NCBI taxonomy): Eukaryota > Metazoa > Arthropoda > Insecta > Lepidoptera > Nymphalidae > Hestina > Hestina assimilis. The sequence continues at coordinate 4,683,106 of CM041762.1, read as the reverse complement.
GGCAAAGGAGATTTAAGAACCAATATCTCGAGGTTGGCAACTAGCGTGAGTGACACCTACAAATGTATGGTGCTCATAGGCTACGACGACCGCTTGCCAACAGGTGGGTGCTTGCCAACTTAGACACTAAAAAAATATTATTAATGAATTTTTTTTGAAGAATTTTACAAATAACCGTAATAACCCGGAAATAATGAATTTCAATGTTAAAAAAAACGATTCGTTATTCTGAAAAAGTTTGAAGGTGTATTTAAAGGTATAGTTTAACATTAACTTTTACGATTATGCCAATAAATAGAAATTATTACAATATTATAACATTTTGTCCATCACCTGACGCTACAGACAGAGAATGCATTGCGATAATTTATATCTATAATTCTTATTTAATATCGATCAGCTGCTCTTATAGTTTTCAAAATACCGAATGCCAGAGGCGCGAAACAGTTTGATTTTTCTATAATTCACTTTGCACCGTGAAGGAGGCGCCATGCGGCGGTCATTAAACTAGGGGTCTTCGGAGTATATACAAAACATTCAGATAAATCTGTAATAATATTATGCGAAGCTTGATTATTATATCATATAAATAAGCAAACTATTGATTATTAGATATTCGTTCTTTTTATTGTCGTGTGGCGAGTGTCCAACCTAGTGTCGGAATTGTTCAGGTCAACTGTACTGGTCTCTGACTTAACTTTTTGACTATTATCGCATCGATGATAGGCGGGACTGCCTTTTTACGAGCCTTCCAAAACAGGGACGCTCAGTTGTAAAACCACTATTTGGTCAACAATTTATTGACTGACCGTGCCTAAAGTTGCTTAATCCTCCGATCGTTTACCAATCAGTGAGTGCACAGGGCCATAAGAGTAATAAGAAACCTACCGGTAGGTACTATTGAGTTTCGTGCGATGAGTGAGAGCGCCGGAGGTCAAATCTCCCACCCCCTCTGTTCCCTTCCTTTTTTTCCTTCTTCCCTTCCCTCTTATCCCTTGGGTTGGCAACGCACATGTGATACTTCAAGCACCGTTCATAGACTGTTTACTTGTGCGGACCATATGCTTGTTTGCCAACCGTCATAAAATAATAATAAAAAATCATAAATTCGCAGTATCTAAAATTTTGTAACGTGTAAAATATTACATTTAATATATTACGTTAATTATATAAATTCGTTTTTCGTTAGCTTCGAATCTTTTAGCTTAATTTGGGATGACGCATCTTTAATTTAGCATGTACTACAATCAGGTTGAGAGGACCAACTGCCCATCGAAACAGCGGCATTTGAACAAAACACCGTGACATTGGGGATACAAAGTCAAATTTGTTTCTAATGAATGGCCCACACGCCCACAACGTCTTTTGTCATTCGATTGCCTTTTAAATTGTGCAGTAGACATTCGGACGTCAATTTTTTTACGGTAGTAGAGGCATGATTTTCTCAGCACAAAAGGGCCGGCTCGACTGAGGAAGTACTACCCTCTCACAGAAAATCGGCGTCAAGTAACAGTATCATTAGGTTTTCACTGGTGGTAGGTCTTTTGTTGCAAGAGGCCGGCTAGGTAGGTACGCAGTGTCAAATATTCTGCCGCCAAATAGTAGTGCTTAGGCATTATTGTGTTCCGGTTTGAAGGGCACTGTTGTGAGGAGTTTTTAGAACTAATATCTCGAGGTTGGCAACGCGTAAGTTACATCTGCTAATAGTGCTGCAAACGCTCATACGGAAACCACTTACCATCAGGTGGGCCGTATGCTTGTTTGCCAACTAATGACATAAAAAAAATCTGTGAAGACGCTATGCACACGAGCGAAGCCACGGGAAGATGGTAGTTGTAACTAAAATGATTGGTTAATTATTATTGTAATTTATGAGTAAAACTGTTGGAACATGAAGCATACAGAAACGCGAAAGGGCACTAGTTTATGCTAATGGAGGTTTAAAATTTAAATCGTTTTAGAGAGAATCTTCTCAGAAAGTAAATATAGAAATATTTCCTTTAACTTTGTCAATGTAAATTCTATGATAACAAGCATTCTTAAGAACCCTTTGTTAGTTTAAGAAAAATTTAATGGTCTTGAAAGAAAAATGGTTTCTTTTATATCTTTTATCTGTACATGTATTAGGATACATAGTTGGTTGTGCTTTGTGACAAAGTTGTGGTGTATTGGCAGTGAGTCCACTTTTAGCCTCGACGGTTGAGGGTTCGATTTCCATTCGGGCTGATGTTTGTCCATATGGCTCTCACCACGAGAGGAGAGCACGTTAAGCTGTCGGGCCCGGTTGTTATCACATAACATCTGATAATAATCGTTAACTCTTGATAAGTAATTTGCTCTTTCCAATGAGTTACTGGTTCGCCCTTAGGTTTGTGGAGGTCAGATGGCATGAGGAAACCTGCGTGTCATAGAAATAATTATAAGACAGGTACATCCGCCAACACTAATGGTGTTCCCTTGCTGTTGGTAGGACTTAAATGCCCGCCTTGTTTCCACCGGACGTTGGTGAAAAACTCGTGAAGTGACAGCTCGTCAGCATCTGTATCCTAGGTGTATCTTGGGGATAGCCATCCACTTACCATCAAATCATATGTCCCTAGAAATAAAAAATAAATCTTGTCTGATTTAATATAGTGCGTTATTATTTGGCGATGTCACTTTGTGAGAGGGGAGGGGTGGAGAGGAAAAGAGAGGAGTAGGAATATGAAGAGTGGTAAATAGCAGTTAAAAATAACTTATAGCAGATAGCTATTGATGATGTAACTTAATTAATATCTGTGACTATTTGTCTTGTCTTGTTCTGTGAACATTGCAGTTGTGTTGGCTAAATGTTTTTCATCAAACAAATGTGATAATGAAAAAAGATATTATATATGGACGCAAATAAGCAATAACATGTCAACCCACACGAATGTCATTTCGAGAAAAACGCGTTTGAAAATTTTGAACAACTTGCTTTATATGAATTTTTTTAGGTATTGGTCAAGTTTTTGGCAATTTCAGATTTATGTAAGTTATTTTACTTATTTTCACAAAAAATAAGTATACAAACTGCATATTTCGTATATAATATAACCCAAAACGTTTAACATAATACATAAGTTGCATGATTAAAAAATGGCTTTTGTAAAAGTTTTAAGGCTTAAAGAAAAATGTTCTTCAGCCATTTGCCAACACTTCTGCATATATAACTCAGTTTCGATTTTGTGGGTTGACACGGTATTGCTTATTTTAGTCCATATTTAGTAGCAGAGTCATGCTCCTTCCAGCACAAATCTCACCTCACAGAAAATCAGCGTAAAGTAACAGTATCAGAATGTACTGGTGAGTTTTGTGAAGAGTGAAAGCACTGAAGGCCCAATCTCCAACCTCAGTTCCCTTCCTTTTTTCCCTTATCATCCCTTCCCTCCTGTTCCTTGGGTTGTAATACTTCAAGTATCACGCGCGTTCATAGGTTGCGGTGCCAACCGTCATGAAATAAAAATTAACTTTGTGCCTCCGTTGTAGAATGTCTATTATTTATACCTGGCTGTAAAGCAAGAGCCAACAGAACTGCACGTAAATAAATACGCATAACAGAATAATCAATTCATAAGTGGTTAGCAATTTCCGAAAGCATGAAATTTATTTATAAAATTCAAGACACCAAAATGGCCGATCGGAAGCCATTTTGCGTTTGCAATTTTAATTGGAACGATAAAAGGATGTTTTTCGTGGAATATTTTAAGGGAATGCGGTCGTGAGCAGCAAAAAGTTTTATCTCTCCGCCGATTAAAATTCCATTTTGAAATGGAACAAATAGGAACTTTTTTATCTGGCCACGCCTGCGCTGTCACATCGGTGATACCAACATGGCCGACGCGTGTGCTAATTAGTTGTTTCTTTACGTCAACAGACAACTGCATTTACTATAAACTTGAACAAGACAAATGAATTAAGCGTGGTATTATTTATTTGGGTTATTCTTTAAAGCTTTAATATGTGATAAAGGCGTCGGGATGTGACGACCCCATCGCCCGCTGTTGGGATAACCTCTGTCACAACAGAGATTATTCCACCAGAGCAATCAGTCACACTGGTGGTAGGTCTTTTGTTGCAAGAGGCCGGCTAGGTAGGTACCACCGCAGTGTCCAATATTCTGCCGCCAAATAGTAGTGTTTAGGCACTACTGTGTTCCGGTTTGAAGGGCATTGTACGCTAGTGAAATTACTGGGCGAACGAGATTTAAGAACTAATATCTCGAGGTTGGCAACGCGTGAGTGGCACCTACTAATGGTGCTGCAAGCGCTCATAGGCTACGGCATCCACTTACCATCAGGTGGGCCGTATGCTTGTTTGCCAACTTTTAACATTAAAAAAAAAATGTGAAAAATCGGAATCATTGTTCATTAGAATTTCAAGTTTAGTTTAAGTAGTTTTAGTTATCAATATTGAAATATCTGCATAACTACTAACGACTAATATTATAATAATCGTCACCGTGTTGTTGTTGTGTACTAAGACTCAGACATGAGAAAGTGACGTTAAACCAGTCCAATCCAAAGGCATAGGCTTTAGTACATACTATATATACTAAAAAATGCTTTTAACATTATAACATATGTCGAGGGTCCCAAACGCTGCCGTTATAAGGCTTGGCTCAAAAAAGAATTTGCATAGCATTTAGCATTTTAAAAAAAATCACAGTGATGTGCTACTTTAAAAAAAAAGATTCTATATTTCATTTAAATAGCTCCGATGATTTTTGAGTTTCTATAATTTACAATTTAAAGTACCAAATTTGGTTTATTTGTATCAGAGATCAGAGACCGTGAAAAAATCGCGTCATAATTAAAATACTCCATCTAAAGCCAGCTAAAAGACATCGATATATCGCATAGTTATTAATACAGTGTAATCTAAAACTATATCATTTAGTAAAAGTAACGTCGCCACTAAATCATAAGTATTATACAAATGGCTCCATTAAAAATGAATAAAATGGCGTGGTACATAAAAGTATCAACTGCATCATTTAGAGGCCAGCCATAAATCAAAATATACATATAAATCACACGGAGAAGAGTGTCTATTTTAAGAACTTACTTACGGTCCGCCTGATTGTAAGCAATTATTGCAACCTATAAACGAGTGGGATATATGATATTGCCAACCTAAGAGATAGGACTAGAAGGGGACAGTGGGGGAGATTGAGCGTCCGGCTATCACTCATGAAACGCAACAGTAGTATTATTTTACGCCGATTTTCTGTGTGGGGGTAGTACCTCCCCTGTCGAGTCGACTCATTTGTGCTGTGTGGAACTGCCATCCTCGGTCACCGCAGCTTATACACGTTTGCAATACCCAGGCCCAGATCGAGGGATGTGGGGTTTGGGTTGGCAAACTGTGGCACTTGCCCCGAGCGGCAGTTTCAGGGAGCGTCAAAATCATTATATTATGTACCAAGTATGTATAATGTACCAAGAACTTCTATCTGGCCTTGCCATCCTAGTAATTAAAAATACGCATGCGCTTACTCCACCGTGTAAATCTGTACCAAGATTTAAGAGTAAAAAATGTCAAATCCTTAAAAGTAAAAATAATATCTAGATTGTCTGTCGTCTTATGCGGTTATACATATCTTTCCTATATTTATCTCAAACGCTTGAGAGAGCCATTATAAAGTTTTGCCCCTGACAAAAAAACGTAGATCGGAAGCTGGCAATACCAGTACGTACAGTACAAGCGTTTTGCCGACCCAAAGTATAAGAAGAAAAAGAAAGGATGCAAACTTGTTTTTTATTTTCACAGAAGCTGTTTATATTAATAGAATAAAATATATTATAATGAATCATTGTCTCTCATTACTTGATAATTCTAAACGATCATTACAAGTAGGAAAACGTCAATTAGCAGAACGTTTTGCCCGCGTCAGATTTTTGACCGAAAAAATTATATGATTTATGACATTCGTTGTAACACGACTCGTTATGAGGTTACAAATTGTCTATGGTACGGTTTCGTTAACATAATGATCACCGCTAGTGATGGGAGTTTATCGATAGCTTTTTGATTTTCTAAAGATAGTGCTACAGAAGCTTTTACGATTTTTATAGGTTTTTTAATCTGCTTCAAAATGGTGGTGACTGTCAAAAGTATGTTACGCCATAATTTCGACGTATTGGAATAGGTTTTGATGATTCTCTTTCGGTTGTATGAAGTTGGTTTTCGGAGTGGTTCCACATAAATATTATGATAATTAGATCAAGGCTCTTAGGTCCTCGAAGTTGGTCAGGTTAGTTTAATTGTTTTGTTTAAATAAAATTTGTGGTTGCAAAAGTTTTCTGTACGCGACAGTTTAGTTCGGTACAAAAATAATTTATTATATCGACAAATTTATCGATATTCCTAAGCGCCATATGTCAAACTGTAACTGATACTTCCTTACCAATTAAGACTTCCAGAAAAACTCATAATTTGTTTTATTACTATTCAATATCACCCTTATAACTTTGTGCATAAGGACTTATTACATTTGTAATATTCCGTGGTTGCGGTCGCGCTTTGTAAGGGTATCTGTTTGTGCGGAATTCTATTTTGACATTAGTGTTAATCGTGCGCAGGTGTGCAGTGGTATTTAGGGAATGCTATTAATATGCGGTGAATTTGTGAGATATCTTAAACATTACATATGTATACTTCTTCTTAGAGTGCCATCTTCTTTTGAAGGTCTGTGATCATTAAAACAACTCAGATCTTCGATGCCAATGATTTGATGATGGCAATGAACGTAAGTCAAACCATTGTTTTGTTTCATTCTTCAGCCAAGATGTATTTCTTCGACCAAATGAAGTCATTTTCATTGGATCTTGCCTTGTACGATAAGTTGCTTTAGATCATGTTTTCGATGTCTCATTTGGCCAAGATATTCTATCTTCTTTTTTTTTTTAAGGTTAGAAGTTGGCAAACAAGCATACGGCCCACCTGATGGTAAGTGGCTGCCGCAGCCTATGAGCGCTTGCAGCACCATTAGTAGGTGCCACTCGCGCGTTGCCAACCTCGAGATATTAGTTCTTAAATCTCGTTCGCCCAGTACCTAAGCACTACTATTTGGCGGCAGAATATTGGACATTGCGGTGGTACCTACCTAGCCGGCATCTTGCAACAAAAGACCTACCACCAGTGTGACTGATTGCACTGGTGGAATAATTTCTGCTGTGACAGAGGTTATCCCAACAGCGGGCGATTGGGTCGTCACATCCCGACGCCGGTAAAACTTTCTTTTGTTTACTGAATATAGTACAGGTATTTTCTGTTCTAAACAAAAATCACTAGTTAATGTCTTAATGTTTAATAAATTTCCTAAAAAATACTAAGAAACAAAAAAATAATAATTACGTAATGTCAAGTAGGCGTAGTTTTGAAAATCCAGCGACCTATATGCCTCTTACTAGGATGAGCGGTTTTTATGCCGTGGTTAGAGTGGACGTAGTATTGCTATCCATCCGGAGCGCCCTGATTGTCAGGTCGCATTGATTTTTCCTGCGAGAGTTCTCGTAACCTGACCAAAGCACTGAGGTCGGCCTCCCTGACTCCAAAAAAATGGCGTAGTATTGCTTGAAGATGTCGAAAAATTGTCTCTATGTGCATTATAGGCTTTAAATCAAGGCGCACCACATGTGACGTCGAGCCTATGCTTGGTACGTCACCGTGAGGGGTAACAGTATCCGTACTGCTCTCTTTCGTTCGATAAGTTCGAACTATAATTAAACTCCTGTTATTTTATTTCTCTTCATTGTCTTTTTCTAATATTTGATCATTAAATTATTAAAACTATCGTGAGACATAATTAACTTAATGTAGAATTTAAACGGCTAACACTCACGTTCAATCGGTTTAAGTACCGACTAGTTTCGGACTCATCGGAGGTCCTTCATCAGGGTGAGTGGGCTACGTTCGCGGTCGCAACCCGTCTCGTACTGATTTGATTTATTTGATCATACTTAATATTTGATCATTTGTGTTATACTTAATACAAGATAATATAAACAAAGAGGTCAAAGAGCCTTTAAAATATTCATATGGTCGTATTTAATTAGATATAATCTATAAAAAAGCATAATTTATCATGACTGACTTCCTGAGTAACTTAAATTTCTTTCCTTAGTTTTTGTATCCACCGACCCTAAATCATATAGAAAATTCTTTGAATATTTGTTAAGTTTTATTTATATTTCGACTCCAGAATACCACGTTATTTGTATTTCGGAATTTATAAACACGTGGTGTATTTTCTGCCGTTTGGAGTAGGTACATGCCTGTTAATTGACTTTTTTCGATTTCAAAAGAGATTTAAAATTTTTTAGGGTTGTAGGTTGTCTTTACATTTCATAGCTAAGATTTAACTTATAACTTTATCAAAGACATTTTAAATCTATACAGGATATCTATTAAATTTTTTTTTTTTCGGAATGTGTATTGCCGTTGGCCCTACTGGCCTTGACAGCGTCACCTTCCAAGTACAGAGACTCAGCCGTGATAAAGGGGCAGCCCTCACGGGGGCTCAAATTTGATTCCGCCCTTAGGGTGCCTTCTGCGAAAGGCTGCGATTAAAATTAGGGCTGATAAAAATTAAGTAAGAATTAAGAATATTACGAAATCCACGTCTTCCATTAGTAAATTCCTGTGTTGATGGTCTGTATTTGGATACTCAGACCGAAACCGATATCTGTAGAATCGATACAAAAATCTACCCTGAGCCGGAATCTAACCCGCGACCACACGTTTGATAAATGTTCACTAATACTGCGCCAAGTGGGTCATCTGAAGTATAAGAAATAAATTTTTTTTTTTTTTTGAAGAATATTATCAATACTTTTTCAACGCATTATTAAAATTCCTATTGCCCCTGCAAATAAGCTCGAAGCTTGAGCTAGGAGTGGGTATGACAATAGTTCAAGGGGACCAGGATCGAACCCGAGACCCTTACTATTAAGGTTTCTCTATTGTTTATAGGATCATAAAACCGATTTCTTTTTTAGCTTCTACAAGATCGCTCCAAAGCTTCATATAGGACAAGCGTGTATGTTTTCTTTCTTTAGTTATTGTAAAATGTAATTTAGTTTTAATGTTGACGACTTTGTGGCGCAGCGGTAGCAAACCTGCCTTAAACGCCACAGGCCGCGGGTTCGATTCCCGCTCGGAGCATAATATGTTTGTATTGACCATGCAACCATATTTTCCGGTCTGGGTGTATTTGTCCTTGTCATTGTGAATGTTTCCGGACCCCCGACACAGGATATTACTATCCTAATGGGGGCCGTTGAGTGTGCAGCGTTTATTTATAATGTTAGTCGAGATTATGAAAAATCGACGAAGAATTAAATTTTTTTAAATCGCAAAGTTGTCAAACAAGCTTACAGTTCAATGGTAAGCGGTTACCGTAGCATATACCATGCGTCTGTATAGACACTTGCAAAATTATATACACCGCTCCGGCTTCGCACAGGTATAAAATATTTAGCTATAAAATATATTATGTAGAATGTACGTCATTCACTGAAAAAATGATTAAAATCGATCCAGTAGTTTTGATTTATTCATTACTGCCCGTGGCCCGGACGCGTTAAATGTAATTATTTACGACAACTTAGAAACCTCAAAAAACTTGTTTCCACTATTTAATACATGTTATTGCACAAATAAACCTTCCTCTTCAATCACTCTATCTATTAAAAAAACCGCATCAAAATCCCTTGCGTAGTTTTAAAGATTTAAGCATACATAGGGACAGAGAAAGCAACTTTGTTTTATACTATGTAGTGATACCTAATTATCACAAGCGTGCTGCCAACCCATGGAAAGAAGGCGATAAAGGATGGGAGTTTTTACCTCCTCCATTCATCTAACGAAACGCAATAATACGGAAACTGCTACTCTCATGTGGATATTCTGTGTGAAGGTTGTCATGGGCGTTGCGAGATAGGAGCAATGGGGAGGCAGCTGCAACCCGTACACGTACAGCGTACTAATATAGTGCATTTTAAATAACTTTACTAATAAATATTCTCTCTGGACCCTGAATTAAAACTTGCCCTTCCCTAGGCCAAATACTGGATACACCCATGAGGTCTTTATTTCCTCAAATAAACAAGTTACACATAAAATCTTACTCATCAAGGCACATCTAGTTTCAAATATATCCACAATTACCGAATATTAATTTTTTTTTTTTTTTTAGAAGTTGGCAAACAAGCATACGGCCCACCTGATGGTAAGTGGGTGCCGCAGCCTATGAGCGCTTGCAGCACCATCAGTAGGTGCCACTCGCGCGTTGCCAACCTCGAGATATTAGTTCTTGAATCTCGTTCACCTAGTAGTTTCACTAGCGTACAATGCCCTTCAAACCGGAACACAGTAGTGCCTAAGTACTACTATTTGGCGGTAGAATATTGGACACTGCGGTAGTACCTACCTAGCCGGCCTCTTGCAACAAAAGACCTACCACTAGTGTGACTGATTGCACTGGTGGAATAATCTCTGTTGTGACAGAGGTTATCCCAACAGCGGGCGATGGGGTCGTCACATCCCGACGCCTAGATAATTTTTAATTTAATAAAGGAAAGTCAACAAATCAAATCTATATTAAATCTATTAATAAATGAAAGACAAGACTCCGCGTCATAATAAAACAATATTGTATTAATATCACGTCATTTATCTAATACGGAATACCAAACCAATCTATCCTTATCCGCAAACTTATAAACAAAACAAAATAGACGAATTTCAACCTTATTTTATAGGTAATACAAGCTTTAATAACCGCTATAATTTTACTCTCTCACACTATTTTTCTTCGCACCCCATATAATTAACTGTCTTCCCTTCCGAATACTAAATGCCTATTTAGTACGAACTATTATAGTTAGAAAGGGATGGATTATTGTATTAGCATGAGTGCGACAGAGACGGTGTATATTGGGGTAGTTAAGGGTAATAGACATCGCCCTAAGTCGGTTTAATATAAGGGCGGTTATAGATATGAGATATAATGCACCCTCCGGTGTATTTTTGTAGCAAACCGAGTGTGAAGTGATAGGAAATTGTTTATTTTGTTTAAATTTTATTCAAGCGAACGATTCTCTTGATTATAATAAGTCATCAAACGAACTGACCTGCAATGCTCGATCATTATTATATGAGTGCTTCGTTCGTAGATATGTTTTTACCATACAGCTTCTTCGCGTCAGTCTGCAAGCATACGCATTATTTAAAGCTGTCTGCCCTAAATAATTCTGAAACACTTAATTACTAAATTATCTACTATACTTACGTCAATTTTCATTATTGTTAGAGCCCTTAAATAACTCAACTTTACGGAAGGCGGGAGGGTCGGTAACATATATCTTCGAACGAGGGACCTCGTAAAATAATGATCAAGCGAACTTGCCTGTGATTTTATCATAGGTAGCTTCGTTTGATCACTTATTATATCTTACGAGGTTATGAATGATAATAGAAGCTTAGCAAGAGATCTCTTGTTTCGCACGACACGACGCGTTCACGCCGTCGCACGAGTTCTTCGATTAGAGCCCTGCCTCAATTCCTGAATACGTCTCTAGCCGTGGATACACCTCGTAAAAAGTGTCAATGTCTTCCGCGAAGGCTGTCCCTTTTTCTCTTCCGAGCCTCAGTACTCGGAGTCCTCCACCCGGTGACGCTATCAAGGCCAATAGGGCCAATCAAAGTATTCAATCAGAAAAAAGATAATTTCAAATGCGTTTTGATACCCCACGAGTTCTGTCCCTTCTGGGAAGAAAATTTCGGTCTCTGACGTAACTGCAAAAGGTTTAAACATTGACTTAGGTACTATAATTATAAGAGTACATTATACAGAGAGGTCCTTACAGTCATAATGAGAAAATGTCACAGACTTGTTGGTACCTTGGTGCACCTTTGTACATCCAACACCAACAGAACGAAGTTCATTCGATTGTTGTGAGAATCATAACCGAATATCGAATTTAGTAATGTGACTAACTTCATTTCGTTGCGTTGATGTTGAATATACGAAGGAGCACGAGCGATTCTCTGACATTTGGTTTTTATGGTAGGGCCAATGTATAGTATATAATAAGCCTATACGTCCATTTTGTGTCTTTTGGAGCACGTCATGAATAACTGTTAAAAATATATTATGTACCTATAACAGGGTCTGTGTAATAATTTATTAAAGAATAAGTGATATTTTGTAAATTATTTAGTAAAAGAGGTAAAGATGTAATTTGAATACGACTTTTTTTATAAAAATAATATTAAATTGTATAATTAAATATCTGAACAAAACAGATTTTAGCCGTAGTTTTTAATTTAGTTAATTGGTTTTATAAAACAAGTATTGTAATTTTATATTTATATTATTAATTGTTTCATCACTATTAATGATAAATTAAAAAACTCTAAAAAATTTAAAATGTAATAAATGCTTAAGGCACTATATTTAGATACTTATTATGTTTCGTATGGTAATGAGGCTTTTAAATATTGTTACAATATTATAGATACATAGTGATCGTAAATTTATTTTTTTAATATAATAAATTTTAATAAATTCCCTAATTGCTTAAAAATAAATACTTAAATCGAAAAGACCGAATGTCACAACAGCGGCGAAGCGGCTGTAAATCAAAAGCGCTAATTTGAAACGGATCCGTAAACAGCGCGCCGAAATTCACCAAAACGCTGCCCCTGGCACTAATCTCATAAAGGGAACCAGCCGGGGAATCTTTCAAAAGGATTTAACAAGCGGCATTCACGACTGCTCATTATATTTTTATACTTTATACCTTTGGTGGCGGACATAAAGTGCGCGATCAAAACGCGCGAACCCCTACAAAAGGTAATTATGTTTTGATTCCTACAAAAAAATCGAGTATCACAAAGGAGACTAACGAGATAAGAGCGTGCTAAATCGCTCTCCCCATCCCCGCTCGGATCAATTCGGCTCAAAACGGTCGATTGGCGGAGCGGGACGACTCTATAGTGTAGGCGGCGCTCGGTAGAGGCACGCCTCCGGACCGGTGCGAGGGTCTCCACCGCTCCACGCCGGCCAGTCGACCTCAGACCGCGCCCGCATGCGTACACGATCCGACGATCGCGAACCAAGTGTGAAACTGTGCTAAATGGAACTGATCAGCGTTCAATGTTAAAGAAACAAAGATACGAGGATAAGGAAGTGAATATGGCGATACAAAGCGTTTCGAGATACCCGAGCAGCCCGGCTGAAGCGACAGAGCCGCCGAAAGCTTCGAGGATCAGCTTCAGCGTTGCTTCGATACTGGCCGATACGAAAGTGAACCAAGTTGATGAGACGGCGGAGATGATCAGACATCACCGAACAATACCAGAGTCTCCTTTGAGACAATCACCGGCAGCTCAGCCTGAATTACCCGGCGGTAAAACTTTGTCTCCACGACCATCTTCCCAAACGCCTCCCTTGAATCTAAATGCCTCCGCGACGGTACCATCATCTGATGATGAATACGAAGATTCAGTTAACCAAGAAGATTCAATAGTCGATGTGGAAGATTTGCAAAATGGTGTTCAGAGTGATGAAGACGATAGAATGTCAACGCCTAACGAGAAGGAGAGATTGGAACCAATAAGGCCGACTCCATTCAGCGCGCTCGCGGCAGCAGCAGCCGCGTACCACGGCCTGGGTTGGCCTGGATCTCCAGCAGTTGTGCCATCGTTTGGATCACTATTTCAGTCGCATTTCCCAGTTGGACATATGACAGGTATGTCTATACATTTAAAAATAAAATATCAGTATCCATAGATACTATTTATGTATTTTTTTCTAAATTGGTGTAATTTATTCTTCATTCGTCATCCGTGTAGCGCCTGTTTTCGGTAGTAATCATAATTCACCGGGAGAAACGCCTCTCGGAGCTCCGTGTAGTCATCAATCATTTTTTGTAGCGTTAAATATTTGCGTCTTCACATTTATCGGCTTTTATTGAACAGTAACTTTCTCTGCCGGAATGTTTACTTTACCTCTTATACTAGATATAAAGTGTAAAAATGTTGGTGGTGTTAAATTTTGCTTGAAATACTTCGTAGTTTTTAGACGATCTTGAGTGGTTATTAATTGTTTTATTAATATAATATATTTTACGATATTAAATTACTAGAGTAAATTTGAATTATTTACTTGATTTTAATAGAGATATTATAAATTTTATAAAGTGACAAAATAATTGAAATAATAATTTAGGCTAAACGAAAATTGTTTACTTCATATTAAATAGCATAGAGGAAAATTATATTTTATTCAAGAAGGATTTAAACAAGTTGATTATTAAAATATTATATATCATTTATTAAAATAACAAAAAAATTTAGTCCGTAATTAAGTGAAATTTTCGACGCGCAATTCGAAAAACCTATCGTCTGAGATGAATCGGCAATTACTCGTTCAATTTTTTTGTAAAACGGATGACAAATAAATATAAAAAAAACTATTAAAAACTTAATAAAAAAAAATTTTTTTTGCTTGTTTCAAGATTAATATGATTTCTAACTCAATCTTGTTTGAATCAACGAAAATAACCAACAAGATATTTCGTATAAGTCAAGTGAACTGTTTACACGTAAAACAATTTAAAGTGCAACTTTACAAAGGGTCCCTCGGAAATCGGTACACGATACTTATATCCCCGTAACCCCTTAAGAACCGGTCGTCGAAAACAAACAACCAAATAAAGGGGCCCGAATAAGCTTACATAAATAACGGATCTGTCGAAACTCGAAAACAATATCAGATGTAAGATGGCGGCGAACATGGCCGAAGATTTTGCATATTCTGCCCAAAATTTGAGAATGTTTTTATAAAAACAGATTTGTCTTTTTTTATTTAGATTTGGATCGTTATTTCTTTTTTATAGAATAAAAAGTATTTTATTTTAATTTATCCAGTAAAATCTTATTGTGATTAGGATTTTTAAACGTCATTTTGCGCTTTCTGTTTGCTTTAAAAGTTAAAGCAATTAGAATGAACGTTCATTTCGAAGAATTGCTTGCGTGTGTATTATGCGGAGACCGGATTCACTTTTTGTACTTTTAAACCTGCTTTAATATTCATTTTAACTTTAGATTGCGATTAAATTTAGTGAACTTACGTTTTTACTCACTAGCAATTGTTGAACAAGTACTTACAAAACTACTTTTCAGTGTGAATGCCTAAAAATGTAACATGTTAATCTATCTTGTTAAAATATCAATTATATTTTTAATAATTTTCCTTATACTATAGGGAAAAGTCTCATATAAAATGTACGTTACGTTTTTATCTTTATAAGAACAATCCAATATTAATCTATGGACTTAGGCCTTTCAAAGCACGCCAATGTCTCTCATCTTCAGTTCTTCTCATCCAACCACTATTACCTTTAAAATCTGTTTGAAAAATCCTTGGTGAACTGTAACCCCGTTATAGGTGGGTTTCTATGATTAACGGGCAGAAGACTCATCCGATTTTAAGCGACTACAATTTACCTCAACCCATGAACGTCCACAATAACGCGCCTTCTCGCATGTCATGAACCGTGCAAGAATACATTTATTTATTTATTTATTCATTTATTAACATAAGATTTACCATTTTATTGATTTACCAACAAAAGTAACAATAATGTACAATAACATTCTTGTACTTATATACTAATTACACTTTTAATTATAGGCAACTAACTATAGCATGCACTAAAAGTAAGTAGTTATTACATAAATCGCAACGTTATGAAGTTATTATATACAAAATAAGAAACTAAACTAAATTATAAGGCAACAAAAAATATTATAATTAAATGATATTTTAGTTTACTATTATTAGAAAAAAGTTACCGCAACATTACCTACTATTATTTTCTCTAAGTTATTTGTAGGGTTGGTTTTTAACGTAACCAATATAAGTTCGCAATCTAACCCTTACCAATACTATTAGGTCATTACGTGTCTCATCGTGATGTGAAAACAATAGCTTTACACTATAATCATATCGTAGGCACTTAAAAAAAAATTCAGTCTGTCTCGGTCCTTTTTTATACCTAATAAGATCTAAGAAAAAGCTCCTTTTTTATACCTAATAAATCGACCCTACCGGTTTGGAGAAAACCTACCTAGCGTACCTACCTGCGCAATTTTAAATATATATATTTTTAAATAACGCTACACACTTAACGGCCCCCATTAGGATGGTGATATCCTGTGTCGGGGTTCCGGAAACATACAATGACAAGGACAATTTTTTTATGTTACTAATTTGGCAAGCAAGCATATGGCTCACCTGATCGCCGTAGCCTATCAGCGCTTGCAACACCATTAGTAGGTGCCACTAACGCGTTACCAACCTCGAGATATTGGTTCTTAAATCACCTTTGCCCCAGTAATTTCACTAACCTACAGTGCCCTTCAAACCGAAACACAGTAATGTCAAAGACACTATTGCTTTGCGGCAGAATATTTGACACCGAGTTGGTACCTACCTAGCCGGCCTCTTGCAACAAAAGACATACCACCAGTGTTACTGATAGCACTGGTGGGATAATCTCTGCTGTGACAGAGATTATCCCAACAGCGGGCGACGCCTAAAAAATCTATGACGTAAAAAGCAACAATTCTAGAGACAACTCGAACAGACCCACGAGCTTATCTAGTTCAAATAATAATACTAAGTCATTATTTTATTTATTCCGTTTTTCCCCACTCGTTAGAACGAGTAAGATTAATTTGCGTGAATTGAAATCGTTAAATGTATAAATATTTTTTCAATTGTAGCGTGCTTATCGCTCGATTCTATTATCAGTTCATTAAAATACAATATTTATTATTGCGAAGGATTTTTTTTATTTAACCTTTTGTGGTCAGATGGGAATTTAATAAAAACCTGCCGGTGACATTGTACTGTATATGGCAGGCATTTTTATATATGGGAATATTTTATCATCTTTTCTGGTGGTAGGCTTTTTATGGCTAGATAGGTTTCACCGCAGTGTCCAGAAAGATAGCCGAGTGCGCTCACGGATCGGTAAACGATCGGTGGGTTAAGCAACTTTAGGCGCGATCAGTCACTAGATGGGTGATCGCATAGTGGTATTTCAACTGAGAGTCTCCGTGTTTCCGGATTTTAAAATTTGAAAATAGTCGAAAAGTCAGGTCAAATGCCCATACGGGGGACTTGAAAAACTCTGACACTAGGTAGCCACTAACCACTCGATAAGAAATAGACTGCAGTATCAGTTATTCTACCGTAAAACAGCATACCTACTGTGTGTCGGCTTGAAGGTCACTGTAGCCAGTGTATACCGGCGTCGGGATGTGACGACCCCATCGCCCGCTGTTGGGATAACCTCTGTCACAGCAGAGATTATTCCACCAGCGCAATCAGTCACACTTGTGGTAGGTCTTTTGTTGCAAGAGGCCGGCTAGGTAGGTACCACCGCAGTGTCAAATATTCTGCCGCCAAATAGTAGTGCTTAGGCATTGTTGTGTTCCGGTTTGAAAGGCACTGTACGCTAGTGAAATTACTGGGCAGAGGAGATTTAAGAACCAATATCTCGAGGTTGGCAACGCGTGAGTGGCACCTACAAATGGTGCTGCAAGCGCTCATAGACTACGGCAACCACTTACCATCAGTTGGGTCGTATGCTTGTTTGCCAACTTGTAACATAAAAAAAAGAAGTTACTGGGCAAAGGAGATTAAAAGTGTGCAAAAAGTGAACACATATCTCGAGGTTGACAACGTGTGTGTGACACCTACAAAAGTATGGTTTTGTGAATATTGGTAAGCTTGAAAAAAAATATGTTCAGCAATCAAGCATGCAAGTTATTAAATTATACTAAAATAGTTGTTAAAAGCCGAGCAATATAATACCTATATACTCATTTTGTACTGTGGTTTTGAGATACAGAAACACAATTGAAATATACTACGTATATTATATTGAGCGGTGGATATTGTATAGCATATGTAAACAATTGTTAAATAATTAAATACAACATAATTGCCAATTAAAATAAGATATTGTTATATTTCTAATGGTGTAATATCCGGTCCACAGAAATATTAATAACTGGCTTTTGCCAGCGTCTTCGCCCGCGTGATAGTGCCGAGCGTAATACAAACTTTGAACCCTATGCTACCCCTGCAGTAGTGGTATTTTAGAAAATGTTAAGACACATGTTTCTTTATACACACTGGTGGTAGGTCTTTTGTTACAAGAGGCCGGCTAGGTAAGTACACCGCAGTGTCAAATATTCTACCGCCAACATTCTAGGCATTACTGTGTTCCGGTTTGAAGACCACTGTAGGCTAGTGGTTAGAGGAGATTCAAGAACCAATATCTTGAGGTTGGCAACGCACCAGCGGCACCTACTAAAGATGTTGAGCGCTCTCATACGCTACTGCAACCGTTGACCATCAGGTGGGCCGTATGCTTGCTTGCCAACTTGTAACATAAAAAAATGTAATTGTTGGCCAAAAACAAAGTTTTATCAGCCCTTGTGTTTACGGACCTTCGACACAGGATAATAATCACTATCGTAATGGCGGCCGTGGAGTATATAGCGCTAATTAAGACCTGATAGTAAGCGGGTGTCGTAGCCTATTAACGCTGCCATCGCTATTTGTGTGACACTCACGCGTTGCCAACCTGAAGGTTTGGATTGGTTCTTAAATTTACATCCAGTAATTTCATTAGCTACAGTGTCCTTCAAACTGAAACAGTATTCTGCTCTGCGGTAGAATAACTGACACTGCGGTGATACCTACCTAGGCGGCCTCGTGCAGTAAAGGCCTACCACCAGTGTGTTTACAACCCTATAATTAGAATGAAAGACCCATATTTGTGAGTATGAATGTTTGTTACTCTTTCACGCAAATACAAGTGAACGGATTTAGGATGAAATTTGGAACACAGATAGTTTATAATCTGGGTTTACACATGGGATATCGTCTATCCCGGAAAAACGTTTAAGCTAAAAAAGCACTACAAGAGTTTAATTTCGGTATAAGTGGGTCTTATGGCATCTAGATTAATTATTATTATTACATAACAGTAGCATATTAAAAATGTGAACGGGAACTGTATATTCCGATATTAATAAAGATGCATTATAAAAAAATGACGCAAAAGCTAGTCCTTTATAAAGTTTCAGAGGTAGTTTATTATAAAATTCTTGTTCTAACTAAAAACATATTTGATCATGCATTGCATATAATATATATAAGTAATTGAATTTAAACCTTTCACATGCACTCCTTGTAATGGCCGATTGTCACGTGAACTTTATTTACAGTTTTACACTAATTAAGTGTAATTTTTTGCTTTTCAATGTGCGCTCGTAAATATGTCAAACATTTCTACGCTATCACAATTCATTAATTTACCTTTTGTTGCAATTTAATATTACACTTTTATATTTACACAACGATGCAATAGTTTTTGCTTGTAACTTTTATTATTGCATTTATAGCAACGACCTTTATCGTTTCGTTTTGAAATACTATTGTCTGTATTCATAGACTTGGTACTTACTATCTTAGTATGTACTATAGATAGGCACTTCCATACAAAAAAATGTCCTAAGACCTTACGGCGCTGGTGACGCTGGTACTCCTTAGGATTTCCATTAGGGGTGCCGAAGACAGCGCGACTTGGAGACGTAGATGTATAAAAGCGAATCCCGTATTATTCCGAATTATTCCACCAGTGCAATCAGTCACATCGGTGACTGATTGCACTGGTGGAATAATTCGTGGCAAGAGGCCGGCTAGGTAGGTACCACAACAGTGTCAAATATTCTATTGCAAAGCAGTAGTGTCTTTGGCATTACTGTGTTCCGGTTAGAAGGGAAGTGTAGGCTAGTGAAATAACCGGGCAAAAGAGATTAAGAATGAATAGCTCGAGGTTGGCAACGTGTCAGTGGCACCTACTAATGGTGTTGCGCGCGCTCATAGACTACGGCAATAACTTACCACCAGGTGGGCCGTGTACTTGCTTGCCAACTTAGTAACATAAAAAAATGTGCAATAGTAGTCATAGTAGATAATGAGAGTAAGTATTATTTTTTTTTTTTTAAGAGAATATTAGCAATGCTTTTTTCAAGGCATTACTAATATTCCTATTGCCCTCCAAATAAGCTCGAAGCTTGCGCTAGGAGTGGGTACGACAATAGCCCAAGGGGTCGGGATCGAACTCTCGACTCTCGTGTTAACGGAACGAAGTCGGCCCTTCTACCGTTGAGCTATTGAGGCTTCAAAAATTATTAAAGTATTATGGTTCAAACTTTTTTAAGACTACTGGTTGTAAATTTACTTTTAATGTCAAAGGTTTTGAATTTCTTTGGGTGTATTTGTGTGGGTCTGCTGTAATCATGTGATCCCGGTTCTTATCTATTAATAACCGTCAACTCTTTTACTATACCTAAAGTAATGGGTTATTGCTTTCAATTTACTTAGTATATTTTGCAACCATGGATATGGATACGGATGGATGGTCTTATGGCAAACCCTGGCAAAATAGGTTGAAAAATATTAGGCATAACAAGTTATTTCTGAATCCAACTAACATAACGTCTTACATTTATATATTACAATAGATAAAATCATTTTTTTGTTTTATCTATACCATAAAATTAAACAATAAAAACAATTTCAATTCTAATATAATAATAAAATAATAATAATCTAATAATTGATTCCTACCATTGTAAAAAGCATGGGCGGAGCTTCACACAGTTGCCACTCTTGTTATTATAACTCAAACGAGATATAGCTTTCCTACTCTATTACTCGAAGCCCTAGTAAGAGTGAAAGAAATAGCTTATACAAAACCTTGGCAACGTCGCACTTTATGTCATTTATGCGTCTTATTTATTCTACGTATAATAATATGTTATCAAATATGGGGTAGACAGCTTTAGGCGCGGTCACTCAATAGATGGTTAATCGCATAGTGGTATTTCAACTGAGCATATCCGTGCTTTGGAGGGCACGTAAAAAGTCGGACCCGGCTGTTATCAATTTGATAATATAATGTAAAATTTAAACGGCTAACACTCACGTTCAATCGGTTTAAGTACCGACTAGTTTCGGACTCATCGGAAGTCCTTCTTCAGGGTGAGTGGGTTACGTTCGCGGTCGCGACCCGTCTCGCACTGCGAAACTAGTCGGTACTTAAACCGATTGAACGTGAGTGTTAGCCGTTTAAATTTTACATTATTTTAATTATGTCTCACGATAGTTTTAATAATTTAATTTGATAATAGTCCAAAAGTCAAGACCTGAACAACCCTGACACTAGGTTGGCCACTATCCAAGAGTGTGAAAGTTTGTACGATTGTATGAATGGATGTTTGTAACTGTTTGACGCAAAAAGTACTGGTCAGATTTGGATGAAATTTATTACAACCAGAGCTTATTACCTGGATTTACACATAGGATACCTAGAACAAATGTTGGATTCCTTAAAAATGTTCATCATAAAACTACATAAGACGAGTGGAGCCGTGGACACAGCTAGTAATATAATATAAGCCTTTAACATTTTGTTACGTTACAATATTCTTATTTCAATACCCGTTCCTAACAAATAACCTTTAGTTGAAGATATAAAACACAGCAATAACATATAAGATAATTTGTTCAATTACAAACAAAAAAATCCTCGCTCCCGTACTATATCTGGAATTAAATCAAACCAGCTCTATCCAGACGGTCCACTGAATACAAAGCGTTGCGTTTTTATAGCTATTCATCTTCATTACTTATTTTAAAATGTGTCTTTTGGTATCAATGACTTTATTAACAAAATATAATAATAGGTACAATCAACAATATTTTGATCAGGATTAATTATTAATCGCAAAATCAAGCGATGTCCTAACTTATTAAGAGTATCTATACCTTTTTACACACATCCGACGTTCTTGAGGAAAACAATTCATATTAACAAAAAAAGTTCTAATCTGTATGTATATTACTGGCCCGACTTACCTTGACAGTAACACCGAATGAGAGTACTATGACCCGACCGTGGAAAAGGGACATCCTTCTCGGGGGCTCAAAGTTGATTCTAACCTCAGGGTGCTGTCTGCGAGGCCGAACCACGACTTAGGGGCAATCGTAAAAACCAAAATGATGTGTTGTCATTTGAGATGAGAAGTAGGAACTTGAAAATGAAAGAGACAGGAAGAAGAAAAGAAGAGAGAGAGAGAGAGAGAGAGAGAGAGAGATGGCATGAGTTCTGTCTCCTGAAAATTATATATTTTTTATCATTAATCAATATAGACACTACAACATTACATAAAAATCTTCAAATATTATTTATTTTTATACTTATTAATCTATACCTCGAAAATTCATTAGACATTTTAATTTGCATATCGAGATGTTTTTAATTGCGCTATATAGCGCTTTACATCGATGGACGTTCATCCCGATGATTGAAAAATAAACCATATGGGACCAGTTTTCTTATCGGCACAATGGCCTCTTGCCTTTCCCGAGTTAAATACGCGTTAATGCGACTATAAATTGGTATTTTCCTATTTGTTTACGAGTCCGCATAATAGACTATTAAGAATGTTAAATTACTAACACAAAATTGCATTGCTCCAGTGGAATTGATTAAGAAATAATTGACTTTTTTTCTCTCGCACTTATCGATCTAATGATCTTGATTATGATCGGGTTATATAAATCATATTTGATTTAATATTATTACCGTCAATCTAATGATATAATGATAAAAGAGTTTTTAATGACTGTCATTATTGTCATTACACAGTCATTTTTTGTAATGTCATGTCATGTTAGATGGCTACTTACGTATTGATTATAGGTGTTTTTATCTGTGTGGGTGGTTGCGCTTTGTTTGTATGTGTTTACGACCCTAACCTGATGGTAAGTGGTCGTCTTACCTTATGAGCGCTTGCAACACCATTCATTTGTAGGTGTCACTCACGCCTTGTCATAACCTCGAGATATTTATTCTTAAATATTCTATGCCCAGTAATTTCACTAGCTACAGTGTATATCAACCGAATCATAATAATGGAAATACACTCCTGCTTTGCGGTTGAACATCTGACACTGCAGTGGTGCAGAGGTACCTAGCCCCTTGCATAAAAGGTCTACCTGTCCAGAATGTAAAGGGATAACCCTTCACTTTTACTAAGTTCTTCTAGAATTAAAATGATTGTGAAGTAGCTGAATTTTTGTCTTATTTATAATTATTAGATTGTCGGGAAGGATAAGTACGTCTTCCTCAGCCCTGATTTTTGCCCAAGAGGAGTAGTTTACCGTAGATATAGGGAAAGTAAATCGAAAAATCCTTAGTGAATATTAAGATGGCCGGTTTTTTTTTTTTTTTTTTTATGTTAGAAATTGGCAAAGAAGCATACGGCACACCTGATGGTAAGTGGCTGCCGCAGCCTATGAGCGTTTGCAGCATCATTAGTAGGTGCTACTCACGCGTTGCCAACCTCGAGATATTAGTTCTTAAATCTCGTTCGCCCAGTAATTTCACTAGCGTACAATGCCCTTCAAACTGAACACAGTAGTGCCTAAGCACTACTATTTGGCGGCAGAATATTGGACACTGCGGTGGTACCTACCTAGCCGGCCTCTTGCAACAAAAGACCTACCACCAGTATGACTGATTGCGCTGGTGGAATAATCTCTGTTGTGACAGAGGTTATCCCAACAGCGGGCGATGGGGTCGTCACATCCCGACGCCAAGAAATTGACGCCGGTGTTATGTGTTACTAGATTTAAGTGCTTTATAATATTTAATATTTATGTTAGTCTGAAAGATATATATGTATGGGCCTTGTCACCTGATTTTAAATAAAATGAAAAATATTAATAACCGCAATCGGTTTCACTTAACTTTTTAATAGCCCGTCATTACCACGACTTGAAAACGTCAGACAGTAATTTGTTAAAAACTTTAAAGACCGTGCCAAATAAATATACATACACTCTAAAATCATAACCTTCATTCTGAGGTAGTCAGGTTTAGTCAGGGTATATGGCTTTATTATATCACACTCATAATGTCAAAGCGAGAAAATATTTGCCATTGCTTTGGTCCATTTTGAAAAGCTTCTTTAAAGGCTTTTTCTCCCAAGTAGATAAATGTATGAATGCTTCTACATTGGAGGGTGAGCAAGGAATTTTGAAAATGAAAGATTTACTTTATCGCTTTTGGCTGCGACTCCGTTTGCGTACAATTGTGTGCAACGATTATATCAAAATGTGTCTTGTGTTTTTCTTGATATTAGATTTTTAATGAGGATACATCGCTTTATGTTTCAAGAGTTAGTAATCGTATTAAGCTTACGTTAACGTTTAAAAAAACATCTTAGAATCATCACGCATTTCTAAACAGTTCTTCTTCTTATCGAGTGGTTAGTGGCCAACCTAGTGTCAGAGTTGTTCAGGTCGCCCGTAGGCCTCTGATTTGACTTATCAACTATTATCAAATTTATAACAGCCGAGACCGACTTTTTACGTGCCCTCCGAAACACGGAGACGCTCATTGAAATACCACTATGCGTTTACCCATGTACTGACTGACCACACCTAAAGTTTCTAAACGGTAAAGAACCCATACATACGTAAAACATAATATTATATAGTGATCGTAAAAATAAAATTTAATGTAATCGATTTTCTCTAACCTGAACATTTATTTCCCCTTGATTTATAACTTTTAATGTGGATTTATAGTTTTCATTTCACACCTATTGCCTTGTAATGCTTCGTGTGTTAGCTCAAAACGTTTGTTCTGTTTACAATGCTATTGTTATATTAAATGACTCTTGTGGTTACGGATTTAAATGGTACATTTATAGTAATAACTTATAAAGTATCTACTTTTAGATTATTCGTTTTTCCGGAATATGTTTTGCTATTGGCCCCATTGGTCTTGACAGAGTACAGAGACCCGGTCGTGAAAAAGACAGCACAAATTTGAGTCAGAATGGACTGTCCTAAGTATCCTTTTTCCGTCCCGATTTTTTTTCTTCATTTTAGTATCGTCTAATTATATATATATATATATATATATATATATACATATATATATATATATATATATATATATTCTTACGTTCTCTTACTTTAATTTATACATAACTAGCGCCCCGCTCCGGCTTCGCACGGGTATAAAATATATAGCCTATGTCATTCACTAAAATAATGATTAAAATCGATTCAGTAGTTTTGATTTATTCATTACTGCCCGTGGCCCGTACGCGTTAAATGTAATTATTTACGACATCACATTAGAAACCTCAAAAATAACAGTATTTCTCCACTATTTAATGGATGCTATTATACATATAAACCTTCCTTCAATCACTCTATCTATTAAAAAAACCGCATCAAAATCCGTTGCGTAGTTTTAAAGATTTAAGCAATACATAGGGACTGAGAAAGCGACTTTGTTTTATACTATATAGTGATAGTGATTGATACAACGCCATACCGCTTCAAAGTCCCTGTATAGGTTTGCTTACTTTTCTATAATTGTTCAAGCTATTGAAATTTATGGTAACTGAATTACAAGCATGTCCTATGTAATGTAGCCTATAAGATTCCGTAATAAAATAGCTCTAATCTAACTGTGTGGGATCCACACCTATAAACTGGATTGTCGCCGGAATGTAAAATAAAGACACCGATTTAAGACCTTGGGAATTTACTATACGAGGTCGAGGAAGCTTCTATTCACTGTTTCTTCGGGTTAACCTCTAACTATGACTATTCCTTGCTGGTAACTATCCCGAAGTGCTATTTGAGTTGGAACTATCCCCTAGTACTATTAGGTGGAACTATCCCAACCCGCTGTTATGATGGAACTGTCCCGAACAACTGTCTAGGTGGGACTGTCTCCCCGGGCTCTTGTGGTGGAACTGACTTTAGTCGGCCTGGTAGCTGATATTTATACCCCCGTCGGACGCAACACTGGCACGGCCATGTGCATAACTGTATACCGCGTCCGACTTCAGCTATTTGGGACGAACAATACCCTCGGTGGGCACAACATCTGGCACGGCCAGGCAGACAATCGAACAATCGATGTGCGAAACAGTGAACATTTGCTTCCCGCCCTCGTACCGCTATAAACATTTATTCTTTATTAAACAATTACATTTTACAAGAAACTTTTAACATTCTTTTTAACATTGTTCTATTTAAATCTATTTTACTAAAGCTATTAACTATTGTCTAAAGGACCTTTCAAAAACATGTGTACTTTCTATAGACTATTATTTCTATTTACTTAACTATACTTTACTGTGTCTATTTATTATGCCTATTATACCTATTTAAACTTATTTGTTATTATCGAACTATCTATAAACTTATATTATTTTCGGCTGTCCTGTACATCACTCCCGCCGTGCGTCGTCCTCCTGGTCGACGCAACTCCTTCGCTAGTAAGGCAGCCGGATCTGTTGGAAATATGATGATCTTCTTCGTCAGCCTTCTTAGTAGTCCTCCTGCGGTGCGTACGACGACTATTCGAATGATGATGTCTCCTCCTGGGTAAACGGCGGTAACAAGCCCCCGTGGCCATGTATTCCGTGGAAGTGTCCCGTCTGCTATAAGGACGACATCTTCTCCGGGAGAATTGATCTTCGCGCCTCTTCCTTGTGACTCCCGCCGGTATTGCAAGCTATGAAGATATTTACCGAACCACTTCGCCCAGAAGAGGTCGGCCAGGCGGTGAGAGGCGCGCCAGTGTGTACGCCCGATAAGGTCCGAGTCGAAGTTTGTGTCTGTCGTCAGTGTGCGCGCTGAGCCTCCGAGCAGGGATTGGTTTGAAGTGAGTGCTTCAGGGTCATCTGGGTTGACAGAGACGTGCGTGAGAAGGCGGCCGTTGACAGTGTATTCTGCCTCGGCGAGTGGTGTTGGGAAGATTTCTTCGGTGGGATGCCTTTCGTGCATTACTATCTGAAGCGTCACTTTAACGCTATGCACAAGACGTTCCCACGCTCCGCCCAGGAAAGGAGCACCGGGAAGGATGCACCTCCAGGCCATGGTTCTCTTGTTCTCTTCGTCTCTCACGGCATCTTCTATAGCTCTCCTTATGATTGTCACTTTCAATCCTGCGTGATATGGGCTCCTATGTACGTGGTCTATATACAATCGAGTTAAATAATTGCCGCCAGCAAGGATGGACCTCCTTTTAACTCGATCGCTGTCGTCGAGCGCTGCGTCAGTTTGTTTCTTGAATATTGCGACACCGACGATCACTTTGCTCGCCAAGAAGTGGCGACTATCTCTATTTACTATCTTGCCGCGATTGATAGCTTTCATCTCAGCGGCAAATGAGGCTTCTTGACTTGTTGTTACTAATAAGCGTTTTGTTTCGACATTTATATAGCAGCAGGCATCGCCTTCTATGTCGTTATGTCGCTTCATCTGTTTTACTATGTTTTGTTTCTTATATTTCTCGAGCGACTCATCTTCAACTATTTTTCTTTGTCCCTGTTCGTCGCAGACATGGCATTCAGGTTGCTGTTGCGATTGTTGTACCGCCGTTGCATAAGTTTTTACTGTAGACCGTCTTTGTGAAGGATGGCTTGCTATTTCTAATTCTCCCTCGGGCTGTGCGTACGGGCTGCATCGGTCCGCCTCTCTCTGTAGAAACCACGCCAGCTTCAGTAGGTCCGCTTCCTCTGTTCCGTTCTTCTTAGCGGTGAAGTCAAACCAACGATAACGCAGGGCCGGCGTTAGCTTCTCTATTGTCACCTTAGTCACCTCCGGGTTGTATAAGTAGTATACGTTCTGTAGCGCGCGGAGTGTATTAACGATATTGCAGATGCGATTCGCAAAGATACACAAATCTTTCGGTGAATCGGAGAGGCGGGGTAATGCTCGTAGACGTTCAATCTCGATGAGGGCGATTGCATCAGGTCTTCCAAAGCGTTTCTCTATCGTCTTCATAATATCTTCAGGCTTCGTGTTGTAGATAAGAAGAGTCTCTACTGTTTCTTTAGCTCTTCCACGAAGACATCGGTGAAAACGTGCTAAATTTTCTTGATCACTATACAAATTACATGATTTGACGTAAGCGGCTTTAAAGGAAAGCCATTCTTGATAAGACCGCTGTAAGTCAGTAGCTCTATGAAGTGTCGAGATCCTATGTTTTGCTCCGTTCTAGCGGCGAGAGCGATTGCCGATGCGAGTTCTGTTATATCGATTTGTTGCGATTGACGCAAAGCGATCGTGTTCTCTCCCGCCGCTTTCCAGGTAGGCAATTGTGTATCCTTTTCTATCGACACGTGTTCTATTGGCGGCGCTAACTCTGTTACTATCGGAATAGCCAGCGCCACCGAAGGATTGCGATGGCCGTCGACTGTAGTCTGTTTTGTATCAGTAACATGCGGCCGATTGTTGCGTGTCACTAGCGTCTCGTTGTTATTCTCACTCAGCCAACCGGTAACCCGACGTTCCGTTTCTTGAAACGTCGTGACTGTGTCGTCGTCATCTTCCGATTCATTTTCGGCTTCTATGACGGCGATACGGGCTGTTGCTAGTTCGACTTGCAATCGAAGTAACTCTACTTTTGCCTTGGCTATTCGTGATGTGCGCTGTGTTTTTCGGCTCATTGTTCTTCTGACGCTTTGACGGTCCATCGCGTTGATTCCTTCTGGTTGAGTTCCACCAGTGTTCTGTAGGCTTCTTCGATTCGTTTCTTCTATTGCGCTATTGATTCCCGCTGATATCGACTGTGGTGTCGCAACCGTGGCTAAATCGATCCCCATTGTGAGGCTAGAGTGCGTGGCGCTGGTCCCCGTAGCGTCTATACTATACGACGGATCGGTCGATTGCTGTGAGGACGCAGTCTCTATTGCACTCATAGCTGTCTGTTGAGGCGGTTCCATCGGTGCGACTTCTATATTTGACGACTGTCTTGCGGCAATCTTGTTCCCAGATCTTGACCGTGTGACTGGCATCTTTGTGTCTTGCTATATTCCGGCGATAAATCCGGCTCGAAGGACCAGAATGTGTGGGATCCACACCTATAAACTGGATTGTCGCCGGAATGTAAAATAAAGACACCGATTTAAGACCGAGGAATTTACTATACGAGGTCGAGAGCTTCTATTCACTGTTTCTTCAGGTTAACCTCTAACTATGACTATTCCTTGCTGGTAACTATCCCGAAGTGCTATTTGAGTTGGAACTATCCCCTAGTACTATTAGGTGGAACTATCCCAACCCGCTGTTATGATGGAACTGTCCCGAACAACTGTCTAGGTGGGACTGTCTCCCCGGGCTCTTGTGGTGGAACTGACTTTAGTCGGCCTGGTAGCTGATATTTATACCCCCGTCGGACGCAACACTGGCACGGCCATGTGCATAACTGTATACCGCGTCCGACTTCAGCTATTTAAGGACGAACAATACCCTCAGTGGGCACAACATCTGGCACGGCCAGGCAGACAATCGAACAATCGATGTGCGAAACAGTGAACATTTGCTTCCCGCCCTCGTACCGCTATAAACATTTATTCTTTATTAAACAATTACATTTTACAAGAAACTTTTAACATTCTTTTTAACATTGTTCTATTTAAATCTATTTTACTAAAGCTATTAACTATTGTCTAAAGGACCTTTCAAAAACATGTGTACTTCCTATAGACTATTATTTCTATTTACTTAACTATACTTTACTGTGTCTATTTATTATGCCTATTATACCTATTTAAACTTATTTGTTATTATCGAACTATCTATAAACTTATAACATTTCGGAAAAAATTGCTATAATCAAACTGTTTAGCAATATAATATTAATATCTAAAAAGTAAATATAGAATTAGTTTTAAATGTTATTCAGGTAAACGTCATTCGGTATCGAAAACCCCAAAAGTCGGTGGCTTGTTTGTGCAAATTGACGAATTTAATCGCCTACCTTGTTTCGTGAAGGAATGCATTTGCGACAAAAGAACGAGCAAAGAACCGCGCGTTTTAATGGGCATTTCTAATTGGTCAACGCATAGGTCGAGGGCAGAATTTGAAATCGTACAAAAACATTCACTCATCAAGTTTTAATATGCGATACAGTGCAAAACGTTCACTCGGAATGCGTTCAAATTAACATTTCGAGTGAACGAAAATTTTCTTTAACCCGTTCCGCGAAACGCGTGTGGTGCTTCGGACCATTTGTACCGGCTAAATAACGGTTTGCTTGTAATTTTACTCGCTTTCAACTAGCGCAGTTAATATTTAAACTGCACTTCTGTTCATTGTCTAAAGTCGTTACCGGCGTCAACTTTGCTGTAGTTCTGCGAATAACTAAAAATATAATTCGCTTAAAAGTTTTAGCTTCCTTCAAAAGATCACATTATATTTTGAACCTTATGTTGGTAGCGTTAAAGCAAAGGGTTTTCCAATTAGCTTGATTGTTTGCGAGCTCTAATTTGCTCGTGCAGGAAGCACGGATGGCGTGATGGGGATCCCAGCACCGTATAATCTTCACCTCTGATGTTATCTAAAGATTTATTATGTTCTGTCATCGCCCGCGAGATGGCAGCACGCGTCACTGAAGACGACTATCTTTATAAAATTTATATTATAAACCATATGTATTAAAGCATATTTTCGTTTAAATATAAAATAATCATACACGACCTCCCATAACGCAATGGGTTGGCATTTAAGATAGAAACTTACCACCGCAGTGTCAAATATTCTGCCGCCAAATAGTGGTGCTTAGGCATTACTGTGTTCCGGTTTGAAGGGTACTGTAGGCTTGTGAAATTACTGGGCAGAGGAGATTTAAGAACCAATACTAATGGTGCCGCAAGCGCTCATAGGCTACGGCAACCACTTACCATCAGATGGGCCGTATGCTTGTTTGCATTGCCAACTTGCATCATAAAAAAAATTGTTCTTGCAAAATCATGAAACATCAGTTAAAATCGATTAGAACGACTCGCGATCCAGACATTCAATCGAGCGACTCGCGCGCAAAAGGAATCGATTAATCGCTTCGTTACAGTCCGCCAGGCGGAGCCACGCGTCAATAAAATACTTGTAAAACTATCGCGAAATGAATTAAAACAGATGGCGAGCCAATTAGGGAAGGCAATCGTGCGAGTACCGGTTAAAAAAGACCTCAACCTACATGTCAATTTGTAACTTATCACCTAAAACTTAAGGTATCTATTTCTTAAGCCGGTAGGTGAAGTAATAGGGGGTTTCGGGTTACTAACGAGTTTCGATATGAATACAGTTAACCAGATAGACAAATATGGATGTATTTATCGTTGGGTTTGCACTGTTACGCTTAATATTGCAATGGTCATGTGCTTTTGGTACTTATGTTCCTAATTGGTATAATCACTTAACTTAGTATTACTATCTGTGCTCACGACTTCGCTCGTATGGGCTTACTCATCCTATGGAACGGATTGGTGTCCCTTTTTGAATTCAACACCAAAGCACGCTAACTTCATTCAGTTACGTATAAATAAATAAATGCTACACACTCACCGGCCACCATTAGGATAGTTATATAATTTGTGGGGGGTCCGGAAACATACATACACAATGACAAGGACAAACACACCCAGACCGGAAAACATGCCTGTATGGTCAATAAAATCTGCTCCGAGCGGGAATCGAACCCGCGACATGGCACAACGTCGTCGTGTCGTGTTGATGTTGAATTTACGAAAAGGCATCCACATGGGCGTAGCCAGCATTGGCATAGGAAAGGGTAAAATCTTAGTTTCGGGACTCTAAATGTGGGACAAAAAAATTACTATATTCTTCAATAGTTCCAAAATGCATTATATTCGTACATTTTTTAGTATATTGAAAACTCCAAGGAGCGGGGAGGGGTGGTATAGCTGCTCCCACTTGCTCTTACTTCGCTACGCCTATGAGCATCAACGAGTCTATGTCATTTTGTCCGTATGAATATGCCGTATGAATTGTCCGTATGAATATGCCTCTATGTTAAAATTATTCTCCGATGACGTCCTTAGCCGTGGTTCGGCTTCGCAGGAGGCACCCTAAGGACGGAATCAAATTTGAGCCCCCGTGAGGGCTGTCCCTTTATCACGGCTGAGTCTCTGTACTCGGCCCCCGCGCCCGGTGACGCTGTCAAGGCCAGTAGGGCCAACAGCAATACACATTCCAAAAAAAAAAAAAATTAAAATTATTTATTCTTAAATAGGTAAACGTTATTATTTCACAGTTTTATACATAGAAGATAAAAATATGCGTTCTAAATTCAAAACAAAATACGCTACTAATTGACCATACGCAATAAATTAATTCTAAAAATTTAAATATCTATTATCGCATATTGACAACGTATAATTTATTATTAATTGATTCAAAAGAATTTATATGCAAATCGACATGTTTCCAAATTCGTAATACGGAATATATTGTTATTAGCTTCTGTTTTAATGTGAGATCTTTAGATTAATAGGAAAAATGTTTAGCATAGAAAGATATTAACTTTAATCTTAACTACGTAATCAATTTGATATATTATATTTTTTTTACAAACCAACCAGTTTTATTTATTATTATTTATCTAACTACTAAATAAAGCATTATAATTTTATACCTTTTTTACAATAAAATAAAAAAATACTTCCTAAAGGGCTAATAGTTTTAAGTTCTACAGTCAAAATAAAATACATATATTAGAAACCAAGCGGTGACTTTAATATTCATATGTGAGTGAAAATCCGAGCTATAAATATGGATTTATATCAACGTTTATTTATCAAATATATTTTTAATTAAAAAAATAAAATAGCGTGGCGAATTAGATGATTTGTCATCAAGCCTTAGTGGTTTTGAATTTGGCCATAAATAACGTACTTCTCGGAAATATGAATAGATTAAAGGATAGCGTGGATAATATTTTTAAAATACACTCCTTATTCTGTCACGAATTTCTTCGAACTATTTCGCGCCTTTTTTATTTTCGGTCGCCATTTTTCATTTTGTTTTGACACGAAATTACGTTGAATAAAAAACGCTGTAATATTATTTTGTATTTACTTTTTTATATTAATGATAACCTTAATATCTACAGACTTGAACTTTGACTCTTTTAGAGGTCATTGAAAAATAATCTTTATTGTTATCGATACAAAGATATATAATTAAATTTGTTATATAATCTTTGCAAAGGCAAAATTTTTTTTTTTCGACTTGGTGGGCATCAGCGTGGGAGTCAAGACGCCCCGCGGTGTGCCGGCGTATGCGCATTAACATGTTCATTTATAAATATATCCTGTAGAGTTATATCGATAACATAATTTTCATAAATTATTATTAATAGTTTTTTCCGATTTAAAAAATTAGTCACATTGTATTTTTAATTTATTTTGTCACGACAAATTATTAGCTTTTCAATTTGTAATTAATTTAAAATTATGTTGACAAAAAAATGAGTATAGTGAATATTAATATAATCATGGCAGCCATTTTGAAATTAAAGTATTTTAATAATTAAAATGTCAACACCTCATTTGCAAATGTCAATCAATACATAACAAGTACCTACGTCAAACTTCAAAGATTCATTGACGATTATATTATATGTATCTACACACATAATATTAGCATTTAAAATGTTCAAGTCCGTAAAATGTTGTTACAGATAATTATTATTAAATATTTATCGTGTTAGAAATATTTTAATTGAATTCATTTGATATATATTTATTATTTAGTAGTATATAAACATCTTTTTAGTGAACCGGTCCAATAAAAAAAAATTCAAAACTCATTTTATCACGAAATCCAAAAATATAGGAATTTTTATAGTTTCTGGGTGTTAACAATCAATAAAAAAAAAAACAAAATTACAAGTCAATCCTGATCTCGCATCTTCTGTGTAAGTACAGTCTATATTTGTTATAATTGAATTAAAAAAAAAAAAAACCGTATTCTAAATTCAAAATTATTCATAAATGTTATAGTAATGAAATTTATATAAATAACTATAATAATTTATTTTGTTATTGTTTTATTTCATTGTTATTCGTTTATACGTCAATGATATCTCGGGTTATTTATAATTATAATTAATACTAATGAACTTAATTCCTCTGATTATTTTTACGGCGCGATTATGTTTTAATTAACATGACCGAATTCGGTTTGTAAACAATTTATTTTATTAATGGTAATAAATTTTATGACTTATTACTAGTTAAATAAATAATTATATTAAAAATATGTAGTATGGATTTACCCAAGATAAAAAACAATTATTGTGTTATTTTTCGTAAAGCGACAAAATTAATTGCGGAAAAAATTTATAAGATATATAAGCATTAAATATAACTAATGCATTAACTTAGTATAAATTAAAGACAGGCCTTTCCATACAGAAAAAATGCCCTCAAATACGCTGTTAGTGTGAATTAAGGGCGCGTTTACGTATTTGATGAAAAATAGATGTATTTCGATCTAATTTCCGACAAAATCAAAGTAAATTAAATGGAACTTTTAATTACTATGAATAGATCAAGCCTTTATCTTTAATAACGCTGTAAAGAATATGAAATTTTCTTATTATTTTTTATAGTAAAACCGATTTTCCGGAGCCTCTTCACACCAAATTAACGATATCGAGCTGAGTTTAGGTAGCCTTTTAAACTATTTCTTACGTGATATCAATTAAAAAAAAAATACCTCTAATAGTAAGACATGTTCAACTCAAACCCTAGGAAGAGATATTTATAATAATACGACACATTAGCTCAGAAAAAATAAATATCAAATGTATCTTTTTCACATATTTTGCTTCTAAAGTTGTACCTTAAGCTGTTGCATTAAGGCCTATTTTGTTTGATGACTGCCATGATTTATTGTTCAAAATTTTCTAGTAAAATATTAGTCGGCGCTGAGACGCCTTCGTGAGTGGACGCTACGTCGCTTGTAAGCAGGAGGTTATATTAAATAAGATCGCTAAAATATAATATTATATAGAAAAAAATTGACTATAACTACAACTCTTGATACTTTATTTTAAGGATAATTTGATAAATATTTTCTTTTTTTAGAGTATAAAAATTCTAATTCGTCTTATACTTATTGCTCAGACCTTAAGGTATACATCCCTGACTGCTAGTGGAAGTCTCGGATGATTGTAGTTTTTTTGCCGTGTTTGGGCTCTTTACTATGAGACCTTAACACCGAACTTGTTGGAGTGACCTCAAGGTCTACTCCGATGACTGATACAGGATCTGCAGTATGAGTAGGGTTATGTGTGCCGTGTTTGGGCTCTATTTGTTAGGTACGTAGAGACCTTACGTCCGAACTTGTTGGAGTGATCTAAAGGTCTACTTCGATGACTGATACAGGATCTGCAGCATGAGTAGGGTTCTGTGTGCCGTGCTTGGGCTCTATTTGTTAGGTACGGTGAGACCTTACCTCCGAACTTGTTGAAGTAACCTGAAGGTGTACTCCGATGACTGATACAGGATCTGCAGCACGAGTAGGGTTATGTGTGCCGTGTTTGGGCTCTATTTGTTAGGTATGGTGAGACCTTACGTCCGAACTGGTTGGAGTGATCTGAAGGTCTACTTCGATGACTGATACAGGATTTGCAGCACGAGTAGGTTTATGTGTGCCGTGTTTGGGCTCTATTTGTTAGGTACGGTGAGACCTTACGTCCGAACTTGTTGGAGTGATCTGAAGGTCTACTTCGATGACTGCTACAGGATCTGCAGCATGAGTAGAGTTATGTGTACCGTGTTTGGGCTCTATTTGTTAGGTACGGTGAGACCTTACCTCCGAACTTGTTGGAGTGACCTGAAGGTGTACTTCGATGGCTGATACAGGATCTGCAGCACGAGTAGGGTTATGTGTGCCGTGTTTGGGCTCTATTTGGGCTTTATTTGTTAGGTATGGTGAGACCTTACGTCCGAACTGGTTGGAGTGATCTGAAGGTCTACTTCGATGACTGATACAGGATCTGCAGCATTAGTAGGGTTATGTGTGCCGTGTTTGGGCTCTATTTGTTAGGTACGGTGTGACCTTACCTCCGAACTTGTTGGAGTGACCTGAAGGTGTACTCCGATGACTGCTACAGGATCTGTAGCACAAGTAGGGCTATGTGTGTCGTGTTTGGGCTTGTTTTGTTAGATATGATGAGACCTTACCTTCGAACATGATGAGTAGACCTTCAGATCACTCCAACAAAGTTCGGACGTAAGGTCTCACCGTATCTAACAAATAGAGCCCAAACACGGCACACCTATAACCTACTCATACTGCAGATCCTGTAGCAGTCATCGAAGTGGACCTTCAGATCACTCGAACAAGTTCGGACGTAGATCTCACCGTACCTGCAAATAGAGTCCAAACACGGCACCTAAACCTACTCATGCTGCAGATCCTGTAACGTCATCGAAGTAGACCTTCAGATTACTCCAACAAGTTTGGACGTAAGGTCTCACCGTACCTAACAAATAGAACTTAAGCACGGCACACATAACCCTTCTCATACTGCAGATCCTGTAGCAGTCATCGAAGTGGACCTTCAGATCGCTCGAACAGAAGTTCGGACGTAAGGTCTCACCGTACCTAACAAATAGATTCCAAACACGGCACACATAACCCTACTCATGCTGCAAATCCTGTATCAGTCATCGAAGTAGACCTTCAGATCACTCCAATAATTCGGATGGTAAGGTCTCATTGTAACTTCCTAAACGATCACAAGCACGGCACACATGGCCTACTCATCTTGCAGTTACAGTAGCAGTCGTCAAAAAACATCATCAGGTAACTCCATCATGCTCAGGGGTAGTATCTTATTAATTTTTTTTATTGACGACAATAAAAAAATATTCATATAAAACATTTTTATTACCTATAAATAACCTTTAAATAAAAATAATAATACAAATAAGGAAAAAATAGTTTTTACAATATTTATGTACACAAAGTATACAAAACAAATATGACTATTTATTACTTACTAACATTACAACGTATAAAATATACCCACAAAAAAATTAAACATTTAAAGTCTCAAAATTAGTTTACCGTTCATTATTCCCGCCGATCACAGTCGTGCGCTTGTGTGATCGTTTCATATGAATGTAGTGGTGCGATTCGCTACCTATCTATTTTGCAAACGCGTCCTTAACGAATGAACATTTGGAACATCGCGACGAAACGAAGTTAGTCACAATAACTAACTAACTTCATCCGATAATGTTGCAGATTTGTGACTAGCTTTGTTTTTCACCACTGAATCTTTGGATATTTTTCTCTATGGAGAGGCTGGTTGAATTAATTCAATTAATTCAATGGTTACATATATTTTATTTTCAAAATTAAAAAGGAAATGCTGGCAACAATGTATCTTTAGTCTGTGCTTTAAGTTTTGCTCTTATTGCGTATAATTGATTGGGAATGCTTCTATAATTAGGAGCATGACTTATATACCAGGGTTGTCACTTATCATTAAACAGAAATACAGCCCTTATATTACTTATGGTACTAAGTTATGTAAACAACTTGAAAATTGACAAAATGGCTTTAATATTTTTTAATTTCTAACAGCTACTTACTTGACTTTTTTTTCTCCCTGTAACTTTTTTACAAAAACGAACCACGATCTTCCTTAAAATCCAATTAAATAAATTAATATTTAAAAAAATACACAATTGCAAAATCACACACACAAATAAATCGTCCACAGATAAAGCAATTTCCATTTAAATCAGTGTGTTTGAACAAGCAGTCAAGTCTTGTCAAGTGCTGGCTGTATGCCAAAATACTAATGTCCCATTGAATAGTGCTATTTCTATTGCGTCGGGGCTAAATGCTAGCTTTAGTTAATCGATATAGAATAGAGCCATGGAATAGGCTGGTTTTATGAGTTGGCGTGTTGGATATTGGACATTGGACATTGGATTGGCTGTTGGTTGTTGGTTGTCAAATCTCATTGATGTTCAATCGTTTCAAGTTTTATTTCGATTATTGCTTCATATTGGATGTTCTTTTATAAATATTGTGTTTGATCTATCCGTCCGTCTGTCCGTCCGTATGTCACAGTTATTTTACTCGGAGTCTATTGGCTCTATCTATATGAAATTTAGTATATATGTGTATTCTATGAACTGCTACACGATTTTGTAATGAAATCCTAAAATATATAAAAATTAAGAGTTGCACTCCATGCATGCATCAATAGATTTCTCAACAACATTTATGTTAGAGAAGGTGGTTCTACAAATTTTAGAAATATGTATATAAGTTTTTCCCGTAACTTTGTTTTTCATATTACTTTTAATAATTTTTATAAAATTACCAATTAATTTTTGCGGTCGATTTTAATTCATTATTATTTTTATAGGTCTTGAGATTCTTCATCATCAAGAGTCGGAACCCTTTGGTTTTCACTTTGCATGGTCCACCACGCACTTGACTGTTAATTATATATAATCAATATATTTTTTTAGATTAATAGATTGACAGTCATAATTTGCCCAAATTAGGCTTTATTAATATTACTAATTTCAGTAGGAAAATATTAAGAATAGATAAATATAAATATCCATTACATCGACAAGTACGAAATGCTTCTAGATTATATATAGAGCGGTAAAAATCCATCATTCATGAAACCTCCTTGCTATACAATACATCACTACATAATATAAAACAAAGTCGCTTCCTCTGTCCCTATGTATGCTTAAATCTTTAAAACTACGCAACATATTTTGATGCGGTTTTTTTATAGATAGAGTGCCGAAGAGGAGGTTTATATGTATAAAAATAGTGGAGAAAAAAATAATTTTGAAGTTTCTAATGTGATGTCGTAAATAATTACATTTAACGCGTTCGGGCCACGGGCAGTAATGAATAAATCGAAACTACTGGATCGATTTTAATCATTTTTTTCAGTGAATGAGATAGGCTATATATTTTATACCCGTGCGAAGCCGGAGCGGGCCGCTAGTAAATTATAAACAGAGTTGTCAACGCAAAAAGCTTTAGACTATCAGTTTACTAAATCAATATCTATTTACCGTTCTTTTATTTCAAAACTATTAGCATCCGGGTTATAGTTGTGACTTCCGCGTTTTCAATGGCCCGTTTTGAAACGATTCCCGACGATTGTATCGTGGTCCGTTTGATCTGATGTATTGTGGGTGTACTCGGAGTATTCGGGAAGACTTGTTAATGGCTTACGATTCTTTGTTTGAAACGATTAATACAGATTTATTGACCGTTTCGTTTCGTTTCGTTTTTTTTTTAATTTAGGTTATGTTATTGTTTCTTTGTATGTGTTTTTTCGATTTGTTTTTTGTAGTGGAATTGATTATTATATTTTTGGTTTTGATACAGATATGAAGAGGGTGATTATTTTATTGTATGTGACTTCTATAGTTGGTATTTTATAGAAATTTATGGGGAAACTCCAGATATATAACTTCGAGGTTTTCTTCAGGGATTTTCTGATGTCGACGATAGCCACATACCTACGGACAAACCATTTGGTTTATATATTTTACGTACGTCAGACTGTCTGTCAGCTATATTTTATAGCTGACAGACAGTCTGACGTACAGCAAAGGTCTAGTAATAGGTTCTCTTTGGGTATCATAAAAACGATCAATTAAATAAAATCGAACATTAGAAAATAATCATTACAACGTACACGAGCACTTAAAACCATAAACAAAATATAACACAGCCATAGATAAAGTATATTTACGAACGATCATTAGTGTAATATACTATATATTATCTGTAAACTCCCGCGCAAGAATTCCCGCCTCTCGCGCATACAACAAAAACGTCAAGTTTAAAAGATCGGAATGAATGACATACCGCGCCTCGAACGATTAATGGTTGTGCATTCACAAAAAGGGAACAAGCTCATTAATATATCACATGTCTTTTTAACGGCACCGGAATAGTACCGGTCAGTTTGTATAATTTAAATTGATTTCATTAACCGTGGTATATCTTAATGGTATTTGGTATTGCAAATTAATTATACCATACCGAATACCATTATATATACCATACCAGTATTACGCGCTTATCTCTGGAACTACAGGTGATATTCGAAAAATTCTTTATGCAATTGATAGTACGTTTCTTGAGAAAGGCTATAGGTTATATAGCACTACTATAGGTTACATAGAAGCCGAGAAATGAGAAATGTTGGAACAGACGCACAATAATAAAGCGAAAGAATTGTTCGTTAAACAATAACTATGTAGACCAGACGAGCGAAGCCGCAATTAAAGATAGTCGTAATATAAATTACTTTTAGTTTAAAACAAAAACAACACTTAATTTCAATTAATTAAGTTACAGGGATACATTAAAAATTATTAAATAGATCGGGTTATCCTCTTGCTAGTTATTTTCGATTTGGTTATGACACTGTTGTGGGGTTGTGGGTAGCGAGTCTGCCTTAAGCCTCGACGGTTGCGGGTTCGATTCCCGCTCGGAGCAGATGTTTGTATTAATCGTACAGGCATGTTTTCCGGTCTGGTTGTGTTTGTCCTTGTCATTGTGAATGTTCCGGACCCCCGACACAGGATATAATTATCTTAATGGGGGCCGTTGAATGTGTAGCGTTTTATTTACTATGCATTGTGACATGATTGAATTTTGACATTAAGTTTTTAATGTCAAATTGTCAACAAAATTTTCATTTACAACAAAACAATAATTTGTGAAATTTTATTATTATAAATTATTACTAAAATGACATTTGAAAATATTACAAAATTTAGTATTTCGTGCGTCTTAAATTAATAAAAAAAGAAAATCTTTGACAGAACGAATGTATAACAATAGCGAATGTACTTAAATTTTTAAAATGCCTCGTAATTCTTTCGATACTCTTAAACGCGTATAATTCAGTGAACATCTGCAGCCGATATCTCTTAGACAATTAACAGTGTAACGGACAGTTCTCGTGCAAGTATTTTTAAAGATGTAATTTAGACGCGGACAATTTAAGGGTACTCACACGCGTAAGACAAATTAATATTTAAAAGAGACGACATAATTGCTTACATTACAAAAATAAAATACAGAAAAAATATATAAAAAATGGCTACTATTAACTTCAATACTACTATAATTTAAAAAAAAATGAAACAAAGTAATAAATTCTAAATAAAACAGCTAATGTAAACTATTAATTAATGTCACCCTTTAATTCATAATTATAATATTTAAAATATTTATAAATGCTTATCTAATAATATATCTAAAAAGATAACAAAAAAGCAAACCTATGAGATATTAGTAATAAAACTACTAAAACCATTTACTTGCGATAAACTAAGGACAGCCCCTCCCATACAAAAAGATTCGCTAGTGCTACTTCTTAAATTCACCATTAATGCACCGAAACGAAGTTAGTTACACTCAATTTTATTCTATTATTTACAAACTTCTGACGCTCACTGCATTCGATTATGTTAACTTGAATTTGAGCACCAGCAATTCTTCGACATAATTGCATTTGACATTTTTCTTGTACGTAAATGCCTGTCCATAAATGTATAATAAGTCTATGACTAACAAATTTATTACTTAGACTTTCCACTAAAACAGTCTTACTACCATCTTATAGTCGCGTTTGTAAACAGCTTTATTTTTATTTCAGTGCGCCGGCAGCTTTGACGTCCTAACACGACATTAATACACATAAACTTTTTTTCGGCTGTCACATAATTTACTTTTTTCCTTGCTTCTTGTGGCCCATTAGCTATTAAGCGAGCCGTAGTGTTTGACATCGGGATTAATATGTTGAAATCGTACCCGTTGTGACAGGGTTAATATTTCTAATAGAAGTGATGTTAGGAAGCGCGGATTTTATAGTGCTTTGTGTTAAAGGATTTTCGTCTTTATGCAGTTACAATAGGGGTTGAATTGATTTGTGATTTTTACACGCAATCAATCTTATGTTTTGACAGGAGCAAAATATTTTTGTAAAGTCTTGGATTGTGTTCAAGTCAGTGTCATTTTGGTGACCTTATTTTAATAGTACAAAACGGTTAATACAACCATAAAGAGAATTTTGCATGAGTTACATGCCGGCGCATGAACGCGTATTTTTTTATGTGTATTTTATTATAAAAATAGATAGAACCTTTAAGAAGTAAGTTCGTAAATTGCACACCAACGTAACAAAACGAAGTTACTCGTCACATGCTTGCAACATAACTGAATGAAGTTAGTAATTAGAATGGAAACGCTTATCCATAGGATATAGTAAGTCTATAGACATAAGCTACTTTTTGTAGAGAACACAAAAATTAAACGATTTTAAATGAGTTACGAAAGTTTGTACAGGAACTAATCATTTATATTGTAATAAATATGCCTTTTTTGTGATTGTGTATTGCTGTTGGCCCTAACGGTCTTGACGGCGTCACCGGGCGGAGATTCCTGAGTACTGAGACCCAACCGAGAAGAAGGGGCTGCCCTTACGGCTAAAAGTTTAATCCGTTCGGCTATAGACGTCATCATCAAATAAATATGCCTCATTAAAAATACCTATTCACGCGAGTGATGCCGCGGGCTATACCTATTTGTTAATATACTGATAAATATGTTGTCATCAATATACATAATACATAAATACATAAACGCTACACACTCAACGGCCCCCATTAGGATAATTATATCCTGTGTCGGGGGTCCGGAAACATTCACAATGACAAGGACAAACACAACCAGACCGGAAAACATCCCTGTACGATTAATACAAACATCTGCTCCGAGCGGGAATCGAACCCGCAACCGTCGAGGCTTAAGGCAGACTCGCTACCCACAACGCCACAACGGTGTCAATATATATATATGAATATATATGACGTACGTCAATTATGAATGGCATATAAATAGATTTGCGTAAACCTTTGTTATCTCGGCCATTATCGACTTTCTAACGCTCGCTTCAATCAATCAACGGACGTTAATTAGTTCATATTAATTAGCATCGTAAAGCTATTAATGATTTTTTATACTAGTTCTATTATTTGTTTTGCATTTCAAAATAATCGGTCTATATTTTGAAATGAATGATTTGCGTGTCTATTTGTTTTGTGGAACGAGGTGTCATGTCCAACACAAAGAAGGTTTAGTATCTTTAGCATCTGTGAGTCACAGAACTTCCAAAAAGTTGGTTCCTACTGTTTTCAAGTTCATAATTAAGACATTCGATAAAACTACTTAGGGCCTCTATTTTAGTATTTCTGTGTTTAGACCGAGGAACAGATGACACTTCTCCAACTGATGGTAACTAGAGTCTAAGCGTAAATGCGGCTTATATCGTTGCACTACATTAGCCGCCCTGGGATTGCCTACCCGCAAAATGCAACGGGTTTGAGCCGCCGACCATCGCTTCAATCCGAGATGGCGCAATGGATCGAAAACGTTTACTTGAAAGAGCTGTCTGGTTAGCTTACACCGTACGTTGGTGAAAAACTGCTCGTCAGGCGCTTTTAGAAGTCGCCAAGCGTATGCCGAAAAAAACGGCGGCAACGCACCTGAATATCCTCTGTTGTAGATGTTCATGGGCGGTGGTGATAGTTTAACATTAGGTGAGTCTTTCCCGATGACCTCTTTAGCCATGGTTCGGCCTCGCAGGAGGCACCGTAAGGACGGAAGCAATTTGAGCCCGCAAGAGGGCTATCTTTTTTTCACGACTGGGTCTCAGTATTCGGCTGCCCTACCCTGTGACGCGGCCGCTTTTTGCGTCCTCTGACATAAAAAAGTCGACGTTTTCCATCCATCCATCTTGGCATCCAAGGTGATACAACCAAAATCATGCGCAGTTTTTAGGTATTAATTAATAGTTATGTAATAACGAAATAACTATAAAATATTAGCTCATTATTCATAAAGATTAGCGTTCTCGTGTTATCCAATTAGTTTCCCGTTACAACAGCGACCGGTTGTTGTTGATGCTAAGTTTTAAATTTAATTCAATTAAATACACAAATATGTTTTACTTATCTAAGCTATTAATTATGTAAGTTATTATGCTTGAGAATTTTATATTGTTTTTAACATTCGCCTCGTTTCGTTTTTAAATATTTTTTTGTATTTTTTGTGTATATGTCACATTGCGTACGGCGTTTTGTGTTTGCATAAAAATAAAAAAAAATACGAATTACAGTTATGAAAGTTTTATTTATGAATATTGTTATATTATCAACTTTTTTTAGGTTTGTAGGCTTACATTACTTACATTAGATACACGTGCAAGAGACTTATTTTTTATTTTATAATTTCTGATATATCAAAAACGTGATGCTTTTTCTATGACCTCTCGCAACACCAGTCATCAAGATATTGTTGGTTGCCCAGTAATGTCATTGCGTACCGTGTCCTGCGTATCGAAACAGTATATAACTGCTTTACGGTAGAATAACCTAGCCGGCCTCGTGAAATAAAAAACCTACCAGTAATAATCTACTAAACTTAAATCGTACGCCACTTACATCGCAATACTACGAGTACCTACTACTACTTCAACTAGAATTTGCTTTAAATATGTTGTTCATACAGTTGTAAACTAATTTTTTCTATTAATTTATTTAATGATATTATAATCGTGGGCGTTAAACAGCTTCGGACCGGTCGCAATAAAATATTCCCATTTGTCGTATAAATACTTGTTTTTATCGCTTCAAATAATTTAAAAATTACTGCGTATAGATTGTATCGGCAACCAAACGTTCGCGACTTTTGTTTGTTTTATATTTTA
The DNA here is from genome assembly GCA_023373885.1 of Hestina assimilis. Taxonomy (NCBI): domain Eukaryota; kingdom Metazoa; phylum Arthropoda; class Insecta; order Lepidoptera; family Nymphalidae; genus Hestina; species Hestina assimilis. The sequence continues at coordinate 4,638,290 of CM041762.1, read as the reverse complement.
TTAAACGATTTATTGAGAAATGAGTGGGATTCTGTTGAATTTTGCGGTTAAAAGACCGTATAGGCTTGGATAATAACATTCTAACATACTTAAGAAAGAGGTTATCACGTAATTTTGTAATTTTTTCATTTAAAAGGGTGTACTTATAAATTAGTCCATTAAAAGTTTTGTGATCAATGAATCTCTAAGCATTTAGAACGAAACTGGTGATGAGTGTTAATAGCATATTATTTAAAATGTATTACGCGCATATACGAGATTATGAGCGCGTTAACGCTGAGTAACGCGCTCGCGTTAAAAGGCGCGCCTTTACGCGCTTCGAAGAACGAGCTTATCTGCTCGTATAAAACGTTGGTCTGAAAGCACCTTTAGTGACAAAGTTATTAATAAAATAAAAAGTTGTTATATAGCTTAGTCAAGACTATATAATTATATATATATTTATAAAGTAACTATTTTACACTATTGAAGCAATATAGTTGAGATTATTATGTTTTTTTTTTAAATTTAACATTTAAACATTCCCATTTAAGATAAATAAACAATTTTCTTATCATAATATATATCCTATTTAACACACATTATTCAGGTTTTATGTTAATATATTTTATTTGTATAATGTTTTTTGTTAATATCAATAGTCCTTCGAGCGTTTTGCCAATCCAAGGGATAGGTGTGAAAAGAGTCGGAGGAAGAGTTCAGAAGTTTGGGTCTATAGCGATCTCACTCATACGCAGCAGTAAATCGTATTGCTATTACACATGGGTATTCTTTAAGCCCTCTCACAGTACTTCCACGGTCGAAACCGCCTGGTCATGGCTAAAAACAGCGTGAACAGCGTAATGAATATAAACTGTCATCCAGTCAGGGTGGACGTGTGTGACAACAAAGTTATTTGTAGCTTTCATCAGCTATTCAAAACGTATCCCTATGACCTTGACGCCACAGAATTAATTTATAACTAGAGTCTAATGCTGCGTTTCTACATTTGTTAAAAATCAATGGCATCGTTTTACTAATCTAGCTTCATTCTAGGTTGACAAAACGAGTCTTTTTGTTTTAGCAAATACTTCCTAGGATACATAATCCTTGCCTTGGGGCGCCCTGCTTTGGCGATCGCGCCGTGTCGCGATTGATAGCGTGAGCAAACCCACTGTGGCGCAGGTTCATTGGCTTTTAGTGGGTAGTACTTAGCTCGACTAGCGAGGTTTGAGCCCCACACTACCACTACCTAGTAGTGGTGAGCGTACATGAGTTTCCCAACGTTAAAAAAGGATTCCTAATCGTTGCTCATCTCTGGTGGTAGCGCAGTCAAGCGATTATCAGTCCAACACGAATTACTCATCAAAAGTCTCATCTTAGCTTACATTCCTACCAAAGCATGTTTTATTTCATTTTTAATTTATTAATTATATAATTTTGCCAACAGATGCCAATGGTGAGCCACCGAAACTGAAATGCAATTTGCGTAAACACAAACCGAACCGCAAGCCACGTACTCCATTCACCGCTCAGCAGTTACGTGCTCTCGAGAGCAAGTTCGTTGATAAGCAGTACCTGAGTATAGCTGAAAGGGCGGAGTTCTCTTCCTCCCTTGGATTGTCAGAAACACAGGTAAGCTTTAATTATAATAGAATAATACAAATTTGTAAATAACTTTGTCTATTTCTTGATGCTATTGAAACGATTTTGATTGAAATTTAACTGAGATAGCTTGAATGTATAAGGAGAACAAAGGTTTTGTCCCAAATATTCATATAAAGAAGAAAAAATTAATTAAAAATTATAAAAGTGTAGATTTAATTTAGACAAAATTGAATGTTAAAATAGTGTAACTTTTTTTTCGAATTGTTGTGTTAAAAAAAATTTGAAGCGTCCTATTCGACTTAAGTCCTTAGATATAATATTAAATATGACTATTCTACTATTTAAAAGAAAATTATTACCATCAAATAATGAAAATAATAATTAAATTCATTGTCATCAGGTAAAAATCTGGTTTCAAAATCGTCGTGCAAAAGCGAAACGCGTTCAAGAGGCTGAGATCGAGAAACTCAAAATGGCGCAGTTTTCCCGCCATCACCCACACATGTACCCTCACCCTCTGCAACAGTACTTCCCCCACCCTTTGATGGGAAGGCCCCTGCCGCATATGATTCCTTCCCACCTTACTATGCAGACATCGTTACCTGGTTCACCCTCGCCGAGTACACAGTCCAATGGGCAGTAAGGGTTGATCATAGACTTATTATACGAGTGTATGGACAGGCGTTTTCATACAGACTAAATGTTACAGACTTGCGGTGCTTCTTAAATTCAACATGAAACGAAGTTTATCAGAAGCAACATTTTTTTAAATTCTTTATTTATTTAGAGGCTCATCATAACTTACACGTATATCTCCAAAATTAATTAAATGATCTTTCTTAAGTTAAAAATTCTTCAAACTTAATAAAAAATTTACTATTAATAGTATATAAGCATTTAAATGACAAAATACGTCAGTTCTTAGTGCATCGAAAAGAGCACATTCCATCAGAATATGTTGGAAAGCTTCTACTACACCACAAGTTTCACAGTTTGATGATACTATTTTGAAACTTGCAACATAATCGAATAACAGTTGCGTGTGACTAACTTCGTTTCGTTGCGTTAGTGTTGAATTTACAAGGAGCACCAGCGGATCTGAACATTTTCTCTGAATGTAGGTACGGTCCTTAGTATATTGTAAGATGTTACTTTGATTAAAATTTTGAGGTCAAGCAATTTTTGGTGCAGTTCCAAATATGTATAATTGTATAAAAATAATGATTGAAAAGTTTATGTTGCGCGCTAATTCAACCTTTTTTGAGTTTTTTGTATAAAATATGTTTTTTTTTTTCAATTTTCAAATTCAATTGAAGATAATAAATATTTTGTTTTGATTTTATTGGTAATGTTTGTAGAATCTGTGTCGGAATTATTATAAATTATTATGTAAATATAAATCTAAGTCGTATTCTACTTGATGAGGTATTATTTAATTATAATTAATAATTAATTCATAAAATATAAAACCTTTATAGAACCAAATCATAGTAACTATATTCTATTATTTTAGTACAAAATTGATCCTACGCCAGTCTTCAGGAATCTGATCTTTATATTGTAAATAAAGAATTTATTTGTAAATTAATATTTGTACTTGTGTAGTAAATATATTATAAATTGATAAAATATATTGAAGTTTTATTATTATAAAACCTAAGCATAATATTTTCGAAGTGGTATCGTGGTTCATACAAAATTAAAATAATACTCACATTCTTACTAATATTATATAGACACCGTTGTGCCGTTGTGGCGAGTCTGCCTTAAGCCTCGACGGTTGCGGGTTCGATTCCCGCTCGGAGCAGATGTTTGTATTAATCTCGTTCAGGCATGTTTTCCGGTCTGGTTGTGTTTGTCCTTGTCATTGTGTATGTTTCCGGACCCCCGACACAGGATATAATTATCCTAATGGGGGCCGTTGAGTGTGTAGCGTTTATTTATTTATTTATTTAATTGTAAATGCGAAAGTAACTCTGTCTGTCTTTCGTGCTTTCACGCCAAAACTACTGAACTGATTGAAGTGAAATTTGGTGCACAGATAGTCTAGAGCCTGCGAAATGACATAGGCTACTTTTTAGTACGAAAAACGTACATCCCGTACGGGGTTGAAAGGGCTTGAAATAAAATAGTATTTTTTAACTAGAAGTATGAAATTTTGTTTTTAGGTAAAAATTAAAGATAAAAACATGTGTTTTAGCATTTTCTAAAATTCCACAACCTTTTCAGAGTTTGTATTAAAATCGTAATTCACGCGGGCGAAGCCCCTGGCAGAAGATAGTCCATTATAAATCAGTTCCCTGGTGAACCTTAAATAAACATACTTCTTCTATTTTTAAGGAGGATATAAGGAAATTAAAAATATTTACAACAGGTTAGTTAAAAACCTCACAACCACTTACAGCAATATTTGATATGAGGCCTACGAGACCTACAAGAGCACGACTTAGAACGTCATGTCGTCGGGCAACGCTTCGTGTGCATTTTAGCTGATGAACTCACTCGATGTGTTAGTTACACAGTACAGCAGATTAATAAAATTAATCCTAATTACTAATATTATAAATGCGAAAATAACTCTCTCTCTGTCTGTCTGTCGCGCTTTCACGCCAAAAATACTCAACCGATTGAAATGAAATTTGGTGTACAAATAGTCTAGCGCCTGCGAAAGGATATAGGCTACTTTTTAATGCGAAAAAAGGGTTGTAAGATGTTGAAAAGGGGGATGAAAAGTTGTATGGAAGCATCGTCGTTTTAGAGCTAGAAGATTGAAACTTATTTTTTAGGATGTTTATTTGATATAAATAAATTTGATATTCAAAGTTTGAAATAGAGTGGGAGCTAAAGAGTTTGTATTAAAATCGTTATACACGCGGGAGAAGCCATTAGCAGAAGCTAGTTATAAATAATTAGTGAGATAAATACATTGACGTCATCATTATTTATACAGCGTGTTAAATTTTCTAGCGACTTATCTATAGGATTGCTGATAAAAGTGTATATTATTATCGCGAGAGAAGCACTAATTTAAATAAGCCCATTAAAGTTAATTGTCTGATATCGGTAGGTCGGGTCGCGAGATATGACTTCATAATTATGTACCTACAGGATGTTTTAATTTTGTATATCCTCATAGGAAAACAAGTTGACACCTTTGTGGCGATTGTTAGCAAAACTGCCCTTAGTCTCGACGGTCCCGGGTTCGATTCCCGCTCGGGCCCTAAAACGATATTTGTACCGATTTTACAAATATCTTTTTAGGGCTGGGCGTTTGTCCTTGTGGGTCTCCCTACCGTGTCTCGGAGAGCACGTTAAGCTGTCGGTCCCGGTTGTTATCACATAACATCATAATAATCGTTAACTCTTGATAAGTAAATTGCTCTTATCCTATGAGTTACTGGTTAGAGTTGCTCTGCTTTGCGGCAGAATATTTGACACCGCGTTGGTACCTACCTAGCCGGCCTCTTGCAACAAAAGACCTATCAGTGTGAGTGGTTGTGCTGGTGAAATAATCTCTTCTGTTACAGAGATTATCCCAACAGCGGGCGACGCCTAAAAAATCTATGGCGTTAAAAGCAACAATTCTAGAGACAACTCGAACAGACCCACAGAATAGAACATCTGACACTGCGATGATACCTACCTAACCGGCCTGTTGTAATAAAAGACCTACAAAAATTATATTATGTTTATTTAATATACACGCTGTATAATATTTTGGCTTATTACCGAGTCTATTTAAATAATTTTTATCATTATTTATGGCAAATGATTTAACTTTACGTTTGCCCTAATTCCGAGTGTTATCTTATTATTATGTTATATATATGTGGTTGGTCTCGATTAGTAAGATATTATGTAACAAATATGTTGGTCTTTATGATGACACCGGTGTGACGTTGTGGGTAGCGAGTCGGCTTTTAGCCTCGACGGTTTCGGGTTCAATTCTGGCTCAGTCAGATGTTTGCATTGGTCTTACAAATATCTGTTTCGGTCTGGGCATTTGTCCTTGTGGATCTCCCCACCAAGCTGTCGGTCTCAGTTGAGGGGTCACATAGCATCTGATAATAATAGTTAAGTTTTGATAAGTAAATTGCTATTATCCAATGTGTTACAGGTTCGCCTTTAGGGTTGCTGAAGTCAGATGGCAATCTTTTTTCTTTTTTATGTTAAAAGTTGGCAAACAAGCATACGGCCCTCTTGATGGTAAGTGGTTGCCGTAGCCTATGAGCACTTGCAGCACCATTAGTAGGTGCCACTCACGCGTTGCCAACCTCGAGATATTGGTTCTTAAATCTCGTCTGCCCAGTAATTTCACTAGCGTACAATGCCCTTCAAACCGGAACACAGTAATGCCTAAGCACTACTATTTGGCGGCAGAATATTTGACACTGCGGTGGTACCTACCTAGCCGGCCTCTTGCAACAAAAGACCTACCACCAGTGTGACAGACTGCACTGGTGGAATAATCACTGCTGTGACAGAGGTTATCCCAACAGCGGGCGATGTGGTCGTCACATCCCGACGTCGGTAAAATCGTTCTGTGTACAATCTAGGAACCTGTCAAATACTCGTATGGCACCGGAAATAATGCTAGAAAGCAGAAGATGTTCGTCTTTATTTTGTGGTTTGATATGGTTACACATAATAATTAATATTCCAGTAATTGCTTCTATAATTTTTTCTCACTGTGTATTAGTGTTGGCTACACTGGCGTTGACAGAGTCAGAGACGGACTAGGGGCTCAAAGTTGATATCCAATCCTGCTAGTTGTTTTTGTTAGTTATTGTACATTTATATTTGGGAGTTATGATATCGGGTTGGCAAAAAAAAATGACGTTTGTTATGAAGAAAAAGGCTGTCCAGTGCATGTGTGAATTTCGTGATAAAAGTAAGAACTGTAGTCTAAAAAAAAATTATAGTAAACAAAAGATTTCTTTCCTTTTTAATAAATAATAAGTTAATAATTACAAGTTTTCTTTAATATTTAATCCTTGATTATAATAATTTTAAATATAATTAATAAATTAATTATTTTACAAAAGTAATCACTTCCTCCCGAAACTTGACCAGCTCGTCAATCGATTAAAAAAAGAAAATTGGCTTGCAAACAGAGTCTTAAGCCATGTCTTCTTTGCTTTATTATATATACTATAAATATTTATGATGTTAAAATACCTTCTCCAGTAAATAAATATCTCATATTTGATAACTTCACACACGCAGACACACAAACATTTTTCTTTCAACTTTCGATTATGATTTTCTAAAAACTAAGCAGTCCCTTTTACATCATTTTTATAATCAAATCGTATTCCTACTAAACAAGTTGTTTTAGTTAAATTGGTTACTTCAAATTTTATATTCATACAATTAAATAAAATTGTAATGTCTGTTTGTAATTCCAAATGAACTGCTTTTCACTAAGTGCATATGAAAGTGTATACGGTATTTACATAAAAAATCAAGCTTTGTCTGCCTTCTTTTGAGTCTGTTTGTTCAGATCAAACAGACAGATCTGGATAATCTCTGAAACGACTGGACCGATTTTAATGAGACTTTCAATGGCAGATAGCTGATATTAGGATAACTTGTGTCATAGCAGAGATTATTCCACTAATGCAATCAGTCAGTCAGGCAGTGGTGGTAGGTGTTTTTTTGCAAAAGATCAGCTAGGTAGGTACCTCCGCAGTGTCAAATATTCTGCCTCCAAATGGTAGTGCTTAGGCATTACTGTGTTCCGGTTTGAAGGGCACTGTAGGCTAGTGAAATTACTAGGCAGAGAAGATTTATCAACCAATATCTCGAGGTTTGCAACGCGTGAGTGGCACCAACTAATGGTGCTCTAAGCGCTCATAGGCTACGGCAACCACTTGCCATCAGGTGGGCCGCATGCTTGTTTGTCAACTTATAACATTGAAAAAAGTAAAGAGTTACTTACGTTACTTTTATTTCAGAAATAGAATTATGGTTCCGTGCAATAAAGAAAAATCGGTAATAATCGGCCGCGACTCTGCGTAGTGTACGCGAGCAGAGTCGCGGCCGCAGTTAGTTTAATTTTAAATCTCAGCATTATATAAAGATACATTTATTAAAACACAACAAAGAACACAGCGAAGTTAATTCAAAAACTAAACGCATCATTAAACGCAAATGTAAAACAGTCATCGCATCATTTGAACGTAATTAATCTGGCGAGCGTTTGTGTAAGCAATTACTTGTAATTAAAAATAACTTATTAATAACGAAGGCGCAGTCGGGTGCTCGTAATTGTTTGAATTAATCAAATTAATGTTGCGTGCCTGTTAATTTTCAGGCCACAGGCGTCCGCTTTGTGCTCGAGATCTCCGGTTTGGCCTGAAACGCTTGATGTTAGGATGCGTGTACAATGATTTTTGGGTTAAATTAATTAGTGATTTTTTATTCTTTTTATTGATTATATTTTTGTTTTCATAATTCGCAGTTGGTTTTTTAAAATTAAATTATACTTATCTCAAAAGATTATGGACTCTAAATAAAATTAGGATTTGCTTTTTATTTAAAATTTTCTCACTCCTTGTTAAACTATTGACATTACCATAGGGGTAGAAGTGGAGGGAAAAGAGAAAAAAAGCATACAAAAGGGTAAGATTTTAGGTCTTCAAAGCTGACACTCATTGACGACAATTTAATTGTAAGAATAGAAACATGGATGTTACGGCAGGAAATTGGTCATATACAGAAATAATATGAAAAAAAAAATAGGAGTCTTAATCCGAGTGAATCTTTTGAATAAGCGAACAATGATTTGTTAATTCGGTCATAAATTAATTTAATTCATAAATTAAGTTAATTCGGCCTCTGACGATTATAATGAAGCAGATAACAGTCGGAAACGACCTTTTAAATGTCCTCCGATCATGTAGACACTCAGTTAAATACTTCAAATATTGGTCACCCATCCATAGACTGACCGAGTCTTAACCTACTGAAGCTAAGCCCACAATCATTTATCAGTCAGCATACCTAACTACGAATACCCCTCTAGAGATAATTTTTAGGGTTCTGTAGCCAAATGGCAAAACGGAGTCCTTATAATTTCCGTCTATCCGCCCTTCCGTGTTTCAGTCATAAAAATTGTGGAGAGGACACAATCCAACTTTTAAACTATGATATTTAAAACTCTGGAAAAAATGATGTTGTTGAACACTCAAAACACCTTTATTTTCCGTTCTTGCAAATCTTATAACGATAAATTCAGAAGTATTGATTTGTTTTCTATTTCTAGCACACTTGTTAAATTTAAAAATGAAATTATGGAATGTTTTAATCTTTAGATATTTTACTTCGATTTGATATTTTATTGCGATATTACTATTATCTGATTCCTAACTACCTATGTTTTTTATTAATTTTTCTTTTTACCTGCATTGTATTCTATTGTATTTGCATTATTTAGTCTGTGGAAACTTTAGTGGTTTTTGTAATATTTTACTGTTTCTATTTATTGTATCACAAAACTGTTTGTTTTCCTAATAAACAAAATAAAAATAAAATAAAATAAAAACATCAAATGAACCACATTTGTTTTGAAGAAGATAGGTCTATAAATTTTAAAGATATATAAGTTGTTCTCATTACTTTGTTTTTCATATTACTTTTAATAATTACTATGAAATTACCAACTTATTTTTGCGGTCGATGTTAATCCGTTACTATTTTCAAAGTCCTTAAGATTCATCATCAAGCTGCGAAACTCTTCAGTTTCGCCTGTGGTCCGTAACGCACTTGACTGATAATTATTTCTAAATAATTTTAAAATAGTTTAATTTGTAATTCTGTACGAAACATTATCCAATGTGTAAGTACCGTAAACCACGCTCATTAGACGCAATCCACGCGTGCTCTGGATGCTGCGGGGGAGAGATGTCATCTCGCAAGCAATTCCTGATACGTTCCTAATTGTTCTATTTGTTATAAGATGAAAGATTTCTTGCATGTCATTTTCAACGATGTAATGTTACGATTTGTGTTATTTAAGATCTAAAGAGTTGTCAATTGAATGAAAAGAATTTTGGGTGTTGTGACCAGTTGCATCATTGCCTATAGACAATTAAGCAGTGACTATCACACGAAATTGCTAGGGTATAATTGCGTATGGCGTATTTTTACGAGGTTAGTACTGCCTAATTGCCTGTATCGGGCGAACGAGATTTAAGAACTAATATCTCAAGGTTGGTAAAGCGTGAGTGGCACCTACTAATGGTGCTGCAAGCGATCATAGGCTGCGGCAGCCACTTACCATCAGGTAGGCCGTATGCTTGTTTGCCAACTTCTAACATAAAAAAATGCAATCCACTAATTGTGATTATTCAATTAATGCTCTCCTTTATTATGAGAGAAGTATTCGTAGTAATAAGTTTCGTTCGTTGAAGGTTCGCAACGGTGGCCCAAATTCGCACCCTTTCCGTCCTCTATTGGGTCGCCATCCATAGGCTACTGTGAGTGCTTGTCATAAGACAGACCCTACGATTGCTTACTACCTTTTTTTTTTAAAAATATTAGCAATTCTTTGTCAAGGCATTACTAATATTCCTATTGCCTAGGAGTGGGTACGACAATAGCCCAAGGGGTCAGGATCGAAACCTCGACTCTCGCGTTAACGGAGCGAAGTCGGCCTTTCCGATTCACAGGAATCTCTTCACTGGCATTAGCAACCGGTCAGCATCCATCAAGCTCCTCATCAATATCTATCTGGTCTTGGGGGAGTGATGGAGCGACATCTACACGCTACACAATGCAACGCGATATAAAGATATGATCGTCATAATTCTAAATCGCGCTAACGAAATTTTCAACGTGGATTAATATAATCTACACAAATAAATAAAATTGTAATGTCTGTTTGTAATTCCAAATTAACGGGTTATCACTTAATGCATATGAAAGTATATACGATACTTACATAAAAAATAATAAAAAATGTTTGGCTGTCTGTCTATGTGTTTGTCCAGAGTAATCTCTGAATCAGATGGACCCGTTTTGACGCCACTGTCACTGGCAGATAGCTGATGTTATAAGGAGTAACATAGACTACTTTTATTTTCGGAAAATAATTAGTGTTCCGTGAAAGTAATATTAAAATCAGCGCACTACACATCTACTTATTATATACCGCCAGGAAATATATAATAATAATCACCAGTCAGGTAGAAGACTCGTCCCTTGTTGGAGGGACATTACTCCAAACTCTTCACAGACATGGATGAAGTCACGGACAAAATCTAGCATACAATAAAATGTGTCTTAATAATATATTAACATCCGTTCCATAAAACCGTCAGACATCGCTCAATCAGCGTACATAATTAACGATAGACATAATTATTTATTGGTCCGATCATAATAATTATAATGTAACAATTATTATTCAGTAAAAGAGACATTTAGATAGCTTATCTGTGCTTTACTGTATACAGACTTTGATATAGTCGGCTTCAATAGAATGTGACTGGAGAAAAAAAACATCATAAATAATATAATATGATATTATGTACTATAAAAGTCAAAGTGTTAAACTTGCAAGGACTAGGACAATATTAGAATAAGAAAAGGTTTCTTTTTGTTTTGTACATTTTCTATCGAAATAAACTATATTTATGTTAATTGCATATTCTTTATTATTAATAATGAAAATGTTTTTGAAACACGCGTCGATAAAATTATATAAAATTATTGATAGCTGTACTGTCTCCATTATAATGTATTGTTTTTATCAACAAAAAGAAATACGGTTCTTATTATTATATAAATATCATGTTTGTTTTGTGATTAAAACTGTTAATGATAATATATTGCATGTACTTATTTGCACAATGAATAAAGAAATCAAAGTTATACTGAAAAGCAAATTGTAATTTACTAAAAATTTTTTTTTTTTAAATAAACGCTGCACACTCAACGGCCCCCATTAGGATAGTGATATCCTGTGTCGGGGTCCGGAAACATACACATTGACAAGGACAAATACACCCAGACCGGAAAATATGCTTGCATGGTCAATACAACCATATTATGCTCCGAGCGGGAATCGAACCCGCGACCTGTGGCGTTTAAGGCAGGTTCGCTACCGCTACGCCACAACGTCGTCACAATATTTTAAAGCTTCTGCCTCAAAACAGCAGCGCGCTGTGTCAATACATTTCATCATAAGTCCATCTTTATAAAAATCTATTTAAATAAGATTAAATCAATATTTTTGTCTAATATTTTTTTCCATGATTGTACCTGCGCAGAAGCAGCCATTTTGGTTCATTTTAAATTGAAACAACTATACCTGATGGTAAACGGTTGTCGTAGCCTATGAGCGCTTGCAACACCATTCATTTGTAAATGCTACTCACCCTTTGCCAATCTCCAGGTATTGGTTCTTAAAGCTTCTTTGCTTTTCACTGGCTACATTGTCCTTCAAACTGAAACACAGTATACTTCTTTACAGTAGAATAACTGGCATAGCGGTAGTACTTACCACACTGACCTCTTGCAATAAAATTAAATTAATTAAAATAAGACAATTATTTGTATCCGAACGTGATTGTCACGTCAAGTTTTTTAAGGAAGTCATGTTAGGTCACTTTATCACAGGTGTAAAAAGCTAATTATATCCTGGCATAATGTCGAAAACAACAACGCTTTCACATTATCTGATTAGTATATAATATACTCAATAATTATTGGACCCGGGAGACGTTATTCTGACCCGAAAAAAAAATTAGGGTCTCATAGCAGCGCCCTCTAAATAGTCTAATTAATAATATCTTTATTAAAAAATAGGGATTGATATGTATTTTTAATGCCACATCATGAAAAACTACCAAAAAAAAACTGCGGTGGACAGTTCTTAACATTTCTGTGTATCACAAATAGATGTTAACCGATTCTCAGACCTATTCGATATGCACACAAAATTTCATAAAAATCGGTCAAGCCATTTCGGAGGGGTTTGAACAAACACCGCGACACGAGAATTTTATATATTAACATGGTACAAGAAATTAAAGACCCAATCAGACGTTCTATATAAAATAGATTCATTCGCAATTTAGCTTGGCCTTTATTGAGACGTTTCCTCACTAAAGAAAGGAGTTGACTTCGGTTGACACGAGTCAATGTGTGATAGAGGTTTGTTTGAGTGCTTTATGACTTCCTCCGTTCAGATAAAAGCTATTTACAGAACGAATGAATGAACGAGCAAATGAATGATTACTTCTGCCATTCTATCTTGCGACTATTAACCCTTTTGCTCATAGATTTTGACAGTTACACTGCCGATTACTCGGAGGCTTTCGAACGGAAAATGGCCGAAATCTACCAATGTCTAGTAAATTTAAAATTTCTTCAAAAATAATTGTCTATTTCATTTCAAATAAAAAATATTTAATTGGGAATAAATATTTAATCTTTATAAGCCAATAAATATCTAATGTATGTTTTCAAATATGTTCATATTTTGTTTTGAAAATCAGTAAAAAGAAAGTTTCTTCGTCGTAAGAAAAATAAACATATTTCTAACAATGTAAATGAATCTGTACAAATATAACTATCCATCTCAATAATTGAATAAACCTATAATCGATCAAAACTGCTCTGAATTTGGGTAACTTATAAAAAATACAAGAAATTGAAAGTTTTATATATCAACAAAACTAATTCAAATTTTTTCTTTCTTTATATCCATAAGGAGTAATAACATTCTAATAAAGATGTGAATTATAAATAAAACTGCATGAAATGTTCAATTATATGTTTATATTGTATAAAAACATAGAAACTTACAATAATTATGAAGTTGCATATAAATATACCACCAAAAACACACAAGCTATCAAAAAACTAGTAATAAATTTAACTTGTCCAGTAGTTCTATGACCCCTTCCAGATACGTAAAGAATTCACGAAATTGAAGTATAATTCTCTAACTTTTCGCCACGTATTCCTATACAATTATTTATTTGAAAAATAATATAATAAAATCAAAGTAAAATATACCATAGTATATTGAAAAATTTCATACATAGTAAACACCTGTTTGCATCATCCACAGACTATAGTACCGAAAAGAACGAATATATCAAATATCGATATTGTCGTATCGATTGTTAGCGAATAACTATTTTTATAAAATGGTCAATCCTTAGCTCTAAACAATCAATATTTTTATAACAATAGTATTCATATTCAATATTGTTTTTTGAAATTAAAAATATTTTTTGTTGGTATGTGTGTACGTTTGTACGAATGAATGTTTCGAGTGTTTTCCGTCTCTTACTTTTATATGTATATATTTGTTTATTTCTTCATATTTTTTAAAATGAATTGAAATGTTTATTATCTATATTTTTTATGAATCTTTTATTACATCGCTTTAATTTTTTTCGTTTATCTTTATCATGAATGTCGCATTACATTCGCCCGTGGAGTGATAATAATGTGCAAGACTGAAATGTTTGTTTGTTTGATCGTATGCATGTTGCGTGTCTGTTTTGTCTTCATTTATTTTGTTTTTTTTTTTAATTTATTTATCTATTTTTTTTTTCTTAAAAAAAAAAATTTGATGGTGAACGCAATTTTGATATCCTAAATCAAATAATTTTCTGATTTTTTTTGTTAAATGCCTTAAAAAGATTCCTTGCTTTGCTACGTGGTTTAAAAAAAAATAACTAAGTTAATTTTATACCAAGTTTAGTTTGCTTTTTTTACTTTTTTTTAAAACGCTGCACACTCAACTCAATCAATTATGTTGTTGCATGGATTTATGGATGGATTGATGGATGGTTGGATTGATGGATGGTTGGATGGTTGGATGGTTGGATGGATGGATGTATAGTTCCTGTAGACTTATCAAAAGACGAATTGAAGAATCATCATCATCATCATCATCATCGTTCACTTCGGAGCCTGGGGTCCGCTTTCTTACTTTTCCTCTCCACTTTTTACAGTCTTCGGCATTCCTAATTGTAAGTCCATTGATTGTCATCCCGCATGACGTAAAGCCACCATTTCATGGGCCTACCTCTTCTACCTGGATCTGGCGTAGGTGGCATGGTAAGACATTTGATCTCCACGTAGATAACCGGTTTTCGTATTGTGCCCGTACCAATGTAGGCGACTCTTTTGTAGCTTATTCTATGTCACGGACATGAAGGCTGCCGCAGATGTACGTGTTTCTAATGTAAACTTTTTCGCGTAGCTCAACACATCCACCGCAGCATCTCCGTGACACGCAGTTCTCGCTTATGTCGCTTAGGTATGGACCGCGCTTCACTGCCATACAAAAAGACAGGCCTATTCATGCATTTATAGACTGGTCCCTTCAGTTTAACCGGCATCTTGGGGTCACAACTGACCCCAGTCACCTCACGCCATTTGGCCCAGGCTCTTGCGATCCGGGCTTTGACTTCGTGATCGATATCCCCAGTCATGTGAAGTACAGAACCCAAGTATTTAAACTGGTCCATGTGCTCGATCATCGATCATCATCGCCTGTGCGCGTTGGTGGGTGATCCATAACATTGCAGGCCGAATACGTCGCTACATTTAACTTAAGACCACCGTTCTCAAGATACTCCTTCTACTTATTCTCACATCTCACCAGGCGTCCCCTATCCGCGTCTGTCAGTGCAATGTCGTCCGCATACACGGAGAAAGCTCATGTGCATGTCTGATGCTGGCGGGCAGTTCGCCCAATACGGCGCTAAACAGAAGCGGACTAAAGACAGAACTCTGGTGCACACCAACTGTGACTTGGAAAAGTTTTGTGTAGCCAACAGCGTCTGAACCATAGAATCCGAATCGCGGTACATGTTTTGGATAATCTTAAGTTTCGGTAACCTCTTTGGACCTAAGTGCCCACCAGATCATCACGCGAGGAACACAGTCCATATCAGAACAAGAAAGTGCAGAGAAATCCACAGGGCGAAAACAGGGTCTATGGTCCCATTACCAGGGCGAAACCAATACTGACACTCCGGGATAGTTCACTCCAGCAGGATCGGAGGGTCAACTATGCACTCACAAGTTTAATGGTGTTGCCTTTATTCCGTGGTTGTTTCCGCACTCAAGCACTCACCTTCCGTCTTTGAAGACAGGAGTGATGACACTTAGTCTCCATTGGCTAGGAATTTTTCCGGTGGAGAGTATGTGGTTATAGAGATTGGTGATGGATGCCCATACCACGAGGACCCATCCCCTTCCAGGCTTTGATTGGGACTCTATCGGCACTGACAGATTTCCGATTTCTCATGCAACGAAGATCACCATGGATTTTTTCGGGCGTAATCAGTGGTATTAGTCCCTGATTCAGAGGAAGGTCCGGTGGCTGCACCTCTTTATGCCACTTATTTAGCAGCTCACAATCTGTCCTTTATCGCGAGGACGCATGCGTCATAGAAGGTTGCCTCGAGGACTTTTTACACAGTGGCACTTGGTGATGTCCTGTGCTACTTTGACCCTAGAACGTGTCATCTTGTAGATGAGCTTCTGCACCTCAAATGATTGCAACTTATCAGTGGTTGTAAGTGGTCGCGCCTAGTCCTGACTACAGCTCTTTTGGTAGCACGTTTCTTGGTCTTGTATGCATCACGGTTTTCAGGTGATCTGGACACTTGCCATTTTTTAAGAGAGCTACCAAATTTCCTGTCACACTTACGTCCACCCTTAGGTACCTCAACAACTGCCTTCGCCGTCTCACTGATGGCTGTCCAAATCTTGTCACATTGACTCTAGACTGGTTCGCTGTCAACACCGACGCACTTGTCGACAAAAGCTAATCCTCCATCTGATTTCGCGTTGTCAATGGTCAACGGGTATGTGTTTCGGCTTCATTCAGAGGTCCATGACAAGTAAACGGTGTTATGCAATGCAAGTGGCAAAAGATTTTTACCGTTGTCAAATATAAGAAGAGATGTATATGTTCTGTTGTGGTCATATACACTCGATTACTCGTATTATGTTTTTTTAATGTAAGAGGGGCAAACGGGCAAGATGCTCATCTGATGTTAAGTGATCACTGGTGTCCATAAACTTCTATAATACCAGAGGCCATGCAGGGGCGTTGCTGACCTCTAAGAAAAGAATAGTCTCTTCTCTTGAAGGTTCCCAAGTCGTATCAGTTCGGAAAGACCTCAGACGTAAGTTGATTCTACAAAGTGGTTGTGCGAACAATGAAATATCTTCTAAATCGCCCTGTTGTTGATTTCCAGAAAACGAGGTGGTCAGGGTGGAATTTCGAGTTTTGTCCGATAGTGAAATTTCACCGGCGGGATCAACCCAAACAATTCCTCAGAACATTCTCCGTAATAGATGTGATAGAAGATGCAAAGTAATCCAACGTCTCTATGCAAAAGTCTGCCAAAGGATCAAGCCGGAAAGGGCTCGATTGTCGACAATTCATGTCACTGTATATTGGATTCGGTTTATTGAAAGTAGGTCCCGCCCAGAGATGAGAGTAGTACTCCACGTGCGGTCGAATTTGCACCTTATACAACTGTAGGCGATGAGCCGACGTGAAGTAGTGCCTCGCCTTGCTAAGCACACCAAGCTTTTATAATTAGTCAGATCCGAGCGATTGCGCCTTTTAGGGATCGAGTGCACTAAAGCACTCTTCCATGCGTTTGGAATGACCCCTAATGAGTAGGAGTACCAGCATATGTCCGCAAGATGCGAAGAGAGAGCACAAAAGATCAGCTTTCTCTTTCGCGGCATGCGCCAACGATGTTGACGATGATGATGATTATGAGGACTATAACTAGGTCGAATGCCCATTATTCGCAAGTAACAAAAATATTGCAACACCAAAAAAATCATTGTTTTTTACAAAAAATAAATATTTTCTACAGAATATTTTATTTAGAAGTCGGTGTTTACTAAAATACAGAAGGGAACGACTTCTGTAGAAAATATTTGTTTTTTGTATTTAAGTTTTAAAATCGGCATTTTTATATTTTATTTTATACTTGTTATATACGAGCCAGACAAACGTAATAGTGTATTTGTGTAAGTACTTAATTTTATCGTAGAAAGTGTAAGCCTTCAAATAAGTTATATAAATTTTCAAAACCCATTTGCAAATGAGTTATACACAAAAAATATATAAGCATCAGAATTAAGAACTTACTCTTTTTTGAAGTCGGTTAAATTTAATAATATATAAAAACAAATTTAAAAATGTTTTCAAATTGTATAAAGTATAAATAAAAATAAAAAAGGTATAAGCAGAAATACTATTATTTCAATGTCACAATAAAATTTCTAAAACAAAATATGCAAAAACTTATACATTTATAAATTATGTCAAAGAAAAATAGAATCCTTATAAATAAATAAATATAAGTAAATTCTATAGAAATACAGTAAAAATACTTTTTTTTTTAAACAAGTCAACAAATAGAAATTACGAATCGATTATATTCACGCTTTTTATTCGTGAAAAAATCGATATCAAAATCGATTACGAATTTAAAAAATCAAAGTCGCGGGAAAATGAATACCGTATATGTGTATTCATAATTTTGGTTTTTGTGTTTTATGTTATCATTGTGGAAAATAAATATAGTGAAATACACAAAGCTTATGATATTTCCTATCAATAAAATAATATCACTGAGACCAATAAACTCATTTCAATAAACAAAAAAGAAAATATTTTCCGTAAGCACGCGTTAAAATTATGTCGGCATTATAAAATCAACTTTTATAAGCATATCCAGTTCATAAAGTGGCTTTTTTATATTTCTAAATCATTTTATTATATATTATACGCTTTTACTAAACGCAGTGAATGAAAGACGTCAAGAGATATCCTAATAAACGTGAATAAATACGGCTAATGTTCGTCAGACAACATCAACAACTAAGGTAATTTTCTAAATGAAATATTTTCAATTCTTTTCTAGAAGTGTTAGTTTTTTGCATTTCCAAAATAGAGATAATTTTATATAATTTTACTTTGCCAAACAAACCTTAGGCCTATAATAACTATTTAAGCGTCCGGGTCGATTTTTAATGGACGTTTGTATCGAGCACAATATTGTGCTGGGGTTGAGCCTAGTAGTATTCATGTATGCGCACAACCTTGTGCAAGATGAGAGCTTAAGGGTTAAAGCCCTATTTGCACGGAATTATTGCAAATAAATTTTGCTAAGGGTTACAGCACTTGAACTGTAATCAACTAGCTATGCCCTGCGGCTACGCCCGGATTGCGAGCTTCAGAATTTTCATCCCCTATTTCAACCTCCTTCCCATAATTTGGGCTCCTTCAAACGAGGCGTGAAGAGGCATCTTGTGGGCAGGCAAGGCGAGGGTGGCTAACGCGTTGCCTTTGCAACCGTATTAGCAGCCTTGGTCTTACTTTTCAAATAAAAAATGATTTTTTTACGCGTCGAAAATTCTTCAAAATCATTTCAGCAAGTGCAAAGATAACAGACAGACAGAATGACTACATTACAGAGTTACATATTTATCCGTGTTATTAATCCGGTCAGCCGGTTATGTGTGATGAAGTAACAAACATTTAAACATCCAGACAAACTAATTTTCACATTTATAATATTAGTAGAGGAGAAAAGAAAGAGGATATACATAATATTTTAAATGATAATTGCTTTATTTATATATGTATCAATTTAAATCACCTTTGCATGCTTACTATGTCATCATCATTATATCAGCCGAAAGACGTCCACTGCTGGACATAGGCCTTACTATATAATATGGACAATTGGACATGAACATTCATACAGACAAAACGCTAGACTCGTTGGTGCCTTGGTGCACTTTCATACATTCAACAACAACGCAAGAGAAAGCAGACGGGGAATAATACTAACAAAAGGCCTTTTAACTCGCTTTGTTTCTTTTTAAATGATAAAAAATTATAATTGAAATAAAAACAATAAATTACTATTGTTTCTAAATATTCTTTAATTAACCGTAATATTTTCTGTTATAAAGTTATTGATAAAAGTTTACCGCAAATTAATATATTTATAGAACATTACCGCATATTATTACTATGTAAGTTACGAATATGACTGGAACTACTATATTATCCTTCACAATTAACAAGCATGATAAAAATAACAACCTGCTAATTAATTGCGTACATTTATACGTAAGTACGCTACGTGATCGGGCTATTTGAATTGGTCGTGTAAAATAAATAAAAAAACAACTTAGATTTAAATGTTTAGTGGAAGTGGCATAATTATCGCGTGAATTGATTAACACAAGACAGGGCCTACCATACAGATAAAATATCCAAGGCACCGGTGCTCTTTTCTAAATTCAACATGAACGAAACGAATTTAGTCATAAGATTGCAATTGAATAAAGTTAGCTAACTCTTAACCTATTACCAACTTCTTCTTCGTCCTAGCATTATTCCCGGTATTTTATTTTACCCAGGGTCTGCTTATTACTCTTATCCGGATTTGACAGGTTACTAGTTTTTACACGGAGCGATTGCCATCTGACCTTCGCAACCCTAAGGGCGAACCAGTAACTCATTGGATAAGAGCAATTTACTTATCAAGAGTTAACGATTATTATCAGATGTTATGTGATAACAACCGGGTCCGACAGCTTAACACGTGCTCTCCGAGGCACGGTGGGGAGACCCACGGACAAACGCCCAGACCGAGACAGAAATTTTAACAAACATCTGCCCGAGCGGGAATCGAACCGGCAACCGTCGAAACTAAAGTCGAAACACACTCGCTACCCACAACGCCACAACGGTGTCAAACCTATTACTAACTAACCTAACATTTTTGTATTACTCTTTTCAGTGTCTGTTTCGGTCTGAGCGTTTGTACTTTTGAGCCTTCCACCGTGCTTCGAAGAGCACGTTAAGCTATTAGTTGTTATCACACAAAATCTGATAATAACTGTTATCTCTAGAAAGGTAATTTGCTGTTATCCAATTAGTGGTTTGCCCTTAGGGTTGCAGAGGTCAAATTGCAATCGCTCTGTGTAAAATATAGTATAACATAATGCTAAGACGAGGAGACTACGTTTGATGCCACATCTAATTTTTCTCTGGTATTAGTCTTATTAATAAACAGGGCTAAAAATTTACGTTCCACATTTAAAAACCTTAGCACGTCCTAACATGTATTGATAATTATGTGTTCGGCGCCTTTGTGCTCCCGCAAACGATCGTTCGGAGGGCATTTAAGGGCTAAGCCTTATCGAGAAAGCGATTTGTAGCTATTTTAAAGCTGGCATATGTTTTCCGATACAGAGTTTGAAGCCTCATTAGCTCAACGGTAAAGGGCCGTATTCGCTCCGTTTACGCGAGGGTCGAGGGTTCGATCCTTGAGCTATTGTCATAACCACTCCTAGCGCAAGCTTCGAGCTTAATTGGAGGGGCAATAGGAATATTAGTAATGCCTAAAAAGCATTGCTAATATTCTTTTAAAAAAATAATTGATATTGTTGTTCTATATGAATAAATGACGGGCTTGTCTAGACCTAAGTATGAGGGTACGAAATTTATCTCGGTTTCAGAGTTCTTTTTAACTCTTAAGTCCAAAGACCATGTACAGAAAAAACAATGTGTTTTATTAATGGGTATTAGCTCTTACTGCTTTATTGTATATTGTATAGGAAATACTGTTTGATATCTTCGGTGACATCGATCAGTTCATCATAATATTTATATGGTATCATATTTAACAAACAACCACTCTGTGGAATCAACTTCCGCCGGCGGTCTTTCCTTCACCTTCTGGTGTTGCAGATGTTCATGGGCGGCGGTGATCTTTCCTTAAAGATCAGCAACGCGCCTGGATGCCTTTTGGTGTTGCAGATAAATTCTGGTGTTGCTCACATTAAAAAAACTTACTTCAAATTTGCAAAAACAAAAACGCATCGACAAAATTGCTTAACTAATGGCGAAGACTTAGAAGAAAAATTATCCGAATTATTACTTCGCCTATAGGTAGGAGGAGATATATTTTAATATAAAGAGTCACGTTTGTACTTCACAGATTTGGTGAAAGCCCAGCTTTAGCCCACAATAGCCAAGCAATCAGAGCACCACGGAGGGTCAAACCGATATAGGGCCTCAAATAAACATAAAAATAGATAATAAAATTTTACGATCAACGATTTAGTGGTGGCCGTGAACTATGGAAACGAGAGCGATACGGTTTTTAACGGTTTTTATACACTCATTTTTACGTAATTCCGTGGCGTGTAAAATTTTATTGTTATTTTTAAGGGGCCTTTAAATTAAGTACACAGAGAGTCGTATAGAAATTTATTGGTTTCGATTTATGTAGGAAGTTGTCCCTTAAAGTGAGAATGTAATACTGAACTATAAAAGTCTTTTATTTATTTTTAATCATGGACGTTAAGCTTATGATGAATATAGGGAATATACTAACCTTTATGACAAGACTGGTAATATACTCATAATATAATACTTTACCAGCGGCCACCGTCTTCGCCCGAGCGAAACACTTTTTCAATATAAACTCGGAAACAAACAACCCCCTCTTTTACGAAGTTTGAATGTTTTATTTATTTATATCGAATTACCAAAAAAAATGAAGATATTTCCATACAACTTTTCAAATGTAAGTGTAAGTATATTTAAAAAAATTATAAGAATAAAAAGTATTAAAAAAAAAAAAACGTATTGTAATAAAATAATATAAACTAGGTTACAAATAATTTTACACAATCATAAACAAAATCTATAAAATAAGTCTACAACAAAAAAAAAAATACAAAAAAATACAAAAAAAGAAAGATGATACTATAAACAATACTATATATTATAATAATATTTATTATCAAGTAAATACAACAAGTACACTGGTGGCCACCCAAATCATGCCCTCTACATTCTAGTAGACATTAGCTCATTATACCAATTACCAGAAGGTAAAACCGTACGCGTTATCTTCACGGGAGATTTAAAGAGATAGTCTTGAGTTGAGCAATGAATAATAAAAAAAGCATATTTTTTTAATATTAAATATAGGTTTACCGGCGTCGGGATGTGACGACCCATCATCATCATCGCCCGCTGTTGGGATAACCTCTGTCACAGCAGAGATTATTCCACCAGTGCAGTCAGTCACACTGGTGGTAGGTCTTTTTGTTGCAAGAGGCCGGCTAGGTAGGTACCACCGCAGTGTCAAATATTCTGCCGCCAAATAGTAGTGCTTAGGCATTACTGTGTTCCGGTTTGAAGGGCACTGTACGCTAGTGAAATTACTGGGCAGACGAGATTTAAGAACCGAATATCTCGAGGTTGGCAACGCGTGAGTGGCACCTACTAATGGTGCTGTAAGCGCTCATAGGCTGCGGCAGCCACTTACCATCAGGTGGGCCGTATGCTTGTTTGCCAACTTTTAACATAAAAAAAAAAAGGTAGGCATAGTGCGATGTTCTTTACTAGACTAATTATCGCATATTGAAAATGAATACTATTGAATAAAATCTGTAGATTTCTGCATCAATATTTTTTTATAACTGCATTCAAGTATCAATTATCATTAAAATATCTTCTGATATCATATTTTTATCGAAGATTGTTTTCAGATTTTATTACGTTTATAATGTTACCTACATTTTGGGTTAGAAAAATTATATTTGCATTAATTTTGTTTATATTTTTATCAATTTTACATAATAACAATCATTGTTTAGGAATACATATACATATTTCAAAAATAATTAATAACACAAAATAATTTTATTTGTGCACACAATTGTGCTCAACTGAGTATCGATATAATTTAATAATTTTAAAAATCGAAAACCCTATTTTTTATGAAAACAATAATATGTAATTGTATTTTGCTTTGAAGTGGTAACTCTCAACACATAACCATAATGTTAAATGTGAGATAATATATATAAATTTATTTGTTTAATAAATAAAAATTAGCCGGCCATTTATAATCCTCCCACGTTAAAAACTTCTTGATTATTTGTGACCGGGAGAGATGCGTTTCCTCTTAAAACTGGCACCGAAAGTAGTGACGTTTTATTCCATATAAACCTTTATCGACTCATCTACATATTTATTTTTATGTCTCTATTCGACGTTTTCCGGTAGCCGTTAATAGTTTGGGTCCATTAATGTTAATTATAAAATCTGTTTGTCCATTAAACGGAGCTATATATAGCTATGTTACAAGATAATTTATAAAACCATAGAAAATATATAATGGTCGAAAACCATTGACCAAACAGCGCCCACATAATTATTTTTTTTCGGAGTGTCTATTACTGTTGGCCTTAGTGGCCTTAACAGCTTCACCGGTGGGGGGGCCTGGTCTGGAGACCTCAGCCGGTAAGAGATGGACAGCCCGCGCGGGGCTCAAGTTGAATCCGTCCCAAGGGCCCCTGCGAGGTCGAGCCTAGGCTTGGGACGTCATATACAATGAACGTTGTTTTTATAGTGTGACTTCTGAACAGCAACGAGTTTAGTTCAGTAGTAGAGCCACTACTCTCTCAAAGAAAATTGGCATAAAGTAACAGTATCAGTACTATTGGATTTCCTGCGATGAGTGAAAGCGCTGGAGCCCCAATTGTCAAACCCCTCTGTTCCTTTCTCACCCTTTCCCTCCTATCCGTTGGGTTGGCAACACGCATGTGATACTTTAAGTATCGCGCGCGCTAACAGGTTGCGGTGGCTGCTTACCATCAGGCGGACCGTATGCTTGTTTGCCAACCGTCATGACACAAAAATAGTACAATTTCTTTTTAGTTTATGTTGAAGATTTAAAATAAATAAATCTGTTGTAATTAGGAACTTATCTTTTTACTTTTGGTTCTAAGGTTTGACGTAATAATAGCACGTGATCGCGCAAAATGAAGCTATAAACATGTAGATGGTAAGCCTTAAGACCCGTTCATCTTGCATTAGTTTTATGAACTATAAACCCGCTCCGAGCTCAATTTGTAAACGAAACCCGAGTCGTTTACATAATTTACGTTTATTTATAGGTGATTATAAATATGGTCAGTTTTAAGTATATTTGAGTGCTTTTACTTTGCACTTAAAATTTACTCTCCTTATATAAAACTTAATTACGTTATTACTTCTTTATTTAAAGCTAAAAAGATCGAACATTGTAAACGCATTGTCGTTTTATATTTTTCTTATCTTTATCTTTTCTTTTAGATATATATTTATCTTTTAAAATAGTAATTTAATTAATTAAACAGTGTTCTTACATTTAATTATGTAACAATATAATGAAAGTCGAAGCTTACGCAAGACAGTCGACACACAAACAAAACCCATTATTTATATAGCAATTTAAAATGGCTCCAATTAATATTGTTGTATGTGTGTCACTAAAATCGTGACAAGTAATTACATACGATTTTAATTGCTCGATGTAATTGGGAGACAAAATGTTTATTCATATTGCCTGATTTCAGGTTTAATTGATTCGGTAAGACTTTTTTTTATTTGCGTATTGTTTTTTTAATGTCACGGCCCGGTTGTCTGCACAAGCGACCCCATGACGTCCCACTATGGCGACGAGGATTCCGCTCAGTTTTAGTGGGTATTGCTGCTAGACTAACAGGCGGCCGACTGCCACACTACCACTGCTTAGTGTCCTTATACGAGTACACTACGTTCAGTTGTGTGCGTAAATGCATTTATCATTGAAAACAATTTTTTTTAATCATACCGGCGGCAAATAAGAATATGGTCTGAGTAAGAGATATTTACTGGTGCTAGACCTTTCATTGCGCGATCTCGGCTAGGTAGGTAAAACCGCATGTCAGACATTCTATCGTAAACCAGTAGTGGGTTTTCACTACTGTGTTTCGGTTTGAAAGAAACTGTAGTTAATGAAATTACTGGAAAAAGGAGATTTAAGAACCAATCTCGAGACAACGCGTCAGTGACACCTACAAATGAATGATGTTAGACACATAGGTTTCGACAACCGCCTATTTCCAAAATCAGGTCAGTCTTTAAATGGTTTTTATTTATCCCCGCGTGAAGTGGCTGCTCGTGAAGTGCTGTCAGCTAGGTTTCCAGTTCAGCCAGCGTATGGTCTGTTGCATCTTTCGGTTAGACAGAACAAGGCTTGCTTGTGAAGTTTGCCTTCTATTATGGTATCTATTAATCAACTTCGCGTTTTTTTATGTTACAAGTTGGCAAACAAGCATACGGCCCACCTGATGGTAAGTGGTTGCCGTAGCCTATGAGCGCTTGCAGCACCATCAGTAGATGCCACTCACGTGTTGCCAACATATTGGTTCTTAAATCTCCTTTGCCTAGTAATTTCACTAGCCTTTCAAACCGGAACACAGTAATGCCTAAACACAACTATTTGGCGGCAGAATATTTGACACTGCGTACCTACCTAGCCGGCCTCTTGCAACAAAAGACCTACAACCAGTGTGATTGATTGTACTGGTGGAATAATCTCTGCTATGACAGAGGTTATCCCAACAGCGGGCAGTGGGGTCGTCACATCGCGACGCCATTTGAAGTCTACTACCACTAACCATCATTAAAAATCGAATAAAATAATTTCACAAGAAAGTTGGCAACGAGTTGCCAACTTCCAATAAGTAAAAGTAAAAAATTACACCACTCAATGATTTCTTGTTAACAAATTATTTTGTAAATTAATTGTTATTGTTGCATTAATTACAAGAATCGCTTTTAGTAACGGATTCGGTGGGTTTTTTGCATAATCACAACAAATATTGGCTTCCTAATTAAAGTACCGTTTTAACTGACATGATTACAATTTTATTCATTTACAATTAACGAATGAATATTATTTATAAAACGGTATTGATTTTCATTGAAATATGAATAATATATTACAAGGTAAATTAAACTAGCATTAAAGAATACTAAGTTACTTTATATTGGTAATATATTCCAATTATATATCAAATATATTTTTTTTATTTGAGAAGAAAATATGGTAGGTACGAGGCATGGACTGATTATTTGTATAATCTGAGCTCCTTCAAACGACGTGAAGAGGAATCTTGCGGGTAGGCAGCGCGAGGGTGGCTAATGCGGTTGCCTTCCGCTACTGTATTAACCGCGTTCGTGTTTAGACTTAACTACCACTTACCATCAAGTGGAGTGGAGTCATTTGCCCTCCGCCTCAAATAAAAAAAAAATGGACAGCCCGTTTCGAACAAATAAAAAGTCTAAGGTATTTTCCAACTCATCGCTGCTCCTTCGTAAAATCAACGATGCAACGAAAAGAAGTTGGTCACAAGCTTGTAACGTAATCGAATACAGTAATCACGTGACTTTGTTTTGTGCTCTAAAAATTTTGAACATTTTTTCTTTTTAAAAAACCAGTACACAAAAAATGTTCTTGGTAAATATATCTATGATTTTCAAAATTTAAAAAAAAACATCAAAAACATTCGACAAAGAATCAATATTAAATCTCGTAGTTCCAAATTATTTATATTTTATAGAATCGATATGTCACAATAACCTTTTTTAATAGAAATGATTGAAATATTTAAATGCACATGGCTCAACAATATACAGCCCAAACGATCAAACATTCCATAAACAAACGTTTGTATATAGCTCTCGATTGAATTCCATTTTTAAAATTCATTCCACAGATAACCTGTTCGTTTTTCGAAATGACAGTATAAAGCGGCCGATATTGGTGCCCAAGTGAGGTAGCTGTATAATTAGGGCGCTACGTCGCCAATAAATTATACAATTATCAAAATCGCCTCGGACCAGCCAGCTCCCTTATAGATAACAGTATCATGTATCGTGCTTCTACGAAGTGGCTGAATAGTGTCATGATATAAGCACATATCAATTGTATAGAAGTGACAAACAGATTTTTTTGTATACTAAACATAACCTTACTTTACCTCCTAGCATTATTCCCGGTATTATATTTACTCAGGGTTGCTTATTACTCTTATCCGGATTTGACGGGTTACTAGTTTTTAGACAGAGCAATTGCCATCTGATATCCGCAACCTTCATTGCATAACAGCAATAACATATCAAGACTAAGTGATTATTATCAGATGTTATGTGATAACAACCGGGACCGACAGCTTAACATGCTCTCCGAAGCACGTTTATTTGTAACTTCAATACATCTGCATCAAGCGGAAATCGAACACGCAACCGTTGCGGCTAAATGTAGACTCGCTGTTAACACGCCACAACGGTATTATAACCTAAGATATAAAATAAAATATTTTAAGTATGGCACAGTCTCGATTATTAATTTATAATCTTGTACTTTTCGTTTTCGTTGAAGCCAAATGTCAAATATCAAAAGCACGATATGCTTATATTTTGGATCAATGATGTAATAAAAAAATCTTTATGTACTTTTGTATTAATTGTTATGCAATAAATAAGATAAGTTTGATCATCCCGCTGTTTATTTATATTCTTTCATATCTAAACATTTTTATATCTATGGTCAGAGGTTATCTCGTATGCAGTCGACATAACAATTAGGCTGCAGAGAAATTCATAAAGTCACACAGGTTTTATGTATTTATATTAAGATAAGCGCGGGTCAGGCTATATAACTATCAGTTTATTATTTCTGATGTGTTTTTAAAATGAGTTCCATTTTAAAAATGTTAATTAAGGTATGACGTCATTGCCTATGTAGCTTTAAAAGTTATAGACATGGCTTTGAATTTAAATATTTTATGTTAATTTATGTAATGTTTCATATTTGGTGCTGGTTTTATGCACCGCGTCTAACAATGCTTGGAGTCCTGAGAGAGTGACAGCTATTAAAATTGTATCATCTGCATATCTCATATTATTAATTATTCTTTCATTTACAGTTACTCCCTCGTCGATGTCACGTAACGCAACTGAAAAGATAGACTGAATAAATATTAAAAAGCAAGGGAGAGAAAGTACATCCTTGTGTAACACCCCTTAGTATTTCAACATAAGAAGATACTTTACCATCATCACAGATATTTGCTGCTTGCTGCCAATATACATTTCTTATTGGAACGAAGTTCCTTATCGCTCGTTGTGAAAGGGGGCTAGACGGAAAAATTCTTACGAAAAGTTGTCACGACACTTTTTGCTATAGTAAGCTATTGTAAGCTGTGCGGCGTCGCATGTTTCTCTGTCTGTCTCTCACTCTCTTATAGGAAGCAAGCCAGATATTTTCATTTATATTTCGCATTGAACAGTGTGGTGTCGCGACGATTATTTTTGTTGAGTGTATACAGGTTTTTGTAAATAATAAATAATGTTAATAATAAAAAAATATTATTATAACTTAAAAAAATAAAATTTTATTACAATTCCTTCACTAATTAATCGAAAGGAACTTCGTTCCATCCGGGTGTCCCTTGACACCTCTCAAGTTTTTTTTACATTTATTTTATTCTAAGATCACGAGAGTGAATTTCTACTGCTTGAAGCAATTGTATGAGTTTGTCATGCCGTACTCATGCCGTAACCCTAAGGACGAACCCGTAACTATTATGTGTATTACCAGATGCTATGTGATACCAACCGGGACCGTAAGCTCAATGTGCTCTCCGAGGCACGGTGGGACCCACACCGAAACAGATATTTGTAAGATCAATAAAAAAAAACTTGAGAGGTGTCAAGGGACACCCGGATGGAACGAAGTTCCTTTCGATTAACTAGTGAAGGAATTGTAATAAAATTTTATTTTTTTAAGTTATAATAATATTTTTTTATTATTAACATTATTTATTATTTACAAAAACCTGTATACACTCAACAAAAATAATCGTCGCGACACCACACTGTTCAATGCGAAATAGAAATGAAAATATCTGGCTTGCTTTCTATAAGAGAGAGAGAGACAGACAGAGACACATGCGACGCCGCACAGCTTACAATAGCTTACTACAGCAAAAAGTGTCGTGACAACTTTTCGTAAGAATTTTTTCCGTCTAGCCCCCTTTCACAACGCGCGATAAGGAATTTCGTTCCAAAACTTCGTTCCAATAATTTGACCCGCAATCACCAGGCTAAAGGCAGACTCGGAAACAACACGCCGTAACGGTTTCATTAGTCTGTATGTTATTGTACAGTATCAGTTCGTTTACAATATAATATTAAACATAATCGCCCTGACCTACCGATTATAGCGCAGCGGCTTTTTAATTTTAATTGCATTCGCCTCACACAATTAACGTTTTATAGCTTAGTTTATTGATAAGACATGTTTTTTTGACCTGTTTTTAGATATCATATTAAAAACGATAATAAGTTTAAAATATAATGTATATTTTTTTATGTTACTAAGTTGACCAGCTAGCATACGGCCCACCTAATGCTAAGCGGTTACCGTAGCCTATGAATGCTTACAAAGATGGAAAACATGCCTGTACGGTCAATACATTCTGTCCCGAACGGGAAACATGTGCTTTTGGCAATTTTAAAAATCAAAGTTTACATTTTAAAAAAAATGTTGTGGTGCAGCGGTAGCGAACCTGCCTTAAACGCCACAGGTCGCGGGTTCGATTCCCGCTTGGAGCATAATATGTTTGTATTGACCATGCAAGCATATTTTCCGGTCTGGGTGTATTTGTCCTTGTCCTTGTCCTTGTATATGTTTCCGGACCCCCGACACAGGATATCATTGTCCTAATGGGGCCGTTGAGTGTGCAGCGTTTATTTATTTATTTATTTAAATGTGGCTTGATAATTGGACATTTTTATGCTCAAATTCGTTTTTGAAAATTATCTATAAATTTATTGTCGAACAGAAAGATGCAGGTACATATTTAGGTACATGCGGGGGCCTAGATCGGCGGAAAATCGCTCCTTGTGGAATGCATTTCGAAAGTCAAAGACGCTTGTGCGATGTTAATCAAAAACGACAGATTACGTGGTATTTTGTAAGCTTATGCCAATTTCCATACATTTCGGAACTATGAAATTTCATTATCGTCAATTAAATGTGACTTGGTCTTGACCGGATTATCCTCGTAACTTAAAACCTTATTCGCTTGATTAAAAAAAATAAAATAAAGCTATACCAATAACTAGAATACGATTACTAATCAAATGTCATACCGACCGCTGTCAATGTCATTTGTCAAGTAATAACCCTCTCTGTTTCACATGTGGTCGATTTGACCCATATACATCATTAGTTTCATTCAACAGTAATTTCATAAACATATTGGATGTACCAATACAAATAATATATTATTATTGTTATTATGATCTAAGAAAAATAACTAACACATTTTAAGTTACATGAATAATTGGTTTAATAAAAGTTCATTATTGGCACTTAGTAAATAATTAGCACTAATTTATTATATTATGTCACTAAGTCCGAAAAGAGTTGAATCATCCGAAAATATTACAAGTCGTTACAAGCAAAATGCGGATATTATACCACGGATTCTTTTTTTATTTCACGACGGTTGGCAACCAAGCATACGGCCTATCTGAGGGTAAGCAGTAACCACAACCTATGAACCCTTGCGTTGCTTGAAGTATCACATGAGCGTTTCTAACCCAAGGGTTATGAGCCGAGGTGGTGGCATTTTACGCTGATTTTCTGTGAGAGGATAGTACTTCCCCGATCGATCGATAGTACAGCCCATTTGAGCTGCAAGAAACATGCGTCTATTACTAATGCTTGGTAGGTCTTTTGTTGCAAGAGGCTAGATGGGTACCACCGCAGTGTCAAATATTCTGCCGCCAAATAGTAGTGCTTAGGCATTACTGTGTTCCGATTTGAAGGGCACTGTACGCTAGTGAAATTACTGGGCAGAAGATATTTAAGAACCAATATCTCGAGGTTGGCAACGCGTTAGTGGCACCTACTAGTGGTGCTGCAAGCGCTCATAGGCTGCGACAACCAATTACCATCAGGTGGGCCGTATGCTTGTTTGCCAACTTGTAACATAAAAAAATGCATTGCTCTACTACTACTTTTTACATTTCTTAGATATTCTCTTATTTGTGTGTCAAAATATAATTTCCTAATATTATTTTTCAAAATAAGATAATCTAACCTCTCGCTTATGAAACAAATTAACAACGCTTACAATCAGAACAACATAACATAACTTTCAACACTAAATGACATTAATTCTTATAAATAATTGTTAATTAATAAAAGTCCGATCAACATTAATTAGTTAAAATTTTAACTGTTAACTAGTTTTGATTGTAATTGATAAATGAGTACCGAAGTTGATTATATGAGACAATCATTAAAGGGTTGGACCTGTACTTTAACGAGTTCTGCTACCGAGTGGTTAGACGAGTTTTTATTTTCTTTACCGTGTAATCTTCCCTCTCTCTTTAACGCATGTACATTTGTATCCCCGTCCTTGTCGTACAGGGCAATTAACACTGAATGTATTCGGTAGCGATGGGAGAAATTAGTTAAGTCGTGGCGTCATACAACAGTAATAGCGGTTGATCGTTTTTGTTTTAAATTGTAGTTTAATTTACCCTCTTCATCCATTATTACTAATGATGAAATTTTGACAGGTCTTTGACAGGTACATATTTTATAACTTTGACAGATCTTTGACAGCGCGCTTTTTTTGTCCGTAACAGAAAAGTAAATTAAATTTTTAAATGGCGTTAAATGATTAAAGTTGAAGTAATTTAAAAGGAATTAAATAAAAATTTAATTGAAGATGGCATAGTTTCTGCAACAAGAAATAAAGTTCTTGCATCGTATATTAAGGATCTGTGTGTTATAATTCTTTGGATCTGTCATAGCCAGGTGCACTTAAGGTTAATTGAACGATCGGTGGGTTATGGGTGGTCGTAAGTAAATCGTGAAGGAGGCCTAAAAATAACTGTGTCCAGTACTTTTGCGATTCATACTGTGTGTGAGTGAGCGGCCTTGGGGTCCAATTATCCACTATGTCACAAAGGGTGAACTAGACTCTTTATCACAAAGGGTGAACTAGTAACTAATTGAATAAGAGCAAATGACCTACTAAGAGTTAACCTAGGATATTATCAGATTAATTATAAATCAGGTTGTTACAATAACAACCGGGGCCGGTTGACAAACAAACAATATTTATAAGATCAATAAAAACTTCTGCCACAAGCGGGAATCTAACACGCAACCGTCGAGACTAAAAGCGGACTCACTACCAACACGCCGCGATGTATTTTACCGCAATTTATGAGTTAAAATGGATTGTATATTTAAATACACGGTTATTGAGCAAGTTAAACATTAATTCTATAATTGCAGTGACTTACGTTTCATGAATATTCAATACTTATCCATAATATGGGGGTCCTAATCGTGAGTTCATGCTTGGGTACATATTAATTATTTTCGTTTTCTGTGCAATATAAATAAGGTTTTGTTTTGATTCACACAAACAGAATACTAATAATAAATAAATAAACGCTGCACACTCAACGGCCCCCATTAGAATAGTGATATCCTGTGTTGGGGGTCCGGAAACACATAGAAGGACATGGACAAATACACCCAGACCAGAAAATATGCTTGCATGGTCAATATAAGCATATTCTCCGAGCGGGAATCGAAACCGAGACCTGTGGCGTTTAAGGCAGGTTCGCTACTGCTGCGCCACAACAAAATAGTGGTCAAATGACTGTATGGTCAATATAAATATTTAGTGGGAATCGAACTCACGACCACTGGCGTTTTAAGATGGGTTCCCTAACGCTGCGCCACAATATTCAAATATGAATCCGCGCGCAATACTAGTTATAAAATTATAATTTTAATGTTGCTTATTACCAAGGTGACGGGTCAGACGTTACTACTGTAAGGCTGGTTTTAGGGTTCCTAAAGGATGATACCGGAACCCTATTACCAACCCTTCACTGTCCTACCGTCCATGTCAGTGGCTGTAGTGCACGAATCGTAGTAGGTAGATAGTTGTAATTGTTACAGAATGTATATTTCTGGCTACGTTCTTACAATAATAGTTAAAAATAAGGCGTAATATAAAATAAAAAAAAGAAATTTTTAAAATTAAAGAGAAACCCTTAAACAAGAAACTTGATATTTTATTCTACGGAGTTACGACCAGGGATTGGAATGCTCTTCCGGCGTCTGTATTTCCAAACGCATACAACCTAAACCTCTTCAAGATGCGAGTGCATAGGCTTCTCTAGAGTCGCCCATAGCCGAGTGCACACACTGATCGGTAAACGATCGGTAGGTTAAACAACTTTAGGCGCGGTCAGTTACTAGATGGGTGATCACATAGTGGTATTTTCAACAACTCTGACGCTAGGTTGGCCACTAACCACTCGATAAGAAGAAGAAGAATGAGTAAGCTCGCTCCAACGTAGACCTCATCTATGCCTTCGCGCTCAGTGGAGGTCAGCTTACCCATTTAAGAATATAAAAAAAAGAACCCTTTATGTGCGAGTACGACACGAACTCAGCTGGTTTTTATGTATTTATGTCTTGGGTAGTTAATTAGCTGTTGCGTTTTTCTAATTACGTCAAATTATTCCTGATTATATTTACAGTAAATTATGCGGATATTAAAATAATTACTGATCGTAAATCACAAGTAACGATTATAAATGAAAATCGATAAAATCTTTAGCAATATAACAGTAATTATCTTATACATAAATTATTCATTCATGAGTTATAGGAATATGCAATGAATAAATATATGTTGCTATTCTAAAACTTGTATTCTAAAACTTTTCACTGGAACCCATAAAGTCGCGAACAGTGCGGTTCCAAAGGAATTTCCTACCGCGAACCCTCCGGCTGTGGAATGAGCTCCCTGCTGAGGTTTTCCCAACACGCTACAGTATGAGTTTCTTCAAGGGAAGGTTGAAAAAGTTTTTAAGGGGTCGGCAACACGCATGCGATACCTCTGGGATTGCAGGCGTCCATAGGCTACGGTGACCGCTTACCATCAGGCGGGCCGTACGCTTGTTTGCCACCATCGTGGTGTAAAAGAAAAAAAGAAATTGTAGTAATATGATATTTTCTATGACTATAGCAATTATAATGCACCTACTAGTTTCACGATTTTAATACAAACCTGGCTTAAGCGCTACAGGTCGTGGTCAATTTCCTCTCGGAGAAGATGTTTGTATTGACCATGCAGGCATGTTTTCTGGTCTGTGTGTATTTGTCCTTGTCCTTGTATGTGTTTCCGGACCCCGACACAGGATATAACTATCCTAATGTTGAGTTGAGTGTGTAGCGTTTATTTATTTATTATTTATGTTTTACTTTAAAACGTTTGACGACGTTGTGGCGCAGCGGTAGCAAACCTGCCTTAAACACCACAGGTCGCAGGTTCGATTCCCGCTTGGAGCATAATAAGTTTGTATTGACCATGCAAGCATATTTTCCGGTCTGGGTGTATATGTCGGAAGTACATACAAGGACAATCCTTGTATGTGTTTCCGGACCCCGACACAGGATATCACTATCCTAATGGGGGCCGTTGAGTGTGTAGCGTATATTTATTTATTATTTATGTTATACTTTAAAACGCCATATCAACCCTTGAGAGGAGGAATTTTTTAAAAAATATCAGACAAGTTCATTGTGGACCACGCACAGTCGAAAGTAAAAGGTTCCACATTGCTTGCTTGACGAAGAATCTTAAGGACTAAAGGCCAAAATCAAAAGTCCTTATTCTTTTAAAAGACCTATCCAAAGATATCTCACAGGTTGCCATACATTGATATTTTTGTTTCCAAACCTCAGTTACATGTATGGCCTGCTACCCTTAATTATTATATATCTTAGAATTTGATTACAAAATCGTGTAGCGGCTCATAGAATACACATATTTACTAAATTTCGTAGAGATAGAGCGAATAGCCTCTAGTAATGCGGACATGCGGACGGACGGTCAGACGGACATGACGAAATTATAAGGGTTCCGTTTTTGCCATTTGACTACGGAACCCTAAAATTGTTAAAACGCGTGTTTCTTTATCATAAATTGTTTGCCTAAAAGTAAAGTTTCATGCTTCTATTTTTTAAGACGGACTTCCAAACTTTCAACCCTATAACAGATCCCCGCGTCAGGATATAACGACTCCATCGCCTGCTGTTGGGATAATCTCTGTCACAGCAAAGATTATTCCACCAGTGCAATTACACTGGTAGAATAATCTTTTGTAGGTCTTTTGTTGCAAGAAGCCGGCTAGGTGTGATACCTATCTAGTGTACCACGGTGTCAAATATTCTGCCGCGAAATAGTAGTGCTTAGGCATTACTGTGTTCCGGTTTGAAGGGCACTGTACGCTACTGAAATTATTGGGCAGAGGAGATTTAAGAACTAATATCTCGAGGTTGGCAAACGCGTGAATGGCACCTGCATGCTGCAAGCGCTCATAGACTACGGTGCCCACTTACCATCAGGTGGGCCGTATGCTTGTTTGCCCACTTGTAACATAAAAAAAGATTTGACATTACTAAGCTAAATTTAGCTTAGTAATTTTAATTATCAAAAAACTATATTAACGCAAGCGGAGTCGAGGGCCCGGGTATAAGTATAAAATTACATATAAATATGACTTAAACTAGGTTGTCCCTTATTACAATTATTATAAGAATTGTTTACCTCTTCAAAGTTTATACTTTGTAATCTCATCACTAATCCAAACAAATCCGGATTGTTTACGAGATTTCCATAACAAACATAAAGTAAGTCGCTTTATCCTTTTCTATCAGTAATTGACTTAACGGGAGGCTTTTGTTATTGATAATACATTCACAAGTCAATAATAAGGCTTTGTTATGGTGTGCACGACTGTTGTTGTTTGCCAAAATCTTTTCAAAACTATTATTTAAATCGTTATTATGATCTACGTGTTAAATTTCTGACTGTTTCACGATTTTTAGATTGTATGCGTGTGTGTTTGTTTTTCAGAACACCGAGCAAAAATATTCTATACAAATAAATAAAATTAAAGTGTCTGTTTGTAATTGTCAATTAACAGCTTTTCACTCAATGCATTAAGTACATACGGTATCTACATTAGAAAATAATTTTTTTGCTGTCTATCTGTCTGTCTGTCTGTTTGTTCCGGATAATCTTTGAAATGGCTGGACTGATTTTAACTGGTCTTTCACTATCATATAGCCGATTTTATAAGGAGTATGTTAGGCTACTTTTGTTTTCGACAAAGAATTAGGGTTCCGTGGAATAAAGAAAAATCAGTTCCCCACGCGAGCGGAGCCGCGGACCCAGCTTGTATATTAATATAT
This sequence comes from Hestina assimilis, assembly GCA_023373885.1. NCBI lineage: Eukaryota > Metazoa > Arthropoda > Insecta > Lepidoptera > Nymphalidae > Hestina > Hestina assimilis. The sequence goes on along the minus strand of CM041762.1, from coordinate 4,601,475 downwards.
ACAGATTTTTTGAAATAAATAATTTTTGTGGTAAGGCCAACCACAAAAATTATTATTATTGCAAGAGACCGGGTAGGTATGTAGGTACCACTGCAAGGTCAAATATTCTACCGCAGAATAGTAGTGTTTTGCACATTGTTTTGGTTTGAAGGACACTGTATCTAGTGAAATTACTGGGTCTTATTTAAGAACCAATCTATATAATATCTTGAGGTTGGCAACGCGTGAGTGACATACAAATGGTGTTGCAAGCGCCCATAGGCTACGACAACCGCTTACCATCGGGTGGGTAGTATGCTTAATCGCATAAAAAACTAGTTGTGCCCGCAGCTTCACTCGCGTGAATAACGTAAAAATAAATGGTTCTCAATACAAAATTTCAAACCCTATTTCAAGACCTTTAAGCCTTTCTTTCGTGACAAATAGGTAGCCTTTCCCAAGGTCCAGCCTTTCTCTAGTGGTTTAGTTGTCTAAATTAGAAAGACAGAGTTACTTTCGCATTTATAATATTAGTAAGGCTAAATATACAATAAATATTTAAAGAATTAGCAATACATTTGCTAGATTGTTATGTTTGTACAGACAGATGACGCACATTGTACTGATTGGTCCATTGTGGGCCACCCACCCGTACCCTGTCACTCGCACTTGGAAACAATTGATATTTTGCACTTTTGTTTAGTTTACGGATATCTGGCAAAGGAGGAGTAAGAACGAAATCGCATATTTTCGTTTTTTTTTGATAATTATTTATAATTTTATTAGTGTAAAAACACTCACAGCAGTTTTGAAATAGCCAGTCTAACGAGTACATAATATGTTTATTTAATACTTAGTAATGTTCTTGTTTAAAGTGTTTAATAAATTAGGTCTAATTTTAAATAATAAAAATGCTAAATCTTGCATTTCTATATAACATTCTTTATATTGTAAATATAATAATAAAATATATTTTTTTGGTTATGTCACTTTGCAATCTTACCGGGACCGCCGACGCACTTAAAATCATTGACTAAAATCGGATTAAACGTGCAACACTGCATTCGAAACGACAACAATGAAGAGTCAATCATTTTCACATTACACCGTCACTCAACAAAAGGGACCCATCCAGAATTTTAACACAATAGCAGACAAATTTTAACCTTAAAATGATGGATTTGTTAAAAAAATGTTATTCCATTGTATTGTTAACAGGTGTTAGTAATCTCGGGATTATGAACACCTTATGATGTTCTCATGACAACTTTTTATACTTCCTAACTTAGTTCTTCTTATTCGTTCTAGCATTATTCTGTATTCAGTATTTACCCTGAGGCTGCTGATTACTCTTATCCGGATTTGACAGGTTACTAGTTTTTACACTAAGAGCGAACCAGAAGAGCTAACGATTATTATCAGATGTTATGTGGCAAAAACCGGGACCGACAGCTTAACGTGCTCTCCGAGGCACGGTGGGGAGACCCACAAGGACAAATACCCAAACCGAAACAGATGTTTGAAATATCAATGCAAAAACGGGAATCGAACCTTCAACCATAAAGGCTAAAGGCAGATTGGCTACCCAAGACGCTATAACAGTGCTTTTTTTCGTAGTTTGACAAATAATTTATAATTAGGTATGCACATAGACATATTATATATGACAGGCCTTTCTTTATAAAAGGACAGGCCTTTTCGTATAAACAAAATATTAGACTTGCTGGTGCTTCATCGTAAATTAAAATTATACATTTACCCAACGAAACGAAGTTCGTAACAGTCTTGCAATCAAATAAAGTTAGCGTATGACTAACTTAGTTTCGTTGAATTTACAAAGGAGCACCAACGAATCTAGTGTATTTGTCCTTGTCCTTGTATGTGTTTCCGGACCCCGACACAGGATATCACTATCCTAATGGAGGCCGTTGAGTGTGCAGTGTTTATTTATTTATTTTTATGATAAACCGTTTTATTGAAGATACGTTATTTAAAAAGGTATTTAAATTAATCAATTAATTTAAATGAAAGTGACTAACGAAGGGTTTTACAAACGTTAATTCAATTAAAATTATTCAATTGAATTGAATTGAATTTGCAATTGCATCGAACGTACATTTACCTATATTTGGTCTATTATTTTATACACTTCCATTTTAGAGATCCTTGACTGCTCAGAAAATAAACTTGTTATATTTCTTTTAACTTTACGTTATTAATGACTTTTTACTTTTGTGATTATTTATTACTAGCTTCTGCCAGCGGCTTCGCCCGCGTGAATTACGATTTTAATACAAACTTTGAACCCTCATTTTACTTCTTCAGGGGTGGAATTTCAGAAAATGTTACAACGCGTGTTTCTTGGTTTATGCAAAACTTGTAGTAGATTGGACCAAGGAATCGCGTTGTTCCATATAAACTTTGTCCCCTTTTTCACATCCTTAGGGACACAAATCCGTAGAACTCTTTCTTATCGGATGCCTCCGAAATACAAAGAACACATCCTCCAAGTTTCAGGTCTCTACCATCAGCGGTTTAGGCTGTGCATTGATCCGTCAGTCATTCAGGACAAATATATAGAAGATTAATGAAATTTTAAAAATAAACCAAAAATATGCATAAAAAAGCCTATTCTAAGTAGACAATTTGCATAAATAAAATGATTTTTTCATATAAAAATTACAACTCAAGCAATTACATTATGAACAACTTTATAAATTAGCTGAATAAATTACAACTCAAGCAATTACATTATGAACAACTTTATAAATTAGCTGAATTTTTTCAAATCAAAGACTTTGGTTTATTTAATGGCGGTCTCTAGCCAACATCGATCTTCCTGCTCTTATTGAGTTTCTGCTCTTTTAATAATAATTACTTCTTACTATAAATAATATAATACAATTTTCGTAGCGACGTTCTTTTGACATAAAGACAAATGTAAAGAACCATACTCTTAAAAACATTTCACGCATGACGATTAAAAAAAAGATAATTATGTCGTATGTGTGCGTTTATCATGTACATTTCACTAATTGACACGAAGACATATTACTCATAAATAATTCATACATTTACGTACATAGAAGTTTATATATTCTAATAAAAAATATCTACAATGATGGTAAGAAATACATTACTTAAGAAATGACCGTTAAATTATTATCTAATAGTAAAAAATTGTTTACTCCGTCTGTCCGAACGTCTGTTTATCAGTACTATTACGAATATATGTATTTTTAATTTTGACGGCTGTTGTTATAGTTGTATCGCCTTGGTTACAAGACCGGAACAATATGGTCGATACAAAAATATGCCCTGAGCAGAAATCGAACCTGCGACAATGGTTGTCAAATATAATTATTGTCACATACTTGTAATGTAAATAAATAAATAAACGCTACACACTCAACGGCCCCCATTAGGATAGTGGTATCCCGTGTCGGGGGTCCGGAAACATTCACAATGACAAGGACAAATACCCAGACCGGAAAATATGTTTGTATGGTCAATACAAACATATTATGCTCCGAGCGGGAATCGAACCCGCGACCTGTGGCGTTTAAGGCAGGTTCGCTACCGCTGCGCCACAACGTCGTCTTAATGTGCACCCTTATTTAATAGGAAAAAAAAATTCCGGCTGTCTCTTTCTGTTTATGAGCATTATTATTAATTAATTAAATTAATATTTGATTATTAAAAAACATCTGACTTTAACTATTTAAGATTTTGTTGATTTTGAAAGAATATTGAAAGTTAAAATATAGTAACATAAAAACTTACTGTTGTTAGGCATTTTAATGCAAGAGGCCAGCTACATAGGATGGAGGGTCAGATATTACAGTATGTTTCGTTTTGAATGACACTGTAGCTAGTGTAATTACTAAGAAAACAGATTTAAGAACCAGAATCTCGAAGTTGGCAACGCGTGAGTGACACCTAAAATGTATGTATTGCAAGCGCTCATAGACTACGACAATCGCTTACTATCATGTGGCCGGTGGGTCATATGCATGATTGCCAACTTCGAATCAAAAAAGAATTTATAACATTCTCACAATAGTATTGTTAATTTTCATATTCGCAAGAGTAATATACCTGATCACTTTTAATCTAAATGCGTTTAAAGCAACACAACGCACCATTCAGTGAAGGTCTCAATCAAACGCAAAGGGGAACCGACAAGCTCGAATCATTTGTATACTAAATACACTTAACGAGTGATGTGACTCATAATCGTGTTTTATTATCGATAAAAATCCGGATCAAATGAAGTATTGACCGGTGGTGTTAAGATTAGATGTGAAAGTTTGACGGAAATGGCATATGTCGATGCGTATTCTGTCGACACCATATACCATATACAATTTATTTTAATGATCATACTATAATATAATAAATACATAATTATAATTCATATATACTATCAAATACAACGCCTCTCTGTCTGTTTGTTCGCTTATGTACTTATAACTCAAGAATGACAAATAACTGACGTTCTATTAGATGCATTATTAATGGCGGAAAATAGGCCGGGCCCCGTACCCGGTTTTGTTTTTTATTTTATTTTCAAATTTTGTTTTTTTATTTTAGCTATAAATATTTATTTGTACTACGTAAAGTAAATCCGTTAGTAAAACATATATTTTTATGAGACAATTTGTACATTGAAAAGCTTAATAGTTTAATATTTGAATTTAATCAGCAAACATAAAGGAAACTAACACATGTAGACCTCATTTCCAAAAGCATAATATTTTAACCCTCCCTAGTATATATATACTTGAAATCTGTAAATTTGTTAAAATATGCCATAACCTCTATTCAAGAAGAGAAGACATCCAATCAAAATATACACTACGCCACAATGATAAATTGAATCTACCTACCTCTAAAATAAAGATGCATTCTACTAGCACTTACGTAATGTCGATAAAAATCTACAACAATCTACTCAATACCACTAAAGAAGAAACTAAACACCATTCATTCTCAAATAAACTAAGGAAACTATTACTATCTAAATGTTACTACAGTATTAATGAATATTTAAATGATAAATAAATTAAAAACATTAAAATAATACAATCAAAAATATAAATATATACATATACAAATAATAATAATAATGTCAGTCTTCCTCTCTCCTACTTTGCTGTGCCCGACAGGGTCCACAATGTATATCTGTGTCTATCATCATATAACAACATACTTTATATTGTGGAATGCAATTAAATAAATAAATAAATAAAATAAAATAATCATTACACGTGTAATAAAGAAGGTAAAATACTTTATTATTTTTTATAGTTAAAAATTTGGTGAGTTAGTTTAGTTTAGTTTGTAGTATGTCATTTCTAATTATCTTCCTCAACGGTTTCCCTGCCGTGTTGACAGAGACGCAATCAATAAATCATTCGGTCAACAAAGAAATATTCAATGTGTGCTGATTGTGCCTCTTGAGAACGCTTTTTAGTGACCGCGAGTGATGTATGCATGTCCATATCGATTATTTCGACGGTAATCAAGGAAAATAAGATTAAAATATCGTTGAATTCTTCCTTTCATAATTGTGTTTTTTCAGTAATAATTTCATAATACAGATCTTTCATATTATGATTGTCTTAACCTTTATGGCTGTTAGAATATATTTTAAATCTATTAAAATTAATGAAATATATTTTTTAAGTCTAAAACATAACTTACATATACACTGTTGACATAATCTCATGACAGCAGAGATTATTTCACCAGTGCAATCAGTCACACTGGTGGTAAGTATTTTATTGCAAGAGACCGGCAAGGTAGGTACCACCGCAGTGTCAAATATTCTACCGCCAAGCAGTAGTATCTTTGGCCTTACTGTGTTCCGGTTTGAAGGGACCTGTAGGCTAGTAATATTACTGGGCAAAGGAGATTTAAGAACAAATATCTCAAGGTTGGCAATGCATGAGTAACACCTACAAATGGTGTTGTACAAGCGCTCTTAGGCTACAGCAACCGCTTACCATCATGTGGGCCGTAAGCTTGCTTGCCTACTTAATAACATAAAATAGAAACAGATTAGATTCAATGTGTGGTCAATTTATTCAATAATATAACTAGCATCTTCCCGTGATTTCGTTTGCATCGATTTCAGAAAGGCCGTATAAAAGTGATTTTTCTTTCAATAAGTTTATAAAAAATTACAAATTAAATTTTTACATAAACTTAGCATCACTGGCTGTATACCTATCGATTAATATCGATGTTTGTATAATGTCATTAAGGCAACACTAATCAATACCAAATCATTGGTGGTCTCCTTTGATAGAATACGCCGAATCATGGCACGCGTTTCAAATAGGATGATATGCCTCTTATAATACTGACAACTTTATTTAGACACACAAAACTATATCTAAACTGTAAATCAATGGCATAAGGTTGGGAATCGTAATGAATTTATTTGTGAAATATTGTAAGTTTGTTTTTTCAGGATAAATCGTTGTCTATTAAACAGTTATTATCGGTCCATTGATGGGTGGTTAATAAAATATTGTTCGTCCATTCGTGTGGCAATTTCGTTGGTTAATTATTTGTTGCCTAAGTTTCACTTACTTGACACAGATTAAAAAAGTTGATAACAAAACTGTCACCGGTCCTATTATAGAAGCAATCGATGTAAATTAACTTTTTAATTATTTATGTCACTTTTACGACGACATTTTAAGCTTAGGACAAAAATCTTGTTACAAGTAGTTGTCTCGTTTATAAGTAGAAATAAGATAAAATAAATAATAGTTTAAAAAAAATACGCTTTTATAGCAATTGTTACTAAAAAATGAATAATAAATAAGAAAAATATATTTCATTGTAAAAAAAAGTGTGAATTTCCATAACAACGTGATTTTTAGTAAAGAAAAATCGGTACACTAAGTGAGCGGAGCCGCGGGCGCAGGTATTATTTATAAGTTAGTGTTGGAACTACCTCTGATATACTACCATATGCCACATTCGCTAAAAATGTATCAGCAATGGATCCTCATAAATTCACCAGACCTGTAAATTAATTTATAAACCATCACAATAATCATTGTGTACTTCAATATTTGTAAGCAACTAACTTCTGCCCTTGGCTACACCCGCATGAATAACGACTTTTAATGCGACACTTTAAATACGATATAGAAATAATAGGTTCGGAATACAATCTTTCATCCTGTATTTCAACCCCTTTTTGATTGAAAGCCTATGTCCTTCCCCAAGGTGTAGTTTATCTCTGTACCAAATTAAATCACAATCGATACTATAGTTCGGACGTGAAAGCCAATACGGCGATGATCCAATAAAATTTCACTACGCAATTTATAATTGATAGTATCAAAATGGTTCCTTAAGTTGAGTCTTAATTTCATTGGCATTTCGAAAACGTGCAAATTACGCAGACCAATAATCCCTTGATAAGGTTTAATGTGGAGTGATTCTGACCGCAGGGGGCCAATTCATGCTCATTTTCTACACGCCGGGGAGCCCGACTAATGTTGCTGCTATATGTACGAACATTGTTATTTACTTAGTTCTATGGGTTTTATATAAGGATTTTTTAAACTTCATTATTTATTTATTTATTTATTTTGTTTATTAGGAAAACAAACAGTTTTGTGATACAATAAATAGAAACAGTAAAATATTACAAAAACCAGTAAAGTTTCCACAGATTAAATAATGCACATACAATAGAATACAATGCAGGTAAAAAGAAAAATTAATAAAAAACTTAGGTAGTTAGAAATCAGATAATAGTAATATCGCAATAAAATATCAAATCGAACTAAAATATCTAAAGATTAAAACATTCCATAATTTCATTTTTAAATTTAACAAGTGTGCTAGAAAACAAATCAATACTTCTGAATTTATCGTTATAAGATTTGCAAGATTATGTTAAAAATAAAGGGTGGCCATTGTATTATAAAAAAATAAAGGAGAGCCATTGTTTGATAAAAAAAATAATAAAGTAGTTATTTTAGGTCCTGTGCTGATTTGCTTTGCTTTGCTTCAATGCAGATATTCATGGACGGCAGTAATCTCTTAGCATCAGGTAAGCCTCCTGCCGTTTGCCTCCTATGACATCAAAAGCTCAAAGAAATGACATAAAAAGGTCACAGTTTCAAAGTTGTAATAAGTAAATATATTAAAGTTGAGTGTGTAGTGTTTATTTATTTATAATAAGCGTTACAAAGACCCTGACTGACCAACCCTAAGGGGTGAAAAGGAGTTTGATATTTTCTATAGGAAATTAGTCATTTTAAAAAGTAGAAGCATAGAACTTTGCCATTCGGTTAATATTATTTAACATTAAGAAAAATGTATTTTAACATTTTCTATAATTCCGTCTCTGAAGGGTTGAAAAGGGGGTTCAAAGTTTGTATTAAAAACGTTATTCAATCGAGACGTTAGCAAAAGATAATATAAAAGGTATATTATATTATATCCATTACTTTCGTTTCATACACACGATGCTATAAAACAATTTTTATTTCAAACTCTTGGTAGAACGAGTGGTAGAAGAGCTTAATTCAGCTGACATTTAGCGAATGTGCAAATTACGCAGAGCAATATGATCGTGATAAAGCTAATGTTGTACTGGCTGCGGGGGGGCTATCGAAGGGCAATTTCCACACGCCGGGGCACGGGGGTTAATGGTAGAGGTCAGTGTTTCGTTTTATATAACTTGTGAACAAGAACACAGACTTTTTCATGTCATGACGGTTAGTTAACAAGCATACGGTCCTGATGGTAAGTAGTCGTCTCAACATATGAAAGCTTATGAAATACTTGATTAGTGCATTGCCAACTCAAGGTATAGGAGAGAAGAGGTGGCAATGGAAAAACGAGGAAGGTGACAGATTGGGCCCCCGGCGCTCTCACTTATCGCACGAACCGCATCAGTACCTATTGATACTGTTACTTTACGCGGATTTTCTGCCAGAGTGTAGTAATTTCCCGGTCGAGCCGTCCCACTTGCGCTTGCTTGTTAATCAATTTCGTTTGTAATATTGTTTCAAATTTAATTCTAAGCCACATAACTATATGCTGGTTGTAAGGCTTAAGATACCCGCCTTGTTAGTTACCACCGTACGTTGGTAAGAAACTCGTGAAGTACACACGAAAGTGAAACTATACAGTTGTAACCTTAACGGGTGGCAACGCACCTGAATGCCCTCTGGTATTGCAGATGTTCATGGGCAGCGTTATTCGCCCGTAACCCTCCTGGCCTTGTGCCTCCTCTGACATAACAAAATTTTTTTTTTTTTTTTTTTATATTAGAAGTTGGGAAACAAGCATACGGACCACCTGATGGTAAGTGGTTGCTGTAGCCTATGAGCGCTTGCAGCACCATTAGTAGGTGCCACTCGCGCGTTTCCAACCTCGAGATATTAGTTCTTAAATCTCGTCTGCCCAGTAATTTCACTAGCGTACAGTGCCTTTCAAACCGAAACACAGTAATGCCTAAGCATTACTATTTGGCGGCAGAATATTTGACACTGCGGTGGTACCTACCTAGCCGGCCTCTTGCAACAAAAGACCTACCACCAGTGCAAATATAATCGTTTACAGACACTTTTAAACGATGTTTTCAATCGCAATATGAATACAAGTATGTGGCATTTAAGCACGGGTCCCCGTCTTCTCACCAATTGGCGATCACGACTTCAAGGGGACTAGAGACAAACAAAAAACACGAAGATATGCAAAAGTGATTTCCATACCAAAACCGATAAGATTACTTCATACAATTATAAGCCTTAATTAAGCTGATTTAATTACTAAAATCCTGTGTATAGATAAAAGTTATGTTACGTTTTTCCATTCATTGTAAGTCCATTGTTATAACTTCATTTGCTCCTGAGATTGTTTTATTCTCGAATATTGATTTAATGTGGCTCGTAAGTAGAAATGTGAGGAATTTTTACGATTTAAATGGGAAAGAAAAAAAATTATGTACCCGTAAACGCTTGCTCTGTAAGGTATTTTAAATTTATTGTCATTGTTAACACAATAATAGTTTATAGAGAATTTGTGAGAATGCATACTATTTAATGACATTGTGGCGCAGCGGTAACGAACCTGCTTTAAGCGCCACAGATCGCGGGTTCGATGTATGTTTTTCGGTCTGGGTGTGTTTCTCCTTGTTATTGTGAATGTTTCCGGGCACAGGATATAACTATCCTTATAGAGGCCGTTGAGTGTGTAGCGTTTATTTATTTATTTTAATTTCAAAGATTACGTCTTATAATAATATACTCAAATTATATTTGTAACTATGTATTTATTGGTAATAAAAATAAGAAAATAAAAAATATCAATAAAATAATGCCTTTTAAAATAAATATACACTTAAAATCTTCACTCGATAAATAGCAAAATATGATCGTACCAAACATTATAATTTAAGAACCATTATATATAAACTAATAGATTAAAAAACATAAAATGTATGAGAAGGTCTCAACGCAGTTCTACTACAAAAAGTGTAAAGATCTCATGTAAAACCATGACTGAAGCTTGGTAATATGACACTAAAGTATATTATGTAATGGCGTCGGGATGTGACGACCCCATCGCCCGCTGTTGGGATAACCTCTGTCACAGCAGAGATTATTCCAAACAGTCACACTGGTGGTAGGTCTTCTGTTGCAAGAGGCCGGCTAGGTAGGTACCACCGCAGTGTCCAATATTCTGCCGCCAAATAGTAGTGCTTAGGCACTACTGTGTTCCAGTTTGAAGGGCATTGTACGCTAGTGAAATTACTGGGCGAACGAGATTTAAGATAACTAGACTAATATCTCGAGGTTGGCAACGCGCGAGTGGCACCTACTAATGGTGCTGCAAGCGCTCATAGGCTGCGGCAGCCGCTTACCATCAGGTGGGACGTATGCTTGTTTGCCAACTTCTAACATAAAAAAAAAAAAAAAAAAATAATTAGTAGAACATTTTGCTCTACAATTGCCAAGACAATCACGATCACTGTTATGATGGGTTAAAGCGCTTATGACAAGCAATTTTAATTTTAAGGGAGGAAATCTGCTACTAGACACCTGGGGAGGAGAACCAGGTTATATGGGGTTCCATGACAAGGTGGTAACGTCATGGTGGCCCACTAAAACCTCCTCGGTGGTCAACCTCAGTGCGTTTGATAGGCTACGGGCATTCTCGTAGACCTGACAAGCACTGTGCTCCGCTGGTGCTTAGCGTAACTCGGTCCCGAGGCGCGAGTGCTTACGACAGTCGAGGCCACACCGTTGCCACTCTTATCTCAGCCGCTAAGTACAGACGCACAGGTTGAAGCAATTTTACCTAATCTAATCTGCGGATTTAGCCACAGACACTGCTACCATTTAGTACGAATTAACGATTGTTCTTCTGTATATTTTAGTCTTTTTGCTATTTCTAGTTTCTATTTATACAATTAACTGTTAAATGAATAAGCCTTTTGGACCACTAAAGGTTATTTAAGAACCATTTAATGTATCAGCATTAAGTCAAGTCTAGGTTTAAAATAAAATGAAATAAATGTTAATAATACATACAACGTTTTTCAATAAGACTTTAATTAAAACTAAATAAATTTAAAACAACTCGTCAGAAAGTTATTTCACGTTGCGGCTCTTGTTAAGCGAAAATTCATTACCGAGTTGGCGGACGGAGATTGCTTAATTTTCTTTAATATTAACTTGTACGGACCCCTTTTTAATTAATATCGACAAAATAGTCGAAGAGACCAGCCGAGATAAACATAATAGTGATGTACGGTATTAGATTTTTTTTTTTCAATTTATTTATATTTTTATAAATTTTTTTGACTCACTTGGCAAGCAAGCACATGTCCTACCTGATGGTAAGCGGTTGTCGTTGCCTATGACCATAAATTTACAGGTGTTACTCACGCGTTGCCTGCCTCGAGATACAGGTTCTTAAATATTCTGTGCCCAGTAATTACACTACCTACAGTGTCCTTTAAACCGAAACACAGTGTACTGCTTTACGCTAGAATAACTGACATTGCGGTGGTACCTACCTAGCCGGTCTCTGTTTTAAACATCAACGTCAACTTCGAGCGGGAATCGATACCGCGACATGTGGTGCTCAAGGCAAATTCGTCCCAACACAACGTCGTCAAATTCATTTGTGACTTTCAAAAATAAATTAATTAAGCATTTATATATTATTCTATGTTTTTCTACCTGCCTGTCTGCCCGTCACACTTTTACGCCAAAATCACTGAACCGAAATGAACTTTGATGTACATAGACTACTTTTAATTGCACTTGAAGGGGTTTAAATAGGGGATGAAAGATTTAATGTGAAAACAATTATTTCTATATTGAATTAAAAATCGTAAAAAGCATTGCTGATATTCGTAAAAATAAAAAACTTTTGAATTAGAAATCTGTCCTTTCTAATGACTTTTGAGGCTTTTGTTAATGTACATTAATCGTTTACATTACTGCAAATTACAATTATTATTTATTAAAATTACTAAGCAGAGGAGATTTAAGAACTAATATCTCGCGGTTGGCAACGCGTGAGTGGCACCTACTAATGGTGCTGCAAGCGCTCATAGGCTACGGCAACCACTTACCATCAGGTGGGTCGTATGCTTGTTTGCCAACTTGTAACATAAAAAAATAATAAATAAACAAAACAATTTAATTAAACAAAACATCGACAATAGCGCTCATCACTTTGAATATTAATTTCAAAATTGGTTTATATAGGTATTCGCTTGTTAGGCCGGGGTCCAAAATGAACTCATTAAAACTATAAAAGCGGCGGTAATTAAGGCCGCCCTCGTTTGCCCTCCCCACCGGTGGGCGTTGATTTAGCCCCCACAGCCCTCTATAAGGTATAGCACGGAGGTTTGACAACTGGATGTGTCAAACGTACTTTGTGAAATTTAGAAAGCGTACTTTGAAAGTTTTTATGATATTATGTGACACTGAGTGATATGACCATTCTAAGGGTCACAGTTCTGTACAGGTTAAAAAAAATTAGTGATACATGAATTTTTTAATTAGAGTCATTAAAAAATTAAAGAAAGTTAAAAATAATAAATAAGGCATTATATAAAATGCTTGGTAATGGAATTGTTAAAAGGTCGGACATTTTTTAGGGTTTCGTATACAAACCCTTTGCCAACGGAACCCTATTACTTGTACCTAGGTTTCCCCTATCTGTCTGTCCCGTCTGTCAGCGGGCTATATCTCACTAACCTTAACAGGTGGAGAGTAGGAATTTACGAGTGCAGTAGTAAAAATACCAAGTTTAATTTTGAAAATAAATTTGTTTTAGGATTTATTATTATGAAAATTAAGATACATCGAAATTGTATTCAAACTTTCATGCTATTTTTAGCCATTCTTGTAACGGCAGCAGAAATACGGAACCCTAAATATCTACTCCTAAATATCTTTATTGTATTTTGATTGACTGCATCGTACACTCTACGTTGGAAGTTGGACATTTAAAATCCTTTGATATATCTTAAAATGGTAAAGACTTCAAGTAGCTCAATTGAATTCCATCTCGCTGTCACATCTAAGAATAACTCGTGACTGGAAAAGGTTAAATAAATATAATTATGTAATAAGCACAAGTATTTCACACACCTAAAGAATATTTAACAACTATTTAAAATATATATTAACTGCCAATATTACAACATATACATTTTTTTTAATTTCAGAGGGGACTAATATTTGTAACACCAGAGGGCATGCAGGTGCGTTGCCGACCTTTAAGGAAAGAAATGGGTTCTTCCTTTGAAGGTTCCCAAGTCTTATCGGTTCGGAAAGACCGCCAGTGAAAGCGATTTCCACAGAGTGATTGCTTGAGGAAGAAAATGTCTTCTAAATCACGCAGTTGTGGATTTCCAGACATCGAGTTGCTATTGATGGAACTTAGAGTTTTGTCGCGATGTCCGATGATGAAATGCTAAATGTGAGGTCATTTTAAACAATTCCTCAAAATATTCCTCGTGGCAAATGTGGTAGAAGATGCAGAGCGATCCAACATCTCTACGCAATTCCAAAGGCTTAATGATTACAATTCTACAAATTATGTCCACGTGGAATAGTGGCAAGAACGATATCAGCATTTTCCCTCTGAGTCGCAGTCCCGATTCTTTAGGTGAAAGATGAAGGCAGCCTTCCTATCACTTGTGGAAACTATGAGATAGATTTTTATTACTAACACATTCTCAAACTTCAAATTATGGAGCTTAAATGAGACGCTCATAGCCGAGTGCACGATCGGTAAACGATCGGTGGGTTAAGCAACTGTAGGCGCGGTCAGTCACTAGATGGGTGATCGCATAGTGGTATTCAACCGAGCGTCTCCGTGCTTCGGAGGGCACGTAAAAGTCGGTCCCGGCTGTTGACAATTTGAAAACAGTCGATAAGTTGAACCTGAACAACTCTGACACTAGGTTGGCCACTAACCACTCGATAAGAAGTAAGATGGACCTTAAATAAGCTATTTTTTTTTTCAGAATGTGTATAAAAAAAAATGTAATAAGCCAACAGCTTTGATAGCGTCCTTTTGCGGAGTAGACATTCAGTATCCCTGATGCAAAAAAAGGGTAAGCCCTTGTGCTAAGAAAAAAATATTACATTTTTTTTTAAATCATAATTAACAAACATAAAGTCCTTAGGCTTCTTTATATAAATAAATACTTAATAAATGTTTGAATTTGCTATTATACATTTAAGGTGTCAAATAAATTTCGAACGCATTACATAACGTAGCATGTATGACAATGGAAAATATCTTTGGCCTACATATGTCACTAAGTACTTACATTATGTGCCAATTCTTAAAGGGAAGCCGAAGGGAATCAGGTTATATGGACTCTTCGCCACTGGTCACACACAGTGTCTCATCTAGAAATATATCGCTGTGTCCTCATCGGCTTTATTGCCGGCGACATTTTATCCCGACAGCGGTAATTTTCAACTAATAATCTGTTTAATTTTCACTGCCTCTGCTTTAATGGCGAACGGCTTTTGGGGTGTATGAAAATTTTATAATCAAATTATAATTAAAAGCTTATTATTCAGTTTTCTGTTTATTAAATGTATGGATTATTTTTATTATATGTAATAAGATTTTTGTTCTACCATAGGTGAAAACCGTTTGTCAATAAATTTTTGAAATTTAATAACGATTGAAGCTTTGTTACACGTCTATACCAATATTAAAAAGCTGAAGAGTTTGTTTATGAGTTTGAACATGGTAATTTCTGGAACTACTGGGCAGATTTGAAACATTATTTTTGCATTTGATAGTACTGTTCTTGAGGAAAGCTATAGGCTGTATGACATAATGATACGATACATAGAAGCCGGGCCATAAGAAAGAAAGCGCGGGCGAAGCGATGGACGGTGAGTAGGTGGAACAGTGACACACATCTTACTGATGGAGCAGTAGTGTCTTTAGCATAGGTGTTTCGGTTTGAAGATCACTGCAGGTTAGTGAAATTACTGGTCAAAGTAGATTTAAGAAACAATATCTCGAGGTTGCCAATGCGTGAGTGGCACCTACTAACGGTATTGCAAGCGCTCATAGGCTACAACAACCGCTTACCTCAGGTGGGCCGTATGCTTGCGTGCGAACTTGGTAACATAAAAAACAATAACAAATAGAAGCAATTGTTTGTTTAACTTTTTTTATGTTACAAGTTGACAAACAAGCATACGGCCCACCTGATCTCCTCTGCCCAGTAATTTCACTGGCGTACAGTGCCCTTCAAACCGGAACACAGTAATGCGTAAGCATTACTATTTGGCGGCAGAATATTTGACACTGCGGTGGTACCTACCTAGCCAGCCTCTTGCAACAAAAGACCTACCACCAGT
Organism: Hestina assimilis; assembly: GCA_023373885.1. NCBI lineage: Eukaryota > Metazoa > Arthropoda > Insecta > Lepidoptera > Nymphalidae > Hestina > Hestina assimilis. The sequence goes on along the minus strand of CM041762.1, from coordinate 4,585,594 downwards.
GTGACTGATTGCACTGGTGAAACAATCTTTGCTATGACAGAGGTTGTCCCAACAGCGGGCGGTGGGGTCGTCAAATCCCGACGCCGGTTAAAGAATAACTTTATAGACCACGTCAGCGAAGCTAATATAAAAAAGATGTTAGTAATTATTATAAAGCAGTATTAATTTGCAAAAAAAAATCGATAATAAAGTCATTACCAAATCAATCGAGGCGAGTAATACCATATCAATAAGAAATTGAGACACACTGCACGAATCGTATTTAACATTTATTTTCAAACTACTAAAATCTGTAGATTTTACATACAATCTTTCATCCCCTATTTCTACCCTTTCAAGCCTTCTTTCTTTTCAATAAAAAGCATATGTTCTTTCTCAAGAAAGTCTACATATCTCTGTACCAAATAGCTTTAAAATCGGTTTAGTTATGAGTAAAAGTTTGAAAGACAGATTGATTACATAAATTGTTAGCTAGTTCTTTTTAGGAAAATTAAGAGTAACAAATGTGTGTAAAAAGGTTTTATCTTTTACATCTTACAGCTTGCCGGCTTTTGGGGTTAAATTATTTAATTAAGCAATATATTTCTCAGTCACAATCTGTGTTTACTATGAAAGAACATAGGCTTTATATTGAAAATAAATGACTTGAATAGATTGAAATAGGGGATGAAAGTTTAAATGGAAAATCTATTATTTCTATATTGCATTAGGTTATATTAATTTAAGTATTCCCTTGTGGTACATTCTTAAAATTCTAGTAATACACAATGACAAAGATAATATACGCTACACATTCATTAGGATCATTATCCTCATCACGTGTGTCAGGATAAAAAATCAGTGAAAACACATGCCTGTCTGGTTAATACATTTGCTCCAAGCAGGTATCGAGCCCGCAACCTGTAGCGATTTTTATTAGCGATATTTTTTGGTGAAATAAAATAGTAATGAAATAAATATATCTTATAGAATTCAAAATTATTAATCTTTCTGTCTGTGTGTTTCGAGTGTAAATAAGTTAATAGGGGTCTATTCGGAAGCGATTTCCGAAAATCAATCGTGGCGAGATCGGATAAGAGGGTCATAAATCGTCGAGAGCTATTTAGCTACAGACATTTACAATAATTATTAGACATTTTGAGAGAATTACACTGACACCGTTGTGGCGTTGTGGGTACGCGCAGATGTTTGTTAAAATTTCCGTTTTGCTCTGGGCGTACGCCCGTGTGGGTCTTCCCACCGTGCCTCGAAGAGCACGTTAAGCTGTCGGTCCCGGTTGTTATCACATAACATCTGATAATGATCATTAACTCTTGATAAGTAAATTGCTCTTATTCCAATGAGTTACTGGTTCGCCCTTAGGGTTGCGGAGGTCAGACGGCAGTCGCACCGTGTTAAAACTAGTAATCTTTCAAAACCGTGTTAAAACAGGAATAACGCTAGGACGATGAAGATTTTGATTGAGAATTACAATAACGCATTTATTGATTGACAAGCCACTGTCTGTGACTTCGTTTGCGTATAAACAATTCTTCAAGTATTGTTGAATCAGTTAAAAATTTATAAACAGCTCAGCTTTAAGGCGAAACTTAATATGCCAGATTTGAAAAATAAATAATAAATAAACGCTACACACTCAACGATTGGATTTTGGATAGTTATATCCTGTGTCGGGGGTCCGGAAACATGCACAATGAAAAGGATAAACACCAGACCGGAAAACATGGTATGCCTGTTTGCTAAGGTCGACCGACGCAGTGGTGAAATGGTACCGAACTTGCTTTCAACGTCACGGTCCGCGGGTTCAAGTCCAGCTTGGTCAAGATGTTTGTTTTGTTCATACATCCTAATGGCGGTGGTGCATAGTGAGACGCTCATAGCCGAGTGCACCCACTGATCGGTAAACGATCGGTAGGTTAAGCAAATTTAGACGCCGTCAGTCACTAGATGGGTGATCGCATAGTGGTATTTCAACCGAGCGTCTCCGTGCTTCGTAGGACCCGTAAAAAGTCGTTCCCGCTGAATGTCAATCTGACAACAGTCAATAAGTCAAGTCAGAGACCTACGGGCGACCTGAACAACTCTGACACTAGGTTGACCACTGACCACTCGATAAGTAGAAGAATGGGGGTCGTTGAGTGTAGCGTTTATATGCATACTTATAAATAGTACAAAGAAGTAAATGAAGTCGTCAGCAGATGTTAGTTTATGTAATACAATGCTAGAACCAAACCAGTTAGAGTTATTATGAAACACAAATATGGCCAATTATTTCGCTGAAATATCAAACTATTAAATTAATTGTTTTTGACAGATTATTATAATATTTATCATTGTTTGAGTTAATTTTACAAATTATTCAAATTTATATTGACTATTAGTTTGTTATATAAATCGTAGACTTTGGCATATATTATATAAATTAATAAGATTTCCTTTTAATTAAAATGTGAGAGCATGAATGGGAAAAATCTAGCGGCAAAACGGATATGTGTTTCGTAGATAAAGGTTAATAAAAACTATACAGTCAACGGCCACATTAGGATAGTGATATCCTGTGTCGGGGTTCCGGAAACATACACAATGACAATGAGAAACACACCCAGACCGGAAAAAGTGCCTGTATGATCAATACAAACATCTGTTCCGAGCGGGAATCGAACCGCTGCGCCACAGCTTCATCGATATCGACTTTTCGCTTTTCTAGTAGGTACGTTATTATTAAGATTTTTGATCTCATGAACCATAATATAACCAGATCTTCATCCCTCACTATGTTTACTTTATCATTCCTTTCTTTTCTACTTCTTTATCCCTGCATCCCCTCCCTTCGGTCAGCAGCAAGTACTAATGTTGCAGCGTCTATATATGGACGCGAATAAGCAATACCATGTCAACCCACACGAATGAAATTTCGAAAAAAACGCGTTTGAAAATTTTGAACAACTTGCTTTATATGATTTTTATGTATTGGTCAAGTTTTTGGCAATTTCAGATTTATGTAAGTTATTTTACTTATTTTCACAAAAATAAGTATACAAACTGCATATTTTGTATACAATATAACCCAAAACGTTTAACATAATATATAAATTGCATGATTAAAAAATGGCTTTTTAGAAGTTTTAAAGCTTAAAATCCTACAAATATGCAAGAAAAATGTTCTTCAGACATTTACCAACACTTCTGCATATATATCTCAGTTTTTTCAATTTTGTGGCTTGACATGGTATTGCTTATTTGCGTCCATATATGGTTCCGGTTACCAATAATGACGGTTGACAAACATGCATACGGTCCTCCTAATAGTAAGCAGTCGCCGCAACATATGAACGCTGTGGATACTTCAAGTATCACATGCGCGTTTCCAACCAAAGGATAGGGGGTAAGGGATGGGAAGTAAAAAAATGAAAGGAACAGAGGGGGGGTTGGAAATTTTCTGTAGGAGGGCAATTTACCGGTTCAGCGGGCCCATTTGTGTTGGGCACGGTTCTACTCGGAAAATGTTTAAAATGAAAAACAGAATATGGCGTTATATTATTTGCAATATTTGCTTTAAATTCCATATACAATTATTAAAAATCTATTATAATGAAACTCAAATCATGTACAATAATGGTATTAAAATTTTAACTCAACAAAACGGCAAAGCCGTACAAATCAGCTAGTTAATCTTAAATGTCAAAGCTTAAATCAAAACAAACGGTTTAACAAGATGCAATTACAATAAACGTCAGTAATAAATCATTTACGAAGCGATTGTCGATCCTTCAAAAGTTAGCACAAAGGGACAAAGAAGGGCTTAGAGTTTTAGACTAATCAGATAGGAGACACGTGTACCGGGTATTAAGGGTGCTGTTGTATAATTAATGCTATACATACTAAGACTATACGATTTTAACTAAAGCTGACCATGTCCTTTTTAGACTTTCTTAATATAATTTTTTATCCCTTAGGCTTATTATTTATTAGGGCAGTTGTTTGCATTGATGTTACAAAATATCTTTTTTTGTCTGAGCGTTTGCCCTTGTGGGTCTTCGCATCGTGCCTCAGAGAGCACGTTAAGCTGTCGGTCCCAGTTGTTATCAAATAACCTCTGATAGTGGTTAACACTTGATAAGTAAATTGTTTTTATCCAGTGAGTTACTGGTTCGCCTTTAGGGTTGCGGAGGTCAGATGGCAATCGCTCTGTTTAAAAACTAGTAACCTTTCAAATCTGGACAAGAGAAATAAGCAGACCCTGGGTAAATACAAGTATAGTACCGGGAAGAAGAAAACAGAGCTATTTTTTCGTTTATAGTTTAAGTGTTCAGATCCAGAAGTATCCACAGATATTACACCATAACTGCCACAATCCACTTTGTGAGAACTATATATACAAATGCATCGGTAATAATATGCAAACATAAAATAAATAATGTAATATACATTTATAAATAAAAATAACTACATACAATTAAAGCATTACAAAAATTCTAATTACACATAACCACGACAATTTCATGTTAACAAAAATTAAAATAAACCTCGCATAAGTTGGCAAAAATGTTTCTAGCGTATGTGAATAGCGTGCAGAGAGATTATAAAAACATTATTCTCTTATCAAATACGTAATAAGCTTCAAAGCACTTGTAATAAGAACAATTAAACATGAAGTATTTTTAATAATTGAAGCATTCTACATTTTCCAAGCGATAAAATAGCTTTGATATCGCTTATGACACGATATCCACTCAACTTTATGGCCGATGCTTTATTGCAAATATAAATTTTATTTTTAGCAAAATAAACCATAAACTAATGTTATAAAGTTGATATTTGTATGATTTATTTGTTATCCGTCGTATTAATATCACAAAACGTTCATTCATCAAGCATCAACCCACCGTGATTGTAGATCTGATAAGAGGTACTGAGTTTTGGCGCAATTTATACAGAGTTGCTAACACCACCTCTAATCTAGATTACATAGTAATTGACAAATAAACTTAATCAATATATTTTAATGGTTAATATTTAAAACCTAAATATTTAAAAGATTAAATAGATCTATGAAACTGCAAGCTTAGTTGTATACGTACTTCAAAGTATATACGAATTAAAATAAACTTAAATTTAATATTAAAAGCTCTATATAAATCCAAATTGCAAATCGTCTAATCGAGATAACAAACAAACTAATTATATTTAACTGGCTCCCTGGATCCCTTCATCAGCCTTCAGCCCCGAAAGTCTATAACGCCGAATTTACTCTTACAATAGAACTCCATCTCCTCTTGTTAATTTTTATCTTATATTTTTTTTATAAAAACAAAATAAATAATTAGGACGCAAATAAGCAATACCATGTCGACCCACAAAATTGAAAAAACTGAGTTATATATGCAGAAGTGTTGGTAAATGGCTGAAGAACATTTTCTTTAATATTTGTACGGTTTTAAGCTTTAAAACTTCTAAAAAAGCCATTTTTAATCATGCAATTTATGTATTATGTTAAGCATTGTGGGTTATATTATATACGATATATGAAGTTTGTATACTTATTTTTTTGTGAAAATAAGTAAAATAACTTACATAAATCTGAAATTGCCAAAAACTTGACCAATACATAAAAAAATCATATAAAGTAAGTTGTTCAAAATTTTCAAACGCGTTTTTCTCGAAATGACATTCGTGTGGGTTGACATGGTATTACTTATTTGCGTCCATTTCTACACTACAAGACTTCATGTACTAAGTAAGATATTGAAAGACACCAACAGATTATTGTTACATTTCTTTTCATTTATATAAATTACTTGCCTATATCCTATCTCTGTTTTCTCCTTCCTATAAGTAGGCAACAAACTTGTAACGCTACTTAGAGGCAAGCTACATGTCCACGGTGCCCTTGGCAACCACTTCATAGACGTCACTTCCTTTTATTTTATTGATCACATTTTGAATTTTTTCCTGTTTCTTGAAAAATTCTCTACGTGCGCCCCTTTCTAATGGCCCCTAGGCACGTGCCTAGTTTGCCTTAAGGATAAGTTGCAATTGATGATACTAGTTTTGCAAGGGTCTACAGGCTACTATGATCACTAACCATCAGACAGGCCGTACGTTTGATTGTCTGTTTGTATAAAACAGGTGGGCCATGCGCTCTTCTGCCTTTTATTTAAAGAACACTACCAATGTTTTTTCAAGACATTACTAATACTCGTATTATCCCTCCAAATAAGCTCGTAACTTTCGCTAGGAGTGGGTACGACAATAGCCCAATGGGGTCACGATGGAAACCGCAACTCTCGCGTTAGCGGAGCGGAGTCGACCCTTTAAACGTTAAGCTATTGATGCATTATTCTGGTGTAAAAAAGCAATAAAATATGTTAACCTTTAAAATATCATATAAAGCTAATTTTAAATTTACAACTACATGAGTTAGTTATTTTAATTCATAGCTAATAAGACGAACAGACATAATTCTACATAACACTCATACTTATTATTTCCCCAATTACACCATATATACAGGCCGTCAATAAATGCTATGCGTTATTAGCCCGTGTGTCCCCTCATTAGGGTCTCTTTGGACCTTTTAAGGTAAAACTGGTCAGTATAAGTCAGACTGAGGTCTGGGAAGGCACAAATCGTCCACGTCACCCAAATTGGACCAGAAATATTTAAACTGTTTTGTTATATACAGGAGTTGTATTTTATTAAAAGAAAAATATTTTTATTTTCTTTTAAAAGTTTACACACGTTTTATGTGGCAAATAAGCGCAAGGCCTTTTTTTGGTAGGAAGTCGCCGTCGTTGGTACTTAGAGTGATGGGTACAAAATAATAATAAATAAAAAAATAATAAACGCTGCACACTCAACGTCTTCCATTAGGATAGTTATATCCTGTGTTGGGGTTCCGGAAACACATACAAGGACAAGGACAAATACACCCAGACCGGAAAATATGCTTGCATGGTCAATACAAACATATTATGCTCCGAGCGGGAATCGAATCCCCGTCAAAAAGGAGGAAGTGAAACAAGGCTGTAATTTTAGACGTCTGGCATGACCTAATTAATCACAAAACAAAATGCAACAATATATATAAAATGATGTGTGGGAATCATATTCCCTGTCGAGAAAGTCTCCTGAAAATGGTATTACTGATGAAGATTGAGAAATCATTTTCATAACTGATTAGCATTGCCCGCGGATTTATCCACGTGAATTGTTAATAACATACATTTAATACAATATAGATATTTTTTATAGAATATTTTAGCACTACTTTTTCTAGACGTTACCAATAATTGTTGCCTTCCAACTTCTTCTTCTTATCGAATGGTTAGTGGTCAACCTAGTGTCAGAGTTGTTCAGGTCGCACGTAGGCCTCTGACTTGACTTATCGACTGCTGTCTAATTGTCAACAGCCGGGACCGACTTTTACGTGCCCTCCGAAGCACGGAGACGCTCGGTTGAAATGCCACTATGCGATCACCCATCTAGTGGCTGACCGCGCCTAAAGTTGCTTAACCTACCGATCGTTTACCGATCAGCGGGTGCACTCGGCTATGAGCGTCTCTGCCTTCCAACTTAGCGTGTAGCTTGCGATAGGAGTGGGTACGAAAATAGCTGTATGGGAAAAGAATCGAACTTGCAACTCTCGCATTACATTTAGACCCTTCTGTGGTTGGACTATTGAGATTTCTGGTGCATACCTTTTTTAATCCCCTTTCAATTTCAGATTGGTTATTTTAATTATAAAAAGTAGCCTACTAGCCCACAAAACCAACGTTCGTAAACCGCTGCATAAACATCGCCCTAGAAACTAAACACGGCACCGACGGCACGAAATGCAAACGCAGCACCAAAGTTACAGCATTGACATCAATCAATGTTACCTTCGAAGTAGAGGAAAACGATACGGGCATTACTTTTTCTAACATCGATCGGTAGCCACTTATGTTAATTAGTTATGATTTGACCATATTACTGCGGAAAAACCTGAATTCTATAAGCGGCGTAAATATTACAAATTAAGTCTTTCTGCAGTTGAAACACTTAGGCCGTGGAGTGTTAGTGCAAAATAATTTCTAAAAGATGTTACACCCCGACTCCTCCACAGGTGACAGGAAGGGTGGTTCATTTTTCGCTCAAAGAATCGGGATTGCGATTCAGCGGGGAAATGCAACTAGCATTCTTGCCACCATCCCCCGTGGACATGATTTGTAGTATTGAATGGTATATATGTTTTTGTATTATTTAAAACGAAATAATTAAATTTGTAAAATTAATTTACAAGGTGAGTACAGCCTGTATAAAATGCATTTATCGTTTAAAATTCCTCGCAAAGCGCACACAGCTTCGATTACTCCGCCATTGCATAGCTCTCGTTCGCCGCGGACATCTTAATACGAATAGATACAATGTATGTTACTGCGTTTATTTGTTCTATAAACTAGTTATAATAACTTTAACTTAGCTATAATATAATATAGCTGAAAAATAATGAAGTAGGTATTAATTTTGCTTAAATTATTGAAATAGTTTTTATTGATTGCGTTCTTTTTTAATAATTGGGATTGTCAAGTTCTTTACGTGTGCCTTCGATAAAGTACGGAACTCACACATACAACACACTCAACCGTTCCTATTAGGCTCCTGTGGGACCTCAAGAATAGTTCATAAAGTAAAGAACTAGAGTTAAGAGTAATATTTAAGAAAATTTATGAAGAATTTTGAGTTCAGTTACCCTAATAGACGACCAAGTTTCGTATATGAATGCGAAATACAAAATATTACTGGTAGGTATTGTGAAATACAAGAGTACTGGTAGGTATTTTATTACAAGAGGCCGGCCAGACAGGTACCACCACAGTTTTAGATATTCTACCGCAAAACAGTAGTGTGTTTTGAATTACTGTGTGTCAGTTGGAAGGGTTCTGTAGGCTAGTGACATTACTGGGCTAATGAGATTTAAATACCAATGTCTCGAGGTTGGCAACTTGTATGTGTATCCAGTGAAATTAATGGACAAAGGTGATATAAGAACTAAAATCTCGAATTTGACAACTTGAGTGACACCTTCAATTGCTGTTGCAAATTATCATAGGCGAGAGCATCCGCTTACCATCGGGTGGGCCTTACGCTTGCCAACTAAGTCACTTCAAAAATGTCTCGCCCGCCTCAAAAGGCTGAACCACGAGATAGAACTGGACTTAAATATTAGCAAAAGAACATTTTTTTTTATTTTTAGCAATAGTATGAAGGCAACACGCTGTAGCGCGAGGTCAGGTCTGCATATTAAAGTGCCTGCGCCCGCGCACGCCGCGCCTGCGATGTCTCAATCGCGACACAGAGTAATGTTCGCTATTCTAATTTTTAACACGCTGATTTATTTCCATTGACTTTGTGCAGTTTTAAATGTCAGGGGCTGGTTATGGATAATTAATTGTTGTAAAACTTTATTGACAGGTTTAACATTTGCGTGATTTTGGGGAACGTGTGATTTATCTGACTAATAACTAATATTATAAATGTGAATGTTTGGATGAATGGATGGATGTTTGTTCCTCTTTCACGCAACAATTACTGGACAAATTTGGATGAAATTTGGTACACACATAGCTTATTACCTGGATTAACATATAGGATACTTTATATCCCAGAAAAATGTTACGTTCCCGTGGGATCATCAAGAAACTATATAATGCGAGCAGAAGTGGGTCGTTTTTAAAACTAGAAGCATGAAATTTTCCTCGCCGTCAGGATGTGACGACCACATCGCTTGCTGTTGTGATAATCTCTGTCACAGCAGAGATTATTCCACCAGTGCAATCAGTCACACTGGTGGTAGGTCTTTTGTTGCAAGAGGCCGGCTAGGTACCATCGCAGTGTCAAATATTCTGCCGCCAAATAGTAGTGCTTAGGCGTTACTGTGCTCCGGTTTGAAGAGCACTGTAGGCTAGTGAAATTACTGGGCATATGAGATTTAAGAACTAATATCTCGACGTTGGCAACACGTGAGTGGCACCTACTAATGGTGCTGCAAGCGCTCATAGGCTACGACAAAAATTACGGATGAAGAAATATAGGTTTCAACGTTTTCTAAAATAATAAAAATGAAATGGAACCCCCATTTTTTCAAACTTGGTATTAAAATCGTTATTCAGGCGAGCGAAGCCACTGAAAGACACTAGATAAATAGAAATGTAGTTATTTTCTTCTATCACAAATTTTCTATTAAAAATGAAGTTAGACAACTTAATCATATATGTAGTGAGATACTCTATGTCAGTGGTTGTCCAAACACAATCATTCTTTTATTTATTCCACCATCGCTGACAATAAGCCAGTATTTTATCCAGGTTTCGTTCACAGAATTCAAATTTATGATCTACGCGCCTCAGACGGCACTTCTGCGGGCGTTTCTTTTTCAATATAAGTTTTATCGTTTTTGTGTTTCCAATTTTTTGTGTATTCGATTTTGCAATTGATCGAAAGCTATACTTCATCATTTATGATGATGATGATAACGGTGTTAATGGTGGTGATGATGATGAATCTATACGTGCATACATTGCGGCTAAAAGATATTCAACTTTATTATTTTGTAAAAAAAAGTTCATTGCCACTTTTTTACCGTAAAATATAGTAGACTATGAAAATCGGTCTTTTATACATCATTATATATCGTCATACTAATATCTAAATAATCAAAGGAATAAGTGGACGAACAATTAAAAATTTTAGTAACACCTTAACATCATCGCTATCTATAAATCTTTACTATTAATATAGATTTTGACTTTGACTTTGATTTTGACGACGTTGTGGCGCAGCGGTAGCGAACCTGCCTTAAACGCCACAGGTCGCGGGTTCGATTCCCGCTCGGATCATAATATGTTTGTATTGACTATGCAAGCATATTTTCCGGTCTGGGTGTATTTGTCCTTGTCATTGTGAATGTTTCCGGACCCCCGACACAGGATATTAATATCCTAATGGGGGCCGTTGAGTGTGCAGCGTTTATTATTATTATTTATTAGATATAACAGATGGTAATAGTTACAACTATCTTTTTTGTTGACAGAGACTGCAAACAGATACCCGACCTCCTCGAGAAGAGATTCGGGTTATGTGTGGTGCGATAGTCGATCACGGCGTCTCACTACAACATCGGTGACCGACCTCAGCGCGTGTCAGAAGCTCCGGGAACACCTGTGGAACGCACTCCACAGCTTCTAAAACATATCACGGGGAGAGCTGATGGTGCTGCCCTCACCATAGTAGTAACAACTCACTTACACCAATAAACCGTTGTGAAAATTTAACGATACTAAATATTAAATATTTAAAGTCCCGTATTGTACATTTAAAACATATAGATAGCAGTTAAAAGCCAAGTCCAGTTTCGTTATCACGTTCACACTTCAGAGGCAATTCTTGTTGGAGTAAAATTAGCTGGTAAATCCGTTTTAATCGGAGGAGGCGCGGGGCGGGACAAACGAATCAATTAAGACAATAATGTGGTCCAGTCGAGATAGTATCATGAGTGCGCAATCAACTAGGTTGAGACCCGGTTTGACTAGCTAAGCAAGGCGTAAGCTAAACTATATACTTGTACAGGTGTCTAGCTAGACTCTATCGTAATCACACAATGAAATGGAAAAAAGGATAATAAAGTAATTTTTGTTATATTTTAGAAACTCCAACTTTTTTTTTCATATTTTGGTATGAGTTTTTTGTTTGGGGCTAGCATTCAAATGTGAATTCTAGTCTTGTTCGTTTTAGGTAACGTGGACCATTAATTTTATTATTATTAAAAATATTAAACAATAACGACATTGTAATATATTCTAAGGTTTAATAAATGTATATGTATACACAAACCATAATTATTATGAGTAAAAACCCAATATTAATAAAGCATATAAAAAATTATGTGTTCGAGGGACCCCGTCAGGAACAAAGTTCTTTACGTTTTTTCTTCAACTCCGAATGTAATTTGAAATGAAATCGGTATATCGCAATGGGTTATATGATAAAAAGAGATAGGGACAGAGAGAGAGAGAGTTTCGCAACAGGCTGCACATTCATTTGCTCGTATACTCATTTGGTTTTAGTAAGCTCGATACACACACGCACACATACACAGCATACGGCATTTCGTTACGTGACGATTTCTACTAAATCACACTACCCGTAAGTCGCGTTATGGAACTTCCAATACATCTTAAATTGCACTAGCTACGCTATATTCTTGTGAAGCGTAACCCTTATCTACATATCTGTGGCTCGCTGCAATCGCACTCTGATTGCTTGCTATAGTTAACTTAACGGGAATATAAAGCGAAAATAAGTATTTGTAAGCTCGTTTGCGGGTGCGAAATAACACCTTATCTAGAGACTTAAACCCTTGAGGCGAATTGATATCAGGAATGGTAATTTTTATCTTTAACTAGATGATCCAATACAGGCTACTGGCCGCTATTACAATAATCCTACCAATACTATAAATGAGAACGTTAATTTGATTGGAATTTTACCCTACTGGCCTCACAGGGTGGGGAAGCAGAGTATTGAGACCCAGCCGTGAAAAAGATATCGCGGGGCTCAATCCGTCCTTACGTTGCCTCCTGCGAGGCCGAACGACGGCTAAAGACGTCATCGGGAATGGAGGAAACGCTCGGAGCGCATTCTAGTCGATTCGACTCACTCGACGCTGTGAGCGTTTCGTGACGTGTGGAACAAGGGACCTCATCTTCACCGAGTGGTATTCAATCATGCCAAAACGATTGAACGTATTTATACGTCCACAAAGATAGCTTATCATCTGGATAATACAAAAATCTCTTCAAAATCTAATTAATGAGATATATTTTTTGAGCTTTGACACCGTTGTGGCGTTGTGGGTAGCGAGTCTGCCTTTAGCCTCGACGTTTGCGGGTTCGATTCCCGCTCGGAGCAGATGTTTGTATTAATCTTACTGGCATGTTTTCGGGTCTGGGTGTGATTGTCCTTGTCATTGTGAATGTTTTCGGACCCCCGACACAGGATATAATTATACTAATGGGGGCCGTTGAGTGTGTAGCGTTTATTTATTTAATTATTTATTATTTTAAATTCTTTTGGCATAATCTTAAACGTACTACAAGACGTATACACTTGAAATTTCCTACAAATTCTTAATTGAAATTCGGTAGATATGTTTTATTTAATTACAAATATTTTATTGCGTGAGACAATCGTAGGGTCATCGCGGACAAGGTCACAGGCAGATGCTAGTATATAATAAAATTGATGATGTTCCTTCAATGTATAACGAATTTTTAGGGTTCCGTAGCCAAATGGCAAAAACAGAACCCTTATAGTTTCGTCATGTCCGTCCGTCTGTCCGTCTGTCCGTCCGTCCGTCCGTATGTCACAGTCATTTTACTCGGAGACCATTGGCTCTATCTATACGAAATTTACTAAAGAGGTAAGTTCTATGAACCGCACAACGATTTTGTAATGAAATTTTAAAATATATAAGAATTAAAGGTAGCAAGCAGTCCAGTGCGGTAGGTACACGTAACTGAGTGTTGAAAACAAATTTCAATGTATATCAACGTGTGACATATCTTTGGATAGGTCTTTCAAAATGATAAGGAGGTTTGATTTTGACTTTTTCATTAAGTCAGTAGTTGTTGAGATACTAAGCTCCTAAAGTCATAAAAATTGTGTCCTCTAACTTTTGAACTATGGGATTTAAAATTCTGAAAAATTTGAGCTTATAGGACATCAAATAAAATTTCAACCACATTTGATTTGAAGAAGATCGGATTTGTAGACCACAAATTTAAGAGATATATAAGTTTTTCCCATAACTTTGTTTTTCATATATCTTTTAATAATTACTATGGAATTACCAACTTATTTTTGCAGTCGATTTTAATTCTTTATTATTTTTAAAGGCCTTAAGATTCTACATAACCAAGCTGCGGAACCCTTTAGTTTCAACTGTGCGTGGTCCACAACGCACTTGACTGCTAATTATTTAAATTGTATTAGGGCTTCATCAGTTCGGCGAATTACGAGCAAGTTCATATAAGTATAGATAAAACCAATACAATAACAAATATGACCTATACGAATGTCTACAATGTTATCTATCTGACATTTCGTGATAACGATATCTTTATCTATATCTTTACAAGTTTATTCTTAGCGTAAAATGCATGATATACCTTTTTGTGATATCTTTTTATATTTGTAACGCTTTACGTTTTATGGACATACCTTTTTATGTGACGAAGTTGGAATGATCTTTAATGATAGGTGGTCAATGACCTATGTATGTTAATATAATAGAGAGTGAATTATCACTGGTCTTTTGTTGCAGGAGGCCGGCTAGGTAGGTATCACCGAAATGTCAAATATTCTGCCGCCAAATAGTAGTGCTTAGGCATTACTGTGTTCCGGTTTGAAGGGCACTGTAAGCTAGTGAAATTACTGGGCAGAGGAGATTTAAGAACTAATGTCTCGAGTTTGGCAACGCGTGAGTGGCACCTACTAATGGTACTGCAAGCGCTCATAGGCTACGGCAACCACTTACCATCAGATGGGCGGTATGCTTCTTTGCCAACTTGTAACATAAAAAATAAATAAATAAAAAGTTAAAATGAGACAGTGGCAGTGGAAGATTGGATGGCTTTTCGATACTATCACCGGTTTATTTCACGTTGGTATTCTGTGAAAGGGTAATTCTCGGACTAGTTCGTCTATTTCTTCCTCTTCCCTCGTCTTCTACTCTTCTCCCTATCAGATGGTTTTAACAACCCACAGTAACCAATAGTTAATAGGAACAAAAGCAAGACAGCGACATTAACTGCAGGTAAATCAAGTAAACGGAGCAATTAAACGAAATTAGCTTTTGATCCAAGACCAAGGAAATTTAATAATTTTATAATAAGCAACCAAGTTATGTATGGTACAAATTGTGATTGCAATCTCATATATTCTACCGCAAAACAGAAGGGTGTTTCACATTACTGTGTTTCAGCTTGAAGGACACTGTACGTAGTGAAATTACGAGGCAAAAGAGATTTTAGAACCAATATCTCGATGTTGGCAACACGTGAGTTATACCAACAAAGGGTGTTGGAAGCACTCTTAGGTTAGGATAACTGGTTATCATCAGGTGAGCCATATGCTGACTAGCCAACATAATAATGGTAACATTCTAACTTAATTATAACAAGGTATTAATATTGATTCAATTACGTAATATTAACTCTTGGTAACGAACTATAAATTTAAATATTAAATCAAATAATTTTAAACATTAAAATAGTCTATAATATATGTGTACAGTTGAACATGATTGCGATAAGTTTATTAGTTTAATTAATTATCTGCTTTGTTTCATTACACGAACGGACTGACAGTGTACACCTCATAGCATGATAAATGGTACAACTAATAATATTTATTATAAGCATTTTTATTCTTGTGTATATTTTCGGTTACTATATAAAATAGATTTGTAAAAAAATATTGACTTAAAATTTTTGATTTTGAGTACTTGCTGTTTCATATAGAAAATAACATATAATATTATCTCTTTCCCTCAATATCATTAATTAGTATACACTGTATTACAAATACATTTAATGCGCTTGTAACGCCAGGAAAATATTTAGCAAGCTCGATAACTTCTTAAGCCGAGGTCCAGTCGCACAGGAGATACCCTAAAGACGGAATCAACTTTGACGCGCCACGAAGGCTATCTCTATTTCACGAACGGAGCTCAATACTCGGTCCCAAGCCCTGTAAGACAAGGTGGAGTGGTAAACAAGAGGGAGGAATAAAAAGGAGGAGGACATAGAGAAAAAAATTTGGAGCTCTGGTAGTCACACTCATTGAGACGTGGCAAAAAGAGGAATACTAACGTTAAAACGAGAAAAGATTAAATCGTTTATTTAAATTCAGTATAGTTTTTAAACGATACCTTAAATGATATAATTAAATGTTACCGCATACTTTACTTATCATTATTTTAAGTAACAAAAAAATATTTTCAATCACAGGAATTTCGGCAGACGTTAACCAATAATTTAAAAACAATATCTCATTTCTCGGCGCGCCGGTTATGATCGCGGTCCAACCAAAACAATTACTTAATGTCAACGAAAAAGATAATTTAATAATTGTTGCCGATGATATATGACGGGTCCACGCCCACCTGGGGTCCCAGTATTAAAATAACCGATACTTCTCCGACCCTTATTTATGCAGAGCGGCACAAAGTTACATCTTACTCTCTTGAGTCTGTACGCCGCGCCGTCGTGCATTTGTTAAAAGAACACAGTAATGGTCGCTCGGAGATTTCTAATGTCTCAATCTCATTTTAAAATCAAACAAAATTAAACCTTACTACAATATAGAGTAAGGTACAATTTACTAAGACAATTTACGTGCACGAAGTGAACACGCCAAGTACGAAACGCAACAACAATTGTTAAGGACTTTAATCGAAATTGGAGCTTAATTCGTTTAGTTTCAAGCTTAAATCGGATGACGTCACCACGCGAACCTAAATTATGTCTTGTTTAATGAGTCAGAATTACCAATATGACAAAACAACGCAAGTCCAAACAAAGTACATTCGAAAATCGATTTTAAACTAATAGTTATATAGTTTAATTTGGCTTATAGTGTAGTTGTATATGTGGAGTTTGAAGAATTCGGAGATACAGCGAGATGTTTTCACCGAGAACACAGTCATGTAACTAATGCAGAGAATCTACATATCATTAAGAGATGTAGGCTCGTTTTGTACGTGTGTACCGCTTTGTTACTTATATTTACGGTACGATATTTACGTATTTATGACATGGAGGTATACGGCCTACAATATGTTGTACTGTTGGACTGTATAAGCATGTTTTCAGACGCCTTTTGTAACAAAATATGAGTTCGTGTATTTAGTGTTACGATCTCTTTGTTCGAAATGAAATTGAATTTATTGTATAGCTTTCTAAAAGTCTGTATTGTCAATGGATATTCTTATTGCGATATTGATTTGTATGTAAGCGGAATGTCGGTTCTTATGATTATTATAATAATTGTTATATTTTATGATAGGCGCAGTTATTAATAAATAAACACTACAAACTCAACGGCCCCCATTAGGATAGTTATATCTTCTGTCGAGGGTCTGGAAACACATACAAGGTCAAGGACACGACCGGAGCATGTGTTCCGGCATGTGCCTATATGGTCAATATAAACATCAGCTCCGAGTCGGATCGAACTCGAGACCTGTACGCCACAGGTCTCGAGTTAAGGCAGGCTTGTTACCGCTGCGTCACTACGTCGTCAAATAGATATATAATTTCTCTATTATAAAATTTAGTTAAAGCTAATAAGAGCTTTTATATCTGAGCTATTGATTATCAGATGTTATGTGATAAAAACAGAGACCGACAGTTTAACGTGTTCTCCGAGGCATTGTGGGGAAATCTACAAGGATAAACGCCTAGACCACCACAAATACTGTCCCAAGCGGTAATCGAGGTGACGAGGTGACATTAATCTTTTTTAGTATCCAAAAATATTACATGTTAATCACAACAGATTCAAAACCCGTATCCCTCAGCACCGCGGGTGGGCTGCTAAGTTTGCTCAGGGCATTAGAGTTTCAAATGATAGAAAACGTTTGTACAACTTTAACTGGCTTTAACGTGTGAAATTATCGAGAGAGCTGTGTTTTAGTGGTTTACTCGTTATCAAGTAATGATAATTACATTTATTACTTGTTTAGCAAGTAACCCTTTTTTGTGTTCGCTGAGAAATGCATTTGCTCACACCACTGCACGTAGTGTACTCGTACAAGGACATTAAGCAGTGGTAGTGTGAGCCTCGGCGCCTGTTAATCAAGCGGCAATACCCCCTAAAACTCAGCGGAATCCACATCGCCATAATGGGATGTCATGGGGTCGCTTGCGGAAACAACAATGACGTCGCGGCAAATTTTAGGTTAAAACACATTTCTTTAGACATGATTTTAAAAGTCTGCCTGTTACTGTCATTAAGATTGAATAGGTTGCTAGTTTTCTTACACGGTAGAACCGGTAACTGAATGAATAAAATGGTGGAGTAATTTGAAAGGCACTTAAGTATTTTAATGAAATCTTTACCTTCGCCCTTGGTCTTCTGCATGCCAAAACATTCCTGTTTTTCGTTGGGTGCGCTTCTCCTAAAGGTTTCACACAATGGTTGTACTAGGCAGAAAATGTTTTCGAAACCGCGTCGCCTTAGATCTAGTAAAATGGCAATTTGCCTCACACTTCGTATCAAAATTTGAGCTACAAAGCTCTATAGTTAGAAACAGAGGTCACAAAGGACTTGGAAGCACTAGGCAAAGCCAATCGACGTGAATGGTGCTGGTAAGTGAAATTTTCTGGTGTAGGAAGCCAAGATCCTCTTAGGTCACTGCTTCAGCGGTAGTAAGTATAGAAAATAGATTCTTGTATTCACTATTATTAATCAAAGATGCTTCACTTGTTATTCATTGTACCAGGATAGCATAAAGATATAAGAGACATTTACGAATGTTTTAATATAACTCATTCCGCGTCAATGGGTGCTAATCTCTCACGTGTCATTACCTCACTCGAGGTACATCGGTAATAATCATTTATTACCTACGCGTATGACGTGACTCCAGTGAAATATTAGCGATATGTTTGTTTCCATTTTTATGGTTTTGACGTTGACATAAAATTAATTTATACAGATTTACAATATTTTTTAAGTTACTAAGTAGCAGTTTTTACTAAGCAAGCATATGACCCACCTGATGGTAAGCGGTTGCCGTAGTCTATGCGTGCTGGAAACACCATTTTTGGGTGTCACTCACGCGTTGCCAACCTCGAAATATTGAATCTTCAATTTCTTTTGCGCGATAGCTTCACTCGCTACAGTGAAACCGAAACTCAGTAAGACCCATAATAGAAGAATAGAAGGTCGTACCACCAGTTAAGGCAATTAGAAAAAAATATTTTTTGCACCACAGATCAGCAACCAATCAGTGAGCTAAACAGCTTTAAGCACAGTCAGCCTGACGTGGGTCAGGTCACATGTATGATCGAAGGTAGGTAGGAAGGTGAATGTAAAAACACTTCATCAGGTGACAAAAGACAGTTCATTGTGGAACTTAAAAGGCGTCACGATCCTCAATAAGAAGTGACAACAGTTATGGCGTGCTGTTAGCAAACCTGCTTTGAGCTTTGAGCCTGCTTTTTTGATTGGTAATTTGCTCTTACCCAACTCTTAGGGCTACGGAGGTCAGATGGCTCTGTAATAAGGAAGCGATTAAGAAGAAAACGTTGTCAAACGCTCACGATAAGATAATACTTTTTTTATGACGGCTATAAATAAGTGTCGGAGCACGGCTCCTCTACTACTGATTACGATTTACTAATTTAATTAAAATTATTACTAAAATTGTAAGATGAATTAATTACTAAGTAAGATTAAATAGGAGTAAATAGAACCAACGATAAAAATGTCGGATGTATTAAGCACTATTTTTTCCGTACAATAATGGAAACAAATCGCGATATATAGGTACGTGTTTGCGATTTTTTCGCATCAATGTTATTAATGCCACGATATGGAGTATTTAAGGTCTATGAGGTATAAATTATATATAATGGTAGGTGGCTAATCTTTACCGGTTGGTTGGTAATTTTATCGTAATGTCAAATTTACCATTAGGCTTACACAACGTTGTCTATAGGCGTAGTGTAGACAAGACGTATATTTTTAATAAATATCCAAAGTTGCAGTCAAAGGTGTTATTTTGAAATGCTTAATTTATTTTCGATTCAATCTTAAACTCAGCAGAGTAATTAAATCGGGGTAATAATAAAACTGACCAAGCGCGTTTCGGACTCACAAAAAAAGGGTTCTGAACCACCGTAGAATTTTTTTTTTTTTTTAGATTTATGGTAGTAATGGCAACAGAAATATATTCTGTGATAATTCTATGATAATTTTAACTCTTCTATTATGGTTTGTGAGACACGTTGACATACGGAAGGACGGACGGACAGCGTAGGCTTAGTAATAGGGTTCCGTCAGATTATCAATATTAATATATATATCAATAATAACGGAAAGCGAAGGCAATATTTTACCCCCACAAAATTAATTCAAATTTGGAATACCATTATTCCAAATTCAAATACCAAAGGTAACAAAAATCAAATCATAAGTCACAGTTACACATACCGCATTAAGCGAACCCAACACTTCCACCCCTCACTGAATAATTCATGACGAAATTAATAATAACACAACATAATACAGTAAAGCACAATTCCCCACATTTATTACAGCTATCCATTACAATATTAATAAAAAATTCAAATGAGATTAGTCGTGTAATCCCGGCTTTAAACTGTTTGGAGTTCTCACATTAAAAAAAAACTAATAAATTGTAATTCTATTTTTGTGGGTGGTATTAGTTAATTGCATTAGGTTGGTACTTAATCTCGTGTGTGAAAAGTCAATAGATTTGTAATACCGGATTTAGGCGTATCTTTCAAGACTTGATGGTTTTATTCATTAGCCTTTTGTGAGGAATCATTATTTTATTACTTTTAAAATTGTTTTCTTATGTTACTTTCGTGTTATTCAAAGTGTTGTTTACTGATGATAGTTGACTTTATGATCGCATAACTTTATTATTTTCTTTTACGACAACACGATTTGGAAATTTAATATTTAATTATGTGTTAATGTTAAAAGTCTACATACGTTTCTTTCTTTAATAGTCAATTCATGTTTTTATTTTATTTATTACTATTTCTTCGTCGGCGAATTTGTCCACGTGAATAGCGATTTTGGCACCTTTAATGCAATATAGTAATTATTGGTTGCCCATATAAACTGTCACCTCCTTATAACCCCTATAAGCGTGTGAATGGTACTATCTAATATCTATATCAGCTGTTGCCACAAAAATACATAATGTTGGCAGATTCAGTGGCTTAGGCGTGAAGGCCACAAACAAACAAACTCACTTTCGTTAATATTAGTTAGTATAGAAACTTAGGAATGATCTTATACTAAAAGTATTAATTAAAAAGTAATTTTTAGCTGAAATGGACCCAATGATTATGAAATTTCAATGATTTTTCTTTAAATATATACACAATACTTATAGCATATTAACTTTCTATGAACATGCATTGACCTTTTTTAAGGTAACAACGATAGGCAAGCGTAGTATCCGTCTGTTGGTAAGGACGCAACGCAACCTATAAACGGTTTTTTTTTTTTCGGAATGTGTATTGCTGTTGGCCCTACTGGCCTTGACAGCGTCACCGGGCGGGGGCCGAGTACTGAGACTCAGCCGTGATAAAGGGACAGCCCTCACGGGGCTCAAATTTGATTCCGTCCTTTGGGTGCCTCCTGCGAAGCCGAACCACGGCTAAGGACGTCATCGGAGATGGAGACAGCGCTCCGAGCGCATTCTATACGATAGACTCACCCGACGGTGTGAGCGAGTACCTATAAACGCATGCGATATTTAAAGTATCACAAGCTCCTTGCCAACAGAAGGGATAGGAGGGAAAGAATAAGGACGGAAAAAAGGAAGAGTACAGGGGCTGTGGGAGATTGGGCCTTCGGCGCTGTAACTCATCGCACGAAACGCAACAGTACCTACTGATATATTATAGATACTGTTGTTTTACGCCGATTTTACGTTTATGAGGGAGTATTACTCAGATTTGCAGAAATGAACAAGTTTAACCACATATATATCAGATTAAAAAATATTCCCACACTGTATTTGAAAGTGTAAAACAATACTTACAATTTTGGTGAAGTTAAGGGCGCGTCATATATGACGGATCGCTTTATCCGGCAAAAGTTAATTTCCTCTCTCACACAAACAAATTCAATCCCATACAACAAAAGCGCATATTTGCTTATCTTTAATTGATTCACTCTAACCCTCGCTGGTGATAAGGATTAGCTCTATTCACGCTGACTTTTACAAGGGTAGCGCCCTTAACGAGGGATGACTCAAAGATTATGGATGTCCGTATTGTATAGTTTCCTGCCTACGAAGTGTTTAGCATTAGTGACAAATTGACAATATTATTTTCGGTAATTATGAACAAAGAAGAAATGTATCTTAGTCTTTGAAGTTATACTTCTTTGGGTGCATTTGAAAACTAACGCGAACAGCGAAACAATGTTTCGATACCATGAAGTTAGTCGATAAATGTTCTTCTAATATAGTGTGAAATAGCACACAGGATAACATTTTTGGAGTTCATTTTGTTTTTTTATAACAGTACGAGCGGAGGACTTTAGTACACCGAAACTTTTTTATGCAGTATACTGTGTGTGTAATAGAGAGCAGCGTAATATGTTCAATACAAACATAAGAGGCAACATTTTCCACTGTTAGCCACGATTAGGGGTAAGGTGAGAGGCAGAGGAGAATGAATAGGAAGCATACAGCGAAGACTTGGGCCTCAGGCGTTCTCAATCACCGACCGAAATGCAATTGTTACTTAGTTTTATATTCTGTGCGTATGAATTTTGTTTTTATTTTATTTTACTAAGTTGAAAAGCAAGCACACGAACACAGCACACACAACATATAACAGATAACATTCACGTATCGGTGTCACTCACGCGTTGCCAACCTCGAAATATTGGTTCTTAAATCTCCTTTGCTCAATAATTACACTAGGTCCTTGTCATACAAACCGAAACAGTAATACTGCTTTACGGTAGAATACCTGACACTGCGATGATAAATTTACAATAATAACTGATTATTACATAAAACCACATAAAAAAAATGAAAAGCCATAAATAATATGTCTCGTCTATAAAATAATCTATATCTAACGACTTCAATTTCATAAGCGGGCGCGTGCCGCGTATTATCGGGCGACGATGCGATATGGAATCGTGAATAACAACTGTTTATCGTGTCGTGTCGTGTGGCCTGTTTGCTTAGGGGGGACTAATGGCTTTATGGCTTATGTGAAATCGTTTGAGACGCGTTAGCCTTTAATAATGTTTGCTTTGCGTTGGATTTCGACATCTGATTTTTGTCAATAGGAAAAACTTTTCTTTCGCCGTGAAATCACATTAAAAATAACTTTTAGCAATTTTAATTGTAACGACATAGGATATATATTCCATGCTTACTTTAAATATAATTTGAAACATACTTAAAACTTTAATGATGATTGACACCGTTGTGGCGTTGTGGGTAGCGAGTCTGCCTTAAGTCTCGACGGTTGCGGGTTCGATTCCCGCTCGGAGCAGATGTTTGTATTAATCGTACAGGCATGTTTTCCGGTCTGGTTGTGTTTGTCCTTGTCATTGTGAATGTTTCCGGACCCCCGACACAGGATATAATTATCCTAATGGGGGCCGTTGAGTGTGTAGCGTTTATTTATTTATTTATTTTCAACCAATCCACACGACAATAAAAAAACATACAAAGAAAATGTATAGATTTTTCTCAATTTTACAGTATTCGAAAATAAACCTAGAATTTTGACTATGAAACCAGACGAGCGTTAATAAAACGTCACTCCATCTATCGATCTATCGATGGATATTCCAATGGCGGAAAAAATAGCCGTCAAGTCATTCAGTTGGATGTGATACGGCCGACTGGAAATTGAAAAACCCGTGAAAATCGCCTGTGTGTTGCGTAGATGGATTTTTTATGATTCCAATTGAATTTTTTAAATTTGAAATACATTGTGCTAAAAAATAGCAAGTATAATTATAAAATTTTTATTTTATACTTAATGCAGTTTACACTAGGTAGGTAGGTCTTTTGTTGCAAGAGGCTGACTAGGTGTCAACCGCAGTGTCAAATATTCTACCGCAAAGCAGTAGTGTCTTTGTAGGAAATTTAAAAACTAATATCTCGAGGTTAGCAACGCGTGAGCGGTATCAACTAATGGTGTTGCAAGCGCTCATAGGCTACGGCAACCGCTTACCATCAGGTGGGCGTATGCTTGCTTGCCAACTTAGTAAAATAAAAAATAATTCTGTTGCTAAAACCGATACTTGTGCATTAGATTTTCGTGCTCTTGAAAGATATATTGTAATTGTTCTCGGTGGTTCTGCTTGTGTTTGTGTTTTTCAGACACAGAATTCTTTACGTTTTAAATGTGTGCCTTTTACTTAATTTTTAAAATTGCCATTGTAGTCTAATGTTCTAGCTCACGCCCATGTTGGATATAATTATTATCCTTCCATATTTTAATAAAACACAGTTCAGTTAATAATATATATATATTCTTCGTCTTCTTCATATCGAGTGGTTAGTGGCCAACCTACTGTCAGAATTCTTCATGTCGCCCGGTATAGGCCTCGGATTTGACTTATCTACTATTATCAAATTGATAGCAGCCGGGACCGACTTTTTACGTGCCCTCCAAAGCACGAAGACTTCAGTTGAAATACCAATATTCGATCACCCATCTAGTGACCACGCCTAAAGTTGCTTAGCCCACCGATGGTTTACCGATCAGTGAGCGCACCCTGCTTATACACATAATAAAATAAAAATAATATACATATAAAAAGAAATATTGAAACATGTGTAAAATAACGAAGCTCAGGAAATTGATGTTTTTTTTATCACCAACGTAACAAAGCCATTGAAAGCACACGACAGCCTGTTATTCTGTAGCATTTTTATGACATTGGATAACGATACTTCGATTGTATGAGTTAATAAAAAAGTTTTGTCATCAAAAAATTTTAATTAAACGGTTTCAAATATTATCACATTTTTATTGTTTAATTCGATAGTCATATTACCAATGTTGTCGAAATATTTGACGAGCAGTTTTAAGTTCACAATAAATTTAAGGCTTTTTTTTTTTTTAAATGTATAGGCCAGCGCTTGGCTGTTATCATACCTGATGTGTAGTGGTGATACAGCCTAAGGTGGAGCGCGCTTGCCTAGAAGACAAAAATGTAATCACTTTAGTATACAGAATAATATGTTATTTCATTTGACATTGTTAGGGTTCCGTAGCCAAATGGCAAAAACGGCACCCTTATAATTTCGTCATATCCGTCCGTATGTCAGTCATTATACTCGGAGACTGTTGGCGCTATCTATACGAATTTTACTAAATAGGTGTATTCTATGAACTGCACCCCGATACACACTGCACTCTTCTTAAGTTCATTAAAAACTCAAAACTCTCAAAACCTTAAATATGAAAATAGCACGAGTGTGACAATAATTTAAAGCGTAGGCGGCACATTGTCACCCTTGTATCTTTAACAGGGGTTACTTAAATTATCTACTCACGGACCATAAACTCTAATGGGTGAATTTACTTTGATAAAATTGTCTATGGTTGTTTGAGGGTGTGTATATAATAAGCCTAGATTAATAAAATAATAAAGTCCGGTCTTCTTCCTCTTATCAAGTGGTTAGTGGCCAACCTAGTGATAGTTGTTCAGGTCGCCCGTATAGGCCTCTGACTTGACTTGTCGAGTGTTTTTTTTTTTTTTTATGTTGGCAAACAAGCATACGGCCCACCTGATGGTAAGTGGCTGCCGCAGCCTATGAGCGCTTGCAGCACCATTAGTAGGTGCCACTCGCGCGTTGCCAACCTCGAGATATTAGTTCTTAAATCTCGTTCGCCCAGTAATTTCACTACCGTACAATGCCTAAGCACTACTATTTGGCGGCAGAATATTGGACACTGCGGTGGTACCTACCTAGCCGGCCTCTTGCAACAAAAGACCTAGATTATTCCACCAGTGTGACTGATTGCACTGGTGGAATAATCTCTGCTGTGAAAGAGGTTATCCCAACAGCGGGCGATGGGGTCGTCACATCCCGACGCCTGAAAAATGTCATCAAATTGATCAGCCGAGACCGACTTTTTACGTGCCCGCCAAAGCACCGGACGCTCAGTTGAAATACCACTATACGATCTCCCATCTAGTGACTGACCGTGCCTAAAGTTGCTTTATCCACCGATCGTTTACCGATCAGTGAGCGAACCCGGCTACGAACGTAATATAATATATTTGGTAAAAAAATAATTTACAAAATCATTATAAAATATTTTAAGCAGCTCTAGCGACATTTAGGGTTTGTCTATGTTGTGGACACTCAGCTCTAAATATATATTTTTTTATTTTACTAGTTTAAAAATTTGCTCTTTGCCAAAACCCCCAAATTTAAAAGAATAAATTTAACATGACGTATAGTAAAAAACATTTAATCTATTATACAGGTCAGCTAAGCTAATTGTTGATTCTGCCACTATAAGCTTATTTGATTTTAACAATTATTCGTATTTACGACTACTAATTATTTTCAAAACTTAATCGTGGCAACATATGAAAACAATAAAATGACATATGCCAAAAAAAAAATTGGCGCCAATTCCAAATGTAGACAATTTAACAGTTCCCCCTAAGCCCCGCCCCCAGCTGTAACGCGAACTATCGGACAAAGTCACCGCTTATACAAAGAATCGCGGCTGTACCGAGTACAGTCTGGTCGTAAAGTGACTTCAGTCGTCTGACGGTTTACTATCTGGCAAAACTTTCAGTTATACAAAGCCGAGTTTAAGTATACTCCTGTGATAAAGTGTTAGCAAAATATCCGCTCAGGCCAGATGTTTATATTGATCTTACTGATAACTGTTTCGGTCATCCCTGATAACTGATAACTGTTTCGGTCCCCACCATCCTTCGGAGAGCACCTTAAGCTGGTTTTTTTTTTTTATGTTAGAAGTTGGCAAACAAGCATACGGCCCACCTGATGGTAAGTGGCTGCCGCAGCCTATGAGCGCTTACAGCACCATTAGTAGGTGCCACTCACGCGTTGCCAACCTCGAGATATTAGTTCTTAAATCTCGTTCGCCCAGTAATTTCACTATTATTATCAGATAAACTCGTAATAATTGTTTCCTATTCTTATATCATTTGCCCTTATCCAATGTTACTGGTTACTGGTTCGCCCTTAGGGTTGTGGAGCTCAGATAGCAATGGCTGTTTAAAAACTAGTAACCTGTCAAATCCGGATAAGTGTACGTTCAAATAAAATAGGAAAACGTAACCAACTGACCACTAATAACTATCTTTTTTGGGACTAAGTTAGCAAGCAAGTTTACGACCCACTTGATGGTAAGTGGTTGTCGCAGCCTATGAGCGCAATACAATACATTTATAAATGAATCTCACTCGTTGCCAACTTCGAGATATTGGAAACACAGTACACTGTTTAGCGGTAGAATAACTGACACTGCCGTGCTACTTAGCCGGTATCTTCAAATAAAAGGCCCACCACCAGTAGTTAATATAATGTATTTGTACGTGATTGTATTGGGCGGAGTTTAAGACTTGAGCCGTTTTACACCGTTTCACGGTAACACATTAATTGAGCAAAACAAAATCAAAGACGTTTAGCGAAATGTCTTCTTTGTTAAACATAACATAGTATTTAGTTTAATGCTAATATAATAAGGAAATGGTCTAAACGTTCTGCTAGAAGCAAGAGGTCAGTATTTTATGACTTATGTGTCATCAAGTCTATGTTAAAGTTTTATCCGACTGTGTCAGAAGGACGGTAATGTTCTCCTGATAACGTATCTATCTAAAAATGTAAATTCCACGTGCCTGTACATTTCAGTTATTCATGTATAAATTACATGGCACTGAAAATTATTGATTAAATACATTTTTATCAACCTTAGAACTGTTTCTGTCTATCTGTCTCGTTGTTTTTTTTGCATTCAAGTTTTTCCAAAAAGTCAACCGAAAAATATAAAGCACTAGCAGTCCCACGGGAACCCAAAATTATAATTATCCTATGGGTTAATCCATATCCTAGCTATGTGTGTAGCAAGTTTTATCAAAAACGGACGTTTGGACGGACATCCAAACTTTTACATTTATAATATTAGTATAGATTTCATCAAGTAACATTTAGTTTTTGTTTCGTTAAAATTGGTTCACTCTATGAAAAGCTATTGTAATTTTGATGGAAGTTGGAAGTTTGAGCTAGAATACCCTTTATTCAAAAAAAAGTTAAGTTCGTGTAAAAATCTCAAAAATGACACGCACACAACACCGTCTTCGCCAGCGACGGCGAGGTCCCTTGTTTCGCACATCGCGACGCACTCACACTGTTAACGTAACTACTGTCTATTGGAAGTTGTGATTAAAACACTTTGTCGTAAAAATCTCTTTACTGAATTACTATATACAAGTTTGCACATTGCATGATTGCATTACGGATGCGGAATTTACCAGTTGCCATTTTTTCAATAAATCATAGACATAGATATCCACAGACGTATCCATAGACATTCTAATACAATATTGCCTTACGCAATCTATTGGAGAAATATAATAATTTGATTGAACACACACCGTTGGGTGATTCCGTCAATTACAATGCGCTCGGAGCGCTGCCACCATTCCCGATAACGTCGGTATCAGTGCTTCGGTCTCGCAGAAGGCACCCTTAGGATTAAATCAATTTTGAGCCCCCGCGAGGGCTGTCCCTTTCTCATGGCCGAATCTTTATACTCCTCGGCCAACCCTGGCGTTGGGATGTGACGACCTCATCGCCCGCTGTTGGGATAACCTCTGTCACAGCAGAGATTATTCCACCAGTGCAATCAGTTTTGCAAGAGGTTAGGCAGGTGCCACCGCAGCGTCAAATATTCTGCCGCCAAATAGTAGTGCTTAGGCATTACTGTGTTCCGGTTTGAAGGGCACTGTACGCTAGTGAAATTACTGGGCAGAGGAGATTTAAGAACTAATATCTCGAGGTTGGCAAGGGGTGAGGGCAATACTAATGGTGCTGAAAGCGATCATAGGCTACGGCAACCACTTACTATCAGGTGGGCCGTATGCTTGTTTGCCAACTTGTAACATAAAAAAAACCCGCCTGGTGACGCTATAAAGGCCACTAGAGCCAACAAGAAAAAATTCACTAGACAACGCTATTAGCATACGTATGCACTATCCCTTGCACTCCCCAGTCGCCTTACGACACTAATTAACAAGACGAAATAAACGAGAATTTTAATTTAAAGATGGCTGAGCTATTTTAAGTATTAATTAATTATTCCTGATATAGTGCTATTACACGTATAAGGTAATTTGGCCATTTCTTATGGTCAGTCGCGACACATAAACCATTTAAAGACTTCAAAATGGTCAACTCATCAACGTAACATACTTATTATGCGTACTTTTTAATGTATTGAAATTTCCAAGAGAAACTGTTTTAACCTAAATACGTACATTTACTTCATCGTACTACTATGTAATCTAGGGACACCGTTGTGGCGTATTGGTAGCGAGTCCACCTCTGGCCTCGGCGGTTGCGGGTTCAATTCCCGCTCGGGCAGATGTTTGTATTATCTTACGAAAACCTGTTTCGGTCTGCGCTTTTGTCTTTGTCCCAACGTGCCTCGGAGAGCACGGTAAGCTGTCGGTCCCGGTTGCTATCATAACATCTGATAATAATCGTTAACTCTTGATAAGTAAATTGCTCGTATCCAATGAGTTACTGGTTCGCCCTTAGGGTTGCAAAGCTCAGATGACAATCGCTCTGTGTAAAAACTAGTAACCCGTCAAATCCGAACGAGAGTAATAAGCAGACCCTGGGTAAATAAAACACCAGGAGCAATGCTAGTGTTGAAGATAAGTGACGTCAAATTCACGTTTATGTCACACACCCATCTACCGACTGACCACGAACAAGGCTGCTTAACTCGCCGATCATTAACCGTCAAGTGAGCGCACCTGGCTATGAGTGTCTATAAAATATAACCTAAGATTAAAAGCCATCGCCTAACATCAGCAGAGGTCCGATAATTTCCGTCACGGGACCCTAATATTAACATATTTGATTGTGCCGGTAGCACAAAGGATCGTCATAAGGTAACAATAAACAAAACGTGTTTAATGCGGTCAGTTGTCGGATAAGATCGGTGATCGCCTCTTGACACCTTCTTTAATTGGAATTTATGTAGTCCACACCACGCTCTGTGAACCGTTACTATTGGAACTCGAATCAATTATTATAACACGTTTTTATTTTAAAAAAATTATTGTTGTTGGTCCTAGTGGCCTTGCCAGCGTCACCGGTGAGGGCCTGGTAAGATTGAATACCCGCGTGGCGCTCAAGTTGAATCCGTCCTGTGAGGTGGAGCCTAGGCATAGCCTTGAGACATCTTCGGGAGGATAGGCCCAAAAGAGACCAAGAGCACGGCCCAGAAAACTTTGGAAATTGTGTTGAAGAACACGAGAGAGCAATAGGAAAATTAACATCATGGAAATATTAACAAGGTGAAAGACAGGGTATAGTGGACAAACATCGTAACGAAGGCAACGACCCACAGGGGTTTGTTACGCTTTAGGAAAAAAAAGGTAAGCATACGTATTTCTTACTTAAGTGAGATTTAGTAAATTAAATTATATCTAATATTATGTACACCTATGAATTATAATTAGTATTATGTTTAAATATATCTAGCAATGGAAAAACTAACGCACCAATTTGCGACTTAAAGTTAACAGTTTTTCGCAGCCATTTAATTAACAAGTACTGTTTATATGACACCCTGAATAGTAATAAAGACAGTTTTTAATTTACTTTAACTATGGAAACCTCTTGGAAAATCTTATTATAAATGTGTAAAATAAATAATAAAATAGTTTTTAAGAAACTTAAGAATATAGTTTCTCATTTGACATTCGAATTCGAGAAGAAATCGAGTTCATAAATTTCAATTGAAAGTGGTAGGGGATAAAATTTAAAAATTCCCAATGTTTATTATTCACATATTTCGTTTTAGTAACGTATAGCTTCCGAACGGTTTCCGGCGTAGATTACAATATGCTTTATTTTCACTCTTAGCTTTATCTTAATTACTTAATTAAATACGGCTGAAGTTTATTAATAAAGTAATTATATTGTTTTTGGA
The DNA here is from genome assembly GCA_023373885.1 of Hestina assimilis. NCBI lineage: Eukaryota > Metazoa > Arthropoda > Insecta > Lepidoptera > Nymphalidae > Hestina > Hestina assimilis. The sequence goes on along the minus strand of CM041762.1, from coordinate 4,554,587 downwards.
GCATTTCTTTTCTTTGTTTATGTAATGAGTGACATAAAGATGTGTATCTTATTAGTGTTTATTAATGTGCATGATAATAGTTTTGAGTGCGTTTTTAATTATTTTGCCTTTTATTGATACCGACTTTTTTATTTTAAGCTAGCTTTCTCGCAGTTCTGCGTGGTGTACCGATTTTTCTAATCTCATTATTTTGCTAAAAATAAAAGTAACATAAGTTACTCCTTATAACATAAGCTATATGCCAGTGAAAGTCTTGTTGAAATCGGCCCAGCCGTATCCGAGATTAGCCATAACAAACAGATAGACAGACAAAATATAACCTATAATTATCCTCGAATGCATTAGACCTGAAATATACCTATAAATATCATAAAAACGATATATTTTTCAATTAGATAATATCATTTTTTCCATTTAGCTACCTTTAACCTATGTGCAAATTTAAAATTTTACAAACATATAATAATATGAGGTTTAGGTGTAGGAAAGGTTTCAATAAGAAGTACATTATACACACTGAAATATAAAGTGGACTCTTAGGCCGAGTTTGAAAGCCGAAGACGGTAGCTTATTCAAAAAATATTTAGATTTTTACTCTATAAGATGATGCCATTTCAACTGGTCTTCATAAATTAAATTAAATATCCTTAATATATAGTAAATAGCAAAAGTAAAGACAAGTTCAGACTCTACTTTTCAGTTGGTAAAAAAGGCATCAGAAACATCTAGTTAATATAAGTAAAGGTTAAATTTGCATCCGTCTTGATTTCCCCGGCGATCGGCTATCGGTCGCTTTAATCTAACTGCGCTAAGAATTGCCACCCCGATAAACTTATCCAAATTGAAAATCAACTCTTTCTACTTGGAGCGTCTATTGGGGTCTAGGGGCCTATTCTAGGAAAATTTACATAAATTATACAATCCTATTTGTCTGTTTGTCAATGACACTTTCACGTGTAAATAGTTGAACCAATTAAGATGAATTGAGCTTATTTGGTTTTTGTAGGCTCGATAAACACGCATACACACACAGAATATGGCATTTCGTTACGTGACGACGTGATGTTATTTGACGGCGTTGTGGCGCAGTGGTAGAGACAAATGTTTGTATGAAACATAGAGTCATGTGTTCCGGTCTGGTTGCGTTTGGTCATGTTCTAGTGTGTGTTACCGAACCCCGACACAGGATATTAATATCCTAATAGAGGCCGTTGAGTGTGTGGTGTTAATTTATTTATTTTATAAAGCTTTTATAACATTTTTGTTTATTCACAGAATACTACCGTCCGTGTACGCTTGTTACTCTGATTTTGCATAGTAAACGTAGGCATATAAGATTTTATTACGAAGGAGCTTTTCTATAGCTGTGAATTGAATCGTTGCCTTCACGAAAGGGAGTTCTTTTTTCTCAATAAAAGTTCTGATTATCATTGTAAAAGAAATGTGAAACGTGAAAGATAATAATAAAAAACTATTAACGTGAATGTATACTGTAAATTAATTTAATTATTAATTATTTTTTATTTTACGGTAATAAAGTCATGCTCTTTCCAGCACAAATGGGCCGGCTCGAATGGCAAATACTACAGAAAATCAGCGTAAAGTAACAGTATCACTAGGTACTGTTGCGTTTCGTGCGATGAGTGAGTACGTCGGAGGCCCAATCTCCCACCCGTTCTGTTCCTTTCATTTTTTCCCTTCTCATCCCTTCCCTCCTATTGCTAGAATTGACAACGCGCATGTGATACTTAAAATATCGCAAGCTTTCATAGGTTGTGATGTCTGCTTACCCATCAGTCGGACCGTATGCTTGCTTACCAACCGTCATGAAATAAAAAAAAAGAATTCGCTCGCGTCTGCGTAGTTGTTATGACGGACAATGGTTATTTTTCTATTCCACGATCATGTATCCCTTATTCCAAGTAGATTCGTTCTGTAGTTCGTTTTTTTATACCAAAGGAACTTAACATTTTACCGGTTTTGAAGTACCCGTTACTGTAGGTAACTCCACAATTGAGATTGTTCAAGAATACGTTTATCTGGGACAAGTAATAAAACTTGGTAGGAACAACCTCAACAAGGAAATCGATAGACGTATTCAGTTGGGATGGGCAGCATTTCGTAAGTTTCGTCAGGTATTCTCGGGCTCAATACCTCAAAGTCTAAAGACTAAAGTCTTTAATCAGTGCGTCTTGCCAGTCATGACCTACGCTTCCGAAACTTGGATTCTGACACTGGGACTAGTTCATAAGCTTAAAGTGGCACAGCGAGCGATGGAAAGGGCTATGCTCGGGGTTTTATTGCAGGACAAAATCCGAAACAAGGAGATCCGACAAAGAACAAAAGTAACCGACATAGCCCAAAAAGTCGGATTGCTGAAATGGCAGTGGGCTGGTCACCTTTGTCGTACAACCGATGGCCGTTGGAGCAGACGAGTTGTAGGATGGAGACCGCATATCGGTAAGCGTAGCGTAGGACGCCCTCCGGCCCGGTGGGCTGATGACTTTAAGAAGGTGGGTGGTGTTGGCTGGATGAGAACAGCAGAGGACAGAATGTTGTGGCACACCTTGGGAGAGACCAATGTCCAGCAGTGGATAGACAAAGGTTGAAATGATGATAATGATAATATTGATGATGATGATGAAGTTCTGATGGTCACAGTAAATTTCAAGGGTATATTATAAATGACTCTACACGAGATCAAGGGCTCTATAGGGTCAGAATTCAGCAAAATATAAAATGTTAGTTAGCTAATTAGCCACTATAACCGTTATATATATAATAGTTTGTTAACCGGTCACATTTCTTATAGTTTACATTAACTTAAAAAAATATATAACCATCCGAAACATATTGTAATGCTATTTAATGGCAAAAAATATAAGGTTTTCTGTGAATTTTTCTTATAACTTAATGATATTCATTCAAATACTTTTCACTGTTTTATTCATCTTATAAAGAAGGTAGAATCCATTCAGACTTTGTTGTGATACCCATCAACGATCGGTATAATTTTATTGCCACTCGGCACCATTATCTAAATACTGTGAAGCTGCAAATGGCGGAGCACATCAAAAGATTACGTTTATTTCTTTTGAAAAGACATTATGTAGATTTGGCTAATAATTTTGTTGACTAAAGTCAGATTTATATCTCCTTTTCAATTTTGTATTATACGAAAACTCTGGACCAAAAAAAAAATCAATTACATCTGCCCCATACAGAAAAGAAACCCTGAGCCATCGGCATATATTCTCTGAAAGTGCTTAGCAAATTAGACTTTCTTCAATCTTTTTAGTGACTCTAAATACCACTAAAGATTCACAGAAAAGCAATATACGTAATTTTGTTTTAAGTACCAAAAACTTAGTTAACTGAAACCGACCATAAATTACACTATATCCTTACAAATGAAAGGAGAATTAAACATATGTTCATGTATGTCGGAATTCTGAAATAAAAATAGTTTCATCTATTTTTTATTACTACATTTGACCTTTTCATTGTGGTTTTGTTCAACCACTAAAGACAGTATGTTCTAAATAGACACTGGACAATATGTTCACATTCAGAAACGGCTAAAAAGTCCAATAATAAATATCCGGTTAGTTACTATTTTCAAAGAAACACGTGGTTATTTTTAAACCAGTTCAAAGCCGATTACGACCTTAAAATTATTGATATAATTCAAAGTCTTCTTCATCTTTCTAGCCTTATTCCCGGTATTTTATTTACCCAGGGTCTGCTTATTATTTTTATCCGGATTTGACAGTTTTTACACGGAGCGAATGCCATCTGACCTCCGAAACCCTAAGGGCAAACCAGTAATTCATTGGCTAAGAGCAATTTACTTATCAAGAGTTAACGATTATTATCAGATGTTATGTGATAACAACCGGGACCGACAGATAAACGTGCTCTCCGAGGCACGGTGGGAGACCCACACTGACAAACGCCCAGACCAAAATCGAAATTTTAACAAACACCTGCCCGAGCGGGAATCTAAACGCAACCGTCAAGACTAAAGGCAGACTCGCTACCCACAACGCCACACCGGTGTCATGGTATTTAAAGCAGATACAAAAAATAAATAAGTACGTCAGAAAAGTTAGCTTATTCGCATAATTCCCTCATACGTATGCCGGCCTACCATTATATGGTAGTTATGGGGTAGGGAAATCTATGGCTTATTGTTGTTTACCAATAACCTGCGGAATTACTGTTTTATTATGTTAACTAGGATATAGAATTGTTCGTTTTATAGTATTTATTTATATCCTTTCTATCGCAGTTAGTAAACATGTTTTGCAAAATTCCACCCTCACCAGTTTGCCTGGAAATCCACAACAGCCTGATTTAGAATGATTTTTGGCCATCAGGAGTTGGGTACCGTAAATATAGGGAAGCAAAGACTAAAAGTTCCCATAAATAGTGATAGTGTTGTAATATTTTATTTTATGTTATATATGAATAGTATGTATGTTAGTCCGTAAGGTATTTAATGTAATAATCTATATATGTATGTATTTTATCTATGGGCCTTGATGCCTGAAAATAAAGAATTAAATAAAAAAATAAAAATTAGAAGACATTTTCTTCTTCACACTACTAGCTTCCAGTGATCTTTCCGAATCGATACGACCTGTGAACCTTCAAAAAGAGCCTATGCTATTCTCTAAAAGGCTTTCCTTAAATATTGTAGAAGACTCATTGTCAACCAGAAACTGATAAATACAAAACTCCACAGTAATGAAAATCGACGCAAAGTCGCCTGATTGGTATTCTTTAGGATATATTTCGGAGAGTGTGCTCAAGAACTATTCATCTAATTCCCCCGTCACGCTTCTACTACAGGAATATGAGGCATCGCAAGAGTCGCAACCCTACATAGTAGACGTACTTATAATACGCACTAAACGCTTTGTTTCGTCATTCCTGATACGAACAGCAAAGGTCAGGAACCTTCCCGGCCTCCGTCTTCCTCACCACCTACAACGTAGATGCCTACAAACCTATAGTGATTAGGCATCTTCTAAGCAAGCTTGCTCAACCTAGGCTGTATCATCACTTCACATCAGGTGTGATAACAGCCAAGCGCGAGTCTATGCAATTGAAAAAAACTCCTAAGCAAGAAATAATTATTTAGTCTAGAATTTTTATCAATGGATTTCATCATGGTGTTTTCTATCAACGCAATTTGGACAAAGGAGTTTTAGTATTGGTTCTCGAGGTTGGCAACGCGCTGGTGACACCTATAAATATATGGTGTTGGAAGCGCGCATGGGCTACGACAACCGCTAACGACCAGATAGGTCGGATTATTGCTTACCAACTTATTTACATAAAAAAGCAATATGGTGGTTCTTATGTTATATATTAACGTCAGAGGCCTGTATATGCGAACTGAAAACACTAGGTTGGCCACTAACACAATAAGATGAAGAAGACATTGTAACTTAAAGTATAAAATGACTAAGCAAAACCACATGGCGGTACTATAATATATTAACTGGCAGACATCTTAGCTGTTACCTTACACTCGCCTTGATATAGTGCAACTAGACGCCCCTTTCACGCCCTTACGCGTCACCCCTCATGCACAAATAACAATATTATTTATAGTTATGAACTGTTATCATAATAAATAAAAATGTTAAACTTCGTTATTAATTTAATAACTATTTGAATAAAGAATAAAATAGAAATTATATTTTATACTAGCGGCCCGCTCCGGCTTCGCACGGGTAAAAAATATATAGCCTATTTCAATCACTGAAAAAATGATTAAAATCGATCCAGTAGTTTTGATTTATTCATTACTGCCCGTGACCCGCACGCGTTAAATGTAATTATTTACGACATCACATTAGAAACCTCAAGTTTTTTTTTCCAATATTTAATGGATGTTATTATACATATAAACCTTCCTCTTCAATCACTCTATCTATTAAAAAAACCGCATCAAAATCCGTTGAGTAGTTTTAAAGATTTAAGAATACATAGGGACAGAGAAAGCGACTTTGTTTATACTATGTAGTGATTTTTATTATTATTTAACAAAAATAAATAATTAAATATTTAGTTAGCGTAGACAAAATACAGAAATACATAAGACAGAAACTTAAAATGGAGATAAGACCCGACAAATAAATGCAAAATTTTATTGCTTGTTTACTTGATTATCTTGATCATAAGATTATCAAATTTATTTAATAAACTCTGCGTCAGAGTTATTCTAGTCGCCCATATAGACCTCTGGTTTTCGAATTTTACCATATTGGAACTAGAACTAACCTTTTACCACTCAAAGCAAATTGCTTAGATCATATATTATTAGGCGTGAGAAAATAGGTGCTGATGGAAAGGTGGCGCTGGAATTGCAGCGTGTGGAGTGGAGTCGTGACACCAACTTCAAATCGTCTCACCTCCAGATTGTCGCGAAGTATAAGTACGTCTTCCTCAGACCTGATTTTTTTCCACAAGGAGTAGTTTACCGAATTATAGGGAAAGTGAGTCACGAACTCCTTAGTAAATATAAAGATTTCTGGTGTTATGTGGTTTTCTTTTATTTTATTTGGAAAGTGGGGCAGATGACTCTACTCCACCTGATGGTAAGTGGAAATAAAATCCAAACGTGAAGACGGCCAACAGAGTTGCGGAATGCAACCGCGTTAGCCACCCTCGCCCTGCCTACCCGCAAGATGCATCTTCACGCCTCGTTTGAAGGAGCCCAGATTGTAGGAAGGAGGGAAGACGTGAGCCGGCAATGAGTTCCACTTTTTGGAAGTACGACAAAGAAAAGAATTGGGAATTTTCTAGATTAGAAGTTGGTGTTAGATTTAAGTTTTTTATAATATTTAATATGTATGTTAGTCTGTAAGGTATATACGTATTGGCCTTGTCACCTGATTTCATATAAAAAAATCACAAAATATATGCGGTCACCCATCCATAGACTTCTTCGTCCTAGCATTATTCCCGGTATTTTATTTTACCCAGGGTCTGCTTATTACTCTTATCCAGATTTGACGGGTTACTAGTTTTTATACAGAGCGATTGCCATTTAACCTTCGCAACCCTAAAGGCGAACCAGTAACTCATTGGATAAGAGCAATTTACTTATTAAGGGTTAACGATTATTATCAGATTTTATATGATAACAACCGGGACCGACAGCTTAACGTGCTCTCCGAGGCACGGTGGGGAGACCCACATACAAACGCCCAGACCGAGACAGAAATTTTAATAAACATCTGCCCGAGCGGGAATCAAACCCGCATCCGTCGAGACTTAAGCAGACGTACCCACAACGCCACAACGGTGTCAACCATCCATAGACTAACCGCCTTAAAACCTATTCATAATTATATGAATACTGTAGCTTACTGTATGTTAGAGGTATAATGGCCTACTTTTAATGTTAAAGTCTAATCTTTATGCTCCATTAGGTTTCTATCCCCTGGTTACCTTTTCAAGAGCGTCCTAGAAACCTATTTAGAATGCCGCTGGTTTTGATATAGACTATTAATAAAACTGGTAATAATTACTTATGACATAAGTTAATGTTTAATAATATAAACGTCTTGAGTTAAAATAGGTTAAAGATTTGTATAACCTTCGGGTTGCTAACCCAAAGGCTAGGATGGAAAAAAGGAAAGGACAGGCAGGGTAGGAGACATCGTTGTGGCGTTGTGGGTAGCGTGTCTGCCTTTAGTCTCGACGGTTGCGGGTTCGATTCCCGCTCGGGCAGATGTTTCTTAAATTTCTGTCTCGGCCTGGGCATTTGTCTGTGGGTCCTCCCATCTCTCCCGCCTCGGAGAGGACGTAAAGCTGTTGGTCCCGGTTGTTATCACAAAACACCTTATAACAATCGTTAACTCTTGATAAGTAAATTGCTCTTATCCAATGAGTTACTGGTTCGCCCTTAAGGTTGCGGAGGTCAGATGGCAATCGCACTGTGTAAAAACTAGTAACCCATCAAATCGGGATGAGAGTAATAATCAGACCCTGGGTAAAATAAAATACCGGGAATAATTCTAGGATGAGGAAGACGGCAGGGTAGAAATTCGGGTCTCCTGCGCTCTCACTCATCGCACGAAACCCAACAATACTCCGTTACTTTACGCCGGTTTTCTGTGAAAGTTTCTGTAAAGCTTCCCCGGTCTAACCGGCTATTTGTGCTGGTTGCATAGCATGGCTCTACTACTACTAAAAACTATACTGAGATCTGTTTTACCCTAAAAATAAACAGAGAATGAAAACAAGTAAGTATACTTAAATAAATTATCTAAATAATCCGAAGTTTGTAATTGTATTTGATCGAAAAGGAACAAAAATCAAATATAAAAGTAGTACTTACATTTAAAAAAATGTCTGTCTCTTTGTTCCGGATACTATAGATATAGAAAAAAATAGTGAAACAGTAAACCGGAGCTGCGGGCGCAGCTAGTCTGTGATAAAAACCTATATTCTTTGACATTAATAAAATAAATCAATTTTCGAATTTTCTGCAATCCCTTAGAAATTTCTTTTTGACTTTCAAGTTTTTTTTTTTTTTTCGGAATATGTATTGCTGTTGGCCCTACTGGCCTTGACAGCGTCACCGGGTTCGGTGTCCGGTTACGTTGCGAACGTACCACGGACAGCCCGAGGCCATGCGTAAGAAACGGTTCTGAATTATTTGTAATTGATTAATTCTTCTGGCGTGGACGTGCGAAAAAACAGGGCTCGCGTTTTTCAAGTAATATCTTATATAAAGTTACATTACATATAAAAATATACATAAAATAATCTTAACAATCGTTAACAGAATCTCACAGTTTAGGACGAAAGAAACAAAAAAAACGTAAAAGCTTGTAGCAAAAAAGGAGAGGGCGCTAAACGAATTTAGAGCTTTGTTCAAATATTTGAGATGCGATTAAGCGGCGCTTTGATTGATGGGAACTCTATATCTGTACAGAGAAATGATTATTTTATCACACAAATAAATTCTTATTGCAATAAAGGTTGTTAAAGGCTCTTAAAATGTATGTTATGCCAGTTTACGTCTGTTTTAAAAGCACTCAAAATTATGACATATGTATTAACATTCGTCCGCGGCTTCTCCTGCATGTATAAGGATTTTTAATGATCACCTGTTACGCCTGAACCACTGAAGAGATTTTGATGATATTTGGTACAGAGATAAACTACTACTTTATACTCCAAAAACAGACTTATAGAGGTTGAAATAGGGGATGAAAGATTGTATGCGGAACCAAATATTTAGATATAAATTTAAAGGTAATGCATTATCTGTGCATGTGAAGCCGCAAGCAAAAGCTAGTGTAATTTAAAAATAATAACTTATATTAAGTGTTATTTAATACAAGTTTGTTCTCGTAACTGCATCCGTTGAAATTACAATATTAATAACAGTTATTTGTGTAGAAATGTGTTTTTATCATTATATATACGGCTTCCGCCGTTTAGTTGCAGTGTAGATAAAGAATACCAGTTCCTAAGTTAGTGTGCTTATAAAAAAAACAAACACGTATGACGATTGAATAAAGTGCTAGTATCGCTTTTCATCCACATGGATCGCTATTTATGGCGATATGAAGTATCTTATGAGGTATATTGTAGTTGTTTAACTATCTCCATAAAAAAGTAGTTAATAAACAATCAGAATTACTAGGCTTAGATTGCTTTCGTCTTTATAAAGCTTTTTATTTCACTTATAAATAATTCTTCTTCTTCTAACTTCTTAAAGAGTGGTTAGTGGCCAATCGAGTGTCATTGTTGTTCATGTCGCCCGTAGTAAGCCTCTGACTTGATTTTTCGACTATTTTCAAACTGATAACAGCCGGGACCGACTTTTTACGTGCCCTCCGAAGCACGGAGACGCTGAGTTGAAATATAACTAAATATTCAGTCACCCATCTAGTGATTGACCGCGCCTAATATTGCTTAACCCACCGATCGCTTACTGATCACTGAGCGCAACCAGCCATAAAACTGGTATAGATAATTATTAAATTGGTTTACTTTGAATTTTTTTGAACCTAGAAATGTTCAGTTTAGTTATATCCGTGCCTATCTGTCACCCATCCATAGACTGACCACATCCAAAGTTTCTTAGTCTGCTAAGTATTTACTAAGCAGTAAATGGACTTGGCTATGAGCGAGCTTTAGTATTTACAGAAATGCCTGTGATGTCTCTATTGTTTTATTGCTCTACCAATATCTATAACAGCTGTATCCATAATCGGCCTTACTTTGTTGAATTTTTAAAACAATTAAACACTTTATCCTTTTTCAAAACATAACGGTACTTCATTGTGGGAAAATATACAATTTCTATTAATGTGCGCGATTGATTCAAATTTTGTGATACAAACATTATATTTTATAGCATAAAGGCGTCGGGATGTGACGACCCCATCGCCCGTTGGGTTGGGATAATCTCTCTCACAGCAGAGATTATTCCACCAGTGCAATCAGTCACACTGCTGGTAGGTCTATTGTTGCAAGCGGCCGCTAGGTAGTACCACCACAGTGTCAAATATTCTACTGCAAAGCAGTAGTGTTCTTGGAATTACGGTAATTCGGTTTGAAGAGCACTGTAGGCTAGTGAAATTATTTGGCCAAGAACCAATATCTCGAGGTTGGCAACCCGTGAGTTACACCTACCAATGGTATTGCAAGCTCTCATAGGCTACGGCAACCGCTTACCACCAGGTGGGCCATATACTTGCTTGGCAACTTAGTAACATAATAAAAAACATATTTTTATAGCAGAAAAATGTTGAAACATGTGAAAGTCACAACACAGTGTTTTGTATCGGATTGAATTCCAAATCCTCACTGAAAGTATAATTCTTATCAGGAGATTAAGAAAAATGCACAAATAACATTAGTATCAAAAGCAATACAAAAAAATCAGCACTTCTTACGACGAAAACTCTAAAAAAAATATGCAAAAACCTGCCTAATGGTATATACTTTGTTAAGCTTCTCAAGCCTATTCTTTCTCCTAAGTAAATTCGCAATAGCCTGTGAATCGCACAGACGGACAAAGGTGTTTAAATATTAGTATAGGTGTCGGCGAAATGAAAGCTAATCGATCTCCAGTGAAATATAAGCGTCAAGTTTCAATATTCAGCTGTTAGGAGGATAACTACCTATGGAGACGATACTAGTAATTTATCATTCTGGCAGACTTCTAGCGGTTTTTGGTTAAAAAACTACAATTTTAATATTATCTAACTTACGTTTTTTCAGGAATGGTAAAATATTCGAAAACATGCCATTATAAAATGCCTATTTACGTCAATAGTTTTATAAGGGGTACTGCTGTAATTGCTGTTTTTTTTTTCTAAGATCTCACAACGAAAGACGGAGAAAACGACATAGCTCTGAAAGAGTCGACCAATTAGCTTGAAAAGGTAGATTGTTTTGTTTACTTATAAGAGACTAATTACTTAGAAGAGACTGATCCTGAAATATTTCTATAGATACTAGGTAAAGATGGTGAAGATAGGGAAGGTGATGATGATAATTACTTTGCAGTCAAAGTTTTTAATTAATCTCAGTAATTTATTTATTTTATTTTATTTCTTAAAAACATTTATTATTTAACATAGTATCATGTTATAAATTAATGTTCATTTCTCCATAGTTTTTAGCTGTCGGCATGATGAAAGATTTCAAGTGGCGCTAACGGCGCTTAAGCAGACTCAAAGTGAACAAACTCGATGCGTATAACATGTATTTAATATAAAAATAAAGAAAAAATATTTAAAAATCATATTTGAACCAAAAAACATAAATATTTTATTTACACTCATGATTTACTATAAACTAAAGACCGACCCTTCCATCCAGTATAAATATCCAAAGATTCGCTGGTGCTCCTTCCTAAATTCATGACCAACACAACGAAATGAAGTTAGTCAAACCCTAACTTTGTTATCAAACAAAGTTAGGGTTTTCTGTTGCAAGCTTTTGATTAACTTCGTTTCGTTGCGTTGGTGCGAATTGCCGAAAGAGCAACAACGAATGTCGGAAATATAGTTTGCATGGAAAGACCTGTCCATATAATATAATACATATGAATATGTTTACACTTAATTTTTTTTGTTATATTAAAACGAAATACATTTAAAGCTCACCGTAGGATCATGGTTGATTTTATTGTCATACTTCAGTTACCAGGGGCAAAGGCGGTGATTTTGTTGTCAATGGGTAGTATTTACTTGGGATTAGCAAGTATGATGTTCAAACAGAAAGTCGATTTAATGGAGAGCCAATTTTTTCAATTCTTTTTTTTATGTTATAAGTTGTCAAACAAGCATACGGCCCACCTGATTGCTTTTGGTTGATTGACCAGTGGTTGCTGTAGCCTATGAGCACTTGCAGCACTAGGTGCCACTTACGCGTTGCCAACCTCGAGAAGTTCTTAAATCTTCTCTGCTCAGTAATTTCACTAGCCTACAGTGCCCTTCCAACCGGCACACAGTAATGCCTAAGCACTACTATTTGGCGCCAGAATATTTGACACTGCGGTGGTACATACCTAGCTGGCCTCTTGCAACAAAAGACCTATCACCAGTGTGACTGATGCACTGGTGGAATAATCTCTGCTGTCACAGAGATTATCCCAACAGCGGGCGATGGGGTCGTCACGTTCAGACGCCTTTATTCTACAGACGCTTCCACAAACAATCCGTAAATTAAAATTACTTCCTAGTATTATTTAGCGGGTTTGACAGTTCTGACATCTGCAACCCTAAGAGCGGTACAGTAACAACAGTACAAGAGCAAATTACCTATCAAGAGTTAACGATTATTGTGGTAACAACCGGGAACTAATAGCTTAACGTGCTCTCCGAGGCACACGGTGAGGATATCAGAACTTGCATGAGCCGATCTTTTAATACAATAGACTCTTCTCTTGACGTTTTCAAAGTCGTATCGGAAAAACCGCCGGCGAAAGCGAGTTCCACAAAGTGGTTTTCAAAACAATCAAATTGTAAAATTATAAGTACACTATTAAAATAATCAATTATGTTGTTTTTATCGTTTATACTGTACTTGAGATGCTCTTAGCTGCGCTCCCTGATCAGTAAACGATCGGTGAGTTACGCAACTTTAGGCGTGGTCAGTCACTAGATGGGTGATCGCATAGTGGTAGTCCAACTGAGCGTCTCCGTGCTTCGGACGGCACGTAAAAAGTTGGTGCCGGCTGTTATCAATTTGATGACAGTCGATAAGTCAAGTCAGAGGCCTATACGGGCGACCTGGACAACACGGACTCTCGGTTGGGCACTAACCGACTGGTAGTGGTAACTCGATAAGAAGAAAAAGAACTCGTTTATTATTAATTTGATAATAAAAATAAATTAATACTAATTAATTAAAGTTTAATAAGTCTTTTTAACGTAACCGTTATCAAATTTGTACTTCTTACATTTAATAGTATTTAGTACACTAATTACGATCGGAGTTAATTAAACCAAAATTTATCAAAAAGTTTTTTATATAGTTAGAAGATAATGTTAAGTATTAAGTGTGAATATTTCAATTCTTAAAGAAGCCGACGGATTCAAAATGGCTGCACTTAAGTTAACGGATGTTACTAAATGTTAAAAGAAGATAATAAGTTCCTGATCGCTTATATCAAGTGTTTGGCAGTTCGTTGACACTTTTTCGTACTTTCTTAATAGTCTTTAAGAGGGAAAAAATTGCTGACAGATATTTTAAACCAGATAACTTTTTTAATTTCTATAACCAATGGTATATTGTCACAGGAATTACAACGTTATGCCAAGTTTCAATATAAATCTGATTGTGAATAAAAATTAAGTTGTGTCCCTCTTATTCGAAGGGGAGGATTGACCAGGCGGGTTATATTACCTGAGAAACCACAGCTTGATGGTTGATATTAGGAAGTAGTTAATATACATAGACTTACTTTAAACTATAGACAGGCCTTTCCATTAAAAAAAAATGTCCAAAGACTAGCTTTTGCAGCTTCGTAAATATCAACGCAACGAAATTAAGCTAGTCACACACTACCTGCATTCGATTATGTGGCAAAATTGTGACTAAGCTCCTTTCGTTACGTTGTACAAAAATATAGCATCTATTTACGTGGGAGCACCAGTGGATCTTGGACATTTTGTATCTATGGAAAGGCCTGTCTATAGTACATAATAAATCTATGTTAATATATACTAAAAACAAAGAATAAAGAACAAAGAAAAGAAAAAAAAAGGACAAAGAATAAAAACAAAATAAATTAAAGTGGTTAAAGGTATTGTTTAGTATAGTAGTCTAGTCATGCAAATGGGGCGGCTCGACCGGGAAGGTACTACCCTCTTACAGTAAATCTGTTTAAAATATCATTATCTACTGAGAATTTTGCGTTGCGTACGATGAGTGGTAACGCCGGAGGTTAAATTACCTACCCTCTTTGTTCTCTTCCTTTTTACCCTTCTCATCCCTTCCCTCCTGACTCTTGGGCTAGTAACGCGATTGTTATACTTCAAGTATCGCAACCGGTCATAGGTTGCGGTGACTGCTTACCATCAGATGGACCTTATGCTTGTTTGCCAACCGACGTGACTGAAAAAAACCATCGAAAATAATGGGCGGACGAGATTTAAGAACTAATATCTCGAGGTTGGCAACGCGTGAGTGGCCCCTACTAATGGTGCTGCAAGCGCTCATAGGCTGCGGCAACCACTTACCATCAGGTGGGCCGTATGCTTGTTTGCCAACTTCTAACATAAAAAAAAAAAGAAGAAATAGTTTTACAAATATATACGCAAAAAGTCCACCTAATTCACAACCTCTCTTTCTCCGTCGGTTAATAAAGTTACTATATTTAAATAGCCTCGAAACAATAAATTATTACAACATTCGGTAACATAAGGTTAATATTCGTATCGTTATAGGTGGAATTTTATTGCCTTTACAAAAATAGCGGACAGAGAGAAATCCAATGTGGGCGGGGAGGAAATCCATTACCAAGTGAAATATACAAAAATACATTACTTTTGAACGTAGGTTTAGGGATGTTATTATTAGTGACTGCGATATCGATACTTGTCACACTTCGGTTTTGCCCATCATCAATGGTCGCGATTTCAAATCTGGGCAAGCTCTTCTGAGTTTTCAAATACTTATTTTATCTCGGACTTAACGGTGAAGGAAAATATCGTGAGGAAACCTGCATGTCGCGGAAGAAATTCTAAGACGTGTATATGCCGATGTTAAGGCTTAAAAGGTCCGTCTGGCTAGCTTTCCTCAGGCGCTCTGAGTATGGAGTACTTTACCACTGACTTTTCTTCTTGAACTAAATGTTATTTAGTAATTATTAATACACGAAAAATTAGGTGGAGACTAAAGGGTTGACTACAAGAAAAGAGACATCTCTAGCGTGAGTTTATTTCGTGTATTTGCTATATTCCCCGATCGCACCGGCCCATTCATGCTGAAATAAACATGTCTGTACTACTAAATCACAGTTAAAATCAGCATTTGTCTTTAAGAAGATACGTTCTATAGCTCAATATTTTTCATAAGATCATCTCAAAAAGAGAAGTAATCAAGTGTCTTCCCTAGCGAAAACTAAGCCACCTTTCTTCCTTTTTTTTTAAGTCGAAATTAGAAATGAAATTAATAATATCGATATAATATGTTACCGACATCACTACAAAAACATATTAGAGAGCTCAGCGTCACATTCTAATCTATATTCAAATTGCCGCAACCCGCCGACGCCATTGTGAAAATGTGAAAATTTTCACAATTTCGCTGCGAAAAATCGCTTCCATTTCTAGTAATTTGTTATGTATTTTGAACCTTATGTATTGTAACTAAAGAACCTTAATCTTTTGACTGCAGGTGGAAATAAATTGAATAGTTATAAATATAATAAAATGTTCTGTAAACTGTTTTTAATTGCGCCAAATAGGTATCAGAATTGGCTTTGTAATTTTAGCCGATTTCAAACATTAAAAAATTGTCGGTTCTGCTTCTTTGCCCCTTAATTTAAGGAATGGAAATAGATTTAAAAGTTTCGTATTTTTCTGGATGTATGTCTTGAGTGTAAGGTATAGTTTTATACAGTTTTATATGTATTATTTGTTAGAATAAGGTATCCGGAGAGATATATCTTACTCGTAATGTATAATATGTAACTGTGTGTGTAAGTTTCCCTTTTTTTATATCATCAGTGCAAAATTTGCCCAAATTTATACACGTTTTTGTCATAAGTATTTAAGTAAATAGTCGGTCGCAAATCGTATGTCTTTATTTTCAATATAGCAACATTTGTTACAAATCCAAGATGGCGCCGGGCGGACAGAGGGCCCTTGTTTGGACGGCATGGAACTCGTTACCTACAACGATATACAAATATACTAGATCAGTTAAAGATTTATTAATTTAAAATGTTTAATAGAATTCATTGTTAAAATATTTCTTTGAAGTGCCTGTGTCTAATGTCAAAATATCAGCAATTTACAAAATGCATATAAAATTTTTAAAAAATGTTGTTTCTCTCTTTTTCTGTCTTTCTCTCTCTTCCGGTTAATCTCCGAGATGGTTAGGTAGTTTTTCATTTCGAATTCCAAGACATAAAAAAATATAACCAACCTGTAGCATAAATGTTTTAGTTGTTGAAACTTTAAAAAATTAAAAAAGCGTTTTACAATTTAGATAATAATTTACTATGGCACAAATGAATGATAACTACAATTAATTTTGATTTTCTACTAGAAGTCTCGTAGCACATTGACTGAAAGATATCCATCTAATTGTATATTAAAAAGCCACATTCAGTTTCAAAGTTTCATCGATAGCGAATCCACGAACGAAAATAAGACGTCCAGCCCGTCTCATATTTATTTTTTATTTATTTATGATTATTTGCATGGGGCGCGCTGGATGTGACAACGCTCGCGCTATTGTTTTCCGAAATAATAACGAGATATGGCGCTTCCTTACATTTTTTTTTACTTGTATGCCGTCACGAAAAACCTGCCCTCAGCATGCCCTTAAAAGAACGTATAACATATTTTATAAAATGTCGTTTGAATAGGTTTAATATAATATGTGACTGACGTTTGAAATTTACGATGTTCTAATATTACGATTATTCTCACGCTATTTGTTTTTCTACGAATGAATATTTCGCTAATTGGGCGATTATTTATCAATTGATAAAATTGTATTTTCGGAACAGATAATATCATTTTTTTATAAGCAGTCTGAGCAGTATGCTCTTCGACTTTTGCCTATTTCAAATCGATAAAAAAATCACAAAATGGCGGGAACGCTATCGCAATCATTATTTTAAACATATTAATTTAAATGAATGTTTCGTGAACAAAAAGACTTTAATAAGGTTGAAAGGTTTAAGAGAAAATAAAAAGGAACGAATTAAGACGGTAGCGAATAAATACTGTTAAAATAAGTTTAAAATACAGTCGCATAATTAGCCACACAGGCGGTTCGGTGGTACGCCACCATAAATCCAATTACTCTTGAATTAATTCGAACAATACTGGAATGGAATTTTTTCGCCGAAAAATAAATGCTATGCGCGAATGTCTTTTTTTATTTATTTTAAAAATGGAACGTTCCTTTTTTAACGAGAATATATATTTGTATTCTATTAATAAAAATAATGTTTTTTTTTCTATTTGTACTTACTATTATAATAAATGCACAACATTGGTATATAGATTTTTAATTAAATAACTTAATTTCAAGAATGCCCTTACCGCTAAAGGTAAGATTAATACGTGATATTATTTTTATTGTCCTATAAATATTAGGCATACCTAATTAAGTCACAAAAGAATGAAACAGAAACGGGGACCAATTACCGAAATCCCAAGAAACGTGACGCGTGAGGCGTAACTTTAAAACAGCGGCGCGCCTTTGCTCGCCCTTAGGATTCCGTTTGTAGATAATAAAACGATTTCATGTATATTTTAAAAGATTGTTAACGATAAGTAATGACATCTAAGTTTAAATTTAATGTTATTTGCTATTTGTAAATATTATTTTATTAATGGTGTCTGTAGAATAGTTAATGACTGACTACAGATTTAGATTCTTATATGAAAAATCGTTTAGTTTTAACACAGAGCGATTGCTATCTGACGTATGCACATCTAAAGGCGAACCAGTAACACGGATGAGAGGAAATTACCTATCAAGAGTTAACTGTTATTATCAGATTTTATGTGATAATAAACGGGACCGACAGCTTAACATGCGAGGCACGGTTGTGAGGCTCACAACGACAAACGTCCAGACTGAAACAAATGTTTCTAAGATCAATAAATTTGCCTCGAACGAGAATCAGATCCGCAACCATCGAGTCAGACTGTCATTTGATTCGAATCTCTTAAATAAATCCTACGGAACCATGCGAGATATTTCTAACCTTAAAACCTCAGGCAGGTAAATCCATGTCCCCTATAAATACCGGCTACTGGTTAATTGAAACATTATAAAGAGATCTTATCGGATGTATAGTAGCCGGCTTTCCGAACTTGGGGTATTTTTACCGGTCTTTTTTGTATCTAAGCTATGTCCACACAAATTATTGATTTAATTAAAATGCCTGAATTGCTTTGAACTTGAGATTTCTTTTCGAAAATGCAAATGGCTTTTTTTATTGTAATTCAATGAACATTGCTAGTTATTCGCTTTAGATAGTTATAAAAACTCGTAAGATTTTTGTAAATGGGCCTTGCGAAATACAAAGCATTTGGAACTAATAACTATTGAAGAATATAGTAATTTCAAGCCCCCACCCCCCTCCTCTGGATCCTAAATTAAGATTTTGCCCTCCCCTACAGTGTGACAAATTTGGCATGCATCTTCTCTTCCTTACTTATCAATTTTTAACTAATTCAGGAAGAATGAAATCACACATATTTCTAACTCTATGCAGAAAAGACTTCTGCAACAGTTTGTAACCAGAAAAGTAATAACCCTCCCACTTTACGAAGTGTGAATGGAGGGATTGAAATTTTTGCATTACCAAATACTAACTAGCATACAGACTGAATGATGAAAAACAGTCGTAGTCAACCCCATGCGTTACCACCTGAAATGGCAAAAGGATTAGGAAAAGAGGACGAGGGAAGAAGGAGAGTCCTATAATAGTGGACTGGATGTTCTAGATCAGCTACCGTAGCCTATCTTTAGTAGCAATAAATTAGTTACAATTTTTTGACATTTGAAATGAGGAGGTAAGAAAGACAAAAAGGTAGGACATGGCTTTAAAAGTTCCCGGCGTCGGGATGTCACGACCCCATCGCCCGCTGTTGGGGTAACCTCTGTCACAGCAGAGATTATTCCACCAGTGCAATCAGTCACGCTGGTGGTAGGTCTTTTGTTGCAAGAGGCTGGCTAGGTAGGTACCACCGCAGTGTCAAATATTCTGCCGCCATATAGTAGTGCTTAGGCATTACTGTGTTCCGGTTTGAAATTACTGAGCAGAGGAGATTTAAGAACTAATATCTCGATGTTGGCAACGCGTGAGTGGCGCCTACTAATGGTGCTGCAGGCGCTAATAGGCTACGGCAACCACTTACCATCAGGTGGGCCGTATGCTTGTTTGCCAATATATGACATAAAAAAAAAAGATTTGTTAGAAATTCTCTTCTGAAAATAGAAATTCTATATCTACTTTACGTCAATTATTTTCTAAGCATATGTACCACCTTATTACCTCCCTGATCGGTTCGATTGAATTATAATATTTTTCCTTTCAACACTAGCGACTATTAGATATTTCGGATAACAGGGACGGATTTAGACGCTTGAGAAAGTCATCTGTAAAATTATTTATAATTTATGAGTATATTCCGGGATATCCGGGGATATCCGGGGATATAGATACCTAAGAGTTGCTTAGAGATTGATGGCTAATACTTGATGATATTTCATAACCTGATAATCCTTTTTTGTTGCAAAACGCACACATATACAATTATTACTGTTATTTCATTAGTAAAATGCTTACTATACAAAACGCAAGTATTAAAGAAACTTACTACAAAGTATGAATACAAGTAAAAAGCCAGAAATACTACGACATTAACTTTAAAAAGATCTAACAAGACGCCACAAACAAATCTACGCTAATCTATCTCTTAGTATTAAAATAATAAAGCTTATTATCCCATGACAATTATCCCTATAGGTCCACTTAAATAGCCAATGTAAATGTGTCTTACAAATGTAGTTAATACAATATACAAGACGGGTCAAGTTATGCTGGTTATCGTTGGAGATATAGCGCGAAGGCTGCATATATTCTAATGGGCTATTAACATATAATGCTGATTGGATGCGGGGAGATGACGTCGTGTGCAATGTCAGGGGTGGTAAACAGTTTTTTTTATGAATCAATTAAGCAAAAATACTCTATCTGAAGTGTATAATAAACTTACATACATCCGTAGTTGATTAGAGATGTTAATATATTTTTAAAAGCCAATGTTCGCGGGTACGAGTCCCGCTCGAGGCTGATGTTATATTGATCATACAGATGTGTTCGGATCCGGATGGCTGCACCTTGCTTGTGTTTCTGAATCCCCGAAACAATTTATTTTTCAATGCAATGATAATACACATTTTAGAACTGAAACGAAAAAACAATAATATTATACTAAAAATACTCAAATAAAAAAAATATATAACCTCAAACCAACAGTTGTCAACCCCTATCACCGATCGCGCGCGATACGGTAGCAAATAGCGCTACTTTCTCGCGATTCACGTTACCTCACACTAGCTAGTTTCCGAATTAACCTTACCACTACCTTATACGAGACATACACATAATAATAAACCCCAAAGTTGGTACTTTAAAGTTCATTTTCATTTAACAATCTAAGCTGATATGAAAGAAACACCATTATACAATCTGAAAATCACTCAACCAATAACGAAACGACGTAACTGCACTAATAAGCAAACGATATTCAACCCTTTTACCTGTACGCTTAAAGTCTAAAATACCTTGTACAAATTTAGACACTCTTCGGTTTGTAAGCGATGAAAATGTTTTCGTATCAATGAAATATAGACCTAATCATATTGTAACTAGGTTTATTATTGTATGGTGGTTTCGATACGCGTATCGTTTTCGAATGAATAGATGTATGCATGAAGAGCAACACAAACTGCACTGTTAGTGCACCACGCTTTTGTTGAACCTAAATGGGGATAACACATTATGGAGAGCACTTCTAAAATATTTTATAATTGAAGTGAAAACTTCTTCAACCGCGTTGAATGATTTTCGATAGCGGCTAAAGTAGAGATTCGTGTCACTTGACGTCACGACATTTTTCAAAATTAATTGAAAAAAACAAAAATAGAGACAGTTATACGAAAGTTTCAAGTATTCAATTCTATTGCCAGTCTCTATGACTGTCTATGTTTCATTATTATCTATCTCAGAATTTTGTTATATTAAGTAAATAAAAGCCAAAAAAAATAATAAGCGCCGATAGTACTATCATACTCATGTGGTCGATTTCGGCTCGAGGCATTTATTTTTAAATATTCAAGACATTTGTTTCCGCAACATAGACACAAGTTACCTAGCCGATTTATTTTACATAAAAATATTAATAAAATGCAAAATTAATAACGAACTAAGAAATAATATTAATTAATTATATACAAAAAAAAAAACAATATAATATAATAATTTGTAGAAAAAAGTCCACCTCCACACGTATTAACAATCCGCATCGTGTGGGCTGAAATAATAGGCTCGCACACTGGGAGGTATTGAGACATCAGCCGGTATTAACTGCTTCGTGATTCCCTCCCGCTCCCCACACCACACTCCCTATCCCTCCCCGATTCTCGTTAGAAAACTGCCATAAAGGCACTCGCAGCGTTCCATTTTCAAATATTCGAACTGGCTGAAAATAAAAGTTTTCGAATATACGACACTGGCAGGTTTGATTGAGGTGTGGATGGAAATGATTGAAAATTTGAATTTGGAATCGAATTGAGATACGTAGAGACGGCCATTGCCAAGAGACGCATTTCAAAATAATAATCTTAATTTAATTATTATTTTATATGAACAATTTATTAAATTCATCAATCGATTAGGTTTTGGGACTGTAGGATTATAATGACTTGGAAAGTTAGACATTATAACATAATTATACGTAATATGTAATTTCGGTGATCGCCCTCTGTTGGGATATCCTCTGTCATAGCAGAGATTATTCCACCAGTGCAATCAGTTACACTGGTGGTAGGTCTTTTGTTTCAAGAGGCCGGCTAGGTAGGTACCACCGCAGTGTCAAATATTCTGCCGCCAAATAGTAGTGCTTAAGCATTACTGTGTTCTGGTTTAAAGAGCACTGTGGGCTAGTGAAATTACTGGGCAGAAGAGATTTAAGAAACAATATCTCAAGGTTGGCAACGCGTGAGTGGCACCTACTAATGTTGCCGCAAGTGCCCATAGGCTACGGCAACCGCATCATCATCAGGTGGGCCGTATGCTTGCTTGTCAACTTAGTAACATAAAAAAAACTGTTTTTAAATTATAATATTTTTGAAATTATAAATATTTTTAACATATTTCGTCAGTAAAATAAATTCTTTACCTACTTATTACCCTTAGTTATTGAGTAATATAATCTATATTCATGTATAGTGTTTATTTACATAATATAAGCAAACAATTTGGACGAAATATCATTTCATGATACTATCTTCATTATTGAGCTTTGAAGATCTTAGAACAAAAAGAATTAGCCCTAAATTGGAAGTGGCACGGACCTGCCGTTTAAATACTGGCTAGACAGGCGAGTATGCAAAATTTAAAATCATAATTCCAAACTATAGAATTAAATCGAATTGTAAAATAACAGAATAATATAATAATATTATAAAGTACTAATGATTGACGATTTAACCCCTCTGCTAAATAAAAGAGATTTTTTAAATGCTTTAAAGTTCTCATACCTGCATACTAAATGTAGGTTATGCAGTTAGTAATTAAATTTCAGTTATAGGCTTAGGGTCAATAAACCAATTCGAAGTTTTAATGGCAGTATTTTTATCGTGCCATCATAAAACATAACTAGTTTTCTAATCTAAACAAACTGTTTAAAAAATTATTTGTTACATTTCAGTCTTTAACTATAACTTAGAATAAAAAATTAATAGTAAATAGCCCAGACCGAAACAGATTTTTATAATAAACATTGAGGCTCAAAGTAGGCTTGCTACCAGCACGCCCAGCCCAATCGTCGTGGTAGTCTGAAGAGTATGCACTACAGTATAGCTTTGATAACATTTCCATATAGCTTACTATTCTATGTCCATAAGCCATTAAAGAGGCTAAAAGCCACTAATCGCCCTGTTTCCGCCACCGGGTAATTAACGCTTTAAACACACCGCGTTTTTTAAAACGTTGCTTTTTTCATTTATTTATGTTTTCACTATTTTTTAAATAAACGTGGTATTACATTCCGTTATTTAATAAAATTAAAATTTCAATCTTTTTCAAATAATAACTTTCATAATAACATTTTCTTACACGATCTTGTGCCGCAGCGGTAGCGAACTTGCCTTAAACGCCACAGGTCGCGGGTTTGATTCCCGCTCGGAGCATAATATGTTTATATTGACCATGCAAGGGTATTTTCCGATCTGGGTGTATTTGTCCTTGTCATTGTGAATGTTTCCAGACCCCCGACACAGCATATTACTATCCTAATGGGGGCCGTTGAGTGTGCAGCGCTTATTTATTTATTTATTTATTTATAATCTTTACAAACATTAAAACAAAGACATGTGTTAATTTAGCATTTAATAAGTTACAAACTTTTGTTTTGTTTGCTTTATGCTTTATACATAATAATAAAATTTAAATATATGACAGGGTATTTATCCGTATTATATTATATATTTGAATCTCCCAGCGGCTTCGCCCGCGTGAATAATGATTTTAATAAAAACTTTGAACACACACACCGACCCGGTGACGCTGTCAAGGCCAACAGAAATACACATTCCGAAAAAAAAAACACACCGCAAAAACCAACCCCCTCCCTCTCTCCTCCTTTTCATACAACTTCTTTCATTCACATTCACATTTAGTGCATTCTTTAAAATCACTTGCGCAACCAGCTTTTTAACAGGGTACTTTTTAAAGAGAACATAATTGTGAAATCAGCCTATCTCGGTGACGTCATCAGAATCAAAATACGAAAAGCAATCCAGCGCAATGTAAGACGATTCCCTGAGATCTATTAAGAAGCGCTAACAGCGTCAGTGATACTTCTCAAAATAGCTTTCCGTTTTGACAAAAAACGAACTAAGTGGCGCCTGCGACGAAGTGACATACACTATAATAAGAACACAACCCATCCGATACTATTAACATATACATACAAGCTTTTACCCGTGACATCGTACGGGTTTTATTATACCTACTATATAGCTGACGTTGACTTTTATGCTTTCACTAACTACTCCTAAAATAAATTCACGATGACGTTGTGGCACGGCGGTAGCGAACCTGCCTTAAGCGCCACAGGTCGCGGGTTCTATTCCCGCTCGGAGTATATGTTTTTAGACAGGCATTTTTCGGTCTGGATGTATTTGTCCTTGTCATTGTGTATGTTTCCAAACCCACGAACACAGGATATAACTATCCTAATTCGTTGAGTGTGTAGCGTTTATTTACAGGATATAACTATCCTAAAAAAACTTTAGGATCCCTAAATTTTGATACACTTAATGACATCTTCTATCTCACTCTTACTCTAACTAAAACACAATAAGCTCATCGCAGTCCGAACTATACCATCAAAGCAGCTCTCATACAATGAATGGCTTCCTACCTACATAAAAATACCTAATAATATACCCTTCACATATATTACTTTTGTTTTTATGGCAGCTAAAAGGATTCTATTGTGGTTGAGCTATTTAAAAATATACTAAATGAAAAATTAAAACATATAGTTTAGTTTAAAGCGCTTACAAAAATACTCGTATAGAAACTAATCATACACTTATTTTTACCGGCGTCGGGATGTGACGACCCCATCGCCCGCTGTTGGGATAACCTCTGTCACAGCAGAGATTATTCCACCAGTGCAATCAGTCACACTGGTGGTAGGTCTTTTGTTGCAAGAGGCCGGCTAGGTAGGAACCACCGCAGTGTCAAATATTCTGCCGCCAAATAGTAGTGCTTAGGCACTACTGTGTTCCGGTTTGAAGGGCACTGTATGCTAGTGAAATTACTAGGCGGACGAGATTTAAGAACTAATATCACGAGGTTGGCAAGGCGTGAGTGGCACCTACTAATGGTGCTGTAAGCGCTCATAGGCTACGGCAACCACTCACCATCAGGTGGGCCGTATGCTTGTTTGCCAACTTCTAACATTAATAAAAAACTTATATGAACGGCACTTCCATACTAATAATATGTCTAAGGATTCGCTGGTGCTTCTTTTGAAATTCGAACTAACACAACGACACGAAGTTAGTTACAAACTTGCAATATAATCTAATTAAGTTAACGTGTCGATTTATGAAGGAGTTCCAGCGGATCTTTGGATATTGTTCGGTCTGGAAAGACGGTCCTTAGTTTATACTAAGTCAATGGTACTAATCCAGTTTTTCTCTTCAAAAAAGATTATTCGACGTTTTCCTTGAAAAGTTTTATAATTAATATTCAATTCACTTTGAAAAAATGATTTATTGAAATTCGGAAACGAATAATAATATTGTAAGAAAATAAATCTTTAAGCATCTCCTACTTTTCACAGTAATTTTATTTTTGTTTTTGTGTTTGTGAAAGAAATAATGAAAATCTAAATAATAGGTCTTATTCTTCCCAGCATTATACCCGATATTTACACAGGGTCTGCTTATACTTTTATCCTGAATTTACGGGTTACTAGATTTTACACAGAGCGATTACCATCTGAACTCCGCAACCCAAAGGGGGAACCAGTATCGGGTAAAAGTAGATTAGAAATCTAAATAATAAGTTACTTATTATTAAGATCTTTGTGCAAGAACGAATAGAAAACCTAATAATAAATTACTTATTACTAAGATTTCTATGTTTCTTTTACAGACTGTTTTCCCATTTCATATTAATTACGGATATTTAAGTATAGTCTAATATAACACGTCGTTAAGTGTAAGCGCCGGATGAAACGGAATACTGAATGTGTTTACGCGTGACGTGACGTGAAAACGTGACAGCGTGACAGGGTGACGAGTGACACTTGTTTACGAGCGATAAATATCGTAGCGTGATAATTTATAGAATAATAAATCATATATAATTACGTTACAAAATCTTACAAATATCTTTAAAATTTTTAATGATCTTATTTAATATTAATAACCTTTATACATGTAAATACACAATAAATTGTATATGAATTTCAATTTAGATTTATTTTTAGGAATGTGTATTGCTATTGGGTCTACTGGTCTTGGCTACATTACCAAATGGGGGGAGGGCGGTTTTGCAAGTACTACCACCCAGCCGTGCAAAGGGGACGGACCCTAGGGAGGAAATACCAAAATTATGTTTTTGTTTTATATAGAATATTAAGCAATACTTGCCTTTTGCCCTTCCAAATAAGCTCGAAGCTTGCGCTAAGAGTGGGTACGACAATAGTCAAGGGGGTCAATTTTGAACCCACGACTCTCGCGTTAGCGGCGCGCGGTAAGCCCTTCTACCGTTAAGTTATTCAGACTTAATTGTTAAGAAAATTAGTAATGGCTTAATCCAGCACGCTGTTCCACTGTAGGCTGCCGGATTAAGCACTAAAAGTTTCCAAAGCATAATATATTTTGCGCGATCAGGCTTGCCCCAATTGTAAACTGTTCAGAGTAAAATTCTAAGTTTACTTAAGGTTATTATTATGAATAAATAAAACAACACAAAAATACCTACAATATCTAACTAAGAAATAAAATTTAAAAAGTTGTAGTAGAGCCATGATTCTCTCAACACAAATGGGACGGCTCGTACTACCCTCTCAGATAAAATCCGCTTAAAATAACAAAGTAAAATTCAACAGGCGTTTCTTACGATGACTGAGAGCGCCGGAGGCCCAATCTCCCACCCCCTCCACTCCGTTCCCTTTTTCCCTGTTTATCCCCTCCCAACTATGCTTGCACATGCTTGTTTACCAACCGTCATGATATATAAAAAGACCTTCCTAATTTTAAAAAAGCTCCATTTAAATATATTATTTGACATATATCGTTCAGATGCTTTTAAAATCCAATTTACAATTCGCTAAAACCAATTTCAATAATTTTTATTTTTAATTAAAACCAACGTCATTTCGGAAACCGAAAAAAAAACTTAACAATAACCTTTGGGATGAACAAATATAAAAATACACTTCAATTTTAATTTTATATATCTTGTTACGTAAGAATAGATGCTAGTTTCGTTTGAATATAAGTTTTTGAGTATTTTATTAATTTTGTTTGGAACAATCGAGTTATTTGTCTGGTAATTATGGTTGGGACCGCCCATACAAAGCATCTTAATTAGTTACAATTTTTTTACCATAAGGTTTTTATTGTTTCAAATTTACTAAAATTATTATTCTTATTAAAATTTTTAAAATTGTTATTGACGGAGGTTTACCGAAATCAATAATTATGGGTAGTTTATTTCTTAAGAGTATTTAGGTATTTTATTATTATTATTATGTTTGTTTTTTAAATATGTATATTTTTATACCATTGCTGGCAAGATAGATTAAATTCGCAGGCTTTTGGCCAAAACGAAATTAATTGGAAAAAGTTATAGTTTTACGTATCTAGCGACATAAATTTTCTAACAATTCTGCAAGTATTAAGGATAGCAGCCTTTTGGATGAGTGTAAATGTAAGGGGATGAATTTGAAGTGTTTATAAGCTTAAAAGTAGAGATTTCTGATAGAGATTTCGGGACAACACCTGTACATTATTATTATTATTATTATTATTGAAGTTAATGTCTGGACAACGGGACGTCGTTTTAGGGTTCCGTAACCTAAATATCCACATATTGTCGCACTGCCTGCAGGTACGTTTGTACGCCATAGACATCTTGAGGGCTAGTTATATTAATTTCTCCATACCTATTAAATAATTCTTACGACAAATTACAATCATTAAACTCAAGTTAAATTTTGAAACAAAATTGCATTGCTTTTCATGCGATGAGTGAAAGCGCCGGAGGCCCAATCTCCCCTTCCATTCCTTCGTTTTTTACCTCCTCAACCTTTCCCTATCCTTCGGGTTTCCAACGCGCATGCGATTACTTACCTTCAGGCGGACTGTATGACTGTTTGCTTATCGTCAAAAAAAAAAAATTTAATATCAGGTTTCGGCACCAGTGAATTCGTATACAATTAAAATCAAATAAAAAAGATCCACTTTTAAAACATTAAATAAACAATAATAGTTTTATGAAACAGTTAAAAATTCATCTCAACGTAAAGTTAATTACGCTGTAACCTGTGATTGAGTTGTCCATCGCCGCTAAAAGAGATATACACTTTTATTCGTTGATATACGGCCCTCCTGGTGTCCGCGGCGCCGCAAAGATATCAATATAATCTTATTTAAGGCGACATACATTTATATATATAAAAATCTATTGCTATCCGTTAGTCTCGCTAAAAGTCGAAGTCCAGAAAAGGTTTAAACGATGAGAAAATTTGGAAAAAATGCGAAGAAAATAGTAAAAGCAATAATTTTATTTTTCCATACAAACCGCTCTTGTCAAACATTTAATGTTCGCGACGTCGCTACGGTAAACTCAGGTCCCTTCAAATTAAAGAACATAGTAACTATTATTTATTAAAAACTTAATTATTAATAAAAATGTGAATATAGATAACTCAGCTAATAAGCTTATCACTATGTTATTAATAAATAATTAATGTTGTAAATTCAAAGGCGGTATGAAGTTGGTCGGGTCAACTAGTCTTATATAAGAAAGATCGTTTTATAAAACTAATTTTTTTTTTTTTATGTTACAAGTTGGCAAACAAGCATACGGCCCACCTGATGGTAAGTGGTTGCCGTAGCCTATGAGCGCTTGCAGCACCATTAGTAGGCGCCACTCACGCGTTGCCAACCTCGAGATATTAGTTCTTAAATCTCCTCTGCCCAGTAATTTCGCTAGCGTACAGTGCCCTTCAGACCGGAACACAGTAACGCCTAAGCACTACCATTTGGCAGCAGAATATTGGACACTGCGGTGGTACCTACCTAGCCGGTCTCTTGCAACGAAAGACCTACCACCAGTGTGACTGATGCACTGGTGGAATAATCTCTGCTGTGACAGAGGTTATCCCAACAGCGGGCGATGGGGTCGTCACATCCCGACGCCGACAATTCAAAATATTTACTACAAGAACCTAAAATTTTTCCGAGATAACAACTATAGGTACTATGTGTTAATCCAGATAATAATAAGCTATCTGTGTGCTGAATTTCATCAACCGGTTCTTAAAAAAAAAAATGAACTTTTGCGTTTATTTTATGCTGATATTTTATAATATTAAAATTTTAAATATAATTATCATACCTACTCGTAGAAACCATTAAAAATGTAGTGGTTTTGACTGGTTTTAAAAATGTAATGGTTTTTATTGATTACATAGATAAAGGAAATAATTTGAAATCTCTAAGATACTTAAACTTCTAAGGTCTGTTTATAATCTAATCTGGATTTGACGCGTTATTAGTTTTTATACAGAGCGATTGCCACCTGACCTCCGCAAGCCTAAAGGCCGAATCAGTAACTCATTGGATAAATTATATATAATATCAAGAGTTACCGATTATTATTAGATGTTATGATAACAACCTGAACCGACAGCTTAACGTGCTCTACGAGGCACGATGGGGAGACTCACTAGGACAAACGCCCATATCAAAACAGATATTTATAACAAACACCAGATGTTTGTTATAAATATCTGTTACTTACCTCTTATTGCGATTTAAATGACGATCTAAACTGCTATTTCATGCCAAGACTACTACACTAATGTACGTGTGAATGTCAAGAAACTCCTCCTAACGGGTGGACCGATTTTGATGGTTTTTTTTGTGTGTATTCCGGTGGATTCGAGAATGGTTTAAATTAACAATTGGACCCAGTAGGGGCGCTGATCTGCCGGGTCCGCTAGTGCTTATATAAAATCTGAATCGATGTACCGTCAAAATTGATTGGGATCCAAGACTTTTTACTAAAATTCAATGGTAAGCCCGCTGTTCCGAGTGGGAATGTGCTTAAACAACACGCCACACCGTCGCCTAGAAAACTGAAGCTAACTTAATGTCATTTTGTTTTAAAACTAGTTAAAACTGGTTTTATTAACTTATAGGAAGATTCATCGCCTTAACAGTCGTAAAGCTATAATGACTGTATTTACTGAACTCATTCAAGATTGAATGTTTTCGAATTTAGTTAAATTGCTCGTAAAAGAACTCCGAGCAAATACAGAAGTCATAACGAAAGTTATAACCTTATCTCATAAAGCAATAAAAACATTTATATAAAGATCTCTATTTAAATACACTTCGTTTTAGTACGACAGGGTTCTGATATATATGTTTAGATTTAAAGGTCTCCCTAACTATCAACATATTATAATAATATGCTATGTTTAATTGTCCATATGTTATATTGAACTAGTCTCGTCCTACTGTTTTACCCGTCTTCTTTACTATTCTGAATGTGTCACCAATATATTAAACAATTCTTTTTTTTTTTTTATGTTAGAAGTTGGCAAACAAGCATACGGCCCACCTGATGGTAAGGTGCTGCCGCAGCCTATGAGCGCTTGCAGCACCATTAGTTGGTGCCACTCACGCGTTGCCAACCTCGAGATATTAGTTCTTAAATCTCGTTCGCCCAGTAATTTCACTAGCGTACAGTGCCCTTCAAACCGGAACACAGAAGTGCCTAAG
The DNA here is from genome assembly GCA_023373885.1 of Hestina assimilis. NCBI lineage: Eukaryota > Metazoa > Arthropoda > Insecta > Lepidoptera > Nymphalidae > Hestina > Hestina assimilis. The sequence continues at coordinate 4,523,573 of CM041762.1, read as the reverse complement.
CACTACTATTTGGTGGCAGAATATTGGACACTGCGGTGGTACCTACCTAGCCGGCCTCTTGCTACAAAAGACCTACCACCAGTGTGACTGATTGCACTGGTGGAATAATCTCTGTTGTGACAGAGGTTATCCCAACAGCGGGCGATGGGGTCGTCACATCCCGACGCCGGTAAAAATTACTAACTAAACTATTCTGAATGTGTCACCAATATTTCATACAATTTTCATTATTTTATGTATGATTTGGCTTACTATAAACTAAGAATCCTTCTATACAGAAAAAATGTGCAAACATTCGCTGGTGATCGTTTTTAAATTCGCACTTAATAAAGAAAAAAAAGGAGAGGGCGAGAGGATCGAGAGACAGGAGTCGACGCAACACTACAAATACGGTTACATCACCTCGATATTCAATATAAGGGTATTACTTCGACAATCGAGCTTTCATTCATGCTGAAAATCACTCAACTTCTACTAAAACTATTAACATGATAGAAATAAAATTGAAATTATTACAAGCGCAAGTTTAAAATGAGTTCATGTAGGTTTATTACGGATTAGTTCTGCTATATTTTATGGCTGAATGAGCGATACATTTGCTTCTCAACAATAAAAAAGTTGAAAGGATCAAGTATGGATTCCAAAATTCCAAGAAATAAATTCTACGACCCACCAAAAACCATATTTTACACTAATTATATAACGTCAGAAATTAAATCAATTACTTATGCGACCCGAACTTCGATAGGTGATTTTTTTTAAATTCTTTGTTAGCAAATAACTATAAATAATGTCGCACAGCAGGTGACGATGGGTCCTTTGTGTGTCTGTGCGTTTCAAGAAAAAAAAACTTTACGTCGTGTGATTTGGTCAGTATTATCTTTTAACAAAATATAACTCTACGGAGTAGCGTGAAATAGTTTGTTGAGATATCTCATGCTAGTTGTTAAAACGACATTTTTTGTTCATCTATAAACGTATCATACCTCCTCCTTCTCTCCTAATAAAATAGCCAAACCATGAAAGTAGCCTATGCGTACCTTTTTGTAGCAAATTTAACTTTAACTATAAAATTTAATATAGACAGACATAACTAGAATCTTTAGAAAAAAAGCCTTATGTAGGATTCCTATTTTAAATACGAAGTAAGTAATCATCGAATTCGTAAAATTCGTACATGTATACAACTCAGGGAACAAAATTACCAAAATAATAAATGACAAAAAATATAACGCGTATTATCCACTCTATATACATATCACCCGAGGGATCAGGTAAGGTCTGTTTTTAATAATTTTTTGGTAGCGTCTCTCGAGATCGTTAAGTGAAAAAGGACCAGTTTCGGCCCTTTTGTGGGCCAAATGTTTAAACGACGGTAGCAACTACATATTATCGGACTAATTAATCGATATGTTTTTAGCGAATTTTAGTGAAGGACGAAAATTTTTCGACCTCTTAATCAAGCCGTGTTTTGTCTCTTGATTTTGTTCTTGATAACGGATTAGTTTATGCGTAGATACGTTTCCGTTTACGGAATAGTTCTAAATTTTTTCTTATTTGTTGTTACCAAAACCTTGTACATTGCGAGGGAACTCTATATATAAAAAACGTGATAGTACAGGATATTCTTTAAAGCATTTTTCCCAGTTTTTAATCATTGCCATCTAACCTCTGGTTGTTTTTGCATGTTCCATTTGTAAACTTTTTTTTTAATGTAAGAGGGGCAAACGGGCAGGAGCCTCACCTGATGTTAAGCGATCACCGCCGCACATGAACATCTGCAACACCAGAAGGCATGCTGGCACGTTGCCGACCTTTAAGGAAAGAATACGCTCTTCTCTTGAAGGTTCCCAAGTCGTATCGGTTCGGAAACTTCAAAAATCAATAGCACAAACACTCGCACAATAATACACAATTTCTATTCTGGTGTATTATTATTTAGTAATTACTTGTGCCGCACATTGTAATTTTGATAAAACCCTTAGCGGTAATTTATTGTTATTTTATTTTAAGTTAAATGTGGATAGTGTTGTGGGTTACATTAATGTTACTTTTTCTCAACAAATCAACACATGTTATCAAAATGTATAGTGTAACTGTTTACTGTTGCAAATAAATAAAAACCTCCGCAACGCTGAGGGTGACCTAATTTCAATAATCATCATCATCATCATCATCATGTCAGCCGAAAGACGTCCACTGCTGGACATAGGCCTCCCCCAAAGAGTGCCACAATTACAATTGCACGTAGAACCGATGGCCGTTGGGGCGGAAAGGTTCTCGAATGGCGACCACGTAGCGGAAGGCGCAGAGTAGGTAGACCCCCGACAAGGTGGACTGATGACCTGGTAATTTCAATAATAGATCTATCTAAATAGAAGAAGCAGCTTTAAGAACATATGCACGAATTAGGATGTATGGATAGCTCTTGTACTTTAAAGAATTACGTCCTAATTCAATCTTAAATTGATAACTGCCCCCATTTATTTACTCCACGCATACACACATATACGTTTTTTTTTTGGAATGTGTATTGCTGTTGGCCCGACTGGCCTTGACAGCGTCACCGGGCGGGGGAGCCGAGTACAGAGACTCAGCCGTGATAAAGAGGCAGCCCTCACGGGGCTCAAATTTGATTCCGTCCTTAGGGTGCCTCCTGCGAAGCCGAACCACGGCTAAGGACGTCATCGGAGATGGAGGCAGCGCTCCACATATACGTACACACATATCCACAATAGTATATGTATCTGGCATCCACTGGTCTATTATGCTCAATAATTCAAAAACCTTCATTGGCTGTGTACATGGGCGTAGCGTTCCTTAGCCAACTAATAGCTTAAGTACCAGTAATTCATCCGGCTATAAATGGCTTGAAAACAGTCACAAGACAGGATAAACTTTTAAAAATCAAACTTGAAAATTACAAAATGGAGACAAGTCACAAACACAAAAACCTCAGTTCTTTGTTAAATAAACTAATATCACAACGTAATATAAAAAGTACCAAAAAATAACTCCGTCCTCTCTCCATTTTCTAGAACCAATTTTATTAGTAAGCCTTTTTCTATTTCCTAAATATAAGTACAATTTGATAATCGCCAACAAAAGTAACAGAGTAACTTAAATTTCACTATGAGTGTTCACCATTCTATTGTAAAGGCGTCGGGATGTGACGACCCCATCGCCCGCTGTTGGGATAACCTCTGTCACAACAGAGATTATTCCACCAGTGCAATCAGTCACACTGGTGGTAGGTCTTTTGTTGCAAGAGGCCGGCTAGGTAGGTACCACCGCAGTGTCCAATATTCTGCCGCTAAATAGTAGTGTTTAGGCACTACTGTGTTCCGGTTTGAAGGGCATTGTACGCTAGTGAAATTACTGGGCGAACGAGATTTAAGAACTAATATCTCGAGGTTGGCAACGCGTAAGTGGCACCTACTAATGGTGCTGCAAGCGCTCATAGGCTGCGGCAGTCACTTACCATCAGGTGGGCCGTATGCTTGTTTGCCAACTTCTAACATAAAAAAAAAAAAACAATTTAAAAGTAATATTTTAACCTGCAACATCGTGCAATATATCATCTAAAGGACTCGAAAAGCTTACTTGATCATAAATAATTCTACAAGAATCGCTTTTATTAATATACATAAATATATCGGATCGGAATTCCTTAGCATTAGGAACGCGTTGACAAAACATGATAAACGATCGAAATAAAAAAAACCTCATAAAAATTCATATCGATTATTAATTCGATAAAAAGAGAAATATCGATGGTTTTTTGTTAATATTTCTGTTTGAATAAAATCATTAGCCACACTCGATGATTACGTAGATTGAAACACTCTGACCTTAGATTAAAGAAGTTTATAGAAATGTTTTCACAACATTCTTTGTACTTGTTCACTTTATTGTTTTTATATTGTTTTATAAGCGCATTCTACTAATATAATTATATTATTTTCTTATAAAACTGTACGATAACAAAAAGACTTGGTACCAGTTTTCATTAATCATTGGTTGCGAACCTGCCTTAAGGCTCTTCGATTTCCGATTGGGGCAGATATTTGTATTGATGTTATAAATATCTGTTTGGTCTGGGCGTTTGGTCTTGTGAGTCTCCCCACTGTGCCTCGGAGAGCATGTTAAGCTGTCGGTTCCGGTTGTTATCATAACATCTGATAATAAGCGTTAACTCTTGATAGGCAAGTTGCTCTTCCCCAATGAGTTACTAGTTCGCCCTTGGAGTTTCGGAGGTTTGTGTACAGACTAGTAACCTGTCAAATCCGGGTAAGAGTGATAAGCAGACCTTTAAAATGATGTTCAGAAATGTATTAAATCGGCATTAGAGGTAAAAGAAAATTAGCCACAGAAATATAGTTTTCAAAAATATTAGATATTAAATATGCTTGAAGCCACTTCCAAAAGTATTCACCTCTAACACAATAACAGTTTACAATTGGATTTCTTATAACATCCTTGAAATGCCATCTTTGGTAATTTAATCGTTACGTAAACAATAATATTATCATTATTGTTATTTCTATCGTAATTACTTTTGATAACATGTTGTATTGTTGGGTTACGGAAGAAGTAACCACAAGGCAAAAAAGAAACCGTTTAAGTTTCGTACAATCCAACTGACTGTTTTACTTAAAGAATATTATTTTGAAGAAAAAGAACTTGCTTATTGACATTATTTCATACAGCAGCATACATAAATAGTAGAGCCTTGCTTCTCCCACTACAAATGGACCGGCTTGAACGGGGAAATGGTACCATCTCTCAAAAATTCGGTGTAAAATAAAGGTATCAGTAGGTACTGTTGTATTTCGTGCGGTGAGTGAGAGCGCTGGAGGCCCATTCCCCTCTGTTCCCTTACCTTTTGCCCTTTTCATTCTTAACCGTAGGGTTGGCAACGCGCATGTGATACTTTTACAAATAGTGCGCGCGTTCATACGTTGCGGTGGCTGTTACCCTTCAGGCGGGCCGTTTGCTTGTTTGCCGACTGTCTTGAAATAAAAAAAAATAAAAGAAATTACAATACTATTAAAGGTTTCGAAATCCTTTAGTATGTAAATGTTTACTTTATTAATAAATACAATCAACACATAAAATAATTATTCAAGAATAATTATGTATGTAGGTACCGTTAAAGATAGGTGGTTAGGTGTATGTACTCAGGTATTTTAACACTAGTAGAGCCACTAGTTTGCGGAATGAATCCGGCTCAAACGGTAGCTTAAAGGTAGGTACTACCATCACACAGAATATCCATACCATGGAAAGATAAAACCAAATATCTAGGCGTCATACTCGACAACAGACTTACCTTTGAAGCTCATATCCGCAGGGCACGCGATAAAGCAGCGTTCGTTTTGAGAAGATTGTATGCTATGTTGGGCATTCGGAGTAAACTGTCCCTTAGGAATAAGGTGACATTATACAAAGCTTGTATACGTCCCATACTGACCTACGCGTGCCCTGTTTTTTCGCACGTCCGCGCCAGAAGCATTAATCAAATAATTCAGAACCATTTGAAGCGCTTATCGCAAAACTATTTCGATCAAACTACTTATATCTACAAAGACCGATGTAACCAACCCACAAAAGTAAGGCGTCCTAAGCACGCCCTGCAAGACCCTGACGATAGGATTACATTAGAAAATGCCCCTTACACAGCACAGACACGCACACGACACCGTCTTCGCCGGCGAGGACGAGGTAAGGACCTCGTCCTGTTTAGCACGTCGTGTCGTGCTCACGCCATTGGGTGAGTCTATCGTATAGAATGTTTCATCTCCGATGACGTCCTTAGCCGTGGTTCGGCCTCACAGGTGGCACCCTAAGGACGGAATCAAATTTGAGCCCCCGTGATGGCTGCCCCTTTTTCATGGCTGTTTTTCTGTACTCGGCCCCCCCGCTCGGTGACGCTGTCAAGGCCAGTAGGGCCAACAGCAATACACATTCCGAAAAAAAAATCACAGAATTTCGATATGAAATTACACTATCGATATGGATTCCTTCCCTAAGATAGTACTTATCTATGAACTACTAACTTAGTAACTTAATCATGTTAGAGAGATTAATTTTCTAAGGTCTCCGCCCGTCCTACAGCTTGGGCGACACCCATTTGATATTTCAAAGATTATCTTACCATCAAGAAGATTGTTGCTTGTTTGCTATAATTTTGGCAAAGGTCTGGAATACCCTTCCAACCTCCGTCACTTACAGTGTAGGTACTTTCAAATCAAGAATCAATTGGTTTCTAGGTAGGTGCGCTCTACCTTAGGCTGTATCACCACCCACCAAAGGTAAAGCGCTGACATATCGCACCTTTAGAATGAAAACGCCACAATTAAAAAAAGTCGAAAATTTAGTTATCGGCGTAAAATGACTTAAAACGAAATTCACAATGTAACAATAGCCCAAACATGACCATATTCAAGGATAAATAACCGACGTAATAACTCAGAAAATATAATATACGAAAGATTGTTCAGGTATCAATATTTTAAAACTAATTTTTTTGATTCCCAAAAAATTGCTTTTTTAGTTAGGTCGCTTTCATCTTGAAGGTACGATTGTATTATATATTTAAAAATATATAAACCACGATCACGTGTTAAAAAAAGTCTCATTTACAAACATTTATTCAATCCAAAGATATCTTCGAAACAATTTGCCGTTTAGCTTTCATATGCGCCATAAAAATCGTCCAAACAAAACTAGCAAGACTGACAAACACAATTCTATTCTTTTCGGACACAAAATAAAAGTTTATCGTTTGCGCCGTCGGCCAAAAGACCGCACCCACTTTGTACGTCGGCCAAAATTTTTCTTTGACCTCGTTAACACAAACTTTCAATGGCTTCCTCTCTAACAGACTCATACCGAAGAAGAAATACGCCATTGCTACTGGTGAATACGTCACTTGCTCAATTAGAGCTCTTTTAACAGCTGTTCGTAAGTTTTTCCTTTTAAAAAATCGACTTGTGTACTTCATCCAACCGTAAAAAACCGGTGCCATGAAAAACGTACCGAAAATACCGAAACGGCACGCTCTTGCCCAATCTGCGTGCTCAATTGTAGTACCATTTTCTATATACTCCTGTACGATGCTGCAAGTCGGCCAGATCATGGCATAAGACAACATGCCACGTACTAGAGGGAATTGTACTGGTAGTTTTCGTACTTTCGTTAATATCCCCACCATTTTTATTTTATTCTCTTTTGACTTCTGACATTTCATAAATCCTTTGACAATATATTATTGCTATATTTTAATATCAAAATATTACATTAAATTTTTAATGTTTTAGTTCTGTCATTGACATTTAATTGACGTAAATATTTAAGAAGAATATAAAAGCAGATTGGATTACTATGTCATAATGTCAGACATGTTGGTGCTCTGCTGGCTGGTGCCTCTTTGTAAATTCAACACAACACGCTAACTTCATTCGGTTGTGCAAATAATAATTAAATAAAGTTGCGTGAGACCAAGTTTGTTCCTTATGTAGTATGTACATTTTATTTTGAGAGTTAGAGCGCTGTAGTATTTTTTAACTTAACGGCGATATGATATGCGGTCTTCCTGTGCCTCCTGTGCCTATACCTACTGATATTTAAAAAACAATGTAATTTTTTTACTGAAATAAAATTTTCCAAGGCAAAACGTGTACCGAACCGCCGTTATAATTTTTTTTTAAATACAATAGACAAAATTACCGACTTTTTAAATCTATTAGTAATCATAATGAGACATCTGACCACCCAGCGAGACGGTCACTTAGAACAATCGATTTTTACGATTTATTTTACTCGAATGAATCGATTCGGCGATCCGCCTTTGCGATATGGCGCAGTGATTCAGCAAATGTACTCCATGAGACCGAATGCCATCGTGATTAGTCTATTATGGGACAATTAATCAGATAGCAATTTGTGAGTTTAGTTATTTACAAGACATAACAATGTGAATCGATTGTAAAAAAACGTAGTCAAGTTATATTAAATAGGTACCTACCTACCCACTATTTCTTACTAATTGATAATTTATACAATTCTAAAGTTATTTTAGTATCACATTATTTAAGTTTAGATTTCTTCATACAAATGTTTTGATCATTTCAATCTCATATTTATTAACAATAAATGAATATACAAAGCTAAGCGATGAACAAAACATTAATTAAAATAAAATCATTTTTTAATATTTTTCAATAACGCGAAAATAATAATTTTCGTGCTGCGTAGCGACATCTCTGCTTAGCATAGGTCAATACAGAGAAAGAAACTTCTCTGTGGATATACAACTTTGCAGTAGTATCAAGCATACAGCGCCATCTGCTAGGAAATCAGAGAATTGCAACGCTATCATCATAGTCGCAATATTATTTTTAACTTAGCGGTATGACTATTCGATACTAGGTGGCGCTCGTAACCTTTCCTAAGTTATGGTTTTTACGTTGATTAAAAATTCATTAATTCATTTATTTTATATAATTATTTTAATGATTGATATTCTAAAGTAATAAAAATACTTTTTAAAATTGGAAAATATATAATTTATATATACAAGTAGTATAAATAAACAAAGACAAAAGATTTCAAAAAATTTAAATTAGTATATAGAAATTATGAACTTCCTAGATAGATACTCAAAAAGTGCGAATTTTTAATACGACTGTCGTTAATTGCATTTGAGAAGATTCCGTAATAAAAACTCAACTATGGTGTCATCCGATAGATGGCGCTGTTTTTCTTCAAATTAACTGTGTCTCAACAAGACAGCATAAATATAAAACTTGGATAAATGTAGTTGTAGTTATTTAGCTCTTATGCTTTGAAAGGTTTAGATATTTTACTTCTAAAGCCCTATAATTTTAGGCCTACAACTACAATCTAGCTATCAAAAATTGGAACGTCATGAAAATATTTAGTAAACAAAAAGATATTTAAAAAAACTTATAAGCATACAGGCTACCTGGAACTATACCTTCTCTACTAGATGTGACAAAAACTTTGCAAGTCTAATAACATTAACTGTGGGTCAAATTTTATGTTATAAAAAAAAAATTGATTCTCAAAAATCGTAAAACTAACAACGAGCCAGCCGGAATCTGCCTATATTTATATGACCTCTTAATTTTTTTATAAGTTAATGTTCCTTCCGCAGTAACTTGACACGCGCAGCTTGTGACCGGCGCAGGCGCAAGCGTAGAAAAACTATACAATTTGACAAGATGTATGTGTCTGCTATAAAACAATAGACTGCATTATACAGATGGGTTTTTTTTTATGCACGGAAATAATTGTACAATTTCCGATCTCATAACGAATATCTCAAAATTTAAAGTTAACAGATTATGTATACCAAATTCAAATATTTTTGTTCAAAAAGCATTACAATTATTAGTTGAAAGCCAGATTCTACCACCGGCTCCAAATTTAAACCTCTACCCGAGAAGAACCGGCGAAACAAACTCAGGGTTATATTTTTTTTAATGTATTATTTTTTTTTTTTTTTTTTCAAAGTAATTTACACATTATGTTCTCTGAAAAGCCTGGAGTGTCTGTCTTATTCCCAAGGTGTGGTGTCCTCAAGGTATTCTATAATAATATACTAATTTTATAATAGCCTTTACCAAACAAACGTCTCTTGACCTTTTTTTTTAAATTTATTAATAGAAAATTTCTTAACGCTTTCTGAGATCCTATTGTATACATACGTATACAGTTACCTTTAAAAGAGTTACGAATTTTATACAGTCTAGTAACTGCAAATAATAAACATTTAAAATTAAAATATGGCAAATAAGTAGAAGTACAAATAATGAGGCTTTTTAAAAAATCATCAGTTAATTTGAAATTGAAATTCCACGGTACTAAATTTTTACTTCAGAACTCCGTAAATTTTATACACTTTCGAGTCGGTCTCATGGAAATTTCTTCAAAAACGGTTTAGCAATTTTTATTTAAAATCAAGCTAAGTAAAACGCTTTAAAAATAATTTTCTCACATAAATAAAAAAATTAAAATTCCTACTTTACCACTTTAGCGTTAAACCATAATAATGCAATTTTATGACTTTGACAACTTTTTGGTTTCGAATATTTTTACTCGCAATAGCCACTTAAGGCATTGCATCGTAAATTATACTTAATGATCTGTTAAAATACACTGATCGACTACAAATGTACGGTTTTGTCGTAAAATACCGATTTTATTATTCATCAAATTATAATGGAGATTTTGTTGTTATAGGATTTTGATTTGTAGGTAACTTAACATTGTTTGTGGCTCTTTTTAGTTTTTTTTTTATGTAAGAGGGAACAAACGGGCACGAGGCTCACCTGATGTTAAGCGATCACCGCCGCCCATGAACATCTGCAACACCAGAAGGCATGCAGGCGCGTTGCCGACCTTTAAGGAAAGAATACGCTGAAGGTTCCCAAGTCGTATCGGTTCGGAAAGACCGCCGGCGGAAGCTGATTCCACAGAGTGGTTGTGCGAGGAAGAAAATGTCTTCTAAATCGCACTGTTGTGGATTTCAAGACATCGAGGTGGTGTGGATTGAATTTAGAGTTTTGTCACGATGTCCGATGGTGAAATTCTACCGATGGGATCAATCCAAACAATTCCTCAGAACATTCCCCGTAATATATGCGATAGAAGATGCAGAGTGATCCGACATCTCTACGCAATGCCAAAGGATCAAGCCGATCGGATCTACGTTGGATGCGGTCAATTGGAAGTATAATAATAATACATTTTATGGTAACTATACTCTTATGACAAGCATATCAGGAAGGCTTTTATTATTATTTAGTTAAGTTTGAAATTAAAACTTTTGAAAAAAAAATTATAATTACATTTTTTTAAATTATATTAGTGATGCTCTTTTCAAGACATTACTAATATTCTTGTCCCTCCAAATAACCTCGTAACTTGCGCTAGGAGTGGGTATGACAATAGTCCAAGTTGGTCAGGATCTATAAGGGTTTTTCCGTCCTTGCCTCAAAGTTGACCCCTTTTTGCTTCTACATCGCTACGCCCATGTTAGAGGGCCTCGCAATGTACCTTGCCCACATTAATTTTAGGTGTTGCGCCGATACTATCTACAATTGTCATGTCCTAGATTATTTACAATCAATAATAATAAATATTTACAATACAACAAAAAGTCGATTACTGATGGGCGGGCGAACTGGCTGTTTTACCTACTTTAGAATACGGAATCTTGCTACTCGGAATGTACAAGTGAGAGGGGGAAGTCATCAGCAGATTTATTGATTGATTTTTTTACGACGTTGTGGCGCATTGGTAGCGAATCTGCCTTAAACGCCACAGGTCACGGGTTTGATTCCCGCTCGGAGTATATATGTTTGTATTGACCATGCAAGCATATTTTCCGGTCTGGGTGTATTTGTCCTTGTATGTTTTTCCGGACCCCCGACACAGGATATCACTATCGTAATGGGGGCCGATGAGTGTGCAGCGTTTAAAAAAAAAGATTTCCACCTGTAAAACATCAGACGACCTTCATGATTCCCATGAGGTAGCAAAAATAAATTCGTTCCCAAAAGTTGCTGCCTCAAAAATCTGCCGCACTAGGCTCAAGCCTATTCAGCCTTTTGGTAAATCCGCCACTGAGTCCAAGGGGGTCAGAATCGAGCCCACAACTCATTTTTTTTTTTTTTTAAATAACGCCGTAGGGCAAATGACTCTACTGCACCTGATGGTAAGTGGTAATGGAGTCCACACGCGAAGGTGGCTAATATGGTTGCAGAAGGCGAACCGTACTAGCCATCCTCGCCCTGCCTACCCGCAAGGTTCCTCTTCTCTCTTAGAATAATCAAAGTAATATATAATATTATACATAGTAAGAAATGATGGTCATTATTATATCAACGCGTATTTCAAGAAAGCTTTATCAACACGCAGTGTTGACGTATTACTAAACAAACTATTTAGAACTGTTGAAACATTGTGTAAGCGAACCTTAAAGAAACCGACGCACAGTCATTAAACGATGTATTATAAATAATACGGCTGACCTGGCGAAAGTTGAGACTTAACTAGGAATTGACTTTAACTGACGACTTTAGAAATAGACGGATTCCGTATCAATATTGCTCATATTTAAAAAGAACGGCACTTATGGTGTACCGATTTTTTTTTACTGCATGGAATCCTAATTTTTTTTCTATAATAAAATCATCAATCAGCTATCTGCCAGTGAAAGTCTCTTTAAAACCGGTCCAGCCAGTCAAACATTCTAAAAATTGTTTTTATTTTATGTACCCAGCATTGAGTAAAAAGCTGTTAATTTGGAATTACCAACAGACATATGTATATAGATCTACTTATTTTAATTTGTATTGCTGTTGGCTCTACTGGCCTTGAAAGGGTCACTGGGTGGAGGACTGAGGCCCAGCTGTAAGTATTTATTGAGCCTTGTTTCTGTTGCTATTGTTGTGTGTTGTTCGGTGAACAGTGCACTGAAGGTCTAAACATTCCCTCTGTCACCTTTCTCTTCATCAGACAAATCATAAGTATAACATGTATCTACACTACTATTATAAAGAGGAAAGATTTGTATTTTTATGTGTGTGTTTGTAATGAATAAACTAAAAAACTACTGTGCTAATTTCAAAAATTCTTTCACCATTGGAAAGCTACATTCACCCTGAGTAACATAGGCTATATTTTTTGCTTAAAAGATTAGGGATCCTTACTAAAACTTAACTAACGTAATCCTAGGTGCCCTAAAACGTCTGTCGTCTGTCGACGTCGCATGCGCTGCGGAAACTAATGATGATAGAACAAAAATATATTCTACAATATTAAAGAACATATCTTCAATGAAATAAATAATAAAATCAACAAAAAATATTTTAAAAAGTCTTATGTCCACCCGTGCAAAGCCGGGTCGGGCCGCTAGTTAGTTATACAAAAACTAGCGGCCCGCTCCGGCTTCGCACGGCTATAAAATATATAGCTTATGTCATTCACTGAAAAAATTATTAAAATCGATCCAGTAGTTTTGATTTATTCATTACTGCCCGCGGCCCGCACGCGTTAAATGTAATTATTTACGACATCACATTAGAACCCTCAAAAAAACAGTATTTCTCCACTATTTAATAGATGTTATTATACATATAAACGGTCCTCTGCAATCACTCTATTAAAAAAAAACAGCATTAAAATCCGTTGCGTAGTTTTAAAGATTTAATTAAGCCTACATAGGGATATAGAGACAGAGAAAGCGACTTTGTTTTATACTATGTAGTTTAATGCCATATCTATTTAATCTAATCGTTAACTTTCACGTCAAAAGTATTTCAACTTTTTGTGAGCAACAATAATTATATTATATTAAGTCTACGTTAAAAGACGGACTCTACTCCGTTAACGCGAGAGTTTCGAGTTCGATCCTGACCCCTCAGTCTATGTAAGTAGACCTTAGAAGAATTAAAATGTTATCAAGTTATTATTTTTTATACTTATACAGGGTATGCTTAGTGTATGCTTAAGTAATTGTTAGGGCATGTTAGGGTATTCTTAGGATACGTTTAATGTATTCTAGGGTAAAGGCCCTTAGATAGAAATTGAAACATCGGAAATTATAAAAGCGACCTAAGATTTTTGCATTGAAGTATATAGTTATATACATTTTTTCTTAATTTATATGATATTTTTTATTTTAACATTCGCCTAAAATTCAACTATTAGGACAAGACAAAGACAAGAGTCTTAATTTTTTTCTTAAATCCCAAACAACATAAAATAATTCTCTTCTACTATAAAAATATTAAAATTATACAACTTATTTTAATCTTAACTATAAAAAATCGCGTTATTAAATCTATAATAAATCAATCAAAATACGAAAATAGCAATGCCCGAATTCTAATAACAAATTATAGATAAAACCGCGATCAAATAAAATATATTCCCAGCAAATCACTTTCGCCGCACGATAAAAAAAAAGATATTTGCGTCAATACAAAAGTCATTAGCAATGGAGATATCAAACTGACAGAAATGAAATCATCCGTGTATTTAACTGTACAACCCGTAAACAGTGCGACAGAGACAAATATACAATAACTTGCACGAGTTAAAAAGAGACATGTATAAACACCATGGCCCCGCCCTATGCTGAGTGAGCAACGTGGATTGGCTTCGGTCCCCAATCACTAACACCATCAGTCTTCCATTGCGAGTCATTTGAACAACAGCTTAATTAAGTATCGATTAGTCATTTTAACGTAAGTGTATTTAACATGAACTACGAACAACACAACGAAGTGACAACGTCTTACAACAATAATAGTTTAAAACATAATTTCAATGAGTGCAAAAATGAATACTACGATTATGATAAACATAAACAAGTTGAAAAGGATTTTTACGATCAGAAGAATTATCGGATGAAATTAGAAGAGAATCACGCTATGACCACGCCGTTTTCAGTTAAAGATATTCTTAACATAAACCAGACACCGTATTATGAACGTAACGATTGGAAACCGAACGAGAGACGAAATCCGGAATATGAAACTCTATACCAAAGCCAATACTGCCCTGAATATTTTAGTCCAGTGTATCCGAATATACCAGTTCATAATACTGATTCATATTGGAATCCAGAGATGTACCACGAGGCGAAAATTGAGGAATATTATAATTATAATCCGTATTGTCATAATTTATATCATCAGAATCACGAATATCCTGAGATTCAACATCATAATGGAATGGATGTTGGAAAGTTGGAGAGTACAGCTAGGGAGCTGCTTTCAGAAATGACAGGTGTTGGAATGAAGCCCATGGAAAAAAGTAATCCACAAATAGCTCCAGAACCTACCTCGTATTCCGGTTCATTGCAAAAGTTCCCGACGTTGGCGAAAAAACATCCTAGTAAGTTGTTTATATATTTATTAATTTCTTACCATTTATTGAAACAATCGTTTGTCGAAATCACCAAAAAAATAGATAATAACAACTACTTAAAAGCAATACTAAAAGGTTTTTTTTCTTTAACAGAACCATCATGCAGTAGTAAACCAGACAGAAAAGAAAAGAACATCAAGAGAAAGCCAAGAATACTGTTCTCCCAAACACAAGTCCACGCCCTAGAAGTTAGATTCAGAGCGCAGCGGTACTTAACAGCACCGGAGAGGGAACAACTAGCAAAAACCCTCAATCTATCCCCAACACAAGTTAAAATCTGGTTTCAAAACCGTAGATACAAAAGCAAACGTATCAAAACTCCGGAAGTGTCAACATCGACAGACGCTAAACCGATCAAAAATATTGGTAGAAAACTTTATAAACCAGAGAATAGAGATCTCCCACCTCCGTATGAAGGTTATAAGGTCGAAAATGACGTAACGGAGAGTGAACTCTCTTCGACTATATACTTTGATGATAGCTTAACCTATGATACTGAAAAGTATTACAATAGGCCCGATGATAATGCGACCACATCTAGTATTGTAGATTTATATTCTGAGAATAGTGTTAAGGATGAAATTTACAAAGAAACTGATATGAAAAAGTTCTTTCCAATTAGTTATGTTTGTTGATAGTTTATAAGTTCGTGATTATTTAGACTGACTGCCAAAGAGAATTATTTTGTTATTTTTTTATAATATAAGTTATGTGAAACGCGCTTGTGACAGTGTGACAGTGGCGTAACAGGTCTGGCAAACTCATCGGAACTCACCCCCCCTCCTTCAAAATAAGCTCAACCACAAACTTACTTTTTTTATAATTTTATAACAAAGCACTTTGTAAAGAAGACTTGCGGTACAAACGCTATTACAATGACTTGATTTTCGTTACCTTTAATTTGGACGGTATTGAACTGAAATCACAATTTTTGTTTTAGTATCAAGTGTCAATAATATTAAAAAAAAATCTGGGCCGGAGGGCCCTTTCCGGCTAGAGGGGCCATTTTGCCGTCTTGCCACCTTATTGTTACGCCACTGCTTGTGGAATTATTTAAGTAAATCTGACTACTACTGAGCTACACGCCAAATAATTTTACTTTTAATTACTGTTTTATAAATAAATACAGAAAGACTATTATATTGCATTTTATTTTTAATTTCTACATAACAATAAATCTTTTGATAAATCGAATTTTTAATTTTATAATTTTTTTATCTTTTTATTTATTTAGAGGCTTTCAGCCTTTTAATTATGTTAGTCCCATCATATTTATATTTATATTGCCAACATTAATGAAAAATATTTTTAAAATGTTATGCAAAAACCTATGGCCCGTTTTTTGATATATATTTTATTTGTATGCTCTCAGGGTGGTCCTTGATAATTTTTTATAACCTAATGAAAGACTCCGAAATAATAGAAAGGCACTCTCCACAGTATAGGAAGAATTGATTTGTATACATAGGTGATTTAAACCTTTTTGTTTTTTTTTTCGAAAATTAAATAAATATGTATTTTGAAAATTAATATAAAATATATATATTTTTTCATTTAAAACATTTTATTTAATTATTAAATCAAAAAACATTAATTAATTATGTTAATTACAACATAACAATAAAATTACCATCTAAATGACAATAAGGGGACACATTCACACAGACCTAACTTTCTTTTTTTAGTTCAATTTGTAAAGATTGCTCTTATCTGAATTGCTACCATACCACATCAATTGAGGGTTGAGAAACACAGACGAGCGTTTTTGAAACGCTCTGTAAAATTCATTTGTATTGTCATAAAAAAAAACCATGAACATGGTATTTTTATTGTTTTTTATAAATCCGAAAGATAAAAATTTATTGTGTTTTTAATTACACTGACTACGTAGTTAGTTATGTGCCTTTTGTTTGTGAATTTAATGTGTTGAAAGTGAATATTTTAAATAAATAGATTTCTAATGACATTGAATTTAATGGCGAAATAAAATTCTGTACAATTGATGTCAGGATAATCAACAATATACTTGATAATTTATTATTAAAGAAATTAAAAAAAAAAAGTAAGTATATTCAATGAGTTAAGAATATTTAATTAAATAATACTTTAAAACGAAAAGTTTATATTTCTATATACATTAATTTGAAAAATCATTTACATACTTATTATATGTAAATATTTGCATGACTAAATATTATAGTACCTGCATAACTGAGCTTTGCTCGTTTTTTCTTTTTTAGTAAATAGTAAAATATTCTCAGATAGGAATTAGATGCGCTGATAACGGGTAAATTAATAGTTTTTCTCACAAAAGAGGGAACTTGTAAAAAAATCAGACTGGAGACATCTGGACTCGAACGGGGAAAACACGGATAACACGAAATTTTCTAAACTTCTGAATCTTAGCTAGATCGATTTATCACTCTCGAAACCCCCTGCATACTAATACTAAATATCATGAAAAACATTGGAGCCGTTTTTGAGATTTAGATTATATATATACAATAATTACTGGTTTAAAGGTGTTACATTATAATTATAATAATTTTACAATAAAATCTATATTTTAAAACGCAGCGTTACAACCGCTCGTCTGCAGCGCCTCATCCCCTCAACCACAAACAGGCGCCGGCGCCAAGATAAGTATTGATCCAGAAACACGTGTACCAAAACCTGTAAGCTATGGGAAACCGATCCACCTGTTCTTAAAAGCTTTATGAGGTAAGCGTGCGAGCTTTTTTACGCTCATAAAAGTTTTAAAGTCGAATTATCTGTTGTGCTTGGCTTTTTGTTATTGTTTTTACGGGGTTATTATTATTTTATTTAATTATAGTGTTGTTTAATCTGGCTGGTTTATCGTAGTCAGGCTGGTAGGATATAATATCATGATTGTGGGTTCAATTTCATTTCCTTTCGTATGCGCTTCGGAGAGCACGATTAGCGGAGACCCTTGACGCATTAAACCTGATATTAATCTTCTGATTATGACTGGTTCGTTGTTAAGGTTATAGAGGTCAGATAGGCAGAGAGATTCTCAGTTTATTTATTAGTAATACATGAGGGCGTGCAAGCTGTCCGATGACGAAGTCGATGATAGAGTGAAGTGGAGAGAAAGAGAAGACACCACCACGTGAGATATGTAGCTCGGAAGAGAGAGAGTCAAAACTCACTTTAGACAGGCATTAAATACTAGAAAAAACGGTAGGTATAAGTTTTCGCTGTTTCAAAATAGTTTCACTAGAACAATATGACGTTTAAATATGTATAATAGACAATTAATAAAAAAAGATATTCAAATATCGCTACTAAATTTACATTTCTAGTCTTATTATGAATAGCACTTTTATCTAGCCCGGGAGACTTGTCCCGCGGATGACTCTATTCACCGGATAGTAAGTGGTAGTAGAGTCCAAACGCCATTGCGGCTACTACCGTTGCAGAATACAAACTTTCATTTCATTTCACGAGCTTAGCACCAACGTACAGCGGTAGGTAACACCAATAAAAACACCATATGTAATTTCTTTTTCTATTTTATTTATATATTCTATTTCTATATTGGTGCAGAATGTACGTAGGAAACAGATGCAAACCGCAAATAACATAATTTACTAATATGTAACATTTTTCCGGCAAACTTTTTTTAAATAAAAGCCTGCAATTGTAATATAAAAAATTTATTACAAAGGTTTCTTGTAATTAGATGCAACAAGACACCCCGAATATTTTATCACTACATAGTATAAAACAAAGTCGCTTTCTCTGTCCCTATACATGCTTAAATCTTTAAAACTACGCAACGGATTTTGAAGAAAAAAAAACTGTTATTTTTGAGATTTCTAATGTTATGTCGTAAATTAACATTTAACGCGTGCGGGCAACGTATTGAAGAAATCAAAACTACTGGATCGATTTTAATCATTTTTTCAGTTAATGACATAGGCTTTATATTTTATACTCGTGCGAAGCCGGAGCGGGCCGCTATTATGCTATATATTCCTTAAATGAATGCGTAAGGATTAGCTAGACGGATAAGCTATTCTGCTTTCTGGCTTGATTGTTGAGGGAGGTAAAACAGGAGAGAGAGAGAAAGGACGATTACAGATGAGCATTTTTTTGTAGCTTGTATCGCTGTTGGTCCTACTGGCCTTAAAGACGTCACTGGATGCGAAAAATATGAACTTCGATGATTTTACTATCTATAACCTACACCCTTAAGACCCCAAACAATGTTATTAGTAAACACTAGCTTGCATTATAAAATAATAAATCTCTGAACAAAATCTGTTACTCACACAAGTAAACGTAATTATGATGATCTATCTATGTATGAGTCTGTATGTATATATAGTTGTGTGTAGTTGTGTGCGCACGTGGGTGTTTGATGTATTAATATCGGTGGTGCTTTTAAGGTTATCGCTGCGTGGAAGGTGATCTGGCCCGATAGACCGATGCCATGCAACCCGGGTTGTACAGGCGCAGGTGTATGCCGCGATAAGATTTATTAATTATTTATTATTATTTTTTATTATTATTAATTCTATAATTTATTATAAAGGCTGATTGTTTTGGTATTATATAATTGAGCTTTTTTAAGTAATAACCTACTGGTTTTGAAATCAAAAACATAAAATTGCGTACTTTGACTTTTGCAACTTTTATGAGTGACAAAGCTAGAAGTCAAACGCTCTAATCCCTATCTAATCTTTATTTTAAAAAAAAAATATTTAACTTATTTACCTTGATGAACAAAATGTATGATTACGACACCTTGATAGATATTAATACCAGCGCGGTGACGCTGTCAAGGCCAGTAAGGCAATCAGGAATACAAAATAAGAAAATACACTTATTTGCCATCATAAAAAAACTTTTAACTAACGAATATAAGATCTAATAAACTACTTTTTATTTTAATTTCTAACAAAACCACGAGGAGAAGCTAGAAAATAAATATTATTAATATATACCTATCACCAGTTCGCCTGTACTCCATTACTAAGCCCCCGTACAGTGCGCTCGTTAGCTTTTATTTGGACGCTGGACTCCTGTTCCAGATACACTGCCGGCCATGAATAATGTATACATTCATTTTGTCTCTAGGGTTTTCCACGTTATTATTAGTAAACCCAGACTTACATATATTATAAACGCATAATAACTCTGTCTTTCTGTTACGTTTTCAGGCCTAAATTGCTCAACAAATTTTGATGAAATTTAGTGTATAAATAGACGAAACATAGTCTTTTAGGGTTTTGATCATGAAAATAAAATTTGAAGGTGTGAAATTGGGTGAAAAAGTTTTATAAGGTGGCTTTTAGTAAGAAATAATTAATGCGCTAACTTCAATTGGTTAAACTTCGTTCCGTTGCGTTTTTGTTGAATTTACGTAAGCGAATGTTCGGACATTCTGTCTGTACGCCTTGGCCTGTCCATAGTATATAGTGAGTCTATGGCTACATTATAATATTAAAATAGTGTATACCAGGGGTGAACTTTGGGGGTGGCGGGCAGGGCAACCACCCGGGAACTCGCTATTAAAGGGGCCTCACGTACTAGAACTGTGCGACTTATAGTTTGCCTGATAGAGCGTGTAATTTGCACTTCTACTCCAAAATGGTGGCCGACTCATAAGGATTTCACAAAGTTGTGGATTAATTGTCACACTTATTTCAAAGCAACGGCCTCGCAAAGTTCTACCCTCCCGGAGTCTGGCAATGGGTAAGACCGCCCCTGGTGTATACAACAACATGCCGTGCAGTGTATGCCGGGATCTTTCTCAGTGTTATCAGCGTTCAATACATGTGCACAGTTTAATGTTCTCATTCTGTTTTATTCAATTAATTGCCGCCTGACGATCCCGACGGCCAGAAGCTAATTCATTATTATATTACTAGATTGGTTTTTCTATTCTTATGTTTCTTGAACCCCTAATCATATTTAACCCACTTCCTGTTGATAAAATAAAAATAATTGTACATTCTTGATTCAATGCTGATTACAAAAATTGGTGTAATGTTTTCAAAAATGTAAATGTTCCTAAGGGTCTGGACAATATTCATTATTGTTGACATATTTTTATTTAGCTCAGAGTACAAGGCCCATATAATATATAATACAATACGTACGAGTACAATACAAAAACCTACAGTTATATTCTATATAATACTACTAGCGGCCCGCTCCGGCTTCGCACGGGTATAAAATATATAGCCTATGTCATTCACTTAAAAATGATTAAAATCGATCCAGTAGTTATGATAAATTACTGTTATTTTGATAAATCTCGTAGGGTTCAGCTTGCATTTGTTGCAATGTAAGCGGAAAAAATGTAATTATTTACGACATCACATTAGAAACCTCAAAAATAACAGTATATCTCCACTATTTAATGGATGTTATTACACATATAAACCTTCCTCTTCAATCACTCTATCTATAAAAAAACCGCATCAAAATCCGTTGCGTAGTTTTAAAGGTTTAGGCATACATAGGGATATAGGGACAGAGAAAGCGACTTTGTTTTATACTATGGTATGTGATATGTGATACAGTATACAAAATACAAACAGACATAAAATTAAAAAACTGAACTGCTTTATAATAATAATGACAATTTTATTTATTTAAACTGCATAGATCAAGAACAATATTAATAATAGATTAAAGATTTAATATATAATAATTATTATTGTAGAGTTTGTGAGACTATGTTTGAATGTTAGGATGGATGGATGGATAGATGTTCGTATTGTTTTACACAAAGGAGGATGAAGTTTCCACATAGCTCTTTATACAGATTAACACAACATAGATTTTATACCGAAAAATGTTAGATTCCTGTCGGATTATCCAAATAAAGCTCGCGGAACGTAGGACACTAAGTTGTCAAGCAAGTATACGGCCCACCTTGCAATACCATTAGTAGATGCCACTCACGCGTTTCCAACCTCGAGATATTGGTTCTACTGAAGCACAGTACATAGTACTAAAGACACTACGATTTGCGGTAGAATAATTGACACTGTGGTGGTACCTAGCTGGCCTCTTGCAACAAAAGACTTACCACTAGTGTGACTGATTGCACCGGTGGAATAATCTCTGTTGTGACAGAGAAATATATAAATATACAAATAGTATACAAAAAAAATGAATATTTCTAGATGTTTTTATTATTTATCACAGTCACTTTGGAATTATTTTTATTTGTAATTGAAAGTGCTGTGAGTAATAACCGGATATTGTCAAATAGTAGAAGATATCAATTAGCGATAGAGACTTTTTGCTCACATTAACCATTTCTTACTCACATTTAATGTCGGCGTCCCTTTGATATACGCCCGATGGAGGATGATTCTCGTGTCTATAAATAAAACACGAAGGATATCAATTAAATATTGTCGGGAACCAAATATACTACAAATTAATAGAATTGAAATGTTGTAATGACAAAATAGCTTTTTAATAAATACAGCTTTTTAGTAATAGTATTATTCAGTAGGTACGTATAACTTTGGACCATTGTTAAATGGTCTAAGCGTATAACAAAAACCAACGCACATAGTTGTACGGACCTTATAACAAAGCCGGCCACGTGAGGATATATAATATGCGAGAATATATAATACATATTTATAATTGTTTTTTTTTATATTAAGACCCCATTTATTTCAATTTTTTGTCTTTGTTGTTGTAGTGGCAATTATATATTCTGTGAACATTTCAACTATCTACCTAATATGTTTGTAACTGACAGACCATCATTTACACACCTTTGTTGTTTATGAATGAAAGCTCTCAATCTGCCGTATTATCCTTTGCCACCTATGATGGTACAAAAAATCATAGTTCTAAAAAATATCTTCATTTCAAAATACCAAAAGCGAGCGAAAAGGATTAAAATAACCTAATTTCTTTGGAAATATCTATAATGTAAGGGAATGTGTGCGGTTTTTCAAATTAAACTTATTTTTTAATTGACAAATAACAAAGTTGACGACGTTGTGGCGTAGCGGTAGCGAACCTGCCTTAAACGCCACAGGTCGCAGGTTCGATTCCCACTCGAAGCATAATATGTTTGAATTGACCATGCAAGCATATTTTCCGGTCTGGGTGTATTTGTCCTTGTCCTTGTATATGTTTCCGGACCCCCGACACAGGATATCACTATCCTAATGGGGGCCGTTGAGTGTGTAGCGTTTATTAAGTTTATTATTTATTAAAGTGATAAATGAATGAACGTGTAATAGCTTTTCACTCATCATTTTCTTACTGATTTTGAAGGGATAGGTAATATATCCGATGTTAGGGGGAGTAACTTGACGACCGTTGTGGTGGGTTAGTAGCGAGCCTTTAGTTTCGACGGTAGCGGGTTCGATTCTCGTTTGGGGTAGATATTTCCGTCTTGCTATCATATAATTCGGCAATCGTTAACTGTTGATAGGTAATTAATTGCTCTTATCCAATGAACTACTGGTTGGCCCTTGGGTTTGCGGAGGTCAGGTGGCAATCGCGCTTTGTAAAAACTAGTAACCTGTCAAATCCGGATAAGAGTAATAAGCAGACCCTGGACAAAATACCAGGATAGTGCTAGGAAGAAGAACTTAGGCGTCGCGTCGGGATGTGACGACCCCACCGCCCGCTGTTGGGATAATCTCTGTCACAGCAGAGATTATTCCACCAGTGCAATCAGACACACTGGTGGTAGGTCTTTTATTGCAAGAGACCGGCTAGGCAGGTACCACCGCAGTTTCAAATATTCTGCCGACAAATAGTAGTGCTTAGGCATTACTGTGTTCCGGTTTGAAGGGCATTGTACGCTAGCGAAATTACTGGGCAGAGGAGATTTAAGGACAAATATCTCGAGGCTGGCAACGCGTGAGTGGCACCTACTGGTGCTGCAAGCGCTCGCAGGCTACGGTAACCACTTACCATCAGGTAGGCCATATGCTTGTTGGCCAACTTATAACATAAAAAAGGCTTCTTTTATTTAAAGTTTAAACCTCTAAACAATAATTCCGAGCGAAAGCTAGTGAAAGATCAGGTTGTTAATATTGCGCAAGCTTTAAAAAATAACTAAGAAAAAGTCTATAAGGTCGGAGAACACAAATATATTGCAATTTTTTTACGACATCTGTCAAACTTGCCGTAACACAAATAGAGCGTCTAATTCATGAATGGTTTTTTCATCGTCTCGTCGCCTGACCGCTACAACTCACTACGCGACGCGAAGTGACATACGTTTTTATAACACTTAACTTTTGACCCATTAACTATTAAGTGTATATGTGGCAACGATATTGTAAAATAAGCGATTTTATAATCAATCAACCAACGGTACTGGCAGTGAAGGTCATGGTTTCGAAAAAGCCTTATATATTATACCTGTGCTGAGCTGAAATCAATATTTTTGGTAAAACGTGTTATTTTGGAAAATAATAGTCAAAAGGAACTTGAATAAATTTTCGCACTGGAGACATCTTGACTGGTACAGCGGTTTTCGTTGCTTAAAAACTCAGATAAAACGACATTTTCTAAAAATAAATCTTACCTAGATCGATTTATCGCCCAGAAACTCCACGCATACTAAATTTCATGAAAATCGTTGGAGCCGTTTCCAAGAATCAGATTAGATAATACATATAAGTATACAAGAATCTCTCGTTTAGAGGTATCAGATATGAGCTATTTTCAAATTTCAAAATTCCAAAATTTTTATTGAATCTGCCAATAAAGTTTAAAATTTACATAAAATGGTTCTTATTAATAAAGCATATTACTCAGTAAATATTTTTCCGATAAACATGCTTGAGGCTATTAAATAGCTGAATCTTAAATTTTGTAATAAGTATTTATAGTATAATGGTAAACCAATTTATATTTTAAAAGAGTAATTATCGAGCTTCTTGCGGGTTCTTCTCGGTAAAACCAGTGGTAGAGGTTGACGATTCAAAAGTACTTCTTAAAAGACAAGTTGAATAAAAATAATTTTGAGTTTTATTTCATAGCCAGATATCTTGTGGCAACTTGTAAAATAAATATCCATCACTATTTTTTTGCACATTATAAGGCATATGGATAAATTGCATCTGTCAGGGAAGCTCAACATAAATAGCGCGTGTAATTCGTGCACGGTAGTGTTGGCGCCACCTCGCCTGACCGCGTGCAAGCAATAATTCACTCGACCCGAACTGACCTCTGTTTTTATCGTTATAACTTTTGACTCCATTATTAAATAAACATTTCAATAACATCGTTTAAAAGTCATTATTTCTATATTAATATTTGTGGTTTTATCAGTATTCATTTTGAATCAAACTTAGCTAAGGTTAGCCATAAGCCTTTATCAATATCATAACTAACAACGTCGGCGTCGGGACGTGACGACCCCATCGCCCGCTGGTGGGATAATCTTTGTTTGCAGAGATTATTCCACCAGTGCAATCAGTCAATTCAACTAGTGGTAGTGCCACGCTGCACAGCTCTTTCTGTGCAGCCGAATTGGGCCGGCACGCCCGGGGAAACACCACTCTCTCACAGAAAACCGGCGTAAAGTGGCATCGCGTTTCGTACGGTGAGTGAGAGTCCCGGTGGCCCACTACACACTCCCCCTCCAATGAAAGTGCAGAATTCGGTTTATTTACCCCAGGAGGGTACCACCAGCTTCTGCTGTGGAGAATCCCTCTCTGGATGTCCATCTTCAGGACGAACCCTTCCTGAACATGGATACCCAGGCTGCCCTCCGAATTCTGGGGGGGCAATTTTGTGCTCAATACTGTTCGGGGCAAACGAAGCAGGCAACTTGAGGCAACCCCTTCCACGCTAACTGTGGACTTTTGCAACATTAGAGGGCTGAATTCCAACTTGAACGCCGTCCATCACCACCTTGAGACGGCGAAGCCGGCCTTGCTTTTTCTCACCGAGACTCAGATATCTTCTCTGGCTGATACTTCTTTCCTCTCCTACCCGGGATACAATCTGGAACATTCCTTTGTACCCCGGGCTGGTGTGTGCGTGTACGTCAGGGAGGATGTCTGCTCTCGTCGCCTCGGCAGCCTTGAAGTAGGGGACCTATCGATTCTTTGGCTGCGCGTAGACTGCGATGACCATCCGCGAATCTACGCGTGCCTTTATAGGTCCCATAGCGGAAATGCCGAAACTGACCGACTCATTGAGCACATCCAAATGGCTACAGATTCCGTGCTGCAACGGATCCCATCTGCTGAGATCGTGATTCTTGGCGATTTCAACGCCCACCATGCCGAATGGCTTGGTTCACGTACCACCGATCACGCGGGGAGATCTGTTCTCGACTTTGCTTTGGCATATGATCTGACACAACTGGTAACCTCGCCAACGCGAATCCCAGATGTAGAAGATCATACACCTTCACTGTTGGATCTTCTGTTGACCTCTCATCCGGACAACTATCTGGTATCCGTCGATCCTCCTCTAGGCTCGTCGGACCACTGCCTTGTCCGGAGTACAGTGCCGGTCTCGCGCCTAGCACGGCCCCGCTTCGCGGGCTACCGGCGCGTTTGGCACTACAGGTCGGCAGACTGGGACGGGATGCGTTCTTTCTTTGCGTCCTACCCATGGGGACAGATTTGCTTCTCGCCGGATGATCCGGACGTCGTTGCCAACTCTGTCGCCGATGTGATACTCAGGGCATGGAACTTTTGTTCCGGCTTCTGCAGTGCCCATCGGAGGCAAGTCTCAGCCTTGGTTTGGTCGCTCCTGTAAAACGGCGTTTCGCCGAAAACGGGAATGCTACCAAGCCTGGGCTAAGGCGTCGACGTCTCGTGATGTAAATACCAGCGCACTTAGAAAGGAGTACAACTCTGCCTCCAGGTCCTTCAAAAGAGTTATTGCCAAAGCAAAGTCGGAGCACATCGGCAGAATTGGCGAGAGACTAGTGCGTCTTCCTTCGGGTACACGTGCATTCTGGTCCCTCGCCAAGTCTGTCTTAGGCAATTTCTGTAAGCCATCATTTCCACCTCTGCATAGGGACGATGATTCGGTGGCTCATGCCGCGAAAGAGAAAGCTGATCTTCTGTGCTCTCTCTTCGCGTCCAACTCGACTATGGATGACCAAGGAAAGTCACCACCGGCAATCCAGCGGTGTGATACCACGATGCCGGAGGTTAAATTCCGGCAAAGTGTAGTTCGCAGAGCACTTCTTTCCTTGGACATTCATAAGTCGAGTGGGCCTGATGGAATCCCCACGATCGTGTTGCGGACATGTGCTCCTGAGTTGGCGCCGGTTTTAACGCGTCTTTTCCGGTACTCCTACTCATCAGGCGTCGTCCCGAACTCATGGAAGACGGCTTTAGTGCACCCGATCCTTAAAAAGGCAACCGCTCGGATCCGTCCAATTATAGGCCAATTGCCATTACCTCCTTGTTCTCAAAGATAATGGAGTCCATTATCAACTGCCAGCTCCTGTGGTATCTAGAGGAGCACCAGCTGATTAGCGACCGCCAGTACGGTTTTCGTCGTGGTCGTTCAGCTGGTGATCTTTTAGTTTACCTGACACATAGATGGGCGGAAGCAGTTGAGTCCAAGGGTGAGGCATTAGCGGCCAGTCTGGACATAGCGAAGGCCTTCGATCGGGTATGGCACAAGGCGCTTCTTTCGAAGCTTCCTTCCTATGGGCTTCCTGAGAAATTATGCGAATGGGTCACCAGCTTTTTGGCAGATCAGACATCAAGGTCGTTGTCGACGGTGCATGCTCTGACTTAAAACCCATTAATGCTGGTGTCCCGCAAGGCTGCGTACTGTCCCCTACTTTGTTTCTTCTGCATATCAATGACATGTTGGAAATTTCCAACATTCATTGCTATGCGGACGACAACACTGTGGACGCTTTATACACCGGCCGCGCTAATATTTCTCGGGAAAACGTCATTGAGTGCCGGAACAAACTTGTGTCTGAAGTCGAGACTACATTGACCAAAGTCTCGGACTGGGGCCGACTAAATTTAGTCCAATTCAACCCCAAGAAGACACAAGTTTGCGCGTTAACCGCTAAAAATCACCATTTGTCGTATCTCCTCGTTTTGAGAACACTCCCCTGGCTGCCACAGCTAGTATCGGAATACTTGGTGTTGACATTTCGAGCGTCGTTCAGTTCCGCGGTCAGTTGGAAGGAAAGGTCAAATTGGCCTCTAAAAAGCTTGGTGTGCTCAGCAAGGCGAGGCACTACTTCACGTCGGCTCATCGCCTAAAGCTCTACAAGGCACAAATTCGACCACACGTGGAGTACTGCTCTCACCTCTGGGCGGGAGCTCCCAGTACCAGCTACTTCCAATTGACCGCATCCAACGTAGAGCGGCTCGAATTGTCGACGATCAAGCCCTTTCCGATCGGCTTGATCCTTTGGCATTGCGTAGAGATGTCGGATCACTCTGCATCTTCTATCGCATATATCACGGAGAGTGTTCTGAGGAATTGTTTGGATTGATCCCGCCGGTAGAATTTCACCATCGGACATCGCGACAAAATTCTAAGCTCCATCCATACCACCTCGATGTCTGGAAATCCACAACAGCGCGATTTAGAAGACATTTTCTTCCTCGCACAACCACTCTGTGGAATCAACTTCCGCCGGCGGTCTTTCCGAACCGATACGACTTGGGAACCTTCAAGAGAAGAGCCTATTCTTTCCTTAAAGGTCGGCAACGCGCCTGCATGCCTTCTGGTGTTGCAGATGTTCATGGGCGGCGGTGATCACTTAACATCAGGTGAGCCTCCTGCCCGTTTGCCCCTCTTACATAAAAAAAAATAATAATAACAAATGCGTTTAATCCCAATAAGATTATAATTTAATCATAATAAGAAAAGATTTCTAAGCGTTAAAATAGAACTTAGAAAAATATTTTTATCAGTTTTTGTTTTAACCAAGCCCTAAGCCCTATTATTTCCTCTTGTCGGGTAAATAGTAACTAACCTAGTGTCAGAGTTGTTTAGATTTATTATTCCAAATTTTATTATTGCAAAAACAGCCATGACTAACTATTTCGTGCCCTCCAAAGCACAGAAACTCTTAATTGAAATACATCTATGAGGTCCCCTATATGTATATATTCTGCCGCTCCTAAGCTCTCAGCTATAGGTTAAGGTATACATACACAACAAAATAATTGAATGCAATCACCACCTGTATATTCATAAAATTCTTCGCCTTCTCACACTTACTTGAAGTACTTATCCCATACTTACTCTGCCAAAACACAATACTTGTCTTTATTCAAATTCCTTTACTATTATAAATATTAAAGCATGGAATGCACTTCCTTTAAATAACCGATGAAAGCAATCGTCAAATGAAATTAAAAATAGTGTTACATAGCAATGTAATAATCGATTTTTTTAATTAAAAATATACGATAATTCAAATGATTACAATAACCCAAATGGATCTATATTCTGCATAACCGGCAAAAAAATATTAACGGATATAACGAATAATTATTACAAGCTTTGTAATTTGATTTTATATAATCGAAAATTTTTTTTGTTACACAATTTTTAATTAAAATATTTTAAATGTTATTTCGTGATTTATTTTTGTGAAGTTGTCAAAAGTTACTTGTGTTAAAATTTAGAGTTAATTAGAAGTTTATTAAAAATATAATTTAAAATTATATTGTTTTTAAAATAAGACACTAAACCAACAGCTTCATATCCAAGTTTAATAAGAAGTTCTTAAAAATATTATTTAAAAAAATTGTGGATTTTTATTTGTGGCGCCACGAAAGTGAACCAAGTGGTAGCAATAACTCAATGACACTGCGGAACACCCGTCGTCAGAGTGACCCCAGGGTTTTTTTTATTTTGACACCAAATTTGAACCTTCGTTTAAGATTGGTTTTGGCATATTAGCTGGCTTAAAAATACGTTTTTTATTTTAACATTATAATAAAACTTCACATGCATGGCTTACAAAATTATTGTCTAGTTTTTGTTGCGTTGAAAAGTATTTATCCATTTCGGAAAGTAGCCGTTAAGCTTATTAATTTTTAAAATTAGATTCTAAGTTTTTAAAATTAGATTTAATTTTGGGATTGTCATATTTATAAGGCCATAGCATATTCTTATAGAGAATTTAACGCTCTACAAAAAAGTCCATCGTAATTTTTTAATAAATCCACTCTTTCTAAAGTTCTTCGTAACTTTTTTTTAGCCAAAATAAGGCTTTATGACATATTTAAACTTTTTTATAGTTTTAGAAATCACTGAGTTTTTGAAGGCTCAATAGCTCAACGGTAGAAGAGCCGACGCTCCGTCAACTTGACCAATTTGGGTTATTGTCGTACCCAGTCCTAGCGCAAGCTACGAGCTTATTTAGAGAGGCAATAAGAATATAAGTAATGCCTTGAAAAAACCATTGCTAATATTCTTTAAAAAAAATTGAAAGTTTGCCAAGCGGTAACTATTATTAAGAGCTGATACTTTTATAGTGTTGCTTTCGTGCTATTACCAACAATATTTTCAATATATAGATATGTTTCTAAAAAAAAAAATTATAATTGATTAAGCTTTCATTTTTTTATATAAAAATCTGATTTTTGCTTCTAAAATATAATTAAGTTACCTTTTTCTTTTATTACTGTGATCTATCTATTTTATTAAAGTAAGACTTATTGAAAAAATAAATGAAAATTCTAAAGCCATGCATTAATAACACAGCACTCGAAGAATTTTTTCATCCGAGGGCGTGCGTGGGCGTCGTATTGACAATAATGTAATTTATTAGCGGAGCGGCGCCGGCAGAGATTTTTATAATTTTTTGCGCTAGACTGACATGACCCGAGATTTGTCAGGATAGCGATAAGGAAAGTCGTTTTTAATATTTTTAAGCTTTTAACGTACCGTTACAGTTAAGATTAAAGTAAGAGGGTTGACTGTTAACAAATATATTATTATTTATATTTTAAGAAAAGGTAGATGCTCCTTCCAGCACAATTTTTTCAATGTCAGAGGGGACAAATAGGTCCTCTTATGTTAAGCGATTACCACCATGTACATCTGCAACACCAGAGGGCATGCTGATGCGTTCCCGAACTTTTTTAGGATACAACTGGTTATACACTGGTTGACCTCGAAACGCGGCTAACGAGCAGTCACTTCACGAAAATTCTACCACCGCACAGTGGTAACTAAACAGGCGGACCTTTTTTTAAGGCCTACCATCAGCATACACATGTCTTAGAATTGCACAAATGGGCCGGCTAAAAGTAACAGTATCAGTAGGTACTGTTGCGTTTTGTGCGATGAGTGAGAGCGTTGGATGTCCAATCTCCTCCTCTCTATGTTCCCTTCCTTTCCTTCCTTTTTTTTCCTTCTCATCCCTTTCTTCCTGTACCTTGGGTTGGCAACGCGTGCGTGATACTTGAAGTATCGCCAATGTTCATAGGTTGCGGTGCTTACAATCAGGTCGACCATATGGATGAAATAAAAAAAACGAATGCTTTATAAAAGTGTAAGTAAATAAGAATTATTTAGTTTTCAAGATTGGTTCGAAAACGTTAATTTTCCTTATTGAATATCACAAGAGAACTTGCTTTATTTATACACTTCTTTACAAATGACGGCCTTATCGCTCTAAGGCGATTTCTCCGAAGCAACCTTAGGGAAAGGAGAACATGTTAAAAAAATAATTAGACAGGTCGTGCCAGTATAGTAAACGTACATGAAATACTTAAACACTAAAACGTAGGCATAATTACATACATAATATTATCCAATAAATATTCAATTATAAATTGTTGTGTTTCGATTCCAAGTCTGTTGTAGTTAGTAGTTTGAAGTTGTCTGGAAATCCACAACAGCGCGATTTAGACGACATTTTCTTCCTCGCACAACCACTTTGTGGAATTTTCTTCCGCCGGGGGTCTTTCCAAATCTTTTTTTTATGTTATTAGTTGGCAAACAAGCACACGGCCCACCTAATGGTAAGTGGTGCCGTAGCCTATGAGCGCTTGCAGCACCATTAGTAGGTGCCACTCACGCGTTGCCAACCTCGAGATATTAGTTCTAAAACTCCTCTTCCCAGTAATTTCACTAGCCTACAGTGCCCTTCAAACCGGAACACAGTAATGCATAAGCAATACTATTTGGCGGCAGAATATTTGACACTGCGGTGGCACCTACCTAGCCGGCCTCTTGCAACAAAAGACCTACCACCAGTGTGACTGATTGCACTGGTGGAATAATCTCTGCTGTGACAGAGATTATCCCAACAGCGGGTGATGGGGTCGTCACGTCCCGACGCCGGTAAAGATCGCCGGTAAATAGATAAGACCTGGTAACCATCAAGAGAAGAGCGTGTTCTTTCCTTAAAGGTCGGCCTGCATGCCTTCTGGTGTTGCAGATGTTCGTGGGCGGCGGTGATCGTTTAACATCAGATGAGCCTCCCCCTCTCACATAAAAAAAAGTCTGACCTAGAACACCCTCACGCCAATAGTAAGATCCACGTGCCGCCATTACAATAACATATGACGTCACTGTGTACACCACTGCGTCAGTACTATATTAATCAAATGAGCAATCGATAATCGTTAAAGTTTTCCAAGACGTTGGTATAGTGACTAGCGAGGCCGACCTTTTCTTTCTTAGAAATTAAGAAAAACGTAGATCTATCGCTATGTATAGATAGATAGCCTTATAAAATTCCTTTGGGTTTTTCCTGATTTAATTTTTTCATTCCTTGATTTCCTATATTTTCTTGTCGAGTGGTTAGTGGCCAAGCTGAAGCACGAAGACGCTCAGTTGAAATACCACTATGCGATCACCCATCTAGTGACTGACCGCGCCTAAAGTTGCTTAATCCAACGATCGTTTATCGATCAGTGAGCGCACCCGGCTATGAGCGTCTCGCGGTTCTTATTAACGAATTAATTAATTATCAAACTCAAAAATAAAAACTTTTTAATGTGATTAGTTACGTTACCATTACGTTAGACAATATATACGCTATAATACAACACCCAATGTAGTCACGCACCGAACCCGTAGATAGAGAAGTACCTTGCTTAAGTATTTATTTTGGTTTGCGTTAACACCTTCGTTAAAACCTTCGGGTAGAACGAGGGTTTTTGGCCCACTTCCTCTATTTAACCTGAAATAATCAAGTTTGGGTTTCCACGAGAACGTTCCATTTTGAAAACAAAGACTTAATTCTCGACCATGTTTTAGTCAAGACCAGTCAGGGCAACACATATTTATAA
This sequence comes from Hestina assimilis, assembly GCA_023373885.1. Classification (NCBI taxonomy): domain Eukaryota; kingdom Metazoa; phylum Arthropoda; class Insecta; order Lepidoptera; family Nymphalidae; genus Hestina; species Hestina assimilis. Next base: position 4,490,376 of record CM041762.1, on the reverse strand, counting down.
AAACTTTCAATCGTAAAGATATACTTATTAATAATCAAACTAACTTCAGTATATATATAATCCAACTCGACCACCCTCAAAATATGAAATCTCTTCAAAACAAGGGTGATTAACGTATCGCTTACACCATGTGGTTAGTGTCGGGATTCAATCAATGCGAACGATTTTATTTGTTCATCTAACGTTACCGATTAGTTCATTTACCGACTAAAGAGGTTATTGTTCAATATTAAATTGAAATTCAAATTGTAATCGTTCTTTATTCAAAATTCTATGTGTTGATTTTTGAATGTTATTCAAGTTTCTATGTTTAGAATAATACTTTATGCAAATTTCTATGTTTTGATTTTGGAATGTTATTCAAATTTCTGTGTTTAATTTAGAATAATACTTTATTTAAAGTTCTAAGTTTTTGATTTTGGAATTCTTTTGAAGTTTTAATTGAAAATCAAATTGATAATATTATTTTTTCGAGTATGCTTTTGAATAGTTACTATCCATAAGGGTTTGAAAATGCAATTCAAACTAGATATTTTCTATTAAAGTATACTTTAGTTTCTTTTTTTCTGTTGGCTTTATTAATCTTGATGGTGTCATCAGGTGGGGGGCTGAGTACTGCAGTTTAAGTTGGGAGTCAAATTTGATTCCGTCCTTAGGGATCCTCTTGTGCGGCCGAACCACGACTTAAGACGTTTTAGACAATGGAGGAAGCGCTGCGAACACATTCTAGCCGATGTATTTACTTTAGTATGGATATTTAGTCAAATGATGTAAAGTTCAAAGGCTTGACAGTTACTTGTTAGCGTTAAACAGACACATACATAAATAATAAACATAACATATCAAGCTGTACTTTCCAAGACTAGACTCAAAGAGTCCTCAATTCGTATTCTAAAAATACATTTAACATAGGTAGGTACTTTTATAAGAAAAAGAGGCAAAGACGCAGCCTAAATTAGGTAACAAAATCATGCTTGGAATCTAAGTAAATAAAGGGGAGATTTCTAATTCAAGTGCTTTTCCTGTCTTCATATTTGGCTTTACCGCACAGAGTGATATTATATCCGCTACTTGTAATCTAAATCCAATATAGCCACTGGATTAACCTAAGCGGCTGGAGCGATTTTGATAAAACTTTTGTGTGTGTTTAAGCGAGTTTTTGGACATTTTGATTTTAAATTTGGATCAGTAAGTAACTGACTTTTCCAGTGCCTCTATTGCGAGTTTTAACTACAGTAGGTATCTTAACTTTACGTTTTGGACAGTTTGTATGCAGAAATAACAGCGCCATCTAGTGCTTACTTCATATTTGAGTATTCTCTTTACATACAAAAAAATCCTTCCTTAAAATGGCCGCTTTAAATAAATAAGTAATTAGAATAAAATACCATGTCACAGAATAAACCTATAGAATACAACAGGAAGTAAATAAAAAATATAATTTCATTAATTCACTGAAAGCATTTTATATAAAATGGCGCGCCATCTATCACACAATAGTAAAACCTAATAAGATAAAAGACATCTAGTGTTAAAAAGGTTTTTTTGTAATATTATTTTATTTCACGTTTATTATTAAATGAATAATAAATTTATAAATTCTATAGATTTCGTAATTGTTAATGATGTAATAATAATATATGTTATTAGATAAAATATATTGGATATCATTTTATAAATTTAAAGCGACATCTAGTAGTAAGTAGTGAAACTAATTCGAAATTAAAAGTTACTATGTCGGTATGCGCGCCACCTGTTGTTACTATTCAAAAAGCATACTTACGTATTTCTCAAAAGATGGCAGGCTAAAATTCAGGAACCAATATTTTAGTAAAAAAATTAGTTATTTTAAACAGTAGCCCGTCGAAATATTGCCATGCTATGTAAGGGCACATTTTGAAAATTTTGTTGATCGATTTTTATGAGTTTAAACTGCAGAGAGTTTAGGTACAGATTGGCAAGAGTAGGTAGGTACATATTTTTTCTGTCTTGTAGCGGTTTATTCACTTTTATTTATTTATTTTATTTAAAATAGGTTAAGCCATTACGATAAACGTGGACATGCAAGCAAATATATTATAGAGTACTAGTATACAAATAGTTACATACAATACGACTACACATTACCTACTAGAGTTAGACTCAGTGTTTACATCCCGTGAGTATTTTCGATGTACCTAAGTATTGTTTTCTAGCTCTCATGTATATAAACAGCCACGCACTAGCGTTTGCGAAAATATTCTCACGCAATCTTATTTTATTTTCTCAGAAATATAAGCTGTAAATGCAACGTATTGCTGTCTAATATAATTATATACATTTCGAACTAGAATCTTGACTTGATTGGCTATTTATTTTATAATTCACGAGAACTTCATAAAAAAACAGCGTACAGTTTTATAAGAACGAAGTTTATTAGTAGTAGAGCTATGCTTTTACACGAAAAAGTACTACCATTCTCACAGAAAATCGGCGTAAAGTAACAATACTGTTACGTTTTGGCATTGAGTGAGACCGCCGGAGACCAAGCTCCCACCTCCTCTGTTACCTTGCTTTCTTCCTTTCTATCCCTCGGTCAGACAAGGCACATGTGGCACTTCAAGTATCGCAAGCGATCATAGGTTGCGGCAACTGCTTACCATCAGGTTGATCGATCCTTTTGCCAACCGCCGTGACATATAAAAAAAACACCGATTATGTAACGCTATAAAACTGGACACCGTTGTGGCGTTGTGGGTAGCGAGTCTGCCTTTAGCCTCGACGGTTGCTGGTTCGATTCCCGCTCGGGCAGATGTTTGTATTGATCTTACAAATATCTGTTTCGGTCTGGGCGTTTGTCCGTGCGGGTCTCCCCATCGTGCCCCGGAGAGCACGTTAAGCTATCGGTCACAGCTGTTATCACATAACATCTGATGATAATCGTTAACTCTTGTGAAGTAAATCGCTCTTATCCAATGAGTTACTGGGTCGCTCTTAGGATTGCGGAGGTCATGTGGCAATAGCTCCGTGTCAAAACTAGTAACGTTTTTAATTCCGGATAAGAGTAATAAGCAGATCCTGGGTACATAAAATACTGGGAATAATGCTTGAATGAAAGAATGTAATGCTATAAAACACGCCCGGTATGTAAAAGCCCTTAAACTAATCCATCACAAAGATGACTAATAAGCTCATACAATTGAAAGAGCATTAAAAGCTGAACTCCATTGTTTGGTTAATGAAACGAATCGATTAAAACCTCTCCGAATTGATTATTTTTTTACGATTCCGCTCTTTGATATGATTCACTTCAAAAGTGCTCTTCAGTTTTAGAGTTCCGTACCCACAGCCAACAAAACCCTTTTAGGTATTAAGTCTCCGCTGTCCGTTCGTCTATACGTCTGTCAGTAGGCTAAGGGTTAGAAGCGGGTAAGTATGTAAGGAACCGTAATAAGTAAAGTTGAAATTTTCACAGAATATGTATTTCTGTTGCCGCTCCAATAACTAGTACTAAAAATGGAATAAAATTTAAAATAAAGGGGTCTACAAAACTTGATGTTTGTATATGGTGCTACAGAACCCTTCAATTGCGAGTCAGACACACTTGATCGTTTTTTTTAAAGTAATCAATGGATTGAATCGCTAATCGGTTATTGAATTTGTTTGATGTATGAAGCGTTTCGTTAGACTAATATTGATTGATCAAAGCGATCTAATTATGTTTTAGTACATACTAAAAAGAGAATAATCATTGATATTTATAGGCTTATTATAGGCCCTTTCATATATTTTGTATGGTAAGCGGTTGCCGTAGCATTTGAACGCTTGCAGCACCATGTAGGTGCCACTCACGAGTTGCCAACCTCGAGATATTAGTTCTTAAATCTCCTCTGCCCAGTAATTTCACTAGCCTACAGTGCCCTTCAAACCGGAACACAGTAATGCCCAAGCATTTGGCGGTAGAATATTTGAAACTGCGGTGGTACCTACCTAGCCGACCTCTTGCAACAAAAGACTTACCACCAGTGATAAGTTTTACAGGTAGGTATCTGTAACAAATTTGCCAATGACTTTCTTCTCTCCCTTCTCATTGTACATTCCGAGTAACAACCTCCCATATTCTAGATTAAAACATTTACGATTAGTTCGCTGCCTCCCAACCAGTAATTGGCCTTTTGTTGTAGAGGCAAAAGGCGGTAAAAGCCTTACAGCCTATACCTTGAAAATTTGTAAATCCGCCACTTAATAGTATATACAATTACAGGTGTTAAAAAAAAGGTGTAGGTCCCAACCACTTACCATGAGGTAAGCTTTATGATTGTTGGCCAACTTGTTACATAAAAAAAAACATCAGAAACCCGTTATGCAGAAATGAGGTAGAAAAAAATTGCAGCCCTAGAATCAAGACTCGCCTGCTGGTAAATCCATCGCTATTAAGCTCTTTTAATGCTAAACAGTTGTCCGAATTTGAATATATTTATCATTAGGATGTAGTATAAAATTGAAGATCAATAAACCATTACCGATACGATGCGGAATGACCGCAAACACGCCACTTACGACCACTCGGATTCCCTACTACCACTTATATAGACCATAGACTATATAATACATAGACAGATACTCGGGATAAATATATTAATTTTTTTCATTAGTCTTAGATATAGAGCTTCTTTATATTTTTAATAGACCATAGACTTACCTACTATTACAGGGATGTCTACTCCTGCAAATCATTCGAGGTTTTTTTTTTAAACCGTTGCAGTCAGGCCACTCTTAGTTTAACACCGTCAAGGCCAAGAGGGCTTAAAGCAAAGCACATTCCAGAAAAAGTTTTTTTTTTATTGGGAAGACAACATAATTACCATGAAGTAAGTACACAAGTGGTCACCTTCGTCGTAGTAAATAAATAATTAATGCTTAGCGGTATAAGGTTAAAATATTTTTGAGCATTGTCTTTGAAAAAAAACATCGTGAGAGTTATTCTCATAGCATGAATAGCTGATATTTTTGGCATCTTGTTTCAGAAGCCATTCACAATAAGCTTACCTAATAACTTTATGACCTGTCTAATAGTTACATAGCTCTGTGGTGAACCACTTGCCGGGATCAGATGACCACTCATCTCGGAAAATCATCTAACCTATATTTATATTGCGATTCTTCATCCTAGCATTATTCTCGGTATTTTTATGTACCCAGGGTCTGCTTATTACTCTTATCCGGATTTGACCGGTTACTAGTTTTTACACGGAGCGATTGCCATCTGACCTCCGCAACCCTAAGGGCGAACCAGTAACTCATTGGATAAGAGCAATTTACTTATCAAGTGTTAACGATTATTATCAGATGTTATTGATAATAACCGGGACCGACAGCTTAACGTGCTCTCCGAGGCACGGTGGGGAGACCCACACGGATAAACGCCCAGACCGAGACAGAAATTTTAACAAACATCTGCCCGAGCGGGAATCGAACGGTGTCCTATATTTATATTGCGATTAAATAAATTTATTAAAATGAAATAGCTTGGATATTCATGAATTTATAGTTGATGGTTTTACTTCGACAGCGTTGTGGCGTTGTGGGTAGCGAATCTGCCTTTAGTCTCGACGGTTGCGGGTTCGATTCCCGTTCGAGAGATGTTTGTTAAAAATGTGGGTCTCCCCGTGCCTCGGAGAGCACGTTAAGCTGTCAGTCCCGGTTGTTATTATAACATCTGATAATAATCGTTAACTCTTGTTAAGTAAACTGCTGTTATGCAATGAGTTACTGCATCGCCCTTAGGGTTGCGGAGGTCAGATGGCAATCGCTCCGTGTAAAATCTAGTAACCTGTCAAATCCGGATAAGAGTAATAAGCAGACCCTGGTAAATTAATACCGGGAATAATGCTAGGATGAAGAAGTTGATATTTTTTCTTTGAATTAGAAGAATAAATTGCTTTAAAATAAAAACTTACTATATTATATAGACAGGCCCTTCCAAACAAAATGTCTTAAACTCGCTGGTGCTCCTTCGTTAATTCAGAAAGAAGTTAGTCACAAGCTTGCACTAAAGCGTGTGGCTAACTTCGTTTTGTTGTGTTAGTGTTAAATTACAAAGGAGTATCAGGGAATATTTGGACATATTTTTTGTATTGAAGGCCGGTCTTTAGTTTATAGTAAGTCAAAAAAATTATTTTAGAATAATTAATTCTATTGTTTCTGGGATACAAATGTGGAATAGACTGTCAATGCAATTTTTTTTAACTATTGCGTAGTTTCATAGATAAGCGCTCGCAAACAAACACACTTTTCAATTTTAAAATATTATGATACATCAGATACTCCGTGTAGTGGGTAGACAATACCTATAGGTATTAAAAAAACTTGAGAGGTGTCGAGGGACACCCGGATGGAACGAAGTTCCTTTCGATTAATTAGTGAAGGAATTGTAATAAAATTTTATTTCAATAACTCCATCAACAATATCCGGAACTTGTGCAGAAACACTGTCAGGATTCATTATTATTATTATTTTTTATTATTTACAAAAAACCTGTATACACTCAACAAAAATAATCGTCGCGACACCACACTGTTCAATGCGAAATAGAAATGAAAATATCTGGCTTGCTTTCTATAAGAGAGAGAGACAGACAGAGAAACATGCGACGCCGCACAGCTTACAATAGCTTACTATAGCAAAAAGTGTCGTGACAACTTTTCGTAAGAATTTTTCCGTCTAGCCCCCTTTCACAACGCGCGATAAGGAACTTCGTTCCAAAAAAATAATAATTTAAAAAAATGTTGCAAAGTAATCGTAGAAGTCGTGGGTTCAATTTAGTTTGTAGTTTGTATTCTTCCGGATTTCCGTTTCCGGCAATAAGAGCTACTGGATACGTAGCATTTATTCACTTACATAAAATAATTCCATGATGAGATCCATTAATTTTTTAAAATAATTGGACGCAAATAAGCAATACCATGTCAACCCACACGAATGTCATTTCGAGAAAAACGCGTTTGAAAATTTTGAACAACTTGCTTTATATGATTTTTTTATGTACCTATTGGTCAAGTTCTTGGCAATTTCAGATTTATTTAAGTTATTTTACTTATTTTCACAAAAAAGTATACAAACTGCATATTTCGTATATAATATAGCCCAAAACGTTTAACATAATATATAAATTGCATGATTGAAAAAATGGCTTTTTTAGAAGTTTTAAAGCTTAAAACCCTACAAATATTAAAGAAAAATGTTCTTCAGCCATTTACCAACACTTCTGCATATATAACTCAGTTTTTTCAATTTTGTGGCTTGAAATGGTATTGCTTATTTGCGTCCAATTATTAGTTATTATAGACGCCATAGAAATAGGTACCTCCATTCTCTAAAACTCATTATGGTAAGACAAAATCCATCACCATAAATTTATTGATATATTCATGACAACATTGTGGCGCAGCGGTAGCGAACCTGCCTTAGGTACCACAGGTCGCGGGTTCGATTCTCGCTCGGAGCAGATGTTTGAATTTACCATGCCGGTAGGTATATGTTCCGGTCTCAATGTTTGTCCTTGTCCTTGTATGTGTTTCCTATCCCCGACACAGGATATAACTATCCTAATGGGGGCCGTTGAGTGTGTAGCGTTTATTTTTTTATTTATTACAATTATATTAATTGATTTATTAAAATTCTAGTTCCTTATAATCATGTTATATATGAATAACATAATTGCTAAAATGTATCCAGTTTGGATTCTCACAAATGCTATTAATGCTATATGCAAACTATTTGGTGACGTAAAAAGAAAATTTATGTTGACATTTCCACTCACCTAACTTTTTTATTGGCGGACCGCAATCTTACAGCGTTCGTGATTGGTCTATTTAAATATGGAACTAATGATGGAAGGGGACGGCAGGTGAAGGGCGAAGGCTGCGTTGCATGTGTGCGAGGGAGACAGATAGACACTTCTCAAGTACTTATAGATAAAGCGGTGTGCTAACGGTAGACGCCCGAGCAAGTTGGGTGCTTTATAGTCATTACCATAGAATTGGTATATTTGCATTTTAATATTTTTTAATGAGAATTTCGAAAACTAAAAGTCGTTAGTTTTATGTCTAATTCAATAAAATCGGGCTGTATTGTGATTATTATATATAAAGGACCTAAAACGTTAAAGCATCCAAATGTGCCATATCTAAACTACAAAAGAAAAAATTAAATACCTATTATATCAGGAAAAGAGGACAAATGGTTTCTTAAGTTCCTTTTAGATTAAATTTTTAAATAAAATAATTCAATTATTTAGTTAATTTTTCAAAATATCTTAATTGCTTGATTTGCCATGTTTAGCAAAGAATGTACAATATTAAATTTCAGGTATAAATTAAACTTTAAAACTATATAATACGAAAAAGAATATAAATAGAAGTACGCGACAACGTAATTTGAAATATTTTAACGCCAAATCTATATCAACGGCCAATACGCAGTAACAGCACAATTCGCTTAAGAGCGAAGCGATCAAATTGTATTCACGTAAACATCTTCAAGAAAAACTCAACGATCCCCACTACTTACGCTGCTCTCAAGCTTTTTTTAAAAAACGACCGCCCCAAAACACTTCTATCCCTTTCTGACCAGCACTACCAAAGCGGAAAGTGGACTATTGCTATCTCTGTCGGAGGCTTAACGTTCAAGCAGGCGGGCAATTCATCACCTAAAGTTTATTCGTTTGAGGAACGCAAAGCGAGACGAGTCGTGTGTTTAAAATTGCATGTGTTCGAAATTTAAAAAATGGATTCGAAATTGAAAAATTTCAAAGATTCGCTTATGTTACAAGACAGTGAAAAGAATTTAAATTTAACAACACCGTTTTCGATTAACGATATACTGACGAAGGAGAATGAAACGAAGTGCGATTTTGAAAATGGAATGTTCGGTTTTGGAGGAAAGGCTGAGAGGGGGAATTATAAACCCACCTATAAAGATGATGGTTATAAAAAGGAGGTTATTGAAAAGAGTATGAAATATTACGACGATTGTAATTTCCGTGATTATGCTGACGACGGTGCATTGGATATGTCGAGGAAGAATAATTTTCCTGTTACAGAATTATCGGGTGAGTTTTATTTTTATAATTTAGAAATTAAAAATAATATTTTATTTAAATTTAGAATGGTTTTAATTTTTATGCCTTTATTTTTATTGTAATGTGATTTTAGATGAGATACATTTAATTATTATTTGCACGAGTTAAAATGTTTTCCATAAATATGATATCAGGACTTTTATGAGTATTATTTGTATCACTTGTTTGGGTCGGACTAAAAGGTTCCGTACCACGATAGAATAAAAGTATCGAGTTTCTTATATAGGCTCCCCTCGTTATTTTGAAAGTAAATTATGTTTTATTATTTGTTATTATAGCGGCCATAGAGATGGCCATGAAAGTTCCTACTATTTATGTATAACAGCTCATGATACAGCAAAAATGTCAAAAATTACCAGTTTTTTTTTATGGTGACTTTATTTTTTACTATATTTTTGTTGCTGTGACAAGAGATATACTCATTCAGTTAATATTTAACTGTCACTCCGTCCCGTGTCGGTTTGTTACGGCTAATCTCCGTAACAGCCTCCTCAAAATTTGATTGACATCTGTAAATGTTACATACTTAATTACTATGTAGAAATAAATGTTACATCTACCCGGACACCGTTGCGTCGTTGTAGCGAGTCTGCCTTTAGTTTCGACGGTTGCGGGTTCAATTCCCGTTCGAAGCAATATTTGTATTGACCGTAGCTGCCTTCGGGTCTGAGTATGTTTGTCCTTGTCATTGTATATGTTTTCGGACCCCCACACAGGATATAATTATCTTATTGAGGGTCGTTGAATGAGTAGCGTTTATTTTTTATTTACTAGATGTACCCTTGGCTCTGCTCGCGTTATGTAGTATTTTGATGATCCCACGGAAACCGAACATTTTACCGGTATAAAAAGTATCGTATATATTAATCCAGGTAATAAGCTATGTGTGTGACAAATTTCACCTAAATCTGTTCAGTAGTTTTTGTGTCAAAGAGTAACAAACATCCATCCAAACTTTCACATTTATAATATAAGTTAGATTATTTATTAAACATTATTAAGTGAATAAAGCCTATTATTCCGTAAAGGGCGCCCATGGAACTAATTTTTTTTTTTTTTTTTTTTTTTTTTTTTGTTTTATTTGGAAAACATACAGCATTTAAATACAGTTTAACAATGAAAGAGCTTAGCTATTACATTAGCCAATTAAGTTTTCACTAAAAATATAATACAATAGTGTGGGAATATATAACGAACCAACAATTGTATTAAACATATTAGCTTATGGTACAAAAAGAGAAAACCTAAAACGTGTTCTAAATATTCTAAATTTACTATATCAAAAACATGATGTACTTATTACTAGTTATACATTTTGCCTTAATGCGGAAATAAATTGAGTAACCTTATGACGGAACAAATCAATGTGGGTGTATTTATTGTTATAAACAGTACATACTCTTGGTAAAAAGCTATTTTTTCCATAATTGGTTTTAGAGATTGGTATTGAAAATACTTTATTATTTCTAGTACTTATTTTAGGACACCAGAATGATATTTTACTTAACAAGTATGGAGAGTCTATTATGTTATTAATAATTTTATAAAGTAATAATTGGTCTTTTTGTTCACGTCGCAACTGTAGTGAAGTTAAATTACAATTGTTTATGCTACCGAATCTTCTCAATATGTATTTCTTAAATTTGTGCTGAATTTGCTCAATCATATCTATATAAATAGCATATTGAGGATTCCAAATTGATGACGCATATTCTAATTGAGACCTAACCAGGAGATAAAAGAATTACTAAAGTATTAGCATTTTTAAAATCTTTTGAAGAACGTAAAACAAATCCAAGCATCTTATATGCTTTTTTCTTTATATTAATTATGTGTGAGTCAAATAACAGTTTACTATCCAAGTGTATTCCCAAGTCCCTCACCTCGGTTACCCTAACTATTTTTTTTTCCCAACAAACAATAATCATACAAAATTTGGTTAGATTTCCTAGTAAACGTTATGGTAGAACATTTTTTTATATTTAAAGATAAGCCATTTGAGACACAATATTCACAAATTCCATCTAAATCACTTTGCAATTCCAGACAGTTTTGTTCTGATTTAATAATATGGAAAATTTTGGTATCATCTGCATATAACAGCACTTTTGAAAACTGGACATATTCTACAATGTCGTTTATAAATATATTAAACAATAACGGACTGAGGTGGAGCCCTGGGGTACCCAGACTTGACAGGAATGAAGGTTGAGATGTAACCTTTAATGGAAACTGCTTGGGTTCGATTATGCAAATAAGAAATTAGCCATCGCAGCAGATCACCATGTATACCAATTGCCTCCATCTTTCTAAATAAAATATCATGCGAAATCTTATCGAAAGCTTTGGTGAAATCGGTATACACGGCGTCAACTTGAAAGTTTTTATTCATTGCTGCGATGGTAAAATCTAGCATTTCACATAAATTTGATTCTGTCGATCGCTTATTGATAAACCCATGCTGAGAACTAGTCAATAATGGTCTAATGGCTGGAAATATATTATCATATATAATCTTTTCAAAAATTTTCGGAATAACTGATAGCTTGGATATACCTCTATAGTTACGGACATTATGTTTATCGCCGCTTTTATGAATAGGGACAATAATAGATCGTTTCCATGTCTTGGGTAGATTACCCGAGGAAAAAGATTTTTTAAAAAGAATTGTTAAAGGAACAGCCAGTTCTACACTGCATTCTTTTAAAAATTTAGGATGTATGCCATCTGGACCACTACCTTTAGTTATATCCAGATTTTTTAAATATTTTTCAACTATTTTTTGATTAAAATTAACTGTTCCAATGAGATTATGAAAGGTTTGCTTATTAAACACATTATTGCCTACGTTATTACTATTTTCAAATACTGATTCAAAAATTTATTAAATAAATTTGCTACAAGTTGTCCTTCATTTGCTACACAATCATCTAAGTATACAGAGTCAGGTATGTTGTTACTAATACGCTTAGTTTTAATAAAAGACCAGAAAGCTTTGGAGCTATGTTGTATATTAGCCTCCGTGCAGAAATGTACGAATTATAACAAGAACGTTCTAATTCTTTAAAAACTCCGCCGTAACCTGAGAAAGTATTGTAGTCACATATTCTACCGTATATTTTCCATTTTTATGTACTTTTAATTTTTGATTTAGCAACTTAATTAAGGAACGGGAATACCACCTCGGATATCTATCTAAATTCATTGACAACAAGTGTTGACGGAACATGTTTTTGAATTATGGAGTTAATAATAGTATAAAATTCGTCGATTGCATTTTCAATACTCATATGTCTTAAGCAGACATACCAATTTATTTCATTTATTTCCTTATTAACTTTTACGTAGTCAGCTCTATGAAAATTAAATTTTGTATGAGACGCTGTTCGCAGACTTGACTGTATAACATTTAATTTTACCATTATATTTAATGCTGGATGGTGGCCATCCTCAGGTAAAGACAAAGGATCTGCCTTTGAGACCGTACATTCTGAACTAGATATTGTTAAGTCTAAATACCTGTTATTCATATTAGGTATACAATTATATTATATTATAATTTACGTTAAATTTCACGCCTGATATAAAATTTTATAATAAAGTTTGACATAATATTGATTATATTTGAAAAGAATAACTGTAGAGTTTCATGCCGGTTCCTCTCTGCACATTCTACCTTCCGAATCACAACAGACTGTATATTTGACGAATAAAAGTGCCAAATGTCCTATTTGAATAAAGAAAATTTGAGTTTGAGTTGTCTCTACTAAATTAATGTTTGCCACGAAAAATATGTCATGTTTTTATTGACATTAATTAAAGCAAAACACTATAAAATCTAGCAATGATAATAATAATAAGATCTAAGGTTATTAAATATAATAAAACTGTAACTACTAGTATAACTTTGTTATTTAAGGCTTACAATTAAAAAGTAAAAATGCTTTTATTCTTGAACAACTCTCGTATTTATACAATAAAAAAATAACTAGAATCGGTTCACAATCGAAAGATAAGTAAGAAGCAAATAAAATAAGAATCAAAATAAAATCGAATCATAAAAACATATAATTAAGAATCCTTTATAATCTTAGTAAAATTTATTCTTATTTCAAATGATTCTATATTTAAAATATATGATACCCTTTTTGGTATTCGAAATTTAAACGTTATACATATTACTATTTTAAAATATTTTTATAAATAAAATGTCATAAAGGCACCTCCACAATGGTATCGAGTCGCGACGTCTCCTTACGCCTTACACTTACTGTAATAATCCATTCGAATTATTAAAAGCATCGTATAAAAATAGTTAAGTGAGCATTATTAAATTAAAATTTCGACGCCGCAACCAATGATTTAACTATACAAAGGCTAAAATTATTGGCGATATTGCGGGTGTATTATGAATATTATTTAAACCATAGACAAAAACTAGACATTGGTTTTTAAAAGTAGCCTATTATAAACGGTTAAATGATTAATGATTTTCTGAGATTACATGCGTATGGAAAGCGGTTATGGCAGCCGGTAGGCTATGTTTTCGCAATCTGGGAACTGAGATGAGGGTTATGAAAAGGAAGGAAACAGTGAGGAGTTATTTAGGGACGATAAGGCAAGGGTTTGATGTCTCCAATGATGACACTCATGGAAAGGAACTGAATATTATGAATACAACTACTTCACGCTTCGTTTTATAAATTGGATCATTTATGTTGAAAACAGCGAGACAATAATACACAATTATACTCTATGAAATATACATATTGAATTATATTAAATATTAGTATTGTTATTATTCCTCATAGTATGCAGCTAATAAGCGTGAATGATTCACTATTAATACTTAAAAAGTACAATTTCTGTATTCAAACTAGCATACGATAAACTTAAAAATAATAATCTAAAAAAAAGGAATTCTAAATTCAAATCGACGACGATTATCACACCAACAATGGTTAAATAATGGCGCGTCCACACTGGTGTCACCCCGCGACGTCACTAGCCATTACAACGCCTCATCAGTATAAGTGACGCTTAAACGCACTACGGGCGTTCAATCAAGTAATTACTGGGTTAGTGCCACGTGTCGGCGACATTAACATCGGAATTGTGTCGCATTGTTTAAATATCGTTCTTTTTTTGCTTAAGAAGTTAATGTTTTATGCAGTATAATAGTTCAAGACTTTTCAGAGCTTAAACTATTGCCAAGTACAATTAACAATAGGTACATATATAACGCTATGACGCATGAACTTACATTCCACAGTACAGTAAATCGATTTAATAATCACAATACAAATCAAAATATAATCTTGCAAATTAAAATACCAAACAATACAAAAAGCAAAACATTTATAACTTTTTGAATCATAAATTAAGCAATCCAAGTTTACAACAAAAGGCATCGCACGCAAAAATACTGTTAGATCTATTCACACTATCTCTAATGACCGGTAACAATTTGCGTAATGTAATCCATTGTGACGGCGTCTTTATACGCGGATGGCGTGACGCGAGAATATTAATTGACTGTGTGAACTCTGCTTAATAATTTTAGGTTTGTTTTTTGTGTCTTTATCGGCCACTTACGGGTCGAAGCTTAATTATTATTTGCGTACGTAATTGCGTATTTCTTATTATATAAATCAGTACACAACATTTTCAGTATAGTAGCCTTCATGGCGTTAATTTTACTGAGAATGGTAATTGTTATATGATGTGTAGAAGAACAGTAAGAAATACAACAAACATTACATACAAAAACAATCATATAAAAATAATTCATTTAGATTTTATTGTTATACAAACCCTATATGTATAATAGACATGTCACAAATTTGTTATATTAATATATTACATAAATCGTTGATGGACTTTGTATACATATTAGGTAGTTAAAATTCTTAATTTAGTACGTTATTAAATTTATTATAAGCTGTAGAAACTGCCGCGTACCACTTGTAAAACGATCTTCATTTGTTACAGATGACTACGACTCACGTTCCTCTAACACCGGCTCACCCGTACGCCGATCAAATTCATCACCCAACTCGGACATTGGTTACAAACAATTCATTCACTACGAAAGGAAATGCACAACCCCACCACCGAGCCACATAATGCACTCCCCGAACTACGCGCCAATCGAATACTCACAAAATGGCGGCAGAAAGAAACGTTCAAGAGCCGCATTTTCACACGCCCAAGTATACGAACTAGAAAGACGATTCAGCCAGCAGAGATACCTATCCGGTCCTGAAAGAGCCGACTTAGCCGTCAGTCTCAAATTAACGGAAACCCAAGTTAAGATCTGGTTTCAAAATCGACGGTATAAGACGAAGAGAAAACAGCTTCAAATGCAAGAAAGTGGTATGTTGGCAGCCGCCGCCGCTGCTGCCAATCATGCTAGAAAGGTTGCTGTTAAAGTCCTTGTTAACAACAACGGACAACCTAGTCTACCAGACCTTAAATACCAAGCACCTATGATTGGTAAGGTAAACCCATTCGCGCCACCGAATATACTAGAAGGTTCGCCGATTCTAAAGCATTTTGCTGGAGTTTACGGCGTCGATTTTGTTAAGAATCCCGAATACAAAACACTATTACAGGAATCTTACAATCAAGCTGTGTTACAATCACTATACGGCCCACATTTAGGTGTGAACTACCCAAACATACCATTATCGTATATGTATTACCCTGGTCATCCAGCATTTGGGATGCCAATGACCTGTGACGTAGAAAGAGTTCAGGGTGAAAGTAGTGATACTAAGGAATTTGGTGAATGTTCAATGAAAGTTGATGAAACTGCGGATAAAAGTAAACATATCGATGTAAATGATAACAGCAATGAAAGTATGGCCAGTAATATCGAAGTAGAAAATTGACTTTTCTTTCATAATAGTGATAGTGTACACTTTAATTAAGAATATAAATCAAAGTAAAGTTATACGAAAGAAAGTAAATTGAAATTTTATTTGTAAAAGGAATAGAGATACAAAAGTAAAATTATAAAAGAATAATTGTTGGAAAGACTTTCATTTTTCATGAAAGAGAAATGAAATTTTTCTTTTAATTTCACAACCAAAGAAAATTTAATTAAACCAAAGAGATTCTTTATTATTATTAGTGTTATTGTTAATTTAATTAATCTGTAAATAATGTTTTATTGTTTTTAAGATGTTACTCGTAGTTTTCACAATTGTAAATAGTACAAAGTTTTCGAGTAGAAAAAAAAGTTTAATAAAGGAAATACCGTTAAAATTTATTTTGTTTTATTCTTTACGTAAACGTTTCATTTACAAACATCTTTTTATACAAAACTACTAAAGTAATTATTTATTACACATATTTTTACAATATTAAAACAAATTTACAATTAAATCTTCTTTCTTTCTTGTCAGAATTTGACAGGTTACTAGTTTTTACACGCTTAACGTGCTCTCCGAGGTATGAATATACTTGCAATTCAATACGAAATATATTTGGACGCAAATAAGCAATACCATGTCAACCCACACGAATGTCATTTCGAGAAAAACGCGTTTGAAAATTTTTAACGACTTGCTTTATATGATTTTTTTTTAGGTATTGGTCAAGTTTTTGGCAATTTCAGTTTTATGTAAGTTATTTTACTTATTTTCACAAACGAATAAGTATACAAACTGCATATTTCGTATATAATATAACCCAAAACGTTTAACCTAATATATAAATGGCATGATTAAAAAAATGGATTTTTTAGAAGTTTTAAAGATTAAAACCCTACAAATATTAAAGAAAAATGTTCTTCAGCCATTTAGCAACACTTCTGCATATATAACTCAGTTTTTTAAATTTTGTGGGTTGACATGTTATTGCTTATTTGTGTCCATTTACAAACAATTAAAATTGTATAAACCATGTCCACGGAGAGTGGTCGTAAGAATGCTTGCTGCATTTTCCCCGCTTAATCGCAATCCCGTCGAGCGAATAATTTTAATTAAAAAAATTAATTAATAGTACAGTATAGTATTTATATCCTGTGTTAAATAAGGTTCTTATTTATTATGAGTATTCAATTGAGATCTGTCTTGATAATGTGAGAAATGAAAGACTATACTTTCACAAATATTTGGAATGAAAATAACACAATCAACATAATTTCAAAATGTGCATGTTCAACAACTAGTTAGGTTTTTTATTTTTTACAAAACGAATGAACGTAAGTATTATAAAGCGATGTAAACTGGAATATGTAGTAATACAAATTTTGTATGCGATTAAGTTTGCCACCCGTACTTAGTACTAATAAAGTATTGTACGTTATTTCGGGTAATTGTACTCTATACTTTACGAAATAAACTACACGAAAATACTTTATTTTGATCTGTTTTTTTTTGGTTTTTCGGAATTATTTCCTGCAAAAAATGACGAAGACTGCCGTTAATTTTTCATACTTTAATAAAGTAATTTTATTTTTTATGTATTCCTCCAACATCAGCATGCACAGAAAGAGCTTTATCTTTGATGAAAAGGCGAAACGAATGAAACGAAACTTCTCTTAATAAAAATTAATAACTTGTATTTGATAAGCCTTGCGAAAACCATTTTTTTTTAAATTTAATGCTAAAGAGTAATCAATGATGATTTATTTTGATACTATTGATACTTTTTTTTTTAACTTGAATCTTTCTACATACGGCCCATCTGATGGTAAGCGGTTGTCGTAGCCTATGACGGGTTACAACGCCATTCCTTTGTAGGTGTCTCTTTGTTGGATGACCAAACTTAAAAGTCCTCCTTAATTTTTTTCCTTCATTTTCCCCTATTCCTCTCGGATGATTAACATACGGTGATGCCGTTAGTTACTACTAACCAATCGACTACTAACCATTAGAAAGGGCACAAATTTATATGCCAACTTCATACTATCAAAAAACTTATAGAAATACACTAGCTGGCCCGGCAGACGCTGTCCTGCCCCGAAAAAAATCTGGCACCCGATAGTAGCGCTCTCTACCCGGTGAAAGTTTTTAATTGACTAATAAGGCTATTAAAAAGCAGGGGTTGATCATAAAAAAGTGAAAATTTAGGGTCATATGTATTTTTCAATGCCACATAATAAAATAATAAAAAATAAAAATGTTGTCCAAAAATAAAAAAATAAAATTATGGGGTGGACACCCCTAATCACTGAGGGCTTGAAAAATAGATAGTAGCTGATTCTCAGACTTACTGAATATGCATAAAAAATTCATAAGAATCGGTCAAGCCGTTTCGGAGGAGTCTGGGAACGAACATTGTGACACGAGAATTTTATATATTAGATTATTCACAAATAAAATTAATTATTATTCAAAAAGAGGTAAACCAATTTGAACGGAGATTACGAAATTACGGGGGATTGTATTAGCTATTACTTCAGATCAAAAATAAATATATATTCTTTTGTAAATAAAAACTTTTCAACTTGTTAACAGAATTAAAATCAGTGCCCTCAAAGTAAGAGCAAATCAGTAATAAGCGTTGGCCCTCAAGTCTGGGGTAAGTGAAGAATGCTCGCGAAATCACCGCCTTCGAAATTGCACGTTTGAGAGTTAAAATTATGGAGAGGGCTTATTGCAATTTCCCGCTTTTATATCGTGACGCTTAGCAAACAACATATTGTCAACCTGATGGTAAGCAGTTACCGCAGCCTATGAACGCGCGCGATACTTGAAGTATCCCATGTGAATGGGATAGGAGGGAAGGGATGAAAAGGGAAAAGGAGGGTGAGAAGGTGGGAAATTGGGCCTACGATGCTCTCACTCATAGTCACAGCACAAAACGCAACAGTCATTACGATTACTTTACGCCGATTTTCCATGAAAGGGTAGTACTTCCCCGTTTGATCCAGTCGGCATTTGTGCTGGTAGGAACATGGTTTTACTAATACTATAAGTTTTAAGTTTATAAATATATTCTACTAGCGGCCCGCTCCGGCTTCGCACGGGTATAAAATATATAGCCTATGTCATTCACTGAAAAAATGATTAAAATTGATCCAGTAGTTTTGATTTTTTTTTCAACTATTTAATGGATGTTATTATCCATATAAACCTTCCTCTTCAATACCTCTATCTATTAAAAAAAACCGCATCAAAATCCGTTGCGTAGTTTTAAAGATTTAAGCATACATAGGGACAGAGAAAGCGACTTTGTTTTATACTATGTAGTGATAATAATTCTAATTAGTTTGATATAAATTGGGCATAATAGTTATAGTAAAAACAGAGGTTTAAAATATCTATTACACTATTTAGTCTATCAAATTATCATCCAATTAATGTATAGCAGTAATGGCAGATTAATTTAACATCTTGGCTGCGGTGGTACCTACATACCGGTGTCCTGCAACAAAAGACCTACCACAAGTGTGACTGATTGCACCGGTGAATTAAAATTGTATTGTTAATTGTTTGAATATTCTACCGCAAAGTAGTGTCTTTGTTATTACTGTGTTCCGGTTTGAAGGGCACTAATGAAATTACTGGGCAGAGGAGATTTAAGAATCAATATGTGACGGAGGTGACGCCTACAAATGGTGTTGCAAGCGCTCTTAGGCTCCGTTTACCATCGTTGGCCCAACCACGTATATACGTGGTTGGGCCAACAACAACAACAACAAGCACATATGTGCTTACCAACTTACAACAAACTAGCATAAAAAATACCGGGAATAATGCTAGTAAGGAGATTTTAAGAAAATAACAATAATATTTCCAGCGCAGTCCGTTTCAACATAAATCGTCGATTTTCTTCAGGATTATCATATGAATACATCGTGAGACATTATGAAAATTCCAAGTTGCGACTTCCGCTTGAAGAATTTTCTAAGACACGACGCCGAATGACGCTTCCCTTGCACTTTGCTCGAGTAACTAAAATTGCTCTTTTTACTTCGAATGTTGCATTCGCTTTTGCCATTTTCAATGGATTTGCATACTTTATGTTACCACATGTGAATATAATGGTAGTCTTATAGGAGAATGTTAAATTTCACGAATATAAATATGCTCATAGCCGCGTGCGCTCACTGATCGGTAAACGTCGATCGGTCGGTGGGTTAAGCAACTTTAGGCACGGTCAGTCACTAGATGGGTGATTGCATAGTGGTATTTCAACGAAGGGTACCTACGTAAAAAGGTCCCGACTGTTAACAATTTGACAAGACCCACGAGTGGGGAAACTCACGCCCAGACCGAAACAAATATTTATAACAAACATCTGCACCGAGCGGGATTTGAGCGCGTGACCGTAGAGGTTCAAAGCTGGCTCACCAGCAGCAACGTAACTTTTCAATTTAAACGCCAAGGGTAGTTCCGTCTATAGCATAAGGGCCCCACGGAGAAAGTGCGCAGGGCCCCTAAGATGCCGGGGGCCCCTAAAAAAAGCAGTTTCTACTGTTTTTATTAATTATATACTATAGTTTTATAGTATTTAATTTATTCACTTATTTCTTTAAATTAAAAAAAAATATATATATTTTATCCACTATTTCTAAAGTATTTCATTTTATTATGTATATTACCGCGTTCATGAATAGAGTTACATAAAAACAACTCATTCACTCACCATTCGTTCAATCATTCATCAAAGTTGAAGCACTAATGTTCACTTCCTCTAAGGATTTAGTCGACAATTACATATATCGGGCACTAAACAGTAAACAGTTAACTGCATTACTGCTCATCCTTACAACATTAGGGACGTATTATATCAACATATCGATATAAAATTATACTTCCTATTTTCTTGTAACATTAGTCATTGATTTGCTTATTAATTTATACACTTCTTTGTTAACCACAAAAATACACATAGGGAAAAAGAAAAAATATAAAACAAAGCAATAGAGGAGCACAAATGGCGGCCCTATCGTATGAAAGCGATTTCTCCCAGAAAATCTTTTAGAAATGATCTTGGTGTTTCAGTTGGATGCAAATAAGCAATACCATGTCAACCCACACGAATGTCATTTCAAGAAAAACGCGTTTGAAAATTTTGAACAACTTGCTTTATATGATTTTTTTATGTATTGGTCAAGTTTTTGGCAATTTCAGATTTATGTAAGTTATTTTACTTATTTTCACAAAAATAAGTATACAAACTGCATATTTCGTATATAATATCACCCGAAACTTTTAACATAGTACATAAATTGCATGATAAAAAATGTCTTTTTAGAAGTTTTAAAGCTTAAAACCCTACAAATATTAAAGAAAAATGTTTTTCAGCCATTTACCAACACTTCTGCATATATAACTCAGTTTTTTCAATTTTGTGTGTTGACATGGTATTGCTTATTTGCGTCCAGTTGTATAATACATTATATGTACTAAGCCAAATACAATTAACATATGATCCTTAAGTTAAAAGTAATTTCGGAACTTAATATGACAAAAGTATTCTGTTTACCGGGTTTTTACGATGTTTAAAGATCTCTTTATAAATTGGTAACATTTCCCAAAATACTAAATGATTTATCTCAATGCGCTTTCTGGATAGATAGATACATAGATAGTTTTTTAACCAAAGAAGTGGAAAATTATATAACTCCTATGCAAGAGACAAAAGTATAAAATAATTGAAATAAATTCCAAATTAAATTATTTTAATACACTTAATATAATATACTTATTTTGGTCTTAATCATTGTGTGTTTATCACTCGAACGCCATCTTATTCCACTACCATGCCACTATAATTGTATATCGACATAGATCTGTCGATACAATCTCCTCTCTCGACGCACTACATTACCCCGTGCATCAAGTTACGGAGCACGTGCGCCGGAAACGTCGTCAGGTAAGCAAATACTCGTCACTGTAGATGGGTTAGCGTTTAACTCGTTATAACACTGATTTAAAGAGATCTGTTAATAGATGTGACTTTTAGATTTTGTGTGTGAGTTTTGATTGAGTGAATAACAATTGAAATTATGTTTTGAATAGAAATTGAGAATTGACCATGGAGAATTGACAAATTGGGTTTTTTCATTAGTATTTTTATTAAATACTAGTTGTGCCCGCAACTTCATCCGCGTGGAATAGTGTCTTTAGGTAGCATTTAATTGAATGTCATCTCTCAGACTCTAGACTATCTGTGAACCAAATTTCATTTAAATCGGTTCAGTAGTTTTGGCCTGAAAGCGCGACAGACAGACGGAGTTACTTTTGAGTTTTATTAGTAAGGATATATTTTCTAATAGGGAGAGCCTAGTGGCTTAAAATCGTTGACTTTTAACAGAAGATTACTGGATTCGTGTATCTATTCTGATCAAGGGTTCCAAACGCTTAACCGTCTTTTTTTTTTTTTTATGTTAGAAGTTGGCAAACAAGCATACGGCCCACCTGATGGTAAGTGGCTGCCGCAGCCTATGAGCGCTTGCAGCACCATTAGTAGGTGCCACTCACGCGTTGCCAACCTCGAGATCTTAGTTCTTAAATCTCGTTCGCCCAGTAATTTGCTTGTTTCTGAATTCTAAGTTCATGAATAAAATCAAGTTATAATTCGGTAAAAGATTTCCTGAGAGAAAACATTTAAATATAAAATGATATTACAAGAGGATAACATTTTTAATGTTTAATATTATCTTTAACATATCTTTTAATTGTAAAATGAAACATAATAATAATTTTAATATAAAATCTAATAAACTCTTAATTGAATAGTGAATATGGCATTTATCTATTTTACATTAATTATGTATAATTATTGATTAATATAATGCAATCTGATAGAATACAATTCATAAATATAAAAATTGCACGCCGTTTCATGGCTAATTGTAAAGCACTTTTATAAATTATTAACATCTCATGACTGTATGCTTACAATTATGCAATAAATGATTATTATTATTATTATGATTCTGTTCTGTCTTGATTCTCCCCATTTAATTGGAGGTAATAAGCTGACACACGGGCGTAAACCAAGTGTGCCAACTTCTAGTATAATGGGTCTAAGATGATGATGAATTTTGGAAAAATTTACGTGTAAGACGGCAGGTGTTTAGGATGACTGCTTTTTGTATGAGTGTGATGGTGGATTTTATTATTTTATATTATTATCATCCACAGTGAGGCCGCAGTAAATCTTCGTTTTAGCTTTTGACAGTGGGTCACAAACTGTGTTGATATACATAGTAACATACTGCATATAATTTTGTCAGACTAGAGAGCCTACAACAACTCCGAGATTTCCATAGTCACTGGATGCAAGTAGTAAGTGAAAATGTTCTTACGTAATATCAACATTTATTCTTACGTAAGATTTAGGTGGCGTTCAAACTTTATTTTTTTATACCACGATGGTGGCAAACAAGCGTACGGCCCGCCTGATGGTAAGCCGTCAGCGTAGTATGTGAATGCCTGCAACCCCAGAGGTGCATACGTATTGCTGACTCCATAGTAACTGTTTTTAACCTTCTCTTAGAACCTCATACTGTAGCGTGTTGGGAAAACGTCATTCCACAACCAGATGATTCACGGTAGGAAATGTCTTTGGAACCCCAGTGTGCGCGACGATATAGGTTCCAATTTTAATTAATAATTATTTTAACTATTAACGATCATTTTAAGACGGTTCCGTTGACACCAATTGTTATAGAACCCTACATCCGAACTCTACGGCTCTGATATACGGATAAGTACATCAAACTACTCATATATGTACATATGACAATCATAAGTCAGTGATTCATTAACAATTGTAATTGCCGTCGTAATGGCTCCCTTCCCGTAATGTTTATAGCGATCGCGTCGGGTGATCTCGTGTGGTTCACATCGATTGCGCATTTTAATGTATTGCAAATGTTAATCATTAACTTCTATAGATGCATTTGTTTACATAATCTTAAGGTTTATTTATTTCCATACTTTATTGCACACAAGAAAAAGTAATACAAACTATAATTTAAAAATCACATGTACTATTGGCGGTCTTATCGCTTAATAGTGATCTCTTCCAGACAACCATGACCTAGGAAAGAGGTAAAGAAGAGGTGTGTGGTGTAAATAATGATACATAAAATATACATATAAATAGCTACACAATAATACATAAACATAATATATACATTCGTATGTGTAATAAATATATAACATAAACTAATTAATAATGTCGTCTTAGTTATTTTTAGACAGATAATAATCTTTAACTACATTTTTAAAGATGTCTACCGTTTTTGCTTGTCGAATGTTCAGGGGTAAGGTTGAGGATTAAATACGGCTAAAATTCTTAACCAACTTTCATTAATAAACATCATGTGGCCGCGGTTACGTTTGCGTGAACAATATTTTGTAATGGGAAATTATCAGATGATTGTTGTGGCGTGCTGTAGAGAGCCCGCCGGTAGAATTCCATCATCGGACATCGCGTCAAAATGCCAAATTCCACCCTCACTACCTCGATGTCTGGAAATACACTACAGCGCGTTTCAGAAGGCATTTTCACCTGCGCACAACCACTCTGTGGAATCAGCTTCCGCCGGTGGTCTTTCCGAACCGATACGACTTGGGAACCTTCAAGAGTAGAGCCTATTCCTTTCTTAAAGGTCGGCAACGCACCTGCATGACCTCCGGTGTTGCAGTTGTTCATGGGCGGCGGTGATCATTTAACATCAGGTGAGGCCTCCTGCTCGTTTGCAACCTCTGATATAAAAAAAAAGAACCTGCTTTCAGTCTCGTCTCGCTCGGAGTAGATGTTTGTTATAAATATCTGTTTCTATAACGTGCTCACTGTGCCTCGGAGAGCACGTTAGGATGTCAGTCCCGGTTATCATAATATCTGATAATAATCGTTAACTCTTGATAAGTATTTTCCTCTTATCCCATGAGTTACTGGTTGACCCTTTGTATTGCGGAGGTCAGATGGCAATCGCTCTCTGTAAAAACTAGTAACCCGTCAAATTAGGATAAGAGTATAAGAGACCCTGGGTAAATAACGGGAATAATGTTAGGAAGACGAAGAATGAGAACCTTTATTACTATGCAACTAAGTGGTTTCTGATAAAACATGGGAATCGGTGGAGTAGTTTTTGAGTTTATCGCGGCGGACAGATAGGCGGACTTTGTATAATATCATGTATTGATAATACGTCACCAATTAATGCAAGCAAATATTTTTTCTGAATGAGAATCGTACCCGACCATATATGTTTAAAGCAAGTTGGCTACTACTACAGCAGTTGTCAATTTGCGGTTTTTTTGTAATGAAGAAAAGAAAGATACTCATACATTAATTATTATTTTATTTATTTGTATGTATAGATTGCTATAAAGGTTCCCCATTACAAATGTTATTCACGCGGGTGAAACCGAGAGCAGTATCTAGTACAAGAAAATCCTAAAAGTATCGTCTATTCTTTATCTAGTACAACATAAATCGTACACACACCAATAGAGACGACTCTATATTAGCAAAGCTTTTAACTTACCCCTTTACACAAAAAATGGTCGCCTGAAAAAGCAAATTAGTAGAGAATTCGCCACGCCACTTAACTAATAGGCAAAACAGTTTAAAAGGAGTCGCGACGTCAAAAAAATTATAACATATTGAGATAGTGACCCTACTACGATATCATTTTTATTTTATAATTTATTTATTTTATTATAAAACACTAAAATATATGAAATATATATTATTATAAAGTTTATTTTTTTATGAAGAGTATTTTCAAAAGATTAAGTAGTAAAAACTGAGGTAATAGGTACATACGACATTGGCTCAATGATCCAAAGAGGATCTTGGCGTCGGACACCAGAAGACGCCACTGATCACGGTTCTACACAACTACATGCTAATCGGTTTTTCCTAGAGCGTTCACATCCTTTATGACTAAATCGGTATTTTTTTTACGGGAGCAGAGCTATGCTTCTCCCCAGTACTAATGGGCCGGTTCGACAGGGGAAGTACTACCCTCTGACAGCAAAACGGTGTAAAGTAACTGTATTGTTGCGTTTCGGGCGATGAGTGAGAGCGCCGAAGGCCCAATCTCCCACCCCTCTGTTCTCTTCTCATCCCTTCCTTCTTATTCCTTGGGTAGGCAATGCGCATGTGATCCTTGAAGTATCACAAGCGTTCATAAGTTGTGGTGACTTACCATCAGACGGATCTTATGCTAAAATAAATAAAATCGTTCCAGCGCTATCTGGGACGACCGACTTGCCGTTTACCGATTGGTCAACCCAACTATGTTCTAATATACATCAAAATATAAATATATGGCGCTGGAGATATCGTAACCAAATTCAAATGAATGAAACATGAAAATTTCAATTATTTACGATTGAAGACCTTGCCCGTATTGGATAAAATTTATAGCTAATATAACAGTTAACTTAATGTAAATTTATACAGCTAAAACTAAAGTTCAATCTGTTTAGGTACCGACTAGTTTTGGACCTATCGGGAGTCCTTCATCAGGGTGAGTGGGCTACTTTTGCGGTCGCGACAAATCTCGCACTAATACAAGTCTCGCGATAGTTTTAATGATTTCATATATTAATTATTACAAATTTTAAGTTCTGTTAAGTCATAATTAATAAAATAATTTATCCTTAATTACTTATTTTCAAATATATTCCAAAACAAAAGCTAAACCTGATCAAAAACTGATTCAATCAAAGTGGTCCCTGATCAAAAAAGGAGCAAGTGATTTGAATGCATACATACAAATATTATATTTTCACAATAACTTGTTATAATGAAATAAAAAATGCGATCGAGTTCTAAAATTATCTATACAATGTAACTCACTACGTTCTCACTCACTAAATTCGTACTAATAGTAGGGGATGGCCTAGACGGCGTCGACCACCCCGCGGTCACTTCACAGCGCCTACCCTAAGGGTCTCGTCTATGAGATATTTGCCGGTGGTCTCATTGATGCAATTTTGCACTTAAGAGTACTCGAATGAATATTTCATTAACATTATGGACAATTGAGGATTTTTTATATTGTTCATTTTTTTTGTTAATATTTTAAGACAAAGCTGTGAAGCTTTTTGGGTTATGACCAGTTACGAAACGTTGGGTCATTCTCTGTACAAAAATAAAGTTTAGTTAAGTACCTATAATTATAAAAACTTACTTATAGAATGGATTTTCGTTATCTGAATATGGAAATTGAAATTAAAACAATGCAAGAGAAACTAAGTATTTTATAAGGTTTTTAAGTATAGCGTAGACTTAATATATACAATGGTGAGGCCTTTGCATGCAGAAAAAAACGTCAAGGCCTCACTGGTGCTCCTAATTAAGTTTAACACCAACGTAATTAAATGAATTTAGTCACATGCTAAACGCATTGTGCACAACATTACCGCATAAAGTCCCATCTCTGATGACGTCCTTAGCCGTGGTTCGGCTTCGCAGGAGGCACCCTAAGGACGGAATCAAATTGAGCCCCGTGAGGGCTGCGCTATCACGGGGCTTTGGCGTGTGACTTATTGGATATCACCAGTAAAGCTTTGACATTTCAATAGTAAGTTGAGACGCTCATAGCCGGGTGCGCTCACTGATCGGTAAACGATCGGTGGGTAAAGCAACTTTAGGCGCGTTCAGTCACTAGATGGGTGATCGCATAGTGGTATTTCAACTGAGCATCTCCGTGCTTCGGAACGTAAAAAGTCGGTCCCGGCTGTTATCAATTTGATGACAGTCGAACAGTTAAGTCAGAGGCCTATACGGGCGACCTGAACAACTAAGTTAACCGTTCGATAAGAAGAAGAAGTAAGTTTATCACGTATATGTATAATGTATATTCATAGCGGTCCCTTAGCTTAGCTTAGCGCTAAGTACTTAATATACTAAAACTATCTCATCTCTGAGAATATTTAAGACAAACCAAAATGTTTTTATGAACTGAAAATTAGTGAGTCTTATTGTTTAAAGAACAGAAATATATAAAATCCTTTGAAACAGCGTACTAGTTATTGGAATATTATTTATTAGTTATTGTGTTTTCTGTTACACGGTCTGTGTAACTTTGCACTTCACTTTTCAGTAAAGCTATTAAGTAAAAAAACGAGTAAACAGTTCAAAACAAATGAACCTCTTTCGTCTTACAAAATGATGATCGCTTAGAACTGCGTTCTAGAGGCGAGTGTTTTCCAACAAAGAGCGTGTAGACGTTAAATTCTAAAGAAATCAGTTTTACCGTGTTGTAAAATTTAATGAATAATCAAGCACAACAGACATTCCGCAAACCGACGCTGTTAAAATTTGTAAATAAGTACATTCACTGTTTCCTATTAACCCCCGTAAACACGTGCACTTTAGAATAGTTCGTTCTCTTTTACGAAACATTAACGAGTAATTATGGATATAAAACCTCTTTACTCGTAAAACTCCCAGATAAAAAGGTTCTGAAGGCACTTCCTTTGCCTAATATCCCATAAAATGGTTCCGTAAGTCCATTAACACTATTTTTATATATATTTTGTGAATTACATTGAACGCACCGTCCTCAATGGGGCTTATTTATATTTTATAAAGTTCGAAAATAACACATTCTGTTTACTTTAGTTTTTTTAGTGTAGCACGTAAACGGTGTGCCGAATTTTCTTATATACCAATTTTGTTGGGCGTAGAGATTAAAATGGCATGACGGTATATCGGTAGCGGATAGGATGCTGCTTGATGGATACGATTTATAGACAAGCGATTGACGTCTTTAATGTATTTCTGATTAATTTATTGGCGCTTATAGAGCGGAAGTGGAAAGGAATGGAGACGCAAATCTTTGAAAAATTAATAATTATTTTTAGCGTTTTTTTTCAAAAAGGAATAGGTTATCTCGTGTTTTATTATTTTTTAATCAATCTTAAGGTTTAGGTTTTATGATTTGAGCCGACACTTATGACAACGGAATTGTACAAATAATTACGATGCGTTTACACCAAAGATGTGTCAGGATGCATTTGTCCAATAGGTTCGCTTAATTTTGTAAGCCTAGCTCAGCTTAGCTTAGTTATTACCTAACACACAAACACACACCTCACCTCTGATCTAATGACCAAGATCACTACACCGCCGACGCTACGGTTCAAGTCAGACTATCCAATCTCCTCATATAATAAAAAAGTGATTATGTAGAAATCTCCATAGATCTCTGTTCTAGGGCGAGTGCACGCAATATTTACGCGACGCATCCGGCGCACTATTACTTAATAGCGTTCGCACCGCGCATTAGCTACGGCAGCGCTTCTCAACCTTTACTTTAAACACTTTTATCGTTTACCTCATATAGGTTTGGTGGTCTTTTGTCCGCGTTACATAGCCAGCCACGAAAATACTCAAAGCTAATAAATAAATTATTTTTATTTATTGCACGAAACCCTAATTCTATTTCTTGAATAGAATTTTCTCATGATAACATCCGTCTTCCAGTGAAAGTCATGTTTAAAAGGGTCTACCCGTTCAGACATTTGCCGAAACAAACTGAATTGATTTTTGATTGTACCGTATATACTTTCATATGCATTTAGAAGAAAGCTGTTAATTTAGAATTACAAACAGAAACTTCAATTTTATTTGTAAAGAATGTGAGTTCAAATCTAAAAAAACTCACGACCTTCGGTTACTTTCCGTCTTCTATCCACGGTGACACCTCAACTTGTATGTAAATAATGAATAAATTACTTAATTTTGTGTATTAAACTTTGAGAAGATGTGACTAGACATGTCGCGCGGATTTTTTCAAAAAGAACGTGTAACGCGATACTAAAATTGAGTTAAACAAACAGACGGCACGTGAAGCCGATTATTAAAAGCTTTTTATAATATAATAATAAATATACAATATTCGTGTTAATTAGAAACTGGGTGTACTTTTATTAGCTGTTAAGGTTTTTACATATTTTTTAATGTGGTGTCTCTAATTATTCGGTTTTAAAACTTATTATACAAGAGATATAAGAAATATATTCCTCAATACGCGTTCTCGCACATCTCTTATGGAAACGCCATTTTGGAAATTAATGCGACCGCAAATATAAACTTGTAATTTCATAGTAATTATTAAAAATATTATGAAAAAACAAAGTTATGAAATATCTTTGAAGTTTTTCAAGGTATCTTCAAAATAATTATCGTTGAAAGTTCTTTTGATGTTCTATCATTGTACCTCAAATTTTTCCATAATTTTAAATCCCGTAGTTCAAAAGTTAGAGAGGGACGGACAGAATTTTTATGACTTTAGGAGCTAATATCCCAAAAACGAGTGACTAAATAAAAAAAGTCAAAATGAAACCTCTTTATTAATTTTAAAGACCTGTTTAAAGATATTTCATACATTGCCGTACGCTGAAATTTTTTTTCAACCCTCAGTTAGTCAGAGGACTGCTACCTCTAACTGTGAAGCATTTTATTATCTCACTCCAAAACCCTTTAGCGGTTCATAGCATACACCTACATATTTACCAAATTTCTTATAGATAGAGCCAATGACTCCGAGTAAAATGACTGTGACATAAGGACGGACAGACAGACGTGACGAAACTACAAGCGTTCCGTTTTCGCTATTTGGCTATTGAACCCTAATAAACGACGGCTTCTATTTTGCTATTTAGTTATACTAGTACAAATAAAGTCTAAAAAATAAGCTTATAAAGAAGTTATAGCAGTTTATAAGCTTATTTTGTAGACTCCCAACACAAATGAGCCGGCTCGACGGGGGGAGTACTACCCACCTACAGAAAATCGGCGTAAAGTAACAGTATCAGTAGGTACGATGAGTGAGAGCCAGTAGCGCAATCTCACACTCCCTGTTCCCTACCTTTTTTCCCATCTAATCCCTATCCTCCTGTCCCGTTTTGGTTGGCAATGCGCATGTAATACTTCAACTATCGCAAGCATTCATAGGTTCGGTGTTTGCTTACCATCAGGCAGACCGTATGCTTGTTTGACAACCGTCATGGAACGAAAAAACTTGCTTTTCTGCTTGCGTCAACTCCTGTGAACTTAGTCTACGATTGTTCTTATTTGCAAATTAAGTAAAATAAAACGAAAAAATTGTAACAACAAAAAATAAGCTTATAAAGTAGTTATACTAGTTTATAAGCTTATTTTGTAGACTTTATTTTTGAAAATCTCCGTGGTCTGTGGTTGCTTTTAGCCGGCAATGACTGTAGGCTTATTTGAATCTTATGTTTTTATATAGAATAATTATTGATGTTTATCTTTTTAAAATCATTTTAAGAGTAAGCACATTAAAGTGTTGTATTGCAAAACATCGTGAAACCCAAATCAATAAACTCTATAGATAGTCCGAGAGATAGTAGCTCTTTTTATTAAATTTTATAGTTTTATTTATTTATTTTGTAATGACCACATTATATAACTAAATTTTTATATTGCTTTTTTATTTATTTTGTAATAACAATATAAAAACGTATTTATAGAAAATGCTACTACCAAAAATAAATAAATAAACGCTACACACTTAACGGCCCCCATCAGGATAGTTATATCCTATGTGAGGGGTCCGGAAACTTACACAATGACAAGAACAAACATACCCAGACCGGAAAACATGTCTGTATGGTCAATACAGTTATCTACTCCGAGCGGGAATCGAACCCGCGACCTGTGACGCTTGAGGAAGTTCGCTACCGCTGCGCCACAACGTCGTCAAAAAGTGGTTGTCCTATTACGGTTTTAATAAAAATATTTTCACTAACTATTATTATAGGATAGATAAGTACTATCCTATAATAATATGTACCGTAAACAGCATAACTAAACTGTAATATTCAGTTTCATATTTGATTAATTCAAAAAAAAACAAAAAGATTTGTTTTAATATAACAACAAATCGCTTTCAAGCGATACTTTACGGCCGCCATTTGTACTCCGCTATTGCTTTATTTTATGTTTTTTTTTCTTTCCTTTTTGTGTATTATTTTGTGGTGTACAAAGAAGCGTATAAATAAATAAATAACAACGTATATTATATATATATATATGTATGTATATATACAACGTATATAATTATAGCCTCTACCTCCTGGACTAGATCAATCCTCGTGATGGATTACACTCTGTACACAGATTTGCCTCCCCACAAACAATCACTTGACTCCGGTTCTGCTTTTAAGGGCTGTTAGATGAACCGTGAAATTTTGCCTATTGCAATCATATCGATTTCATTGTAAACTGAACGATTCTCGACTTTGGAGTAATGTAAAAAGTTGTCCTGGTTTTTAATATGAGACGGAAACTCAGTTATATAAGACTGTTTTTATATTTTGTAATTATTTTTGTTTATTTTTCTTTATTCTATTAAATTTGCAAAAAGGAACAATCGCAGACTTCAGTTCACAGGAATGGCAACGGTTTTTTTCATGACGGTTGGCAAACAAGCATGCGGTCCGGCTGATAGTAAGCAATCATCGCAACCTATGAATGCTTGCGATAGTTGAAGTATCGCAT
The DNA here is from genome assembly GCA_023373885.1 of Hestina assimilis. Lineage (NCBI taxonomy): Eukaryota > Metazoa > Arthropoda > Insecta > Lepidoptera > Nymphalidae > Hestina > Hestina assimilis. Next base: position 4,457,791 of record CM041762.1, on the reverse strand, counting down.
GTGCGTTGCCAACCAGAAAAGAAGGGAAAGGATGAGAAGGAAAAAAGGAAGGGAACAGAGAGGGTGGGAGATTGGGCCTCTGGCGCTCTCACTCATCGTACCTGCTGATACTGTTACTTTACGCCGATTTTCTTTAGGAGAGTAGTGCTCCCCCCGTCGAGCCGGCCCATTTGTGCTGGGAGGAGAATGGCTCTACATCTAATATTATTCACACGCCAACTTCATTTGCTTAAGTAGCAAGTTTGTGAATAAATTATTTTCCAGAACCAGTGAGTCTGACATTTTTTTCTATATGGAAGGGCCTGTCGATGGTAAATAGTAAGTCTGTGAATGAATAAAAGCAAAAATAACCTTTTTTTATGTAAGAGGGGCAAACGGGCAAGACCTCTAAGAGAAGGCTCACCTGATGTTAAGCGTTCACCGCCGCCCACGAACATCTGCAACACCAGAAGGCATGCAGGCGCGTTGCCGACCTTTAAGGAAAGAATACGCTCTTCTCTTGAAGGTTCCCAAGTCGTATCGTAACCTGACAAACTTTGATACTTATAAACGCACGAAACGTAACAACGCTATATTATAATAACCGGTCTCTTTGTCCACCCTTCCCGTCTTAAATATAATTATCAACAATATTAATTAACATTATCTGTAATAGATAGAGAATAGCTTATTAAAAGTAATTCTTTCTTCAATTGGCTTCTGTAAGCTACCAACATTTATAAGAGGCCGAAAAATTCCCACTCACATCATAGTGTGAGTGTACGCATACATCTATCAACAAGGAACACAACGTACAGCTTAAACAAATTGACACTCCACTCAGTAATTATCTGTGGTCATATCCCGTCTCGTTATTATATAATCTGTGCCACTCGACTACTATTACGTCAAGTGTACACTATATGTATTTAAAAGAGTCTTTATTAGTGATGGGCCGAATGTGGTTTGAACCGAATACTAACTTCGGCCGAACATTCGGTAAAAATGAAAAATTCGGCCCCGAACTTCGGTATGTAGTATTTTTTTAAAATTTAATTTACAAATTGTAATTAAGAGGTTAGTTAGAAGAATTCTAATACAATGTTTTTTATTTTACATTTTTTTAAGACTGGTAAACTAATTGTAATTAAGAAGAACAAATTTAATTTAGTTTTTATCGCATACCAGTTAAGGTTTATTACATATGAAAATGTTGTGATTTAAAATAAATGACCATGAGTATATAGAAGACTTATTTTATTTCACTGTTATTACATACGTGTTTTTTTTTAATGAATTTCAATCAAGATAGTGCATACGGCGTCTAAACCGAATTTCGGCCGAATCCCGAATTTCGGCTTGAGCTATCGAAATTCAGTTAAACCGAATGTAAAACGAATTTCGGCCCATCACTAGTCTTTATATATTTTCTTTACTTTTTTTCTATATGCGATATTTTCTTTTAATTTTCTTATGATTGGGAAATCTGAAAATAATAATACTTTAAAATTATAAAACTTATTTTTAATTAAAAAAATACTTGTAAAAGGTTGAACATTATTACTTAGAATTATTGGCGGTAAATGCTTTTTGACTGTCCAGTTAATAGACTATTATAATTTACTTTTATTATCTAATATTATAAATGAGAAAGTTTGGATGGATGGATCAATCCAGGATGGACGTTTGTTACTCTTTTACGGAAAAACTACTGGATAGATTCTGATAAAATTGGGTACTCATATAGCTTATTATCTGGATTAACATATATGATACTCCTTATCCCGGAAAAATGTTGGATTTACGTGGAATCATCAAAAAACTACACACATATAAAATAAAAAACTTAAAACAAAATACAGTCACCTACCCCAGAAATCATTAAAAAAAACATCTTAATAGATAAATGACTTCTAAGCTCTAAGGATCTCGATGATCATTCGAGTGCCACACAGAGGTCCATTGATGGTGGCTCCCACGATTAACATGCATCTTAACATCTTACATCTGGTCATTACTTAAGTATTCTCTATTATATGTTATGTGTAGTTGTGTAGTTCATTTTAATAAAAATTGTAAATTGTACCTAGATATTGAACTAACAAAAAATACGAAAATATTAATTCAATTATTATTACAAATGTTAATGCAATTCAACAAATAGATATGAACTCTTCATCCTCTCTCTCTCCCCTCCTAACCAGTAGTTGTTTTTTTTTTAAGAATAAGTAATACTTTTTTATGTTAAAAGTTGGCAAACAAGCTTATGGCCCACCTGATGGTAAGTGGTTGCCGTAGCCTGTGAGCGCTTGCAGCACCATTAGTAGGTGCCACTCACGCGTTGCCAACCTCGAGATATTGGTTCATAAATCTCCTCTGCCCAGTAATTTCACTAGCGTACAGTGCCATTCAAACCGGAACACAGTAATGCCTAAGCACTACTCTTTGGCGGCAGAATATTTGACACTGCGGTGGTACCTACCTAGCCGGCCTCTTGCAACAAAAGACCTACCACCAGTGTGACTGATTGCACTGGTGGAATAATCTCTGCTGTGACAGAGGTTATCCCAACAGCTTACTTTTTTAAAGACATCAATAATATTCCTATTGACCCTCCAAATAAGCTTGAAGCTTGCGCTAGGTGTAGTGGGTACGACAATATCCAGAGTTGACATAATCATCAATTGATAGGCTATTAAACTTTACTAATAATCTCATAGATGGGGCCTTACTATATTACCGCTGTTGTAACGTTATTTCAAAGAAGATATTGTTATCTTAGTCTGTTGCTCGGAGAACTAATGGGAGTAAAAGAAATAGACATAGGTTTGGCAATTTATTTTTTATTTCTTAAATGTCAATGATGGCATGTTTTATACCTCAATACTGTCAATTATATAGATGCATTTGTCAATTATATAGGTAATTTGACATTACGCACACATAAAATACGTAAAATATTGGCTCACGGTTTTTATCTAATGTTCCTTCTATCTTCTTTCTCTTTCTACGGAACTTTAGCGAAAAACCGCGTGCCCATTTTAAACAAAAAATTATATAAATATAAAAATGCACACAAAAATAAGTTGCCAAACCTATATATATATATATATATATATATATATATATATATATATATATATATATCTGTTTCTTTTAATCGTGTTAGTGCTCCGGGCAACAGACTAAGATAACAATATCTCCTATGAAAGAACGTTACAAGAGCGGCAACATGGTATGGCTCCGTCCATGAGATCCTTAGTCTATGTAATGTAAGTAACATTATCTTCTTTCTCTTTCTATCATCTTCTTTCTCTTTCTACGCTATTAAAACTCTAAAGATACAGCCTTTTGACAGACTGACAGAAGGCGTAGTCTTTATCTTTACTTAAGTGGTGTCTAATTGGAACCCTTTCGCAACCCTAAAGATTAATGAATAATAGCATATAAATAGTCAGTTATAATAAACACATGCACAAATACTCTTGGCTCTTATTGCCTTGTTCATCTCTAATTTGTATCCATTAACGAGAGCGTTCGGCCAATTTTGCATTTCCTATCGCTAATAATTTGAATCTAGACTTAGGGAGCTACCACACAATAAACTAAACGCTGCGTTATTATGCAATATTTATGGAATTAAATTAACCCAAAAATTCTATAATTTAGCAGTACTGTAACTAAATCTCTTTTATGTTACTTATTCTTTAATATACATTTTAATTCATTAGAAAATAGAATAGATCATATACACCACAGTAGAGTAGGCTTGGTGAGATGCTGGTGCTACAATCTTTAATAAGTTTGAAGTTTTTATAATCATCGTAAAACTCTTTAACAAATTGCTTAATAAAACAATTTTACACTCTTCGAATTGACTTACCTACTACCTTGTCCGCCAAAAGTGATTTTTCAAATGGCACGCAGAAATATTAAAGTCTTGTTGCATTGTTGTTTTGACCGTTGTAATGAGTTCTATTTGAAATTTTGAAAGCTAATTAAGACACAGACTATCTGTTTCAGACCGCTTCGATCTTCGTTTCGTGTGAAAGGTCCCTTAGATATGAAACACTCAAAGCGTCTCGAGTACAATTGTATCATTTGGCATTACTTGCGTAACGCAAATAGGTAAGAGCTATAAAATCCGACTCGAATAGCGTTGCTTCGGTTCAAAACACTTGTACGTAATAAAATCAATTCTAATATTATCATAACGAATGATAGCCACGAATTGTAGCATAATCATAACCCGCCTTATATTTTCATAATAATGATTCATAAAATTTAAAAATCCAAATTTTTGTTTTTCTTTTAGTCTTTATTTTTTAACTGTTTTGACAACGTTTTAAGACACCCAAAAACATTATAATTGGCAGTGACAGCGGTTTTTACAGCTCTTATTTTTTGAAGAGTTCAGTTTTATACCTAGCAGTTCTTGAAATCACGGAAGAATTTATCTTAGAAAAAATTAATGATTGAAATCGTTTCACAAACAACGTAGACAGCATAGCATTAAAAAAAATCATACGAAAACATAACCATCTTATGTAACTAAAGCGTCACCCATTGAATACTAAGTAAGACCCAGCCGTGAAAAGGGGGCAGCCTCCGCGGGAGCTCAAATTTGATGCTGTCCTTAGAATACCTCTTCCGAGGCCGAGCCACAGCTTTGAAGACGGCTAACAAGAACTTTATAATAATTTGTATAGGTAATAGTACTTAATTAATTGTTAATATAGTTAGAATTTTATATAATTAATAATACTTATGTTGTAATATTTCTGGTAGGTACGATATAGAACGCATAATTTTAGTAAAGTACGTCGTGCACCTCTTAAGATGTAAACAGACAAGGAACAAGCAGTATAACCAGATAACCGCCAATGGGTTACACACGCCACTTAAGGGTTGCGATGCTTTATTAGGGAAGTGTTGGAAGATTCATTTTATCGATATCGATATTTTGAAAATATATAAACGCTACACACTCAACGCCCTACAACTCAATATGTAATATAATGTTGTGGGTATAGACTAAAAAAAGCATAATGCGTTTCATATTGAACTAAAATAGACGGATAGAAAATACTGTTAGTACCTATCATTAATATATGACTACAGAAAAATATTTTACTTCATTTTAATACAATTATTCGAAAACAAAAATAACATCATATATATTGTTACTCAATAAAAAATACTCAATAGGCTTAACAAAATTACCTAATTTACTATTTTAGTATGATAAAAAGAAAACTATAATTCAAATTTTTATTTATCGATACTCAAACTAAGCAACACTATCGCCTGTCAAATGGAATACGCACTTCAGTTATAAGTTGTGTGAAGAGCCCTTCACCTGTTATTTATGTTTGCTTTCGTTATCTCAGTGACGATGCGCAGGAGTCAGTGGCGAAATAGATGCTCCGGTTATCGATAACGTTGGGCTGCTACGACAGCAAGTTTTTTATTTTATCGATGATAATTTTTTGTTACAATTTGCTTCTGTTTTGACACACATACATATTTTAGATTTACTTTTTTAAGCATAAATATGCATTTTGGATTAGAGACCATCATTAAACATGTCAAAACATTAAATAAAAAATTATTTTGGGTTCTTTCATGGTTAAGACTTCAGTATCAGTTTTTCCTCTTTCTTCCATTTCTTTCCCTTAAGTTAGCCTTATCATCATGATCGTACGCTAACTGCCACCATTATAGTATAAAATAACATTCTTAAGACTAACCTTGCCCATGCAAGTATGTATACACAAAATTTTATTAGAAATCTATTCTGTTCTTTTTTATATAAATAAATAAATAAATATGTGACTCTATTGGTAAGCAAGCAAAATGGCCACCTGGTATGTGGTAAGTGGTTGTCGTAGCTTACCACCAGGTGGTGTGCTTCGACACCATTTGTAGGCGTCACTGATATATTGGTTCCTAAATCTCCATTGCTCTGAAATGTTACTAGCTACAGTGTCCTTGTAACCGAAACACAACAATGCAAAATACACAACCGCTGTGTCAGATTTTACCTCAAAGCTACTGCTTCGTACCTACATAGCCGGCCTATTCCAATAAAGTGCTTACCACCATTGATACATCTGTCTCTCTATGTACCTGAAAAACTTAGAATTATAAACCTTTTATATATTATATTAACTGGTTGTTGCCGTTGATGAGGATGATGATGATGATTGATGTCTTCTAAGGTGACGGGTAGTTGAGACGCTCATAGCCGGGTGCATCACTGGGTTAAGCAACTTTAGGCCCGGTCGGTCACTAGATGGGCGATTGTATAGCGGTGTTTCAACTGAGCATCTCCGTGCTTCGGAGGGCACGTAAAAAGGTCAGAGGTCGGTCCTGGCTGTTATCAATTTGACAATAGTCGACAAGTCAAGTCAGAGGTGTTTACGGGCGACCTAAACAACTCTGACACTAGGTTGGACACTAACCATTCGATAAGAAGATGACGGCAGTAGGTGGCAAAAGAATCTAACTAAATACTATGTATTCTAATTCTATTATGATGCCGCGGGCGATCGATGGTTTTTTTAAATACTATTATTAAATAGATGTTGAAGCGGCATACATAAGTTATAACTTGCCTAGTAAGTATAAATTGTTTATGATTCCTAACTAAGTATGGATTACTTGTATTTAGGATAGCATAATAAATATTTCGAGCAGACGAAGTCCACCTGAGATTGTACGTACGTTATAATTTATCTAAGTTAATGTATGCCGATGGTTGATACCGGCACCATAACAAAAAAAATTAACAAAGCACTCTGTAACAACATTTAAAACAATAAATATAATAATTTCTGACATTAAAGGTCATGGGAAATCACATCTGTAATTTATTTATACAACATTCGTTATTGCAGAGATGAGAATGATACAGGCATTCAATTATATAAACATAAGCTCTTTACATTTTATTACTCGAAACAAGTGATCTAAATGGAGAGTAATCGCGGCTGGTCCGATTTTGATATGATTTACGATAACGACAATGTGAGTGCGGTGGAAAAACTCGTAAGTAGGAGAGCTTCACTACGCTTGCCAAAAGAATTAGCAATGTACTGTCGTGTTGTAAAGTTATTAAGTTAAAAATGATTAATGTCTTGATAAAATTAAATGCTATGCTTGGATTTTAGAAGACTTTGTGGCGTAGCGGTAGCGAGCTTGCCTTAAGCGCCATCACATGCGCCATGTCACCGTTTTTATTTTTTTTATGTCATGACTATTGGCAAACAAACATACGGTCCGCCTGATGGTAAGCAGTCACCGCAATCCATGAACGCTTACGATACTTGAAGTATCACATACGCGTTACCAACCCAAGGGATAGTAAGAAAGGGGTGAGAAGGGAAAAAAGGAAGGAAATAGAAGGGATGGGAGATTTGGCCTCTAGCGCTCACTCATCGCACGAAATGCAACAGTACCTACTGTTACTGTTACTTTACGCCATACAATCAGACGGAGCGTACGTAGGAAACAATTTATTTTTAAAGCTTAAATATAAAATCGTAAGTAATTTTCTCCACGGTAGTACAGATGAGAAGTGGCACTGAATTGGGCAAGCAAAACTCAAGTGGTCTTTTAGAGGAACATTTAGAGTCTGCATTCGGGTTAATGGTGGTCCATACCTAGCGGAGGAAACATTGTTATATATTGAATAGGTAAAAGAATATGGCTGGAATATAGGTATATATTACTAGTTTAGTCACACACAGACACACACAAACACTGGTACAAATGGACGCAAAGAAGCAATACAATGTCAACCCACACGAATGTCATTTCGAGAAAAACGCTTTTGAAAATTTTGAACAACTTGCTTTATATGTTTTTTTATGTATTGGTCAAGTTTTTGGCAATTTCAGATTTATGTAAGTTATTTTACCTATTTTCACAAAAATAAGTATACAAACTGCATATTTCGTATATAATATAACCCAAAACGTTTAACATAACACATAAATAGCATGATTAAAAAAGGGCTTTTTAGAAGTTTTAAAGCTTAAACCCCTACAAATATTAAAGAAAAAAGTTCTTCAGCCATTTACTAACACTTCTGCATATATAACTCAGTGTTTTCAATTTTGTGGGTTGACATGGTATTGCTTATTTGCGTCCAAATAGCTTTATGTATAATTTAAGTTACATTGTATGCTAAAGCTGTACTATATTTTGTTTTCTAATAGATAATATAAAAATAGCTGTTTTAAATATTTTATATCTGACTTCTATATACTTTATTCTATTAATTTTACGGGCAGCTCTACCGACTCGGATACCTCACACATGTCTCTGTCCAGGCCACTAACAGAAATAAACTAAAAATCAGTCTAAGCTAACTAAGTAAATGATGAATTTTTTTACAAAAATATACGAAAAACTATAGTTCTCTAATTTTGCAGGTAACATTCAAAAACACTCAAGAACAAACCGTAGATCAATAATAAAAAAAAATAAACGTTACTTGCTCACTCTAGACGATGTTACATGACCTAAATTTCGACATCCGAAAAAATTAAATGCCAAAAAGAGCAATTCTTACATCGCGAAAGTCTTTTAAAAGAAGCTCCTTGGGACGTGACGGAGAGAAATCAATTTAGAGTCAAACGGGAAAGACGGCTAATCAAAAGAGATTCAATAGGCGGAAACCGACATTACGGGGAGGGGGAAAAAAGTGGAAATAATTCGTTAATCCCGTAATTGGAGCCCGCTACCGAACCGGAAAACAAATTTCCTATTATTGAGTCACAGGGCTGTCCCGTTTTATTTTTTATTTATAAATATTATTTATTACAAATACAATCGCTTTGAATATTAGTATACTTATATTAATAAATGATTTAGAAAACTTCTTTAACTTATGTAATTTTTATTATGCACTTGCTTGTACTGAGAGCAAAGCTTTGTAATAGAAATCAATATGCTATGAAAATATATTGTGATTTTTTGTTTAAAGTTGCTCTTAAATTTAAAAATACAATTAAAAATACTTTTCTAATCCTACAAATAATGTTATCACAAACAAAAATTAAACAAAATCTTAAAGCTTTTGCTTAATATCGTAGCGATATAATTAACAGAAAAATCAATATAATTATTATTTTAAATAATTGAGAATTTTGTGGCGCAGCGGTAGCTAACTTGCCTTAAGCGCCACAAGCCACGTCTTCGATTCACGCTCGGAGCAGATGGTTGTATTGACCATACAGGCAAGTGTTCCGATCTGGGTTTGACCTTGTCTTTGTTTATGTTTCCGGACCCCGACACAGGACATAACTATCCTCATGGAGGCCGTTGTGTAGCGTTTATTTATTTAAATGAATGACAACCCTAAGAACATCGAGCCCTAATAAAAGAATCGTCGCTTCAGAAAGTGTAGGTAGATAATTATTATTAGAGACTCATTAGAGGACGATTGTCCTCCCCCTGTCGGTCGAGCGACCCCCTCACACCTGACCGGACGATTTATTATTGGCTATTGGCTACGTTGTTTTATGTACAGTGTGATTTCATAAGATGATTTTTTGTATTCTTTAATTGAATATTAAAATATCTGAATTATGAATTGTTTATAAGAATTTAGCTTTGTGTTGTTGTGCGATGTTTATGTCCGCAGAGCTCGATTTTTTCCATTAATTGATTGAATTTTTGTAGGAGTTGTTTTTCTATGTAAGAATGTGTTTAAGGGCGCTGAAAATTACAAGCTTTTGATTTCATTTTATAAATCATTTTGCGTTCGATGGCATACTTAATGTGGAAGGTTTCGTCCATTATATTATGATCTGGCAAACGTTCTTCGCAAAACTAAAAAGTTGCAGCGCGACACGCCTTTAATGCCGTTATCAGTGAAAATCATGACAAATTGGACTCCGTAACAGAAGAGAGCCAGAGGTAGACTCAGGAAGGGTTGGATTGATTGTGTCGAGGAGGATTTGAAAAGCATAGGGAGGAAAACATCTTGGAGAATGATGACCAGAGGGGCCAGAGACAGAACGAGAAGGAAGACCATCGTTGAGGATCCCAAAATCCACAAAGGATTTTGGGCTCCTCCTCCTCCTGCGTCGGAGTTAGTAAGTATGCGACATGTCGTATTTTTGTTATGAAAAAGATTTCCGTCACGTATCACGCTAATTTAAAACCAACGAAACCGAGGACGGACGGACGGACGAGATGCTAACAATTGAATATAAATAGAGCTTAGTAAATTTTCCAATACTTTGCGTATCATACATGTGAAATATATACTTTAATTAAATTCTAATAACATGAATTTTACCTCACAAAAAATTACCATACGTTTCACTTCCCTTATAAAAAAGAAATATCTATAAATTTAAATTTTAGTAAATGTTTTTTGAACACACTGTTTACTTAAGTACTGAGAGACCGAACGTTTCTAGATCAGCTTTTTATTTGTCGGTGCTCTGGCCGAGAACCCGACGACGTGACCGCAAGACTTACTTCTAACATCGACTTAGTACATAGGTATATAGATACTTATGGAAGTGATAAAATATTTGCCATTTATAAGTTAAGGCTTTCTTATGTTAATTAAAAGTTATTATGACGATTTATTCAATTATATTATGATGTAACCATATAATAGTGGATCGAAAGGCTTTTCTTTTAGTTAAAAATGGGTAAGCCTTTGACCTCAATTGAGCGCGAAGGTATAGATCAGGTCTACGTTTTTTTTAAGTCAGGGCTTTTTTTTTTTTTTTCGGAATGTGTATTGCTGTTGGCCCTAATGGCCTTGACAGCGTCACCGGGCAGGGGGCCGAGTACAGAGACTCAGCCGTGATAAAGGGACAGCCCTCACGGGGCTCAAATTTGATTCCGTCCTTAGGGTGCCTCCTGCGAAGCCGAACCACGGCTAAGGACGTCATTGGAGATGGAGGCAGCGCTCCGAGCGCATTCTATACGATAGACTCACCCGACGGTGTGAGCGCGACGCGACGTGCGAAACAAAGGACCTCGTTCTCGCCGGCGAGGACGGTGTTGTGTGCGTGTCTGTGCTGTGTAAGGGGATTTTCTAATGTAATCCTATCGTCAGGGTCTTGCAGGACGTGCTTAGGACGCCTTACTGTTGTCGGTTGGTTACATCGGTCTGTGGGCCAGCGCTTGGCTGTTATCAGACTTTGCAGTGTGCATCAAGAACGAGGAAGCAAAGCGTTTCGTACGTGTTTTAGGCACATCCACTATGTAGGGATATAGACCCTTGTAATGCCTCGCATTCCTGTAAAAAAGGTGATGGGAGAACCAAATTGAATAGTTCCTGAGCACATTCTCCGAAATAAATCCTATAGAATACCGACAGACAGGCAACCATACGTCGATGTTCAAGGCTATAAAGTTTTGTATTTACCAGTGTCTGGTTGCCATTGGTGAAGTGAACTTGCTCCTAAGAAGCCAGTGTACCCGCATCTTGAAGAGGTTCATGTTGTATGTGTTCAGGAATACAGATGCTGGAAGAGGATTCCAATCCCTGTAAAAAAATTACGCTAAAATGTATTCGAATAGTGCTGTCAACTGAGTGCCATTCGATATGTGCTTGTTCATGTTTTTATGTCTGTTACAGACAGTGGCAGCCTTAGCCTTTTTGAATTTCAGTGTGTTTAGCCATTGGGAGACTCCGGATGGCTTCTTTGTGAGGCCCTTGTCTTTATGGAATCAGTTTAGATGGTGATGTTTGACTAGAAAGGCAAATAGGTATATATTAAAAAAAAAATTAGAATTTGAAGGTTATTTCTTTGAAATTACACTTAATCTGGACTTGATCCACAAAACAGGATGATTAACTATGATTTATGATAATGAAATGAAAATAACTGAAATGTTTTAAAATCGGAATCCACGCCACCGACTTCGTAAAGAGAAATTGGATTTGTGATCACGAATTTAGGTTTTATAATTAAGCAACGGTCTTTATCTTCGGAGTACATCACAAAGTTTAAATATCCCCTGAAATAAAACTTAGGTTTTTTCGTTGTAAAAATCGATTATTAATACAGCCTGTGCGGATAAGCTATACGAAAACTCATGTGTTGTGCGTTCAGTGTAGCAATCACTTTCGGAATGCTTTTGGGGATGCCTCGGTTATGTTACCGCATCAGCCATGTTCCCTAATTCATATTATTTTATTTATTATCGATCAAGGTTATATCCTCGGTCTGTTATAAATTATATTAATTAATTAAATTCTTCGGGGCACGTAAAAGTCGGTCGGCTATTAACAATTTGACAACAGTCGAAAAGTGAAGTCATAGGCCTACGGGCGACCCGGACAACTCTGACACTAGGTTGGCCACTAACCATAAACCACTAACGATAAGAAGAACACGAAACGACGTCACTGGTTAACATTCACAAAGCTGTAGCTATAAGCATAATCTTGTAACAATTAACCGTCCGTCCATCACGCGTTTTTAACTACGAATATTTATTTATTGTTCTCATCACGATGTGCGGCTATCAATCAACCCGACCACACAATAAGGCCATATTTAAGGCAAACAAATAAAAATAGATCCGATTCGATTATAAACAATTAGACGTGATAATATACTCTTAAATCATAAATGTTTTGGTTGCTTTTGGGTCTATCAATCACTTTTTAGGATTCCGTAGCCAAATTTACCGGCGTCGGGATGTGACGACCCCATCGCCCGCTGTTGGGATAACCTCTGTTACAGCAGAGATTATTCCACCAGTGCAATCAGTCATACTAGTGGTAGGTCTTTTATTGTAAGAGGCCGGCTAGGTAAGTACCACCGCAGTGTCAATGATTCTGCCGCCAAATAGTAGTGCCTAAGCATTACTGTGTTCCGGTATGAAGAGCACTGTACGCTAGTGAAATTACTGGGCGGATAAGATTTAAGAACTAATATCTCGAGGTTGGCACCTACTACTGGTGCTGCAAGTGTTCATAGGCTACGGCAACCACTTACCATCAGGTGGGCCGTATGCTTGTTTGCCAACTTCTAACATAAAAAAATGCAAAAACGAAACCCTTATAGTTTGGTCATGTCCGCCTGTCCGTCTGGCCGTCCGTCCGTATTTCACAGTCATTGGAGACTAAACTTGGAGACTTGGAGACTATTGGATGCAACTATCTAGGTATACGAAATTTAGTAGATAGTTGTATTCTGTGAATTGCTATACGATTTTGTAATGAAATCCTAAAATATATAAAAAATTACGGGTAGCGGTCCATACATGTAACTGAGGGTTGAAAAAAAATTTCAACGTATGGCAACGTGTGAGATATCTTTGGATAGGTTTTTCAAAATAATAAAGAGGTTTGATTTTGCCTTTTTTCATTAAGTCAGTAGTTGTTGAGATATAAGCTCCTAAAGTCATAAACATAGTGTCTCTCCTCCAACTTTTAAACTATGGGATTTAAAATTGTAGAAAAATTTTAAGTTGTAGAACATCAGTTGTAGTTTCAACCAGATTGGGTTTGAAGAAGATAGGTCTAAAAATTTTAGAGATATATAAGTTATTCCCATAACTTTGTTTTTGATATTACTTTTAATAATTACTATGAAATTACCAACTTAATTACGCGGTCGATTTTAATTAAGTCCTTAATATTCTTCATCATCAAGCTGCGGAACCCTTTAGTTTTGACTGTGCGTGGTCCACAAGGCACTCGTTTATTTCTGAAACCCGTAAAGTCATATGTGTGCGTGTAATACTATTGTATACTGTGTATCGCAAATTTAATCGCAATCAGTATTACAACATAACATAACATAACATAACGTAACATAACATAACATAACATAACATAACTAAATGTCAAATCCTTGTTGCATTCGGAGCATCCACTTCGAAGCCCGGGGCCGCTTTCCTGCTTTTCCTTCTCCACTTCGCACGTTTTTGGGCTTTCATAATTGTGAGATTATTGGCGCGCATGTCATCCTGCACGACGTCAAGCCTGTACTTCTTGGGTCTACCCCTTCTACCGGGACCTGACGGAGGAGACATGGCAAGACATTTGTTCCCCTCATAGCGAGCTGGTTTTCTTAAAATGTGCCTGCTATGTCATTGACATGAAGCCTGCCGAAGACGCGGGTGTTTCTCACGTGATCTTTTCCCATGACTCCGCATAACTACTGCATCACAATTCAATACTAACTATATCACTACATAGTATAAAACAAAGTCGCTTTCTCTGTCCCTATGTATGCTTAAATCTTTAAAACTACGCAAAAGATTTTGATGCGGTTTATTTTAATAGATAGAGTAATTGAAGAGGAAGCTTTATATGTATAATAACATCCATTAAATAGTGGAGAAAAAAATTAATTATTGAGGTTTCTAATGTGATGTCGTAAATAATTAAATTGAACGCGTGCGGGTCACGGGCAGTAACGAATAACTAAAAACTACTGGATCGATTTTAATCATTTTTTCAGTGAATGACATAGGCTATATATTTTATACCCGTGCAAAGCCGGAGCGGGCCGCTAGTTTACATATAATTAGAAGAATGTTAGCTGAACCGCAATGCAGATTCTTTTGGAGAAAAATGAACCAGCCCTCCTGTTACCTGTGGAGGCAATGAGTCGGAGTGTAATATGTTTTTTTATATTAGAAATTGCTTGGCCCCGACGCTCCTTAGCCCAAGATAATTTTTACCTTTTTTCTACCACAAAAATGTCAAACGTTCACGTCGCCTTATGGTTATTATTTAGGGCATTACCATTATATAGCATCTGATACTAGTAATTGTGTACTCTGGGTTACGGGTACACACTAAAAATTATTTCGAGGGTCAAAACTTCGGTAACTCGTCAATCTGTATAACAATGATAAACAACATGTGACAAAGCTCCGGGGAAAGCACTAGAAAGAATATTTAAAAAAAAAAAAAAAAATTAAAAAACTCCAAAATTGAAAAATCTGTATATTTATAAATAAAGATAAATATTTATATTAGGTACATCACAAATGTATAAATCATAACAAAATATCATAGATCAGAACAACAGCTATTATATGAACGGTCTGCCAAGCGTCGGTAACGAACGCGTCCTAAATCCAACTTTTTAATTGTTCAAACAGAGCGTCCGCATATCAACGTCTGAAAAGTTTATGCTATTGTTCTTGGAATGATATTTCAGATCACCTGAGTCAGAGCAGGCACTCATTTTTTTTTTATGACACCAAGGTGGCAAATAAGATTACCTGTTTAAAAATTCCCTATTGATAAGCGTCGTTTTTTTAAATGAAATTAAAAGCAATTTACTTATCAAGAGTTAACTATTATTATCAGATGTTATGTGATAACATCTGGAACAATCTGAAATTGTATTATTAACGAAAGCTTCGGATTAATAAATTTGTGAGTTTGAAGCATTCCTTCAAACTCATAAATTTATTGATTTAAAAATAAGATACCTAGTAATCAATGTACATTAAAAAGTAAATTGTCGGTATAAATGTTCTTCCTGAAAAGGTTTCAAATATGGTACAACTCTGCTCTACAGCAACTTAACAAAGAAAGAGCAGCAATAGAGAAAACTGATAGGGTGGCAAAGACTGCGATGCAAAGATACACAAGCAGTATTAGGTAATTAAAATTTAACACACGTAAAACGTACACAATAAAAAACCATATCACCCATTTTCTATACCGCTATGAAAATGAATGTAAAATTTTTAAAAAAGCTTATTTCAAAACAGATTAAACACACGTTTTTAATTACAAGCAATTATGAGCGGCCGCAACGTTACGAATGTGAACATTTTACTGTGTTGTAAAACAATAAAAAAGTTTTTAGTGACACGCACACATCGCCGTGTAAATAAACAATACACATGTGGACGAACAAAAAAATAAATTGTGTTTTAAACGGTCTTCAGGTTACTATTTCGGTTATAAAAATAACAGAATGAAAGGTTTTTTGTATTCTATACATAATAAGAAATTGAACTATTTAAGGAATAATAAAATTGGATCTTTGCTTGCAATATCGATCGAATTAAAAAAAAATCATTTCATTATCAATCTTTAAAAGTGTAATTAATTTTAAGTGCTCCTGTCAAAACGTTAATATTGACAATGCAAATTAAAATGAAATGAAATGAACGTTCGTCTACATCAGAATTACTAAATATATTCTATTTTAATGAGGAAGCCCAGCAAATTATAATGTTGATATAGTTTTAAACGGTATTCGCTATAAAACTGTGATAGAGCAGATGTAGTGCGGACAAGTAAACAAATCTTTCTGGTCGTGAGCTCTGTAATTACGCGCTAAAAATTAAGTTTGTTCCTATTTGATCTGTGAAATTGTATCTAAACTAAATATTGTCTTAAACAACGCCTGTGGTTTTACCAGTATTCTTTGTATCAAACTTAGCTAAAATAGCCTTGAGCTTTTATCAATATCATCCAAGTGGGTTAACTTTATGAACTACTTATACTTACTAATCAACAATGCTTTAAGTCACTTTACTATATATTAGATAACATAATGATATGCACAACTCTTTAACTACTACGTTGAATTCCACAACATATCTTTTTTAATTAAAAATATTACAAACGATACTTGTTAATATAAATGACTAAATACTTAATAATTGTCCTCATATTTATTATTTTATTTAAATCAATACGTTTCTATACAACTTACATAAGCTAAAGACTACGGCGACCACTCATCGTCAAGTGGTTCTTACGTTTCTTTGCTTCCATCAGTAGAGTACACCATGAATTCTTTTTGCGATTCAAATGATCTAAACTGAGCCGGATCGTTATTTCGTCTTACTAGCGATTCACTATTAATCAATTTATTAAGTTAATACGAAGTTACAGAAAACAACGTTAAATTTATTTTCGAACTGAACATGACCTAACGTGAATTGCATCTTAATAGAATTGTGTACTAAAAGTTCATATGAAAAACTTAATATCCAAAGTTAACCCTCCAGGTATAACAAAATATAAGTATTATTCAAAGAAATCAAGATCATAATAGAACAAACCTTTGCACGTAGTCGAGAAATAGCGATGATTATAAAGTTTATGAGCGAGTCATTTTTATAAAACCAGCGGTAATTGCGTCGAGTTGTACGTAAATTGTTGAATATCTAAGAACATATAGCACCTATGTCATTAATAGAAATTTAAATTACTATTCAATAGGTTCTTTATAATAATTTTTCAAAGATTTTCCTTTTCCTTTTAACCACTAGTGGCCACGACAGCGTCACCACCGGACCGAGTCCGTAAACTGTAGACTTGGGATGTCATCGGGAACGAATAATCGAAGATTGATATACATAATTTGACACCGTTGTGGCGTTGTGGGTAGCGAGTCTGCCTTAAGCCTCGACGGTTGCGGGTTCGATTCCCGCTCGGAGCAGATGTTTGTATTAATCGTACAGGCATGTTTTCCGGTCTGGTTGTGTTTGTCCTTGTCATTGTGAATGTTTCCGGACCCCGACACAGGATATAATTATCCTAATGGGGGCCGTTGAGTGTGTAGCGTTTATTTATTATTATTATTATTATAATACTACCTATATAATTAATTGGTTAAAGCCTAGACGAATTGGTAGCTTAGGATTGTGGTGTTCCGTTTGGAAATGAAAAAAAACTGTTTTATATTATATTCTCTGTCTTCTTTCATTTCTTTCTTCGAGAGTTGTCAGGAGTCTTAATAAGCTTAAGCCCCACATCATCATCTTTTATCGCTGTCAAAAATGTACATGGGCATAGAGAGGTAGAAGTGAGGGGTGAGGGGTGAGGAGTGAGTACAGCTGCCCCCCCCTGGACCTAGCTCAACTCCGAAATGGGAGAATATAATACGGGTTAAACTATTTAACCAATAGCTAGCCTCAGCTAGCTATTGGAGAGAATAGTCATTTAAATATTAATAAATAAATAAATAAACGCTGCACACTCAACGGCCCCCATTAGGATAATAATATCTTGTGTTGGGGGCCCAGAAACATTCACAATGACAAGGACAAATACACCCAGACCAGAAAATATGCTTGCATGGACAATACAAAATTATTATGCTCCGAGCGGGAATTGAACCCGTGACCTGTGGCGTTTAAGGCTCTAAATTAAGGTTTTGCCCTCCCCTGGGCCAAATCCTGGCTACGTCCATTGTTCATGTCTCAATGATAATCAATAAAAGCTCAAAATTTAACTGCTGAATCCTATTTTCTAAAACAAACTAAGACTGCACGCTTCTGACCAGTAGCGGATTTACAAATTTTCAAGGTATAGGCTGTAAGATTTTTGCGGCTCTTGTTTCTACAATTGTCATGACCTAGATTATTATTTTTGCAATTCAACAAAAGGGCGATTACTGGTTGTTGGGGAGTGGCGAACTAACTCTTTAACTCTAGAATACGGAAGCTTGGAATGTACAGTGACAAGTGAGAGCGGAAAGTCATCGACAAATTTGTTGCAAATTTTGCACCTGTAAAGCATCAGAAAACCGTCAAGTAGCAAAAAAAATTAGGTCTCCAAATTAGCCGCCCTAAAATTCTGCCGCCCTAGGCTCAAGCTTACTCTGCCTGCTGGTAAATCCGCTACTGCTTCTTACTATAAAAATACAACAAAATAAATATATCTCAATTTAATTACAACAACAATGAATACAACAATTAAATCCCATTGACATTCCTGTATCCGAAACGATCCGTGTAAAAAGTGGAACGGAAAAGTGGCTCAGGAAACATCTCAAGAAACTGTAAACCATTTCTAATTATACATCAATGACTCAATCAAGCGAATGGCAATTAGATATTCAACAATGCGTTCATAATGTTCAATTAGATGACCACAAAGCATACCGATTTAACCGCCAACTCCACACGTGTTCGAAATAAAAATAAAACAAACCATAGACAAGCTACGCTTCTTGAAATGTGGGGCGCGTTTAAATTCGTCTTTTCATGTTTTTTTCACTCTCTGAAACAAGACAGTAACTTGAAAGGTATTTTAGGTAAATAAAAATAATCTAAAGCGTTTCATTATTAATTATACTTTTACTAATTATGCTAGTTCTTACCGACTTCAAAGAAGAAGATACTCAATTCAGATGTTTATTACAATAATTGGGTCAATAATACCAGATTATTTATGCAACTCTATCGTTATGACTTTTTTTACAAAACGTTTTTTCAATATATATACTTGTCTCACGATATTTTTTTTAATGTAAAAGCGTTAATGTAACACCAATTGATTTTTAATTGTACACCGATAATACTGTCATTTATAATTTAATAAGTATACTCAATAAATATGTATCATATTTGTTCTAATGGTCAGTCTTTAGGATATATTGCGGATTTACGTAATCGTATAGTTTCTAAATAAAGTAAAAAATTTACAAGCAATATTATATCTTATTTACAATTTAATACCACCACGGGGAATGCCTGGTGCCAAGAAGATTAGCTGCATTTCACCGCTGAATCGCTAAAAATTATAGAACAAAAATATCCTAACGTCAGTCTTTAACATATATTGCAATTCTATATAAAATAATTTGGTTGTAAATATAAATTAATAATGTGCGCAAGAAAGTAACTTGTCTGATTCAAACGAAGCACCAGCACTTCCGAGCCCAGTAAACAGGTAAGGGAAACATATCAGAGTTTACGCTACTGAAATGTAAATGTGGCTAACGAGTGAATGGATCAGTGAATGAAAATAAACTCCATTTAAAATCATTCTCATTCCTTTATTGACTCGCTTGTTTAATCTACATTTTAATGTATGTAATATTCCTGTTAGAATAACATAATAAATACTTTATTTTATTAACACAAATCTTATCAAATAAAAAAAAACTTTTTCTTCTTGGTCCTAGCATTATTCCCGGTATTTTATTTATCCAGCGTCTGGGATTGGGTGTACTGGGTACAAGTATTTAACTCGTTTAGGAATAATGCTAAATAGAAGAAGGAACGGCTCGACCTGGGAAGAGGGAGCGCTGGAGGCCAAAATTCCCACACCCTTTTATGCTGTGCTAATATTGATTGTAACCATAGCATTGCAGCTTTGATGACCTTTTAACATGGCGCGGGAAAATTGTTTGCCATCTATGTGATATAAAAACAAATCTATTCATAATAAATACAGAGGTTTCTTAAAATTAATACTAATAAAACTTCTTAAAATTTTTCTCGTAAAAAAATTGAGTCACTCCTGTTAGAACCCATTATCTGGAACGAGCCACCCCTTCCGTCGTAACCGTGTTCACCAAATTCTAAACATTTTTAAACATTCTTCAGCGTAATATTACATTTTATTAGTTTATAGTTTACAACACATAATTAACTAGTTTCCAAGAACGCCGCAGCTTGACGTTCGCTATTAATTTTATTTTAAAACTTTTTTGTCGCTTCAACTAAGACAATGTTTACATTACACGCGTATACATATAAAGCGGTCCGATCGATGTTTCAGAATGATTTAAGAAAGCAAGAAAGAGATAGAGCTATGTTTGCTTTTGAGAAAACGACTGAATTGAATAATTATATTTTAATGGCTTTCAAAACATGTGTAGCCTTTAGGCATAACAAAATCCATAAGCGTTATAAGTTTTGTAAATGCAGATTTTACTATAAACAAATATTATTTTATAATAAGACAATACGAATGGGGTGACTCGACAGAGAAGTAAGTTCTATCCTTTCACAAAAAATTGGCGTGAAGTAACAGTACTGTTGCGTTTCGTTTTAATGAGTGAGAGCGCCGGAGGCCTAATCTCTCACCCCTCGGTTCCCTTCCTTTTTTCCCTTTTATCCCTAGGGTTGGCATTGCGTATGTAATACCTAAAGTATCGTAAGCGTTTATATACGGTAACTGCTTACCATAAGGCCGACAATGTGTTTGTTTACCAACCAACATGACATAAAAAATGTTAAAAAATAAATCGGTGAAGTAAATAACTACATTTGACACCGCCCATGTTATATTATATTTGGTAGCACGTCTCTGGTTTTGAAAGAGGCGGGTTCATCTAATAGGTGTATACATTTTTTCTAGCCTCCGGTGTATATAATTTTTAAACAATTTTTTTACACCCACGAATAGAACAATGTCTTAATTTTCTACAGAGTGTGTGAGGGGTTTCATGGTTATTTAATGATCTCTATTTAGATTTTACTAATAATCTCGGTTAATTACTTCCGTTGTCATGACCGAGGTCAATGATTTTGTTTATGATTATAGATATAAACTGTAACACGCACAAGATATTTAGGATAGATGTTAGTCGTACTAAAATTAAATATTTAAACTATTATATTTCATAAATTAACATGAATTACTTTATACAAATTATAATTTATTTACCGTTAAATTGTATAAAAGTTCATCAACAGATGGTCCTACAAAACTTCATTTTGGGTAGAAAAATAAATATTTTATCGTTTAAACTTTATTAAAATTGAGTGTGTAAAAAATAAAAAAAAAAAAAAAGAAAAATTGTTAAAATGCGATTACATAGATAGCGTTCTGCTTTTGCGCCCATATATACAATTTTTCTTACTATTTTTTATAATATACAATTATAATAAAAGATCATGACCCAACATCTTTATTTATTAAGATTTAGAGCTTAGAAGCTAATTAATTTATTTACCGAATAAATTATCTTTTCCTAAATAGAGGGCCATATGCTATTTGCCTTTGGGAACACTATAACTAACTAATGTTTTTCCATTCATTAAATTAACCTGGTCGCAATTTTAGCACATACCTACATACCTACATTTTCTTCAGTCATTCTCAAAATATCGTAGGTTGTCTGGAAGAAATCGCAACTTCGCAATAAGACCGCCTATTTGTACCAGCTATTGTTATATTTAAAATTAATTTGTCTTTTTTATGTTATAAGGTGGGCGTACGGCCTACCTGATGGTAAGTGGTTGCCGTAGTCTATGAGCGCTTGTAGCACCATTAGTAAGTGCCACTCACGCGTTGCCAACCTCGAGATATTAGTTCTTAAATCTCCTATGCCCAGTAATTTCAAACCTGAACACAGTAATGGCTAAGCAATACTATTTGGCGGTGGAATATTTGACACTGCGGTGGTACCTACCTAGCCGGCCTCTTGCAACAAAACACCTACCACCAGTGTGACTTGCACTGATGGAATAATCTCTGCTGTGACAGAGGTTATCCCAACAGCGGGCGATGGGGTCATCACATCCCGACGCCAGGAGAACCACCACACAATCAACCAAAGTGATTACTTAATGTAGTTTAAACACGAGAGCCAAGTAACATTTGGAGCTGGATACGAAAAATTTCAAAAGCATAAGTTTTTTTAATTATTTTTTTAAAGAATATTGGCAAAGCTTTTACAAGGCATTACTAATATTCCTATTGCCCCTCGAAATAAGCTCGAAGCTTGCGCTAGGAGTGGGTACGACAATAGCCCAAGGGGTCAGGATCGAACCCTCGACTCCCGCGTTAACGGAGCGAAGTCGGCCCTTCTACCGTTGAGCTATTGAGGCTATAAATCAGTTTAAAAGCTAGTCCTTATAATTCAATATTACGCTAGAGCTAGAACCTTGTTTGTATTCACTCTGGGTCCGTGTTACGATAATTTCACGTGAGCACATTTAAAGATGTCTAATGTGTTGTAAAGACTGGAAGCACGCCAACGCTTTGATTCGAGTTGATGCACGATGTAGCGTAACTTTAAAAAGAAAATATTATATTATTATAAAATATACATGAAGTTGCTACCAGCGGCTTCACCAGCATATGTAACGATTATATAATTACGATGATTTAATACAAACTCTGGACCCCCATTTCACCAATTCCAAAACACGTGTTTTTTATCTTTAAAGCCGTTTGCCAAAAAACAAAGTTTCATGATTCTAGTTTAAAAATGACGTACTTTCATAAAAACTGTCAACCCCTTTTTCACTCCTAAGTGTTCAGTTTTGAAAAATCCTATTTTAAGTAAATTGTTAGCGGCGTGTTGCGTAAACTTACAAAACAATAAATAATAATAAATAAATAAACGCTACACACTCAAAGGTCCATTTGGTTATATAATGGTTATATTCTGTGTCGGGGTTCCGGAAACACACAATGACAAGGACAAAACACACCTACCCACTATATACCTGTATAGTCAATACAAACATCTGTTCCGAGTAGGAATCGAACTACCGAGACCAGGTTCGCTACCACTGCGTCACAACCACGTATCGATGATTCCAATGAACGTTCATTGTTACGTTGTGTACTAAATTCACGTAATGTAGTGTACTTCTCAGTACACGGTATAAATGGCCGACAAAGGTAAACACGACGAACGGAAACGCCTTGATCTATCTGTCCGTCACACTAGTTGCCACTAGTATTGTTATATTATGAAACTTCCTTACTTATTACGCTTTGATATGGTTGTATTTGTTAGTATTTTTTCTATTGGTAATTGGTTGCTTTGATATCTAGGTTCGAGATTGTTTACTCGAATGAGACAGATAAACACAATGTTAAAATCTTTTGTAAATCAATTGTTTAAAAAAATATATGAGTAAAATTGCAAATCAAAATTAAATTAGGGCTGTCTCTGTCAAGGCTTGGTCTTCGTAATCTGCACAAAGGTGACGCTGACAAGGCCAATAGAGCCAACAGTAATATACATTAGAAGAAAAAAGTATAGGTACCATTTCCCGTGATAAATTAATCAGCCGAGGCCCTATCCTTCCATGATATGTATGATGGAAGCATCATATTCTTTGACGACGTTGTGGCGCAGCGGTAGCGAACCTGCCTTAAACGTCACAGGTCGCGGGTTCGATTCCCGCTCGGAGCATAATATGTTTGTATTGACCATGCAAGCATATTTTCCGGTCTGGGTGTCCTTGTCATTGTGAATGTTTCCGGACCCCCGACATAGGATATCACTATCCTAATGGGGGCCGTTGAGTGTGTAGCGTTTATTTATTTATTTATTATTTATTCTTATGCACGGAGGAATATTTTTATTTACATTTTATAATCATTAACGATATATATTTCTATGGCAGCTTGATTTCTTTACTTTAACTAAACGAAATCTTAAGAATGAAGATTTTTTATATCATCAAGGTAGGTGACAAGCATACGCTCCGTCTGATAGCAAACAGCCACCGCAACCTATAAGCTCTTGTGATTGCGACATTGAAGTATCACATGCGTGGTGCCAACCCAAGGGATAGGAGGATGCGATCAAAAAGGGTAAAGGGAAGATGGTAGAATCTCATATTCAACAAATAAGTGTAATACTTAGGTTGAAATATTCCATAATTTTGAAGTGATCTTAAAGTATAAAACACTAAACATGACGATGAGACTTGACCTTGACGGTCTTTGATACTAAAGTTCAGTGTAAGCAAATACAATTTAAATAGATAGATATATAGATAAAAAGCTTTATTGCACATAATACAAAACAAAATAATGTAAACAATAGAACTTAGGCCAGTTTTTGGTGTGCAAAGGTAGTCTTATTGCTACAGGCAATCTCTTACAGACAACCCTTTGACGTAAGGAACTGTTACAGTTAGAGAAACTGGTCAAGTGCGAAAAAATATCATGTATGTACGCATTATATATAAGCATTTAGGTCCTTTGTCATTGATTCTTGTAAATTCAAATTCTAATGTTGCAAAGCTTGTAGTAGAAATCGTTAAGCATCATTGACTTTCTCATGCTCGTTGTCTTATAATTATTATAGGTTTGGTTACGATTGGGTTGACATATCCGTGTCGGATAAAAGCCCCAAGAAATTTTTTTTTTTATGTTAGAGGTTGGCAAACAAGCATACGGCCCACCTGATGGTAAGTGGTTGCCGTAGCCTATGAGCGCTTGCAGCACCATTAGTAGGTGCCACTTACGCGTTGCCAACCTCGAGATATTAGTTCTTAAATCTCGTCCGCCCAGTAATGTCACTAGCGTACAGTGCCCTTCAAACCGGAACACAGTAGTGCATAAACACTACTATTTGCCGGCAGAATATTTGACACTGCGGTGGTACCTACCTAGCCGGCCTCTTGCAACAAAAGACATACCACCAGTGAAAAATAAACTTTATTAAAAAACTCGAGTAAATATTAACAAAAAACATTGCTTCTTATCAAAGAACACTAAATCACAATATCATATATATCAAAATCAAAACAAATCGTGCACCGTACGCGGTACTGTTCGCCCACGCAACTGACTACCGAACTTTTAACATTACAAACAGAACCATCCTCGTCCGTTGATTATGTTTATTTAAATGCTTCTGATATACAATTTTCAAGTCATTCCCGCTTTGTAGTCGGAATAATAGTCGCTGTGTTTGATGCGATTCGCGAATAGTCCGTATTTCCATCGAAGCTAGGGCTGTTTCATGCACATAAATATAATATAATATTAGTATTTTATTTTTAACTCATCTTTTAACACTACATATTATAAAAGAAAGTATTTCACCGATCCGCGAGTTCGTTAGTTAATTTGCGATAAACTGAAAACGAAATTGAACGGATTTAGGTAAAGGATTTTTTTTTATTAAGCCCAGGGTTACTGAACCTAATCGATAGTGGAAGTAGAGTCCAAACGCGAAGGCGGCTGTTGCTGTTTTATAAGGTGACTTGCACTGGCCGACCTTGCTTATGCTGATGCCACAAGATGCTGGTTATACACTTGAGAACGACTTCACGAGTTTTTCCCCAACATCCGGTTGCAGCTCACCAGACGGGCATTTCGGCCTTCCACTAGCAAAAGTTTCTCCTCAGTTTTCAGCAGTTGTATGTGATATACATATTTTGGTGTAAGTGTGCTAGGATGAGCGCTTATAATGAGGTAACTCATACGATTCTTCGCCATCGTTGTGTTACGAAGAAACTCACTATTGATCACCATTTCCATGAAATCCAGTCCTATAATGCCACCCAGATTTTTACGATTCTTTTTCGGTTTAAGAAAAAAACTTAATATGTCAATATAGTAATGCCATTTTTTTTAATCTTGCAATTTCAATTGTAGCCATCCCTGAAAGTTTTTCTTTAAGACTGAACTTTACCTTCGAATTTTTATTTTTAATTTTTGCATGCCAATTTTAATTGTAACCAGCCCTGAAAGTGTTTCTTTAAGACGTTTGTGTTTCCGCGTGATTATAAACTATTATGTAAATCTAGTGTCATTACACCCGTCAAAGCTCACAGGAAGTCGTTATTATTTTTATTTCGACAGTACGCGAAAATTACGCGTTTGAATTATAATAATAACCTTTGATAATAAAACTTTACTAACACACTAGTGAACTTACTCGTAACTACGTCTGCATAAGAATTGTACAAAAGTAATTAAACTGTATCTATTAAGAAAGTCAAGACGTCAGCGTGCGGAAGGACCCAGTACTGAGATTTGGCTGTGTAAAAAAAACATTTACGAGGCCAAAGTGATGCAAAAAATCGGAAATGTAGGCATTCTATGGACGCGCCCGAAGCGGTGTGAGCGGGTCACGACGTGCGAAACAAGGGACTAGAGACCTCGTCTTCGCCAGAAGGTGATGAACTCATCGCATAAGTTTTAAAATTAAATGCCATGCTATCAAGTTCTAGTTCCAAAAGACCAGTAATGACACAGACCGGCACTGTCGCCGTGCAGGCAGGAACGCCTTATATTTATTAGCAAAACTAAAAAATGATTAAATTTGCGACTAAACTAATAATACAGAATAAATAATTATAATTTTTATCCATACTAATATTATAAAGAGGTTTGTTTGCTGTGAATAGGCTCCGAAACTACTAAACCGATTTAAAAAATTCAATCACTGTTGCGAAGCTACACTTTCTCCGGGTGACATAGGCTAAAACTCCAAAACTCGTAACCAAGTCTAAAGTGCAAAAATTACCTAGAATATTCTTTAATGTGTGTGCATTATAATTTTTAATTTTGAAATTTTTGTTAAATGTGCGAAGCCGAGGCGGGCCGCTAGTTTATATGATACAATTTTTAAAATATAAACAAAATCATCATCCTTTCCTCCTCCTCCTTTTTTTCTTTCTTTCTTTCTTTCTTTCTTTCTTTCTTTCTTTCTGTCTTTCTTTCTTCTATTAAATACTTAAATTCTAAAATCCTTTAATCAAAATTCACTTACGTTAAAAGAAATAAAGTTTTTCACGTAAATATAAACGGTTCTGTTATTAAGAATTAAAGAAACACATGTAACGCCTTTTTCACAGCTACCAGCAGAGGTTCTCGGAATACCACCCACGTACTAACAAACAGACGAACGCCAGAACACGGTAGCTTTAATGTACTCCAATCACCCTTAGCACGTACTTCGTAGAAGAGAAATAACTTTTATACATAACATTACATTCCATTACGGTTGTAGAGCCAATCGGGGAAGTACTACTCTCTCACAGAAAATTAGCGTTAAGTAACTGTACTGTTGCGTTTCGCACGATGAGTTAAAGCCGGAGGCCAATCTCCCACCCCTATATTCCCTGCTTTTTTACCTTCTAATTCCTTTATTTTTGTTGGGTTGACAACGCGCATGTGATACGTCAAGTGTCGCGCGCGTTCATAGGTTACGATGACTGTTTACCATCAAGTGGACCGAATACTTGTTTGCCAACCGACATAAAAATAATAAAACATAATATACAATTAAAAAATTAACAATTTGACCGTTGTGGTGTGCCGGTAGCCAGCGTCAATGCCGTGGGTCCTTAGCTAATGTAAAACGTCATACAATAACAAAAGAGGCGGCTATACTTATGTAAAGCTATCTCTAAGCGCTTTTTAAATGTAGGCCGTACACATTGACTTACTATAGACTAAGGACCGCCCTTTCCATAAACAATAAATTAATGTCAGATGTCTCGCTGGTGCTCATTCGTAAATTCTGACAACACGCTAACTTTGTTCGAAGGTATAGCAAACTTGTGAATAACTTCGTTTCGTTGTAGTGTGAATATACGAAGACCAAGGAATCTTTTAAAATGTTGTAAGTGCATGTAATAATAAAATGAAAGGGCATGTCAATGGGCGTACATCATAATTTAGACAAAAATATAATTGTCTGCTTTTTACTTTTATAAATTTCATTGTACCTGCATATGTTTACGGGTGTCGCTGCAATGAATGTGATTTTTTTATTCGGAAAGTAGGGCAGATGACTCTACTCCACCTGATGGTAAGCGGAAATAAAGTCCAAACGTGAAGGCGGCTGAAAGAGTTGCGGAATTAAATCACATTAGCCACCCTCCTACCCGCAAGATGCCTCTTCACGCCTCGCTTGAATTAAAAAAATAAATCACATATATATATGTAATGTTAAATTCCTAATCTTCAATTAAATCTTTAACATGGCAAATAGTTTCGTAACTGTTATTAATCAATTGAAAGTTACGTGAATTAACATTAACGATAAAATAGGGTATTAAGCAGTACATTACAAACGTTTAGCGTGAAATATTCTAAATGTTTTCTATGTAAAATAGTTCGTTTGTCGAAACGTCCATCTTATTTACTGTATTGATAAATTTATCTATGTTCCTAACTGTGTTAATCGCTGGGTTTATAACGAAATTACAATAAAACAGTCCTACACGCTACGGACAATAAAAACAAATGTATCTGTTACACTGAGCGACTTATTTATTTAAGTGGTTTACGGCGCACCCACCCGTGGTAAACTATTTTTAATTTAAGACCACACATTAAATTTGACCTCCATTATTTACTCTAATGCCTACTTAACGCCTTTGTATTGATTTTATTTTGTTCTGTGGGTGTTTAATTGATCAGGCATAATATAAACTGTAGTGAAGCGAAACAATTGTTTTTATTTCGTATTTAATAGTCGCCTATTCGATTCCAATGGTAACGAACTTAACGTTCATTTGTTTTATCGCTTTTAGTTACTTGTGAACGTGATTTTAGTTGTGTGAAAATTTTGTCACTAAAAAATTTCGTGACTCGCGTGATAGAATTTTAATAATATTTATTGTTTAGTGAGTATATTCAACCCTTAGATACCTTTGTGATTTACATAAATATATCCACAAAACCCATTTGGCCATTTGTGCTGGAAGCCAAAAAGTTTTAATTAATTTCCTTTAAAAAAATATTGATTTAAAGTATCAGTAACTGTAGTGTTGGGTTTGTCCGATTTCCTCCCACGCCTCACCAAACGGCAGAAGAAGGCATAGTCATGGAATATTCATTTTTATCACGAGAGCCGATAATAGCGACATCTATTGATATGTTTACCATATGACATTATTAATAGCTTATTAATTAATAATGTTTAAATTTAAATACATATCGTAAGTACAACGCCATCTAGTTATATTTTTTTACAGTTACATATGACGAATACAGCGTCATCTAGTGTTATTCAGTACTTGATTTTATATGCAAAATGATAACTATATTTGTTTATCCTATGAAAAGCTTATAATTTTTTGTTTTATTGCAAAAAAAGCTTATAAACCTATGTTGTTTTGATATTAATTAATTACAACTTTTTTTACAATATTTCAAAATATTCACTGCTTTCATCACCTTTTTCAGACAAGTATCCGATCTTATGACGTCATGACAGAATGAAAGATAAAAATAATAATGGATGGAAAAATGACGTTTATCGACAGTTTTGCTTTGTTATCGTGCCGAATAATTTCACCATATTTGATGAGAAAAAATTTATTGTGTGCTTGTGCAAGTAATTTTCATATGGATTATAAAGATGAAGCAAAATCATCAATGGAAATTGTTAACATACCCCCAATTGTTTCTACCTACCGGCAGGCCTTGCATACTTTTGATGAAAAGTTTAAAACAGATATTCCGATCAATTTGAATAAATTAAAAAGTATTATGAATAATTTAAAAGCAGAAGACTTCGGTTTTGATCAGAAATTAAACGATCCAGCAACATGGAGCAAACCAAACAAAGCGCCGTGCACGTACATCGAAGTGTTTCAAAACACTGTTGTAAACATGAGTATATTTGTGTTGAAACCCGGTTTTAAGATGCCTCTACACGATCACCCTCATATGCATGGACTATTAAAAGTAATTTCTGGTGCAGTGCGAATACGAAGCTTCACGGAATATCCATTAAAGGAAGTCGCTAGTTCTGTAGATTTTGCAGCAAGAGCGAAACACGAAGCGGCGCGCCTAGCTCAAGGTATTCACAAACGTAGAAGACTATTCGCTAAAATATCACAAGATAGTATATGTCAAGCTAATTCTGAAACATGTGTACTAACACCTACAATATCTAATTATCACGAAATAGAAGCTTTACACATGCCTGCAGCGTTTTTCGATATACTATCACCACCTTACGATACTCTTATAAAAGAAGTCGGTCCTAGGAGATGTCGTTATTATTATGTAGCAAACGAAATAAGCACAAATGTAGTAGAATTACAGGAGACAACTGTACCAGAATGTTTTTATTGTGATCAAGCACCATATTTAGGGCCCATCATAAAGCAATAGAAAAGAAATTCAAAATAAAATTTAGGAATTGATAAAAATAAAATTGTTAGAAAGTAATTTTGGGAGTTACCAAGAGAATGAAGTTGATCTCTGACATTAAAAGTAACTTTTAACATTTAGTGCAAATAATTTTGTGCCTTTAATATGTAAATGTCAATAATTATAAACATTCTTATACATAAAGACTTTAACAAGCATTTTGTTGTTGTAACAGCTTATTGAATTCAATTCAGAAGTTACCAGTGTTGATTTTAAAAATTGTCTTATTTCTACTTGATTAAATCAAATAGATCATTAAGACGAGATTATATTATTTTAAACAATAACTTGGGCACCCGGTAAAAATAATATTTGTTATATAATGTAACTTAATATAATACTGTTTGACATATCTATTAACAGTGTTAAAATATGTTTATAAAAAATGTAATCAGTGTACACTTTTTATGTATTTCAACAAACTTACAAATAGCATTAAATGTTTTGATTATTAGATGCAATGTTTCTAATGATATGGTATGTTTCTATAGAAGTTTTATCACTATAAGCTAGTGTTGAATTGAAAATATCACATGACACTTAAAGTAAATAAAATTGCATTTAAAATAAGAGTGATAATGTGGATTGACTTCTGATGAATAATCAGTTTATTTTATTAATCATAATTATAATGAATCATTATGTCTCAAGTTTCTTAAACTGGAAGCTTCTATTTAAAAAGGCAATATTATTTTTATGGAAATCAGTATTAAAAGTAATTCAATTCATTTTATGAATTCTTGTATTAATGGCTCTTAATTGTGTAGATTATTAAAAGTAATTATAAAACGCAAGTTTATGTACCTACTAATAAAAATAATGTTTAATTTCATTTTGATTAAAGAAAATTAATTTTTGTGTTTCTATAAAATATAATCTTGGTACAATTTAGAGATTAAAAAGTGATTAATAGTAGAAATTACAAAATGATTCTTTGGATAAAACATCACAATTAACACATTGCTATGATATGTAACACTTTTTTTGTAATATCATTATAAGACTATATTTATAAAAACTATATGTAACTATATTACGTAGAATTTTTTATTTGTATATTATCATCACAGAGTTTAGAAGAACATTGTATAAATAGTTACACCTTGTAGTTATTAGTAAAATGAGTATTTTAGTATAAACACTTATCATTTAAGTTTAATAATATGTAAAGTCTGCCAGTAATATTAATAAATTAAAGTGAAAAAATATAGAAATATTATTTGATTATATATGGGTCTAGATGGGGAGGGTTCAAATAATGACCATTCTCACCAATTGTTTTTGGTTTAATAACAGTTTAAAAAATGTATTATATTTATCCATTTCTTAGTTTTTGTCAAGATCCAGGTGGACGCTGCCCTCCTCCTTGCTCCTACCTCGCTATGCCCATGTATATGTAGATACCATTTCATTTAGTATTATCATACATATTTTCGTTTTTATTTTGTAAATAAAAAATGATCGTCAATTGTTGTTTTTAATTAACTATAATGAAGAATGAAAAAAAAAGTTATTAATAACTTTTGTTTTTCATTCTTCATCAATAAATCCTAAATGGCATGCATTTGACAAACTCTAACTCCAAATATTCATTAATTTGTGGAAGTAAAATTTTGACTTTCGGAAGCACTTTTAACAATCATTATATTCAATATTTATTTGCACAATATCATTTGATATGAAATTTAAAATGTAACAATTATTATAGATGAGAATGGTGAAGTTTATCTAAATATATATTTATTTTTTAATATTATTTTGTTTAAGAATTGGCATCCAAAATCAAGTCATTTTAAGCAGCATGTAGCATTTGTAACAAGCTATTGTATCTATATTAAATGTAATTCCTTATATTATGGAATAATATATTTCAAGTCATTAAAATTGTTTATATTATAACTAATAAATGTTATTTATTATGTAAGATGCTATTATTAATAATATCTACTAATCCTGGATAATTTAGGAATACATTCCAATTTTTAAATTAGAAATAATTGGTTCTTTGCTATAACAATGGCAATTTTGTATGTCAATCACCTGATCTCCATTTTTCCAGTCTTACTAGTGTACTAAACAACAACTTTTAAAGAAATGGTTAGTGTTTTACGTATAAAAGATATTTTTAAGTTAATAGGTTCTTGTTAATAAAAATAAAATCTTAAAATTTATTACTGATAATGTCTTTTATTCCTTTATCAATTATCATGAGAAAAAGCGATAAAAGCGTACGTGCCACATTGGTTATAACTGATTGGTGACTTGCGATTTTTGTAGATTTTGTCATGATTTCATTTGTGTAGTTCTATTTTAAGATGCACAATAATATAACTAGGTATTAAAATTACAACAATCAACGATTAACCGCGAAATTTTAATATTTCTTATACTGTCGATTCGTAAACTGGGCAACTCGTCTCAGGGAAATATCATATGAAAAAAGTACAGATTATTGTATATTTCATATTTAGCTTTAAAAGTAAGAACGTTATCTACTTGTGCTTAATGTATTTTATTCACTTTAATAAAATTTATTCATTGATTTTTCAAACAATGTTATTGATACATACATATATTTCATATAAATATTATTTTAAAAGACTAAAAACCGTAAATCAAAGTTGTATAGAGCTAATTTTAGATGCAGAATAATATAACAAGGTATTGAAATTAAAACAATCAACGAGTAATGGCCAAATTTTAACATCGATTCATATACCTATTGTAGTATTTGTACAGTTATTATTTTCATTTGTATGTAGATCGATTAATTGAAACATGAGGACCACGTTTTTACCAAGGATTCGATTACCTATTTATAATTATTTGTCATCAAACAAGTTCGATTGGTAGCTTTTTCCTAACAGTTCGATTGATCGACCTTCATGATCGAACCACGGGGTGGGAGGGGATATTTTGTTGTATTTTTTACTTCTCGAATTCTGACCGAAACTGATAGGCTATCGCCACAATATTCAGCCGAGGCCGAAGGCCTAAAAGTTCTTAGCAATTTTGTTCAAGATTGGCTACAAGCTGCAATTAATAATACAAGTGATTTCAAAACTTTATATTAATAGTTTATTTTATTTAGCCTAGCCGACAGAAGTGAAAACTTGTTAAATTTCATTTCATAACACTTCGCTCAAATCGACTCCAAACCACCCAACTCCACCTAATTATTTTCTGATAAGGTTCAACAAATAAAAAAATATATAATAGTTAATGATTTATTGAATTATAACAGTACAGACTGAACAATAAGATTTGAACACACAACAATTGCACGTAAAATAGTTTATAATCATTAAAAATTAAAATAAAGAATATAATTTATAAAATATATTAGGTAAAATCGCTTTCACAATGACAGTAAGGCATCAAATTTCCAGTAGCACCCTATTTTATTTGATTAAGGTGATCATAATTTTGTTTAATATATTAATTTTAAATCTATTGTTCATAAATATATTATTTTATTGGAACGAAGTTCCTTAACGCGGCTTACGGGTAGTGCGATTTTCTAAAAATATGATGTGTGTGAGTGCGTGGACACCAGCAAGTGTGTACAGATTTCATGTCGAATTACATTCGGAATTAAAGAAAAAACGTGAGGAACTTCGTTCCTGACGGGCGTCCCCCGAGCGCTCAGTTGTTATTGACAATTCTTATTCTTTATTATCAGAATGAAAATTTCAAAATTTAAAATAATTTGTAACTTAAAATACTTTAAAACCAAATATCAAATAACATAAAAGATTTTGTTGTTGTGTTGTTATTTTAACATATTAAACAAAATATGACAATCTATTTTGTGACTGGTGCAAATATATGGAAATCAATACAAACAAGTGTTTATCTGTAAAAGATTAACCACACCCAGATCAAACAAACACGCGATAATAGTGCCAAAATATTATTCATATCAATATATTATCGTGAATATTTACGATAAAATGCTTTGAGCATATACGTAATACACTCACGAATCATTCACACGAAAATAGATTTACAAATTTAGAAATTTTACTAAATATTTTTTTTATAATAATCAAATGCTTTATGGAATTATGTCATTTGTTATAATCACATTTTTGTGTTAAAAATAAAAATTGTTTTTTTTTTTGTAATCGAAAAACATAGCTGCCTTATTACTTGTAAATGATTGGGCTTTTGAGTAAATTTACGTTTTTTTTTGTCATCTGTAAACCATAAAATAAATCCTGGTCAATATATTTGACTAATTAAATTAATTTATTAAGGTTGTTAACCCTTTCACAATCCAGACAGTCGACACAATAGTTAAACAATTGAACAGATCCATATGTAGATCAGAGGACAGGGAATGTGTTAAACCCAATTTCAATTCGCAAAAAAAATAGCTGCCATTTTGTTAAGAATCTGATTATTAATAATTTACGTAATGAAATATTTTGTAAATTTAATTTATTTAGAATAATAACAAATGTCTAAACAGTTTTAAATAGTATATTCATGAATTTCAATAATATTATGTAATGTTTTAACCAACGTAATTGTAATAATTAGTTTTACAAGATTATATAAATCCGTTACACAACTTATTTTTTAAATATATTACATTAATTTATATCGCACCTTTAGAAAGAAAACGCCACAATTAAAAAAAAAACGAAAATTGACATGACGAAAAGAAATATAACAATAGTAAAAATAGCCAATTCGAGCGTAAATAACTGACGAAAATAACCAAGAAAATATAATATACTAAAGATTGTTATTTTAAAACTTATTTTTATTGATTCCCAAAAAATTGCTTTTTGTCGTTTGTTTCCGCTCTAAAGGTGCGATTTATGAATAAAAAAAATGTCACTGGTCAAAATATTAAACTATACAACAAAAAAAAATAATTAACTTCTAAAATTTATTAAATCAGTACTCAAGTAACATGCAATTATAAAATTATATTATTATTATTATTCGAAAAAAAGTGTTCCCAAACAACCATTTAATATTTTTATTTGTATGAATGTTTGTGTGTAAAAATTAAATAATTGAAATACATAATGAACTATGTACTATTTATATCAGTTTATGTGATTTTAAGATTTATCATTATAAACAATGTTATGTAGAAATGTCTATATTTTGTTCATTTTCTATCACAAAACTTATGGTAATTCATACTTTCAGTATGATTATAGTTTATATTTAAGACCTGAACCACATACATCAGCATTGTTCAGCATTCTCGGTTCTGTTTTAAGTGCTTATAAGTGTAACACTTGATATAAAAGGTTACAGTACTAAACAGCCTTCAGTGTGCTGAAGAATGCGTTCGCATGCTTACAGATGCAGAACCATGCTTAAGGGTGCCTAGGAATGCTTAAGCGTGCCCAGGAATGCTTAAGCGTACCTAGGAATGCTTAAGCGTGCCTAGGAATGCTTAAGCGTGCCTAGGAATGCTTAAGCGTGCCTAGGAATGCTTAAGCGTGCCCAGAAATGCTTAAGCGTACCTAGGGATGCTTAAGCATGCTCATAATTGTATCGAAAACCATCCCGCTAAATTCTGGTCAATGCTGATAAATGTACTTCAGGCTAAGTCAACTATTTCTATTTTATTTATACCGTCATTATATAAGAGAGCATAATTATCAAGTTTCAACTGAACGATATTATTGATTTATATAAAAATAATCTTTGTAATGAACACAACCAATGAACTTCTATACCATTAAAATCAATAATTCGTAAATAACCCTTGCTCTGGTCCGCCTGATAGTAAGTAGTTATCGCAACCTCTGATACTTGAAGTATCATATGCGCGTTGCGAACCCAAAAAACAAGAGGGAAAGGGATGAGAAGGGAAAAAGGAAGGGAACAGAGGTGGGAGATTGACCTCCGGTGGTCTCACTTATCGCACAAAACGCAACAGTACTGATACTGTTACATTACGCCGATTTTTTGTGAGAGGGTTGTACTTCTCTGGTCGAAACGACCCATTTGATTTAAATGATGATGAAGATATGATTTACAAATTACTTTAATGGTATAAGAAGTTATTCATCCCAAATTTTCTAATAAATTCGAAACACATCGACTAGGAAAGCGTTGTACTGTTATTAATCTCTCGTTGGACTAGTTTTTTTTGCAGTAAAAATTTTTAGTACATATATTTATATATGTAAGTGCTTTCTAAATTTTGTATTCTATATGGACGGTGATAAATAAAGCTACATTTACCGCCATTTTCTAGTTTATCAGCAAGTGTCGTGATACGTCAGTGTTGCCAACACCAATAATTTTTTTATTAAAAAAATTATCAAAAAAATTGATTGTAAAATTCATTTTTTAGTAAATATAACTAGTTACTGTATTGTTATTTTTCTATTTTATAAAATTAATGTCATTTAACTAAAATGAATTTACAGTGCAACCAACTTATCTGTATAATGTAGAGATGGCGTCACGATCGAAAAATGTTGCCACTTATTACAAAAATAAACTAGTTATTTTTAATAATCGAACTATATTATGAAATATTTTAAAACATGCCTTCTTATAGTTTAGTAGTACGATAGTAAAAGATATAAGACAACGGATCTAAATGGCGAGGATTTTTAGCAATTAAAGATTAAAAATTATTAATCAGCGACTAAAGAGCCTTAGACTAAGAATGTCATGGACGAAGCCATACCATGTTGCCGCTCTTGTAATGTTATTTCAAAGAAGATATTGCTATCTTAGTCTGTTGCTCGTAGCACTAATACGAGTAAAAGAGATAGATATAGGTTCGACAATTTATTTTTATTTTTAAATGTCAATGAGGTGTTATACCCGGTCAAGACTGTCAATTATATAATATATAATACGCAAAATATTGGCAAACATTTTTTATCTAATGTTCCTTCTATCTTCTTTCTCTTTCTACGGCACAGGCTTCATCGACTGACAACATTAAAATGACATTTTCAAAATGGCCTCAGTAGTTCCGATTTTGGCCGTTCCACAGATAAGTTGGTGGCACTGTAAGTCAAAGTACTGCGCCAATTGGGGGTCCGATTATAAGAATTAAATTATTTCAGATCAAACTATATCATTATCTTTTTCTGGTAACTCTGGTCTGGTACCTACTCCTCCTGCTAAGTCGAAGACAGCTTGCGCAACCTCTGTGGCCAATTTATCAGCAGACTGCAATAAGAATTAAAAAAAAAAAAAAGAGTTATTTATGATAACTTATTTCAAATAAAGTTATTATTTTGATGTGTTACTTTAAATTAGAGGCTATCCTTAATAAACACACACATAAAGACGTGGGAAGGGGCTTGACGAAGTGTGATATTGTGTGAGAAAGGGTGGGAGTTGCTAAGTTTCGTGACGTCAAATTTTAAAATCTAATATAGCATTAGAAACGCGAAATCCAAAAGTAAGTAATCAATGTCTACGAAAAATTTCATCCAAATCATTTCAGCCATTTTTGAATGATTGAGTATCAAATATCGAAACATACAAACTCACATGATTATTATATTAGTAAAATTGTATGTGTGACTGTGGATATAACTATGGTAATGGATGCAGTAAGTATGTAAAGTTTATTATTTATTTCATGTTATTACCTCCTGCGTATCGGCCTCGGAGTACACTCGTACGACATCCTCGGTACCGGAGGCGCGCACGAACGATCTGCCGCTAGTGTACTTCGACACCAGCTCGTCTATCTTCGTCTGCAGACCCTCGGGAGCTGTGCACTGACGCTCAGCATCCGTTGTTGATATTGCGTTACGATCCTGACAAGATCACATATATAAAAAAAAAAAATTGTATGATCCGCGACCTTCGCATTGACTTTCAAAACACTCTAGGAGACTCCTATAGTCAACTACAAAGTGACTTTCAAAAACTCTTCTAGTCTCCTAGAGTCAACAAAACTGTAACTTTCAAAACACTCTTCCAGACTCCTAGAGTCAACAGCATTATGACTTTCAAAACACTCCTCTGGACTCCGAGAGTCAACAGCATTATGACTTTCAAAACACTCCTCTAGACTCCTAGAGTCAACAGCACTATGACTTTCAAAACACTCCTCTAGACTCCTAGAGTCAACAGCACTATAATGCTTACCTGAACAGTGACTTTAAGTTGTCTGCAGGGCAGATCGCAGTAGTGCTCAGCCCACTGCCTCGCATCAAGTCCACGAGCTCTCAGCACACTCTCAACCAAGAACAGGTCTGATATGGCATCACCAACTGTCTCGTTGGTCATGTCGATGAAGTCTTGGAACAGTTGTGCTGCTTTCCGTTGTTCGGTTTCACTAGAAGGAAAATTATTATATTTTACTGGAATCGAAT
Organism: Hestina assimilis; assembly: GCA_023373885.1. Taxonomy (NCBI): domain Eukaryota; kingdom Metazoa; phylum Arthropoda; class Insecta; order Lepidoptera; family Nymphalidae; genus Hestina; species Hestina assimilis. The sequence goes on along the minus strand of CM041762.1, from coordinate 4,418,899 downwards.
TGATTTACTAATACGATTTATTTATTACTAACATCTGTCTGCGGATTCGCTGCGTGAAGAAAGTTTTGTAATGAGGTACATTCGTGACAAAAAGTGGCCTACGTTCTTGTCTAAAGTCCCCATCTATTTCTATACCAAAATTCATCAAAATTGGTTTTGCGATTTAAGCTTAATATGTTTGTGAAAGCGAACCACTTTCACCTAATTTATAATATTTGATTTAATCATAACAATAATTAGTCTGGATCTATATATTATATCGAAATGTTTATCCCACGGGAACCTATCTCCGGTTAACTTAAAAAGTGTATTGGCTTATCCAGGTAACAATCTATATCTTAGCCAAATTTCATCCAAATCTGTTTGGCCCTTTTTGAGTTATTGAGTATAACTCTCTTAATATAAGTTGAACCATGCGCAGTAACACATTTTTGGGTCTCAACCGAATGTGGAATGAAGGGTGCCGCGTAACTATAGCAACGCGGAGACGCTCGACCCGTTTGGTACACTCGCTTGTTTTAGTTCTTTAAAAACAAATTATTAAAAATTAAATTAAAATGACCGAAGAATTTATAATACGAGTTGGAGATTCTGACAATAGTGATTCTGAATTGGATTCCTCAACTGACATAGAAGGTCTCACACACAAGTCACAACTCCTGGCCCGAGTTCTGGTGCCATACCACTTGAAAATTATGTAGAAGGTGTCATCCCAATAAGTGGTAGTGATTAAAAATGTACATTAACAATTTTTTTTATATATCCGTTTTTCTATACTATTTATTTGTTTTATTCTATGTAGGGAACTAAAAATGATAATGAATAAATAAGGAATTGACTTTAGAAGAAACAATAACTATATTATATACTTAATTCCGTTTTTCCACTTTATAAAAATCTATTTAAATAAGACGAAATCAAGATTTTTGTCGATGATTTTACCTGCGTAGAAGCCGCCATTGTGGTTCAACTTTAATTGAGGGAACTATAACAATCATCCAAACATACAAACTCACATTTATTATTTTAGTAGGATATGGCTCACCCGATTTCAGCAATTTTTCTAATAGCGTTCTTCGCCTCGTTACTATACACCACGGTCCCGTGCCCGTTCGCCTCGAAGTAGATGCCGATGTCGTAGGACAGCGCCGCGTGGTGGAGATGTTTCACGCCCGTCTTCACGCACGTCACTGGAATTTTCTGGAATAATAATAACATGTTTTCAATATCTTCTAGAATAGCGGTTCCCAACCTTATATTGACCAGGGACCACTTTGATTTACTTTTTGTTATCAGGGAACTCCATGTGGAAGTCACTTTTTAAAAAATGTTTGTTTGACAACAGATTCGGAAAATTATTTTTTCGGAACGGGAAACGAACGCGTGACCGTCGAGGCTTATGGCAAGACCGCCACTAACCCGCGACAATGATGACCTTCTCGCGCTAGTACTTATATAAATATGACGGCGTTGCGAGAGTGCGGTGTCGCGAGTTCGATTCCCGCTCGGAGCGTTTTTGGTCTATGTGTTTTTTTTTTGTCTTTGTCCTTTTTTGTCTTCCATCTTAATGTGTAGCATAAAAAATAAACTAACCAGCTCGTCGGTAATGTATCGCGTGGAGGCTCCGTTGGCGTACGCCGTCTGCACGAGCCCGAGGCGCAGCGCCGGCGCGCCGCACGCGCGCAGCAGCGCCGTGATGTGGCTCGCCAGCAGCGTCGCTATGCGGTCACCGTCCAGCAATACCATCTCGTTTCTACAAATTATTATGAAATATTAATTAATTGGGCAATAAACTACCGTTTCAGCGTAAGAAAAAATTACTTTCGTATGCTGTCTGGTAGTTCTATTCTACGATCCTCTTGAAATTTTTTGACTATTAAATTTTTTTAAAAATGAAGGCATGAATGTGGTTTTTAAAAAGGTAAATAATAAATATTTCAGCTATTTCGAAAAAATGTTAAAAAGTATATTTGTATATTTGTTGACGTCTAAAAAACCACATATAAAAAGTAGTATTTTTTACCTTTAATTTATTATAACTATTAATATAATTATGTATTAATTAAGTTAGTGTTATGTTTTTAACTCAAAAAATGAGAAATATTAAAAAAAAATAGGGTCGATCTTTTTTTCTTATATTGGGTTACTTTTCATTTAATTGTCAATTTGATAATCAAAAAGTGCTCAAAGGCCTACTTAAGAATATTTTGAATTTGAGTATGACTTACTTATCATCTAAATAGTAATACACAATCCTGTCTCCGTCTCCATCGAGTGAAGCGACTCTCTGGTAAGGGGCGTGTTCCACTCCGACGGGGGGCTTTTGGGATACTTTTACGAAGTCTGCACCACACTGAAAAATAGATTTTATTTATTTATTTATTATTTAATGTATTTTGAGCAAGTTTTGGAGAAAATATGAGAGTGTATTTTTACGACACGCGCATAATGCAACATAGACTTGCTATTAGGGAATGTGTGGGAAGTGGGAAGTAGGAATGTGGGAAGGGAGTGTGTGCGAATATCGTTCGAATCGAATCGAATCGAATATCAATATTCGAAATTCCACGATGAATTCGAAAAAATCGAATAATCGAACATCATTGAACATTTTTCGAGTAATTCGAAATTTTTCGAATTATTCGGGAACTTTCGAATTATTCTATTCGAGTTTCGAATCGAATAATAATTCGTAAGTTCGAATTATTCCCACACCATACAGGCAAAATGTCAGACACTTGACTGTCCGTCCCTACGTTAATTTAGCATTATCGGACAATTGTTTGATGAGTGTGCGGGCTTGAGGGCCAAATTAGATTGAGTGGTTATGAGATAAAAGCATAACAGAAAGACAAACTGGCATTCTCATTTATTATTTTCGGATGGAAATGGTAAGATTATACTAAGTGATGTTTTAGATTATTTTGTTAGTAATTATTTTTTTGACGCCGTTGTGGCGCAAACGGTAGCTTGTCGCCACAGGTCGCGGGTTCGAATTCCCGTTTCGAGCAGATGTTTGTATTGACCATAGAGGCATGTATATGGTTCCAGGCCACCGTTAAAGGATATCATATCACTATCCTAATAAACGCGTCCGTTGAATGTGTAGCATTTATTGTTACATTATTTATAAATTTCTTACATTTAAATTTAATTTTCCACCGTTTCCTCCCAAATTGTACAGCACCAAGTCCAGTTCACCGTCCAGGGTCTTTCTGATGATGTTAAGCTTCTTGCCGCCGACGCCGTTAGCTCCGTCCACGTACAACGTCGTGTTGTAGTTACCAACAACCGGTAACTTCTGACAAATGTTCTTGAAAGCCCCTACTATTTTTTCATAATAACCTGTATAATAAAAACAATTTATAATTTAAAATTAGGATAGTTATATCCTGTGTCGAGAGTCCGTAATCATACACAATGACAAACACAGTCAGACCGGAAAACATGCTTGTATGCTCAATAAAAACATCAGCTCCGAGCGGGAATTGAACCCGCGACCTGTGGCACTTAGAGCCAATGATAAGGATCGTCCGTGTTTTTCCCGGTTCGAGTCCAGATGTCACCAGTTCGATAATTTTTTTCAACTTTTGTGAGAAAAAATATTATTGGGAAAACTTAATCAACGTAATTAATCCGCGTCTATGTATATTTTTCGGATAAGCGTGTAAGAATGGATAGATTTTTGTTACTTTTACATACTACTGATCGGATTTGAATGAAATTTGGCACACAAACAGCTTGTTACTTGGATTAACAAATATATAACTTATACAAAAGGTTGGTTTGTCGTGCGATTATCAAAACGTTAACACGAGTAGAGCCGTTGGCACAGCTAATGCAATATAGGTAATGAAATAAGTATTTAAAAAAATGGGTCCGTATGCTTAGTACGCACGTCAGAAGTCATACTTCTTTGGCATCATTAAAAAACCATTTTTAATTGCATATAAATAATTAATAACAATAAAGTAATAAAAGGACTGGAGAAAGATAGTCAACACACATTTTGTTTGTCGGTGATGTGCGCGCATCTTAAAATTTCACTGTCAGAAAGATTTTGTACTTAGGCATATATTTGTATTGGTCATACAGACGTTCCGGTTGGCGTGTGTCGGGTGGTGGTGTACAGGGCCCTGGGGTGGCGGCGGAGCTGGAAGCTGCCACCAATAAAAACCAGGTAAAGCCAGAATACGCACGCTTAAGGGAGTGTGAACCCTAAGCTACAGGCGTCCACCACCAAGTCCTGCATAGAACGTCCTCGCCCCTGCTGTCCTGCCGCCGCGGGGCAGCAGGGGGCCTCTGCTGCTTGCGGCAGAGGCCGTGCACGCTGGAAATACTGCGACCTGCAACGGGTTTCACACAATCCAACTTCCCCGGGGTACAGTAGCAAATCTATGCAGGGCGACGGCGAACCACCAGCGCCGCAAAACTGGTAACAGCCATTCCCAACACTTCACCTTACCTGTGGTTGAAAGGCTGAGGGCCCATCATCCAGTCGGTGTCGGTCCAGATGGTGGGTAGGGAAAAACGACCACCCACGTGTTTGTGCCGTGCGTGGAGACCCGTACAGGAGGATGAAGGGAACCTGGACGCTGAGCGGATAGCGGGTCGGGTCAGTTACCTGCTTGAAGCAACACGCCTCTTTGGCCTAGATTTCTTCTCAAACGGGAGGTCTTGGGCTAGCCACTCAAGATCAATCGGCTGTGGCATCCCGTCAGAGGGCTGCAGGCGAGGATCCCAATAATCCATGTGGGAGGCTATGGCCCGGCCGCGGGCACCAGAGTGAGCGCGGAGGGTGCCTCTTGCCCTCCGTATGCAGCTTTGGAGTCTCTCGGTCGTCAGTCATCAGTCTTTCACGGTGAGGGTGACTATATCCTCAGGGTAGTTCTGGCGTCCATGTACACTAAGGTGCATGGCGTCCCCATCTGTGGGCTCCAAGGAGGGTGGAACACCGCTGAGGATGAATTTTCTTAAACCAACCTCATGGAAAACAAGAGGAAAATTAACACCACCGGCCAAGCTGATCCTTCGGGAGCGCTACGGCGGGCGATTCCAATGGAAGCGCCACCAAACTCATCTACGGCTGATCCGAAAGGAGCGCCACAAACTACCACGCTTGACCTCACTACCCTAAGGGAGGCAATACCGACAGCGCCCTTAGCTGGCGACGTCTGGAAGTTGGCCATCAAAGGTAGGAGGGCCAAGCCAAAAAAACCAGAAACGAAACCATCATCACCACCTCCTATGCCTGAATCGGCCCGCACGGCCTCTACCAAGACTCAGCGCAACCGTGCGCGAGCCGCGGCCAAGAAGGCTAGGAGGGAGGCCGCTAAAAGCGGTCACCCTAAACCCCAAAGGGAGCAGGGAGACCGCGTAGCTAAGAGCGAGGAAAATCCCTGGACAATCCCCAGCCCCCAGCTCAAGGTGGCCCAACCCAACCACGAAAACCACGTGGGAAGCGTGCAGGCAAGAGTGTGAGGGAGAAGGCTCAGGCTCGCTCTGCGCAAGGGTCAAACCAACCCAAGCGCGAGAAGCGGGCTCGCCCTGACGACACCTTGTCGCCTCGGGACGACTTCAAGCGCCCCAAGACCACCTTGCGACCCACCACCACGATGGGTTCGGTCAACTACGCAGACGCGTGCAAGTCAAACGACTTGTGCGTGGCGATGATGACCGAACCCTTTACGGATATTACCGCGGACGAGGCCGAGTCAATCGAGGTCGCGATTGAATCGGCAATGGATGCAGAGCTCTGTGCCCCTCACTCGTCCAGTACCCCAAAGCGACTGCCCAGCTTCCGTGGCAGGGCCTTCCATAGCGAGGGTGTTCTCAAACTCTGGTGCGAGGACACCTACTCGGTGGAATGGCTCCGACGAACTGCCACATTGATACGATCCCCACGTCCGGATACCAGACTTGTGGTGAGGCGTCAAGCCGAAATCCCGACGAAGGTGAAGGCGACTATGTTTGTGCCAAGGTATGCCCAGGAGGGCATTGAGCTTCTGCAAGCCCGTTTTGCAGGCCAGAACCCTTGGTACAACGTACGCGCCTGGAATTTATACCACGCAGAGAGGCAAGAGGAAAAGAAAGGCGTCTTCCTTGTCCTAGGTATACCACTCCAAGACGTGGAGGAGATTAACAAGAGGGACCGCCGAGTCTCGTATAAATGCGGCTCGGTCTACGTGAGGTGGTCGGACGAAGGCAAACTGCCAACGAAGCCGACACCTCAACCGACACCCCCAGCTCCAACAACGACCGGGATACCAACCCTCGTCCATAGGGAGGAGGACTTGGCAGGCGGCCTAGGTCACACTTCAGGCGCCACCCCGCACCAGTTGCAGCTCCGGGTCACCAACACGGAGACTAAGGACAGCCCAGGTACCACCATGTCCATAGAGGGTAGTGCTCCCACCGTGGTTGAGCAACCCAAGATAGACTGGTGGCAGGTGGGTACCGACCCACACCTGGAGGAGGACGTGGAGGAGAGGCTTCTGAGCAGCGATGGCGGCTCTGAATCGCCCCCCACGTAACTACAAAGTCATCCAAACCAACCTCCAGCACAGCCAAACCGCGACGGCTACCCTACGGCGGACGCTGGAGGTAAACTCCGAGACCATAGCCCTAATCCAGGAGCCGTGGATTAGGAAGGGCAGAATATGTGGTCTAAGCAACATCGGGGGAAAACTTCTCCTGGACACCACCGTAAGTAATCCCCGTACATGCATTTTTGCTCCGAGGCATGTAACTACCGCCATGATAAACGAGTTCTGTTCCAGAGATCTGACTGCTGTCAGGCTTCGACCTGACAACAACTTAAATATGCCTAGTGTGGTACTAGCGTCTGCCTACCTGCCGGGCGACGTCGATGTACCTCCACCGGAGTTAGCGGCGCTGGTAACTTACTGTGAGAAGGAGGGGCTTGAGCTCATCATCTCTGCAGACACCAACGCGCACCACAGTATCTGGGGCAGCAGGAATACGAACAGAAGAGGTGAGGACTTGCTTATGTACTTTTTCTCAACCAATCTTAACATTATTAACAGGGGTTCTGAGCCAACGTTTGTTACGTCTCGCGCTCAGACCATTATCGATCTAACATTGGCAACCGAGCGGGTATCTTCGTACATAACTGACTGGCACGTTTCAGATGAACTTTCATGCTCGGACCACCGATGGATTAGGTACAACCTTTGCATAACCATCGAACCTGTAGTACCCAGGCGCAATCCGCGCAAAACGGATCGCGCTAAATTCAGTAAACTGGTAAGTGAGTGGCTTCAGTCCATCGATCTGCCAGCTGAACATGATTGTACAGCAGGTATTGAATCACATTTAACTAAAATCACATCCACTTTAATCAACAGCTATGAACAGGCGTGTCCACTTACTACACCCAAGCTTGGTTCCAACAGCAAACAAACATGGTGGGGACCGGAGCTGGAAAAACTGCGCTCCAGAGTAAGGAAGCTGTTCAACAGAGCTAAGAACAAACGTGAACCTGAAGACTGGGATGCCTACAAGCAAGCCCAGTACCACTACAAGAAGCGCATCCGGGACAGGAAGCGCGAATGCTGGAGGCGCTTCTGCACTAGTATAGAATCAACCAATCAAGCTGCCAAGGTTAGGAAAATCCTGTCAAGTGATCCAGAGCGCAACCTAGGCGGCTTGAAAAAACCAGACGGCACCTACACCAAATCTGACGCCGAGACCTGCGAACTTCTTCTGCAGACGCACTTCCCCGACTGCCGTATTGACAACGACCAGTCATGGGACGTGGCGATGCAGAGCAGCTCAGTGGATCGGGCGGATTGGGCAACTGCTCACAGTGTAGTCGATGTTGACAAGGTAAGGTGGGCAATCAACAGCTTCCTCCCATTCAAATCTGCGGGCCTGGATGGTGTCTTCCCGGGTTTATTGCAGTGGAGTGGCAAGACCATGCTGGCCGAACATCTTACTGTAATATACAGATCATGTCTGGCCCACCGGTATGTGCCGCTCCAATGGAGGGAAGTAAAAGTAGTATTCATCCCCAAGCCCGGCAAAAGCGACTATACGCAACCAAAATCGTTTAGACCAATAAGTCTCACGTCCTTCTGCATGAAGACCCTAGAGAGACTGTGCGATAGGGACATCAGAACGAATGCCCTCTTGCGTAAGCCGCTTCACGCTAACCAACATGCCTATAGTTCAGGCAAGTCAACAGAATCTGCCCTGCACAGAGTAACATCTCGCGTGGGGAAAGGTTTATCAAATAAACAATCAACCCTTGGAGCCTTCATTGATATTGAAGGCGCCTTCGATAAGACTAACTTTACCAGCATTAGCCAAGCGCTAACCAAACATGAAGTCAACACAACAATTGCCGGGTGGATAGACAGCATGTTAAGGTATAGAGCGATACAATTTACCGTGAACGCCAGCACCCGAGCAGTGGTGGCGAGGGGCTGCCCGCAAGGGGGAGTACTCTCGCCGCTTCTGTGGAACGTTGTGGTGGACGAACTCATCGTAGACCTGAATGAACGGGGACTGTACACGGTAGGCTATGCGGACGATCTTACCATTCTCATAGGGGGTCCCTTTGAGAATGTGCTATGCGACCTCATGAGGCGCGCTTTTAAGATCGTAGAACAGTGGTGCACAAAGCACAACTTAACGGTGAATCCGTCAAAGACGGAGCTTATTCTCTTCACCAACAAACGCAGCATAGGTCAGTTAACACTACCTAAGATGTTCAATGTCGAGCTGAGCCTTACTAATGAAGTCAAATACCTGGGTATCACTCTTGACAATAAGTTGCTCTGGAACAAACACATTGACTACAAATTAGAGAAAGCCAGCATAGTCTTCTGGCAGTGCAGAAGACTCATGGGCAAATCCTGGGGTCTTGCCCCAAAGATTTGCAGATGGCTCTATACAGCAGTCATAAGACCGATTATCACCTACGGTGCGATAGCTTGGTGGCCCAGGACACAGCTTACCACTGTTCAAACCAAGCTGCAGCGATTCCAAAGACTGGCTTGCACAGCCATGACGGGCTGCATGCGTACCACTCCGACAATGGCCCTGGAAACCATCCTGGGCCTAACACCGCTGGACCTTCACATCCAACATGAGGCGACAATGTCAGCCCTGCGCCTAAAACTGCTAGGTGAGTGGAATGGTGAAGAAGGCCCCGTCGCAGCGTTGTGGGACAGAGCAAAACAGCAGCATCCCCTTTGCGAGGCCCCCTGCGACAGGATACCAAAAGTGAACATTTTCCATAAGCACTACCTAATACAACTATCCGAAGAAGAGAAAGATCAATCAGACACAAGTGAAGTAAGAATCTACACAGACGGTTCAAAGATGGGGCCAGGAACCGGTGCTGGTGTCTTCTCACAGGAACTAAACATACAAATATCAATACCCTTAGGCAAACACAGCTCCATTTTCCAATGCGAATGTGTAGCCATCAAGGAGGCAGCCACCGCTGTACTGAGACGGAAGATGAACGATCATAATATCAGGATCATCTCCGACAGTATGGCCGTACTAATGGCACTGCAGAGTAATACTATTACCTCAGGGCTAATCTACGAATGTCACAAGTCCCTAGAGCGGATAGCCTCCGCCAACAGGGTAATCCTGCAATGGATTAAAGGACATAGTGGATCACTAGGTAACGACGCAGCCGATGAGCTGGCAAGAAGGGGATCAATGGCTCAGGTGGCTGGCCCCATGCCCCTACTGCCAATACCCTACAGCCAAATACGCACATGGCTACGCGCCTTTACCAAAACCGAACATAATGCCCGATGGGCAAACCTCACGAGCTGCCGACAGTCGAAAGAAGCGATGCCTGCACCGTCGCCAAGACTGACCAGACGACTCCTCGGCTTCAGCAAGCATGACCTCCGAATTTTAGTGAGCACCCTTACAGGGCACATATCACTAAATAAACACCTATTTACAATCGGCGTAACGGACAGCCCCTGTGCAGGGGCTGTCTGAACGAGGAAGAGACGGTCACCCATGTAATCCTGGACTGTGCAGGGGTGGCTGATCAACGGGCAAAAATCCTCAAGGATATGAGGTCGCTCCAAGAAGTCTGTGAACGTCCCAGGAAAGTTCTGAACTTCTGGAAGGAGCTGGGCTGGTTGGAATAGACTGGCCAATCCCACATACAAAAAGGACCAAATTACGAGTCTAATTGTGGAAAAGGGAGCCCTACTACTAACTAACCAACAGACGTTCCGGTTTGTGTGTGTTTGTGTGGTGCATGCGTTTGTGTGTGTTTGTGTTTATACATTACCTTCCTCAGTAGGGGTTCCGTAGGTGTTATCGTTGCGACATTTGACGCAGAAGTGTAGCATGGGTGTTGTAACGATGCCGAATTCCTTCGGGGTTCCTTTGAGGGCCATCACGCCGTGCACAGCAGCGGCGGCGAGGCGGGGACTTGTGTATCTAAAAAATATATTTCTTCTTATCGAGTGGTCAGTTGCCAACCTAGTGTCAGATTAGTTTAGGTCACCCGTAGGCCTCTGACTTGACTTATCGACTGTTGTCTAATTGTCAACTTTTTACGTGCCCTCCGAAGCACGGAGATGCTCGGTTCCACCACTATGCGATCACCCATCTAGTGACTGAACGCGCCTAAAGTTGCTTAACCTACCGATCGTTTACCGATCAGTGGGTGCACTCGGCAATGAGCGTCTCAAAAAAAAAATACTACAACGTACAAGGTGGGTGTACATCATTTATAATAATTGTTACAATACTGATATAATAAGGGAATTCGCAACGCGAATAGTAATAATAAAAAATCGGGGTATAAAAGTATAGTATGATAAATGATAGTACAAAAGATCTTCACTACGTAGTATAAAACAAAGTCGCTTTCTCAGTCCCTATGTATGCTTAAATCTTTAAAACTACGCAACGAATTTTGATGCGGTTTTTTTAATAGATAGAGTGATTGAGGTTTATATGTATAATAAGATCCATTAAATAGTGGAGAAAAAAAATTGAGGTTTCTAATGTGATGTCGTAAATAATTACAATTTTAATCATTTTTCAGTGAATGACATAGGCTATATATTTTATACCCGCGAGCCGGAGCGGGCTGCTAGTACATAATAAATAACAACAGTGGCCTTAGATATTAAAAAAACATACAAGGGGAATAGTCCCCCTTTCCTCATGTATGTTTTTTGTTCAGCAATGAGGATTCGAATTTAGGTTTGTGTGGACTAATGTGGATAGTGGATTTATGCAGCTAAGAAATCCATAACATACAGTGTTACAATTTTTGTTCTACGACAAAAATTTACGAAGTTATGATCGAAGTTCCGACGCGACACATACCACGAAATGTTCGTTCTAACAAAATTATTGATTTACCTGGTGTCCATACCGATGTAGACGCTGGCCTTTAAGGACATGTCAGCGTTGACCTGTTTGATGACTTCCCCCGTTGTTGATTCTAAGTCATTGTCACTGTAAGTAATACAACAAAACTTATTAAAAGATAATGTAGCGGTCAGTAATCTAACAACCATGCTTGAGCGTTGGTACCTAACTTTTCACTGTCGCCCCCACCGGACTTTACAATCACCAACTAGGACACCAATAAGGTAAACAACCGTTTACCACTCGAAGACACGCCCGTCTTCACGGGCGTCGAATAGACACACCACGAAATGGGTTCAAGCCCAGACCGTGGGGGTGTGAGCGATGAATTTATAAATTTAATGATTGTATAATTTAAGCCTTACTATGACCATAATATTGTAGCGTATTGGTAGTGGCGAGTCCGCCTTTAGGCTCGACAGTTGCGGTTTACAATGAGTTACTGCTTCGTCCTTTGGGTTGCGGAGGTCAGAGAGCAATCGCTCTGTGTAAAAACTAGTAACCTGTCAAATCCGGATAAGAATAATAAGCAGACCCGGGGTAGATAAAATACCGGGAAAATGCTAGGAAGAATGATGCTCGTTGTGCATAGCATGGCTCTACTAGGTATCACTGTAGCTCCAATCCATTTTTTTGACAACCGGAATATGAAAAACCTAGTAACCAGTTATATCTGGAACTCTGATATAATGACGTAAATCAAAAAATCGTATCGGAAATTTCTAAAATTTCATATACATCGTATCGGAAATTTCGTATCGGAAATTTCTAAAAATTTCATATACAGACTTTTAAAATAATTAATCTTATACTAAATAATTTTACCTGACATTAGCAAGCCTCGTAGCAATCTCCTCCCAGCTCTGCTCAAGCATTTCGCCGTCCGGGTCGACGAGTTTGACCCCATTGTCTGGTTCCAGGTTATGGGAAGCGGTTATCATAATACCTATTGTGCGACCTGTGGCGAAAAAATTGTTTTATTTTATTATATGTCGAGGAGTTTTCCCGGCGTCGAGATGTGACGGCCCCACTGCCCGCTGTTGGGATAACCTCTGTTATAGTAGAGATTATTCCACCAGTGCAATCAATCACATTGGTGGTAGGTCTTTTATTGCAAGAGGCCGACTAGGTCGGTATCCCTATTTGGCCGCCAAATAGTAGTGCTTAGGCATTAACTGTGTTCCGGTTTGAAGGGCACTGTACGCTAGTGAAATTACTGGGCAGATGAGATATAAGAACCAATATCTCGAGGTTGACAACGCGTGAGTGGCACCCAGTAATGGTGCTCTAAGCGCTCATAGGTTACGGCTACCACTTACCATCAGGTGGGCCGTATGCTTGTTTGCCAACTTGTAACATAAAAAAGAGGAAAGAATGATGTCCTTTCAATACGAGGGGTGATATTACCCGGGGGGCGGCGACGCAAAGGTAAAGGTGAGAAGTTATGCGTATTTATGTGTATCTGCGTTGAAAACTTCGATAGCGCGATGCAAGATTGTGACTACATTGTCTTTTTTCGTGTTGCATACATACATGCATGCATGAAAATAGTAGATGGCCCATGGGCTTTTCCAGTAGGTATATGTAATGTTTTGAACATCACGATGATCATGAGTTTCGGAAACACATACACACATACAAACAAATATAATTAACCGAATCAGGGATCTTAAAACACTTAAGGAACAAAAACCCTTTAATATAACTTTTGAGCGGTCTTTCTATAAGAAAGTAAAAAAAATTTTAAATTCGTAGGTAAGTATATATTAAGTAATCATAATAAGAAACAGCTGGTTTTAAAATACGATGACCTCTTATCATGAGGCGGGTCAAATGCTTGTTTGCCTCTAAAAGCTTTATTTTTTCTAGACATATAAGGTTTTTAATGTTCATAGACATTACCCCTTTATGGAATAAATTTCAATGAAATTTTACAAGGTCGATTAAACGCTAATGGCGTATTGTCGTGTTACACTGTTTTAAATTTTATTGTTAATGCGGTGTTTTTTAAAATGATCAGTGTTTACCATTTTTGACTCGTGAACGAAGAACAGCAAGGAGTCCCATGCGGTAAACTACATGCTCAAGAAGACTGGCTCTGAAAAAAAGAATATATACTTTTAAGGCACTTTTCAATCACTATATTTTTATTTTATTTTCAGTATTGAACGGAAGAACGGACAGGTCGACGGACGGACAGTGGAGGCTTAGTAATGGGATTCCGTTTTGCACCCTTTGGGTACTGAACCCTTTTTTTGTAGAGAAAGGCATTGACGCACACCACTGCACGTAGTGTATTCATCAAACACAGGCAGTGGTAGTGTGGGACTTGGCCGCCTGTTAGTCTAGCGTAATATCCCCTAAAACTCAGCGCAACCCTCTTCGTCATAGTGGGACGTCACGGGGTCGCTTGCGCAAACAACCATGAGGCCCTAGCGGTAAGAGCCGCCTATGCTGGCCACCGTCACCAAAAGGATGCCACGGGTATCACAAAGCACCCTCTCCCACCCTGATGACGCCGGAGGATCTAAATTCACCCTCCACCATAGCTCTTCTAGGGTTGAGGAAGCAGGCGCGCTAAATGACGCCTCCTGTCTTCAGGCATTCGAATCGGATCCGCGAGGGGATCGCCCTCGCCAACCCACTCCGCGGTCTCCTTCAGCGAGATTAAGGTCACCCAGAAGGAGACCATAGCAGACCAGGACCTCTTGTCCCGGAGCATGCCCCCCCCTCCCCACACTCAAGAGAAGTTGGGTACTGAACCTAAACTAATTACCTTAATTAACAAACTGGCATGTAGCGACATGTAGCATGAATCAATATTACTTCATTATATATTCAAGAACACGAAAATCGATTTTAGATTAGAGTTTTAAATAAAGCAGAAGCGAGTAAGTAATAAATAGGTCACTCTTGCACTGCTCGCCGTCCGACGTCAATTGGCGGACGCTGCAATCGGAAATGCAAAGGAATGCCGGACGATGCTTCTATATTCATTACCTAGATTTCAGAAAGTAGTACAATATTATTTTATATTTAATTTAAATTTGACGTTCTGGCGCAGTGGTAGCGAATCGTAATCGTATCGTAATGGGGGTATAACTATCTAATTAAATTATTAAATGTGTAGCGTTTATTATTATTATCACTACATAGTATAAAACAAAGTCGCTTTCTAAGTCCCTATATCCCTATGTATGCTTAAATCTTTAAAACTACGCAACGGATTTTAATGCGGTTTTTAATAGATAGAGCAATTGAAGAGGAAGGTTTATATGTATAATAACATCCATTAAATAGTGGCGAAATACTGTTATTTTTGAGGTTTCTAATATGATGTCGTAAATAATCGTGCGGGCCACAGGCAGTAATGAATAAATCAAAACTACTGGATCGACTTTAATCATTTTTTCAGTGAATGACATAGGCTATATATTTTATACCCGTGCGAAGCCGGAGCGGGCCGCTAGGTAGTTATATAGAAATGTATGACACCGTTGTGGCGTTGTGGGTAGCGTGTCTGCCTTGAGTCTCGACGGTTGCTGGTTCGATTCCCGCTCGGGCAAATGTTTGTTAAATTTTTGTCTCGGTCTGGGCGTTTGTCTGTGGGTCTCTCCACCGTGCCTTGGAGACGTTAAGCACGTTGGCACGTTAAGCTGTCGGTCCCGGTTGTTATCACATAACATCTGATAATCTGTTGCGGAGGTCAGATGGCAATCGCTCTGTGTGAAAACTAGTAACCGGTCAAATCCGGATAAGAGTAATAAGCAGAGCCTGGGTAAAATAAAATACCGGGAATAATGCTAGGACGATGAAGAATTATATAGAAATGTATAGTTGTATGTCCGTTCCGGCTAAGCTCTGTTATCGATTTTTACAAGGTTTTTATTACCATGTCGACCTTCATAGAACCTTTGCGATCGAAACGAGGCGAAGTTATTATATAAATAAGAAATAAATGCATGATTACATATGGGAACGTATCCACCCTACGTGACCTTTTTTAATTATCTAGCTCTTCCCCCCTCTCTGAACACCCATAGCAGACAATAAGTTATCCCCCCCGCTTAGTTTTCACGCAGTAATTATTTGTTTATAAGCTATGTTTAGTAAGCCATGCGTACATACGGAAAAACCTATGTACTATTGTAATAACGACTTAATAATATGTAGGATAGCTATATTCTCTTAAGTAGGTCATGTCACCATAAACTTTGAACACACGAACGGACAAAGATCCTGTCAGGATTCCGCTTATTCCCGTTGTGTAAAGGAATTCTAAAAATATACGCATATTAGATGGTCTTTCGTCATATTAGAACAAATATATCGGTCGGTCCATACGGAACCAGCATTCTTGACACGTGACATATTATAATTAAGATAAATAGCGTGAAAAATGGTGCGCTGCGACTTGCGAGACGGGAATAATCTTAGTAAAATAAAAATAAATCCGAAAAGTCGCTATTTCGAAAGGACAGAATCATTTGAATTATAAAATTATATGTGAAAAAGAACATCGTTGTGGCGTATTGGTAGCGAGTCTGCCCTTAGCCTCGACGGTTGCGGGTTCGATTCCCGCTCGGACAGATGTTTTTATTGATCTTACAAATATCTATTTCGGTCTGGGCGTTTGTCCTTGTGGGTCTCGCCAATTCCCACTGTTACTCAGAGAGCGAGTTAAGCTTTCGGTCCCGGTTGTTATCATAACATCTGATAATAATCGCTACCTCGTGATAAGTAATTTGCTCCTAGTAACTTGCAAAATCCGCATAAAAGGATTAAGAAGATCCTGGGTAAATAAAATACCGGGTATAATTCTAGGAAGGAGAAAAAGCAAGAAGAATGTAAATGGGCGCGCTGTGACTTGAGAGACGAGAATAATCTTAACAAAATGAAAATAAGAAAATCCAGAAAGTCTCTATTACGAAAGGACAGAATCGTTTAAATTATAAAATTATGTGTTTTTTTTAGAATGGGATTAGTTTAAGAGGCAAACAAGTATCAAATATCTGAAGTCTGAAGACAATTCTTTTTAAAATTAATAACATTTACAGAAGTCTTTAAATGTATGAGTTTTTGAACTTACATAATTGAGAACTTAACACTTTAAATTTAGTGGCAGTAATAGAGCCTTTCCAGCAACAATGAGTGGGCTCGACTGAGAAAGTACTACCGTGTCATAAATATTAAATAAATTAATGAAGTGGTCATTCAAGTCAGTGGTCACATACTAGATTCATAGTTGAAATAACTCAAACCTATATATTATATTGTTGCACAAAAGTAAATCACTCTTCTTTCTAGCATTTCTCCCAGGATTTTACCCAGAATCTGCTTATTACTCTTATCCAGATTTGGCGGGTTACAAGTCTTTACATAAAGCGATTACTATCTGACCCTCTCAACCCAAATGGTGAACCAATAACTCATTGAATAAGAGCAATTTCCTATCAAGAGATTATTTTCAGATGTTATAACAACCGGAACCGATAGCTTATTTTGCTCTCAGAAGCACAATGGGGAGACCCACAAGGTAAGTTGTAAGATAAACACAAATGTCCGCCCAGTGCAGGATTCAAACCAACACTCCACAAGGTTGTTGAGCCTTCACAAAGACAATATTATAAAGTTGATTCATAGTAAAATATTTATTTTGATAGTAGATAAAGAACTCAACAATTAGATCAACTGATTACAAAACCACTGATTACATTAACAAGAAACTGTACGTTGCTATTGTAATAATAATATTAAGCATTTTTGCAATATTATGACACATATATGCATGTTAATAAAACCTTGTATAGTTAACTAATTTTTCACAGTAAATTGAACAGTCTTAAATTATTAACAACACAATAATTCTAAATATGTTATCACACACACTATTGTCGTAGCCAACTAATTCATTTCCAATTAGTTTTCTCAACCAAATTTTGAAAGCTTATTTATCATTCATAAAAACAAGGTAACATTCTTTAAAATATACTTTCTTTGTAAGTGTACAGACAGCAAAGTTACAAATCTAGTCATAGAATTAAAAATATTCCAAAAAGCTTTGAAATAATTAATCTTTGTGTATTAGGACATAACTAAAACATTATTGTGCATGTGAAATGACCTATATAATTACTATGAAAAATATTAAAAATATAATTTTACAAGATAAAATAAAAAATGTGTTACTAATATTAACTGTATTAGAGCATTCAAGTAAAATTTGATGATTTATAAATTGTTGTTTTTGATAATTAATAAATACATAGTATTGTGACAATGCATTCCATCAACCCTAAGCATATTATAATATTGTTCTTTATTTGAGTCTAAATTTGAAAATATAACTATAATAAGGTGTATTCCACCTAGTCAAATCCTGTTTTATAAATACCACTTACCATAAATAAAAGAGTACTGATAAGGAACACATATGAACCTAAATAATTTAAGTGTTTGGCGATATGCCAGTGTATTTTAGACATACTTTCAGAGTACTAAGTGGGTTTGTATGTATCACTCATACTTTGCAATAGTAATGAATCCTCAATTCAGTCATATATAGAGTTATTAATAAGAAAAAGTTTTATCTTATAAGAGTAAAATTTTCTCAGTTAAATGGATCTTATTTGTGTGACCTACATTGCTATTTATTTATTGTATTGTCAATATAATTACCACTGTGAAGTATTTCTATAAAGATACAAAATATAGTTTATTATGTGTTAAGCAGTTAATGGCACAAACATATGTAATTATCATTAAGTACAAAAACAACATTCCTAATTAATTCCAATGTCAAACTTGCATTATATCTCCGCTACACGCAATTATGCTAACAAGGACTGTTTTTATCGTTCACACAATAAATTGAATGAACACATGTGAATTTTTCTACATTTTTACATAACTGATTAAACATTTGTCTTAGTGTTACAAGAAGTCATTGACCATAATATCGGTGACTTCCCGTTATAAATTACACAATAAGTGACTCACGAACTAAACAATATATCAAATCGTAAAAGGATATTCGCATCCTTCGCCAATTTTGCCTACGTGACAATTTGAATATATGTGAAAGTAATTTATTTATACGACTATTTTGTTCATATTAGACAATAAATTTTCTTTTCGAGTAGGGAAAACCCTTTATTGACTATGTATTAATATATAATGCAGGCTATTACTCACTTGGTACGGAATCCGGCAGTGCCGTATTGTATGAAAACGTCGGTTGTTTTGGGATGCATTTCTCTGGCGAACGCGTACACGACTCGAAGGCTACTCGGCGGCATTATGGCTGGTGAAATTATTTTATAAGGTCGCGTATCGCTCAGGTACAATCACTTGGAATCAACAAACGAGATTTCTACATTCCCGCTTTGACAGTGGCGAGTTATGACTATTTTTGAAATGCACAAATGTCAATCGGTTAAAGACTAGCTTCCCATTTCGAGAGACGTGGTTGTTTTGTGAAACTTGTTACCTAGCAGTACGATATAGAATACAGTAGTATACTTTTAAACTTTGCCATATTATATTAGCTTTTTAAATTTTTTGACATTGGTGCCTTTGTAAGAATTCTTCTATTAGCCGCTAGATGACGCTACTTTATAGTTACTTTTACGTTTTGCTATTCGCTAACAGATGTCCCTTACACATCGAATTTTTTGAACATTTACGATTTAGAAAAAAATGAATAATTTAAACATTGCTAAATTAAGAATTGATAAAATTCAATTAAACAATATATGAATCTAAAACTTAGATAAATCATAATGTGAAGGCTAATAAAGATAATAATAATTATAATCGTCTGCTTGATGGGAATCAATTATTATTGTAGTATTTTATATATATTCCATATTATTCTACACAATATTATATATAAGTAGGTACCTATGTTTCTACATTTAAATTATTATCAGCCAACTGAGATTACGTTGTCAGTAATTAGATAAATAAGAAACTAAAATAGTGGTCGTTTTAATTTTGTAGTGTGTAACTAATTATCGTGTGACGGGTATACGAAGAGATAGGGTAATGTGCCAATACTTTTAATGAATGCTGATTAACATTTGTATAAATTAAATGCATTTATACTTTAAAGCTTTATGAGCGAAAACGTAAACATTAGATTCTTATGAAATTGCCGATTTTTAAACAATCTATATCTTTCATTCAATGATTCAATTTTGAATTTAATTTTTTTATAATTTGACGAAATTGTGGCAGCGCGGTAGCGAACCTGCCTTAAGCACCACAGTTCGCGGGTTCGATTCCTGCTAGGAGCCGATGTTTGTATTGATCATACAGGCATGTGTTCCGGTCTGGGTGAGTTTGTCCTTGTCCTTATGCATGTTTTCGGACCCCCGACACTGGCTAAGTCTATCCTAATGGGGGCCGCTGAGTCTCTTCCGTTAATTTTTTTATAATGATAGAAATTTCTTAAAAAAAAGGAATTTTTACCAGGTAATATACGGAGTAGTTTTGGTTCATGGTTGCTGTCGTTCTGAAATTTTGGTTTCAACAATGACTGGTGTAGATGACCGATACGATAAAAGCCAAGCTATGAATAGAAGCAATTCATTTACAATCACTTCGCAATTGGCAGAGCTTTCAAAAAAATTACCAGTCAAGTGCATTATGGACCACGCACAGTTGAAACTTAAGGGTTCCGCAGCTTGATGAAGAATCTTAAGAACTTTATAATAAAAACAAACTAAAATCGACCGCATAATTAAGTTACTAATTTCATAGTAATTATTAAAAGTATTATGAAAAACAAAGTTATGGTAACAACTTATATATCTCTAAAATTTGTAGAACAATCTTCTTCAAACCAAGTATGGTTGAAATTTCATTTGATGTCACAAGCTCAAATTTTTCCAGAATTTTAAATCAGATAGATCAAAAGTTAGACTTGACACAAATTTTATGACTTTAGGAACTAATATCTCAACAACTACTGACTTAATAAAAAAGGCAAAATTGAAATTTTTTTCAACACTCAGTTATATGTATGGTCTGCTACCCTTAATTCTTGTATATTCGTGTAGATAGCAATGGTCTCCGAGTAAAATGACTGTGACATACGGGCGGACGGACAGACGGACATGACGAAACTATAAGGGTTTCATTTTTGCTATTTGGCTACGGAACCCTAAAAAGTTATAAGACTATACTGATTCTTTACGTACAATAAGTGAGATAAAAATATCCGATAATATATCGGATATCTTGACTTTTTGAATAACACAAATGAGGGGGGATTAAAAATCCAGTTGGAAGAAAATTATTGGAAATTCTAAGCCAAACCCTAAGTCTCAATAGCAAATTGAGTCAAAGCAAGCAAACTGTGACTAACTTCGTTTCATTGCGTCGTTGGTGTTGAATTTATAAAGCAGCACCAGCCAATCTTTGATATTTACACCTATGTATCACAGTGATTAGTCAATTTAGTTATAATCGAGTCTTACCTTGAATAGGCTGTCGAAACTGATAACTTATAACACGGCTTTCATTAATAAAACATAGCCACAATTACGTAAATCCATATTACAGGAATCCCTCGGCACTATATCAATTAGAGGCGACAGAGACATGTGCGTCTATTTGTCTAAATTAGTAAGAGCGGCGAACGGCGAACATTTTGAAGTTTTTCGTCACGCCACGTTTGCGAGCTAACCGAATCTTCAAACAACACTGTACCTTTTAATTGGTTGTAGAAATCTTAAGATAGCCATTTTTATATTTAATCACTACCTAATATTAAAATCTAACTAATTTAATCTGTTTTGGGAAAGATCATTTTTAGTGTGTTCACACTTACTTGTAAGTGCTACGCCCATAATATTGACCTTATCTTAATTAGCTTTGTTTTTTATTTCATGACAGTTGGCGAACAAGCATACAGTCCACCTGATAGTGAACAGTTACCACAACCTATGAACGCATGATACTTAAAGTATTACATGCGCGTTGCTATCCTACGGTATACTTCGCCATTCTTCGCCATTCTCGTGCCATTCGTCTACCATTGGGCAACCTATGGATAAAATCAACTTGTACCTTTTCTCCTTTTCTCGGACGGGTCTTAGTACTCAACCACCCAGTCCGGTGCCACTGTCAAGCCCAGTAGGGCCAACAGCAGTACACAATCAGAAAAAAAGGCACAGAAGTGGGAGATTGGACCTCCGACAAACAAACCAACTTTTTCTGAATTAAACATTCATTCATTAAGAATTATGCCAAACACAATGTTAAAAAAATACATCCTATAACGTAAAAACCCTCAATCCGGGGCAAGTATTTATCTTTCTTTTTTCTGTCAACGTCACTTAGTTCCCTCTACCCATATTATAAATCAGCTTCACTACATTTACATCGGTTAATCCGCACGGCCGACTGATTCCAGCCAACTAATTAGTAATTAGTAGAACTAAAATAAATGTCTTCCTAATGTGCGCTTGAAAGAACGGGCGGGTATAATCAAAGCTTGAAAACCTGGTAATGTTGGATTAATTAATATTTATAATGTATGACAGGCGTACATTGGAAAACACATGTCTTTACCAACACAAAACAGTAGATAGTATAAACTTTTCTTACATCAATATTTCGTTACTCATTTATGGTTGTCCGGAAGAAATCGCTTATTAGCGATAAGGCCACCTTGTTGTACTTGATCTTGCTTAGTCTATATTTTTGTAATGTTTTCTTATGTGCGTTTTTTTTTTATGTTAGAAGTTGGCAAACAAGCATACGGCCTACCTGATGGTAAGTGGCTGCCGCAGCCTATGAGCGCTTGCAGCACCATTAGTAGGTGCCACTCGCGCGTTGCCAACCTCGAGATATTAGTTCTTAAATCTCGTTCGCCCAGTAATTTCACTAGCGTACAATGCCCTTCAAACCGGAACACAGTAGTGCCTAAGCACTACTATTTGGCAACAGAATATTAGACACTGCGGTGATACCTACCTAGCCGGTCTCTTGCAACAAAAAACCTACCACCAGTGTGACTGTTTGCACTGGTGGAATAATCTCTGTTGTGACAGAGGTTATCCCAACAGCTGTACAATAAAGAATTATAAATAAAATAAATAAATTGTACACAATTCCGGTAAACTTTACATGTGTTACAGTTTTTATTTTTTTGATGGGATTTGCTCTTGGGCCTACTGGCCTTGATAGCATCACTGGGTGGGAGAGCCGAGTACTGAGGCCAAGCAGTGAAAAAGGGTCAGCCTTTGCGGGGGCTCAAATTGATTTCGTCCTTAGGATCCCTCCTGCGCGGCCGAACCACGGTACCATGTTACGCAGTCTTAGACATCGGTGGACGAATTTTGATGCTTAAGTACTATCTTTTGTTAGTTTATCCGTTTCTACAAACTCAATGGCCCTAATGAGGATGGTGATATCATGTGTCCGGAAACACATATAAGGACCTTTGGACAAGCAAACCCAGACCTGAACACATGCTGTGTGGTCAATGGAAACATCTGCTACAAGGTAGGTCCGCTACCGCTGCGCCGCAGTGTCGTCGGCTTTTGGATGAAAAAAAAAACAATACTAAGTTCATTGAAACTTTAATATGACGTCATAATGGTGTTTTTAACCCTGTATAATTTTATCTATCATAAGATATTTTATGTCGATACAAATCTCAGTATCCATAATTTATTTAAATTTTCATGCATATATACATATTACGTAGACCTGTGCGTATAGTAATTACCGCTCAGTACTCTAACTGGGAGATAGAGATAACGATGAAGTACGATCGTCTGTGCGTCTGTTGCCAAGTTTTGTAGAGCCAGCAAATGAATTTATAATGGTACAAACTAATTCAAGTTATTAAACTCAAATCTATTTATATAATTATAATATTTTCATTCAATCGTTCTTTCATTCACTTGTCAAATTATTGTTATAAATTCCAATTTAATAATTTACGCGAGATGTTATGTTTCGCTAACAACGACGCGACCCTCGGGAGCCGCGCAATTACAATATCCATTAATCTGACAGTTTAAAAAACTTCAAACTGGAAGACTTTATTCGTAATAAAATTTAATTATGATGTCTTAATATTTAAACAAATTAAATAACAAACGATAAATAAAACTTATTTTCTGATTTTTTCTGGCATTGCTATGATGTGATTATTTTTTTATCGACAGACAACGAAATCCAACCGACTGCCTAAATTCGGTAAAAATACGAATAGCAAACAGAACTTCTACTTTAATGCTTATTATAAATATACTATAACTTTTAAATTTTATAATAATAATTAAATAACTCTTTGTCTGTTGACGGTAAGAATAATTTACTATTTAAACTATGTATGCTTAATCAAAGTGTACAGTTTAGCATCACGTCCATCACGAGGCAGCTATGCGAGACGCGCATGCGCTAATTTACGACCCAACCACCCGCCATTAAAAATACATCGTCGCTTTACTAACATGACCGTTTGTTATTAATAATCTTTGATATTTAAATTTAATTTGCATGTGAAAATTACAATTTAATGTGATAAAAACACATTTCGTATATACTATGTACAAACAAAATATCATAGACTATGTGGTGCTCCTTCGTAAATTTAACGTTAACGCAATGAAACGAAGTTAGTCAAAAGCTCGCAACATAATAGAATGAAGCGAGTGACTCAACACCGAGTCTGTGGACATTTTGTATTTTTATGTTAGAAGTTGGCAAACAAGCATACGGCCCACCTGATGGTAAGTGGCTGCCGCAGCCTATCAGTGCTTGCAGCACCATTAGTACGTGCCACTCGCGCGTTGCCAACCTCGAGATATTAGCTCTTAAATCTCGTTCGCCCAGTAATTTCACTAGCGTACAATGCCCTTCAAACCGGAACACAGTAGTGCCTAAGCACTACTATTTGGCGGCAGAATATTGGACACTGCGGTGGTACCTACCTAGCCGGCCTCTTGCAACAAAGACCTACCACCAGTGTGACTGATTGCACTGGTGGAATAATCTCTGTTGTGACAGACAGAGATTATCCCAACAGCGGGCGATGGGGTCGTCACATCCCGACGCCTTAATTATTTTGTTTGTATGGAAGAGCCTGTCCATAATAGAAATCTATGGATTTTGTCTATTTATTTATTTGGTCACATCTGCACGTTCGAGTTCGTTAGGTATAAGTAACTGTAAGAGATGTTCATATTGCCACTACGTCCTGACATGACCCGTCAACTATTATCAAATGGATAACAGCCGATACCGACTTAGCCGGTACCGGTCGCCTCCGAGGCAGGGATACAGTCAGTAGCATTACCATTATTCCGTTACTCATCCGTAGACTTATAGCGCCTAAAGCTTCTTAACTATTGATTATTCACCAACCAGTAAGTCTCACAAATAATCAGCGTAAAGTAACAGTATCAGTAAGTACTGTTGAGTTTCGTGCGATGAGTGAGAGCGTCAGAGGTCCAATCTCCCATCCCCTCGGTAACCTTCCTTTTTTCCCTTCTCATTTCTTCACGCCTTCCCCTTGGGTTGGCAACGCGCACGTGATTCTTCAACTATCGTGCGCGTTCAGGCGGACCGTGCTATTTGCCAACCGTCATAAAACGAAAAATGAAAAAAAATAAGATAACATTCCATAGAACCGAATTGTACATTATTTGATTCTGATGAATGTTATTGATTTTAAAAACTTTAGAACCGGTTTGTTTTATCTCGAACTACATATTTTCATAACAAAACCCAACCGATATTATACTGTATGTAGTAGTGGAAAAAACTAGTATTAACCAAAAATAGCTTTATTTAATCAGCCTTGTTACAGGTTACAACAGACCTTCCTTTAGCGATACTTAATACGAAACTAAACAAAAAAGGTAATTTAATCGTGAAAACTACACAGTACGGGTGACTGTAATATAATTAATATTACATAGTTTTTTATCTATAATACTACCCAGAGGTAGCATTAATGATAGCGTGTAACACATGCAGTGATATGATACGAAATTGTAGGTAATATCATTGCAGTAATAGGCAGACTTAAGGCTCGTTTCCATTGTTGTTAAGTGGTACAGTTATATTATTATTATGAAATATGATAGTAGTAGAGCCATGCTCCTGCGAGCACAAATGAACCGGCTCGACTGGTACTTTACTATACTCTTACAGAAAATTGGCGTAAAGTAACAGAATAGTGATAGTTATCTTGTGCGATGAGTGAGATCGTCGGCGGCCCAATCTTCCACCCCACCCTGTATCCTTTTTTTCCCCTCTCAACCCCTCTCTCCGATCCCTTGAGTTAGCAACTTAAAATATCAACTCTTGCTTACCAGCAGGTGGACCGTATGCTTGTTTGCCAACCGTCATGAAATATAAAAAACCTATGGCACTATGGAACTGCCGCGGTAAAGCTATTGCATAGCATTTTTTATTAAATTATGCAAAACATAAAATCTTGGCTGTTTTTAAAAAGTTAAAATACAAATGAAATCGAACATTAATTTCAAGCCAATAAGAGACATTTTCGTCTATAATTTAAAATTTCATTGAAATAAAGTAAGAAAATTCGTAACTAATTCATAATATTTGAATTTGGAACGTAAGTACATCATCAATAGATACATTTTACATAGAACTTTATAGAATAATCGCCTTAATTCTCTTTGAATTAAAGATGAAAATCCTTTGTATATATAAGAATTATGTATAAAATTGAATACTAGTCTTTATAGTGTATTGTTTAAAGATCATTTTCCAGTACATTTATTGAGGTATTTACTATAATTATTCTTGTGAGGAGTGTTAGATTTTATTTTCGTTACGGAATTTCTTGATTTGGTCGCAGCGCTCAAAGCCCGCGATAAAAGCTATACAATAGCTTAAAAACTTAATAAAATTGTATTAAAGATACATTTTTTAAAGATTTAATATGATTTAATAAGATCTCTTAGTCTCATTGCCTCCACAAGAGGACTGGTTAATTAAAAACCTCTTCATCCTAGCATTATTCCCGGTATTTTTATGTACCCAGGGTCTGCTTAGTACTCTTATCCGGATTTGACAGGTTACTAGTTTTTACACAGAGCGTTTGCCATCTGACCTCCGCAACCCTAAGGGCGAACCAGTAACTCATTGGATAAGAGCAAAATGGTTAATTAAAAACCAAACAACCAAAAAATTTGAAATTTGTATGTTTTTCAAAATGTATATATACGTAATTCATTTTTATACCAACTAAAGCATAATTATTTTTAATGCCTATACGTTTTCCTTATTGAAGAATTATAATTTTGCTTCCACATTGAAAGACGGACAATATCCATCGAATCGTCTAGTATTGTGGAGACGAATCGTTAATGGAAATTATTTAATGATTGTACCCAGTATCGCATGACCTGCCATGCCTTTTGTGTGGCTATAACCACAAACCTATATTCACCGTCGATCTAAGCTTTAAAATCAAGTGTATAAGAATCATATTTCAATAAACAAGTGAAGTTTAATTTGCATTTTCAGTATAAAGGGTAAGTTTTGATAGAATGTCAGGGGTCTTATATAGTTGGTGGGTGTTTAGGTTATTTAGTAGTACGCTGGTTTGCTATTATGTATCTATTAGCCGTTTTGAAATATCAATTTGTATTTGTAACGCTGATGTAGGTTTGTTCTAATTTAGTTATTATCCATTAGAAGGTGAAACGATTATCCATTTCCATTTGATTATCTATGGCAATATACCCATGAATATTTATGACTTACTGTAATGTTCTGTTTTCATTTATACTGAATTATATATTAAAATATACATTGGTGGTGACTTTTGGCCTTTTATTACAAGACTAGGTAAGTATGTACCGCTCCCACATAGACATTATTTTGATATTTTAAATCGTATAATTGTATTATATTGAATTATACAATTAAAATGTATTGTTTTCTATTGTACGTTAGAAATTTTAGACTTTAACTGTAGTTTAAAATCCGGGCAAGCATCTCGGAGTTTTTTCGTCCTTTGTTTGTGTTAAAAATTTATCTCATGCTTAACGCTGAAGGAAAATATCGTGAGGGAACCTGCATGTGCTGAATAAAGTCTAAGACATTTATATCTGTTATATTTATCTACCAATCCGAAGTGGAACAACGTAGTGTATTCAGGCCTTTGCCCTTCTCCATAATAGGAGAGGAAGCCTTTGCCCAGCAATGGGATATAATCAGGCTGTTATTTAACTTTTATATTTTTTCTGATATTTGTGTTTATTTCAGTAGGTAAGTGAGAGCGTTGGAGGCCTAAACCCATATCTTTTCTTTTCCTTTTTTATTCTGAATTTAAATTGCTTCTGGCCCTACTGGCCTTTACAGCGTCCTGAGACAGGCCGTGAAAAGAGGAGACCCTCACTGCCTCTAAAATCATCCTTAGAGTGTGACCCGCGAGGTTGAGTCTCGTCACCAGGAATGGGGGTAGCGCTCCAAGTGCATTCACGTTAATGGACTTACCAGACGGTGTGAGCGCTTCGGAATATGCCAAACAAGAAACCTCTTTCTCGGCAGCGAAAACTGTGTTGTGTTGTGTTTCAGTGTCATTGTCTCACATGATCCTGTCCTGAAGGTCTTTCACGATATGCTTAGGACGCCTGATATTGGTTGGTTACTAACATCTGTCTGTTATATGTTCCTTCTTTGTCATAAGTGCCAAAACTCGGAGAAATCCTCAGAGCTACTTTAATGGTCATAAACTACGATAACTGGTTTCCATAAGGCTGGACGCTCATAGCCGAGTGCATCCACTGATCGGTAAACGATCGGTAGGTTAAGCAAATTTAGGCACGGTCAGTCACTAGATGGGTGATCGCATAGCACGCACGCACGGGCACGTAAAAAGTCGGTCCCAGTTGACAATTTGACAACAGTCGATAAGTCAAGTCAGAGGCCTATACGGGCTGAACAACTCTGGCCGGTAAACGATCGGTAGGTTAAGCAAATTTAGGCGCGGTCAGTCACTAGATGGGTGATCGCATAGCACGCACGCACGGGCACGTAAAAAGTCGGTCCCAGTTGACAATTTGACAACAGTCGATAAGTCAAGTCAGAGGCCTATACGGGCTGAACAACTCTGGCCGGTAAACGATCGGTAGGTTAAGCAAATTTAGGCGCGGTCAGTCACTAGATGGGTGATCGCATAGCACGCACGCACGGGCACGTAAAAAGTCGGTCCCAGTTGACAATTTGACAACAGTCGATAAGTCAAGTCAGAGGCCTATACGGGCTGAACAACTCTGGCCGGTAAACGATCGGTAGGTTAAGCAAATTTAGGTGCTGTCAGTCACTAGATGGGTGATCGCATAGCACGCACGCACGGGCACGTAAAAAGTCGGTCCCAGTTGACAATTTGACAACAGTCGATAAGTCAAGTCAGAGGCCTATACGGGCTGAACAACTCTGGCCGGTAAACGATCGGTAGGTTAAGCAAATTTAGGCACGGTCAGTCACTAGATGGGTGATCGCATAGCACGCACGCACGGGCACGTAAAAAGTCGGTCTCGGTTGACAATTTGACAACAGTCGATAAGTCAAGTCAGAGGCCTATACGGCCTGAACAACTCTGGCACTAGGCTGGCCACTATCCACTCGATAAGAAGAAGAATCAGGCTGGCCGTACGCAAATTGGTCACTTTTGTAAAGTGCTTTATCTTATTAAATACTTAGACTCATAATAAATTCCCTATAAATAATCTTGATACTTCCTTTGACATGCCGGCGTACTAATTGTATGAATGGACCACACACTCGGTTACAATATGATGGATGGTCTATTAACACAACCATAGTCCACTCTTATAAATTCTGATTGTAGAAATTTTTCTTATTACATATCTTATCTTTACAGTTGTAAAACTATAATTAGTTCGTGTATATACTTTAGAGAAATTTTCGAAAAATTGGAACTGCTATTTTAAAGCTAATTAATTGTTTTAAAAAATATACTTAAATACGAATTAGATAGGTACATACACGCACAAAAAAGGAACTGGAGAAAAAACCGAAAGTAATCGGACTGGAGACATCTGAACTCGAACCGAGGCTTTCATTGCCTGGAAACAAGGATAAAACGACATTTTCTAAAAATGAATCTTAGCTAGCCGGAATTGCTCGTTTAAAGGTCTTAGACGTTATTTGAATCCAGATTAATGGGTGCAGTAAATGCATATTTGTCATGTATACATATATTTAAGAACACCTTAGGGGAAATGAAAAGGGTTCGAAGAAAGAAGCCTTTTTTTTTTTTTTTTTTCGGAATGTGTATTGCTGTTGGCCCTACTGGCCTTGACAGCGTCACCGGGGGCCGAGTACAGAGACTCGGCCGTGATAAAATTAAAGAATAAAATAAAAAAATAAAGCATTCAAAATGAATTGGAAATTATTACAAGTCTTAAAATACCTAATTAAAATTTATTTTATATTGTTAACATATTTTTTAAGAAATCATTTATTTACTATTTCATTGAGTGTGCAACGTTTATTATTATTATTACTATTTCATTAAAATTTATACATATTTTGGTTTATTTGTAACTGTAATAAAAAAAGGTCTTACAAAATTCAAGACCTCGTTAGGGGTTAAATTTGCGGTAATCATTCTTACAGTAAACCTTTATGGAATGTACGTGTACCTGCCAATATTCAAGTTGTCACTATTGAAACTTTTTGATTTTTCACAATGAAATAGTGAGCGCTATTCCACTTACTAGAATATTAATGGACGCAAATATGCAATACCATGTCAACCCAGGCGAATGTCATTTCGAGAAAAACGCGTTTGAAGATTTTATCCAACTTGCTTTATATGACTTTTTTTTAATATATTGGTCAAGTTTTTGGCAATTTCAGATTTAGTAAATTTTACTTATTTTCACAAAAAATAAGTATACAAACTGATTATTTCGTATATAATATAACCCAAAACAATTAAAAATACCTAAATTGCAACATTGAAAAAATGGCTTTTTTAGAAGTTTTAAAGCTTAAAACCCTACAAAGATTAAAGAAAGCTGTTCTTCAGCCATTTACCAAAATTTCTGCATATATAACTCAGTTATTTCAATTTTGTGGTTGACATGGTATTGCTTTTTTTCGTCCATTTAAAAGGCTATGTAATTATAGTATTTGACCAAAAGTTAAGTACATAAACCAAAAGTAATAACACGATGATGCTATGATCAAAAATACCACCCACAGTTTTCTCACACTGAAACTACTCGCGGTTCTAATGAAAGCCTCCGCTAGACATTTTGTACAGTCGACTACATTTAAAGGTTAAAAATTCAAATGACAAATAAATAATTTCATTTTCATTTTCGTCAAAACTTTTTCCTTTCACATTACCCTTTTCTGTGACAATAAACAAACGCTACACACTCAACGGAACATTAGGATACATAATCATATCCTGCGTCGGGGGTACGGACACATACACAATGACAAGGACAAACACATCCAGACCGGAAAACATGCCTGTATGGTCAATACAAACATCTGCTCCGAGCGGGAATCGAACCCGTGACCTGTGACGCTTAAGGTAGATTTGCTACCGCTGCGCCACAACGTCGTCACAAAAATATTTCTTCTTTAGTCCATTAACGATGAATGTCTTTGTAATAATTCGCAACAGGGTGAACATTAGTATAGAAGCTTTAAGAATTCATGGGGATGACTTTTTTTCGAATCGCGGTACTCGGCAGTCGGTGCTTTAGCCCGCTGGCGTTGCGAAAACCAAGAATATCACTATTAGTAAGTAATACCTACATTTTCCACAATATTATAATTATATAATTTGTTAATAATTTTTAATGATCATAATGTATTTTTATTTTTATTGACTTGTAATAATTCACTATAATTTATAATGTGATAATTTCTAATGAATGCTGATGTGATAACCTAAAAGTAGTAAAACTTTTATCGAATAACTTCTGACCTTTATTGAAATGTGTAACTAATGCATCAGCAATAAAATAAAATAAATAAATAAATATATAAAAAATTGCGAAATCATTATTAACTTTCACATTGTTAATTTATTATAGCAATACTGTTAGGCTTTTGTTTCCTTCGGAATTAGGTTAAAAAAAATAAAAACAAAAAAATATTAATTAAGACAATAATAAATTAATAATGTATGTGACAAATAATAAAAAATGGGTTAGAAAGGCTTATGTCAAATAAACATAAAAAAAATATATTGCCGAAACCAGGGATCGAACCAGGGACCTTTAGATCTTCAGTCTAACGCTCTCCCAACTGAGCTATTTCGGCGATAGTAAAACTGTATGAATAACGAAAAATGTCTCCAAATGCGATGGTCAACTTGAAATTTTTTTTTTTTTTTTAAAGTTTCAAATCTAATAAAAATCTTAAACGGATAGTAATGTAGTGGAGCCATGCTCCTCCTAGCACAAATGAGCCGTCTCGATCGGGGAAGGACTAACTTCTTATAGAAAACCGAAGAATACAGCATAAAGTAACAGTGTCAAAACAGTGTATTTAAGCGGCTAACACTCACGTTCAATCGGTTTAAGGACCAACTAGTTTCGGACTCATTGGAGGTCCTTCATCAGGGTGAGTGGGCTACGTTCGCGGTCGCGGTTGCGAGACGGGTTGCGACCGCGAACCGATTGAACGTTAGCCGTTTACATTCTACATTAAGTTAACATATTTAAAAAAAAATCATTTATTTACTATTTCATGGAGTGTGCAACGTTTATTATTATTACTATTTCATTAAAATTTATACTTATTTTGGTTTATTTGTAACTGTTATACAAACAAGGTCTTACAAAATTCAAGACCTCGTTATGGGTTAAATTTGCGGTAATCATTCTTACAGGGAACCTTTATGGAATATACGTGTACCTGCCAATATTCAAGTTGTCACTATTGAAACTTTTTGATTTTTCGCTATTCCACTTACTAGAATATTTAAAAGGCTATGTAATTAAAGTATTTGACCAAAAGTTAAATACATACACCAAAAGTAATAACACGATGATGCTATGATCAAAAACTAGTCGATCCTTAAACCGATTGAACGTGAGTGTTAGCCGTTTTAATTTTACATTAAGTTAATTATGTCTCACGATAGTTTTAATAATTTAAGTGTCAGTATTATTGCTTTTCGCGCGATGAGTGAGAGTGCCGGCGGCCCAATCACCCATTCCCTTCCTTTTCCCTAGTCATCCCTTCCCTCCTATCCTTTCTGTTAGAATGTCATTCCGATTTCAAGTATCCCAAGCCTTTTTAGGTTGCGGTGATTGCTTACCATCGGGCGTACACCTACTTGTTTACCAAGCTTCATGACACAAAATAAAACACCATTACACTTATTATTTAAATAAATAATAGAAAATAATATAATACAATAATAATATAGGTAATTTATAGCTTAATAGATAAATAGTTTAGTTAAGATAATATTATGCTTCACTGTACTTACGGTCCAGCATCTTAATGTTTGTATCTCATCACGATCACAATGGCTTCGCGGTGGTCTGGCGGAGCATTATGTGAACTGGGAAAATTTTAAGGATTTTTTCAGGAAATTAAATTTGAAATATTTCGTTTATATTGATTTTTCCAGACAATAATATTGTACAATGTACCTACTGTAAATACTGAATAATGTTAATACCAAGAGAGCGCATAATATGTAGGTTTGTATATTAACGCCATGATTATATCTGGATGAAATAATTATACAGGTAAGTCATAGTGTTGAATGACAGTTTTGTGTGCATTTCAATAAATTCAGCACATTATATTTTCATAAATTAAATGGTTACTTTGGAACGACGAAAAAAATCTATTCACACCAAAATGATATATATTTTATATAAAAATTGGCGGTCATGGAAACTGCCTGTTTATTATAATTAGTTAAATGAAATGATTAACATTAGTCCGGTAACATCCAAAGAGTCTAACATGTGCGTGCCTGACGTAAAACGTCACATGAAGCATGTCGGTGACACGAATCTGTAATAAGTAGCAGTAATTGATAGCGTAAAACAAAAAGTCATATTAACTTTTAATTTAGTTTACAAAACAATAACAGTCTTATTCATAAAAACAAATTATTGAATAAATTTACTTAATTAATTTAAAACAACGCTCAAACGACTTGTTGGATCCGTATAAAAGCAGGATATCGTGTTGAAATTAATTTATTTTCGTATCCCTTTCAACTATCGATACCAATAAAGTTAAGAACGGAATTATAGCTATAAAATTAGTAGAATCCTATAACACGATGATAAGGCTCGCTCTGCTAATAGAGAGGCCATTAAAATCACCTTTCAGACTATATTGAGAGCAATAAATGAATAAAAACAATTACTAGCCGACAAACAAATTTATATATTCACTTTTCATATACTTATAATGTGTGTTTATTAACAATAGACACCTTTATGTGTGGGTGTTAAGGGTCATGTTTAAATATTGTTTAGTTTTATAATAAGTTTGTAATTTGAATTAAGGCTGTCGTTTGTGTGTTAGAAGAAGCGATTGTGTGAGCGATTTATAAATACTAACAGACAGTTTTGAGTCAGTGACAGCAGATTATTATTGTATTGCAGTTGGTCCTACTGGCCTTGACAGCGTCATCGGGTGGCTTTGGCCGAGTAATGAGATCCGGACAAGAAAGAGACAGCTTTCGCGGAGGCTCAAAGTTGATTTCGTAAATAGATTGCCTCTTGCAAAGCCGAGCCACGGCTAAGGACGTCATCGCAAATGGATGCGACGCTCCGAGTGCATTCTAATCGATGGACTCACCTATAGGTGTGAGCGTGTCTCGACCTGTGATACAATGGACCTCGTCCTCGCCGGCGAAAACAGTGTTAGAAGGTCCACGCCCTAAAGGCGGATGTTTGTATTAACCATATAGGCATGTGTTCCGGTTTGTGTAGTAGTGCTTTGTGTGTTTCTGACGGACAGTGAACCATACACATAATATAAAAAACAATATAAAAATAACTTTTATACCTATATGTTCTAAAAATCTTGTTAAATATTAAAAAAAATGTTGCTATATATAATGTTTATATCCGTATTATAAATTTGGCATTTCTAATCATTCTCTTTTCTTAATATACCAGACGACTACAGATGAATCAGTCTAAGCTCGCTCACTCTCAATCACCCTGAGCGCCCCCGCCGGTCGGCGAGATGAAAGCGGTCGGCGCGTTTGAATCGAGTATTGCGGCGCAATTAGGGCCCAGTAATGAGAGGAGCGACACAGCCACCGCTAATCGTCCGATTCGGCCGCTAAAACAGCGCTTTGTTATGAAGGAATTCCGACTTTAAGTTAATGCTTCCGAACTTCGGATTGTAAAATTAAAATCTGATTGTTTGTGTAGCTCATTTAAATATAAATTAATGCTTGAAAACTTTTTTATATTCGTATAATTAGCATTGTTGTTGAATATATGATTTTTTTATGTTACAAGTTGGCAAGCAAGCATACGGCCTACCTGATGGTAAGCGGTTGCCGTAGCCTATAAGCGCGCGCAACACCCTTAGTAGCTCCCACTCACGCGTTGCCAACCTCAAGATATTTATTGGTTCTTGAATAGCTTTTGCCCAGTAATTTCACTAGCCAACAGTGCCCTTCAAACTGAAACACAGTTATGCTTAAGCACTACTATTTGGAGGTAGAATATTTGACATTGCGGTGGTACCTTCCTAGCTGGCCTTTTGCAACAAAAGACCTACCAGTAACAAAATTTAAAAAGAATACTAGCGACCCGTCCCGACTTCGTCCGGGTGCATTAGTATGCATTGTTCCGTTTATCCCGTTACCGTGGGAGTTTTAATTCCGTCCTTGGTTCTTCCACTTATAAACTATCTACCTGTTATACCGCCATGTCTTAGAATCTTATTAAACTAACAGAGATAATCATTACCTTTTGTTAATAAACAAATAATTTGACATAAAATAATATTTCGATTATAAATTGAGATATAAATTATCCTATCTTTGAAGTTAAATGAAACTGCACACAGTATGCAAGATTTTATTAAAATTGGCTCAGTAGATTTTCAAGGCGTCGGGATGTGACGACCCCATCGCCCGCTGTTGGGATAACCTCTGTCTCACAACAGAGATTATTCCACCAGTGC
Source organism: Hestina assimilis (assembly GCA_023373885.1). Classification (NCBI taxonomy): domain Eukaryota; kingdom Metazoa; phylum Arthropoda; class Insecta; order Lepidoptera; family Nymphalidae; genus Hestina; species Hestina assimilis. Next base: position 4,383,331 of record CM041762.1, on the reverse strand, counting down.
AATCAGTCACACTGGTGGTAGGTCTTTTGTTGCAAGAGGCCGGCTAGGTAGGTACCACCACAGTGTCCAATATTCTGCCGCCAAATAGTAGTGTTTAGGCACTACTGTGTTCCGGTTTGAAGGGCATTGTACGCTAGTGAAATTACTGGGCGAACGAGATTTAAGAACTAATATCTCGAGGTTGGCAACGCGTGAGTGGCACCTACTAATGGTGCTGCAAGCGCTCATAGGCTGCGGCAGCCACTTACCATCAGGTGGGCCGTATGCTTGTTTGCCAACTTCTAACATAAAAAAAAAGTTTAGGAGCCCATTGCGGACAAACAACGTGACACGTATATATATTAAGATATTGATATAATATAGATATTTATTAGTAAGTTGTTACAAGATAAGTCTGTTACTCACGTCGAACTGCCAGTAGTGATCTCTGGATGTCTCCGCACAGGGTCTCCTAGTGAGATATCCAGGGTAACTCAATTACTTCAAGATATCGCCTTTAATATAAAAAATCTTAAGCATAAGATATTATTGTCAACCCACTTTGTACCTAATAGTAAAAATAAATAAAATAAAAGTTATTATTATTATTTTTATTTTAACAAAAGTGCGATAAAATACAATTCTATGCATTGCTATGAATTTGCGTTTCGTTCCCTTCTCTTCCCTTTCCTCCTATCCCTTAGGTTGGCAACGCGCATGTGTGACTTCAAGTATCGCACGCGTTCATAGGTTGCGGTGAGTGCCTATAATCAAGCGGACCGAATGTTTGTTAAAAAAGTATATTAATCGCTGAAGTCTTTATCAAATCTACACAAAATGCATATGGAATAGAAAATATAACTTTTGAAGCCTCAATAGCTCAACGGTAGAAGGGCCGACGCCACTCCTAGCTCAAGCTTCGAGGTTATTTAGAGGGGCAATACGATAAAGAATATTAGTAATGCCTTGAAAAAGCATTACTAATATCGTTTTTAAAAAAAAACTTGTAAATACGACGAATAAAATCATTTCACTGATAACGCATTCAATATACAGAAAAGTCATTGAGAGCCATTGATATATAGTTAAAGGGTATTTTATACATCAATGTTGAGAACATAGACTTATTATATATTAACATGCCCTTCCAACCTTACAGAATATCCAAAGGGCGCTCCTTCATATATTCGCCCTAAAGCAATGAAACGCTTCCAACATAGTCGAATAAAGTTAACTTCATTTCGTATTGAAGTTTTGAATTTTCAAAGGAGAACCAACGAATCTTTGGACATTTTTCTATATGGAAGGGCATATCTATAGTAGGTGTCTCGTCGGGTGAGCCATTTTTATGTTAATATTTAATCACTGTCTAATTTTAAAATGTAAAAAGATTTTTTTAGCGTGTTCAAACTGAAGCGCTTATACTGACCTTATACATACTTATGTGAAAAATTGCAATTAAGTATTGCGAATTAACTTTTTTTAATTCATGACAGTTGACAAACAAGAATACCTCCGCCTAATATTAAGTAAGCATTCACCGCAACCTATGAGCGCGCGATACTTGAAGTATCACATGCGTGCTGGTTACCCACGGTATACTTCGCTTTCGTTCGTAATTCATGATGACGTCCATGCTGTGTTTCGTCCTCGTAGGAGGCAATCCTATGGACGAAATCAACTTTAAGCCCGGCGAAGGCTGCCCCTTTCTCCCCGCTGAGCTCGGTACTCAGCCACCCCCTCCCGGTGACGCTGTCAAGGCCGGTAAAAAAAAGTAGGTATATAGTAAGTCTAATTTAAGAACCTTTTATTTATGAATTCTTGCGCTAGAATTCAATGACATTCTATCCCAATGGTTTCAAAATTTGAATAAACATCCCTTATTTCTCTCGTAACAAGATGGATAACAAATCCTTCTACAGGTATAAAGATGTCAAAGTCCATCGATTATATTCTATTTGGTTGTCAATTTACACCTCATGAACATCTAAAGATGTCCACAAGATTATTGATAGAATATTTAAAAAGAAAATAGAAAGAACGGACGTATCATAATCATAGAGTTGTGCTTACATTGCTTGTTACAAAAATGTACACTTAATATGTTTTATTATAAAACTAGCGATGGATATGGTTTTCTATTTTGTGATCGCGACAATAGAATAGTTCCCTTGATTAAAAAGGTACCGGAATTCTTTGTATACCTTAAAAGTCTTATAATGTGACACCCGTTGATGACAGATGACTGAGAAACAAAGTTATATATACCATCATAATTCAGCAGTTTGAACTTTATTGTATTGAAATAAGATCGTTATGGTTATATAATAAATATTTGTATTAAAATACAAAGGGTTCGAAATCGAGTCCAAATACAGAGGCGCTAAAAGGTAGTTCCATTTATATTTATTTGGAATGACGTGTTGACTTTCGGTTAAAGACGTTTTGGTCGAAATGTTTGGTCTTTGTTTTTCAATATTCTGTGCTAAAATTAGCATATTTTATTTTTATTTAGTTTAAAGCCTACCTGTAACGTAAATAACAAGGTAGTGGAAAAAAATCTTGTTAATACGATGATTCACTAAATTTACCTTGTTATACACGATTCTTTATAAATATAACCGAATTCAAATAAAGTATACGTAATACGTAGTAAGTACTATATTTGATATATATATTTTTAAACGTACATTCGTCTAAAACGGTTCTACCAGTTAACACAAAAGATTAAGCTAACGTTTTCTTTAATTAGGCATAATAAATTTAGGACATACTTTTGAGTTTTCAATATAAAACATTCATTATGTAATACGGTCACCCTATATATCCCTGGTCGGAGTTCCACCATTTTTTTAATGCGACTAAGTTGGCAAGAAAGCATACGACCTGATGATAAGCGGTTATGATAACCTTGAGATATTAATTCTAAAATCTCCTTTCCCCAATAATTTCACCAGCTATATTTTCCTCTCCGCTAACCTAACTTGCAATAAAAGGCCTACCACCGTAAAATTATGGTGATATAACCACATAAATAGAACATTCACAACCTTTCACAACCCATAAATTAAATGGTTGGCAAACAAGCATACGGTCCGCCTGATGGTAAGCAATCAACGCAACCTATGCACGCATGGGATGCCTTGAAGTATCACATGCGCGCCCAACCCAAGGGATAGAAAGGAAGGGATGAGAATGAACAAAACTATAGGAGCAGAGGGGGTGGGAGATTGGGCCTCTGGTGCTCTCACTCATCAACAGACATGATATATCTAAAATTATTATTATTAAAGCAATAGTCAGTTACAATAAACTCAATTTATCATGTACCCATCACTAAATGAATAGCGACACTAAATAATTTGAAGTACATCGAGTACTACTAGGATAATTAACTCGCTTCAATTGTAGAGTAACCAGACGTTTTATTTGTCGACTTTTTAAATTTTTTTTCCACACGTGGTAGATGACTTTAATCCACCTGGTGGTATGTGGAAGTAGCATCCAAACATGGAGGCTAACACGGTCGCAGAAGGTGAACAGCACTAGCCACCCTTGCCTTAGCTCTTCGCAAGACGCAACTGGTATACTCTGGCTGACCTCGAAACGCGGCTGATAAGCAGCAATATCACAAGTTTTTCATGAATGTATGATGTACTAATAGCCTTACCGCCTTCATCGGACAACCACTAGGCTTAGAGGATATCCATTTATTAGAATCTCTCCTACGTCATGTAGGTTTTCTCAAAATGTTTTCTTTCACCGTCCATGACTTTAGAATTGTGTAGAAAGTTCTTTCCTATACATCTAACAACGTATGGACAAAATTTTACTATGATCGGTTGAGTAAAGGCCTTGAAGTGTTACCCACAAGTATACGAATAAATTCACTGTAAACATCATATTAATTAGAATGAATTAGAATATTAAAACACAGGTGCAGTTCTAATTAATAAAAATAATAAATAAAAAGGAAATATTCTAAAATTATCATTAACATAGTCACCCTAACGAGTAAACCATCTGCAACGTTACAATACAAGTGATTAGCCGTGTCCGATGATATTGTCGGCGACATCTCGACCATGTCACCATGTTCATGGTGACATTATTATACTTAGGCATGATTAGAGTACAAGGGGTTTTATAGGTAGTATTATGTATTTTAAAGTTATTATTTGTATATTTTGCATCAATCCCATTTGTATTCAAATCTAATCTATTATTTAGAAAATTAATAGACATATTTTCGTTTTCTAAGAGTTTTTAGGTTTTTTTAGAGACGAAAGTAATTCCCATTTAGCCTTAGAACAATATAGAAATTCGTTTTTTTCAGGTAAAATCGGGTAGAACTATTTTAACGCTACAATCTTAGTAATGGTTTAAAAAATATCGCTTAAGAAAGCAATAAACTTTTTTCTTTATGTTACAAGTTGGCAAGCAAACATACGGTCACCTGATGGTAAGTGGTTGCCGTAGCCTATGAGCGCAGCACGATTAGTAGGTGCCACTCACTCGTTGCCGACCTTGAGATATTGGTTCTTATATCTCCCCTGCGCAGTAATTTCACTAGCCTACAGTGCCCTTTAAACCGGAACACAGTAATGCCTAAGCACTACTATTTGGTGGCAGAATATTTGACGTCGGTACCTACCTAGTCGGCCTCTTGCAACAAAAGACCAACCACCGGTGACTGATTGCACTGTTGGAATAATCTCTGCTATGACATATACAGGTTATCCCAATTGTCAATTGCATTGCCTTAAATAAAAATCAGCTTCCACTTAAAACGTTTCGGAATCTATATCTTCTATCTCTTTTCACTCTCTATCTCTCTCTCTAAGTTGTATAGTAATTTAAGTAAGCATAAATAAAGCCTTATGGTATCTAATGTTTAATATATGTAGTTATAGGTGTCTGCAAAAATGAAGGTAAACACGCCTCCTGGCTGCTCTGTTTCCGCTCGGTTTTTTGTGTGTGTATTTATAACTGGTTTGATGTTGTATCTCAATTTGGTTTTATATTACATACTAGATTATACTGCGACCTCATTCACTTCGTCGTTATTGTATTTGTTGCACTTGGTTATAATTTTTGTTTGTGTTATATATCAGGTTTCTATAATCTTATACTGAGGTATATAATTTTTCTTCCTCGCACAACTACTTTGAGGAACCAACTTCCACTGGTAATCTTTCCGAACCGATATGATATGGTACCTTCAAGAGAAAAGCCATTCCTTCTTTAAAGGTCGGCAACGCACCTGCATGCCCTCGGGTTTTATTGATGTTCATCGGCGGTTGAGATCTCTTAACATTAATAAAAATAATAATATTTATTTAAATCATACAGAGTGTCCATAAGGTGTTAGTAACAATGTTCTTAAAGTTATGTTAGTAGCATTTACATCAATATCATATAAAAATACAAATAAATAAATAATATTGAAACTAATGGAGGACAACTTCGAGCTCGCTTCAGGTGGTTAGAGTTTATGGAGGCTTAATAGCATGTAGTTTTACACATTGCTTTAGTATCGGCGAGTCGAAATTATCCGCCAACATTACATTAGGTGAGCCTCCTGCTCGTTTGCCCCCTTACATAAAAAGACAAACAGTATTTTTTCTTAAATTAATTCATTAATTCTTCAGCTGAAGGAGAAACTTCTGTTATCTTCTTCTCCAGCCTTAGCCATATATGTTACTTCACCGATTTGAAAACACTTAAAATAATCGTGTCTAGATTAGAAAGTTCTATTAGAACCTTAAAAAGCTCAAAGTTTTAGTATTTTCTAGAAAATATTAATATTTCTCTATTTTTAATCCCTATTAAATAATGCCTCATTATTCACCACTACAATACTGAAAGCTCTAAATCTTAGTCTGTGCGTTGACTGCCAGTCAGGCAATCAATTCTGGCGTTTATAACAAAATTGTAGTTTTTTTTTTTTTAATTTAGTGCGTTGAGTTTACATAGCTAGGCTTAACGCTACTACTGCGTTCTCTACCATAGAAGATGCAGGAATTAAATAATGAATTGTTCTCGTATGTAGGTACAAATTTTCTTCATATCAAGTTTTATCAAGATAGATTTCAGGGGTGTAAAATAACAATAGGGAATAGAGGATGAAAGTGTGTGTGAAAATACTCCAAATAGCTCATTAAAGTATGTATACATATGTCATATTATGTGTCTTCTTTGTAAAATAAATAAAAATGTTATTTTTTTATTTTTTATGTTAGAAGTTGGCAAACAAGCATAGGGCCCACCTGATGGTAAGTGGCTGCCGCAGCCTATGAGCGCTTGCAGCACCATTAGTAGGTGCCACTCGCGCGTTGCCAACCTCGAGATATTAGTTCTTAAATCTCGTTCGCCCAGTAATTTCACTAGCGTACAATGCCCTTCAAACCGGAACACAGTAGTGCCTAAGCACTACTATTTGGCAACAGAATATTGGACACTGCGGTGGTACCTACCTAGCCGGCCTCTTGCAACAAAAGACCTACCACCAGTGACCCAGTGTTACCCAGAACAACATTAAAAATGTTACCCAAAAACATATCCCATGCGGACGAAGTCACGGGCAGGACTAGTATTATTATAGAATAGTAAAGAGAGTTCACCTTTGAACTATAGAAGCTCAAACGCGTAACGTGAATCATTTTAAGCATGGAACTCATCGTAGCTATTAATATGATTTATGTACAAATTAACTAATTATCAAGCTGTCTACACATTCGCAGACTTTAAACTAATTACTGCCAACATTACAGCTCACAAATAGCAGTAGTTGTTAAATGATGAAAAACCATAGACTAGTTATGATAAGCGTTTAATGATTTCTGTATTGAAGTTTTATTTTCTACTTTCATTTGTTTCGTTCTGGGATGTTATTCTTGTGTGTGTGTGTGTTTCCAGACGCCGAAACACAAAACGGCCCTCATCTAGACTAAGAAATAAAATTGAAGTGTCTGTTTGTAATTCTAAATTCACAGCTTTTTACGAAATGCGTTTTAAAGTTTATGCGGTACTTACATTAAAAAAAAAATTAAAAATGTTTTGTCCGTCTGTTTTTTCCGGCTGATCTCTAAAACAGCTGGACCAATTTTAAGAGAGCTTTGCAGACTCTGGCACATAGCTAATTGGATAAGCAGTGATTTAAGCTACTTTAGGAAAATAATTAGGGTTTCCATGCAATAAAGATAATTTGGTACACTACGCGAGTAGAGACGATGCGGGCGAGCTAGTTAAGATATGAAAATTTTAATACGTCAGCCACTAAAATAAATCTACACTTATCACAGTCACATTTATAAGTAATGATCAAATTGAGATATATTTTATGACATCTTATCCCCCACCGGTGACGCTGTCAAGACCACTAGAGCCAACAGTAATAGACACTCCGAAAAAAAAATGACATTTTGTCCTGAAATGCCCGCGGCGGCTCCGAACGCAAATTTTTTAAAGAATAATCGCCTGAGTTATTCGTTCTAACATTACCTAATTGTCATCGAAATATCTACCGTCGAAGTCGGTACAATCGTTTCGGAGATTAGCTGGAACAAATAGACAGACAAAAATACAAAAAAATATTAAGGTAGATTATATACTTTCATATGCATTAAATAAAAATAAATTGTATTTATTTGTAACCTAATATATATAGTAGGTAGGAACGCTTATGGAGAAAAGCGTTTGGTATTACGAGCGTTTGAAGTAGGCTAACTTACTTCAATAAAATATCAAAAACATTCGTTACTAAAACACTTATTGTAGTAATCTCATTATTATGAGTAATGCCTCTCGTCCGTCCCACGGTGCCCACCCGCATCTGCTTATTACTATTTATGTGTTAAAACCAAATTGAGATGTGTTATAATGACTGGGCCCGAATTATTAGTGCGGTTAGGATTCTTCCCGTTCATGTTGATGCGTTCGATACCTTTGGAAATATGTACCTAATTGAAGGAGCAGTATCTGTATATCGAGTAATCCTTACTAACTAGGTATCTAATACAAGTTTTAGTGTTTAGGTGATATCAATTTTGATGTTGTAGAATTTGGTTTTCTGTTTTTTTTTCCAATTTTCATATTTTATGTATTCCGTGTAGGTACTTTGCCTTTGATAAATAGACAGTAACTAAATTATAAATGTTGTAGACCAGATACAGACCTTGGGTCCTAAGAAATTTTTAAATTAACAAAAACAATTAATATTAAACCTATTTTAGTATTAGTAGAACCTTGCTGAGTTCAGAATGAATAGACCAGCTCGACAGACGAACATTACCTATGTACCGTTGCGTTTCCTTTAATGAGTGGAAGCGTCGGAGCCCCAAACCCCTACCCCTTTAAAGAATTCAAACTGCCTATATATTTTTTAATTTTATTATTATATTAATATCCTAATAATAGTTTATTCGATTATTTTCGAAAGCTACAATCTCATCAGTAGAACTTTATTTCTATAAGGGTCTAATTCAGAGACCATAACCGCAATCCACCCTTTCGTGCACCCGGGCACTAGACACAAATGACTTCTCCCTAACCTGACTTCGCTTCCGTCTATAATATAAATAACCTTACCGCTAAACACAGGGTGCGTTCAATGTGTTACGGAAATATAGATGTCATTGAATAATTTGCTTTTTTTATAAAAATATTAGCAATGGAGTTAATGTAGGGGCTGGGTGGTCTACCGGCGAATTTCTAGCATTAACGTTTGATTGTTTCAGAGACCGTACTTAAAAAAATATGAACTAAAATAATATATAAGTATCTAAGCTTTTATTTGGCTCTGCGTGACGGTCAAAATATGACCATTATCATTATTGAAAATTTATATTTTTTTTATTGGTAGCACCAAAGATCATTTTATAGTTATTAAAAAGAAAAAAAAGAATGTTTAGATATAGCTAAGATTTCTTTTATAAAGAATATCAGCAATGCTCTCAAGTTGTTATTAATATTTCTATTGCCCCTCCAAACAAGCTTGTAGCTTGCGCTAGGAGTGGTAACAACTATAATAAATAGAATGTTAGTAATGTTATATACCTACTTTGACAACCTCGAGATATTGATTCTTGAGTCTTCTATGCCTAGTAATTTCATTAGCCTACAATGCCCTTCAAACCGAAACACAGTAACGCCAGAGACACTACTGTTTTGCGATAGCATATTTGACACAGTGATGGCACCACCCGTCCTCTTGCAACAAAAGACATAAAATACCATAAAACACATATTCCAAAATTATCCACAGTTTCCGACATAGCTCAAAATTATTGTCATTTTTCAACCAATTGACACAAAGCCTTAGCCGATAATACATCTAAACTTACTTTACGAATCACTCTGCCTATCTATTGGTGAAAGCTGCATAAAAATGTTTTCAGAATTTTTTGAGTAGTTAGACAATGTAGTCGGTTATATGCTACTTTTGAAGAGGGTGAAATAGGGGATGAAAATTTGTATGAGGAACCGATTATTTCTATTATAATGCATTAAAGATTCAAGACATTTAACATCGTAGTTTACGCCGGCGAAGCAATAGGCCAAAGCTAATAGGTAGATATAATAATAATTATAGTGCAATTAATAAATTTAATAAAAAAAAATAAAAACCAAGTTATTATTTTTTATTTTTAACTTTGTTCAGTATGAAATATGAAATACTTAATTCAATTTCTCAAAATGAAGCCATAAATAAAACCTATTATAGGCAAGTAATAAACTTAATTGGATTTAATACCGGAAATGGATATGATCGACCAATCATGGTGCGGGAAAGAACAATATGGCGTCTGTTCCGGTAATAGAACAAAAAATAACATAATAGCATAGGCTATCAAATCGCCAATAGACGATTGCAATTGTTTTTTTAATGATGACTTTACGATTCAATCGTTGGTGTAAATACCGGTTATTTATTGTATTAAAAATTAATATCGATTTTGCTATAGTGGTGTAGTTTTTAACCGACTTCGATGAAAAATGGAAGAAGCGTCCTGATATTTTTTTATTAGGTTATATGCTGTAAAGGCTGCTATATATAAAGATAAAGATATTATGATCTAATCAAAGACTTAGATTTTTTATGTCATGACGGTTGGCAAATAAGCATATGATGTGACTGATGGTAGGCAGTCGCCGCAACCTAAGAACGCGGGCGATAGGTACTTGAAATATCACAATATGCGCGTTGCCAACCCGATAGGAGGGAGGGGATGAAAAAGGAGGGGGTAGGAACATTTTTAAATATATTATCATTAAGTATCATTAGGTATTATTAGGTATCAGAGGGGCCAAAATGCTGCCCATTTGGCCCCTCTGATACCTGAGGCTCACCTGATGTTAAGTGATCACTATCGCCCATTAACATCTGCAACACCATCAGTTCAGAGTTCAGAAAGACCGCCAGCTGAAGCTGGTTCCACAGAGTAACCACTCTGTGGAACCAGCTTCACACAACCATGCTCGCACAACCGTGCGAGGAAGAAAATGCCTTCCAAATCGCGCTGTAGTGGATTTCCATACATCGAGCTAGTGAGGGTGGGATTTGGCATATTGACTCGATGTTCGGTGATGAAATTCTATCGGCGGGATCAGTCCAAACAATTCTTCAGAACATTCCCCGTGATAGATGCGGTAGAAGATGCAGAGCGATCCATCATCTCTACGCAGTTGAGCATGGTTCTACTTCTATAAAAGACGATAATATAAAACGGAAATCGTCAGAGCGTAAGAGCTAATTAGCAGCGATCACTGCACCCATTAACTTACTGTAGGTAGGTAAATCAAGGAAAGGCCCAGATACAAAGAGAATGTCTAAGCATTCGCTGATGCTCCTTAGAAAATTCAACGAAACTAACCTACACGCTGACTTTATTCGATTACCTAGATGGCAAGCTTGTGACTGAATTCGTTTCGTTAAGTTAGTGCGAATTTACAAAGGAGCACCAGCGAATGTATGGACATTTTTTTGGTATGGAAAGGATGTGCGTATATAGGTAGTAAGTCTATGACTGCAGCCTCATTTCTTCTATAACTGGGCGAGTAAAGTACACTATCGTATTTTTTTAAGTTTTATTCAGAATTAATTTAGGTATACTTATTTATAATTGAAATCTCAATAGATCAACGGGAAAAGGGCCGACTTCACTCCGTTAATGTAAGAGTCGGGGGTTCGATCCTGACCCCCTTGGGCTATTGTACCCACTCCTAGCGCAAGCTTCGAGCTTATTTGGAGGGCAATAGGAATATTAGTAATGCCTTGAAAAAGCATTGCTAATATTCTTTGAAGAAAATATGTTTTCTTTTGTAATTTGTCTCATGTAAGTTTCAAGTAAGGACTGTTAAAATTATGAATACCGATTGTAAAAGATTAAAATTGGACACTTAACGCACACAAATAAAATTAAAATGACAATAGTAATAATTAAAAGTCATAGATAACGTTAAAGTAAAACTACACTAAACTTCCGCTCTAAATATTTCACTACTAAGTATTTACCATTACCTACTTAGATATTACTAACTTGTATTCAATTACAAAAAGCAATATAACTCATAACCGTCCCCAAGTAATAAGGTACGGCCCAAAAACAACAAAATGTCAAATTAGATTACTTTTCCACGCTCAGTCACCCTAAAAACCACTAACCGTGAAACGCCGAAAGTAAATAACGGAATACAAAATGGCCGCGACCGTACGTCAATTTGAAACGTCAAAACATTTGACTTTTTAGAATTTAAAGTTATTTATGAGAATTTTTTATTTTGTATCTAAAAATTGTAATAAATAAATATTGAAAGCAGATCAATTGTTTATTTGTAAACATCGTTTTATCTATACTTTTACTTTTTATCTTTACGTAGAAATTCTATGAAATCAAAAAAATATAATACTAATGACTTAAAGTAATACTTTCATAGAGAAAAAATGTCCAAAGATTCGCTGGTGCTTCGTGAATTCACACTAACGCAAGGAAGCGAAGTTAGTCACAAGCTTGCAACATAATCGAATAAAGTTAGCGTGTGACTAATTTCTTAATTAGTATATTATCCTTAACAATAAAAATAATTAAATATTATTTTTATTTTGACTAAGACTTCAGTAACAAACTTGTCTAACTAACGCTCTACGATTTAACCGACATCTAGACACTTAAAATTTGGAGGGAATTTATAATTTATTTTTAATCTACATTTTAGTGGGTAGGTAATATACTTACATTTTTTGTATTAATTTTATGTTGGCCTAGGAGAAAGTTTTATATTCTATTAGTTAGAATTTTTTTATAGATATTTTAAATATGCCTAAAATAAGAAAACAATCTTTCATTTGAAACTGTTATTTAAAAAAAAAAAACTTTAAATATTGCTTATCAGGATCTTTATTTTGTTTGTAGCCAAGAACTTTAAAAAGAAGACTCAATTTTATTTTTGAAAAGCAAGCTCTTGATCTAGGCATCAACCTTATCTACTGAAATATTTTGATGCAGATATAGAGTTTATTTTCAGTCATAATATACCGGTCTTATATCTTAACTATAATTATATATTTAACAGTTATTTATAAACTGCGAAGTAATTAAAATAATGAATGGCTACCTGTACCTCTATTCGCAGTGTCCACTTTATGGACAGCAATAAATAAAACATCTTTAATAGCCGCCTGACAGACGTTCTAAAGCCGCTGTGTTAAATTAAAGCAATTAACCGTTGAACTATAAATGAACTAAAGTAGCAATTTCTAAGTGACAAACGTCAATCGCATCGACGCTAAATAATGGAGAGCCGTAGTTAGAGTCGCGTCTTCATCCCGGTAATTAAACGGGAACTCCCCCTCCCACCCCACGCCGAGCTAAATTAATCACACTATGAATCTCGCCCCCCAATCCGGGGCCCGATTAAAAAGTTTTATTGGAGAGTCAAGTGTGAAAGCCCCGTTCGCCGCGACCACATCTTTCGACCAATCACAGATCGGCAGCAATAAAAGAACGTCATGCTATTGGTTGATGGTAATCACGCCACGCCCCTCAACGCCGCCCGGCCCAGGGCTGTCACACGCCACGTCAGTTGACCGATGCGCGTCGAGCCGTCAGCCGTATCTCGTGTTGTTGTGAGATAAACAGCCTCCGATATTTACTGTGACCGTGTGATGGATGTGAATTGAACTATGGAGGAGGAGTCGATGTCCGGGCACAGCTGTTCCGAGGACGATATCAGTGTTGGGCGGCCGTCACCGGCGCCGTCTCGGTCGCCGTCGCCGCAAGATTACTTCAGGCCGCTGAAACGTTTGAAGATGGCTTCGGAACCGGTTGAAGAACGTCGTGGTGAAGGAGTGAAGAGTTTCTCGATATTGGACATATTATCGCACAGTCCTCGTACTCCACCGCGAATAGTGCGTCCGTGGGATGCTTCGGGTTTTGAGCGGTTGCAGCGGTTGCAACGCTTAGCGGGTGCAGCGCTGCTGGACGGTGAGCGCTGGAGGTTAGCGGCTCTTGGGTTGTTGAGGCCGAGGGAGATGGTGCCAGCGGAATGCTGTGATACGGCGTCAGAAAGATCGTCGTCAGCATCTGATTGTTGCTCGGAACCGAGACGCGCTTCGCAGCAAGGATCCAATGCACCACACACTCCCCTGGACGCTCTGTTCCACATGACAAGCAAGACATTTGAAGCCAATAATCCTGACAATGGAGGTAAGTTCTATTTTACCGACTAAGTATATCTTAATCATATCTCAGTTAAAAGAAAAATTGTTTTTACATATTTTTATAAGTATAAAACGTCGTTATCTTAGTAACAATAACTTAGTTATTTATTTTTTACGATTAAAAATATTTTGTATAAATAATATAAATATATTTTGTATAATTAGCGGCCGAGACTTTATCCACGCGGAATTAGAAAAAAGTATGATTTCTCCGGCTTCCTTCGTGGAAGTCATACAAAATTTATCACTCGTGTATTTAAGTATTAAATATGCTTTTATACATATAATCCGTTATAAGTGACCCAGAAGTGTTAAGAAATGCTCAAACTAAGTACCTAAAGAACAAAAATACAATGTACAAAGATTTGTGACATAAAATAACATGAAATTTTTAATATACATTTTAGGGTTTAATTTTTCTAATAGATTGTAGACTACAGGAAAAATAAATGATAAAATATTATAAACCTCTAAACCATTATTATAACATTAACATGTACGGTGAACCGTAAGAAGTTTAACTTTTAAGCCTAACAAGAATTTAATAAGAAGAACTCTTGTTTACTTATTTAAAAAATATATTATAAATAAATAAAAAATATCTCTTAGTTATGTCCGTTTACTGTTTAGTACTTTCGTCTAATTGGAGTGGAAAAAAATATTTTAAGCATATCATCAACCCAATGTCATGGAGCAAATCATTATCATTTTTTGGACTCCTTTTAGTCTCTACATAGTTTAAAACAAAGTCTGCATTCCGCGTCTGTCAGTATGTATTTCCGCTAAACCCTTTTAAACCCCGCAATGGATTTTGAAGCGGTTTTCACCATCAGATAGTCACCGTTAGATACATTTTTCACGGAAGGTTTAAATATGTGATAGTACTAGTAGTAATAAAGGTATATTAAATAATGCTAAAAAGGATGTAAATTTAAGACTCACTGCCGTCATCACTACATAGTATAAAACAAAGTCGCTTTCTCTGTCCCTATGTACGCTTAAATCTTTAAAACTACGCAACGGGTTTGGATGCGGTTTTTTGTATAGATAGAGGGATTGAAGAGGAAGGTTTATATGTATAATAACATCCATTAAATAATTTTTTTTTGAGGTTTTTTAATATGATGTCGTAAATAATTACATTTAACGCGTGCGGGCCACGGGCAGTAATTAATAAATCAGAACTACTGGATAGATTTTAATCATTTTTCAGTGAATGACATAGGCTATATATTTTATACCCGTGCGAAGCCGGAGCGGGCCGCTAGTTCTAAATAAACGGTTTTATACTTTTATTCTATTCATGAATTTTCTATAACGCTTGTGCTCCGACTGTGCCATAATGCTCAAGTAATCTTTCCTTCAGTAATAAGATATTAATATGAAAATTACGTTAAACAAAAACCATTTTTTTATTTACAACCAGTATCACAATATATTTACAATTTAATAGTATTTATATTTACAAATTACAATTACTGTACAAATTACGCTCACGGGAGATGGTGAATCGCAATCTCGATTCTTTGGGCGAAAAATTAACCAGCCCCCAGTGACCTGTAGAAGCTACGAGTCGGGGTGTAATATCTTTTAGAAATTGTTTTGCACTAACGCTCCATTCTCCAAGTGTTTCTACTGCAAACGGCACAATAATATAATTTCGAATAAGTAATAATAAATCCATAGTAATAATGATAAGAACCAATTAATACAAGGTCTTTGATAAATATATAAATATCTTAAAACATAATAATAAGCCTAGTTACGTGTAAAACTTATGATTTTAGTTTTATATTAGAAAATAAACTCCTGTTAATGTTTTAGCTTTGACCGTAAGTGTTTGTTTCGTTATATTTTTAGATAATATAATTAAAGAAAACCTGATTTATTTCTATAACTATCGTGGCATGTCTAAAGAGATAGTTGTCTCATGAATATGCTTTTTAAGGTAATTGATTGCTTTCAGTGGCAAGCACTCCTATTTTTTAAGTTAGGCCGTTGCCTAATTAACTCTCAAAAAATTCAAATACGCTGTATGCCTTACTTAGTGCCTTACTTAGTTTTAAGTATAAGTAGGTTCTTATACAGATAGTAATATACTTTTAAGTAAACAGAGTCTATTTATGACTATTGTCTTTTTTTAATTGTACAGATTAGAATAATAAATCCATTAATGAAGTTAACGATTAATGAATATGTTACTATGAATTTATAACAGTCAATTTTATATCATTTAAAATTTAAATGAAACTACTATTGATAGGGAATCTTTATTCCAAAAAATGGCGTTAAATAAGTTTCCTTCACTCATTGCATATTTTCAGTCATTATGATGTCATCCATTAAGTCCATAAAGTAGTGAAATTCTTAAAATTTTTATCTTATTAAAAATTTTTTGAATTTTGAAAATCTGTTTAAAAACTACATTTCATCATATGTTAAATTTGAAAGTATTGATTAGGTTTTTTGACGGTTACAAACAGCTAATTTCTTTTTTTTTTCTGAAATTTTCACACTTTTGCGAAAATACAATAGATATACTTTATTATTTGGACGCAAATAAGCAATACCATGTCAACCCACACGAATGTCATTTCGAGAAAAACGCGTTTGAAAATTTTGAACAACTTGCTTTATATGATTTTTTTAATGTATTGGTCAAGTTTTTGGCAATTTCAAGATGTATGTAAGTTATTTTACTTATTTTTACAAACAATAAGTATACAAACTGCGTATTTCGTATATAATATAACCCAAAACGTTTAAAATAATACATAAATTGAATGATTAAAAATGGCTTTTTAGAAGTTTTAAAGCTTAAAACCCTACAAATATTAAAGACAAATGCTCTTCAGCCATTTATTAACACTTCTGCATATATAACTCAGTTTTTTCAATTTTGTCGGTTGACATGGTATTGCTTATTTGCGTCCATTTGTATGTCGGTATTAATTTATTATGCAATTAACAGTCCTTAACCAATATTTCGAAATAAAATTCCGGTTTTCTGCATTTTTTCAATTTAATTTTTTTAAAGTTTTTCCATTTTCTTTTTCGTGTAATCTACATAATATTATACAATAACAAAGCTTTAAAAACATTTGTATTAAGTAATATAAGTATCCTAAAACCACAGGGCAATTAGATACGTAATTTGTATATAAATATTTGATTTCACAAACGTAATTTCGTTTCGGAAAATCGTAACTAGTGATGTCAATTTACTATTTACCATCAGTAATATGAATTTGATGACTTAATGTCGAATGCTCTATGAAATATTCATTGATTAACATAAGTATGATGAGATATATATTCGGTGACCTTTTTGATAATAAGAGTAGTTGTTTTGACGGTATAGTAAGGCAGGGAACCTGCATTAAGAGTCACAGGTCGCGGGTTCGATGATGTTTTGCATTAACACGTCCTAGTGTGTGTTTCCGGAGCTCCGACACAGGATATCACTATCCTAATGGGTTGAGTGTGCAGCGTTTATTTATTTACTAGCACCTCCTATTTACAAATTTTAAGCTACAGAGAGAAATGAATCATTTGTAAGTAAACGATGTTCTATCCCGTGTTTCAAATAAGTACGTCATGTAACAAGTATCCTATGTCTTAATCCTGGAAACAGTATATATCTGTCTCAAATTCCATCATAATCCGTTCAGCCATTTTTGCCAGAAGTGAATAACTGTTTCCTGATGGAGTAACCCCTATTAAGGGGACATCCATTATTTACGTGAAATATTTGAGGAGGGATCGAGAATCTCATCGAATCTCGTGGGATACTTGATTGCTTCGACTTTCCATTAGGTAAATATTGTAACCTGTGATGGTTGTATTTTGTAAGGAAAATTGTAATTCTTTTTTGATTAAAAAATATTCATCCTCATTTCATAATCATAATCTTATTTCATAATCAGTATAACCAATAAATAATATAGAACATTTGAATAATTTAACTGTAAAAATGCAGTAAAAATGGAATCCCAAAAAACTAATCATTACCTAAATATAGAAAATTTAATAGTCATTTGATAGAATTAATATCTATGAACTGTCTATAATTTTTTTGAAAAATCTATAGTATGAATATCTTAAATTAAATCTCTCGAAAACATACATAGCATAAAAATATTACATGTATTTTTTATTATTAAAAAACACGAGATACCCTAAGGATGGAGTCAACTTTGAGCCTCTGCGAGGACTGCCCCTTTTACTCAGTACTTACCCCCAATTGGTGACACCGTCAAGGCCCGTAGAACCTACAACAAAACATATAAAAAAATCTACTGACTAGATTGCCCCCTTAAAATAAAAAGATGGATGGTCATACATAAAATACCCTCACGCAAACACTAAACGTCAATTTTAAAATTAGAAGACATTAAAGCCCATTCAATGACAATGTTGCCATTGTAATATTCCCGATAATACTTATTGGTTATCGGTCTATGTCAACACTGTATATTAACTTCGGTACGATTATATTATGATTATGGAGCGGCGTTTGTAATTGAAACGTTGCTTGCATCTGCCGATTATCTGTTATTATGTGTTTTTTTTTATGTCAACGATGATTTTGGCAGTCATTGAATGGTATCGATTTTTGATGAAGTAATCTTTATGAATGAAAATGTTTATTGATTGCGTAATAACCCTTAATAAAGTATGTTATTTATTTCGATATAAAAAGGCAATGTATAAAAGTGGGTACAGTTGATAATCCAATGCTGGTTTTTATTCTTTAAAAAAAAGTATAGAGTACTTACCTATTTATGTACCTTAATTAAACAATATATACTACAATAAAAAATTGAAAAATAAAACTTTATTTTAATTAGTATAATTTAAAAAATTAAAAACCTATATTTCATTGCAGACAATACAAACTATGCCCCAAAAAGTACTCATCTGAAACCATCCCACCCTTTAAAATAATCAATATAAATAATGTTACAACTTAATAAAATTACAGAACGAATCAATGAGCTTTTAAAGATCCCGAAAAGTTGCGTTCAAAATTTCTTTTCAATAGAAAAAAGCCTAAATTGACTATATAAGCGTAATTTAAAAAGTTGCAAAAACTCTATTGTTGCTGGCACAAAAGAAGACATCACAGCCATTAACAATCGTTCAAATTTCGAACAGACGTCAAAAGGAAAGGCGGGAATTGTCTATGCTCCATATGTTACGAGATTAACATATTAAACGGCGAACTAGAGTAATTTGTCATTGCCGACTTGATTGAGGAAGTCATCTTGTTCAACGGAAATAATATTTTTTTAACATCCCCTGTTGGCATTAGATATTATTGTTGATATCTATATCATTATGCATGCATTATGTTTCAAATGATCGAGACGTGGATATTTTTTAATGAGAAGAGGATTAGGTGACAATATGTTCTGCCTAGAGTTTTTAATGTTATCTGTAAAATTAAATCAAAATTTGAAAAATGTGTTAGGTTGGAAATTTAAATACTTATTGGTTACTTAAATGTCAAAAACGAATGAATAGCCATATTTAATTCTCATTTAAACCAAGGCCAGTTGCGTTTATGCCACCATCAGGCAGTTAAACATTAGGCATAGTTACGATGCAATTTCAATGATGACTCGTAATACTTGTATTTGATCATTTTTCTGATTACTTTATTATACCTACAATAAAAATCGGTCGTTAATTTTAAATGTTTTGGTTGAAAATAATGTACATAAAAAATATTTTTAATATTAATAATAATGAAATATTTTTCATACACTCTCAAATAGTATTTACCGAAATTGTATTTTATTATGAAAAGAATAATTTCTTTCTTTGCTTTCCCCCAGAGCATAGAAAAAAATACATTAAAGCTCATTTAGTCTATGGTCGTCAAGCGCGAGCCCACTTCGGATTATTATATTTTATTACCCCACAAATTGTGCTATACAACCTCCTGTGGGGTCCAAAGGTGTCAGAACCGGCACGTTTGTATTACCCCTATTATGAAAAAAAGAAAAAGGCAGCAAAAGCCGCTCCCGACATTATAAAAGCGTACAGGGTGCTTTTGGCCAATAATACGTTTAGAATTCGCTGACTAATTGATTGTGAACGGTTTTATTTAATTGAAAAACGATAGGGTGTATTGAAAATTATGATTTATAATAAAACTAAATGTCATACTGATTTAAATTATCTCTACTTATATCAGTTTTTTTTTTAATTATACATTAAGTTTAGAGACAAGGACAATACTAGTGTTTTAAAAACTTGACAGATTTGCATAGATTTATTATACCTATATGGCCAGGCCTTTTCATACAGAAAAAATGACTAAAGATTGGAACGAAGTTAGTCACAAGCTTACAATATATACGAATGAAGTCAGCGTGTGACTTAGTTTTATTGAATTTACGAAAGAGCACCAGCGAATCTTAAGACATTTTGTCTTTATGGAAGAGCCGGTTTTTAGGTTATTTAAGTAAATGCATATTTGTTTTTCAAAGTCATTGTAAGAACTGTGTATAACGAATATAGTAATACTTTCCAGTACATCTAGATAGAGGCTTCGATTTGTGTAAAGAAGCTATTATTTTTAAGTTTGAATTAATTTACTATAAAACGATTTTAGAAACTTGCCAAACTTTACATACATATCATTTTGAAGGAATAGCATATAAAATAATGGCATATGATATTATTATTAATATTTAAAAAACAAATTTAATAGTCTTGAAATCCTAAAGGCAAGCAAGGTGCTTACACCCTTCTCGCTTCTAACTATGGGGTTAGAGCGAGGCAGGTGTATCGATTAATTTAATTATATTATTCGGGTACCTTCATCAGTCGCTATCTTTTGTCCATCTGTGATGATGATAGAGTCCATTCGACGAGAAATGGTGCACCTTTATTATTAAAAAACTTCTTACCTTTATCAAAAATCAAATATGATATTTAAAATCGTTTTAGAGTAGTGATAGCGAAATTTGAAGCGAATTTATGATAATACTAGCAGTGCTCACGGCTCTGGTCGCATAATATAGTGTTTTGATAAACCCACGGAAACCCAACATTTTTCCGGAATAAAAAGTATTCTATGTATTAATCCAGGTAATATAAAATACTGTGTGTGTAGCAAATTTCATCCAAATACGTGCAGTAGTTTTTGCGTGAAAGAGTAACAAACATCCATCCATTCAAACTTTCACATTTATAATATAAGTATGGATAGATAACGTGTGTACTTTTTTTTTTATGTTAGAAGTTGGCAAACAAGCATACGGCCCACCTGATGGTAAGTGGCTGCCGCAGCCTATGAGCGCTTGCAGCACCATTAGTAGGTGCCACTCACGCGTTGCCAACCTCGAGATATTAGTTCTTAAATCTCGTTCGCCCAGTAATTTCACTAGCGTACAATGCCCTTCAAACCGGAACACAGTAGTGCCTAAGCACTACTATTTGGCAACAGAATATTGGACACTGCGGTGGTACCTACCTAGCCGGCCTCTTGCAACAAAAGACCTACCACCAGTGTGACTGATTGCACTGGTGGAATAATCTCTGTTGTGACAGAGGTTATCCCAACAGTACTTGTTTTATATGTAAAATAAATAAAAAGCACTTTAGGATTATTCATTTTACGTAGTCATCCGATAAAGAACTCGGGCTATTGACTTCTGAACATTCAAAAGTCGCGGGCGGGAAGATTCTAGTTACATATTATAGGTTCTGGAGATAAACGCGAACTAACAAACAAAGTTCTTTCCTCACAATACGTATATAGACTAAAAACATAAGGTATAAAATCGGTTATACTTCGCATTACCGTCGGCGTCGGTTCATTATTAAATAACCCTAAATTTGGACACCCGAGCGAATTATAGGGCTGTTTGTAAATAAACCGGCGCGCGGCGGCTTTGTGGGAAAACGTGCTGTTATTTCGAATGCATACAAACATAAATACAGACATCATATCAGGATGTATATGTATATTCATGCGTGCTCTACGGATCTTGGAATACTTAATAACGGTAATGATCAAGAGTCTTCTCTTTCTTAAGACTTTATCAAAAAGGCTTATTCGCCTGATGGATCGCTTTCCATCATATTTCATTCACCTTATTCGTATGTTCACTCATAAAATCATGTATCTACCTGAAATGAGCGATATTAGAATAGATGCCCTTGTATGGAATGTAGTATGGAGTCTGCTGCTTACTTCATATCGGTATTATATAAGAAAGTAGAACTTCCTCAACCGAACCAAATAATCGAGCAATACCAAACCAAATAATAAACCAAACCGAACCGAAAAATAGCAGAGATCTGCAATTTAAAAACTAAACTCTATACCATATCCCTTAATTAAGTTTGTATAATATACTATCCACGAATAGATTACCTTATTACGGCTTTAAATAATATGGGCATATATACATTCTCTTTATACTTATTTGAAAAAGGTTATTAATTCGAAAATAATAATTTTGTATTCTAGTTTAAGTCCCCTGGCCCTTAAGTAATTATTAGTCTGAGCAACGGGAATCAGTTTCAAGACAGAAATATAAGTATTTATTAGCCCCTATTGTAGGGAAATAGTAGAGAACTAGGTATATTGAGAACAATTTTTGATATGATCCTATTTCGAAATTACCTAGCTGTTGGGATAACCTCTGTCACAACAGAGATTATTCCACCAGTGCAATCAGTCACACTGGTGGTAGGTCTTTTGTTGCAAGAGGCCGGCTAGGTAGGTACCACCGCAGTGTCCAATATTCTGCCGCCAAATAGTAGTGCTTAGGCACTACTGTGTTCCGGTTTAAAGGGCATGGTACGCTAGTGAAATTACTGGGCGAACGAGATTTAAGAACTAATATCTCCAGGTTGGCAACGCGTCAGTGGCACCTACTAATGGTGCTGCAAAAGCTCATAGGCTACGGCAACCACTTACCATCAGGTGGGCCGTATGCTTGTTTGCCAACTTCTAACATAAAAAAAAACCGTATCCAATCTTCTTCTTATCAAGTGTTTAGTGGCCAACCTGGTGTCAGAGTTGTTCAGGTCGCCCGTAGGCCTCTGATTTGACTTTTCGATTGTTGTCTAATTGCCAACAGCCGGGACCGACTTATTACGTGCCCTCCAATAACGGACACGCTCAGATGAAATACCACTATGAGATCATCTATCTAGTGACTGACCGCGCCTAAAGTTGCTTAACCTACCGATCGTTTACCGATCAGTGGGTGCACTCGGCTATGAGTCTTACCGTATCCAATAATAAAAGATCAATTAAAATCACCCCATAATTGACAAAATAATTGTATCATAAGCATGTACAACTGAGAGAAATTAAAAGTTAGCTTCTTATTCTAACGTTTGTCGTCGGATTTTGGTAGAATATTTCATTTGTCTATTATCCCTTTATACGCCAATTTAAAAGCAATTATATATAATTAATATTATATGTTTCTATAACTTTTAAATCAATTATTTAACGCAAGATGCCAATTTTTTTTAAAATATATACCTATTAACTATTTAAAAAAGCTTTTTAATTGAATTTATTTATCTAACTGTAAGTCTCTAGTCTATTAAGACAAATGACCAAGGAGGCAAAAAAGCTATTTTACCAACCATTAAGATTCACACCTTTCTAATAATTCAGGAGATATTGATTTAGATAATAATCGATGGTCGGTCAATTTATTTTTTTACGAAAATCGACCGCGTTCAGTAATTACCTGCATTTAGTGGCGTTTAGTCCGTTTTGTGAGTTTTTCATACAAGGTGTGTTAGTTTTTAGTTGAAATTCGTAGTTTTTACGATATGTTTATGTCTTCTTCCTTTTCCCTATCTCTCTCTCGTTCTCTCTTTATTCGAATGTACATATGCAAGAACCTTTAAATAGTTTTTATAGTATTCAGTTTTAATAATACCGAGCGTATGTTTAATTAATTCAAAAGTGTTTATTGTTTGTATATAAAACATAATTGCACGTAATTAAAATGTACCAACAATAATAACTCGTAATACTGTGAAGCATCTTTTATAGTATTTTGAGAAGGTAATAATTACCTTATATGATCATACTCGTAGAGCACAGGAGATTGAAAAAGACGGCTGCGTATATTAAGAAACAGTTCTATACGAATATCGATACAAATTATAATAGCGTTAATGAAACCAATTTTATACCAATACTAAGGCCTATAACAACGACTTAAAGGACAATAGATATTAACTTTCCAAAAATTAAAAATCTCTTTCAAAAACATCACGACTTATTCTTTTATTAAAACACGCAAACAATTTTTCATTCAATATAAATTACAATATAGGTCACGAATTTCCATTATATCATTATAATTACATCCAAATATACACCCTAAATTAAGGTATAATAAAAGGTATATTCGTGTGAATAAATTAAAAGCAGATGGCACAATATGTTGGGTTCACTGCACCGAAGATCGAGCGGCGAATTATTATTGACGCGATTGTTTGTGAAAATGGCTTTTAATAAAAAGGAGTGCGTTTTGAATCAGACAAAAGTTGTTTCAATTGAATTCGGAGTATCGATTCAGTAACTCGTAAAACATCGTCTTTGACAACGGCCTGTCATATTCTATAGCCTTTGGGGAATAAAGTTAAGTGGTTGGTACACTTGTATCGCTTTTATAGAGTGCTTGCAAAATTTTCGAAATAAAGCACTATATTATTATATTATACATAATTTAGATTATATTTTATAATTCAATACTAATTATATTTCTAAACAATTACAACGTAAAAACATGTCCACGGGGAATGGTGGCAAGTGTGCTAGCTGCGTATCCCCGCTGAATCGCAATTCCTATTCTTTGGACGAAAAATAAACCAATCCTCCTGTCCTGTGAAGGCAATGAGTCGGGGTGTAATATCTTTTAAACATTGTTTTGTACTAACGCTCCATGGCCGAAGTGTTTCTACTGCAAACGACACAAAGATGTAATTTTGTATAAGTGTCGAATATTTACGCCGCTTAGAAAATTCAGCTTTTTCCGCAGCAAATTAGTTACACTAAAAATTTAAAAAAAAACTGAAATCAATTTATTTTGGCTTTGACTGAAAGTTCGTTTAAGATATTCTAACCAAAAAATGTCTTTATTTATACGAAAAATTAATAAAAATAATTTTAAGAGTACCAGTTATTGAATGTTTTTTTTCTATTTACTTATTTTTGTAAATTCTATTATACAGGGATTAAGAAAATTGTAACGTAACTTAGGGCTATTAATGTACAAATTTTGTTACTTATAATAATGGCTATCATATTTTCGTTATCTTATTTTATAGTAAAATTTAAAAAATACTAAAATATTTAGTTTAGTAGAAAATAAAACGTTAGTTAGTTAGTATGATAATAATATTGATAGCAAGATTTCTTTACTCAACGCACATAGCGTTTGCATACTAATTTTCTCAACGGTTAGATTTTTCACGTATTTTTCATTAGATAATTTAATATTGTTTACATAAGTCGATTTTAATTAGTCTCAGAATACAAAAAAATAAATGATTTTAATTTCACCCGGATAAAGCGTCGTCGCTTATCAATTACAAATATTAGTATATTATATTTTTAATTAAAAATTATTTTACCATTCAAGTTTTACTTAATGTAAAATTAAACCGCTAAAACTCACGTTCAATCGATTTAGGTACCGAGTAGTCTCAGTGCGAGACGGGTCACGACCGCGAACGTAGCCCACTCACCCTGATGAAGAACCTCCGATGGTTCTGAAACTGGTCAGTACCTCAACCGATTGATCGTGAGTTTTAGCCGTTTAATTTTACAATAAGTTAAATAATGTCTCACGATAGTTTTAATAATTTAATTTTTTACCCTATGTAGTTTTATCAGTTAACGCTTTGTAGCTATTACCATTCGTTTCAGATGATAAGAAATAGGCAAATGAAAATTCTGTAACCACTTAATTAAATTATGTTTACATAACTTACAACTTGACGCATTTAAGAATTGTGTCGATTGGTTTATTTTAATCTGTAATAATGGTCCAATCATACATACATATATAATATATACCTACTTCTTGTTAAATATATTATCTATTCATCCTACCTTTAACGCTTTAGAGTGAGCACAATATAGTCTCAGAGCAGGATAGAAAGACAGAGTTGATTCATAATTTATAATTGTTATTTGTACGAAGACAAATATTAATTATCCATTTAAAATGTATAGTTAAAGTATACATTTGGCCATATTTTATAATAAGCATTTCGCAAACGCTATAAATCTTCTTAAATTGCACAGTCCATTACTAAAACGTTTAATCTTTTCATTACAAAACTCGGATACTATGCTATAGAGGGACATTTGTAACGTTGACACAGATTGCACGGTGTTTAAAACGTTGCACAAATAAGTACGAGACGGGGGCGTTTGTCGACACAGTGCCGCCTGTGGTCGTTGCTGGAAAACCCACCACGACTGCCTCAGATGAGTATTGCGTCGCCTCTCATAATGCAAACCGCATTCAATTTGAGACAAGGAAGCCGCGGGTGTAATTTAAATATTTGACAGACTTATAACCTAATTTGTATGCTTGATAGCTCAATTTTAGTACGCCGAAATATAGCGATAACGATTTAATGGATGAGTTTACGCTAAGCATCTTTCTTGCCTATGGCATATATGGACGCAAATAAGCAATACCATGTCAACCCACACGAATGTCATTTCGAGAAAAACGCGTTTGATAGGATTTTTTTAATGTATTGGTCAAGTTTTTGGCAATTTCAGATTTATGTAAGTTATTTATACTTATTTTCACAAAAAATAAGTATACAAACTGCATATTTCGTACATAATATAACCCAAAACGATAAAAATAATGCATAAATTGCATGATTAAAAAATGGCTATTTTAGAAGTTTTAAAGCTTAAAACTCTACGATTATTAAATAAAAATGTTCTTCAGCCATTTACCAACACTTCTGCATATATAACTCAGTTTTTTCAATTTTGTGGGTTGACATGGTATTGCTTATTTGCGTTCATATATCCACAGCTTTTTTAATATAACAAAAATATTTAGCTGCAGTTGTGTGTTGTCGCAATACAATCATAATTATTTTCTTTACCACAAAGCTGGCTAGCAATTACAATGTCTGCCTGGTGGAAGACATTTGGTACCGTAATCTGAGGATAGGAGCATGAAAGTATGTATGCTCAAATTCATAGAAGGTGATGCCACTTTACATCGAGGTATTATATTAGAGGGTAGTACTCTCCCGGTCGAGTTGGGCTAATTATGTGGGAAACAGCGACTTGTGTGACTTCGAAAATATGTATTGTCTTTGATAAATTATACATTAAAAAAAATTGAATTTATGTTGGCTTCGGAGCTATAAAAGATACGTACATATAGATTATTGTATGTAAAAATACTAGCTTCTGTCGGCAACTTATAGCGGAAAACATATGTATTTATAATAAAATTGATCCAATTATGTTACCGCGATGTTCGAAGAAACAAACAGATAACAGCAGCCGTTACTTTGCAACTATGCATATTTAGAAGTGAAAAATATACAAAGATCTTTGTTTTTAATATCTTTGATTTACAATTTTCAATTAAAATTTTATAGTACAAAAATATAATGCTTACTCTACCCCACGATATATTCAAACATTTGAAACAAAACAAACAAGAAATCCTTAATCAAACGAACGATACTAAAATTCACGAAAGCTCATTTCGTATCGCATACGTAAATACTATT
Organism: Hestina assimilis; assembly: GCA_023373885.1. NCBI lineage: Eukaryota > Metazoa > Arthropoda > Insecta > Lepidoptera > Nymphalidae > Hestina > Hestina assimilis. Next base: position 4,355,853 of record CM041762.1, on the reverse strand, counting down.
AATACGGAACGTCAATACTAAAGCACAATAAAGCTTCGATTTGCTCGATACAATAAAGGCTACTTGCTATAAATACACCCCATTGTTGTTCTAATCCCGAGTTGACTAATCGACGAATGTAAGATCACTTCACACTGTAAGCGTTTTAACGCTCGGGTTAAATTAGTTATAGCAACATTATTTTGAAAGAAAGAGAGAAAGATAAATTTATTCAAAGCTTAACACTAAAATTGAGAGAAAAAACATTTATATAAAGTAAATTATAATCCTTAGCCACATATTTCTCGTAACTAAACTAAATTAACTTGACATACAATCTTGAGATTTATTTATCCATCACTTAATTAAATATGAGTAAAGTAGGTATCTAATACGAAAAGTGAATTTAGCAGTAATAGTAGAACTAAACTCTAAATATAAATATAACCTTAAATTGTAATAATGTTATTATATTCATAAATAAAATAATTTGGAAAAAGTAATTTCTAGTCGACACACAGCTATAGATAATGGTTGAAGACCACTGCAACTCTTAAGGTATGTAACTCATTGAATATGTTTATGTGATAATAACTGGGACCGACAGCGTAACATGCGCTCTAAGATACGGTCGGGAGACTAACAGCGACAAACATGTTCCGAGACAACACATCCCGAGTGGGAATCGAACTCGTGACCATTGAGGCTAAAGTCAGGCTCTCTACCAACACGCCACAACGGTGGTCTCGGCAATAAATAGCCGTGTGTGATAATAAATTAAATACAAAACGCTATCCGTGTGTGAGGTCTCTTACACAGTAATCAGTGGCGGGCAGTAATGGTGGCTGTAATTAAACAGGCCGGTGGCTGGTTTGTGATTGAATGTGCTGTATTTAGTTCCCTTTGACGATCTATATCTACATATATACATTTATGTACATAAAAGATTCTGTTATTGTATATTGTATAGTCAACTTATTCAAAGATTTATTATAGTTATATTACAGGCCCTTCCGTACAATCAAAATATCAAAATCCTGTCGAATACGAGTATGTACTCCTTCGTAAATAATACATCGACGCAACAAAACGAAGATAGTCACAAGCTTGCAAACAAAATAGAATGAAGTGATCGTGACAAGCTTGTAACATAATCGAAAGTTAACTTGTTACTAATTTCGTTTCATTGCGTAAGTGTAGAATTTACGAAGGAGCACCAGCGAATCTTTGGTCATTTTTTTCTATATGGACGGGCCGGTCCTTAGTTTATATTCAATGATTTCATTTTTAGAAATTTCTAGAAGCTTCGATCTTCGAAGATTGAGAAGTTAGTAACCAACCTAGTGCCAGAGTTGTTCAGGTCGCCCGTATAAGCCTCTGACTTACTATTGTCAAATTAATAACAACTGGGACCGATTTTTCGTGGCATTCGAAGGAGGTACGGAAACGCTCAGTTGAAATACCAATATGCGGTCACCCATCAAGTGACTGACCGCGTCTTAAGTTGCTTAACCCATCGATCGTTTACCGATGAATTAACGCATCCGGCTATGATGAGCGTCTCAAATATAATATGAGTCACAGCAACGCATATATAGGTCTGCTGAAATGAAGCTAAATTGTGTGATGAATAGCTGGCAATATTACATTTGTCTAAGTTAAAAAGGAAAAGTGTGTCCACCGACATTCATACTTAACCACCACTTACCGAACAAAACACATCACTACGGACACTTCGTGACTTTCGAATTTCGACTTAATTGTTCTATCGAAACATGCCAAAAACAGCAAGGCTCTACTACCCAAAAGTAAGACTCCATTCAATACTTCAACTTCACACGAATGTAAATCATTTAAACATTGTTTGCCATCTCCAAATATAAAAACTGACCTAGCTGTATAAAACAATTTTGATCCTCGGATAACATCTAAACCGACACCTCGTAAGATCTTAAAAACACCTAGAGTTATAACAAAATGTACTTATTCATTATACTTGCCAGCAATAATCAGGTTAATGCCTCGCAATTAGTTTGAAGCGACCACCGACGGAGTAACATGTGGCTCGAAACCGGTTAAAATATAAAAGTGTTTCGCACCGCACAGGAATAAGTGTGAATTTAAAAAAGATAAAACAAGATGGCCGATGTGAGCTGTCAAAATTGCGTCAAATTGATGGGTAATAAATTATAAAAACAAAATTATAATTTATAGTAAATTTACTCAATTTATACGTTATACGTTTGTTATTTTACATTAGAAAAATTATTGGATTTTTTTTAAATTTTAACACTGAAAAAAATACAAACCCGTAACCTTTTGTTTTAATAAAAACTAACTGCTGATAAAAATGTACTTATTAAAATTTTAAACAAACGATTTAAATTATTACATTTAATTAACGAAACAAAAATATTCAGACAATTAAACTTATAATTTTGACGGCTACTTACAAAAATAAATTGACTTTCCTTTCGATCGGTCTCAGTGATGTTCTGATTATCTTTTAATATTATAACTATGGGTACCCTACACCAGAGATTGAGCCATTTCATCGCGGCCCGAGGTCCGATACTATCTATTGCATCTTTCTTATTGTTCACTTATTTTAATACTGGCTTCGTCTTCTGAGCAACCGTTCATTATGAATTAGAAGCGCTTTGCCGGTTTAACTTAATGCGGGATAGTTCGAAATTTGAATAACAGTTTTTCTTTTTAATTTTTTTTTATAAGCCGCCAGTGTTATGTTTAACGAATTTTCGCTTTTGTTTTGACATTTTGAGTAGGTAAAATGGCTGTATATTTAATCTAATTAATTTTAATTAAAAATAAAGGGTATAAATTTAGGGCTTAGTAAGTAGTTATATCTTTTTTATTATAAAATGTTTAAGTCTATCGTAAAGGCTGTAAGGTATCGCTTTATAAGTTTTAAAATTTTTAGTAACTTGTGTGACTCAACCGCCCACACGCTCTAACACTAAAGATTTGTATCTTATTGCTGTAATCCAATTACCAGGGTCTTTAATACAAAGCCTCCTAATCCTATCAAAGAAACGAAATACGATACCTCATAATCATCTTAAAAGAACCTATTTCAACTCTTATCCCTATATAATAAAGACTTTTCATACCGCAAAAGATATTTAGTAAATTTTATTTAAGTCCCATTAAATAACATAAAATTAAGCAAATTTTATCTCTAACACACATAACATTAAGGATCATAAAATCTGCATATAAAATTTAGTCAATAAGATACAACTAATAAATGAAAGTTACATTAATTAAATTGAACACTATTCCATTGTAATTAAGACTTTATAAAGTGTAAATGTAAGTTTGTGTATTGGCTAAAAGACGGCGAGACGAATGCGTAAGAAATCGGGACTTAGTGTCAACACTTCACGGCTGATGGCTGTAAATGAGGGTAAACGCACAATGCGGTCACCTCTTTGTTGTTTAGAGCGGAGTTACACGCTCTTTCACGTTTAGCATTTTCAAGTAATCGCTTAAATTGTTAAAAGGACACAGAAAAAGTGACAAAGACACCCAGACCGAAACATTTCGTATGGTCAATACAAACATCTGTCCCGAGCGGGTATCGAACCCGCGACCTGTGACACTTAAGGCAGGTTCGCTACCGCTACGCCACAATTTTTACAATATGTGAAAAGTTTTTGAAATTCTCTATCTGATACTTTAACAGTAACATACAACAAAGGTGACAGACAAATATGGCCTACTTCAGTGTCGACATCAGAAGAGAAATATGACAGAAATGGAGCGTTTAATCCGATCTTAAAAACACGCATAGGACACGCATTTGAAACCTAGTTTAAATAGACGCTAAGCCATAAGACCTACGAAATCCCATACCACACAAATCGTCTACGGTGACCTCAACAAAGGCGTACTAATTGCCTAGCGCGGATCGGTGAAATTAATCAATCTGCGCAGGAGTGAACTACGTAATCCATACACTTAAATGTAACCTTTATGTCTTTAAACATAAAGATCAAAATGGATTACATGTATTTAGTTATACCTGTGGTCGACCGTACCTGCCTAATATAAACGTTGTAGTCGGCGCGCTTTGAAGTCGCTGTACTCTCCAATTAGCGTTCGCCGACGCCTTTGGCGTCTGCCGCCTTTAAGATTATCCCTTTCTCTTTCCAACTCGGACCTCTCACTCTAAGCCTCCATGGGTGCCATCGCGGTAGGCTTTACGTATCGTAATGTTGGATATAGTGTTAAGTTCACACACGTGAAGATCTTTATCGTTGTAAGAATTTCTCTGACGTGTTGAAAGAGTAATTGGCCGATTCTTGGTCTATTTAAATTGTTTAATGTTAGTGAAATTTTCTCATAACATTTAGTGTATGTCGTTATGTTTAGTAGAGGATACTTCTTTTTTTATGTTACTAAGTTGGCAAGTAATACGGCCCACCTGATGATAAGCGGTTGTCGTAACCTATGATCGCTCGCAACACCATTTGTAGGTGTCACATACGCGTTGCCAACCTCCAGATATTGGTTCTTAAAACTTCTTTGCCAAGTAATTTCACTATTTAAGTACAGTGTCCTTTAAACCGACACAGTAATGGCAAATACATTGCTGTTTTGCGGTAGAATATCTGAAACTGCGATGGTACCTACCTAGCCGGCCTCCTACAATAAAAGCCCTACTACCAGTGTCACAGGCCATTAATATAATAAATATCGCGATTGTTTATAATTAATTTCCTTTAACTTCTGTTTTCATGAATTACTTTTCAATAGTTGCTTTGAAGCAACATTGCGTCAGTAAAAATGTTTTCGGATTTTTTTTTTTATGTAAAAGTTGGCAAACAAGCATACGGCCCACCTGATGGTAAGTGGTTGCCGTAGCCTATGAGCGCTTGCAGCACCATTAGTAGATGCCACTCACGCGTTGCCAACCTCGAGATATAGGTTCTTAAATCTCGTCTGCCCAGTAATTTCACTAGCGTACAGTGCCCTTCAAACCGGAACACAGTAATGCCCTACTATTACTAGCACTACTATTTGGCGGCAGAATATTTGACACTGCGGTGGTACCTACCTAGCCGGCCTCTCGCAACAAGAGACCTACCACCAGTGTGACTGACTGCACTGGTGGAATAATCTCTGCTGTGACAGAGGTTATCCCAACAGTCATATCCAATATTCGATTTAAAATTGTTTAATCTTTTTGTAAATCAACCTAATCAAAAGCCTTCTGAGCAATAACAATGTACAAGCAATAATACTTAGATAAGAAAATAATTTAAACAACTCTAATATTTCTTTTGTAGTTTTCACAAATCTTAGGCCACTTCCGTAGCGCTGAAGCGTACTGAAGTAGCAAAAGTATTGCATTCTAACAAAAATCATTTCATTTTCAATAAACAAAAAGTACCTAACAACTGTTTTTGTTTTAGAAACTGGTTGTGAGTTTTTCATTGCCGGGTTTCAGTACTCGGTCACCCCGCCCGGTGACGCTGTCAAGGCCAGTAGGGCCAGCAGCAACACAAGTAATCAGTAGAATTTGACCATCGGACATTTCGCAAAACGCAAAATTCTACTCACACCGCCTCGTTGTATGCAAATCTATAATAGCGCGTTTTATGATAAAAAATAACAAAACTGGCCAAGTGCGTTTCGGACTCACACATAAAGACAAAAACAGACGGACGGAAGGCCAGTTCCATCGACGCCTTTTGGGCACGGTACCTTAAAAATGATATCTGTCCAATATATTTATCCAAACATTTATTATCAATATAAAAAATATCACTAAACATGTAAAACAAGTTTAATCCTTAAATCGAAATCATAATACATTCCTACCAACTATCGAACGGCCCACCCCGTCCCAACAGTAAATCATAACGAATATATCACTTATTTTGCATAAATAAAACAAAATTAACCCTTTGGATCGCCCGGTAGCCACCTGATGATATTGTAACCAATAACAAAAATAAATTAAAGAAAAAAAGCTCGTAAATGGTAAAAGAAAAAACTTTACATCAAAGAGCCGCCGCGGTCACGTACTGGCCGGTTATGACGACCAGCGGGTGTTAGTCGTCTTAGTGAGGAAATTAAAAATTATGCTAGCTATTGAAAAAGGAATTGAATAGGTTTTAAAATTCGAATTTGGAATACAAAAAATAGTTTCTGTAATTTGGTGGCTTGATAAAATCGATAAATGAATACGGAAGGTCATTTGATTTTTTTCGTCACAACTATGACAGACGTAATTAATTTTTGACAAAATAGAACAAAAAATATTTTATTTAGTATTTATTGCAAGTTAAGCCGATTTAGATTTCCCACCGTTTCTTTCTACGCAGTACATAATTGTCTTGCACTAAGTTTTTGTTTCGGTACGTGAATAAGAGTTAAAGATTTGGAAATAATTTCACAGTTAAAATGTTTTTAAAATTAATATATGGGTATTTTTATACGAAATATCTCAAATCACGCTTTGTTAATGAAAATAAAAGCACTTAGTGATTACAGCACGAGCTGCTTGGATCATCTACTCTGCCATTCACTATGCCTATATATGTGTTTTACACTGATACCGACACACAATAATATATTACCATAGACTTACTATATACTATGAACACGCTAACTTCATTCGGTTATGGTGCAAGCTTGTTACATACTTCGTTCTGTTGTGTTGGAGTTGAAGGGGCACCAATGAATCTGACATTTGTCTGAATGGATATATAGTAAGTAGTAGTAAGTAGTACTTTGAATACATCCTAAAATATGCTTATAAGCTAATTATTAATATTAAAAATTGAAACTTTTTTGTTAGTTAAATATATTTAATGACAAATGTCGTCATGGTGTAAGAAAAATTTTAAACTAAATTATCGATAATAAAGCATTTTTAAAATAGATTATAACGCTATTATATAAAAACTATTTCCCAATCACATGTTAATGTGTAATGAAATAAAATATCCTTATTGTCGACACAAATACGAAAGCTTCCGAATCGACACGGCGGGAACCATTGGAAGAGCGCGGGCTCTTTGTAAAAAGCCGCAGCTATTAAAGTGCGATTAGACTGGCCCCCGAGACGATGCGGCTCCCACTTTCGATTTTACAACTATCTAAAATTGAACATCCTATTCTTATGTTTAAGAATAGTTATTCCAAGCATCCGTCTCTCTCGCTCATATCTTCCCGGTGTGATAGAGATAGTCTATCGCGAATCGATGAATAAAATCTTAATAGATATTAGAAAATATCTCACGGTATTTATCTTTACCATAATATATGATACGCCAGTAACTAGATCAATAACTTATCTACATTTTTATAGACAATTTATAACTGGAGTTATCTTTTAACCGACAAAAAAGAGAATGGTTTCAGTTTATGTTTTTTTTCTTGAATGGTACGCGTACCTTGATGGTGCTTCTTTTTGGATTACTCCATTTTATAACTATCTGTACCTTAAAGATATTAATAAAATTTTACTCGGCATTAAAAATAATTCAAATTTTCAACTAATTCGTTTTCTTTTTTCACAATTGAAATATCATTTATTAAATATTGTTTTTTTTATCAAATCCAACAGACGTTGTCCTGTCGCGAAAAAAATCTGGAACCGATACCAGCGCCCCCTAACTGATTGTAATTGTGAACAGAATTGACACCGGTGAAAATTATTGAATTACTGATATCGCTATTAAAAAATAGGCGTTGATGGTGGAAAGATGAAAATTTAGGGTTCTATGTATTTTTTGGTGCCACATCATAAAAAAACTGTCCAGAAAATAAAAAAAAAATGTTTGGGGTGGACCAGCCTTAACATTTAGGGCTATGAAATGCACTGAAAGTTTCATAAAAATCAGTCGAGCCGGAGGAGTTTTACGAGAATTTTATAAATTAGATAGACATTTAACTGTAGTCTGGAGATATATAATAAATGCGAATATGAGTTTATTTGTTTATTGGTGACACATTCACGCCTATAGGCTACTTTGTCGCGAAAGCAATTTGAAGTTTATGAAACAGGTGAGAAGTTTGTATGGGAAACCAATTATCTCTATATTGGTTTAAAGTTGCCTCATCAGAATTCGTTATTCACTTGGGCCTAGTAGAATATAATTTTAAATAAGATATAAAATCCTAACTCATTTTACCCCATTGCTTGTATCCGCTTCTTCACTCTAATAAAACTAAAATGCATCTATAATCTTGCGTCACAAATCGGCTTTAGTTAATTTAATGGAATTAACGGCTAAGCTTTCGCAGATATTAAAATGGCGGTCTCATCTTCTATAACCTTTTTAATACTATTTTTTGTAACTTTAATTGCAATTATTTGAAAATAATCCATAAATATGTATCTTTTTCAATAAAACCATTCAACGAAAAATTCAATAAAAAGTGTTTTTAAAACGCAATTGTCAAACGTGACAAAGTATTTTTTTTTAAGATAATAAGTGTTAAGAACTGTATGAGCGGGTATATTAGGTAAAATATACCTATGTAGTGATTAAAAAGAACCCGTTGCCCACTGTTGGGACAATCTCTGTCACAGCAGAGATTACTCCACCAGTGCAATCAGTCACACCGGTCGTACGTCTTTTCTTGCAATAGGCCGGCTAGGTGGTAGCACCGCAGTGTCAAATATTCTACCGCCAAGCAGTAGTGTCTCAGGCATTACTGTGAATTAATGGGCACTTTATTTAATAACCAATATCTTGAGGCTGGCAACGTGTGAATGGCAACTACTAATGGTGTACAAGCGCTCAAAGGCTACGGCAATCGCTTATCATCAGGTGGGCTTTATGCTTGCTTGCCAAATTAGTAACATAAGAAAATAGGTATAATCTGTATCCGCAGAAGAGTTGCTAGGATACGATTTTTTACTTTATCATTTTATTTTTATAATTATTATCCTTAAATTGCGTCCAGCAAATAAGCAATACCATGTCAACCCACAAAATTGAAAAAACTGAGTTATATATGCAGAAGTGTTGGTAAATGGCTGAAGAACACTTTTCTTTAATATTTGTAGGGTTTTAAGCTTTAGAACTTCTAAAAAAGCCATTTTTTAATCATGCAATTTATGTATTATGTTAAACGTTTTGGGTTATATTATACACAAAATATGCAGTTTGTATACTTATTTTTTTTGGAAATAAGTAAAATAACTTACATAAATCTGAAATTGACAAAAACTTGACCAATACATAAAAAATCATATAATGCAAGTTGTTCAAAATTTTCAAACGCGTTTTTCTCGAAATGATATTCGTGTGAGTTGACATGGTATTGCTTATTTGTGTCCAAATAATGCTAGTAACATGGCTAATAAGCTTATTAGGTAATGCTATTTTGGAATAATAATAAAATACCGTTTTCGTATTTTAAAATATGCATATGAAAAAAACTTTCCAAATTACAAGGTCTTTAATTAAATTCATGCTCATTTGCATTAATCTTGATTTATCGTGTCGTGTAATCGGAGAAAATCGATATTTACCGATAAATCACATCGCTCTACGTATTTTAATATCATTTCATACATTATAAATAAATAGATAACCGCTGCACATTCAACGGCCCCCATTAGGATAATGATATCCTGTGTCGGGGGTCCGGAAACACATACATGGACAAGGACAAACACACCCAGACCGGAAAATGTGCTTGTATGGATTAACACTTAGAATTAATGCATTGTGCTAAAATAAGACCTTAATGTGCAAGGCGTTCTTATCTCTTGATCGAACTTTAAACCTTTGCCATAAAGTTGTAAATGACTAGGACAGTTCCGGTATGATCCCGGCCATCTTGAAATTCGAGCATTTTCATTCCGATAAAAAAATTTAGAAAGTCGTGATCTTTTGTTTTGGAACAAATGAAACAAGGATTATAATACATCACCCGCTTATGTCAATTAGAATTCCCTTTCGCCCATCTCCTTTGCCAATAAACCATAGAAAATAAGTCGTCTTTCTTTATACGCCATCAACTTTTAAAATCTGCCTCCATCTCCGATGACGTCCTTAGCCGTGGTTCGGCTTCGCAGGAGGCACCCTAAGGACGGAATCAAATTTGAGGCCCCGTGAGGGCTGCCCCTTTATCACGGCTGAGTCTCTGTACTCGGGCCCCGCCCGGTGACGCTGTCAAGGCCAGTAGGGCCAACAGCAATACACATTCCGAAAAAACTTTTAAAATTGTATAGACCTTTCTCATATAGGTACCTACGTGAGTCTTTTTTCTCTTCTGGTTTAGCTATCAAGAAATTACAGTTGTCCTTACCGTTAATTGCCAATGACATCCTAAACCGGTGGTAGGTCTTACAGGATTTAGCTACTCAGACCTCCACACACACACACACAACATACACCCACACACACACCCACACCCACACCCACACCCACACACACACACACACACACACACACACACACACACGCACACACACACACGCACACACACACACACACACACCCACACCCACACCCACACACACGCACACACACACACACACACACACACACAATGACGCTTTCAAGAGCAGTAGAGCCAACACCAATATACTATACAATAATCTCTATAATGTTTTATTTTAAATAATGAATATTTCTAGAGTATATTATATAGGTTTACCGAAAAAAGCCAGTTACAATCACAAAGTCAATGGTTTCAACATAAGTAATTCAGAAAGTTAATTAACCCTAAATGACATTTCGACTTGTGATTTATGAAAATGATAAAGCAATTTCTTATGAATTTATTCACATATCAATTAAAACTCAATTATATAATATGAGAGTAAGTTTTCTAAAATATTACTCAAATACAGTCCCCCTTAAATTTAAATCGGTTACTTCGACAATAAAAAGTAATTTGTTCAATTTTAAGTTATTGAATTTTTTTTACTGTCTAACGTTCTGTCAAATCCCATTAAAAACATAAAATGTGAAAAAAATCAAGTCTCGAAACGCAGTTCTTCTACCACAAAAAGTGGTGAAATCCCACGTATAACTATGACTGAAACTTGGCGGTTGTAAGGCAACATATTATTCTACTCATTCAAATACTTTAGTGTCTTATTGTACGGCAACACATTCTACCGTACACTGGTGGTAGGTCTTTTGTTGCAAGAGGCCGGCTAGGTAGGTACCACCGCAGTGTCCAATATTCTGCCGCCAAATAGTAGTGTTTAGGCACTACTGTGTTCCGGTTTGAAGGGCATTGTACGCTAGTGAAATTACTGGGCGAACGAGATTTAAGAACTAATATCTCGAGGTTGGCAACGCGTGAGTGGCACCTACTAATGGTGCTGCAAGCGCTCATAGGCTGCGGCAGCCACTTACCATCAGGTGGGCCGTATGCTTGTTTGCCAACTTCTAACATAAAAAAAAAAACCCATTGAAACACTTTAGTGTCATACAACCGTAATAAGTATAAACTCTTAGTAAGTATGTAAATGTTCTCCTAAATCACGGATACAACGCCATTTTTAACTAGCTGTCAATTTGAAATATAGTATAGTTATTCGCAAATTAGAGCGACAAATAATAAATACAAAATTTATTATTATATTAATATTCATTGTCATAAGCCTAATTTATGCGATAGAGGTGTCAAAGATGGCGCGGAAGTGTTCTATTAGCTTAATCTTAATTTTACTGTAACAATAACTCTTCTTTAATTAGCCGTTGTAGAAAATACTATGATGCTTCCATGAATAATCTGTCTGACTGACATATCAACGTACAACCTAAACCATTTGACATAAAAAGCGGAATATTTTACGGGTGTTGATTTTAAAAGGTCTCGTTGACGTTTCGTGTCGTGTTGTCGTTCACTATGAAGTTTTTCGAAATTCAACCCTAGTCAATCTAAAACTAGAAGATAGAACATATAAAGAAACACGTGTTTTAACATTTTCCAAAGGGTTGAAATGGAGATTTAAAATTTATGTTAAAATCGTTATTCACGCAGGCGAAGCCGATGGCACAAGCCAGCTAGTAAATAATAACCACTACACAATAAAGGTCCCATTAGCATATTAATGTAATAAAAAATAAAGAAAATTCTGTTTTCTGGCATGGCAAATCTTGAAATCAGTCAAAAATTTCTTTCAGTTTTCTTGTTTGCGAACGTAAACTTTACAAAACAAGAAACGCGATTTTTTTCCTATGACAAGTTTCGATACTTTCGATACATTGCATGTTAAATGTTTTTCAGTGCAAACTCACAGTAAGATTCGAACTAATTATATCTTGGTATTCAATTGTTTTATTATTATTATAATAGTAGTAATTATTATTCATCTAAAATCTTAACCATTTTCGTTGTTATACGCTGGCCCTAAGCTATTGGTTTTCGAGATTCGTTCTAATCGGCTCGTCCGTTGGGATTGATGTTTTTATTAGTGTGGACTCTCCACATAAAACTGTAGTGTTTTAGAACTGGTTTCATAAGATCCAAGAGTGTTATTTTATTTTAAAGTACAAATATATGCTTATATACATACATAAATACATGTACCTAATATATGTTTTGTAATATTGAAAAACCTTTTTTATAGTGTTCGTGTCTGTGTCTCGAAAATGAGATAATTGGTTTTCAATGTCTGGTAGAAAGATTGACATTATTTTTTTAAATATATGCTATTCAATTTAAATACAGCAGTAAATTGACTAACTCGAATGTAAAATTTGGTACTCTTACATGTTTTGTATCATTTCGACAAAATCAAGGAATAATAAAGACTAAAAGTATTAAAATACTTACAAACTGAATTGGCGAAAATTCAAAACTAATTCGGATAAGGTTTTCTTTCTCAAAACAGCTTCATAATAGCGATTCCTTAGCACAATCATTGGTAACATTATAACATTGCTCAGTTGTTTCGCTACCGCATATTCGCAATAATTAGCTTTCCCACGCGAATACGTCGTAAAACTTCAATGGAACTTAAATAAAACATAAAAGATAACCGATCCGAGCCTATTAACGTCAGTCTTAAGTGCTAAATACTAATTATCAAATTAATATCATAACGGTTATAACCCGTACCATAAATAACAAGTTTAATACTTGTTACGCTTTTAAATCATGTCAAAGACAATGAAGACGCAGGGCTAGAGAGAATGTATTTAAAAAAATGTAAATTTAATTGAGGTGACATAAACTAAATATAGATAATAAATACGTAGTAAAAGATATTCGATAATTTGTTTTGCTATAACGTTTTTGGCTAAGATTGATCTTAAAATATTCTTACCTTCTTTCTTACGTCTTTCAGATATAATTTAAATAAAAAAACCTTAATAATCGTATATTTAATATCTATTCTGTATGAAGAGTTTACCTGCCAAATTTCAAGTTTCTAGCAATTATACTTTTGAGATTAAGTATGAAAGATTTATTTATTTTTTTATTTATGCAAAGAAGATTTGTAAAAAGTTTCTTTCTATTCATATTTCATATTCCGCCTAAACTGATGGCTAAAAATGGCATAAAAAATATATTTGTATATTTATATGTATTTACATTATTTATAAATAATGTTTGTTATAAAAATCAATTTTTTATTATAGATATATAAATAAAAATGATGCAAATAAATTCCATTCGTGATTCAATTAATGTCTTTAAATATTGCTTATAAAATATCAATTAAATCGTATAAAAGTTTAATTAATTCAATTAATATTCAGGATTTTATGTTAGTTAAACTACACGTATGTTTTAATATTAAAAAACTAAATATAACGAATCACGGGCGGCAATATAAAGTTTCGTCATCTTATTTGTAAAATAATATTCATATACACAATATAAATACATATTGTATTTTATGGTCCTGCGCCTACTATGCGCACAGTGCGCAGGGAATTTTCATTTGATAAATAGAAATTTTGATAAATAGAAATTAAAACTAAGACAATAAATATGAAATTAAAACGATGATGATTAATTGAGCTTATAATATTATATATTATTGGGTAACCCAAATTATTTATGCATATCATTGATTTAAACGTATAGAATATGCTTTAAATTGTATCCAATAAAGGCAGGCCTCTATTCGACTTGAACAAGAACAACAAAGCGTCAAAAAGGTTTTATACAAATTAAATAGCAGATATTAGCAATGGTTTTTCAACTTTAATTTTACTATGTAAGTATCGTCCAAAATAAGTAGTGGTAGACAAAAATGGGCCCAGAGTAAAATCTACAACTTTTCCCTTAAGTTTTGGCTTTATAATATAGATGATGTTGGTCCTACATATCTATATGTGCTGATATGATCAATGACCCTATAAAGGTCAACTAGTCAAAGCTAACAATTACAATCATCTAAACTTAACAGTAATCCATACTGTTAAGTGAAGTATCACAGCCGGTCCATTCATGGCAACAACATTTTATATACATATTAAGCCTCAATAGCTCACCCTCAAACAAAGTTGCAGATTCTTTCCTAAACCCCCTGAGCTATTGTCGTACCCACTCCTAGCACAAGCTACACGCTTATTTGGAGAGGAAAGAAGATTATAAGTACAGTCAAAAAAAATCATTGCTAATTTATTTTTAATAACAAAATTCTACTACATAATATTTTAAACATCCTAATTACATGAGAAATATCAGAAACATGACATAATATAACCAAAAGCTATTTTATACCTCACGTAGGCGTGCAATAGTTGTATCCCCTATGTCATACAAACAAAGCTGTTTCAAATATAGCCTAGTCTCTCCTAAGTTATCACCTAACAACGCCTAACAGCATGTCACCAAGTTTCAAAGTCATTGACAATAAGTATTTAGCATTACGAAGTAACTATTATTGTCGTGTAAGGCCAAGACGGCTATTGTTCCAAGTGACAGCCCATATAATACGGTAATTGTTATGTTACTGCCACTGGTGAAGTAAAATTTCGGGTGATAACCAAACTTTCTAGTTATTACTATAATACTCAATAATATAACATTCACCTTTTAGTCCGCACATTAAGTTTAGCTGTCATATTGTTTTTAATTGGACAAAAAGGTTAAGGTTTTATAGTTCCTTAAATATAACTTGAACCAAAATGGCCGTTAGACAAAAATATTATGTTTTCTTATTTAAATCGATTTTTATAAAATGGGAAAACGGAATGAAGTATATAATATAGTTATTATGTTTTCTAAATTCAACTAATTATTTATTTAATATCGTTATTAATTACTTAAATAGAATAAAACAAATAAATTGTATAGAAAAAGGTGCCTATAGGTATATAAAGTTAATGCATTATTAATTGAGACAGACTTCTTCGTATCTTAAGTTTTATTCAGAGAATTAGTTACAGTGCTGGCTGTCTACTTAGTTGTTATTTAAACAGTCAATGCATTATTGTTAAATAATAACTATACATATATAATATATTGGAGATATGCTACCTAAGCTGTTATACGTATAATAATTATAAATATTATACTATGCTTAGTCAAATTATCAATTTTAAATATAATATATTTAAAAAATGTCTATAACATAGATATACTGTGATATCTCATCTAGAGGATCCGTGAATCTCTATTTAAAACTGGTTACATTCTATCAACGTATTAAAGAATACATTCAATTTACAAAATCGATACTTTGAATTAAAATAACTACCGTTATGAATCGCACAACGATTCAAAAGCCAACCATAACAGAATTGATAAAAACTTAAAGCATTCATTTATATTAAAAAAATCTGATGCAAATCTATTATGTTATTTATGTAAAATTCATCAATCAAACGAAAGATTGATAAATGATTCAATCGATAAACGAAAATACAGCTAACATAATAAACAATCGCTGATGAGTAATTTTGATACTTGAGTCTTGTAATATTATTGATCTATGGATCAAAGATAATTTATAAAGCTAATCTTAATTCAATTTATTTCATTCATAGCAAATAGGTGAGAAATAAAAAACGCATTAGCGTATTGCGACCTTCTTTTCAATGTTCGTAGATAAATAATATTGCAATGAGTATTAATTAATATGACGTTTCTAATTGACAGAGGTTTTATATTTATCCTTTACTAAGTAATATTTTATGACATCACTTATATTATCATGTTGTAGTTTACTTAGTTTTAATCTGCTTATTAATTGAGTTCGTAAATTATAACTGTATACATATGTAGTTATTCTTATGCCGGTCGACCATCTAAAAGTTATTTTTCTACATATTCATATTATGTATATACATCCATATACCAAGTTGATACGTCCTGTAAATCCTACAGGGACCATACATTTTTTCAGGATAAAAAGTATTCTAGGTTTTAGTCCAAGTAATAAACTATCAGTATGCCAAATTCCATCCAAATCTGTTCAGCCGTTGATGCGTGATTGAGTAACTAGCATCCAAACATAAAATTTTTCACATTTATTATATTAGTAGGATGATTATGACTTTTTAAAAAGAAGAATTCATTATTAACAAGGAATTTTTGGTAATGTCTGTTAACTTATCTTATTTATTCAATTAAAAAATTAAATCCAAATATATTATGAAATAAAAAGGTTTTTAAATATGCGAAAAATTAAACTCAAATGTTCGCTCAATAGTTGAGTAACAGGACAAGTTGTTAATTATTCAATTCCATACATTAACCGCAGCATTTGCACCAATTACGTCGTTAGTTGAGTGTAATGAGGCTGCCTCGGGCGATCTTGATCTTGTTCCACGAGATAAGGCTACTTGTTACTCGTTACGATCGATTAGAGACGGATATTACGTCACTTTCCATAGAATAATACTTAAGAAAATGATGAAAACTGTCCAAAGTAATTTAAATGAAGTCCACATACACATATGTTTGTACCAACTGTTGCTCTGCGTCTGTGTGAAATAGTAATAAAATATTTTTTTATTTCGTTAGACTAAGTTTAACTTTTATTTTATTTGACGACGTTGTGGCGCAGCGGTAGCGAACCTGCCTTAAACGCCACAGGTCGCGGGTTCGATTCCCGCTCGGAGCATAATATGTTTGTATTGACCATGCAAGCATATTTTCCGGTCTGGGTGTATTTGTCCTTGTCATTGTGAATGTTTCCGGACCCCCGACACAGGATATTACTATCTTAATGGGGGCCGTTGAGTGTGCAGCGTTTATTTGTATTATTTTGAAATACATTCAAATGAACAAATATAAATCTTACTTTATACACATATTGATAGAATTCGAAAACTTATCTCATATACCACTTGGAAAAGTAAGAAATACTTTGACGAATTATTTATTTTATTGTTATAATTTAATTTAGGTAATAAGAATTTCTATACTGTTTCTGTGTAGCCCTTGTGTAGCCGATTGCTACTCTTATTGGGATTTGACGGGTTACTAGTTTTTACACAGAGCGATTCCCATCTGTCTTCCGCAACCCAAAAGGGCGAAGCAATAACTCATTGGATAAGAGCAATTACTTATCAAGAGTTAACGATTATTATCAGATGTTATGAAAACGAACCGAGACCAACAGCTTAACGTGATCTCATTTGTACTTGTGGGGAGACTCCCGCAAGTACAAATGCGCAGACCGAAACAGATATCTGCTCCGAGCGGGAATTAAGCCCGCGACCGTCGAGATTCAGAGCATGCTCGCAACCAGCACACCACAAGGCAGTCCGATGTAACAGAGTATCTGAAATGAAATTCACGAAATTATCATGACGTCTTACAATGAAATAAGGTTGAAATTATAATAAAAAATATAAGTACGTAATCTGCAGTTAACATACTTCATTATCGTTTTTGAATGAATTTAAAAGATATTTTCTCACAGTGTAGATATATAATTTACATGATAAATTGATTGATTTATCGTATAAGTGATTTTAATGATATTTTATCTTTATTACGTAAGTTACATAAAAACTTTAAATATAATAAAGGATAACAACTCTTTTTTCTTATTACTTATAATCTGATTAGAATTTCTTTAAATTTTGGACACGTTTTGGCTTTTGCCTCTGAGTTTGCAACATTGTCTGTATTTATACTTTACCAATAGAAACAAAAGAGCATTAAACGAGCTATTGCGGAGAGTGCAAAACTTAAAAAAAGTCTTAGAGTTTTTGTTTTGAATGTATTGCTGTTGGCCCTACTGGGCTTGACAGCGTCACCGAACGACATAAAAAAGCTTTGCTCTCGCCTTAACCGTATTTACAGACTAGAGACTATGAGACGTGGTGACTATGAGCGTCTTAAGCATTCTACCAGGCAATCCATATTTGTTTATATCATGACGGTTGGCAAACAAGCATACGGTCCACCTGATGGTAACCGCAACCTATGAACGCTTGCAATACCTGAAGTATTACAAGCGTGTTGCCAACCCAAGGAATAGAGAAGGGATGAGAAGCGAAAAAAAGGAAGGAAACAGAGGGGGTGGGAGATTGGGCCTCCGGCGCTCTCACTCTCACGAAACGCAACTGTAGCTACTAGTGTTAGGTGTACTCGCCTAACTTACTGAATGGTCCACCCTTTTGGGACACAACACTTTATTATTATTGTTCTATTTGTTATATTTTTAATAATTTTTAGGATTAAGTTTTTAATTATGTTTAATTTTTTTTTATTATTGTTATACAGTTTTGTCTCTTTTTAACAATAATGCTTTTTAATGTTGTAGTTTAGTTTATTTCTATTGTGTCCTAATAAATATATTCTTTCTTTCTTTCTTTCTTCTACTGATACTGCTACTGTTCTGTGAGAGGGTAGTACTTCCCCGGTCGACCCGGCCCTTTTGTGCTGAGAGAAACATGGCTCTACTACCGTAAAAACTATTCCGTATGGTTGTTAGACATTGTGTGTTATATTAAAAATCTATGAGCGTAAAACCTCTGGTTATTTCCTGAGAAAAAAAATTCTAGTGTAGAATTACCATTGACCTACAATTATAACATCTAAGAAACAACACATTTATACACAACAAAGTAAGAAAAATGTTGTATAATTGAACGGTAAATGTGATTATTAAACTTGAATTATAATAACAGAACATAACACGGTGATTACAAACCATTACCGGATCAGAAGTCATGTCAAATTAAAATATTTAATCTGTATAATTGTTGCTTAAGTTGTAAGTGTAGCTGGTTTTTATTAAGGGTTGGGGTTTCATCATGGGCGTAGCGAACCTTTGGTCTAGGGCATTAGGGTCCAGAGGCGGTCTAAATGACTATATTGTTTAATAGTTATTAGTTAAATAGTCCCTAAATGCATTATATGCGTGCATTATTCAGTATGTAGAGAGCTCTAGGGGAAAACTTGCTTCGAAACGAAGTTAGTCACAAGCTTGTAGCATAATCGAATGAAGTTAGCTGAAGGGTTTGTCCAAAGTAGGTATATATAAGTATGGTCTATGACTCAATTTTGAATAATTAATTATATTGCCTAGTAGCATCAACGGGTTGGGGAAACAGATTACATATTAGAATTGAATTGAAGTAAACTGTCATTTACAGCTCGAAAAGCCTTCAAACGAAAACAGAACCAGTTACCTTCAGAATTAAAAACAAAATAATATATATGTTACAACTGACTCCTCGCATTTCCAATACTTTATTTCCCGCACAAATCTCATAAACTTAGTCAATTATATATTGTTTATGAGACATCCGGCACAGCTATTAATTAAAACTTTGATATACAGCGTTTATCGTATGTTTTCGTTTTAAATCTAATTATAAACCTTCACACCTAATGGAGCTATCAATGTCACTATAAAACAGGCTTTTTAATACATTTATATTAACTAACCATGCCACTCGGTTTTACCCGATTACAATTATAATTCTACAAGATATTGATTAAATTGAAGAAACGAATATTCGTACTATGTGTGACAATTACGTTTTAACTAAATAAATATTATAGCTCAATAAGTTTAAAACCTCTGAAACAGGTCAGATACCTTTTAGCCAACTTTCTTTTTATTATAATTACTTTAGAGACATATAGTCCTTTTTTTGGATGGTAGATTATTTCTATTCAACCTTTTAAATTATTTGTTGTAATATCATACATAAAATTTAAATTGTGCTATTAAAAAAACTACAATAAAAATATAAAAGAACTTTTAAAGTTAATTTCAATCACTAAGTAATAAAAGATCTGTATACTATAATTAAATATATGAATAATAAATTCACAATTTTATTTAATATACCACTATATAATTATTGTAGGTACCCATTAAAATTAACTAGCTCCTTTATTCCATAACGAGAATTGAGTTTTTTTTTCCTTAAGTGCCGCTGTTATCGTATTGACGGCAGAAAAAAAGGCTTAAACGCCATTAATGACAGAATGGATTATTGCAAATGTCAAATTTAAGTGGCGGGTAGGTACATGATATTTTAAGTCGAATCAAATAAAATAATAATTTTAATATTTTACCGTCTTCGTATAATTGAGTTTTTTGAGATGAGATGCAGTTGTTTTGACACGTCAAAAATACAGAAGTACTTTTTTTGTTTTAATTAAAATCATTTTGGACAAAAATATTAGGCAATTATTTCTTTCAGTTATATTTTAGTCTCACTAGCTATGAATCATGATATAAAAAATCTAATAATCTACAATAATTTGGCAAAGAAGCATACGACCTACCTGATGGAAAGCAGTTATAAGCCTATAATCTTAGTAGCACCAACGACATTACAGCGCCAATATGAGAAGTAAAGAGAAGACGGAGGGAAATGAACGGGAAATATCTCAAATTCGACAAAATAAAAATCAGGACTTCTCCAGTCAATTTTTGCCAATTAAGTTAAAAACAGCAAGGCTCTGGATGTTGTATTAAAGAAAGAAAAATAACACATAATTTAAAATGTAATAGAAAATGGCATAAGTTAAAAATATGTAATTACGGAATACAAGTAGAGGTAACTTCATATGTTATCGTTAATTGTGTCTCGATTACCACATTGTAACGTGGAAACAGATAACAAAACCAATTTGTAGAACAAGACGCGGCTCGCAACAATGTACGGCAACCCTTACCATTTGACGTGTAACCTCGAGTAACGTACTATAACGGTTACAAGTCATAGACAGGTGGCGATTTTTATTATGGAGTTCAAATTGATTATTAAACTAAATACAAAAATAACGTGTTCTTTTAAGGCGTCGGGATGTGACGACCCCATCGCCCGCTGTTAGGATAACCCCTGTCACAGCAGAGATTATTCTACCAGTGCAGTCAGTCACACTGGTGGTAGGTCTTTTGTTGCAAGAGGCCGGCTAGGTAGGTACCACCGCAGTGTCCAATATTCTGCCGCCAAATAGTAGTGCTTAGGCACTACTGTGTTCCAGTTTGAAGGGCACTGTACGCTAGTGAAATTACTGGGCGAACGAGATTTAAGAACTAATATCTCGAGGTTGGCAACGCGCGAGTGGAACCTACTAATGGTGCTGCAAGCGCTCATAGGCTGCGGCAGCCACTTACCATCAGGTGGGCCGTATGCTTGTTTGCCAACTTCTAACATAAAAAAAAAAAAAAAAAAAGGTAGAGCGTAAAGAAAATTCCGAGTAAAAATTGAGAAAAAGATTGTTTGAAAGAAAATAAAGTAACTGACTAATTATTATTTAATTAATATACATAACATTACAAAAAGTTTTATGTCTCAAACGATGCTCATTTACTTGAATTTCTATACTCACATGAAGCAGTCGTATATAATCGTCGTATGGGGACATAACGCGTTTTCCTTACTTAACCATTTCTATTAGTCAACTCCTACCAAAATCCGAATTCAAAAACTACATTCCAAAAACTAAATTGTTCAATTGACTAACCATAATAAGAAATACATACCCTATGATGATACCCTATGGTGATGCCCTGATTTTTAAATTGTAGGTGTAATGTTATGAGAATTTTACTATTCAAACTGTTTTTTTTTATACAGCCCACCTGATGGTAAGTGATTGCCGTAGCCTATGAGCGCTTGCAGCACCATAAGTAGGTACCACTCACGTGTTGCCAACCTAGAGATATTGGTTCTTAAATCTCCTCTGCCCAGTAATTTCAGTAGCGTACAGTGCCCTTAAAACCGGAACACAGTAATGACTAAGCACTACTATTTGGCGGCAGAATATTTGACACTGCGGTGGTACCTACCTAGCCGGCCTCTTGCAACAAAAGACCTACCACCAGTGTGACTGATTGCACTGGTGGAATAATCTCTGCTGTGACAGAGATTATTCTAACAGCGGGCGATGGGGTCGTCACATCCCGACGCCGGGAAACTGTTACAGCAAGCTTGGGTAAAACACTATTGACGACGTCAATTCTCCATCAAGACATGTTTCTGTACATACATATTGTTTCAATATGGGCGTTACTTTTGTGAGTCGCCGTCGTGTTTTAAATATCATTTTTACTCTTATCCAATGAGTAACCGGAGCATGTAAGTGCTCGTGTAGGTCACATAGCAATCGCTGTGTATTAAAATCAATAACCTTTTACATCCGAATGGGAGTATACGAGTATAAGCAGATCCTTGGAAATGGAAAAAGGATGCTAAAGAAAGTAAAACAGGAAGATATTGAACTTTTTTTTTTTATTCATAAAATCATGTCCACGTGGAACGGTGGTAAGAATGCTAGCCGCATTTCTAAATTATAAAGGCGAAAAAATTAACAAAAAAAAAAAAATCTTATTTGTTGTGTAGGTTTACTATACATACTCTATAATCTATAGCCATCTACACTGATTACAATGAGACCTTGACGGTATCCGTAAAAAAAAAATATTAAAAAATTTTCCACATAGACCACAATCCATACGTATTCTGAAAGGATCATATTATATCTCATTACATCTCGAAGTTGTTACCGTCATTATTCTTACCTCGTTTTAATTGTTCACTTTTCTCATCCATCGCTAAACTTCGAAAATAATTCATTCTGATTATCATAGGACTCTATCTACAAAGTATAAATATTTTAAAACAGTAACCCATGTTTTAGGTTTGTATTCCTGACATCAATGTATCAGCTCGACCGAGAGTTTTTTTTCTTTTCTTCATTGGGTGTTTAACTGGGCCTCCAGCCCGAACTTCTGTGCCATCCATTTTGTGTTTCTTCCTATTTTGCAACTTAGTCACCACGGTGGTAAAAATATAAAAAAATACAAATTTAATCAAAATATAATCTAATATTAATTGGATATTTAAAACAAAATATAATTCACTTATGCACTTTTACACAATTATAAAACGGTATACCTACTTAAAGTTCTATTTTAAATCGACGGCGCCTCGTAGTTAGCGGATGCCTGTAAAATACTATTTGAAATTATCCCTATTACACTAAATACGATATTTAAGTTAAATAACAATCAGAGGATATTATTTTGCTGTTTTCGTTCCGTGACTACGTGCACGATCGGGTTACCAATTTGTAACTAGATGCGATCCCTAAACCATTAACCCAAGCAAATAAGTATATTACTTGTTTGCTTATTATTACTTATTTCTTACTGTATTTTATATGAAAAATTATTGGAATTATTATTCAATATATTACATGCGTGTCGTTGGCGACATCACCGCAACGTGGTATTCGCAACTTTGTAGGCTATATATATTTGTAGGTCGATATATCTGTCAATGTCAAATGTTGACTTAAATATTTTTTTATATCTGGACATAGATATTGATGAACTTTTTCGGTTATGTTTTCAGTTGTCCACTGAGTTGGTCCCAAAATAAGAAGCTACACGGTCTATTTTAATGCAATTAAAGTCCGGTGCAAACGCTGCCGTCAACATTAAACCAACCCGTCTTCTGCACACAGCGAATACTGATTATTTATTGACGAAGAGATTATACTTTTGACCATTCCTGCTATTTCATCTATCAGCCAACCTTCAGTAGTTCCTGTAATTTGTAGAATCCAAAGTTATTGTCGTTCTTTTTAATATTAAAATAAATTTATTTCACACCATTTTCTGTACGGGGCTTCATTGGCATGTAATTAGAATTGGTTCAGTATGTAAACAACATACTGTTTTATAATGAAAATGAAACTTTTTTTCTCTATACCGAGAATTAGTTAAAGACCGCTACCATTTTTTCTAACAAAACTATTGCACATCTTGTGCAATCTGTGTGGTCGGGTCGCTTTTGTTTTACAAAGTAAACATTTTTACGCAATAAATTGTTGCTAACAATCGTGTCAAATCTGTTGTGCAAACAAAACATCCTTTTTCGTTTGACACATGTCAAATATTTTTTCCACTTACAAGTTCCCGCTTAAAACAATTTTATTATTTGGTTTAAAAAAAAAGTGAAGCACATATTCTAATCAAAATAAATATGCAATAGCTGCTTAAGAAGCCAACATTAAAATATATTAACATCATAATTATTGTAAAAGGAGTAAAAAATTGTTTTCTCGTAAAAAAGGTTTGTTATCGGCTGTCACTTGTGTGCGCTTAGCGATATGTCAAAATATTTTGTCTGGTAAACGTTACCGGTACGTTCTGAACTTATGAACATGGCGCCGCGCCTTTAAGATCCGTGCTAAAAAAAATTGTATTCCAGTGAATTGCTTGATGTTTTTTCTTGTCACGGTTGATTTCAACTTTTTAGCAAGAATCACTAATTTGTGACTTGCTTTTTTATATTTTTAACGATATAAACAGAAACGTAAAAACATTGACAATTAATATGCAAAGAGTTTTTATGGTGTTAAATTTTAACAACATGATTTAAAGCCTACAGAATAATTAGGCTATTGGATATTTATGAGTTTAAAAAGCAGTAAAACATCTGTATCAATTACGTTTCACTACTGATATTTAATTCTTCACTTGATTGCAAAGATTTATTACGCCATTAATAACATACAAATAGACGCTACCGCAAGCTAATTTAAATTTAACGGTCACAATTTGCTAATAACCGACACTCATTCATTACTGCTACCTAATTTCGCTCTGTCACTCTCCTTTGTTTTATTTAATGGAAAATCATCTCCGTGAACAAATTGGAAATGAGTTTTTTTTCTACTAATCACCTCTATTTTAAGGTATCTAAAACAAACGTCCCCGTTTCGTATAACCGTCGACTCACCGTCGCGATTGCTTTCAATTTTTTAAATTAAGCCGGCGCCCGCTTGCTACTCTCTCGCTAATGAAGATTTCGTATGCTGCCGTCCTTTTTTGTCAGCCATATCTGTTTGTTTTGAACTCGCCATCAATTATTATCCAGTTTTAAATTAGTCGTGTTCGCGATCACCGGGCTATAGCTGTCTCGTTTTACGTTTTGGTTTATCGTATTCGCGTCTCTGTCGCGTGCTTGTCGCTTCAGTTTGTTTTGTGCGTGACGCGCCACGCCCATATTTCTTTTGCGGCACGGGCGGCTGCTTTGACCGGTAGCGGGCGACTCGTTATCTTCAATTTTTTCGTCTGTCTGTGTGTGTCCAGCCTAATATTTGAGTAGGACGCAACGAAAAAAGTCGATTTGTGTGCAGTGGGAGGTGCATAAGCATGTTGCTTTTATTACTACCGTATCTTAATTGCTGTATAATATTATAAATAGAAATTCATCGGTATTCAAATTGAAATAGCCAACTTTCAACGTGGGGAGAAATTGAAATAAACCGTCCAACAAATCTAGATTAGTCAAATCGCCCGAAATGAAAGTTTTACCAAATATTCTTTGGTAATTTTTTTATTTCTATTTTCTTTTGAAATATCGTCGCTAATGAGTCCTACATCGTAATCCTAGTGATTTGTCGTAGTTTCGTGCAACTGCACGATTTTACATTTGAACACGCAAGCCTATTCCATTTACATGACCAAATCTGTGACCGTATGTAATATTTACACGCAAATCTAGTCCTTATTAATGAGATATACTAACTACAGTTGCGTGTCAGAAATTAGCCTTTGAAAGCAATCTCGCCTGCGTCGGATTATGAATGGCAATAATATTGTATAAGGTAATTATATACCGGTACTAGCGACATTTTGACTGTCAAAAATTTTTTTCAATGTTATTTAATATGTAATACGGAACTATTCTTTAGATACAGATACTGTTAGGTAGGTACTTCAGAAATAATATGTTTCAGAAATGGCCAAATCGTTCTTATGAAATTAATAAATATGGCCCTTAATAAGTTACATTGATTTTACCAAAATTTCAATTCAATTTATCAGATATTATCTCTATTGGTCCGAATTACGACGCTGTGGCGCAGCCGTATCGAACCTGCCTTAAACGCCACAGGTCGCGGGTTCGATTCCCGCTCGGAGCATAATATGTTTGTATTGATCATGCAAGCATATTTTCCGGTCTGGGTGTATTTGTCCTTGTCTTTGTATATGTTTCCGGACCCCCGACACAGGATATCACTATCCTAATGGGGGCCGTTGAGTGTGCAGCGTTTATTTATTATTATTTAATTATCAGTGCTGTTTTTATAAGCAAGCATAGATTCTGTGATTTACTTCAAAATCCTAACTTATTTTTTTTTTTCAATTCGTTTTTTTAGAAATTACCCTTACAATTTTTCTTCTAATTCGATACATTATTAGTTTAACACAGAATATAGAAACATTTCTCTCTCAGTAAGTAGGTACCTACTACTAAGTACCTAGTACTTAACTACCTATCCTCTCAAATAAGAACCACGCAAGATAGCAATTTCTTCACTGTTGTGTTTCGTTCTGTGATACTTATTTCAAAATAATAAGTAATTTTTTTCTTCTAATTTGACATATTATTAGTTTTAACACAGACTATAGAAGTATTTGCCTTTCAGGTACAGGTACCTACTACTAATACCTAGTAACTAACTACCTACTATCTTCTCAAATAATATCCAGGTACAATAACAGTTTCTTTACTGTTTTGTTTCGTTCTGTGATAGCCCATTATTTTTTTAATATGTAGTGTAGGTCTTGGCAGAAAACGGCAAGACCTTACAATTATATCTTGTTTCATAATCAAATTAAATCTACAATTTTTATTTACTATTCCAAGAGAATTTAAACAGATGACGTCAATTACACATTGGTCTTCGTCTTCTTCCTAGCGATAGAATTTCACCATCGGACATCGCGACTAAACTCTAAATTCCATCCATATCACCTTGATGTCTGGAAATCCACAACAGCGCGATTTAGAAGACATTTTCTTCTTCGCACAACCACTCTGTGGAATCAGCAAATATCAACTGGATGCTTTGGACTCGGTGGAGCGCCGAGCGAAGAGGATCATAGGTAGTAACTCACTCGTGGAGGTAAATCTTTTGAGCCTCGAACACCGTAGACGAGTGGCCTGCCTCTCGGTTTTTTATCGGTTACATTTCGGAGAGTGTGCGGAGGTTTTGCATAACCTGATACCCTCTTCCCCGTTCCATCACCGAACAACTAGGCGCGGCGAGCGTTTTCACCCTTACGTCGTAGACATTCCTCCTTTACGCACGAAGCGGTTTGCCTCCTCTTTCATTATGCGGACGGCTAAGGAGTGGAACTCTTTGCCGCGGTCAGTTTTTCCAGAATGCTATAACCTGGACACCTTTAAGGCCAGAGTGAACAGACACCTTCTAGGCATACGTGCTCCATCTCAGACCTCATCTTCGCCTTCTACCAAGCGAGATTGAGGTCAAACGTAAGCCTATTTTGGATAAAAAAAAAAAAAAACTTCCGCCGGCGGTCTTTCCGAACCGATACGACTTGGGAACCTTCAAGAGAAGAGCATATTCTTTCCTTAAGGTCGGCAACGCACCTGCATGCCTTCTGGTGCTGCAGATGTTCATGGGCGGCGGTGATCGCTTAACATCAGGTGTGAGCCTCCTGCCCGTTTGCCCCCTCTTACTTAAAAAAAAAAAAAATTATCCAGGGTCTGGTTATACTCTACTCTGGCTTTGACGGGTTACCAGTTTTTACACAGAGTGATTTCCAGTAACTCATTAGATAAGAGCAAATTACTTATTAAGTTATGATAACAACCGGGACCGATAGCTTAATGTGCTCTCCGGTACGGTGATGAGACAAAGACAAACTCCCAGACTGTAACAGATATTTGGAGCAAACATCTACTCCGAGCGAGAATAGAACACGCGACCGTCGAGGCACAAAGCAAGCCTACTACCAACACGCCACAATGGTCGTCGTGAATTGCACATTGATAATAAAATCAAAAACAGTATTTTTAGTAATTGTGTTAGAATATTTTAGCTAATCAACATAGTTAAAATTATTTATTTAAATAAAACAAAAATAAACGGTAATCTATCGGAATATTTTAAGCGGAAACGTAAAAGTTTTTATTTAATTAACACTGACAAAAGACACTTGTGCGTATTCTATCACAGGGCCGATTCAATTATACGGGCAGTGAATAATAATGATTCGGATAATCGAATTTAGTAAACGATTGCAACTGTTAAATTAGCACTACATTGCTACTATTGTTCATTTATCTCTGAGGGGATGATAAGGGGCAAGGTAATGGAAAGCGTTTTAAACTGTTTTCTCAGATGACATTGTACATTTTACGATACATTGCGTTTTGATGGATTATCGTTGAATTTAAATTGTGATAATAGTTTTGTTTGTATTTCATTACTACTAAAGTCTATCTC
Organism: Hestina assimilis; assembly: GCA_023373885.1. NCBI lineage: Eukaryota > Metazoa > Arthropoda > Insecta > Lepidoptera > Nymphalidae > Hestina > Hestina assimilis. Next base: position 4,327,209 of record CM041762.1, on the reverse strand, counting down.
ATTATTAGAAATATTAAAGAAAAGAGACGATGTATGTTTACCAAATTAATATGACCTTCAAACAAAGCCGCCTAATCTGTTGCTAATGTTTTATTATAGCCCAACAGAGGGTGATTTGTCACGCTACGAACAGATTGCACATTTTGTTAAATTCGATTTGACACAGGAACTTGCTTAAATCGATTTTGTTTTCTATAAAAAAATAAGGAATAGACAATTTTTTTTTTTAAATTAAGTAGGTACATATAATTTCGTTATTACGGTAAAAGTTGTATCATCACAAAAGAATGTTGAAATTTATGGCAGATAATTAAAATATTAACCTCAAAAATAACACAAATAACCTGAGCATTACTCATCGGAACCATTTTATTTTTATAACATATCAATAAAAGATTAACGTCCGAGCCCAACAAAGGACTTAACCGAACGATATTGTAAAGCAAAAACTCAGAGAAATTGGTAAACAGCAATAAAAGTCGCAATATGTCCGCGTAGTGGCGCGGAAAATGACAGAATAACAGTGTTACCACCGCAAAAAAAATACAATTGTTCGCGCGCGTTCGACTATACAAGGGATTGGAAGTGTAATTTTATGTCAACTCAACAAATACTAGGTGTGGATGTATTTATTTAATGTTTAAGATTGAATGTTAAACATTATTAAACCAAAGAAATCATAACTTTAAAAAATTTAATTGAATATTTTAACTAAAATTCAATAATACTATTTATTCTGTAGATACCATTATATTTTATTTTAAGGTTTTAATTTTTTAAGTCGTAGCATTATTATTAATATATATGATAATCTGGAAACTAACAAATATACGAATGACTTACTTCGATCTTTGCCTTTTTTCTAAAAAAATACATAGTTCAACCAACATACAAAATTATTCATTAAATCCTTTTTTATTAATCTAAATTAAAAAAAAGTTTTGTTAAGGTTTAGTTAATTACGTCACAAAGTAAAATGGTTACCTTGGAACATATTTGTTTGACAAATCAATTAAACCTGGAAAGCTACAATTAAAATTAATAGACAAACTATATGTGTAAAGCAGGTGGCAAAAAGGCTATAAACCGCATATATTTGAATGAACGCCATAAATAAACGCTAACATTTATATTTTTATATTTCATTCGCTTGTTCATTCGTTCGTGTGATAGAGTTGGTTACGCACACGTGTGGGGTAATGTGGCACCTGCAAGCCATGTTCCGTTAAAATATTTATGTAGCATCGATTTATTAATTAAATAAATATATGTTTGATTGCTAAGTAATTAATTTTAAACAACTAAATAAAATTGAAGTGTCTGTTTGTAATTTCAAATTAACAGATTTTCACTTAATTATGACTGTATATGCCTACGTACTTAGACGCATAAAAGAAGTTAAAAAAGTAACTTAGGCTTTCATTTTAGAAAAAGAATTATGGTTTCGTGCAATAAGGAAAAATCGGTACACCGCGCGAGCGAAGCCATGGGCGCTCCTCGTAATAAATATGATTAGGAAAAAACTAGACTTATTTTTCAGCGTTGAACTATTAAATTTTAGCTTTGGCAACCGTCGAGGCCTAAAACAGGTGCGCTACCTATACTTATAAAAATCGATGTTGTCAGTATGGTCTTCAAGACGGCTGGACCGATCCTCTGAAGTTTGGTAGCGCACGGATAAAAAGACGAATTCATGTTTTTTTTATGTAAGAGTGGGCAAACGGGCAGGAGGCTCACCTGATGTTAAGTGATCACCGCCGCCCATGAACATCCGCAACACCGGAGGGTATGCAAGTGCGTTGCCGACCTTTAAGGAAGGAGTAGGCTCTTATCTTGAAGGTTCCCAGGTCATATCGGTTCGAAAGGACCACCGGCGGAAGTTGGTGCCACAAAGTGGTTGTGCGAGGAAGAAAATGTCTTCTAAATCGCGCTGTTCTGGATTTCCGGACATGTGCCGATGCTATTATTAATAACAATATTGAAGTCATTTATAATAGTCGCACAGGTTTACTTAAATACAAAACTAATTATTTCCAGTCAACATAAGTTAGTAACATTAGCTTCAATTACCATTTAGTCTAAATTGAATGCACTAAGATACAATCTTGCGAGCAATCTCGGGGCTACATTTAACCTCATCTCCACACCTGGCTCAATGCCAGGCTACCATCTTAAACTTATTAATCGTTTTACATACAAAACCCCTTGCGGTTGCGATTTATATATATACTTAGGTATATATTGATATATTTAACGATATATATTTAAATTTAATTTTTAATTAGACAAGTTATCTAGGGACAGAAAATATAAAATATAATATAAAAAGAGAAGAAAAAGTGACGCATATAAACTTCGAAATTCGAAATTCGAAATTCATTATTTATGGGGGTGGAAAAGGGATTGAAAGTTTGTAAGAATCTCCTACTAGTAGCATGAATTTTTTTTTTGGCAAACAATGAAAGTAACAAAAGAAACACGTGCTTACCATATCCTTAAATTCCATTCCTTAAGGTATAGAACGTTCCAAAGTTATATTATGAAAAAGAAGCTCTATTTAATGCAAATTTAACGTGAGCGAAGTCGTGGGCAAAAGCTAGTTTAATTATGAATAGGGGTATGAAATCAGAAGAATTAATTGCCTTTTAAGCATAAAACAATACATTTATTTGTGAAAATTCCGATTTTACCAATGGCTTCAAAATTACGTCTCTGCTTTAATGGAACCGGTGTAATAATCTTTGGAATTTATTTTTATATCACTTCACCTGATAGTGACTAAGCGACGAATACTAAAACCTCCACGGTGGCCGATTTCAGTGAGGCTCTAGGATTAATCTAGAATATTCCTACTCTACTAGTACAATGTACTAGGAAGTTTCCTACTCTACTAGTACAATGACAAGTGATAGCGGAAAGTCATCGTCAAATGTTAAAGATGCAGATTTCAACCTGTAAAACATCAGAAAACTGTCATGAAGAAATCTTTTTGATTTCTATGCGGTAGCAAAAAAATTCGGTCTCCAAATTTGCGGCCCAGAAAATGTGTCGCCTTAGGCACAAGCCAATTCAGCCTGCTGGTAAAACCGCCACTAATCTCGGCTTGCTAAACATACTACTGGGACTCTTGCGACCTTGAGGCTGTCTCTTGTTCTCAGTACTCAGCCTCACCTGTTGTCGCTGACAAGGCCAGTAGGGCCAATAGTAATGAACATTAAAAAATCTTAAAGATTTTATATTTTTATCTTTATTTCTATTTTAAGACCAAAAATGGAAGAACAAAACAAAACATTGCAAATTTTTGCACCATTTATGTAAATTTTAGAATATTGTAGACATAAAAAAAATACATTTTGCATATTCAAACTAAAGTAACGTAGATCTACTGATTATGTCGAAGGCGCCGAAGCGTGAATATACCATAGACAAAATTACGTTGTTTTTCCTCGTTTTTCACAAGTACCGTCGTTTTTTATCGTGCTATTACATGGTCTTTGATGCTATGATTTAGCATTTACCGAGACAAAGTGTTTATTTATACGTTTAAAATTTAAATTAGCAAGGTTTAATATGAGAGTTATTTATAGCACTCTACCTACTATATTACATACTATAAAGCTATACAGATAAAACCTATTTTTTATATTGAAGAAAAAGCAAAATTTTTTGCAATAACATTATAATTAAATATGTTTACGTTGTTTTACACTAAATGTTTGTGTATTTGGCGGGACCTAATCAAAATGACAGCCACACATTTATAATCTGTGACAATTAACTAGCTGTCACTCGCGCCATCGCGTTAACAAATGAGAGCGGGAACAGATATACTTTTAAGCGCTAAGTTTTATGTCGCACTGACAGAGATTTTTAAAAATCTTAACAGTCATTTATATATATTAAAACTCATACATTTTTCAATTTGAGTTAGTCAAAATCTAACAACAAATCGTTTTTTTTTTTTATTTTAAATTATGGGTATTGCATGATAGTTCCAAAACAGTACGATTATGCTCACTCATAACATATAATACCATAAAGGAGCAAAAGGATAGCGTATCGAAAGTTATAAAAAACAATAAATTGTGAGGCATACAATTTCCAAATGCCAACCTGCGGAGAGCTTTCAGAAATGCGCCCTGCCGGAATTCGAATCGATTTAACTGAATCGGTATTATAATCGATATCATGCAACACTACGAAACATTACCACTTACAGATATAAAAAATCAAATAGATTTATAATACAATGCAATGCAAATTTGATGGATTATATTAAATAAATAAAACATTAGAGAATTGTATTGCTTGTATGTACTGACTCACTTGATTACTTAAATTAACTTTAAGACAAACACTTTCAATGCGACACAAAATTGTTACATATAATATTAATGAGGCATAGACGAAGACTATTTTAAGCAAAATGAAATAATAACGTAAAATCATTGTTATAAATACTAACGTATTTTACAACAGAAAAAACCATTGACTTACCATAAAAGGTGAAAAGGACCGGCCCACTAAATTTTATTTGATTACGTTTCAAGCTTATGACGCTAACTTAATTCGAATATTGCAAGCTTGCGACTAAGTTCGTTTCGTTACGTTAGTAAGAATATACGAAAACGAGCGAATCTTTGGACATTTTGTTGTATAATTGAATAGTGTACCTTAATTTATTAAACGTATAAATCTACCCTTAAAGGTATAAATAGTTTATAACTTGAACATATCAACTAAAGAAAAAACAACAGATATCAAAAGTAATAACATGAGCTTGTTACAAAAGGCACATTAATATAACAATATAACAACGAGTAACAAAAAAAGAATCGATATGTACTTATAAACGAGTTCTCGGAACAGACTATAAACAGAAGCACGCGCAGTTAATAGCCAGGGTGGACAATAAGTACATTTTTTTGTCTGTCACATCGCAAGGTGGACAGAATAAAAAAAGGCGTAACAATTCCAACGAGTGAGGCGAGTCGAGCAGCTTTCGATATGAATCGATTATACCAAGAACAACTGAAGATCTAAGCTATTATTCTTTAGATATAACTGTTTTGTTCTACTTCAAAAAAAAAAGAAATGCAAAGATTCCGGGGAACTTCAACATTTCATTTTACAAGCAGACTAAGAACCATATGAATTCTGTAATTATCTAATTAAGGACTCTAGAAATATAGAAAGAGATACTCCAACAGCTAGCACCCTACAATCAATGCACTCACATTGTTTTTATTATAAGTATATGTAGCTATGGTTTTTTATAAGACTTTCATTCATTTGTAGACACATGTTTACTCGCGATATTAGTTCTTAAATCTCCTTTACCAAGGGTTTTCCCTAGTAACAGTTTCCTTGAAATAGAAAAATATTAATACAAAATACACTACCGCTTTCGGTTAGAATATCTGACACTGCGGTGGTAGTGTAAAACCTACCTAGCCGTCCTACTGAAATAAAACACTACGTTTTAGATCTCATACGCTTAAATTCGTTCTGTCGTTTAGTAAAACAATCCAATTATATTTGTAAAATGTATTTTTTTTATTCTACTTTCTATTTACAGTTATGCACAATAATTATAATTCCTGTTGTAACTGTTCTTATATATTGTTATGTTGTTAGACAGTTTAATTCACATTTTTATCAAGTTCTACGTTACAATGTTACAAATTACAGTTTATGATTGCAATTGAACTAAGTACCTGTATGACATTGTCTGTCTGTAATAACTATGCTGATAGGAAACAATGTAATATAACAAGTCAGTGCCATTGTTGAAATTACGGACACCAAAATTAGAGCAATTATTAACCGACTTCAAATAAAGGGGGACTATTTGGGTTCCTAATTTGGTTGTGTTTTTGTGTGAATGTTTGTTACCTCTGAATTCTGACATTTATGGGTCGATTGGGAAAATTGTTATTTTGCTTAAAGAGAAATACCACCCTTAAGGGTGAAAAATATATATATATATTTAAATAATATATGTTTGTACGCCAAAACTACGTCATTTAAAAACCAATTTTTAAAATTCTTTTATTCGAAAGGATATACTGTCAGGTTGGTCTCATAACAATCGTTTCTTTAGTTTTGGTTTTAAAGCAAAATGCCTGGATGAATATGTCACCCGAAAACGACATTTTGTTTTCCTGTGACATTTTGGTCACTAAAAAGATAAAAATTAAAGTATTAATACCGTAATAGAACAGAAAAAATATCTATATACAGAAAAATGAAAATCACAAAATATTTTCATATGTCAACAAATAAAAGTACCAGGATAACATAAATTCGTTGCAAGTGCTAAAATCAATTCAGCGTCTCTATAGTGCCCTACGCTACGTGACAGTTATGACACTGGGCGTGCCTAGCGCCCTCTTCATTTGTCGAACCATTTGCTCGCTGGAATGCGGTGTCATCAGTGGTGAACGGAGCGTGAAATGGAAAACGCCCCACTGGTGACAACCCCCTCCACCCCAACCCCTCGATCGCTAACGAAAATTGTTTCAGTTTCAACGTGAATCTCTATGATATGTTTAAAGGAGCGAAGCGATTTACTGTTAATTCAATTATGCTAAACTAAGAATTTGTACAAACTAAGTGTTAGATAGAAATGAGTCTTTTTAATTGAATTTTCATTCAGTTTTTGTTCAGTACATAAATTTGCTTATTAAGTACATAAAACTGAAACTTTTGTAACTTAGGTACATAATTAATTTATCTTTTTTATTGGCTATGAATTACGTGAAAATGTGTAGCAGCCTAATGAACCATACAGTAACCATACAGTTACTATAATCATATACTAAATATATACAGACTCTTCCGTGCAGGGACAATGTAAAAAACTCGCTGTTCTTCTTTCATAATGCAGAAAAAACAAAGTGCAACAACATGAAGCTATTCACAAGCTTGGAACATAATCGAATAAAATTGACTTCGTTTCGTTGTTTTGGCGTTGAATTTACGATGGAACATTGAGTCTGGACATTTTGTTTGTATGGAAGGGCCTGTCCGTAGTATATAAAGAGTCTTTAAGTTAATAATTTGAAATCAGCTTCTGTAATTTAAAGAGGTAAAGAGGTTTTTGTATAACAACCCCATTAAAGTATTGAAATCGGTTTTCATTTTAAGAAAATCAAAAAAAAAAAAAGATAAACTTTTATAATAGCATTATTTCTTCAATTCCGATATTTAAAATTAATTATTAATCGAATGATTTATCGATTCGTAGCGAATACTGACAAATTGCCGCTCCAGGATATCGAGATAATCCTTGATCTCAGCGTCTCTACACTAAGGGGAGATGCAATAAATCCCGTCACGGGTATAAATCTGAATCGGCGTTGACGTTTTGATTGTGGCAACACAGAACCGATTGTTTCCCGCTGGTTTACCTAAAACTATGTTTTATTGCGAAAAATTAGCACGATTTCAATAGCTACAAATAACATTTTTGTCTAGAATAATGTACTTATTTCTAATTTTATTAATTACTAAACAGAGGATAGCTAGAAACATTTATCCAGTTATACACTCTAGAACGAGACAAGGCCGAATAATTAATGTCTTGTTGTCTCTTCAATTAAATAAAAAAGCTTGATCATGATAAAATTTTAAATATTAGAGTATTATATCGTAAAGCTTTTTATTATTTTTTAGAATGAGGTCATCGAACTTATTTTTTTTTCATTTTATTTTTTGACTATAATAATTATTAGGTAATACAATAAATAAAAATTAAATACTCTACTTATATTCAAAGAAACGAAACAATAATAGTTTTACTGGTTGTCCTGGAACTACTTCTTGCATAATTCATCAAGACCACACAAGATGCACCACTTTTTTTTTTTTTTTCGGAATGTGTATTGCTGTTGGCCCTACTGGCCTTGACAGCGTCACCGGGCGGGTGAGTACAGAGACTCAGCCGTGATAAAGAGGCAGCCCTCACGGGGGCTCAAATTTGATTCCGTCCTTAGGGTGCCTCCTGCGAAGTCGAACCACGGCTAAGGACGTCATCGGAGATGGAGGCAGCGCTCCGAGCGCATTCTACACGATGGACTCACCCGACGGTGTGAGCGCGACGCGACGTGCGAAACAAAGGACCTCGTCCTCGCCGGCGAGGACGGTGTTGTGTCTGTGCTGTGTAAGGGGCATTTTCTAATAGAGATATAGAGATGCACCACATTTCTAACTATACCTACTTCAATCATCAGAGCCTATGCGAATACTTCGAGCCGAGAGGTCGTGCAAAATACATAATTATGTAATGATTGTTCATTATTGAAATTTCAAACTGTACCATAGTAAATCCCATTATTTTGATACTAAAGAAGTTGTATTTATTGCATTTTTAAAGGTAATGTTGAGGTTGAATCATTTGTTTATTGACTATTGAGATTATTCATGACCAAAACATACCATTAAAATGACTAAAAACAAAAAATGAAATAAATTCTCTCACAAAAATTTTATTTCTTTCAAAAGAACAAATCTATAAAAAATAATAATTCCTATTTTCTTACGATCGGTACAGATCGGTACATCATTTAACATAATATTATAACACCAATAATATATACCATTTACTTTTTTACATAAAATTTTAAAGTGACAGTTTTTTGTAAGCAATGCGAGACGAAAATTTTTAATTAAGGAGTAGATTACTTACGTTACGGCAATGTTTTTTATTCAAATCCAGTATCCAAATTAAAAATAGTGAAATGTCGTTTTGCGATTCAAGCTCTGACAGTTTAATAATAAAAAAGCTAGATATTTCTAAAAATAAAAAAAGAAGCTTCAAGCATTAAGACATTATTATCTGTTGCAATACAATTACTTTTCTGACAGTTGTCAATTTGGTATCGACTCACGCTGTCATTGAAAACATACTTAGTATATCGTTGAAGAAATACGATAGGTATTTCTTCAACTTTATCGCAATGGAATAGAGTTTAAAATTATTTGAAAAGAACAAAAAGAACTGTACAAAAAGTTTGTTTTCTTTTGCTGATATATCTGTCATGGAGGCGTTTTGTTTTTCGGTTTTGACAACACGTGGCAACACGGGACCACACAAAACCGACATCATTATTAGGCGACGATGTATTTGTTATAGTTTAAAACGTTTCCCTAATTGCTTCGTAAACGTATTTAGAGGTTAAATTGTTTTAGTTTTTTTTTTGGAAAACATTATTTAGATTCGAAATTTTAAAAGTATTTACTGATTCTTATTCGGTTATTAGAAACTGTAGGCAAATTTGTTATAGTAGGTATACTATTAGTACTTATATTAAATCTATGATTCGACGCATATCGTTAAAACTTTAGCTAATTTCTTTAATTGCGTCTTACAAATTTTATATACATAAAAACTTTTTGTGGATTCTGTAGTATTAGTCATGAAGAATATAGTAGGTAGATTTATATATATACGGGCCACTCGTAGCTAAGCCGAAGAAGACAAAGATTTCGCATATGACCCATCACTGCTCTCATTTATGTACAAATATATTGCCGTCACGCTTGCACAATGGTAGATTTTGAAAATTCCTCGTCTTTCACAGCTTGTGTTGTTGTTGTATATAACTTTATTGTGCAAATATAACAAAAATTACAAAAGGTTTCATAACAAAATTATATGTACAAAGGCGGGCTTATCCCAATAAGGGATCTCTTCCAGCCAACCTTTGAGTTACTAAAGGAATATGTATACCAAGGGTAGAAATTGCAGAAATTATATAACAATAAAAACAAGAGTAACAATCAGCCTATAGTAAGTGTACAAATGAATGAATATATGTATCTATACAAGATCAAGAGCAAATATATATATTACTATAGCGTATATATATATTACTATTATATATTATTATAAAATTAAAATAAGTGTGTATAGTTAAAAATATAGTTATTACTTCCTTACTCGCGATCACTGTACCCCAATTGTGTATGCATGCATCAGGCAATGTAACCATGCCATTGTTTTAAACCATTAAAAAAAAAGAACAGATCTCTAAAAATTACTACGTACTAAAAATTACTACTGTACATAAGTAGAAACGAACGACTAACTTTGTAACAAGGGGGTCGGCTTGTAACATTTTGCCTGTATGATATATATTTTTTTATCACCAAACGACAGAAGTAGAACATAAATGTATTCTATATTTAATACTTTATATTAAAAACGCTCTTTTTCGAGGTAATAACAATGAATCTTTTCGAAACTAAAACTCTTAATAACGATACAAAAACGACACCATTTAAAACTCATCTCTCATTCCGACTATAAATATCACCCTCAGAGTCATATGTCTCTATTCCGACTAATAACAATTTAGGCGATTATGTGACGAACCGACAAAAGGAAGTGTTTACGGGACGTTTCGAAGCTCCCCCGGGACAAGCCACATTATTGCCCTTCAGTGATTTAGGATAGCTACCGATCTTATTGGATTACCGGCTACGGTTTTCGTATGAAAGTCTTTTTTTTTTAAATCTATTACATTTAGTCAAAGGTATAAAAACATACAGTCTATATTTTTTTTTATTTCTGTTCTACAGTCTAGGATCGATTTTTGTCTTTGTCTATCTCAAGCTATTAAGGTTTCGTTTTTTTTTAATTGTTCCGTTGTATACGAGATTTAAATTATGGAAGTTTAACCCATTCACAGTCCAGATGGTAGACATAATAGTTAAACGTTTGGTATGGCATGGTGTCAAAGGCGTGTCAAGTTACAAAATACGATATTAAAGTTATTCTTATGTTTAATAATAATATGAAAGAAGATTAATTTTTTTATGTCATCACGGTTGGCAAACAAGCATACGGTCCGCCTGTTGGTAAGCAGTCACCGAAACCTATGACTTGCTTGTCATACTCGCAGTATCACTTGCACGTGGCCAACACAGGGGATAGCTGGGAAGGGGTAAGAAGGGAAAAAGGAAAGGGAGAAAGGGACAGAGGGGAGGGAGGATTGGGCCAGCGGTTGCACTCATCGCACGAAACGCAACAGTACTGCTACTTCACGCCGATTTTCTGTGAGAGGGCAGTACCTACTTCTCCGGTCGAGCCACTCGATTTGTGCTAGGATAAGTATACTAAGCTTTAGTATACAAAATATTTATACGAAACACACTTGACATGTCTTGCTCGGGCTCGTTTAAGACGTTCGACAATAAATAAGGCATAAAAATAAAAAGACATTTCAAGTGGGAACTTAAAAGGGGCTCAAATGGTTTGTTTTGACTACTTAGGTTTGAAGAGGTGGTAAAAAAATTATCTCCAGCAATGAAACTTCAAAGTATCCGAAATAAAAACACTCGTTAAACTTAAGACATACTGAAGTATAGAACATATAGTATATACATTCTAGCCGTACGTTTATACCATTATTATTTATTAAGGTATATAATATAAATAAATAAATAAATAAATAAACGCTACACACTCAACGGCCCCCATTAGGATAATTATATCCTGTGTCGGGGGTCCGGAAACATTCACAATGACAAGGACAAACACAACCAGACCGGAAAACATGCCTGTACGATTAATACAAACATCTGCTCCGAGCGGAATCGAACCCGCAACCGTCGAGGCTTAAGGCAGACTCGCTACCCACAACGCCACAACGGTGTCAATATAATACTTTATATACTTAATAGGGATTCGGGAATACATCGACGGCAGAAAGCGGAAATCAATTTTACACCATAGACCAAAAACTTTTTTTAAAGTTCATAAACTCGTATATTTACAAGACAAAGCCAATGCTTTATCTTGATATTTTTTTTTATTTAAGACAGAAAATTCGACCCCACTTTTTTGTAATCAATTACAAATTAACAATTCAATTCATTTTCACAACCACCCACACTGCAACACAATAATCCTATGCCTATCGATACAAAAATTTGTTCCGAGCTGGAATCGAACCCGCAATCGTTGTCGTTTAATGCAATTACGTTACTATTTCGCCCCAATAGTCAATCAACATTACTTTTTAATTGGCATTATAATATCAGACCTTCGCATAATATGATAAAAAAAATTAAAAACTCTAATAAAATTAATCGCTATTTAGCACATTATACGAGTATGCAATATGTAATAAATACTTTAGTCTATGAGAAAAGCGTTAGCACGCAAGGTAACCTATCATTATCATTTACATCTAAAACGAGCGTAAACGGTTGAATGAGAACTATTCATTAGCTTTTAGAACTAGACACGAGGCATCACTAAACGCGAGCTTCGCTAACGATAAACATCGATAGTTATACTGTCACGGGCACTGCACTAACTCCAAATGTTTTGCTTTTTGCAAGAAATTCCATTTTATAAGCATGTTCTATGCGAAGTTGTGAATGCAATTTTTTCTTTTATATTTGTCACTGGCCGGTTGTATTTTTTTTTCAAATTCTATTAAGTATATTTTCAAAGCAAGGCGCAATAATTTATACTCTTTACAAAACGATACAATGATGTGTCTGTTTGTAAAAGGTTTGTAATGTCAAAATATCAAGTTTTTAAAACTGCACATTAACTAGGTACAAAAGTATGTATACGCTGCTTATAACAAAAAAATAGTTTTTTTTTTTTCGGAATGTGTATTGCTGTTGGCCCTACTGGCCTTGACAGCGTCACCGGGCAGGGGCGCCGAGTACAGAGACTCAGCCGTGATAAAGGGACAGCCCTCACGGGGGCTCAAATTTGATTCCGTCCTTAGGGTGCCTCCTGCGAAGCCAAACCACGGCTAAGGACGTCACCGGAGATGGAGGCAGCGCTCCGAGCGCATTCTATACGATAGACTCACCCGACGGTGTGAGCGCGACGCGACGTGCGAAACAAAGGACCTCGTCCTCGCCGGCGCGGACGGTGTTGTGTGCGTGTCTGTGCTGTGTAAGGGACATTTTCTAATGTAATCCTATCGTCAGGGTCTTGCAGGACGTGCTTAGGACGCCTTACTTTTGTCGGTTGGTTACATCGGTCTGTGTAGATACAAGCATGTCTAATCAAAGGATTTGGATGGAAAGTAGTTTGATCGAAAAAGTTTTGCGATAAGCGCTTCAAATATTTTGGGATCGAATCGATTTCAAAGTCTCTATGGAGATCTACGTTGCGAACGTACCACGGACAGCCCAAGGCCATGCGTAAGAAACGGTTCTGAATTATTTGTAATTGATTAATTCTTCTGGCGTGGACGTGTGAAAAAACAGGGCTCGCGTAGGTCAGTATGGGACGTATACAGGCTTTGTATAATGTCACCTTATTTCTAAGGGACAGTTTACTCCGCCTGCCCAACATCGCATACAATCTTCCCAAAACGAACGCTGCTTTATCGCGTGCCTTGCGGATATGAGCTTCAAAGGTGAGTCTGTTGTCGAGTATGACGCCTAGATATTTGGTTTTATCTTTCCATGGGATGGGATGATCGAACAAGAAAAAAAAAAAAAAAAAAAAATAGTACGTCTGTCTGTTTGTTCTGGATAATCTTCGAAACGATTTGGCGGATTTCGACCAGACTTTCATAGGCAAATAGTTATAAAAAGAAATTTGGTACTTTAAAATAATCAGTAATTACGTAGCAAAGCCGCTGGCATATTATTAGTTTATGTCATTAAATATCCCGCTTTCGCAAACATACAACTCGAAAGCTTAACTTTTTAAATTCCTGCTTTGCTCCAATTTATCGAGAAACACTGCTGCCGTGGTACTTCACGCGTGCAACCTTTTTGTACCGCATTTTTTTAATATGCCGCGAATAACTTACTGTTTCGAATTTCGAACGGAACGCGTTATGTTCCATTTCAAGCGCCTTTAATTTATACTCGTAACTAGAATTTTGGCGCCCACTTTGACTGCTAACGCCGCCATTTTTTTTCAACAGTCTGAGCGATCGTAATGGGTTGAACGAAAGATAGTGTTACAATTAATTTTTATCTCTTGAAATGAACTTTAAAATTAACAGAAATACTTCAATTAATAACTAATAAATATTAGTTTAATTACTGAGTTATATTGATAGTAAGGAAATAAATCATCGTTAAATTATGTTACTTAGTCTCCAGTCATACGCAAATTAATTATGATAATTCAAATAACCTAATTATGATTTGTAACTTGTATTCTATAGGTCCTGTATGAGAATTCGTAATTAGAAAATTAATAAGCTACAATAATAAATTATTTATTATAAATACTGTGTACATAGACAAGGTTGCACCGTAGCCGAATGAAGTTAGCGTGTGACTGACTAACTTCGTTTCGTTGGTGTTGAATTTACGAAGAGTAACCAACTAAGGAGGTAGATACCAGCGAGTGAAATTTTGTCTATAGTTTTTACATAAAAAAAAAAACCTAAAAATATTTGGTCAGGGTATTGGTATACGCTTAAAATAAATAACTCTACGGTGGCATAATTATAATAAATAAATAAATAAACGCTACACACTCAACGGCCCCCATTAGGATAATTATATCCTGTGTCGGGGGTTCGGAAACATTCACAATGACAAGGACAAACACAACCAGACCGGAAAACATGCCTGTACGATTAATACAAACATCTGCTCCGAGCGGGAATCGAACCCGCAACCGTCGAGGCTTAAGGCAGACTCGCTACCCACAACGCCACAACGGTGTAATGTTAGTTAGTTTATAAGTATGCACACGTACGAACAATTAAATATTTTATTTACTCTATTATACCAGAGGAAATAGTGGACAAATACTAATATTTAGCAAAAAATCCTTTAATCTATATGAGAACCATACCTAAAGTATTTTCGGACAATAACAAAAACCTAACTCAATTAGTTTTTTTTTTCAGAAATGGCCAAGGCGCTTGTAATAGACCTTTATAATTGAAGTTATTTTAAAATCGAAATAAGTATAACTGATAAATGAAATTACCAAATGATTTGCTGTTTTAAAAAAAAAAAACCGCACTAGTATTTCACGGATCGATAGAATAAGAACAATCTTAAATCAACGGGGCGTAAAACCAGAAACTCTTGGGAGCTGTACCACCGTGTGAATTGTAACCCGTGTGAATGCGGTTAAGAGATATTTGTATATCATTTCGACAGTTTAAAATCCCATAATGTTCTTGGTGATAACCAAAAATATCACATTGATTTTTCTCTATAATTTGTGGTCGTCAACTATAATAAATGAGCGAATTAAATTGATAGTACATATCTAAATGTTGTAAAAATAATATCTAGGACAGTGATTAAAATATTAAACTATCATAATTACTTTCAAATTTTATAACACACACACACGCATATAAGTCCTTAGTTTGAGGAGTTTCGTTTACCGTAAGGCGCTTGATCCAATAAATGTAATGAAAGAAGACTATTAATATAAAAGAGATACACAAATCGTCACATAATATGATAATTTATCACATAGACATCTCTTCCTTTTGCAGAGTTAAAATAGCAGTATGCAACTTGTGCATAAATAAAGGTTTTTGTACTGTAACTAAGAGAAATTAAAAACGCCAATTAATAAGAAGAAATATGAGAAGAACTATGACGAAGAATATTAGTCCAATTGGTCAACTTGCAACGTAAACAGTTGAGTTAGTTGAAAGCAGCTCATCCTCAAACATTTTAAAGCTACAATACATGATCTAAATTTAATAACCAAATGGACTGAAAAAAACTATTTAACCGGATACTTATCCCTAATTAAGAAGCAAAAACAGAAACAAAGTCACGGGCCATTACTGTCGGTTCGGTTGTCTGTCGAGACACGAGTAATCGGCCGTGGTGCTAAACCAGCCGTTCAGCTGAGACGACGTTTGTGACTGTTTTGATAATGCCGCTTGATAAACTTTTGTCACTGAAAAGTATAATACAAAATCCTAACTTTCATACTAATATTATAGAAACGAAAGTATATACATCTATAATATTTTTGGGACGAAATGAATGTGACTTACGGGTAGTGCAATTTAGTACAAATCATCACGTAACGAAATGCGTGCATGCTTTGTGTGTGTGCGTGTGGGTTTCGAGTCTACTACAAGCAAATGAGCACTCGAGCATGTGAGTGCGCAGCCGAGTGAGCAACTCTCTCTCTCTCTCTGTCCCTGCTTCTTTGGAACATATAACGTATTGAAATACACAGATTTCATTTAGAATTACATTCGGAGTTGAAAAAATACATAAAGAACTTCGTACCTGATGTTCGGAATGTAGGAAGCCCTCCGAGCGTATTCTAGTCGATGGACTCACCTGATGGTGTCACCACAATGAAATCATACCTAAAACGAGGTTAGTCATACGCTGTCTTTATTTGATTATGTTGCAAGCTTGTGAGGCTAACTTCATTCGATCATGTTGGAAAATGGTCAATCCCCTGAAATTGTCATATCTTTCTCAATTTGTGCGCCTATAAGAGACAATTCTCTCTTCTCAAATTATATAATATAAAATTATATAAAAAAAAACAATTATAAAAAATCTGAAACACTCGTAACCAAAGCACGATTAATTAGTCGTGTTCCAACCATCGGAAAATGTATCACTAGAGGCATCACCGTCTTTATCCAATGAATGACAGATAAGAAGCAAGTAAAGAGGACGAAAAAGGGATAGATAGAACTCCATTCAATACCCTACCCATTTCACCATATAATAACAGCACATTACAATATCATATTATTAAAAAAAAAATGTTTAAACGTCATGGGCTTCTGAACGCGATGTTAATTCTAAAACAAAAAACTGTTATGAATAACAAGTAAAGAATTACAGTCATTAATATCACCGCAGTCATTCATACGTATTCGTCTTTTTGTATCGTTCTCGGCTCTGTTATTACGACTACTTGTAATATTACGATTAAACAACTGATATTTTATACCGGTTATTATACCTGATCCATCAAATATTGTTTTTTGTTTTAAAGCTAGCTACGCGGTTTAGTTTGCGTGGTTAACTATAGTCCGATGCTATATGTGTTGGACTATAGTTAACACGACATAAGCTTTGTTGGAATACATAAACATCAAAGAAATTCCCTTTTTTGTTATTTTACCAAAACAAAAACGCTAAACAATTATTACTATTATTTATTATTGTTATTACAAAAGGAGTTACAAAGGTAGTAGAGTTTGGTATTCTAGGACTTATAATCATCAAACGCTGTAAGACCATATCTTCGCTCCTTCTGCGTCATTGACTATTGAGCATTAAGGTTAGGTTGAGCAAGCACGTTCATGCCGAACAGCAAGGCTCTAGAATCAAAATCAATTCAAAATAACTAGTCCTAAATCCGTGCCATTAATTTTTTCATCTAAAAATCGAATGATCCACACGTAACTACAGTTTCGCTACGCTTTTTTCGCGCTTAGAACTTCTCCTAAAAGGCCCAAAAATAGCCGTTTCTATCTGAAAGGATATTCAATTTAAACTCGTTCAGGTATTTATTATTCAATTAATGTTGGTAAGAGGAACTAAAGAATTCTTTGGATCTGTATCGGTCAGTCATTTAGCGTTTTCGAATTAAAAATAAATCAATTTTAATGACGATAGTGCTACTGAAAGTCTCTCTATAAAAATGTATATGATAGAATTGTCTTCATTTTGCCTCATATTTTAAATATTCTGCTTATCGTGTTGACTGGTTAGTGAGAGAGTTAGGTGACTAGTTAGTGACCAACCTTGTGTCAGAGTTTTTAGGTGGCAAAATATCTCTGACTTGACTTTTTATGGGATCTTAACACTATGCGGTCACCATATCCATACACTGATCGCACCTAAAAGTGCTTAACTCACTGTTCATTTGCCAACCAGAGAGCGCTCCTCGTGTCTCGTATTTTAAACAATCATTCATGAAAAATGACCATCGGAGGCCCAATTGTATTTATTGTTCCTCCCCTTCAACCACTCATCTTAGGTCTCAAGGCATAGTGACGGCACTGGTTTCTGTCAACATAACCTATCACCTCTGGTAACTACTTGGTGGATTTTTCTTAATAGCGCTCTGAAATACTGGCACCTTCTGAATAATATTTGTATACAGTATTATAAAAGTCAAATTTTTCATTTAAAAGTTTCACATTTCTTGTGTCACTAAACTCTTGTATTATTTAACAGAAAACGACACGCACATAAAAAAAGACATTTAACTACTTATACTAAGGTTGACAGCCCGGAATTATATAAAAAAAAACTATCCATCCACATTCAATCACATACAACCATCAACCATCTCAAAACAAAATGAAAATTTTACGTCCACAGCCGTGCGTATCGATCGTACCAAGGCCATTGAGCCATCGACAAAACATAACCAAGTAACGAGATGTTTTATCGATTGCTCCTATTATACTTCGCTAACTACGTTACAATCGTTTCCACTTATCAATGTATTATAAATAACCGAAATTCTCAAACTGACTAAAATGATTTATATAAAAATAAATCAAAGAATAATGCACTTTTTAATTATGTAGATAAGGGTTATAATTGCATTATAGTATTGTTAACTTGGAGACAGTACTTGGGTCAAGATGCTAACCTGCACAAACACTGTTACGTGATGTTATTGTGGAATTAATTAAGTACGAAGATCGTGACAAGTTAAAAAGAGGATGCTGAAGGGAAATCAATAATGTAGTCATGACGAGCGAACGTAATCGAGAATGTTCGGTATTTATTTCGAAAGACAAGACCTTTTATATATATATTTTTTACGGTATAACCATAGACTTGCTAAATACTATAGACAGGACCTTCCATATGGACAAAATGTCGCTAACAACTAAAAAGGTAATTATATTCGATTGAGTTGCAAGCTTATGAGTTACTTCGTTTTTTTGCGTTGATGTTAAATTTACGAATAGTCTTTGGATATTTTGACACCATTGTTGCGTTGTGGGTAGTGAGTCTGCCTTTAGTCTCGACGATTGCGAGTTCGATTCCCGCTCGGGTAGATATCTGTTTTCGTCTAGGCGTTTGTCCGTGTGGATCTCCCCACCGTGCGTCAAAGAGCACGTTAAGATGTCGGTCCCGGTTATTATAAAATAACATCTGATAATAATCGTTAACTCTCTTGATAAGTAAATTTCTCTTATCCAATGACTTACTGGTTCACCCTTAGGGTTGCGGAGACCAGATGGCAATTACTCCGTGTAGAAACTGGTAACCTGTCAAATCCGGATAAGAATAATAAGCAGACCCTGGGTAAATAAAATACCGGGAATAATGCTAGGACGAAGTCTTTGGACATTTTGTCAGTATGGAAGGGTCTATCTATAGTATTTGTAAGTCTATGGTTCCTATACTATCATACTTTCAAGTCTTAGATACTTATAAAGCCTTAAAAGAAATTTATATGTAATGCATATTTATTAAAAAAATAGGATTTTAATATGATTTTTAGATGCCCTTGATTCTAACGATTCTTTTGAATTTTAGTTAGTCATTAACAGAGAGTTCCCTTGCGTTGATGTTGAATTTAAGAAAGGGCACCGAGTCTGTGACTATTTATAAGTCTATTTGTTTTATCATTTCATAACAAAAGCTAATAAATAATATAATTATTATTGTAACGCTGTCGCTATCGTCATTTTGATGATATTTCCCTGATTCATTAAACGTAAATGATTTCCTTCAATTAATATAACATTAGATTCCGAAAACAAAATCGCATCAGGTGCCCGATGTGACCATGACTGATTGGGTGATTTTTTGTCCAGCTTAAATCGAAGTTCCACTAAATATTTGACGCTAAAAATCAGAATAAGCTTTTTTCTTTCTTTTTCATCAAACACGTAAGCACTAACCATTAAACGCATTGATTGCACAAAAAATTATTCCTTTTTAAAAAGTATTTCGTATTTTACGTGTAGACCTATTTTGCTTTATTTTTATGACTTAAATAATGACGTCACGAGGTCACCAAACTTTAATTTTTACAATAGATCGATTATTAATTATTATAGATTAAAATATCGAAAATATAATAAAAAAACAACCGAGCAAAAACAGTTTATTAATTACAAGAGTGCTGTCATTTTTGGACTCTTAAAATAATACTCAAAGTCTTTACGCTATAGATAAAAAAATATCTCAACCTCGCTTGTATGTGGTGTACAAGTTTTAATGTCTTTTGACTTAGCTCTTTTTTAGTACATTTCGTGTTATATTCAATCCTAATTGAGGTACGGATTCGCTAAGGATGCGATTAGGCTGTGATTAATAAAGCCGATCCGCCGACTGCTAAGTTAGATTATGAATAAATCGTTTCTTTTATTTCGTTTGAATTGGATGTGTCGTACAATGAATGGAATTGTCGGTAATTAACGATTAGGACTGATGTTTATATGTCCGGTTTAAGGAAAATAAATTATGTTGCCATATAAATATTTTATGATAATAAATTGTAGATTTAATTCGCTAAAAAAGGTAACTGTCATTGTTGTATTCACTCTAATGTCATAATAGCATAATAGCAATAGATAATTGCTGCTATGCTATTAATGAACAAGGAATATGACAAACAGCCGGTTTTGATTTTTCGGACTGTGATCGGTATTGATCGATCGGTAAATGGTATTTTTAGGTTGATATTTGAATCTATGAATTGGGTATTGATAGGCAATTTGTTCTTATCCAATGACTTACTTGGTTCACCCTTTGGGTTGCGAAGGTCAGATGGAACAAGCTCTGTTTAAAAACTAGTAATCCGACAATTCAGGATAAGAGTAGAAGCAGACCGTGGGTAAATAGCGGCAAATAATTCCCAAGCATTAGCTTGGAAGAACAAGTTGAGAATGCTAGTATTTGTTATTGTAGTGGCAACAGAAACATCCTTTTTAATATATTTTTCAACTCCCTATCTTTTAAGTTTCGTCATATACAACACGCTGACAGAAGGGAGGATGAGTTTAATAAAAGGTTTTGGTTGGCACCCTTTAGGTGAGGAACCCTAAAAATTATATTCCTTAGTTTGTCACTTATTTACTTTTGAAAGCTATGGATTCGAATAAAACGTTTATGTTAAAGATGTGGTTCAAGTAATTGTACATGACTATTGGAAAGTAAATTCCGATTCTCTGACTGTGCATAGGCAATTAGAGTTAACGACGGCCATCTTGCAATGTAAGGGTTTATTTTATTATTTTATTAATATCTGTGGTTCACCGCGCCTTAACAGATGACTGATCTCACAATACGAGATCTCCATGGAGGTCGAGATGCACATTAAGCCTTTTCGCTTTGCAAAAAATTAATAGCAGCAATTAATTCTATTCAAATTAATTTTTATGCTATAAAACAAATATAACAAACTGTGGAATGCTGAAAGTAATTATAATTCAATAATTTCGTTATTGTTTTAAAAGAATCGATAAGAAAACGGTATCTAATACGTATATGCATAAACTAAAGCTATAAACGTAAACATTAACAAGTTAATTACAAAAAACAATTATAGCAATAACACGATTTCAGAGCATTGCGAAATTATACAGATAACGTTTGAAATAGCACAACGCTAATGGATACTAAGATAACGCTATTGTTTTTCTGCTATTTTTAACGCGTTATTTAACGAAGATTATCTAAAAGATAGCAATACCGAGATAATTATTCGAATGGCATTCACTACAATGTAACTGATTGCTTTCGTTTTTTAAAATGTGATTTTACGAAGAGCCCGTATATTATTCACTGCTCGTTAAAACGCAACGAGTCCTGGTGTTTTTTTTATTATACGTTTTACGACGGAAGAGTTACATTTTAGCGCTGCGGGCGCTTTATTGCAGTGCCATAGACGAATACTGTTTTAGTACCTGATAACAAGTCGAAACGATAGTTTCTTCTATACGACACTCACTTATCTACCATACGGTGTGATATAGACATAAAAACTTCTACTTTATTGTCTACTTTTTATTATACATTTAATTTGACTAATTTAACTATTTTCGTGATAATGAACTCTTTGATCGTTGTAAGGTTTATAGAAATTTAATGAATAAAATTCTTGTTTCAGATGGTCAGTCAAATCACTTGAATCTCTTCAACTCGAGGCCTCAACCGAAGAAGAAACGAAAATCCCGAACAGCCTTCACTAATCATCAGATATTCGAGCTCGAGAAACGATTCCTCTACCAGAAGTATCTATCACCAGCTGATAGAGACGAAATAGCCAGCTCTCTGGGGCTATCGAACGCTCAAGTCATCACCTGGTTCCAAAACAGACGAGCAAAACTCAAACGAGATATGGAAGAACTTAAGAAAGACGTCGAAAGTGCCAAAGTACTTTCAGCACATAAGAGTTTTCTAGAAAACGTCACTGATTTGGGTATTTTGAAGAAGAAAGCAATGAGTATAGGTGCGAGCGAGGAGGCTGCTACGAATCTTGTCGTGAACGCGTCTAAATGAAACGAGATGGCGCGTGCAATCGCGCCCGACGCCTACGATCGACGAGTTCTCGATTATTAAATCGATACAGACTTTTATATAATCGATTAACGTGCGTAAAGGACATAGTGATGTTAGTTTTTACCCTTCACTAATCTAGTTGTACTTCACTATTTAATAAAATGTAAATAATTATAATTCGATTGTACAAAATGCTTCGTTCGAATAAATGTGATAGTTTTTATTTAAGTACTTAATATTTTATAGATATTATATTCCTAAATTATTTATTATAGGTATCGACTGGCATTTAGAAAATCGCAATATCTGTTACTATTAATAATATATAATATATGAAAGTTTTTTTTATTAATAAATGTTTTTAAAGTACCGTTAATGTGCAATATATACAGAAATAGAACGTAAAATTTCTCAATAGCCAGATAATACCTAAATGTAAATATTCTATGTATAGCTGTCGATTTAAAAATAGTAACCTATTTATTAGTAAAAAGAAAACATAATTATTAAAATGTAATGTGTAGCGTAAACTATAATTTTAATAATTTAATTAAAACTGGTAACACAAATTAGCCACGGCATAAAATATACAGCCTTATCAACGGAATAAAAAGTACTTACATTGTACTTATAGTTAGTATTTCTAAACTAAAAATAATATTAAAAGCAATCATTTTTAAAACGTATTATATCAAATGATTGCAAATTTTTCGCACCTATCTAGTTTTTTTTTAAATTTTTAATAGTCTGTGAAATCGATGTATTCAAGCTTTTATTTATATCGTAATACCAGTTTTCTAAATTGTTAAAACACGTCAAAGTCCCACTATAATTAATATGTTTTATGTAATTTTAACATGATCAGTTAACAGCTTGGTCACGCAAAAGCCTTAAACCAACAAATAATAAAATAAGCAGTCACGAAACATCGCGGAATCGTTGAATTTATTAAAAAAAAAACTGAACCTAGTGAAGAACTTACGATGATTAATGTGTTACAATTAAAAAAAAAAAATTATAATTACGAAATACGTCAACATTATATAGTTTTGTTTTGTTTCCAAATTTAAATTAAAATATTTGATGAACACTTCTAATAATACAACCGAGTAGTAGTATTGATTTTTCCAGGATTTAATTAATTGAAAGGATAACTTAAGTATAGTTAAATTTGTCACCAATAAATGTTTCCTAAAATATAGCTGTCATTATTTTTTAACACGCTTTTATTAGCTTCTGATGTGGGTAAAAAAAGCCACGCAAAAACTGAACATGATTTTGACATCCGTCAAAACGTCAGATTAAATCGAAATATTTCATACTTAACAAGGACGGATGATTATTTATATAATTTTTAAAAATCCAACTTAAAAATAAAAATAAATAATAGTTGAAAAAACAACTAAAAACACGCTTTTATAGAAAAATACACATTTTCATTTTAATCAAAATTATAATCCTTCTAATGACACCATGCACTGACATTATTAATTTACACTATTCTAAATTTCTTAATTTCTTAATTTGTTTTTAATTTTTTAGTTGAATTTTCTATAAAAGCGTGTTCTTTGTTTTTCTTTTAACTATTATATACGATAGATATGGCAATAGACAGATAAAAGTAAAAAAAAAAATCTGCACAGAGAGACTTATTATATTATAGACAGACCCTTCTATACAAACAAAATGTCAGATTATACTCGCTGCTGGTCGTTCGTAAATCACCGACGCCGCGAAACGAAGTCAGTCATAAGCTTGCAATATAATCGAATTAAGTTAGCTTGTGACTAACTTCGATGCGTTAGTTATAAAGGAGCACAAGCAAATCTTTGGTCATTTTTTCTGTATGAAAGGGCCGGTCTTTATTTTATAGTAAGCTAATAAAATTATGTTTTTTAGCATGAACGAGGCAAATTTACTAAACTATGCACTTATTTAATAAAAAAATAAATAAAATTGATCATTTTAAGATAGATTGAATTGTATATACTTAAATATTAATTAATAAACTTAAATAAATGTTATATAATGATTACCATGCTTAATGACAAATTTATTTTATAAAAAAAATTAGTAATTTTCGTTTAAATAGTTAACGTGTACATATTTATTATGAACTATTTTGTCATTAAAAACAATTTTAATTATAATTTTGAATGGTAAAATAGGTCATGTCATTATCTTGTTCCTATTATAGTTACTTAATGTAAAGTATAACTCTCTCAATATAAGTTGAACCATGCGCAGTAACACATTTTTGGATGTAAACCGAATGCGGAATGAAGTGGGCCGCGTAATTATAGCAACGCGGCGACGCTCGACCCGTTTGGTACACTTGCTCACGGTTGTTTTAGTTCTTTAAAAATAAATTATTAAAATTTAATAAAAATATAAATTATTTTTGTAAAGTATGTGAACATTTAATTTTATTACAAGATAAGATGTCATCTCAATAAGTGACAGTAATTAAAAATGTACATTAACTATTTTTTATACACCTTTTTGTATACTATTTATTTGTTTTATTCTACTTAACTCATTAATAACTCATTAATAATGAATAAATAATTAATTCCGTTTTCCCACTTTATAAAAAATCTATTTAAACTTATTTATTTTCGTCTTAACGAAATCAATATTTTTGTCTAACGTTTTTGTCCATGGTTGTACCTGCGCAGAAGCAGCCATTTTGGTTCATTTTAAATTGAGAGAACTATAACGTACAATAGCGGCACTGAACGTGCTTTTGCATTGTGAATATTACTTTATGTAAATAAATAAATTTATGTGTTCTAAAAATACTTGTTTATTTTTTACCTTATCATTAGAAAAAAATAGATTATTTTTTTTACAAAGTTTGCAAAGAATCATACGGCTCATCTGATGGTAAGCGGTTGTCGTAGCCTATGAGCGCTTGCAGCACCATACTTCTGTAAGTGTTACTCAGGCGTTGTCGACCTCGAGGTTCGTATATACCTAGTAATTTCACTAGCTGCAATATTCAAATCGAAATACAGTAATGCCAAACCCAATATCTGGCACGGTGGTGGCCCCAGTTTGCTATACTAAGAATCGTCATGATTACACCATGACCATTTGTATCAAATTAATAAATCTTTCTAATAAATTAATCATATAAAAAAGTTTAAGCACATATCTCCCTGTAGAAAAAGTCTTACCTAAAGATGGCACACAAACGTGGTCCCCGCCTAAAAGTAATCGGTTACTGCAGCCTAGAGACGATTGCAATAATAATATCACGTATGTGTAAGGGACCCAAGAGGTTGGAAAAGAGGGAAGAGGAGAGAAAATGGAAGGAAGAGGAGGAGAGGAAAGGGGAAGTGTGCTTGGGCTGAGTTCTCCAGCGCTCCCAATCATCGAGCCAAAAGTATTGATACCATTACTTCACTTTATGACATTCCGTGGAAAAATTGTACATACCTAATAGAGTCAGCAAATGAAGGCGGACAACAGAAGCTTTACTACTAGATGTACACTAATTCATCTCCTATTCTGGACGAGAAATACCAATACACCAAATTGATATAAAGTAGCAGTATTTTTGCTTTTGGCCTTGACAAGATCGAGCAGAGGTCGTGATAATGGGACAGGAGCTCACATTGGTGCCCTGTGAGCCGAGGCGTAAAGTAGCAATATTGTTGCATTTGTTACAACGGCAACGCAGTCTGGTGCTGCTAGTGAATATAGTTAATGGTAGCTTTCTATCAGGTAGGGAGTGTTGTATATAAACATTGAATATAAAATTTTGCGATTAACTTTGGAAAATAAAAGTTGTTTGCCTACAATTTTCAAGATTGACAATGGGTATCCAAATCTCTCACGGGGTGAGCTACATATGGTTATTAATACCTATTATTAATGATAATATGAGTCTGTTTGTTTCTTATGCTTACAAGCAAAGGCGTAGTTAGCAGGGGGCAGCTGCCCTCCTGAACCTTACAAAATACTTAAAAAATGCAAGAATATAATGCATTTTGCAACTATTTAACTAATAACTATTGAAGAATATAGTAATTTTAAATTAAGGTTTTGCCCTCCCCTAGGCCAAATGCTGGGAACGCCCATGCTTACGTCTGATGTACTCAACCGATCATCGTGAAGTTTTGAATTCGCGTTATCAAGGGTTTCCAAAAGCACATAATGTAAGTTTTACCCCATATCTGAAACAAAAGGTACTGTTCCCGAGGTATAGAAAATACCGGTCATCCGGCAAAACAACTCGGTTTACTGGCATGGACAAATTGAAACATTCTTGGAGTAAAGAACGTGGGGTTCAAACGGCTATAATTCTGTAATCCAGGTAGGTAAAGTCGTAGGCAAATACTAGTGTATCATAATAGAATAAAATATAATAGAATAGATTCCCAAGATAGAAGCGATGAGAACGATTGACCGAAGAAATGAAATAAAAATGTTCACAAAAGGAAGTGGAACAAACTTATGTATCCAATATATGCCTATTTTAAACAAAAGATTAAAGATAGCAAACCAACAGCAAAAAATTATAAATAACCTTGTATTTATGTATTTTGATTATTAAAGTAGAAAACTTATATATCGCTTTCATATTTCATAATTACAAATAATTAACTACAATAATAGTGAAGATGAAGACAATTTGTACGAATAAGCCTACCCTTAAATTAACACTCTTGACAAGTGCCTAAGATTTTAAATCATAATAGGTCTTAACAAAATAAAATTAATAAGATATATTCCATATGGTATAAAGCGAATAGCGGTACTTATGTATATGTAAAATCAATTCGACACACAAAGCCGAATATGTTTGGTTTAGCAGTTTGATGTCCGCGTCGCGTGCCTGCGGACATCGCGGTGTTAGAGGTGCGGCACACTTGTTTCTAATTAGATTACTATGCATATATTTCTATGGAACTAGAATTATGAACTTTTGGGGTTTTTATGTAATTTGGCAAGCAAGCATACAGCCCACTTTTATTTTTACGTGTAACGTAAAAATAAAAGTGGGCTGTATGCTACGTAACTTCGAGGAGTAGGTTGTTAAAACTCGTTTTTCTAGTCATTTCACTAGCTACAGTGTCCTTCAAACCGAAACACAGTAATACAAAACGCACTTCTGTTTTGCTGTAGACTGACACTGCCGCAGTAGGCCGAAAACATACTAGCTAACACTGCCTTTTTATGATATTCAATACTTAATAACTATGTTACGTCAATTAAGGTACGAATTAGGTATATAAAGTTTGAATAAATATTGCTCATCTAATCAATGGCTTGTTAATTTGAAGCCTTAATTTACTAGAATAATTGATACCAAATCGGGTCGACCTAGGCTAAACTTCTAGTTTAAAGTATTTAGACCAAACTAGTTCATTCTGGACTAAACTATAGTATGTCCTGAAACGCTGAGGATTAACCCGTTTGGCCTAGGACACTAGTTTGGGCTGAAATCGCGTTTGGCCGGTAACAGATTATATAAGCTTGGCAACGTCGCACCTAATGTCAAGCATGTCATTTGTATCATGTCGTACCCGATTTTCAGTCAACATTTCAATAAAAAATTATGTAATTTATTTGCGATAATGACATAATGCATGTCTGAAAGTTTGCTAAGCACTTTTAGCTATCGCACTGTGTCGATTTTTCTTGGACTATTAAAAACTCTAAAAAGATTTATAAAAATAATTTTGTGTACAAGCACCTTAAAACGTCGATGTCAAAATTACATAAACATTCGAAATTCAAATTGTTAAAACTGTACGAGAATTTGTTACGGCCAAAGTTTGTTATTCGTTAATTGGTCGCCAGATAGCGTATAAAACCATTATTCCTTGACCTTTTATTATACGGAACATCGCAAAATTTAAAGGTCAATTTTCATTGGTTCTTTATCTCGACACGAAAACTTTTCGGGCACTTTTAAATATTCATTGCGAGTTGTTAATGCGTTAACTATGGTCAGTATCTTTACACGGACGTGATGAACCGTGAACAATAAATAATTGCTTTGATAACGACTGAAAACAAATGCTTTTCTTTGTTTTGCATAATGCCATAAATGACACGTGTTTCTTTATAATAAAATAATTAAAATTAAAATAAATAATTCAATATGATTTTTTATTGAAAACTATTTGACGTTTAACGTTGACGATTTTATGACGTCTTGATATAAAATAAAAGATTTTTACTTGGCCCTTAAACGTTTTATTTATTTTAAATTCACGTTGTTTTAATCTTTCTTTGAAATAAGTATCTGTAAAGGAAAATAAATAAATATAAATAAATAAACGCTACACACTCAACGGCCCCCATTAAGATAGTGATATCCTGTGTCGGGGGTCCAGAAACATACACAATGACAAGGACAAATACACCCAGACCGGAAAATATGCTTGCATGGTCAATACAAACATATTATGCTCCGAGCGGGAATCGAACCCGCGACCTGTGGCGTTTAAGGCAGGTTCGCTACCGCTGCGCCACAACGTCGTCGCAATATAAATAATATCGCGTCGAAAATAAATAAGCAATTTTGAAAACATGGAGTAACTATTTATAAAATCGTTTTTAAGTTTTCTTATCCAAATGCCAACGAAGCCCTTCAGACATCCGATCTCTAATCTTTCGTCCTTCATTCTTTCAGCACGCACAGATAGTAAGACACAGTATTTATGTTTGCGCTACAACAATTACCTAATAAAAATAAAATAATAAATACATGAAAATTGAAATTTTATTCTACGGTGGAAGTCTTAACGCGCACTTGGCCGTTTTTTTTAATAATATCGTCTATACAAATATTATATCGCTGTTATGAAGTTTGCAAGCAAATATAAACCGCAAGGGAATTACGTCAATATTGTAACTATGTATTACTTGAAAACAAATAATAACACGGACATGAGCTGTTAATTTATGTTCTATAAAGTAATTAGTGCCGGCCATATTGATTTCGCGGGTTCAATTTACGAAATTTAAAAATTCAAAAGTACACCTTTCGGTCTCTTTGAAATTTAATACTATAATTTTGAGGTCGGCACGCGTGATGGTAGGGTGTAACGTTGCTTTGTAAAATGTGACCAATTTAACTACGCCCTACGGCGATATACAATCGCAAAACAAGTTGAAGATTCACACCCAATTATTCTATAGGATTTTGATCTCTATAACTTTACAGTAAGGATCAGTTTCTCTCGACATGTTTTGTAGCTTAGATACGAGTTTGCGTGTAAGTTTACGGTCTCTAGACTCATCTTTTAGCAAGACAGTGGGGTCTTAATACAGTGGTATTATAAAACAGTTGTTGATTTCGAATGTAGCAATTCGAAATTCAAAATAATTACGAAGTACAATCATAGTATGTTATTACTTTCCATTTGTTTTTAAAACTATAATGAATGGTGGTATCTTGAGGTGTTGCAAGGCTCAATAATTACAAAGATCTTGCCATTAAAATATTCAATAGATTTTTTTAATTATATTAATTAGATAAGTGTCGTTTATGTTCTATTCAACTTACATAAAAGAAAACATATTATTTACATGTTTTAACGGTTGGATTTAACAGTTCGGATCGTTGACATTTACAACTCATAAAAAAACTTTCCGTTCCGCTGGAAGATTCTAAGTAATTATTTACAATAACACAGATAATTAAAACGAGAATATATAATAAATAGACATTATATACACATACAGACAATAAAACTTAAGCGCGGTGATATAATTAAATGAAAACTTCATTATAATTCATAATTAAACTGCCATTATAATTAATTAGACGGCACGCGCCGCCGCGGGCGGAGCAGTTGCTCATCTGATCGGCCATCTTTTTTTTGTGCTGGCAATTTTGGTTTCTATTATTTGACCACATGGTATTACTAAGTAAGAAATATTCCAAATAAATAAATTTATTTTGACTTAATTTCGGTGTGTACAACTTTAATGAATATTGTTATAATCTCTCTCACGGCAGAGATTATTCCACCAGTGCAATCAGTCACACTGGTGGTAGGTCTTTTGTTGCAAGAGGCCAGCTAGGTAGGTACCACATCCGTGTCAAATATTCTACCGCAAAGCAGTAGTGTCTTTGGCATTACTGCCAAAGTTTTGAAGTTTCGGTTTGAAGAGCACTGTAGACTAGTGAAATGACGCCCAGCAGGGCAAAGAAGATTTAAGAACTAATATCTCGAGGTTGGCAACGCGTGAGCAAGCGTGTTGCAAGCGCTCATGAGCTACGGCAACCGCATACCACGAGGTGGGTGGAAATAATATCTGCTGTAACAGAGATTATCCCAACAACGAACAATGGGATCGTCACGTCCCGACGCCTTATCAATAAAAAAAATATAAAAATGTGAACACTATTAATATAGATAGGTACACATATTAGGTACCTACTTTGTATAATAACTGTCAAATTTTATACAGAATAATTAACAAATATATTTCTTTTGTTCAGGATTTATTAGAAACGATAAACTCAATAATTCACGTTTATAATGCAACGGTTATTTAATAGCTATCTAAATCCAATGAACATTAGGTTTTTTTCCCATAAGGCGGAATACCGCAAGCCTCCGTGTGACGAATTAACAAGAAGAATCGGCAGTGATGTATCGTTTCGTAGATTCGCTTCCCTGTTACTATGATGACGTCCTTAATAAGGCATATATTGCATGACGCTGATAAACGTTGTAACTGCGATTTTTTCACGCCAAATATATTAAAACAAGGTCTTTGGCTGATGCTAGTTTAGATATACCTATTACTACTTTTTAGACAGGTTACAATTTTTTTAATTTAAGTTTTAAGAAATAATCAGTAATTGAAATAAATGTATACGCAAAGCCTAAATCATTGGAGATATTAAATAAGAAATTAGAAGAGTAGTGGTGTGAACTAGAGTCTAAGAGATTTTCTTGTTAAAGAACAGAAACAAAACATTACGTTAGCTCAATAAATTATAAAGAAGATCATGAAATTTTATTAATATTACATTATTAAACTTACGTTATTTGAATATACTAGAAGCCGTTGGGAGCGGTTACTAGATGTGACTTATTTAATAATAATAATAATATTTATCACACGAATTAAATTAAATATACTTAAAGAAAATTTTGAAAATTGAAACTTTTTATAAACGTTACAATATCGCTCAGTTTGTAAACACCCTTAGCCGGAAAAGATGCAAAATCTAAAATGGCACATAGTACAATATAAACTAAAGCACACCCGGGTACCACAAAAGCCATTGAAAACACAACAATAGTTCATAATGAAGTGGTTTTGTCATACTCTCCTGTGGGTATATTAAAGTACAATTATAATATAAATGGACGTTTATTGAGCGATTAGCGTGGACGGATCGCTTGTGAAACTCTCCATGTACAATCGCCTACATAATTATTATATGATATTTTGTATTTAATTAACAAACGACATTGGCTTAGTAAAATGACGTAAAACTTTTATATCTAAATTTGATACTGTAATATTGCGTAAAATATTGTATAGTAACTTTTGCCAGCGGCTTCGCCGTTTCGCCGTTCGTGTGAATAAGAATTTTTAACAAAGCACCTTTATTGCAATATGAATAAACAATTCCCAATATAAACTTCGCGAAATTTTATCAAGAATATTTGGACGTCAGTAAGTTAAAAACAAAGAGAGTAACGATGCCTCATGAAACAAATTTTTAGGCTACCGCTACCGCAAATAATCTGCGAATCCGGAGGTCCGTTGGAGTACGTGGCGGACTTAAATCTTAATCCTTCATTTTCATAGGATTAGTCTTGACTCTAACTATCTTTTAAAGGACCTTACCCACATCGAAAAACAAAAATTGGCATCTGTCCATTCTGATAGAAATAATGTGTCTCGAAATCCCATTAATATAATAAATGTAAACAATTGTATCTTTGGATGTTTGTCACTCGATCACGCAAAAACTGCTTAACGGTTTTGGATAAAATTTGGCACTGATATAGATTGTTACATGGATTAAGACATAGGATACTTTTCACTCCGCAAAAATGTTAGGTCTCTGTGGGATCAAAAAACGAACTAGGGCCAGGGTAAGTAGTAGTATTGTACTAAAGGTGCCACATTACAAAACGTTACTTAAGCGAGTGAAGCCGCGGGCAGATACTAGTTTTTCAATATTTACCGGTTTTATTAAAAATTACTCTCATGATTTTTCTCTTTTACAGAACAATTCTAATTAATACTAGTTAAAAAGGTACTTGTTCTGAATGTATATGTTGCTTTAAGTTCTTAAAAATGGGTTCTCAGAATTTATAATTATATGCTTCATTATAATATGTATGTACATAAACTCTATTTTTCGGAATTAACGAGCAAATTTTTCATTTTACGTTACAATTTTTTTTAAAGATCATATACGATTCTAAGCATCGTAGAACGCGAAACTCCCACGAAATTGTCGAACATAGTAATTTTTTCCTACACTTTCGAGCGCAATTCACAATAAGCACTATAGATAATGACGCAGTTATAAATTTTGTGAAAGGAACATCAAAGACCCATCGATTACGTCGCACGTGATATTAAAACGTGACAATATTCGGTATTATAAATACCTTGTGACATTTCGATATGAGTTTCATAACAGGTTAACTAACATAAAAATTAGTGATCGTGGCTTATTAAATAAATACAAAGGCTCAGGATAGCCTTTTCATCCATTTCTGTAGGTTTAATTTGGTTGACTTCTTAGTTGGTTATCTCCCATTCAAATCTTCTGAATAGACAGGCTAGTATCTATCCAGACAGAGATAAAGTAAGGCTTCCTAAGCACGTCCTACAAGACCCTGATGATAAGATTACGTTAGACACTGCTCCATACACTGCTCAAACATGCAGACAGCGCCGTCTTCGCCGGCGAAGACGAGGTCCCTTGTTCCACACGTCACGACGCGCTCGGTCCGTCGGGTGAGTCCATTGATTAGAATGCGCTCGGAGCGTTTCCTCCATTGCCGATGACGTCCTTAGCCGTGGCTCGGCCTCGCAGGAGGCACCGTAAAGAGGGAATCAATTTGAGCCCCCGCAAGGGCTGCCTCTTTTTCACGGCTGGGTGTCTCAGTACTCGCCTGCTCCATCAGGTGACGCTGTCAAGGCCAGTAGGGCCAATAGCAATACACACACAAAGACATCTTGTCAATTAATGTCGTACTAATCTTCTTCGTCCTAGCATTATTCCCGGTATTTTATTCTACCCAGGGTCTGCTTATTTTTTTTTTTTTTTTGACGGGGAGGAAATCTACGCTCAGATACCCGGCCTCCCCCTGCCACCTCACGCTGATGAGCAGCACGGCAGTCGGTGCCACCTCCGACCGCCTTTTTCCTCAAGGCCTTGTGATGGGCACACAGGTGGCCCCACCCTGTGCCCCCATGACTTAAGGGTACGGCTTTTCTCCTCACCCGCGTAGACGAGAAGTCAAAGGGCGATGTGACAAATCACCCTCAGCACCTACGCCCGGGTGAGGGCTCTCCGACTCCGACGTCTTCTTCTCCGAGCGGGATCTAGCCT
This sequence comes from Hestina assimilis, assembly GCA_023373885.1. Taxonomy (NCBI): domain Eukaryota; kingdom Metazoa; phylum Arthropoda; class Insecta; order Lepidoptera; family Nymphalidae; genus Hestina; species Hestina assimilis. The sequence goes on along the minus strand of CM041762.1, from coordinate 4,293,215 downwards.
CAGGGTCTGCTTATTACTCTTATCCGGATTTGACGGGTTACTAGTCTTTACACAGAGCGATTGCTATCTGACCACAACAACCCTAAGGGCGAACCAGTAACTTGGATAAGAGCAATTTACTTGTCAAGAGTTAACGATTATTATCAGATGTTTTGTGATTACAACCGGAACCGACAGCTTAACGTGCTCTCCGAGGCACGGTGGGGAGACCCACAGACAAACGACACAGAAAGACCGAGACAGAAATTCAACAAACATGTGCCCGAGCGGGAATCGAACCCGCAACCGTCGAGACTAAAGGCAGACACGCTACCCACAACGCCACAACGGTGTCCTATGTCGTTCTAATCTAACGTATTAATGTCGTTCTAATCTAACGTATTAAATAGGTTCTATAACTTTAGTCACGTGAGACTCCACCATGCGCGTAGGCTTAGGCTTAGATCTTTTGTTACAAGAGGCCGATTAGGTAGATACCACCGCTGTATCAAATATTCTATCGCCAAACAGTAGTGCTTAGGCATTACTGTGTTTCGGTTTGAAGGGCACTGCATGCTAGTGAAATTACGGGGCTAAGGAGATTTAAGAAACAATATCTCGATGTTGGCAACGCGTGAGTGACACCTACTTATGGTACTGAAACCGCTCATAGGCAACTTGTAACATTTAAAAAAAATGATACTATAGATTTTACCAAGGTTTTAAATTTTCTAAAATTAAACAAAAAGTTATGCTTAACACAAAATCGTAACTGTCTAATATGGTTACTAATTTCTTCAGTACCTTGTACCGTAACATATGAATGTAATTTGTATTTAAATATCTCGCCAGCTAAGCCCCTACTTAAGGCCCACTTGTCTAATATCGATTTCATGTCACGACATCAATACACACCGCCACTAAGCTAACGAGCGCCTCACACCAATCAAAGACGCCGGTGTATTGTTGACCCGTCTAGTTTGCCACGATCCTTGACAACTATTTAATCTTCTAACATCCTGGAACCTTGTCGTATTAAGATTGAGATACGTCGATTTTACAATTGATTATTTTTTTTACTTAAAATTAATGAGACACTGTTCCTTTTGATTCGAGTGTAATCGCCTGTCAAGCGACAGATTCTCTTTGAAAAAATGCTATTGAAATGTGTGTCTTATTTTTCTATAGATAAGGTTATTAATTGTATGATGTCTCTTAGCAAAGGAATTAGTTGGAAGTAAGCTGATAATAAAATTATTCATATCTGTTTAACATTGAAGCCTGTCAAGTTCACGTCAAACGCATACTCTTTAGTTGATTTTTTTTTCGTATAAAGTTATCTACAATAGTTTTGAGACTTGTAGATGAGGTCCTGAGGAAGCAAGGTATGCTTCCTAACGACATCCATCTTACTATAAAACTATAACGGCTTTAAAGTTTCTTTCATCAGCTGCTATTAGTAATTTTTCTGTTTTATATAAAGCAAAATCGGTTTAAATTTTATACGTAGACATGAGTCACTAAAAATTTTAGTTTTCGACAGAAAAGTAAGGTTATAATAATAACCTAATACTATTAAAAATAGAATTAATGATTATTATCATTATAAGTAAGGTTATAATGATAATAATCATTAATTCTATTTTTAATAGTATGCTATGTTTCAAATAACACACATGTGCTTACGATGAAGAAGACTTGAGGGTACTGTGTCGCGATGCTCCAGGGCACGACGCACAGTTTGGGAACTCCTGAGTTATCATTAACACTTATTTAATATAAAAATCGATTAACTGGGTGTTACAAAATCGATTTATGTATAAATATAAAAGGAGAAAACCTAACTGACATATCAACGCCCAGTCGCCCTTTGACCTAGAAAGCGGATTTTTTCACAGGTGTTGTTTGTATCACAACCCTTAGGGGGGTTGAAAAAGAAGTTGAAAGTTTGTTCCATACAACTTTGTTTTTTGGCGAAGAATTAAAGATGAAGAAATATTTTCTAACATTTTACCCTGAAGGGTTGAAAGTGGGGTTCCCGCGCCGCTAGAGGAAGTAAAGAGTAAATTACATCAAGTGAACTAATTTCCTTCACCAACCAACCAACGTCTGTATTAATGGGCCGGTCCATAGTATATAAAGTTCCTAAGCACGTCCTACAAGACCCAGATGATAGGATTACATTAGGAAATGCCCCTTACACAGCAAAGACACGCACACAACACCGTCCTCGCCGGCAAGGACGAGGTCCTTTGTTTCGCACGTCGCGTCGCGCTCACACCGTCGGGTGAGTCCATCGTATAGAATGCGCTCGGAGCGCTTATCGCAAAACTATTTCGATCAAACTACTTTACATCCAAATCCTTTGATTAAACATGCTTGTATCTACACAGACCGATGTAACCAACCAACAAAAGTAAGGCGTCCTAACCACGTCTTGCAAGACCCTGACGATAGGATTACATTAGAAAATGCCCTTACACAGCACAGACACGCACACAACACCGTCCTCGCCGGCGAGGACGAGGTCCTTTGTTTCGCACGTCGCGTCGCGCTCACACCGTCGGGTGAGTCTATCGTATAGAATGCGCTCGGAGCGCTGCGTCCATCTCCGATGACGTCATTAGCCGTGGTTCGGCTTCGCAGGAGGCACCCTAAGGACGGAATCAAATTTGAGCCCCGTGAGGGCTGCCCTTTCATCACGGTTGACTCTCTGCACTCGGCCCTCCCGCTCGGTGACGCAGTCAAGGCCAGTAGGGCCAACAGCGATACACATTCCGAAAAAAAAAATAGTATATAAAAGTTAATCCTTGGTTAGAAACGATTTTTATCATACAGTTTCATAGTTGTGAATTTATTTACATTTGTACAGGTACTATTAAAATGAATCCTAAATAGATAAGCCAGAGAGGATGTATTGTTTAGTGATGAATACGTTTCAAAGAGATTAAAGCTCATAAACTATTTAGATGCAAGTAAATCTGTGTTATATCACATCTACTGAAGTAATCAAGATTATTATAGAGCAAGAGTGAGCTGTTTAAATTTAATAGCTTTTTCTGTTGTTGCGCCACGGTAGCGGATATGCCTTAAGCGCCCCTGGTCGCGGGTTCGATTCCCGCTTGGAGCAGATGCTTCTATTGACCATACAGTCATGGCTTTTAGTCTGGGTGTTTTATCCTGGTTCCTGTGCATGTTTCCGGATCATCGACACAGGATATAACTATCCTAATAGAGGCCGCTGACCTAACTTAACCTGGGTGTATCATTTATTATTATGCAAAGAAAACTCCTTAAGCTATAGAAATGAATAAATCACAATTCCTACATACATTTTGGTAAGTAATTATAATTAATGTCTTTAACAATATACAAATGTATTGTAAACAGCTCGAGGATTTTCTAATACCCCCTATTCACAAAAACGAATAAAAAGGGATTTTTAGAATTATTTTAAAGATTACATGGGTGATATATGGAAACAACGGTGAAAAAGCTCAACAGTGGAAAGACCGAGTCCGCTCCACTAACGCGAGACTCGAGGATTCGATCCTAACCCTCTTCGTACCCACTCTTAGCGCGAGTTTCGAGCTTATTTGGAAGGGCAATAGGAATATTGGTAACGCCTTTAAAAAGCATTGCTAATATTCTTTTTTTTTTTAAATATATAAATAGTAGTGCTTAGGCACTACTGTGTTCAGTTTGAAGGGCATTGTACGCTAGTGAAATTACTGGGCGAACGAGATTTAAGAACTAATATCTCGAGGTTGGCAACGCGTGAGTGGCACCTACTAATGGTGCTGCAAGCGCTCATAGGCTGCGGCAGCCACTTACCATCAGGTGGGCCGTATGCTTGTTTGCCAACTAAAAAAAAAAAAAAAAAAAGGTAGCCTAAGAGATCACCGCTCTTTGCCTATAATACTAGTTTCTTCCCATCATTCGACTAACAAACAAGCGTTCACTTCAAAGGTGGAACATAAAATTACGATTATGATATTTCGTTTGAAATTGAAATTAATTACACATATAAACAACAGCGACGGGCTCGCCTTTGATAAATCACTAGTCTCCACGCGTTTATGGGATCCTGGTACATCGGTTTAGTTTAGAGATAAATAATTATTTAATGGAATTATAATTTCCTGTGGAATAATTGGACGCAAATAAGCAATACCATGTCAACCCACAGGAATGTCATTTCGAGAAAAACGCGTTTGAAAATTTTGGACAACTTGCTTTATATGATTTTTTTTTGCCAATTTCAGATTTATGTAAGTTATATCACTTATTTTCACAAAAAATACGTATATAAACTGCATATTTCGTATATAATATAACCCAAAACCTTTAGCATAATACATAAATTGCATGATTAAAAAATGGCTTTTTTAGAAGCTTTAAAGCTTTAAACCCTACCAATATTAAAGAAAAATGTTCTTCAGCCATTTACCAGCACTTCGGCATATATAACTCAGTTTTTTCAATTTTGTGGGTTGTCATGGTATTGCTTATTTGCGTCCAATTATAAAATGCGTGTTACTTTCAAGTTACAATCAACAGATGTATGCAATTAGTTCGTAGTTTGCAATGATGCCAATATAATTATGTTATTTTAGGTAGCGCATTGTAATCGTCAAAAAATTAAAAATTGTATTTTCATAGTAACCGATCAGTGAATTTGCAAGTTTTAAGTAATAAGTTAAAAACCCTAATAAAACCATTCTTCCAGAAAAAGCTTGATATTAGGTATGAGACACCTACAGACACATGACAATTAATATTTTATGTTGGGATTCTTATATAAAAGGTCAATTAATATACCTATCGTTGTTCGACAAAGGCCGGGGAAACCTCCAGCGCTCTCTCTTACGCAAAAGTTACAGAAATCTACCACACCAAGGATATTTTGTACGAGGGTACATTTCCGGTCATATCGACTCAATCACGCCGATAACAACTCGACTGTTTCTTAAATAATTATATAACGTAATAAATTTTTCCATTTTCTAATAAAGAATATTAGCAATGTAAAAGACATTAGCATTGACGACGTTGTGGCGCAGCGGTAGCGAACCTGCCTTAAACGCCACAGGTCGCGGGTTCGATTCCCGCTCGGAGCATAATATGTTTGTATTGACCATACAAGCATATTTTCCGGTCTGGGTGTATTTGTCCTTGTCATTGTAAATGTTTCCGGACCCCCGACACAGAATATTACTATCCTAATGGGGGCCGTTGAGTGTGTAGCGTTTATTTATTATTAATGTAACTCATTACTAATACTCCTATTACGCTTCCAAGTAAGCTCGTAGCTTGAGCTTAGGGTATGACAATAGCCGAGGGGGTCAGGATCAAACCCGCAACTCTCGCGTTAACGGAGGGAAGTTGGCCCTGTAACCGTTGAGCTATTGCGGTTGTCAGTAGATTTTTTTATATTGCTACAGTAGAGTCTAATGGGTTAGAATTTTTGGATATTGTAGCGTCACATATTTTCTAACAACCTTAAATAAATAACAGTATAGAAAATCAGTTATCGTTGTTATAATATATAGCAACGATAATTCATCCCACTGAATACGTATTACTTTTTCTCGGAAACTGGTGTCGAGCTTTTTTTCTCAATTTCACTCATATCCATTGCCAATCAGGTTGATGGCGCTACGTTACTAATTACAGATCGCTTTCAAGGTGGCGCTGGCGCCTGCCGTCTCGTATAAATAAACAAGTTGCTACTAGATCACTAGTATAAGTAATGTGACCATTTATATACAATTATTATATATATTTTTATATTATTTACACACACACACACTCACACTTAAGCATACATATACACGCACAGACTTCAGCCTGTTAATTAGTCTTATTCGTTATTTTTAATTTTTTTTCTGTTTTTTCCTTAATCTTATTATTTTCTTAAAGTTTGCAACATTCTTGTTTAGTTCAATACTCCCTGCCTAATTTATGGATACGATTGTTTTAGATAATACACAACTCTGGTTCTCAAGTCACAGGCTGTCGCCTAGTTTGAGAATCACAGCCTACTCACATTTTACGTATTTCTGTATTAGTACTAAGGGATAATTTAAAACAAATGTTGTTACGAACTTTGTTAAGCTTAATAAACTATCTATCTATATATTTTCTCAAAACGGGACGATGTCAAACTTACCTCGACAATGAAAAAAACACGTCTTGAGACGATGAAGTCTTGACTACGATTTCACTGGTTGTGGCTGGCCGGCTAGGTAGGTACCGCAGTATCAGATATACTACGAAGTATCAGTTTTTTTTCCTCATTGTTTGTTTTTTTTATTATTGTTAACTTTGTTATTGTTGTATACTATCTTGTTATTGTTGTATACTATCTCGTTATTGTTGTATACTATCTCGTTATCTTGTCTGTGTTCTGATAATAAATCTTTCTTTCTTTCTTAGATACTCTACGATTTGAAAGACACTTGAGCTAGTGAAATTACTAGAACTGGGGAAAGATTTAAGAACCAATGTCTTGCAGTTGGTAACTCGTGAGTGACATCTACAAATACCTAAGTGGTGTAAATACTCATAGGCTACGATCACCGCTTACCATCAGGTAGACCGTATGCTTGCTTGCCAACTAAGTTATAACATAGCATGAATTACGTCACAGGCAAGGGGAAGTTCTTTAGTATCGTGACGTCACACTTCAAAATTGCAATAAATGTATTCATAATTTCCATCGTTTGTGAATCGATTACAATGATTTCATAGGGTTATTTTAATAGGGTTTTTCATAGGGTCATTTTAATATAAATTTTATGGTGATCTGATTTAAAAATAGAAACGAGAATGCTCGAAGTACAATTAATAAAGCTAAATTTGTGCATACCTAAATCAAAGTCACACTAGAAGCAGTCCTTTCCACTAAACTAGTAAACATGTTTTGTGGAATATTCGGCGTCGGGATGTGACGACTCCAGTGTCCAGTGTTGAGATAATATCTGTCACAAGAGAGATTATTCCACCAGTGCAATTAGTCACACTGGTGGTAGGGGTTTTATTGCAGGAGGCCGGCTAGGTAGGTCCCACCCCAGTGTCAAATATTCTACCGCAAAACAGTAGTGTCTTTGGCATTACTGTGTTTCGGTCGGCACTGTAGGCTAGTGAAATTATTGGGTGTATTACTAATATTCAAACATTTAAATTAATAAACAATTAACCTACAATATCATCCCCCAACACGAGTCTACGCACACGTCCAACGTAAAACATAAACAATAAAATAACTGAGCCGACGTGGTAGTGAATTGATCCTAATTATGTCGAAATAGGCGTTAATAGGACACCTAATGGCCATTTTTATGACCTCAGAACGCCGACAAAGAGCCTTCCGTTGTTTTTATTGACCCCTTTTTTACTAAGTTTTTGAGTAAACAAGTCGGATCGGATATTTCGATAGGTCAATTTGAGCCTTTGCATTGACTCTTTGCTTGAGTAATGTTTGTCTATTTTATGTCATATTGGAATGCATTGTTGTTTGGTCAAACGTTGGGGGCACTTGCGATTTCTAACCTTAACCAACATTAAAAAGGAAAGGCTTTCTCAATTCATCTGTAATTTTGTTTGCTCCAATGATTTTTCAAAGAGTATTATCAAATGTTGGACTTAGTAATTTTATTCCTAACAGTGTTTTCATCTAGATGAAGGTAAAAGATGATGACAATTAAGAGGATAACGGGAAGAGGATATTCTTTCCGGCACTTCAAATCACTGAATGAATCTCAAGAGAACGGTTTCTATTGCTTAGCGTTTATATTCTTTAAAAGATAAGTACTACTCCAGTAATCGAGTCGACCCAAAATTTTCGAAAACAGCTACTACTCATACAGCTCTATGTAGGTAATCGTAATGTGTCGATAGCGGTGTATAGAAACAGTTTAGACTAAAAGCTTAATCAATCGCTCAACGGTAGAAAGGTCGATTCCGTTATTTCCGGGTGATGCGAGATTCGAGGGTTCGATCCTGACCCCTTGGGCTATGGTCGTATCGACTCACAATCTTCTAGTTTATTTGGAGGGGCAATAGGAATATTAATAATGAAAAATCATTGCCAATATTTCTTTAAACAAAAAAAAAAATAGAGAAGTTAATCAGTTAATGCAGGTTGATACCGTAGTGGCGTTGTGTGTAGCGAGTCTGCCTTTAGCCTCGACGGTTGCGGGTTCGATTCCCGCTCGGGCAGATGTTTGTTTAAATTTCTGTCTCGGTCTGGGCGTTTGTCTGTGGGTCTCCCCACCGTGCCTCGGAGAGCACGTTAAGCTGTCGGTCCCGGTTATTATCAATAACATCTGATAATAATCGTTAACTCTTGATAAGTAAATTGCTCTTATCCAATGAGTTACTGGTTCGCCCTTAGGGTTGCGGAGGTCAGATGGCAATCGCTCTGTGTAAAAACTAGTAACCTGTCAAATCCGGATAAGAGTAATAAGCAGACCCTGGGTACATAAAATACCGGGAATAATGCTAGGATGAAGAAGAAGAAGAAGAAGGTTGCGGGTTCGATTCCCGCTCGGAGTAGATGTTTGTATTAATCGTACAGGCATGTTTTCCGGTCTGGGTATGTTTGTTCTTGTCATTGTGAATGTTTCCGGACCCCCGACACAGAATATAATTATCCTAATGGGGGCCGTTGATTGTGTAGCGTTTATTTATTTATATGCTCGTATATAATTATGTAGGTATAAATTGGTAGGTTTCTCCAGGATATTTTCCTTCACCTTTTAACTAAAGACTTGAAAATTTCGAGACTTTTATACGCATTTCAACTCGCAACTCGATCGACGCCTACTATCCATTGGACCTTTTCTATCCTTTTATCTTATTTTGTAATACTTAGAAATCAGGGATAACAGTAAAATTTAATTCAAATTCAAATTCAAACACAAAACCAATAAGCAATTCCATGTTACGAAACCACTCAACGTTATCATACCAACAGTTAAGTTCCTAAACCGATTTAATAGTCGTATCAATTTAGTATGTAATATTCAATCTGTACTGAAATTTCATTACTGATAAAACATCATCTACAATCGAGCTAGAAACTTAAGAAAATGAATCTGTCAGTTCGATTCGCTTTAACCTAACCGAGGTTCAAAAAGAATAGGTACCAATGCACCATAATTTATAGTGAAGACCGAGCGGGCTATAACGTTGTAATAGCCTCCCAGACACCTTCGGTGGTGGGAGTGGGATGGAGCGATTTGCGGGAGAGGGACGCACTACCAGAAGCGCCGCTCCACGTCAAAATACGTGCTCCATTCGTTTTATTGTTGAGTGATGGGACGCGGTGCTGATTGTCGATAGTAATATTATGTGACTGTTAAAATTTTATGTTTTTTTATATACTCGTAATTGATGTACAAAATTTTTCTAATACAATTCAAATAAGTATTCACAAAGGCCCTCAGTAAATAAACGTATAGTGACAAAAGCGATACGATAAAAAGGTAAGTAGAATAGTATATTTATGTTATGTAGAATATTATTTTATATTAAAACCCAAGTTAAATCAAGATGATTTATCTTATCAAAAATAATAAAAAACTATTGTATCTTTTAAACAATTAATTTGAAATGACCATGAGCAATAAAATATCATTTAGGACATTTAATAAAATTAAATAACTGTATAAAATTAAGAAAGAAGGGCTTTAACACAGTTTTAATTTGATACGCGCAAATTCAGTTTATCGATGAGTATAATTAGATTGTATGTCGATAAAATAATCTCCCACAGCTGACATCACTAGGCGCGGCACCGCGGCATCATCAAAGAAGCCCACCTCTTTGATGCGGCCGCCGGCGCGCGCCTCCAAACGCCGTAAGCGACAAATCCATACGTCATCCTCCTGTCATTATAACGCCTCACAATCGAGTCGGGAATGTGAAATTACTTACGAGACAATATAAATTGACAAGGCGGTTTAATAGCGATTACTTGCCGGGACATGATTCGAGTGTCATTTTAGTTTAGCTTAGCGATACAACGAGGCAGTCGAGGCACCACTATCAACTGTCGACTAAGATTTCAATTAGACAGCTACCACAGATAATAAAAAATAGATAATAGATAATATATTTTTGTTAATATAAAGCTTTTTCCAATAAAATAAAATATCTTACATTTTTTTTACTATGGTACAGTTAGCATAACTTCTGTCATAGCTGAGATTATTCCACCAGTGAAATCAGTTACACTGTACGCTAGTGAAATGGCAGGGCAGACGAGATTTAAGAACCACTATCTCGAGGTTGGCAACGCGTGAGTGGTACCTACTAATGGTGCTGCAAGAGCTCATAGTCTACGGCAACCACATACCATCAGGTGGACCGTATGCTTGTTTGCCAACTTGTAACATAAAAAAATGTATTTTCTACAGAATGTACCAGATATATAATATCTTATTATTTTTATTGCTAAAAATTAATATGTCGATTCATTTATGTCTCGTATATAGAACTTAAAATAACCACTTAGGGTATTTCCAATGCGCATCTCACTAACAATAGATGTAACCGATTGTATTACAAAAAGTACGAGTAAATTACAGGTTTGTACCGCAAAGGTATTGTTGTTTGGATAATTTGGGCAACCCCTTTACTTTCAAGTGTGAACGCCAAGTTCGGTTAATTTCAGGTAGTGTTCTTAATGGCTGGAAACTTTAGATTCTACCGTTTGATTAAAATAATTTTCAGTGGTATCCAGATTATATGGATTTTTTTGGTCGGTCCGTTTGTTTTATGGAGTTCGCCCTAGGTTAATTTGTAGTGAGAGAGCAAAAGCTAGTGGATATCTTTAAAAATAGGAAATTGTTTGACAAACAAGAAGAAAGTTACTATTTATATTGAAAAGGTTAAATTTGTTTGTGTTGTTATTGTTACTAAATCAATGAAAAGCTATTTAAATTTGATGATTAAATCTAAATGGGTTAGATATATTGACATCGTAGGTTAGACGAAATTCGCAAGGCCGAACGGGTCAGTGCGAATGAACGATACAGACATTAATAAACAAAGAACGATCTAAGTCATCAATCACATGAAAACGTTCGAAAGATCCGACACCGACGTCGAGGCTAATCATATAATTAAATAAATTTAACAGATAACCGTGCATAATTAACAACAAAAGCCACAGTTCCCGCGTCAACCTTTATCAACGAGAAAAATCGTCTAATTCACACCTTAAAGAACCCAATTTTGACGTACAAAAGTTTTCGACCGGTCAAATTAATCAAGTGGTCCCTAATTATGGCGTATTTTAGAATGTTTTCGGACAGAGCGACACAGTTTTGACAGAGGCATAAAGATAAATGATCGCTAATTGCCCAACGGCTGCGAGCGGGCGTGGTCCCGATACGTGTTATCTAATGGACTCGGAATTGCAACTGTTGGCCATTTGATCGTTTAATATAATGCTAATAATAATCCTCACAATTTTGATAGTAAAAGTTCTATGCTAGTTGATCCCTCTATAAATTTAACACAAGCCGTTAAAAGTTTAATTAGTCTGTCAGTAGTATGAGTATTAACCGCGAAGAGTCTGGAAAAAGTACTATTAATATATTCTTAAATGTCGTTTCTTTATTACAGGTGAGAGAGTTTTGTTATTTAGTTAATTTGTACAATTTTATTTTAGTTTCATAATATTATGTAAATACTAAATACAATAAAACTTTATTTTCAGAGCAACGCAATATTGTTTATTATTGTCAATTCTAACGAATAAAAGATAAGATATCTTATATATATTTATCTGCCATAATATTCAATTGAAAATAAGACAAAAACTTTTATTAAAAACATCTAAACTGATCTGTTGGTCATTTGAGTCAAATGAACTAACACCGTCCTGTAAATTTTATATTACAAGCGTAGTTATATATTTGTTACAAAAATACTATTTTTTTTCAACAAAAATGGCTTCAAAAAGCGAAAAAAAAATTTCATCAACATAAGTGGGTGCTAAGCTAAACAGTGACATAATATTAGGCACCGACTTCTCTAGTAGACTTATAGACCTAGTCCTATCTTCTCGAATTTCAATCACATTACTATTTTATTTTAAAGTCTTCCTTTATATGATTACCTTTGGGATCCAAGATCAAATATCAATGAAATTTATTTTCAAGTTCTGATTACATCACGAAAATAATTATTAAAATCGAACTTTTTAGGAAAAGAGTAACGCGAGCGATTAATTGGAACCTTGAAATCGATTAAAATACTTTTTAAGATATAAGTAATCCCACTTTAATCTGATTATTTTTGTGTGGGTTTGATTATCAGGTGCCACATAATTATGTGTTGATCTTTAACTTTTTGAAAACGTAATAATTTATCAAAGTTAGGTACTTTGTTTTCGTACATATGAAATCAAAGCGTAAAAACAATTAAATTTCTCTTCTTTATTAACTCTTTAACTTCTTAATGAATTCAACAGTCCATTTAATAACCATAATAACCCTGAGAAAATTTACGTTAATGGCGTTTTACAAAATCAACGTGTGAATTAAATAATGCGGTATTGTTTATTTAATGTAATAATGCTAGGTGTGGCTGATGATGACTGCTCGTGTCACGCCTTTAACAACAAAAATGGTTATTAATTTCCTAATTGTACTTTATAATTAATCATCCAAAAATTCTGCAAACTAATCTTCCTCATTCGTTATATCGTTAATAACAATATGACTATTTCCATATGCTAATAAGTTATATTAATAATACTGCCGTTATTTGTCATTTTTCGTTTGTTAATGAATTCTATTAATAATACATTCTATAGTACAACTTTTGTCAAAATTTAGATAGGTAATATTACTTATATGGGGTGATATTAGGTCCTAACCTTTTTGTTGGCTTTCTCTTTATCATTTAACTGATTTAAAAGAGCTTCTTTGTGTATATTTTTTGTCTTATTTGTTACTCCATATCTTCGGTATATTTCATCCCATTTATGAGTTTTAAAATGACTTCAAAAAAGCGGAGCTTATCGATTAGTATGATTTTAATGGTGTATATGTCACTTAATAGCTTCGGCACGTGTAAACCGATTCTGGTGATTATTTTATTACTAGATAAGGATTGCTTCAAGTACGTTCCATATAAGATATAAATATGATTTAGAACGACTGTATACAAAAACCAAAACTACAGTATCCACATTGTTTATTGTAACTGACTTTCAGAGCTTTAAAATAAACGATTGAAATAAATAAGTTTGTTTTTCTTACACGCTTTTACTCCTGTGTCCTGAACTTGTTACTTACTTCTTATACTATGACAATACAAAACTGATCTGATTATGAAGCCTGGAGGTGATTAGTGGAACTCATCAATTAGGTACTGATAGTAAAAATTTCAAGTTTGGGCTCGTATGATGACTAGTTCTAAAATTGAGCTTAGTAACGGCAATCTGGAGATATAGAAATTATGCATAAAATCATAATAAAATACAAAGAAAAAACTTTCTAGTTCAGTTGTTTGTATTTACTATATATTATATTTTCTTAATTAGTCCAATTATTTGCTCTTCTTATGAATATAATGTCATAAAAAGTATGTGATAGTCTAATCAATCGATTCGCTTAAAGCATGGAACTCCTTAATCGATAGCGAAGCAATTGCGGCCACTTTATTACTTTTATAGGTAATCGTATATGGGTAACTAAAATGTCAATTACACATATTTTTAAATAGGCTATACTACTTTCTACAGTCCCACAAAGGTATTCAAAATACATAATTCGTATTGTACATACAAACCAATTTCAAAATATAAATTTTATTGCTTAGAAGAAAATGTTTTTAATACTCATACAGCAATTTGAATGTTGTTTAGGCGCTCATAGGCTACAATAACCGCTTACCATCGATTGTGCCCTATGCTTGCTTGCCAACTTAGTCCCATAAAAAAGGATGCCAAACGGCCAAATTAAATATACAAGCGAACTTCAATTTGTTCTTACAGTTAGGTATTCTAAATAGAAATGCTTAGTTTATGTAAATTAAGCTAAGTAAGAACTAGTGCATAAATATTATTAAATATTAATATACCTTCGAAAATAATTCCTTTATCGTATTTCGCGATCGTGGGAACATTAATTTGAAGACCACTTCATATCAGAGATGTCTACCTGAATGAGTCAGCGCTATAACTATTAACACACTACCAATTTCAAAAGGTCTTTTGTGTCTTAACATTTCTGTAATGGGATTTCCTTTAGCTTCTGTCTACGGGGATCTAATACGTTTGGTCGTATTACCTAATGAGTAGTTTTCTTTGAATGAACATGTCGAAGATAATTTAATTTAATGGCTACAATTAGGGACGTCGCTTGGGCTTTTTTTTTTAAATTTTGTACGATCTTTTTCAACGTTTAAGTGAAATTATTATTAAGGTATTTTAAAATGTTGTATATTTACTTAAAACAAACAAAGTAAAATATCATAGACCATAAGGATAGCTTAATTAGTTAAGTGAGTACTTATATTTACGTACTTTTATTCAAATTGCTCTTCCTTTGTTTATTTTAACACATCCCTCTCCATATTTAATGTTTACTTGCAGACTTAACTGTATAATAATTCCGAAGGCGGTATCAGGTAAGTTGAATTAAATAAGTTTTTTAAGTATTGGGATTGATTTGTCAAATATCCAAAGTGCTATATGGCCTTTGAGTTTACCGACTGTTATGCATTTTCAAAATCCTTACTAATATAATTTTTATTATATATTAATCACGAAACCGATAGAGACAAATTTGGTAAGTAAAGAGATAGGTTAGACCTTAGCATATACTACATACTTACATTGAAAATAGGCTACTTTTTATTGCTAAAAATGGCTTGATGGGATACGAGGAACCAATTATTTCTATATTGCATTAAAGGTTATTCGCGCGGGTGAAGCCGCGAGCAGAAGCTAAAATTAATAGAATAACAATTCCAAAAATCCGACATTAGTGAATTATCTTCAAAAATATATACTTGACTTTACTTGACTTGATTGCAGTATAAAAAAAATAGCATGAAAATAATTATGAAACGTTAAGAGGTTATTGATTTTTATATTGATCCTGCATTTGGTTGAGATATTAACCCAGAGCCTGATTTATAAACAATACGTCAATGACGTAAGCTTCTTTAGCGGCACAGATTTATCGCTAGAGAAGCGCGGGCGCATGCCTTAGCTTTACTGATATCGATTAAAATTTTTCATAAAATGTATAATGCATTATATATATATATACATATGTTTAAGAATAAAACAGAAATTCAAAGTATGTTTCATCCTTCGGATATGAGTATTATGTAAATTTAGCCGCAACAACAATAACGTTATTCATGTAAAATAGCCACACCTGCATTCTTGATAATTATTATATAAGTAAACAAACGAGAAATATCGAAAGTCTAATTTTGAAGAAATTTAACTGTCGGTGAACCCAAAGTTCATAATTGCAGTCTCTTAAACAAAGTTTTCATTTCAAATCAATATAGTAAAGTTTTTATTTTCAAATTCTTAATCTTCTCAGTGGACGCTACTTTTATCTTTTGGACAAATAATCGACATACCTATATTATTACCGTTCACAAAAACATTATCAATAAAACAAGCTAAATTAAAGAATCGCAACTGAAATAGGCTTCATATATTATTTTAAATATATATTCCGAATTACTCACTAAACATTTTACCAACATATAATCCAATATAACATGTAATAGAATTTATCGATAACAAATATCGCAACACTATCCGCCATTCCGGCAATCTTGAATCAACTCGTTCGTACTTCACCACTACATAAACACACATCTCCGTCCCTTTCGCACACACAAATCCACACGTAGGCTGTTTCACTGTACTTATCATACACATCAATAAGTTCCCGTGTTGTGTGACGGCGGTTTTCTTTGAAGTATAAGCCACGCCTTTCACCGCGCCCGCCCGCCGCCCTATAGTTAATTCGTCACACGATAATGACAATGCTTTAATTACAAACGGAAATGTACGAAGTTATCTGTACAAGTGACACGGTATAGACGATTTCTAATAAGATTTCTGTTACAGTTCTGATTGGTTTTCTTTATATTTGAATATTAATTATTAATAACCGTTAACTCTGATGATGCCGTGAGAAAATTTATTGCCATTTCGCTAATATTACTGGTATTATTTGGATTAGATTTGTCGTTTCAATATAAAAAAACGAAGCTAGTACTAATTTAAATGACTGAAGCTTTTTTAAAAATAATTTAATGGTAGATACGTATATAAAATAAATTTATTTATTATTACTTATAACCGACTTAACGTCAGTATTAATGTTATTAAGAACAGGTATACACTTACTAATGATATCATTCTTTTATTCTTTTCAGAAAATAACATAGCTGCCTTATTATGCTTGATTTCATATAATATTATAATGGATTTTTGGTTATAATTTTAGGACAAGAAATTATCCCCAGAAAAGTTCTCAATGAAATAAATGATAACAATTAACTAATTAGTATTTAAGTACAAAAATCAATCAGTTCTGATTAATAAGAAATATGTAGTTATGTATAATACAATTTAATTTAATTTAATTAAAGTTATTTCAATGTTGAAGTACATATACAATTTCTTGATTCTATTTAATACTAAAACAGATTATAAAATAATCAAATTTCTATCGACCAATAATAAGGTTTAAACAAAAGACTTATGAAATATATTCATAACACCAAGTACATATCGAATTTAAACCCAAGAAATCCTTTAGTTTGATACACCGAAGCATTCTGAACACACTCTTACGTAATTACAGTCGGTCGCTTCAAAGGGACCGCCGAGCCGATCGGCGCCTTTGTGCTCTAATAAATGAACTACGCCCTGCAAACAAAATTAAACTCTATTTACAACTAGTTAGAATCGGTTTTCGTGTAATACCGATGGTTTTCTTAACACCTTAGCGGAGTAAAGGGTCATATCGGTTAGGCATTTTGCCACGGATGTGTCAAAAGAGGTTTTATTAGGTCTCTAAATGAGACCGCACGGGACGTTAGGAATTAGGTCATTCGGGAGTTTTGTGTCGTCGTGATTTCGACTTGGGGGCAAGTGTGAATACTGAATAATAACGATGAAATATTTACTTAACATTTTTTAACTACACGATGGTGGTAGGTAAGAAAAGTAACTTACGACTCGCCTGAAGGTAATGGTTGCTCAAGAACTTATAACACCAGAAGTTTTACAAACGTGACGCCATCCCAAAATTTCCACATCAGATGAGGTGGAGTTCCCATCCGTTATCTCCTTCTCTTGGGACTCCCAAGGTTAAAATGAGAAGAAGGAAATAACTGGAGAAACTGTCTCCAGTAGTGTGGATATTTGGAACTTCAAAGCTCTTTAATAGGAGACTGAAATACAAAAATATTAATTGGTACGTCACGTTGATATTCTTTAACAATTTTTACGTCTCTGATCGAACTGCCTCATTCAATCCAAGATGATATGACGAATGACCATTATGATAATAATTTTAATAAATAAATCTATATATTAAAAAGAAAAAACAAAAATCGTACCTAGCTTAAATTAAATTTACTTACTCACAAAGTAGGTACAAAAAACATGACTACTTCATCCTATCCTATATTCCTAAGATTCTTAAGTATATACAAACCAGACGATCGAATTTTCTGTGAACTATTGAATGAATGCAACAATTTTTAAACAAGCACAAACAATAATATTTAATTTTGTGGCTAAGATTGCCTTGTGGTCCCGGACGTCACCAACCGTAACTTTATTTGTTTCATTTAAACAAACTAATAATTAAAGACATCGCATGCACCATCTTAAGTATGGTGTGTTAGGTTTTAAGTGTTTATTTTACTTTTAAAAAACCCTTAAACAATCGCCTCGATTTACTAAGAACACTGCGATACCTGACACAGCGCTCATTACATGCATTTTGAGGTGTTAGCCCCACGCATCTTTTATTTATATAATAATTATTATTTTATTCTTGGCGACCGTCATGGTGCAGCGGTAAAGACCTGACTTAAGTGCTAGGTATTTATTTATTTATTTATTTATTTATTCACAGACATACCCAAGGAGACTTCACAGTTACCCAAATCATCTCCTTAGGCTAAAACACAATCAAATATTATTTAACTTAAAATTAAACTTAAAATTACAAAATATTAATATTTAACAAAACTACCCACTTTCTAATAACATTTCTAATGATAGTTTAATCTGCCTTACAAGCTGAAGTGGTGGAGTGTGAAACACATCCAATTGCGGATTTCCGCGAACCAAATCATTGAGTAGGCGCAGCGCCCGAGACAATGGAGCATGAAAAGCCAGCTCAGTTCTGTGAGACGGTAGCGCAAATAGCTTGCGTCGACGTGCAACTACATAGCCGTCAGGTACATGCAGACAAATATACTTTAAAAGATTTGAGTTACTTGTTTTTCCTTGGAATAAACTGAGTACGTGTGAAAGCAAAGCTAAATTTCGCCTTAATTTCAATGTATCATACCCAGTCATACCAAGCAGGAACATACTCGGATATATTGTCGGATACCCTACCGAATATCCGTATTGCTTTCTGTAAAGCCAACGAATGAATTTCTTTTGAATTTTTTCCAACATATCTATATATTTAAATTCATGCGGATTCCAGACGATGGCATTGCTCTCAAGCTTACTTCTTACATAAGCATTATATAAGAGCTTAATAGCGGAGATTGATTTAAAATGCTGCGATTGCCTCAGTACAAAACCCAAGGTTTTATAAGCTTGGGCGCAAATATATTTAATATGAGTACGAAAAGTCAGGTCTTCTGATAAGTTTGTTCCTAAATCTCTAATTGTGGTGACCCGCGTCACGTTTGAACCACCCAGTTGGTAATTTGCAATTAGTGGCGTTATCTTACGGCTATACGTGATTACTGCACATTTTTTTAAACTGAGAGATAAGTTATTCTGTTCACACCATTGCAACACATTGTCGATATCTAGTTGTAAGATCGTAGCATCAGAGAAGGTCTCAACATTATGAAAGATTTTTATATCATCTGCAAATAACAAGCAATTTCCATGATTTATTACTTTTGGCAAATCATTGATAAAAATTAAAAATGCCAATGGACCGAGATTGCTGCCCTGACTAACACCGGAAAAGGTATAGTAAGGTTCTGAACAATGACCCCCATAGTGCACGTATTGCCTCCGATTTCTCAGGTAACTTGAGAAGAATTTTAATAAAAATGGTGTAAATCCAACTGAAGCAAACTTATTTAGAAGAATGTCATTGTCAACCGTGTCAAAAGCTTTTTGACAGTCAAAGTAGGCCGTGTCTACCTGCGAACCTTTATCTACTGCTCTGGTCACATAAGTCCAGAAGGTCAAAAGATTAGTGCATGTTGAACGACCTGTACGGAACCCATGTTGTGCTTCGGAAAGTTGGTGTTCAAATTGCCTTCTTATACTATACTCTAGAATAGACTCAAAAAGCTTTCCGAAGGTTGACAATACAGCAATGGGCCTGAAATCGCTGATTTCCGAACTAGACTCTTTTTTAGGGACAGGCACTACACGAGTGGTTTTCCAAGCGTTTGGATAAAATGAATACCTGTAACATAGATCAAAAATATACTGCAATGGCGAAACAAAAATCTTGCTACAGTCTTTTACTACATATGGCGGTATGCCATCGGGACCAGCGGCGCGTTTTGGTTTAAGCCTCCTAAGCGCTCTCCTAACATCGTCACATAATATTGACTCTATATGTATACGCGAACTGTCCCCGTTACATGAAATAGGAGTATCGTTAACGTTAAGTTGGGGTGGTACCTGCGTGTATACTGAACTGAAATATTCTGCAAACAATTCCGCACAACGTTCACTTGGTATCGCTTTCCCATTTTCATAATCATTTTTTTGTAGGTGCACGTTTAGATGTTACATATTCCCAAAAAGCTTCGGATCACGCTTAATATTAGACTCCATTCTAGTTTTATAATCCTCAAAATCCGCGTCAATGTTAGCCTTGACTAACGTTCTATACTCTGAGAATAATTTTTGAAAACACTGATCCTTGGTTGCCTTAAATAGCTTATGGTATTTTGCCTTTAATTTAATGTTTTGCTTAGTATAGCTTGAGTACCAACCAGGATAAATATATCTTGGTTTCTATCGTTAATTGGTTCTTCAACGGAACACAATCAATAAAACAAGAGTCAAGAATTAAATAAAATTTGTCAATAGCTCGCTGTGGGTCAGTAATTTTATATAAAGGCGACCAATCCACCAATGCCAAACGCTCATATAGTAAATGGAATAATGGTATGTCTGATTATCGATGTGGGCATATATTGTGTGTGTTTGTCCGGACTCCCGACACAAGATATTGCTATCCTAATGGGGGCCGTTGAAGGCTTTTGTATTATTATTCTTTTTAATTTTCATTTTATTTAAATAAAAAAAATATCATTAATCAAAATGACGTTTTTTTATTTTTGGATCGCTAAACGGTAACCCGGTGTTAGCTAAGCTAACTTTAAAAAGTTAGTTTCTTGATTTATCCTAAGATAGCTGTTTCTAAGTATGTTCGTGTCATACCCATATTTGGCATAATTGCCGCGTATACATTTCAAAAATAAAATAAAAATGATCTCAGTCATGATAACGGGCCCATTATCATGAGGATCACAATGCATGGTATTTCACAGGCATGTTCATTATTTTACAATATAAAAACATTTTTGTTCATTAATTTATTAATATTAAATAATTATTTATTATTATTATTATAAATACACAAAGTTGAGTAGGGAATGTACCGATTATTAAGCGCTCTTAAAGTTGCCGATTACGCATATATGAAATTAAGACGCGTTCATACATCGGTAGAAGATTTTTAACTCGAACTGACAAGTTAATTTAACTCTCCTTTGAATGGGATAAATACTTCTTCACTGGTGGCAAGTTTTAATTGACTATTACTCGAAGTTATTACGTGTACCATTATTAACGTGACCATACGTCTCATTTTAAAGAGACTTTCCCGAGTTTCGGCTCAATGTCCTGATGTCCCCGAGGAAAACTCCGGGAAAAATCCCTTTTCAGTCGTGGTATATAAATAACGCAGTCAGTTATATTTTATCCAATTGGTATGTAAATAATCCACGCCTAACCTATACATATTTAACTTTGAATCAATTAATTAACCTATACTGTTATTCAATACTGTTATTCAACTGCAAAAACAAAAAGAAATATTGATTGCTGCTTTTTATCTCGGTAAGTGAAATTTCCAACTGGTATCAGTTCATGTTAAAACAGGGCTCAATTTGGAAGTTCACGCATACGAAATCGTGGGCGCATGATTGTTTGTTAATAAGCAATTAAAGTTCCTTCACTGTGACCTTAGGGAAATTAAGTTCCATGTAAATTATGTTCCATGAGGCACTTTTGTACCGAATTTTAATTCAATACGTCATATAAGTATATGTTTTTTGATAATCCCTCGGGAATCTAACATTTTTCGGGATAAAAATAAACTATCTGTGTGCTAAATTTCATCACAATCCGTTAAGCCATTTTTGTGTGATTGTGAAATCTCAAAACATCCAAAAATCCAATCATACAAACTTCCACATTTATAATTTAAGAAGAATTGAAATGAAAAGTTATTGTAATTATGAATTTTTTTTTAATTCTTTGAAAAAATATTTTCTAATATTCAGATTTGATAAACATAATGTATAATCTGCTCTAAAGAATCAGTTATTTAACAATGAAATAAGTTAAATTATTTAGCTGAACTTAAAATGACATTTTATAAAATAGTTCAGAAAAAGATTTGAAAATAATTTGCTTATATTCGTTTCTGAAGAGGATCCTATAATCAACACGCTTTGTAGGCGAACTGGTGATAAAATATAAATTAAATGCTACACTAGAATTTCCAGACACTTCTAGAAATATCTTGTACCGTTACCCAATTATAACGAAGTTTCATTTCACAGAAATATGATATATGAAACGTATTACATAAGCAACAATACTACATTATGATATCAGCGTCGGGCCTATTTATCGATAACCAATCAATATTAGCGTTTATCCGTATAGATAGCGAATTACCATTCAATCTTGCGCAAGCGCATAATAGATCATTGTTTGCCGTTATTATGGCCACCCAAGAAGCATGCCATCTCGCTCGCACACTCGGTGGTCCATAACAAGAGCTAACAGGGAACCGAATATGAGTATCCATTTTTTACGCGATTACCTCAAGTCTTCTTATAATAAATTGTCTTACGACCACGCAAGGACCACGCAATCAACTTCATACCATTATAACCACAACATTAAAACATTTAAGTGTCATTATGGCTTGTACGAACTTTGCGTAGGGTTAACCACAAAAGTTTATACATCAGTTGTATACAAAAGCTTGTTTTTAAATGAAAACATCGTGCGCCACTGTACTCGTAATCGATGATCGGTATTGCATTAATTCGATCTTATCGAATATCGATGCGTGGACGATTAATCACTCGATGAAACTCGTATCGATTATATTCATCGTAAATTTTCAGGCGTGTGGAATGATGTGCTTGGCGAATTTAACTGTTTCTCTTTAATTGTTATTAACTGAAACGAATGTTTATTAATAAATTACGTGTTTTTATTAATAGTAGAACTAGAACTTACAAATGAACTCACTAAAAATGGCTATGTAGTTAATTTGTGCTTTCGGTGGTGAAATCCAAATTCCATGATGCGCTCCACATGGACGAAGATCGAAATGAATGGCGACATATTATTCAGGATAAAATTTTTCATCGGGGGAATGGCGACCCTCAGTATAAGAATACGATGTGAAGAGGAGTTCATTTGTATGCAGTAGAAGTAGGTGGGAGGTATATCAGCAAAATCTCTCTATAACCTACTGAAAGATCTCGGCTTGCCTAGCGCTGGAGTGAGTTCTATTTTAGAACGAGCATCTAAAGCAGCTTTGACAGGCTCCTTTCAAATTTTGCTAGGCAGCAGGAGCAATGCAAGCAGTGAAGGTGAGCGTTGTTGCGTATAAGAAAGGAGGCCCTCTTAAATCGACACCTGGGTCGCAAATCCCGGGAACTGCTCGGAGCTCGGCGTCCGTTCCTGCGTCGGGACATGGCGACCTCATCGCCCACAATTGATATAATTTCTGTCACAGCAGAGATTATTCCACCAGTGCGATCAGCCACACTGGTGGTAGGTCTTCTGTTACAAGAGGCCGGCTAGGTAGGTACCACCGCAGTGTCAAATATTCTGCCGCCAAATAGTAGAGCTTAGTCATTACTGAGTTACAGGCACTGTAGGCTAGTGAAATTACTGGGCAGAGGAGATTTAATAACCAATATCTCGAGGTTGAAAACCGTGAATGGCACCTAGTAATGGTGCTGAAGGGCTCATAGGCTACGGCAACCACTTACCATCAGGTGGGCCGTATGCTTGTTTGCCAACTTATAACTTAAAAAAACTTCTTCCCTAACTCTACCAAATGATGGACTCGGCATCCGCACGATGAATTTATGGATAGGCAGGTTTCGTGTCTCGTCTAATATTAGTTTCTGCACACGACTTCATCCGCGTATATTTAGTATAAAACTGTTTTGAATTTAATTATAACTAGCATGTGCACGCGACTTCATTCGCGGTGACAAAAAAATATCATAAGTCTTAATAATAAGCTAGTTGCTTTAGTCCCAAAAATCCAAACTAATTCCAAATGGATCCTATAAGATCCCACGGGAACCTTACATTTTTCCGGGATAGAAAGTATCTTATGTGTTAACCCAGAAATCAACACATAGACACGCTTATTATTTATTTATTAGTCAATATAATTGTTTACAATTTTCTTTATATTATAGTCTCACAAAACCAGACATTTGCGTTGACTATAAGATCATAGTTACTATTTAAGTTAAATCAATATATTAATAACAAAATGAAACTAAGCATGCAGCTTCTAGTTGGAAGGGAAACAGGATTAAACAGGATATTTAAAGGCGTCGGGATGTGACGACCCCATCGCACGCTGTTGGGATAACCTCGGTCACAACAGAGATTATTCCACCAGTGCAATCAGTCACACTGGTGGTAGGTCTTTTGTTGCAAGAGGCCGGCTAGGTAGGTACCACCGCATTGTCCAATATTCTGCCGCCAAATAGTAGTGCTTAGGCACTACTGTGTTCCGGTTTGAAGGGCATTGTACGCTAGTGAAATTACTGGGCGAACGAGATTTAAGAACTAATATCTCGAGGTTGGCAACGCGTGAGTGGCACCTACTAATGGTGCTGCAAGCGCTCATAGGCTGCGGCAGCCACTTACCATCAGGTGGGCCGTATGCTTGTTTGCCAACTTCTAACATAAAAAAAAAAAAAAATTATTACTAATGATTTGAAAACGCATATTTAAAATTAGTTGGGATGGCCAACAGAATAAACTATTTTTGAAAATCGTGTTAAACATCTGTCAAAAAAAGTATGCCAAATCTGACGTCATGGGTATATTTAAGAACTACCCTGTTACGTTGTGACTTTTATCAATTTATCAACCGTGACGCGCCAGGGCATGTTCGCACGTTTTACCCGTCAGCCGTCATTGAGGGCACACCGTGTAATGGTTTATGGTAGTTTACGAAGATGTACAATCAATCATTTTGACGTGTATCAATAAGATTTTATGGTGTTTGCGTAAAGTGCTGTTGTTCAATGGGAAAATGGGAAATGATTACGCTTTCGTCCGTCATTTTCTTTCAGTGTATTACGGGGACTAATATCCTGATTTGCCTTTAGCGAAATTCTGTTTTATAATACACGACGTTTGACGACGTTGTGGCACAACGGTAGCGAACCTACCTTAAACGCCACAGGTTCGATTCCCCCTCGGAGCAAAATATGTTTGTATTGACCATACAAGCATATTTTCCGGTCTGGGTGTATTTGTCCTTGTCATTGTGAATGTTTCCGGACCCCGACACAGGATATTACTATCCTAATGGGGGCCGTTGAGTGTGCAGTGTTTATGTTTATGTTATGTTTATAATAGAGACAAGGAAATATTTTTAACCGACTTCAAAAAGAAGACTATCAATCCGACTGAAAGGTTTATTGTATGTTTGTCACTCAATTACTCAAAGCTGGATCGCTTTGCATAATTCTTTCTTTTAGGGATACAATCTCAATTTTCTCCCACTGTAATCAGCCAAGGCCTGATTATCACTCATCGAACGAAACGCAACAATACTGTTACTTTGCACTGATTTTTGCGAGAGGGTAGTACTTCCCCGGTCGAGCCGGGCCATGGTGGGAGAAACATGGCTGTACTTCAACAAAATCTATTAGCTATACAGTTCACTTGTTTTACTTTTTACCTAACAGGTATAACTACAAAAGCGAAACCTGAAATACTTATATGTAAGCTGTGATTATAATATACGTACTGTATATGACTTACCTATACACTGAAGTACCATAAGAAATAGTTTTAAAAATCGCTGTAATGCATAAAAAATCTTCTCCGATTATTTTAAGTCAACTAACTACCCAGGTAGGTACTACTAACTTAAATTAATAAAAATGATTTAGAAAGTATTGGCTAAAGTGAAAATTGAATCTTACTGAAGACATTAAAATTTACATAATAATTATTTACTACTTAAATTCAATAATTATTTCAATAAGCGTTCTATATAATCATTATAAAATGAATAAATTATCACTTTTACATTAGGTACCTTTACCATTATTTCATTTCAGGTATTATTTAATACGTAAAAGATAAAAACTACGTTGTAATAATAATATAATGGACTCTACATAAAGACCTTTGTTTAAAAAACAAACAGAAAAAAACCTAAAAGATGTTTAATGCAGAACCATAATTTATTTGTATTAAATAACAACAAAAAGCTCTTACACGTAAACAAACATTGACAGAAGTCATACAATGTTAAACATTATAATGTACTGGTCTTACGTATGACAGAGAAGCCGTAGTCTCTCTCGCTCTCGGGCGTGGCTCCACACGGAGTTGCCCACGTATTTAGAGGTCTCTATGTGAGGTCCCGAATGTAATTTATTAACAGGCCCCACAAATACAGCTTTCGAAACACACGATTCAAAAATAACCGTACGAATTAAGATATAAAGATACATTTTTTCAATGTAACGCTGCAAATTTAAAATAATTGTATTATCATAGTGATCTAATATTTATGGTCTATCATTTTAACGTGTTCGAGAACGGTTTCTAGAAAGTTTTGACTATTATATCTTGTGTTACGGAATTCGTAACATTAGTAGGCGTTTGCCTAAATGTTTTATGGTCTTCGTGTTTTCTAATGTCTGAGAAACTCAATAGACATTAGTGTCAAAGTGCATGTCTTGTGAATTTTATTATTTAATGACCTTCTATTAAAGAGATGATAATGTTACTTCACTTAGTAAAATTGAAAACATTACATTAATATTACAAACATCGTATAATTGTATTTTTTTTATTTCATGACTAATGACGGTTGGCACAAATCATACGGTCCGTCTTATGGTAAGCGGTCACTGCAAATGACTGCAAGCCTTTGAATGCTTGCGATACTTGAATCACATAGCATTGCCAAGCCAAGTGAGGAGGAAAAACAGGAAGGGAACAGAGAGGGTGGGAGATTGAGCCTCCGGTACTCCCATTCATCGTACGAAACGTAACATTACGTACTGATACCTTTTACTCTATGCCGATGTTCTATGTGAGGGTAGTTTTTTTTAATAAATAAACGCTATACACTAAATGGCCACCATTAGGATAGTGTTATCCTTTGTCGGACACACATACAAGGGACAAAGACCAATACGCCCAAACCGGAAAATACGCTAGGATGGTCAATACAAATAGTATGCACCGAGCGGGAATCGAAACCGCGACCTGCGGCGTTTAAGGCAGGTTCGCTACCGCTGCGCCACAACGTCGACAGAAAATCGGCGTAAAGTACTAGAGTATTGATGCGTTCCGTGCGACGAGTGAGAGTTCCGGAGGCCCAATGAACCCTGGAGGAAGGGAACAGAGAAGGAGGGAGCTCCTCTGTTCCTTTTCTCATCCCTTCCCTCCTATACTTGATACGTGATAAGTACTTCAAATATCCCAACCGTCCATAGGATGCTGTGACAGCTTACCATCAGGTGCAACGTATGCTTCATCCGTACCGTCATGAAATAAAAATATATATAAAGCTCCATTAGCTAATAAGAGATTTAAAAAAATGTTTACTTCGTAGCTAGTACATACTTTCACTTTAATTATCATAGATATAAATTACAACCTTTTTCATTAGTATTTTAATAATTAGCCTCAGGCTCAGAAGGCAAGGATAGATAAAGGGTAGGTACATACACTTCCGTTAAATTATAAATAGTTATAATAATTATGACTAAACAACTCATCCATGATCCAGTCAATGAATTGAAGAAAAAACTAAACTCGTTAAAATAAACAGCTAAATAGAAATTAGTTTCTTTTTACTATTAGGTCTATTACTTTATTAGACAGTAATTGCTGTTAGTTGTTTACCTACGCGTTTTAATATTTTTAACTGACTTCATAAAAAGGTAGGGTTCTTGTTTCATATAAAAGTTTACTAAACTTACAAAAAAAAACAAATTACAAAATCTTGAAGTCAAAATTAATAAATACCGGGAACAATGCTAGGAAGAAAAAGAAGCTATCAAACGAACTAATAAGTTTTTAAAATATAACATTCCGTCTAACGGTTCAGTCTCAAATTCATGTAAATACGTTATACTACTGCCATCTAGCATCAACAATATTACTTTGTAGTTTTTGCTACTAGACACTAGATGGCTTAAATTTTTAATTTAAAATTTTACAATTTTAAATTTGTTTCATAAATTTCGTTTTTCCTATTAATAGGCATTTTTTACAAATTTATAAATATACTATTCTACATGAATATAATTTATGAAATTTTATTTCCATTTCTGAACAAAAAATTTAAAATCTGTCAATCTATAATTGACAAGTTGACAACTGGTTGATCAAAATTATGAATTATTATTAATTATTAAAATGAAATAATTATAAATAAATAATTAGTGAATTTATTACAAGATTCGCTACCTTTTTACAACACACGTTGGAAAGCTTTTCTAAATAATTAACTATCTACTGTGACTTTACTTATAGAACGCAACAACAGAACAAATCATGAACGTACAATTAATTGAGAAATTAATTAAATCGAACAACGAAACTTGTCCAGAATTCACGTTTTCAAATCCACTGTTGGACCAAAAAGTCTCACGGGCTGTATCGAAGAGTTTTGTGAAAATTCTCAAAATTTCAAAGGAGAATTTATCGAATAAGGATATAAGATTAGCAGTGCTACAGAATATTCGTAATATGTGTAAAATCGAACCAGTCGAACATGTAAAAATTGACGAGAACCTCACTGAACTTCTTACTAGTTTCTATGAAAAACAAAATCAGGAGAATAAGCCTTACAGTGCTCGCATTGAGAAAGATTTAGACGCTTTTCTCCTCCGAACAACCAAAGATATTCCTTTACAGTCATCCTTTCAATCAATTATAAAACCAGAAGTAGCTCAAGCATTAATTAATTTAAATAACAAAGTAGTATTTAAAGATGTTTTAAAAAATGATGTTATTCATTGGAACCAAGACGACAAGAAATGTTTAGCTGTTTTAAAAGAATTATGGACACATGATAACTACATCAATAATGATAGTACCATTAATTTATGTGATGATATATCAATCAAGATGCAAACTGAGATAGAAAAATTATTTCTCGAAATATCACATACATTACTTCAAAGTGAAAATATTGATTTAGAAGAATTATTAAGTAGTAATAATTTTTATAAAAATGTAATAAAATCTAGCTCGATTTCATCTAAATGTTTTCAAATTTGTATAAGTATCTTAAATACTTTATTTATTATGACTAATTTTAACTCGAGAATAGAAAATTTTATTTTTAAATTTGTTCAAAACATAAAATTGTTGTCTACAAAAACATTTACAGTTTTGTATCCAACATATATTACAAATATTGTAATACTTTTGGATATAAATTTGGATGAATTACCATTATCTTTAAAAGTTAATTACAGGAAAATTGCTTTGGATTATCTAAAGGTGTTACATAAACAATCAAAAAATGATTTAATAATGTTACTGTCTCATTTCCCACAGTGGTATAATATTTATTTTGAATAATAAATAAGGTAATAATAAACAGTTGTTATAAATTATTAAAATATATTCATGACAAATTCGAAAAGTTGCCAGCTTAAAACTTCAAGAAGAACTTTCGTCTTAAGGAACCTGCTTCATACATAACATTATATAGCATTAACGGTTAGTATCTATATAAATGGTAACCAAAATGTTTTAATAGATAACTTGCTAAGCGCAACGATCGATCTTTGTTATGGCCGCTCAGCGTGACTAATAACAGGTATTATTAAATCACCTTTACCATAACTACCTATATACTGAGATGTCTGATGAATTTATTATTTACAATGTAAGTACCTAGTTAAGAAATAATTACTGTAATAATTTTATAGGTATATAAAAATAAATATACTCATGTTTTTGATGGTTTTTCATATGACAACACCGAACGCTTTCTTTCACTCATGCTTTATTATCCTTCAAAATAATAGCATATTATTTATTTATGTCATCGTGAATAAATTCTCGAAAAAATTGCAACTAATGCAATAATAGGAGAAAAGTGGTAGCTATTAGCTATACTATTTTCTATTATTGTAGTAATAAAGCAAAATTCACGTCCTATTCTTCGTATGTGGATTGAATTGGTCTGATTTGACACAATGAGTAAAAGACGCCGTGCGTCTTCGGGCGCAAGTAGGGGTGCTGATGGTGATGATAGTGACGATGGAGTGGAACTTAGCAATCCCGGACCTCCTCCATCGCGTAGAAGGAAGAAGCTTGAACCGGTAAGTATATAAATATATTTTAAATTTTTAATGATTAATTAGGTCAATTTGTTAGTTAAAAATAGTGCCGGTATGTTAATGTTGGTGTTGTTTTGATTCATACTCAAACTCAAAATATTCTTAATTCAAATAGGCTTTTAAGCATTTTTGAATCGTCAAGTATACAGTGTGTTATGATCGTCTTAGTGAAGCTACCCCCGATCCGGCAGGTAGATTCTGCAGAGAAGAAACGGCAAGAAATTCTAGTTTCATTTCATTTGCCGAATGTACAATGAAGTTATTTTTGAATCATATTAAGTTGGAATGCATTCAATTTGTATTCTGGTAAACAATACAGTTACTTTTTGTTGCAGAGTGAAATATGCCAGCAGTTGTATGACATTATTCGTACTTATAAGAAAGAAGATGGCACATTGTTGTGTGATTCTTTTATACGGGCACCTAAGAGGCGTCAAGAACCGCAGTATTATGAAGTTGTTTCACAGCCAATTGATTTGTTACGTGTAAGTAATATATTTATACCAAAATACAAACTTTATGATGTTTATTAATCAGTCATGCCAAATAGATTTGGATGAAATTTGGCACACCTAAGCAAAGTAACTTCCTGTTAATGCTGCACATTTCTCACAGCAAAGGCCTTGTTTCCTATTCAGGAGAAGTTTTAGAAGCCTAATTTCAAAGACTTGTGAATTTTATTGCAATGTTTTTCTTCACTATAAAGCACAAGGTGAATTTGAAAAACAGATTAAGCATTTGAATAATACAGAGGTGCTTTCTTTAAAGTCTATGTTTTCTATCCACTGGCCCACTTATTTTTGTAAAGTTCTTCGTTTTGTATATTTTTTTGAATAAAGATTGAGATATGTGTTACACTAATTCTATGTAGAAGTCTGTGGAGGATTTAACTCTTAAAAATATGAGAGAAGCCTTTGCTCTGCAGGACATCTGTTACTATTACTCATTATAAAGATAAAAGCTGCTTCCTATATGCACTTTAAGTTGGCACTACTGTACTTGCTGTAATTAATCTTTAATAGCCTCAATAGCTCGACGGTAGAAGGGCCGACTTCGCTCCTTAACGCGAGAGTTGCAGGTTCGATCCTGACCCCCTTGGTCTATTGTCGTACCCACTCCTAGCGCAAGCTTCGAGCTTATTTGGAGAGGCAATAGGAATATTAGTAATGCCATTAAAAAAGCATTGCTAGTATAATGCCTTTCTACAGTACACATTTTAACACATATTATGTATTAATTTTAGGTACAACAAAAACTAAAAACAGATACATATGAGGATATTGAAGAGCTCTCAGCAGATATAGAACTACTAGTAAATAATGCAAAAGCATTTTACAAACCAGATTCTGAAGAGTATAAAGATGCTATTGAACTTTGGAAACTTTATTCTAAACATAGAATGGCACTTGAAAATGGTAAATGTTACATGAATAAGTTAATATAAAATTTGTATGATGTACATATCAAACAGGCTTAGGTGTTACATAACTTATGGTATTTTATGATTTAATATATTTATTTTGAAAAATTGAAATTGTAACAATAATAACTAATTTATTAAAGTTATTTTTTATAAGAGATGGATGGAATTTAGGAAGGAATAAAAGGGGGAAAAAATGAGTTAGATATTGGGCCTCTCTCACTCATCGCACAAAACACAACAGTACTAAAACTGTTACTATTTTCTGTGAAAGGAAAGTACTTCCCTTGTCGAGCTGGCACACTTGTGCTAGAAAGAGCATGACTCTACAACTAAAATTAACTGGCAGATTAAAATTGCTTACAATACAATACTTTAATATTGGAATGTTTATTTAAAAATTATATCTTTAATCAGGCGATGATGCTAAAACAACAAAGCTATCCCATAATGGTTCTTCAAGCAGGAGATCTGATGTGGCGGAAGATTTATCTGAAACATCGACTAATAATGAAGAAGATAACATATTTGACGAACTATTCAACTCTGTGAGTGTTTCAAAGTTTCTTACAATCTGTGTTTCTTATGATATCTTATAAACGATGCAGTCATTATTGGTAATTGAAAACTGCTTAATTTATATTAATTGTGGAGCTGTATTGTATTGATTGCTTATATTATGTATCTTAAGAAATGCAGGGTATTTTTGCATGCAATATTAAAACAATAGCTCGAAAATTATTTGATAGGTTTATTAAAATTTGTCTGTTTAACGAATGTAGGCAAATATAGGACTCCTTTTGACATTTTCACAATCCAATTTTTGCATAATGACTTCTGTCTGAAGTTTGTAAATGCTTTGTTCGTAGGTAATGATGGCTAATGTAGAAGGAAGACCTTTATATCCAGATTTCCAATTTCTTCCATCGAAACGACGGTACCCAGAGTACTACGATGTAATAGAATCTCCTATAGACTTGAAGATAATAGCTCAAAAGATACAAGCCGGGGAGTATAGCAATTTAAACGATTTGGAGAGAGACCTGCTACTTTTGGTCAGAAATGCGTGTTTATTTAACGAGCCAGGCAGCCAGATCTATAAAGATGCAAAAGCTTTAAAAAAGGTGAAATTATATTTTATTAATTTTTGAATGTCTATATAGCAGATAGTTGAAAGCACTTGTAAATCAAAATCAACAGTGTAATTAAATATAATTTTAATCAATTCAAATTCTTAATTTCTCAAGTATGTTTTTTATATATTAAATGTTTTTCCTTTGTAAACGGACCAGTTTTGGGATATATATGATTTTTTATTACGAATTATAAAATTAATTCAAAACAAGTTCTATAGGAGAGATATTGGGTCATAGCTTCAGCCAAAAAATTTATAACGTGTTGCGGTAACCCGTATCTAACGAATTTCCTTCATATCATTTTTGACCATAAATTTCGTTTCATAACACAATCCAACCTATTCCATCCTTTGCTACCCTTGTCCATTACACCCCATACCACTTTTTGCCACCTCTTGCCACGGCATCTTTTGTCCACTCACCTAATGCCATCTCTACCCACTTTTCAATGGCAAGCCGCGATAATGTTTGTAATAATTAATTTTTCAGTAATTGTATATATTGGAAAATAACACGATAACTTGAAATTTAATAATTTTGCATGATTTTTTAATAGGTGTGTGATTTTAGCGCTCTTCCAATAGTGTAAATTGGCTTTATTAGTTTTTTGGTATTTTAGGGCGATCTCTGATCAAGAGAATGTCAGTAGAAAAACATTAAATTCTGGCTGGATTTTAAACTGGGTTTTATAAGTTATACCAAACGTGTATCAAATAAGTACAGTCCTCTAAGTGTGACTATTGTACCTTATTGACACTTGTAACATCAATGTTATTACATAATATATGCGCATGTTGGCAACCCGTATATAGAAAAGGAAGTAGGGATAGAGAAAAATGTCTGTGATGCCTTTAACATACTCTCTGGAACAATATTGCTAATTCTCAACGATATATTATATAGTGGTCTCGTAGGATGCAACCCTAAAGATGGAATCAATTTTGAGCCCCCGTGAGGCCTGCCCCGATCGGGTATAAGTAACTGGACCGCCCCAGGTGGCGCGCTGTAGGTAGTAGGTGGCCCTACTGTCCTTGACAGCAATATAGATTCTCAAAAAATAGTCTTTTTCAAAACGAATCATTATGTTGATTCATGAATATACGACGACGTTGTGGTGCAGCGGTAGCGAACCTGCCTTAAACGCCACAGGTCGCGGGTTCGATTCCCGCTCGGAGCATAATATGTTTGTATTGACCATGCAAGCATATTTTCCGGTCTGGATGTATTTGTCCTTGTCATTGAGAATGTTTCCGGACCCCCGACACAGGATATTACTATCCTAATGGGGGCCGTTGAGTGTGCAGCGTTTATTTATTTATTTATTTTATTATTAACCGATGCTGATATTTTGACCGTTTTTCGTTATGTTGTAATGTTCTCAGATTATTATATAGTGAAGTTCTAAATATTTCCACAACCAGGTGATTCAAGTTCGCAAACAGGAGATCGAACAGCACGGATACTTCCGTGCGAAGACGTCGGAACGTATCCGAAGCAAGCGCACTTCGAGGGTCGGTCCCGTTCCCTCCAGCCGAGCGCTAGCCCTCATGGACCCGCCTGGATCCGACGAGACAGATATCAAAGTACCCGCGGTATGTATATAAGTGCACATTTTATATGGCCTTTCGATGTACTTGCATAGGTAATGTATAAAAAAATGGTCCCATACTCAATTTTATACCTTAAAACCATTGCATAAGGTTGACTATATATATATACAGGATCCTATACTACAAACCTAACCATATTTTATTATTCTGTAAAGGACAATGTACTAATTGATATATTTTTAGTCTATCTGACATCAAAATAAAGTTATATTTTCTTTGAAATAGATTTTTTTTATATGTTGAAACTTTGGCAAAATAAATACTCAAATAAAATCCAAATGCCTGCTGTCTAATTATTAATAATATAATTATAAATAAAAAATAATCATAAATAAGCTCTCATATTATTATAAACAATTTGATAAAATAGATTCCAACGTTTACAATATTAAACGCACTAAACATGCGATTGATTATTATTATTTTATGACAGCACTCTGAGGACAGCGCCGACAGCGACGAAGACAAAGTCGAAAATGAAGATTCACCGCAGTGGAAGTTACTAGATGTCATTAGAAATCACTTGGGAACGAGTGGTAAGTACTTAAATACTAGCTTTTACCCGCGGCTCGTTCGCGTAAGTAACTTTATTACAAAAGAAATGATTAGATCCTCCTCAAAAAATTGCCACTTCAATCAGAGCAAAAGTAGCCACTTTTTTCCTCTAAGTCTCCCACTTATTTCTATACCTTATTTTATTTGACGACGTTGTGGCGCAACGGTAGCGAACTTGCCTTAAGCGCCACAGGTCGGGCTTTCGATTCCTGCTCGGAGCAGATGTTTGTAGTGACCATACAGGCATGTCTGGGTGTATTTGTCCTTTGTCATTGTGTATGTGTTTCCGAACCCCGACACAGGATATAACTCCTAATGTGGGCCTTTAAAAGGCCGTTTATTGTTTTTATAAAAAAAACTGGAACATAAGATAATTTTAAATTTGAAAACAAACATTGTGACAGTTCGTTGAATTATTTTGAACTTCTTCAGGCAATTTTTTCGGAATGTGTATTGCTGTTGGCCCTACTGGCCTTGACAGCGTCACCGGGCAGGGGCGCCGAGTACAGAGACTCAGCCGTGATAAAGGGGCAGCCCTCACGGGGGCTCAAATTTGATTCCGTCCTTAGGGTGCCTCCTGCGAAGCCGAACCTCGGCTAAGGACGTCATCGGAGACTCAGGCAATATTTTTTTAATTTTTTATATAATAATATGTTTTCTAATATCCCAAGGTACTCCAATGGCCGATCCCTTCTGGAAGCTTCCATCGCGTCGCGAATACCCAGACTACTACAAGGAGATCAAGAACCCCGTGTCGTTGAATCAAATCAAGAATAAGATCAGACGTGGCAGCTACGGGACACTGTCCGAAGTGGCCGGTGATATGAATATTATGTTTGAGAATGCCAAACAGTACAATGTACCTTCTTCGAAGCTTTATAAGGATGCTGTAAAATTACAGAGGTATGTTTAAACATAAATAAATAATAAACGCTGCACACTCAACGGCCCCCATTAGGATAGTAATATCCTGTGTCGGGGGTCCGGAAACATTCACAATGACAAGGACAAATACACCCAGACCGGAAAATATGCTTGCACGGTCAATACAAACATATTATGCTCCGAGCGGGAATCGAACCCGCGACCTGTGGCGTTTAAGGCAGGTTCGCTACCGCTGCGCCACAACGTCGTCAAAATGTTTATAAATGAAATCTTCAAAATCAAAATTATTTTTATTTAAGTATACTTTTAAAAAGTAGTTTCGAATAGTCAAACGCTACCGACGGTTCGGAAGGTTGATTATATCGAGAAGAACCGACAAGAAACTCGACAGTTACTCTTTACAAATATATGTTTTTTATAATTGTATTCTTTAATATAAAATTTGGTTCTTGAATGAGATTCAGCAATATTAAGAGTCCCAAGCATTTTTATCAGAAAAATATTCCTCTAACGAATAATAGGCTTTATTGATTAGTTTATTTTTATGTACATTTGGAACTTGCTTATTGGCAGTTCCAATAAGCAATCTGGATCACTTATCACTTTTACCCGGATTTAACTGGTTACTAGTTTTTACACAGAGCGATTGCCATCTGACCTCCACAACTCAACGGGTGAACCAGTAACTCATTGGATGAGAGCAAATTACCTATCAAGAGTTAACGATTATTATGAGATATTAAGATAACAATCAGGACCGACAGCTTAACGTGCTCTCCGAGGCACGGTGGGGAGACCCACGAGGACATACCCCCAGACAGAGACAGATATTTGTAACATATATATTTGACACCGTCGTGGCGTTGTGGGTAGCGAGTCTGCCTTTAGCCTCGACGGTTGCGGGTTCGATTCCCGCTCGGAGCAGATGTTTGTATTATTCGTACAGGCATGTTTTCCGGTCTGGGTATGTTTGTCCTTGTCATTGTGAATGTTTCCGGAGCCCCGACACAGGATATAATTATCCTAATGGGGGCCGTTGAGTGTGTAGTGTTTATTTATTTATTATACACACATCTCAACATTTGGAATATTTCTCAATGGTTTATCATTTTTTATATATATATTACATTTTGTTGTAGATTAATGCAACAACGCGTGCAAGAAATGCTCGATATCGTGCAAAGCTCTTCGAGTGACGATGAGAGTCTCTCGTCTGTGAAGAATCAGGCGCAGACGAACACGCCGCGACCTCGAGGTGAGGCCACGCCCACTTCTCGACTATTCCTAGAATATTATAATAATATAAGTAAATAGAGCTAGCATTACAGGAGAGAAATTTAAATATAATTATATTATGTTAATATAGGCTTACAATTTATAGCTTTTTTTTAACACAAAAATATTTTTATGCGAATCTTGAAATCGAAAAAGAAATGCGTCTATTTAGATTCGATAGTTAACTAGTGAGAGTCGTTATTATGTGAGTTGATTTTTGTTTTTTTTCGAAACACAAAACGTTAATATTAATGACTAGCACAGAAAACATAACAGGTACGATGTAAAAATGATGCCCAATTATGAATATTTGAATATCAGAATAATAAAATCGCAAAATCAATAAATCGGCGTCAGGACGTGACGACCCCATCGCCCGCTGTTGGGATAACCTCTGTCACAGCAGAGATTATCCCACCAGTGCAATCAGTCACACTGGTGGTAGGTCTTTTGTTGCAAGAGGCCGGCTAGGTAGGCACTACCGCAGTGTTAAATATTCGTCTTTGCCATTACTGTGTTCCAGTTAGGTTAGTGAAATTACTGTAAATTACAGGCACTGTAGGCTACTGAATTTTTCTGGGCAGAGGATATTCAAGAACCATTATCTCAAGGTTGGCAATGCGAGATTAACACCTACAAATCGTGTTGCGCGCGCTCATAGGCTACGGCAATCGCTTACCATCAGGTGGGCCGTATGCTTGCTTAAGTTAACGCTACACACTCAACGTACCCGATTAGGATAGTTATCCTGAGTCGGAGGTCCACAAACATACACAAGGACATGGACAAACACACCCAGACCGGAATATATGCCTGTATGGTCAGTACAAACATCTGTCCCTTGCGGGAATCGAACCCGCGACCTATGGCGCTTAAGGCAGGTACGCTACCGCTGCGTCACAACAACGTCAAACTTTACTTACTTATATATCCTTCACATGTTATACAATACGATTCCAGGTCGTCCTCGCCTCAATCCAAATCCATCATCAGCACCGTCACCATCACCATCACCGATCATCAACAAACCTAATGTACCCTTGAAGAAGAAGCTTCACTACATATCGAAGCAGCTGGTGGAGTTCACCTGTTCCGACGGAAGACAGCCCATGCTGCTGTTCATGGAGAAACCCAGCAAGAAGTTGTATCCGGAATACTATAATGTGATTGATCGCCCGATTGATATGTTGACTATTGAAGCTAATATTAAGGTAAATATGTGTATTACAATTATTAAGTCTTTTGAAAATCTTAAAAATCTTTTTTTGTTATGTTAGAAGTTGGCAAACAAGCATACGGCCCACCTGATGGTAAGTGGCTGCCGCAGCCTATGAGCGCTTGCAGCACCATTAGTAGGTGCCACTGACGCGTTGCCAACCTCGAGATATTAGTTCTTAAATCTCGTTCGCCCAGTAATTTCACTAGCGTACAATGCCCTTCAAACCGGAACACAGTAGTGCCTAAACACTACTATTTGGCGGCAGAATATTGGACACTGCGGTGGTACCTACCTAGCCGGCCTCTTGCAACAAAAGACCTACCACCAGTGTGCTGATTGCACTGGTGGAATAATCTCTGTTGTGACAGAGGTTATCCCAACAGCGGGCGATGGGGTCGTCACATCCCGACGCCTTTAAACCTGTAGAAAACATTATTATTTGTTTTTAAGTTTTGAAATTTGTATATTTTTTTAATATTCTTTATGTAATAATAATAGCTAGGTGCCTAAAATTACAATGGAACCCTTTGAAACAAAAAAAGAACTATTCAAAATGGTAAGTGATCTTAAAGTAACCGAGTAAAATACACAGATATATATTTTTTATGTTACTAACGACTTGGGAACCTTCAAGAGTAGAGCCTATTCCTTTCTTAAAGGTCGGCAACGCACCTGCATGCCCTCTGGTGTTGCAGTTGTTCATGGGCGGCGGTGATCACTTAACATCAGGTGAGGCCTCCTGCTCGTTTGCCCCCTCTGATATACAAAAAAAATGCTAAGTTGTCAAGCAAGCATACGGCCCACCTGATGGTAAGCGGTTATTGTAGTCTATGAGCGCTTGCAGCACCATTAGTAGGTGACACTCACACTTTGCTAGCCTAGAGATATTAGATTCTTAATTATCTTTTGCCAAGTAATTTTACTAGCTACAGTGTCCTTCAAACCGAAACATCGTAGAAAAATACACTACTGCAGACAATGCGATGCATGACGGTACCTACCCAGCCGGCATTTTGAAATAAAATGATTTAACTTTTTATTACAAGAACATCACTATTTTCTAGAGGTGTGTGAATAATTCGAACTTACGAATTATTCTTTCCGAATCGAATATTAATATTCAATTCAAAACTCGAATCGAATAATTCAAAATTTCGAATAATTCTAATTTTTTTTTGAATTATTCGTAAACTATTAAATTTTCGAGTATTTTGAATTCAGGGTTTCTTATGCTCAATATTCAAATATGAATTTAACAGTCTTATTCGTGGAATTTCGAACGATATTCGCACAACCCTGCTATTTTCTTTCCAGAACGACAGATACAACAGCATAGACGAAATGGTATCAGATTTCCGTCTAATGTTTTCCAACTGTCGGCAATTCAACGAGGAGGGCTCCATGATATACGAGGACGCGAGTCTGCTGGAGCGGGTCATGAACGAGAAGCTGAAGGAGCTCCACAGCAACCCCGAGCGGAAGACGCCGGTGAAGACCATCAAGGCGGCCAAGTCCAAGCTGCTGTCTCCGTTCGAACAGAAACTGAGGACTTTGTATGACGCTATCAGGGATTATAGAGATCCTAAAGGTATTTTTATATTAGTTTTGGCTGCTATTTATATAAATAAATATATATATATATATATTTATTAATTTATTTTAATTTAAAATACTGGACACTAACTTAATGCTGCAATGAATACTATGTTTTCGTCACGAGAAAAATCGGCTAAATTAAGATTTTCATGATGTTTAAGATTTTTGGATTTTTTTGTACGATTTTATAGACAAGAGCACAAAAAAAAAGAAATTAAATTTTTGGATTTCTTAACATTCTTTGTGAGTTTTTGTTTCAAACAATATAATATGTATATATAAAAATCATATTTTCAATGACTTCATCACAATATGTCACATAAGCACAATTTTTTTTGTAAACATCTACAATTTACATATTCATTAATAAATTTTACAAACATATATAAAATATCATTTAACGTTAAATTCTTGTTTCAGTGAATCGTCAGCTGGCACTAATATTCATGAAGCTACCAAGTAAAATAGAATATCCGGATTACTATGAACTCATCAAGAACCCCATAGACATGGAGAAGATAGCCCATAAACTAAAGAACGGTATATACACCACCGTGAACGAGCTCGCATCGGACTTCATACTGATGTTTGATAACGCTTGTAAATACAACGAACCAGATTCACAGATATATAAAGATGCTTTGATACTGCAGCGTGTTTGCTTACAAACTAAACAGCTTTTGAGGTAAGTAGTTTTCTTTATCTCATGACGGTTGACAATGAAGCATACGGTCTGCCTGATGGTAAGCAGTCACCGCAACCTATGCTCGACTGGCTACTTGAAGTATCACATGCACGTTGCCAAATCAAGGCATAGGAAGGAAGTGGTGAGGAGGGAAGAGAAAGGAAACAGAAAGAGTGGGAGATTGCGCCTTGGGCTCACACCCATCATCCGAAACGCAACAGTACTGATACTGTTACATTACGCCGATTTTATGTACGAGGGTAGTACTACCCCGATCGAGCCTGCCCATTTGCGCTGAGAGGTGAATAAGTTTATTTACTACATAGAAAAAAAATTGATTAAGTATCCTATGTACGACGACGTTGTGGCGCAGCGGTAGCGAACCTGCCTTAAACGCCACCGGTCGCGAGTTCGATTCCCGCTCGGAGCATAATATGTTTGTATTGACCATGCAAGCATATTTTCCGGTCTGGATGTATTTGTCCTTGTCCTTGTCCTTGTATATGTTTCCGGACCCCCGACACAGGACATCATCATTGACACCGTTGACACCGTTGTGGCGTTGTGGGTAGCGAGTCTGCCTTAAGCCTCGACGGTTGCGGGTTCGATTCCCGCTCGGAGCAGATGTTTGTATTAATCGTACAGGCATGTTTTCCGGTCTGGTTGTGTTTGTCCTTGTCATTGTGAATGTTTCCGGACCCCCGACACAGGATATAATTCTTAACGTGCTTAACGTGCTTTCCGTGGCACGCTGGGGATACCCACTAGGACAAACGCCTAAACCGAAACAGATGTTTGAATAAAAACATCTATTCTGAGCGGGAATCGACCCGCAACCCTCGAGGCGAGGAGAAATAACAGTAAATCACTACATAGTATAAAACAAAGTCGCTTTCTCTGTCCCTATGTATGCTTAAATCTTTAAAACTACGCAACGGATTTTAATGTCGTTTTTTTATAGATAGAGTGATTGAAGGGGAAGGTTTATATGTATAATAACAACCATTAAATAGTGAAAAAAAAACACTGTTATTATTGAGGTTTCTAATGTGATGTCGTAAATAATTACATTTAACGCGTGCGGGTCACGGGCAGTAATGAATAAATCAAAACCACTGGATCGATTTTAATAATTTTTTCAGTGAATGACATAGGCTATATATATTATATCCGTGCGAAGCCGGAGCGGGCCGCTAGTAAACTTATGAAATCAATAATAAAGTTAATTATTTAGACCACTACTTTAAAAATTTTGATTAAATAAATAATAAATATTTCTACAATAAAATATTTTAAAATATATTAAGATAATAATTTTGCTATAGGGAAGACGACGATACGGTACCAGATGTTCCAGCTGCCGTGCAAGATCTACTGCTAAACTTATTCACCACCGTCTACAACCATCAGGATGAAGAGGGCAGGTAAGGCTTTAAATATTAAAAATGAAGTGTTTAAAGTGAAAACTTCTTTAGCCGCGTCGAGGTTTTTTAGGGAGATAATGCTTCTAAAATAATGAATGAATGAATGAACGAATGAATGAATGAACGAATGAATGAATGAACCAATGAATGAATGAACGAATAATTTATTTATACATAAAACCTTGGCTTACAGTTGATACAAGATATTTCGCGTAGTTGGGTTTGATATTAAAGGCATGCAAATATTTATAACTTACAATATAAAAGAAGAGAGTTACAGTATTTAGGAATAAGGACTTATAATGTTAAAGAGTAAAGATTTATAACAATATGCCGAATCTTAATTATAAATTTTAAGAATTAATCAATGATTGATCATGATCAAGAAATATTAAATGTCAAATATTCCATTAATTGAAATGATAAAAAAATAATGTTATTGAATGAAATGTCATTAAGTACAATTAATTTAATTAATTTAGAATAATATTTTTTATACAAAATAACACCATAAATATTTAAATCAATTAATCAATTAAATTTTCAATGAATCATTGTAAAATTTCATTGATTGTGAAATATGTTTACAACCTAGTTATAATATGAAATTAAAGATTTGTAACAGTTTATATATTGCAAATATCGTGACTAATATAGTTTGAATTTTCCTAGATGCTACTCGGACAGTATGGCTGAACTTCCGGAACATGATGAAGCGGCAAACGGAGAAAAAAATCGCGGCATATCCTTGGACCTGGTCAAACGGAGGCTTGACAAGGGTCTGTACAAACGGCTCGATCATTTCCAGCAGGATATGTTCGCGGTCTTTGAACGGTAAATATAACTTAAGTAATTTTCACAAACAAAACTTATGTTTAACAGATTCCTTCTTATTATGGCTTGCAATCTTGGGCTCTGTTCGGGGCAAAAGTGCGTGAACGTTCAGTATGTTTCAATAATAAAACATTATAATTAAATTACAATTTGTATCTTATACATCTGTTTTTTTAAATGCTAATCCATTTTCCATATATCAAACAAAATTCTGTCCGCGGCTTTGTTCGTGTGAAAAACTTAATTTTTAACGAGACATATAATACAGAAATAATTAATACATTTTCATCCCTTATTACACCACCTTCAAGTTTTGTTTTCGCGACAAAAATAGCGTATAACCGTCTTCATGTTCTCATCTATATACATATGTATATCGGTGCCAAAACCCGATGCTGGTAACGCTGTTTCGGTACCTAAACTCGATGCTGGCAACGCTGTTTCGGTACCAAAACTCGATGCTGGCAACGCTATTTCGGTACCTAAACTCGATGCTGGCAACGCTATTTCGGTACCTAAACTCGATGCTGGCAACGCTATTTCGGTACCTAAACTCGATGCTGGCAACGCTGTTTCGGTACCAAAACCCGATGCCGTCAACGCTACGTGGTAGGATATTAAAGTGGTCCGCCCGCCAGCGCGCGCCGCCTGTCGCGCACCGACAGCCAGATCTTCGAGGACTCGGTGGAGCTGCAGTCGTACTTCGTGGAGCAGCGCGACGCGCTGTGCCGCGGCACGCTGTCGTCGCCGGCGCTCGCCTTCACGCGCGACACCATCGCCACCAGCGTGGAGCTCGTCAAGCAGTGCAAGCTGCTGCAGGAGAACGACGACGAGGACGAGACCAGGTACTCTTGAAGGTTCGCCTGATGGTAGCCAGTCGTCGCAACCTATGAACGCGCCATACTTGAAACAGCACATGTGCATTGTCAACCCAAGGGATCAATGGGACGCCCTTACTCTATTCATTTATTTTGCAAGCTTGTGACTAACTTCGCTTGGTTGCAATGGTGTGGAATTTACCTGACATTTTGCCGGTAAGAAAGGGCCTGTCCATATAAATAAAAGTACACATTCAACGGCCCCCAATAGGAAAATGAGGTCCTGGGCCGGGGGTCCGGAAACATACACAACGACAAGGACAAAGACACCCAGACCAGAACACATGCCTTTATGATCAATGCTGTCACAAATGTCTGGTCCGAGCGGTATTTGGATTAGTGACGTCTGGCGCTTAAGGCAGGCTCGCTATCGCTGCGCTCCGTCGTCGTCCAACTATATAGTATAAATAAGGGAATAACATGACTGACATTTTCACTATATAATTCTACTTCTTCT
This sequence comes from Hestina assimilis, assembly GCA_023373885.1. Lineage (NCBI taxonomy): Eukaryota > Metazoa > Arthropoda > Insecta > Lepidoptera > Nymphalidae > Hestina > Hestina assimilis. The sequence goes on along the minus strand of CM041762.1, from coordinate 4,249,133 downwards.
TCGGGACCGATTTTGATGACTTTTTTGTGTGTAATCTGGTGGATTCGAGAACGGGCTAGATCGACAATTGGACCCAGTAGCGGGCGTTGCTATCGGGACTTACTTTTTTTTTCATTTTCGTGGCAGGACAACATCTGCCGGGCCCGCTAGTTACGTATAAGGTCATTAATTTTAAATAATGCCCAGGTCAAGCACGGACGAGTCGATGACGTCGGGCGGCGCTCCGCCGCAGACGCAGTACGGCAAGGGCGACTTCGTGTACGTGCAGCCCGAGAAGGGCAGCAAGGAGCCCGCCGTGGTGCAGGTGGAGCGCGTGTGGACCAACGCGGACGGCGCGCCCATGATCTACGCCAGCGTGTACTACAGGTACACCCGCCGCGGTGACATGGCGAGCAAGAGTGTCCTTTTGTAGTGAAAACTTCTCTTGGTGCACCGCCCACATACATTCTTCCGTTGGTGTAACACCCTTAATATCAGTTGTATTTTTGGGTCTCAAACGAATGCCGAATGGAAGGTGGGCGCGTAATTATAGCAACGCGGCGACGCTCGACTCTTTTGGTACACTCGCTCACGGTTATTTTACTTCTTTAAAACTAATTTATTATATTTTTTTTTTATGTTAGAAGTTGGCGAACAAGCATACGGCCTACCTTATGGTAAATGGTTGCCGCAGCCTATAAGCGCTTGCAGCACAATTAGTAGGTGCCACTCACGCGTTGCCAACTTCGAGATATTAGTTCTTAAATCTCATCCGCCCAGTAATTTCACTAGCCTACAGTGTCCTTCAAACCGGAACACAGTAGTGCCTAAACACTACTATTTGGCGGCAGAATATTGGACACTGTGGTGGTACCTACCTAGCCGGCCTCTTGCAACAAAAGACCTCCCACCAATGTAACTAATTGCACTGGTGGAATAATCTCTGCTGTGACAGAGGTTATCCCAACAGCGGGCGATAGGGGAGTCGTCAGATCCCGATGCCGAAAAAAAAATTTAAATTTTTAAAAATTTAATAAAAATATAAATTATTTTTGTCAAGTGTGTGAACATTTAATTTTATTTCAAGATAAAGTGTCATGGCTATGAGTGACAGTGATTAAAAATGTACATGAACTATAATTTTTTTTATATACCTTTTTCTATACTATTTATTTGTTTTATTCTATTGAAGTAATTAATAACGACAGTGAATAAATAATTAATTTAATTTAGAAGAAACAATAAGTATATTATAAACTTAATTCCGTTTCCCACTTTATAAAAATCTATTTAAATAAGACGAAAGCAATATTTTTGTTTAACATTTTTGTCTGTGATTGTACCTACGCAGAAGCGGCCATTTTGCTTCATTTTAAATTGAGAGAAATATACACTAGCTACAATAAAATGGCGCGCCCCTCCATTATTTATTACGTTTGAAAGTCTTTTATTTTATTGGAACGAAGTTCTTAACACGGCTTACGGGTAGTGCGACTTAGAGAAATCGTCACGTAACGAAATGCCGTATGCTCTGTTTGTATGTACGTGTGTGTATCGAACTTACTATAAGCAAATGAGCACAACTCTCTTTCTCTTTCTCTCTCTCTTCGTCCCTGTCTTATTTTATCATATAACGTATTGAAATATACAGATTTCATTCCGAGTTGAAGAAAAAGTTGGGGTCCCTTGGCCACATAGTTTTTTAAATGAGGCATCTTTATTAAATTAAAAAAAAAATATTGAATATAATATTCAATATAATATTGAATATAACATTGAATGGTACGTCCGATGCCGCAGGCCGCACGAGACGTTCCACGTGCGCACGCGCAAGTTCCTGCAGCAGGAGGTGTTCAAGACGGAGACGCACCGCACGCTGCCGCTGGACGCCGTGCTCGGCCGCTGCTACGTGCTCAACGTCAAGGAGTACTTCAAGTACAGGCCCGAAGGTAAAAAAACATTATTATAACTCTTATCATTCTTATTATTCTTACTTTTTTTTTCTTAAGTTTTCATAGTTATGTTATAGTATAGTAAACATTGTTTTGATGTAGTAAATAAATAACGTTAGGAAATGCGTTTACGCTCACCACTACAAATATTAGTAGTGTGCGATAACCACTCGCTAATCAAGCTAAGATACCCACTAGAACTCAATGAACTGCCTTGCGCTATAGTGGGACGCCACGGGTTCGCTTGCACAATCAACGCCCCGGCGCCACCGAGATTAACCTTTTAGTGAGGTTGTTTCCCTCTACGACTGACCGGCGTGATTTTTAGACAGGTTGTCAGCGGATGTGATCCTACCTCAAGCGCCGAAGGTCGCGGGTCCGACTCCCGCTCGGAGCTGATGTTTGTATTAAACATGCAAGCATATGTTCCGGTCCCGGTCTCTTTGTCATTGTGTATGGTTCTGGACCCTTGACACAGGATATCTTAATGGGGGCCGTTGATTGTGTTGCGTTTAGAACGGCATTGGGAAGTGACGACTCCATCACCCGCTGTAGGGATAATCTCTGTCATAGCAGAGATTATTCCACCAGTGCAATCAGTTACACTGGTGGTAGGTCTTTTGTCGCAAGAGGCCGGCTGTGTGTGTGTCAAATATTCTACCGCAAAACAGTAGTGTCTTTGGTATTATTGTGTGTCAGTTTGAAGGGCATTGTAGGCTAGTGAAATTACTGGGCAAAAGAGATTCAAGAACCAATATCTCGAGGTTGACAACGTGTGAGTGGCACCTACTAATGGTGTATCGCGTTCGCAAAGTCTACGGTAACCGCTTAGCATCATGTGGGATGTATGCTTGCTTGCTAACTTAGTGACAAAAAAATATTTATTAGAAAAACTTATTAACATTTAATATTCGCAAAATTATTATAAAATTAAAATATTGTAATATAAAATCTCTAGGTTATTTGGATAAGGACGTCTACGTGTGCGAGAGTCGCTACAACAGCAAGAATCGCTGTTTCAAGAAGATCAAAGTGTGGGAGGGCGCGGAGAAGGAGGCCGTGCTGATACCGAGAGAGGTGAGGAGACAAAAAGTTACGACGCGTAAATCGTGGGTTCAACTCTCTCTCGGCTCTGAGAATTTTTGACGGACCGTATGTTTGCAGACCAACTGTCATGACAAAAAAAAATGTGTTTTTCTTCTAGAAATTTATTTATTACTAGCTGTGCCCGCGGATCCGCTCCCATGGTTTGCATATTCATTGCTAAACAAACAAACAAAAAATTATTTTGCTTTGATATATTTTATAGGAGATGATGAAGGCAGCCGACTATCTCGTACTTACCGCATCTTCGCCCGCACTATCTTTCTTATTTCTCGGCTTCCAAGTATAGCATTGTGGTAGACTTTAACTTTCCTAAAAAAAAATATGCTATCGAACGAAAAATATTTTTTTAAATCCGATCAGTAGTTCCTGAGATTAGCGCGTTCAAACAAACAAACTTTTCATGTTTATATATGTCGCAAAATCCGCTGGATTAGGATCTGCCTCAGTCAGTCGCGTCAGTCGTCACAGGCACTGCCTCGAAAAACTACCATCCATAATCCCTCTAATAAAATCAGCTTTACTTTATATCACAGACTACAACCTATTGTAACATGGTATTAGAAATAAATACACCGAAATAAAATATGTATAATTAAATTTAGAATAAATAATAAATTAATTAAAATACGTTCGCGCGGTTTGTCTTTTTATTGAATATTATTATTTATTTATAATAAGAAAAGTTCTATATGATAAATGGGACGTGAATATTAATTATGAATATATTTATTCCATGTATGTATGTTTATAAAAATAGTATTAAATTAAATATAAATAATGAGGTATGCTACAATGTTATATAATAATGTCATATTATTTTAGGTGCAGCTAGAGCCCAATAGGACTGTGTCCGTGTTCCGGGAACGTGTCGAGAAGCACAAGGATGAGCTCGCTGAGCTGGAAGTGCTGGAGAATGTGCAAGAGAAAGAGAGACCTGTATGTTGATCTATACAATAAAATCTACTAAACATTTTACATTATATTTATACACAAAACGTTAAACAGACTTACAAGACACCGTTGTTGGTAGCGAATCTGCCTTTAGCCTCGACGGTTACGGGTTCGATTCCCGCTCGGGGCGGATGTTTGTACTGGTCTTACAGATATCTGTTTCGGTCTGGGCGTTGTTCTTGCGAGTCTCCCCATCGTGCTTCGGAGAGCACGTAAAGCTGTCGGTCTCGGTTGTTATCATAACATCTGATAATAACCGTTAACTCTTGATAGGTCATTTGCCCTAATCCAATGAATTACTGTTTCGCCCTTAGGGTGCGGGGGTCAGATGGTAATCGCTCTGTGTAAAAACTAGAAATCGGTCGAATCCGGATAAGAGTAATAATCAGACCCTGGGTAAATATAATACTTCTAACAACTGAATTGATTCACATAATAATAATAACACTTTATATTAATCGTTGCTTATATTTTCCTACAGGACGTAGTGATGTACAATCCGCTCGGTACAGACGACGAGAACACGTACTACGAGCAGTACAACACTGTCTGCTCCGGCGTCATCAAGACCGGAGACTATGTGTACGTGGTCACCGACGGCGGCAAGCAGCTCATAGCGCAGGTCGACACTATATGGGAGACCGGCGAGTGAGTGTTGTAGGGGATAGACGAGTTGGGGATATGGGCAAGTTGGGGATATAGACAAGTTGGGGATATAGACTAGTTGGGGTGATTTAGACTAGTTGGGGGGATAGAGACTAGTTGGGGGATAAAGACTAGTTGGGGGATATAGACTAGTTGGGGGATATAGACTAGTTGGGGGATATAGACAAGTTGGGGGATATAGACTAGTTGGGGGATATAGACTAGTTGGGGGATATAGATTAGTTGGAGGATAGAGATTAGTTGGGGGATATAGACTAGTGGGAGATGGGGACTGGAGGAGGTTAAAGATTAGTGGGGGTAGGTAGTGAGTAGATTAGCTTATTGCAAAGCCTTAGCGCTGCACTGGTGGTAATGGGTTCGATACCGTTCCGTTTATCTACGGAGCTACAAATGAAGATAAAATGTTATTGTATGATTGTATTTTGTTTCAGCAATAAATGCTACTTCCGAGGGCCGTTTTTGATCTTCCCATCAGAAGTATCAAATATTATAAACAAGGTAAGATTCTTTTCTAAGTTCTGGCGGCAGAAAATATGCCATCATTGACGTCTGTCAGTTTAACATGTCCACATTTGACACATGTGACGTTTTTAAAGGAATTTATATTGTTTTTTTATACTTATAGTTATCGAAATATACTAATAATGCGTCATTTCTATTCTTCTTTATAGCCATTCTACAAGCAAGAAGTTCTGCTAACTACGATGCACGATACAAGCCCACTAGTGGGCATCGTTGGGAAGTGCGCCGTACTCGACTACGATGACTATCTCAAATGTTAGTACTAAATATGGACGCAAATAAGCAATACCATGTCAACCCACAAAATCGAAAAAACTGAGTTATATATGCAGAAGTGTTGGTAAATGGCTGAAGAACATTTTTCTTTAATATTTGTAGGGTTTTAAGCTTTAGAACTTCTAAAAAGCCATTTTTAATCATACCATTTATGTTTTATTTTAAAAGTTTTGGGTTATATTATATACGAAATATGCAGTTTGTATGCTTATATTATGTGAAAATAAGTAAAATAACTTACATACATCTTGAAATTGCCAAAAACTTGACCAATATAAAAAAGTTGTTCAAAATTTTCAAACGCGTTTTTCTCGAAATGACATTCGTGTGGGTTGACATGGTATTGCTTATTTGCGTCCATATATACCTATGTAATAAAATAAAATAAAAACCATATATATTTTTTTAAATAATAAACCTCGTTTAATATCCGAAACGGAAGAGGATACGGTTTGAAACCCAATAGATGGCGCTGATGTTTCAATTTTTAAAGTGAAACTTTTCTCCATCGCCTCAAATTTTTTCGCCCATCTATCTCATGTCGCATTATAGTCGGCCGCAGCATCAGCTGACCGTGTTATATTTAAATTTTCACTCATTCGTGCAAGTGCTTTGCAGTATTTTGATGTAAATCTTCTTATTCACTTGATTGTAATGCAACGTGATGGACGATACAGCTAGTGAGTCAAATAAACCGGTCAATACGTAGATTAAAATTAAAATTTAAAGTTGGATATCTGGTCTACTATTGATTTCCCATTATCATTTTGACTTTCACTTCTTAAGTTAAGATTAAGCAATTTTAACACCCTAAATCGAATAGTCGTCCAAAAAATTCAGTTAAATGTCTAAAAAATTTTTGGTTGCTTCGATTTTAAATTTCTTACACTAAGGAAGTTATGAAACTATAAACAAACTAAAAGCCATAACTATCGAACTTAACACACAAAGTTTCTCTGTCGATAAAATCTAATTTTTATTGAAGTGAAACTTCTTTAGAATCGCTGTGATTTCAAACTTTATGAAACGAAAAAATAAGTCCATAACACGAACACATAAATGTGTAAGAATGAATGAGATAGAAATATACATACTTTTTTTTTTATATCATATGGGGGCAAACGAGCAGATAGCTCCACCTGATGGTAAGTGGCAACTATCGCCCATGAACATCCACAACACCGAGGGGGTCGAGAATGCGTTGCCGGCCTTTGGGGAAAAGGTGTCTATATACTCGACGCTTGAAGACTTCTAAATCATATCGAGCAGGGAAGACTTCGGGAGGTAAACTATTCCAGAGTTTGCACGTACGTGGGAGGAAAGATCTTGATGCTCGCACGTTACATGCAAACCAAGCATCAAGGTGATGTGGATGGTATGAGGTCCTGCGGCGAAGGGTACGATGGTAAAAACGAGACGGTGGTACCATGTCAAAAAGTTCTTCAGAGCACTCCCCATGGTAGAGACGGTAGAAAACACACAGGGAGCTGACGTCTCTCCGGACGCTTAGGGGTTCTAAGCCGTCTGTGAGTTTGGGATCATTTATAAAACGAACTGCTCGGCGTTGAATGGAGTCAAGAGGCTGTAGCTGATACTGGGGGCACCCGCCCAGAGATGAGAGCAATACTCCACATGAGGACGAACTTGAGCTTTATAGAGCAACAAGCGATGTCCTGATGTGAAGTACCGCCTCGCCCTGTTGAGTACACCGAGCTTTTTCGTAGCCAGCTTAGCTTTGCTCTCTAAATGACCCTGAAACTGAGCCGTGCTCGTTATATCAACTCCAAGGATCCCAATACTTTTGCTGGTCTTAAGGGGAGTATTCTGGAAACTAGGCGCCACAGTGAAAGGAGTTTTCTTTGCGGTAAACGCGCAAACTTGTGTTTTGGAGGGGTTGAATTGGACGAGATTGCGTCTGCCCCATTCAGAGACCTGCTCCAAAGAGGACTCGATTTCGGACACAAGTTGTATTCTCTTCTCTTCCACTTCGGCACGAGATGTATTTGCCCGGCCAGTATAAAAGGCATCGCATGTACTGTCATCTGCATAACAGCGAATGTTACTGGTTTGTAACATGTCGTTGATATGCAAGATAAACAGCGTAGGCGATAGCACTGAGCCTTGGGGTACTCCAGCATTAATGGGCTTAGTTTCCGAGCATATACCGTCGATACCGACCTTGATACTCCGCCCGCTAAGAAAGCTGGCTACCCAGCTGCATAGTCTCTCGGGGAGGCCGTAAGATGGTAACTTCGTTAAGAGAGCTTTATGCCAGACCCGATCGAAGGCCTTCGCGATGTCTAAACTAGCTGCCATGGCTTCCCCCTTACTCTCGATGGCGGCTGTCCAGCGGTGAGTCAGGTACACTAGAAGATCACCAGCACTACGACTATGACGAAATCCGTATTGTCGGTCACTGATTAATCGGTTATCTTCTAGATGACCAAGGAGCCGCCTATTAATTACGCGTTCCATGACTTTGGAAAGTAAGGAGGTGATCGCAATAGGCCGGTAATTGGATGGGTCTGCGCTGTCACCTTTCTTAGGAATAGGATGAATAATAGCTACTTTCCACGAGGACGGCACTATTCCAGTGGTATAAGAGTGTGAGAATAAGCGCGTAAGTACCGGAGTCAATTCAGAAGCACATGTCTTAAGCACGATAGCTGGAATACCATCAGGACCACTGGACTTCCTGGCGTCGAGGGAGCGAAGAGCACGACGAATAGCACTTTGTGTAAACTTCACATCACGCATCGTATGCTCGCACCGAGGGATGGACGGTGGTGCTTTTCCCTCGTCGTCAAGCGTTGAATTCGACGCAAAGAGAGTGCACAGGAGATCGGCTTTCTCTCTTGCGGAATATGCCAGTGAGCCATCTGGATCGCGCAAAGTTGGTAGCGAAGGCTTACAAAAATTACCTTGAATAGCTTTGGCCAAAGACCAAAAAGAATGGGATCCGGAGGGAAAACCTAACAGTTTCTCTCCAATTCTGCGAATATGGTCAAACCTTGCCCTAGCTATATGTTTTTTGTAAGACCTGGAGGCAGCGTTGAATTTCTTCTTGAGGTCAAGTGTTCTTGGATTCCTCTCTGCTACTGCTGCGGCCCAGGTTCGGTAACACGCCTGTTTAATGTTATAGGCTGTTTTACAAGCATTATCGAACCAGGGCCGCGATTTTCCACCAACGCGGACAACAGTGCTGGGAATGAAACATTCCATTCCCTGCAGGATAGTGTCCGTGACGGCGTCTGCACAGATTGATGAATTATTCGAAGAAAAGCAAAGCCGCCCCCAGGGGTAGGATGCATAAAACTCTCGCAATCCGTCCCAATCTGCTGACTTGTAGTGCCACACATGACGATATACTATTTTATATTATATATATTTATCTCATTCTTTTGTTGATTTACTGAAGACCGACCGACGGACGGACGGACGGACAGACAGACAGACAAACAGACAGATTAAGCCTTTACTCGCTGACTAATTTTAGCTAAAGAAGTTTTACTTCAATCGTGTGTCTAAAGAACACTGTATTTTTTTTTCTCTCCAGGTCGACCAACTGAGATATCCGAGAACGACGTGTACGTGTGCGAGTCCGTTTACGACGAGTCCAATCGCGTCGCGAGGAAGCTCAAGTCCGGCCTGAGGAAGTTCGAGCACACCAAGGACGTGACCATTGACGAGGTACACATACGTATTATAATTAATTATGTTTGAGGTCTAAACTTTTAAGTGCATTACACACTAGTGTTCGCGGATTGCACTTGTGAATGAGAAACATATAAATAAAAAAAAATAAAAAAATGCTTTATTCTTTTTACTTAAAAGTATTACAATTCTTAGCTATAAGGTTGGGACCTACTAGTGAGTATATATAATGCTCGTGTCAGAAGGTCCCGCTCTTCCATATCATGGTATTATTACATACAATACATACCAATATCTCGAGGTTGGCAACGCGTTAGTGAAACTCATAATGGTGTTGCGCGCGCTCATAGGCTACTGCAACCACTTACCATCAGGTGGGCCGTATGCTTGCTTGACAACTTATCACTACATAGTATAAAACAAAGTCGCTTTCTCTGTCCCTATGTATGCTTAAATCTTTAAAACTACGCAACGGATTTTGATGCGTTTTTTTAATAGAGTGATTGAAGAGAAAGGTTTATATGTATAATAAAATCCATTAAATAGTGGAGAAAAAAAATAATTGAGGTTTCTTTCTAATGTGATGTCGTAAATAATTACATTTAACGATCGATTTTAATAATTTTTTCAGTGAATGACATAGGCTATTTTATACCCGTGCGAAGCCGGAGCGGGCCGCTAGTTCCACAATATAATTTAAGTTGTGGGCTTACAAGAATATATATATATATATAAATATATATATATAATATATACTCAGTCAAAGAATTGTTTCAGATATACTACTTCCCGAAGACCCTCGGCCCCCCCGCGCTCGCCTCCGCGCAGGAAGTGCAGACCTCATCCACCGCGTTCGCACAAAAGCCCTTTAACCCTAACGTCAATGCGGACTCAATGGTAAGTTGTTTAATATTTTTTTTCAAACCACAATGGTGGCAAAAAACGCCTCTGTTTGTAGCTGAATACAGGGAAGCAGTGTGAAATTCGACCTCATTTTTTTATTTCCATATAAATTGTTGTTTCTTAAATTGTTTTTTTTTGGTCTGAAAAAGTTGTTCCGAGGTTATGGTACTGTTCCCAGGTGGTGGTAAGTACAAAACTAGGAATAAGAGGAGAGGGAGAAAGGAAAAGGATAGAGTGTAGTGTGTATGCCTCCCACCAACTATTGTTTCCCACCAACTATTAAAAAAAAAAAATAACATAATATTTTTTTTTTTCCTTTAATAGGGGCGTGTAGTGATGTAAGTTGAAATATATATGTATAACCTTATATGCATAGCACATAGCACGCTGTACAGTCAGTAATAAAGAGTTACTCAAATGGAGCAGTCGTTACTCATTTAATATCCCGCTTATACAAGAGAATATAAGATTTTGGTTTCCAGCTAAGCAGATAACAACGCAGCAAATACTGTTACTTAAACATGAATGTGATTGTATGGACATCAAAACTACTAGACCGATTTTGATGAAATTTGTACCCTATATTTTATTTAGCGTATCAAGTGATTCTACAAAATTCAGTTGCAATCGGCTGAACACAAAAGATACTATTAATATATAATAACAATCATTTATTATAGATATTTAAAGTTTTCAGTTTATTTTGTTATTTAATAAAAAGTTGTGGCACAGCGGTAGCGAATCTGCTTTTAGCGCCACAGGTCGCTGATTCGATTCCCGCTCGGGTCATATGTTTGTATTGATCATACAGGCATGTGTCCCTGTTTGAGTGTTTGTCCTTGTCATTGTGTATAGCTATCCTAATGGGGGTCGTTGAGTGTGTAGCGTTTATTATAATTATTTATAAATATTAACAGGACGGTAAACCTCAGTTCACAAACCTGATCAACACTACAATCGGCAGTCAGGATGTTGAAATGTTATTGGAGAATTCCTTAGACGATTCTTCACTCGCCTCGCCGGCTACACCACTGTCTATCGGTAAGTAAAAATATTTTTTATTAATAATATTATAATAAATATATTTATTTACTTTTTATATTCTTGTAGTACCTTTTATTTTGGAATAAATATATTGTGAACTGATTGGTGAGATACAGTTAATCTAGTTTAGGAACCAGGTACCCAGGTAAATATTGTAAACCTGTATTTTGTCAGTAAAGAATTTAAATTTAAATAATGTTTATTATGCCTTTGAAATCCCCAAATAATGTTTATTACCATACATATTGATTAGTGTCACATTTGATAGCAAAAATTTCATCTTTATAGAAATGAAGTTATCATAATACAATATTGAGAGACTATATTTGGTCTTTTAATTTTTGACACCGTTGTAGCGTATTGTTAGCGAGTCCGTTTTTAGCCTCGATAGTTGGGTGTTCTATTCCCGCTTGGGCAAATGTTTCTATTGATCTTACAAATAACTGTTTCGGTCTGGGCGTTTGTCCCCGTGGGTCTCCCGTTCGGTCCCGGTTGTTATAATTATGTGATAACATTCGTTAACTCTTGATAAGTAATTTGCTCTTATTCAATCAGTTACTAGTTCACCCTTTGGGTTGCGAAGGTCAGGTGACAATCGCTCTGTGTAAAAACTAGTAACCGGTCAAATCCGGATAAGAGTAATAAGCAGACCCTGGGTAGATAAAATACCGGGAAAAATGCTAAGAAGTAGAAGCTTCTATCTTGTAATTTGTTGACCTGAGAAATACACAAAAATATCAATGTCAACCCCCAGGCGGCAACAGCAACCCCTACAACCCTTCGATGACCCCCTCGAGCCAGGAGCGGCCCAGCAGCGTGACGGCGGCGCCCAGCGGGAAGAAGAAGAAGGAGCAGAAGCAGAAGATTGTCACCGGTTACATTCTGTACTCCAGCGAGGTGCGGAAGGCGATCGTTGCCAACAATCCAGAGTCCACTTTTGGTAATTTTTTTTTTTTAATTATATAAGCAATTTGACGACATTGTGGCGCAGCGGTAGCGAACCTGCCTTAAACGCGCGCGGTCACGGGTTCGATTCCCGCTCGGACCATAATATGTTTGCATTGCATTATATACATATTAGTACATGTACATATTAGTACATAAGCGCGTCCTCGTGCCATGGTTTGTTGCCGATTGTCTTATGCCGATTTATAGTATATTTTTGATTGCATTTGTAATCGACTTAAAGTATAGGGTAGGTTTGTCACTGCACATCATAGACAGGGTACCATTGAAAAACAGTGTTAGGTGTACTCGCCTAACTAACTGAATGGTCCACCCCTTTTGGGTCCACAACACTTTATTATTATTGTTTTATTTATTATATTTTTAATTTTTTTTCTTTTAGGGTTAGACGTAATTTTTAGGATTAAGTTTTTAATTATGTTTAATTTTTTTAAATTATTGTTATACAGTTTTGTCTCTTTTTAACTATAATGCTTTTTAATGTTTTAGTTTAGTTTATTTCTGTTGTGTCCTAATAAATAAATTCTTTCTTTCTTTCTTCATTCTTTCTATTGATCATGCAAGCATATCTTCCGGTCTGGGTGTATTCGTCCTTGCCCTTGCATAATATGTTTGTATTGATCATGCAAGCATATCTTCTGGTCTGGGTGTATTTTTCCTTGCCCTTGTATGTGATTCCGGACCCCGACACAGAATATAAGTATCCTAATGGGGCCCGTTGAGTGTGCAGCGTTTATTATTTAAGTATTATTTATAATAAATAATAAATAAATAAACGCTACACACTCAACGGCCCCCATTAGAATAATTATATCCTGTGTCGGGGGTCCGGAAACATTCACAATGACAAGGACAAACACAACCAGACCGGAAAACATGCCTGTACGAATAATACAAACATCTGCTCCGAGCGGGAATCGAACCCGCAACCGTCGAGGCTTAAGGCAGACTCGCTACCCACAACGCCACAACGGTGTCAATAATGCTTTTTAAAATCATTACTTATCAGAGCCGGCCCTTCTGCTGTTGAACTATTGAAGCTTCATATTTTATAAAAATTATTCTAAATCTTACTAATGTATGAATGTTTGTTGTTCTTTGAAATTTGGGACACTGACATAACCTGGATTAACGACCGGGATAATTTTTATCACAGTGTTGTGTCCTGTGGGACATGATGGAAATATTAGTGTCTTTTTTTCATGGTCAGGTCGGCGAAAATAATGGCGGACGTTGGAGTTACCAAAGAGTGAAATGATATCTATGGAAGATACTATATATATGAAATAAATTGCGTTTAATTTTATTTTAAATTTTCCCGGCGTCGAGATGTGAGGACCCCATCGCCCGCTGTTGGGATAACCTCTTTCACAGCAGAGATTATTTCACCAGTGCAGTCAGTCACACTGGTGGTAGGTCTTTTGTTGCAAGAGGCCGGCTAGGTAGGTACCACCGCAGTGTCCAAATAGTACTGCTTAGGCACTACTGTGTTCCGGTTTGAAGGGCATTTTACGCTAGTGAAATTACTGGGCGAACGAGATTTAAGAACTAATATCTCGAGGTTGGCAACGCGTGAGTGGCACCTACTAATGGTGCTGCAAGCGCTCATAGGCTGCGGCAGCCACTTACCATCAGGTGGGCCGTATGCCTGTTTGCCAACTTCTAACATAAAAAAAAATAATAATAATAACTCGAGGTTGGCAACGCGTTAGTGGCACCTACTAATGGTGCTGCAAGCGCTCATAGGCTACGGCAACCACTCACAATGGGCCATATGCTTATTTGCGAACTTGTTACATAAGTTCTCAGCCAGTTGATAGATGGCGTTTCAATTTGAAACATTTTCTATAGAAGCGCAATCTACCCCTTTCTATATCAACGTTCTCGTGTCGGGCAGGCGAGATATCGCGCATCGTCGGCAACGAGTGGCGCTCGCTGCCCGCCGCCACCAAGCAGAGCTGGGAGGAGCGCGCCGCGCGCTGCAACGAGGAGACGGCCGCGCGCCTCGCCGACGAGATGCGCGAGCTGTCGCAGCACGTGAGCACCGACACCGACACATATACATATATATATAATATTATTATTATTATTATTTGAAGTGAAACTTTTTTAGAATCGTTGTGATTCCAAACCGGATGCAACGGAAAAAACGACAGGTAAGAAACAAAAATACAAAAATGTGTAGGATGAAGCCGGCAAAGAATGATACTGAAATATACATACTATTTTATATCATATATATTCATTCATTTCGAACAGACAGACAGACAGACCGACCGACCGACCGACCGACCGACCGACCGACCGACCGATGGACGGACGGACAGACAGACAGATTAAGCCTTTACTCGCTGACTAATTTTAGCTTAAGAAGTTTTACTTCAATCGTGTGGTCTAAAGCACATTGTATCATTTTTCTATTTTTAGACCCCAATGGAGATGACGTACGAGTGTGCCTGGGACACTTGCGACTACCAATTTGAAGAGCTCGCCGACTGCATGGAGCATTGTATTGGCGACGGTGGCAACAGTAAGTATTCATCACACCTAAAAAACGATAACTGCTTGTAACAGCACTGTAATAATACAATGCAACTATATTCTTAAGGTCCGAGACAAACTTCGATTTTCGTCAGTCGTCCTTTGCATTTAGTGCAGATCGGACGTTCTCAATCGAAGTGGAATTATATAGAGTTGTTGATACTCTTTCCACTTAATACAATATGAATAAACTCAGTAATTTTAGAAGTGAGAGACATGACAAACAATTTCTAGCGTAAACTTGTATTTTAATACAAAATCAGATAATGAAATTTTCTAATCGATATCATACCCACATGCCAAACATAAGAACATTTGTGGAAGTCGTTTGAAGAATTATTTTATTTTGTTCATATTTTTATATCAGTTATGTAGAATACATAATATTGAAAAAGAGTAGTTATTACAAATATTGTATTTAAGTCGGTTACGAAGGAAAATAGTTTTACAGCTCTATATAGATCACAGATGATAAATCTAATAATTGATGAATGTGAACGTTTACGTTTGTATTCGGAAATGTTATGACTGCAAAGAGAAATTAAGAAAATAGTTGTACTATTACAAGGTATTGAATTAAATAATGCTATATTCTTAATGCTGCTAGTGATTGGGACATTTATCGAGACGAAGAAGAGTAAGCTAGAGCGTGAGTATTTATAAAATGATATTAGAAGTAGTAGCTTTAATGGGTAGTAGAATTATAAGGCCGGCTTGGACGTGGAAGTGAAAAACCTTTTACAGTATATTAACGAGTTTTCTTTCTTTCTTATCGAGTGGTTAGTGGCCAAACTAGTGTCAGAGTTGTTCAGGTCGCCTGTAGGCCTCTGACTTGACTTATCGACTGTTGTCAAATTGTCAAATGCCGGGACCGACTTTTTACGTGCCCTCTGAAGCACGGAGAAGCTCGGTTGAAATACCACTACGCGATCATCCATTTAGTGACTGACCGCGCCTAAAGTTGTTGCCGAGTGCACCTACCGATCCGTGGGTGCACTCGGCTATGAGCGTCTCGAACGAATTAAAAAGAGTAGTCTTACTGGTATCACACACTAAACTTCTGTCTTTTCTAACGTCATTATCTTTCCTAACCTCTTTTCAAATAGCACAGTTGTTTCTGGTCTTACGCGTTAACATACTGAGCCTTTTCAGGGTGAATAAACTAATTGATAATTGTTTTAAGTATTTATGATATTGTAACGTGCTTTGGGTTCGATGATTTGGAAGAGAACACCTGATGGCTCTAAATGAGACTTCAATAAAATTTTCTAGATCACACAACAGAACTTCACAAATCACAGGTCAACAGAAGTCCAAAAGAATAGCCGAAGTCACTAATTATCGCGTTATTATTGTTCATTTGTATCGCTTGTAGTATCTTCGCTCGTTGCTCCGAACTAAATGACTCGACGGGACTGTCTTTCAGTCTCGTCGCGCCACTCGTCTCGTCCACGGAATGTTATACGACTTTTGTCAAAATCTTTCTAGAACTTACGCGTAGTGAAGGAAATAGTCAGAGAGTAGCAAGCGATTTTGAACCTTACGCCCCGGTGATAAGGTTCTCAGTAATAATATTTTCGTAATTTGGTACTGAAATTTATTTACGTAACTACTGTCTGTGAAATCATCCGGGTACATAGTAAAATTTTATTCTCCTATATCCGTGTATTCTCATAATCCTGTTCTTGGGTCGCCAACTTATAAACTAGGTAATACAAATGTTTCCATACAAACTTCCCGATCAAAAATAAACTTTAATTCATACATAATGATTACATAATTATAGCCTACAAATTGTCATAAACATGTGCTAATAATAATTTCCCACCCACATGCACGTCGGCAGCGGGTCACGTGCAGAACCACTACCGCTCGGGCGCGGGCGCGGGCGGTAGCGGCGGCGGTGGCGGTAGCGGCAGCGGGAACGAGTACCCGTGCCTGTGGCGCAACTGCGCGCGCGTGCGCAAGGGGCAGGCGCCCTTCCCCAACCTGCCGCGCCTGCTGCGGCACGTGCGCGACCTGCACGTCAACAAGGGCAACGGGAGGATCATGGCGGTGCACGAACGTTCCAGGTGACAGCCTTCTTCTTCCTAGTGTGCCATATGCACATACCCTTATCTAAACTGTCATGACATGTCTAAACTCTGCCTTATTTGGACCAAATTTTGTGTATCATTATAATTTTATGTTGTAGTTAGTCGTTCTCCAACTGTCCTACTAGACAGATGCAATAAATATAATTATACAAATACAAATACAAATACAAATAGTTTATTTTTAAAAGAAAAATGAATAATTGATCTTTTTATTTCATAATATTTGCGTTATTCCCGGTATTTACAAAGGGTCTCCATCTACTCTTATACAAATTTGACGAGCGTTTTTGCACAGAGCGATTGCTGTCTGACCTCCACAACCCTTAGGGTGAACCGGTAAATCATTGGATACGACCTAGACCGTCAGCTTAACGTGCTCGCCCAGGCTCGGTGGGCTGACCCACGAGGGGAAATGGCCAGACCGAGACAGATGCTTATAACATACATCTGTTCCGAGCGAGAACTCGCGGCCGTCGTATAAACGTGAAAGTTTGTGAAAATAGACGTATGTTGGAGGTCTGTTACTCTTTTACACAAAAACTAATGAATTTAGGTGAAATTTGGCATCCATCATAGCTTATTTAATATTATTAAGTTTTAATCCCGGAAAAATTTTGGGTTACTATGGAATTAACAATACAGTAACGTTACAAAACTTTAGTTGAAGCAATAAAAATTGACTTTACTTTTCAATTCCAGAAACTTCGTTCCGTCAACAAAGAAACCGCCGAAAGTTTACTCGACAAGCTTCCGGAGCGGTCTCATGTCACCAGGAGGTATAGTAGAAATAACAAATAAGATATTCTCTTTTAAATTTTTAGAAGAGGCTTAAAGTGGCCGGCTAGGTAGGTACCACCGCAGTTTTAAATATTCTACCGCAAAGCAGTAGTGTCTTTGGCATTATTGTTTTCCGGTTTGAAGGGCTCTGTATGCTAGTGAAATTACTGGGCAAAGGAGATTTAAGAACCAATATCTCACGATGGCAACGCGTGAGAGTGGCACCTACTAATGGCGTTGCAAGCGCTCATTAGCTACGACAACTGCTTTTTATCAGATTGGCCAAAAAAAAACGATAAATCACATTTTCAAGTATATTTTTACGATGCTAATTTGATGTGTTACTAAATAATGTTCATAGAAATTGGTCAAAAACGCATTAATGCGCTTATAATAAAATAAAAGTTTATATGAATATCCCTTTTTGTGAATCGTATGATAAGTTATCGAGTCTTGCATAATCTTAGGGCAGAGCGAATCTACCAAAGATGTCCCATTGCGACGTTAAAGTAGAATCCATGATGACTGACAACCTGATGACAACTTAAGACTAATTATAACGTTAAACATTTTTCCGAGCCGGATATTTATGGCGGCGACCTGACCCATTAATTTGATATCTCCAGCCAGGGAGGGTTCAAGTATTACGTCTCTGAAACGTTGTAGGGGCGGTAACGCGTCGTTTGAACTACGCGATACGTAACATTGTTTTAATAAAAAACCTAGAGAATTAAAATCTACCAAGTTGGCAACCTTTTTCGTTTACTTTTTTTTAATCCTGAGTTGTACGTACTTTGTTTACACATTTTACGCCACATAATTGTGACTTTCAGGTAAAAAGGTCGCTTGGTGGGTTACGTAACATTTTACTAGGAGTTGGTTTTTAGGGGTAAAGTAAAAACTTATTGCGCCTTACATTTGTCCAAAAATATGATTTCAATTTAATCGACTATTTGACAGGATTCATACAGAATTCAATTAAACAAATAAATGAAATAGTTTTAAATTCTTAATTTAAATTTATGTTCATATATATTTTTTTATTTAATTGCATTGTAATAATAATACTTTCTTTTATCATTCTTAATATAATTCATTTCAATTGTTTTGTCAGTGTTATATAATTTTACCTTTTATAGCTTTTTTTTATCGTATTGACTTGTACTTTTTGTTTTCCTAATAAAATAAAAATCTTGAAAAATAGCGTAACGTAATACACTCTTAGTAAAGCACGCGGTCTGTCGGCAGGCATGTCGCCCATGGCGCGCAACACGCCGTCGCCGGGCGCGGGCGAGGGCGGCGCGCTGGCGGCGGGCGCGGCGCGGCCCGGCCTCGACCCGCTGTTCGTGCACGCGCCGCCGCGCGCGCAGCGCGTCACGCACTCCGAGGCGTACATCCGGTGAGCGGAGACATGCTCCTCCAGGCACGACCGGGGACTCACTACCCTCTCACAGGAAATCGACGTAAAGTAACAGTATCACTAGGTACTGATGAGTGCGAGCGTCGGAGGCCCACCCCACCCCCTCTGGTCTCTTCCTTAATTCCCTTCCTTCTCGTTCCTTGGATGATGAAGTATCACAAGCCTATGAATATAGGCTACAATGACTTCTAACCATTAGGCGGACCGGTATGCTTGTTTGCCAACCTTCATTAAATTTAAAAAAAAAGACGCTAACTCTAGCCGTCGGAGTTTCTGTGACCTCAAGTTTTCACTATTAGGGTTCCTTACTCAAAGGGTGCGAACAGAACCCTATTATTACTAAGCCTCGGCTATCCGTTCGTCTATCAGCAGAGAGCAGGTAGAGTTGTAATTTTCACAGAATATATATTTGATATTTCTATTGCCACAATAACTAAAAATAAAAGGGTTCACCGTCATCGTTATACAAGGAACGATAAAAACGAGAAAGTGCCCTCGGAGTTGATGCTACGATTCTGGGCTCTATCCTATCACGAAAAATCTGCGTAAAGTAACAGTATCAGTATTGTTGCGATTCGTGCGATATGTAAGCGTCGTGCCGTGTCTCAATCTCCCCACTCCCTTCCTCTCTTCCTTATTTCCCTTCTCATTCCTTTCTTCCTACCCCTTGGGTTGTAGGTTGTCAACGCGCACGTGATACTTCAAGTACGTATACGTACGTAAGTATGCTTGTTTTACCAACCGTAATGAAAAAAAAAACATCTACAGATACATCGAAGGTCTACATTCAGAACAGAAGTACATAACGCCCTGGGAGAAATCCCTCACACCGATGCCGGCTAATCCTGATCCATCTCACTTCAACATGCACAAGCTTCCAACTCACTGGATGACCGAAGAAGCTGTCAATGGGTATTTGCAGCAGGATAAGAATCTCGCAGAAACTGACATACAGAAAATGGACCAAAATACCAAGATCTTAAAAGGATTGTGCGCTCTCAGAGACTTTATGATGAGAGATGCTTTGTCTATATATAAGAGCTATTCGTGACTTGTAAAGATATAATTTTAAATCAGGTATCGAAAAATAAAATTAAGATCAATTTATTATGTACTGTTTCATTTTTAACCTGTAGGTGACTTAACATCTGTTAAACAAAAAGAACATGCAGGTATAGAATGAAATTCTTTACAATTAAGACCTGATTATCCACAATCACTGCATTCAATATTTTTGTCTTACTATTGATTTAGAACTTAGGCAGTTAAATGTAGTTACGGTGCTCTCACTAATTAGTAAACGATCGGTGGGTTAAGCAACTTTAGGCGCGGTCAGTCAATAGATAGGTGATCGCATAGTGTACTTCATCTGAGCATCTCCGTGCTTCGGAGGACACTTAAAAAGGTGCCGGCTGTTATTACTTTGATAATAGTCGAAGAATCAAGTTGGTGGTCTTTATGGGCGACCTGAACAACTTTGACACTAGTTGACCACTAACCACGCAATAAGAAAGTGGGTAATAAAACTTAAAACAGTCATATTGGGTGTGTAATTAAAATACAATTATTCTTAAGCTTAGCTTGCGTAAATTTAATATCCTTAAAGTATAAATACGAAATTACATTCAGTGTAAGTATGGCGTAGTATATCATCACTCGTGATACAAATAAGCATTACATTAAACATTCTCAACTTCCTCCTTCAGCAGTCTCACTAACTGGTTGAATTTATTTCCATCAAATATCAGTACCTGAAAAAACAATAATGTATAAGTCTTGCATAAATAAATAAACGGTACACTTAGGATAGTGATATCTTGTGTCGGGGGTCCGGAAACATGCACAATGACAAGGACAAATACACCCAGACCGGAAAATATACTTGCATGGTCAATACAAACATATTATAGCGGGAATCGCAACCGCGACCTGTGGCGTTTAAGGCAGGTTCGCTACCGCTGCGCCACAACATCGTCTAAAATGAAAATGTTTTGATGGTATTTTTTGTGGGGTCCCTAGATTATTTAGATTCACATTTGGCCCCAGTAGATGGCACAGCTATCGGGTTGTAGGTTTTATTATGTTCATGGCAGGATAATATCTTCTGGGACTTCCGGTTTTAATATTATCTTGTAATATTAGTAGTCACTAAGTTAATTATTGCATAGTTCTATAAAAACTTCTATTATTTAAGTCATAGTCAATCAAAAATATTTTTTTAAAATTTGGCAAAATTTACAAAACTTGTGCATTGCTTTTAATAAAAATATTATTTAAATATTTTTACCTTTCTACAAGGTGTCATAGCTCCACCATCATAGTCCCATTGCGATAAGTCTGCTTGTTCTGTCACATCAACATCAAAACTGGCTATTGCCTCTTCAACTAAGGGCTTCTCTTCTTGATTTGCAAATAACACTTCAGATTCTTCATCTGTTAATAATATAATATAATAAAGTCATTTATTAAAATTACATAGTATTTGATATTGAATGAAATTTTGTTGTAAATAAAAACACTCACTTATCACAATACCCTTTTCAATTTTTAATTATTTATAGCTGATCTGATAATGATCTTTCAGATAATTTTTTATTGTGAAAAATATGTTCTTTATATGTCTGTATCACACAGAAAATGTTAAATGTCAAATCTTAAAAAATATAATTTGGAATAAACGGAATGGTTATTGAACCATCGCTTATAGAAGTGAATCACATACATGAAGAAAGAAGATTATGTTGGATCAATGTAAAATTATAATCTTAGGATAAAATTTAAATATAGCTGAGACATAAATATTATATACATACCACCAGTTTTGTATGTTTTGCAGATCCAGATTAGGTATTGGAATAAATAAGGCATGTTCTTTTTTAATGCTTTGTCTAATTCATTCTGTAGCGATGAGAAGAGAGGTACACTGATTGCAGCTGGAATGTTGAGAATTCTGAAAGAAATTGATAATAGTTTATAAAATGATTGCTTCATTTTTGCTCCATGAATAAATTTGAACAAGTTCAAGTTTAAAATGTCTCTGTGAGCTTCGATAACCACAAATATTGAACAAAAATTTTAATGTTGGAATGTCTGACTTGTAATTTGAGTGTTGCTGTTTCTATCCTGATCCAGGTTCTCTATTGCCGCTCCCTCTACTAGCAGCACAAGCACAAGGTAAACGCTTAGTTGGTGGGAAGACAGAGGAATATTAGTAATGACTTTAAATACAATTGCTAATATATTCTAAAAAAAATATTCTGATCTTTTCTCCAAGATTTCCATATCATATTAATGACAAGCTCTTCCACAGAATACTTTTATGAAAGTGTGATTATTTTACAAAATTTTTATGTACCTTTCATTTATAACTAGGCCTACATGACTGGAATCATCTGAGAGTATTTTGTTGACTAGCGCCTTCACTCTATCATCTGCATTATCATTGGCAAGTGTGGTTAGCAATTGTCGGATTTGCTTTACGCTATTCTCATCCTGAAAAATATATTAATAATGAATGCCAGTAATAACAAAATAGACGTTACTACCATTTTTGATTTAAAAAAAAAATAGTTGATTTCCAATAATAAATAAATAGATAAGATATAGAAATAAATAAATAAATAAAGCTTTAGAAGTTGAAGACCATTGCAAGTAATATTTGATTTAAAAAAAAAATAAGCAGTAGGATTAAACTTACCTTTCTTTTGGTTATATTTATCACAGTGGTTATTCCAAACACTCCATCACTGCCATCATCTTCATCATCATCTTCATCTTGAGCATCATCCAGACATTGTTTTACAACACTACCAACATAATTTTGAGCTAAAAAAGTAAATAAACAATAAAAACAAATATTTTTAAATGTGGAATACAAATTTAAAAATAAAAATTCATACAAATAATGATCTGAGCTAGTCCTCCTAAATCAACATTTGACTTCAAAAAGAGTTGTCTCAAAAGTTGTTTGATCCCATGAAAATCGCAGTCTTCTGGATTTCTGCCTTCAAAATCAGCTTGAAGTTCCTGAAATACGTATATTTAAAAAAAAACTGCCGCTGACGCTATCAAGGCCGCTTGCGAAAAAAAAACAATCAATTAGTACTTTTAAAAGCAAATTATGTTCATATTTTTTCGAGGTAAAAATTAACAATAGGCTGCTTGCATCTTAATTGCTGTACGCTTCCGTAATATTGACATAACAATCGTTGCTTACATCGTTACAATCGTTGCTTCAAGTATTGTTAAATACTTATTCAACACTGCATTTTGAACCATATTAACGTATAGAATTGTTGAAAATAATAAATAAATGGAATGATTAGGAGAAATAATGTTTAAATATATAGTTTTTTCTTTATCGGCTTATTGTTTTTATACCCGCCATGTGTAAATTTAGGTTATGTTTGTCTCACCTTATCGCCGACGAAGTTACCATCGGAGTCCAAGTCAGAATCTTTCTCGCTACCTGATTCTTGTTCTTCTTCGGATTCACTATCATGGTTTTGTATTTCTTTGCTCTTTTTATTAGACATTTTGATTAACTATTTACTTCGTTGTTAACAAATAACTTGATCACCAGTCACCACGATTCAACAATTGTGAAATTGTGAACTGTCAAAATGTCACAAATGTAAATTTGTCATTTTTCAGTCATAGACATTTAGTCTATGTCGTAGGTGACAGCAATTGGCTATAATTGAGACGCTACTACGTATTGACTGGGAACTAAATAACATCATCGTACGCATGCTTTTTACTTATTACTATCACTTTTGCAACATTTTAAAAATATTTAATATATAATGCGTGAAATGAAGCATGTTGGTGACGTGAATCCATACGCTTAGTCCCTATAAAAAATCGCTCAACGCGACTAAAGAAACAGTTTTCACTTTAGAAGACAACAACTTTTTTTATTGAAAAGTAGGACAAATGACTTTACTCTACCTGATGAAGGCGGCTAATAGAGTTGCGGAAGGCAACCGCGTCACCCACCCTCACCCTGTCTACCACGCAACATGCCACTTCACGCCATTTCACACCATCTAGATTAGATTTTAATTGTATGTACAATTATATTCGAACATATAATAATATAGCCTCCTGCCTGTTTGCCCCATCTTACATTAAAAAGAATAACTAATAAATACTAATAAAACTATTTGATTAAATATACGCATAGAACATATATGGTCCTAGTGTTGAACCTCGACCTGGTCTAAGAATATAAATGGTGCGAAATGAGTCAATATATCAGCAAAGTTCGACAACAAAGATATAGAAGGTAATTTATTATGTTTTCGTCTATTAAAATTTATAAATAAAAACTTATCTCAGAGGAAAAATCAGGTTTTATTATTCGATATGTGCTCGTTCGCGGACAATGCGCTGAAGTTCTATAACTATTTCAATTTTGAACTGGACCTTCGAGTTCCTCTCCGTCGTTTTATTTTATGTTACAAGTCTTAAGTTTTTAATAAAATCTAACACGTGTCCAACAACTTCTGTCATATGTTTCAAGAAAAATTTTGCACATGGAGATTTTTTTGTTTCACAACGACAAGGACACATCCAGACATACCTGTATGGTCATACAATTTAATCAAACTGGAGAATTTTTAAATTCAAATTACTACCACACAGACAGTATCAACTATCAAACAGAAATCATATATTTTGCCGACGGCGCAGCGGTAGCGAACCTGCCAAGCGCCCCAGATCGTGGGTTCGTTTCCCGCTCCGAACAGATATTTGTTATAAATACTTATTTGTGGGTCTCCACACCATGCCACAGTAGCATGTTAGACTTTTGGTCCCGGTTGTTATCATATCATCTGATAATATATAATCGTTAACTCCTAATAAGTAATATGCTCTTAGACAATGAGGTATTTGGTTCACCCTTTGGGTTGGAAGGTAAGGTGGCAATCACTCTGTGTAAAAACTAGTACCTACCCGTCAAATTCGAATAAGACTATAAGCAGACCTTGGGTAAATACCGGGAATAATACTAGGAAAAAGACGGGAAGATAGTAGAAATTGTGTAAGTTATCAAACGGAAAGCTTACCACTTACCACTATTTTCTTACCCCAACACATGTCTAAACGTTTTACCGAGAACGTAAAAGGTACTTGAACGTGAAGCTCCGACGTATTTTAAGTGAAAAGTTTTCAAACAAAATAAAAATTTTAGGAATGCCTGTTCAAGTATTTCATGAAATTATATTTTCCCTATTTTGAAAGTAATATGCATTTTAGCTGACTTCAAAAGTAGGAGGTCATCTCGTCTTACTTCGATAACTTCGGCTTCTTGTAAACCGATTTTGATAACTCTTTCTTGTTGTATAGTATAATTATACCTACTAAGGGGTCCATTGGAGATTTTGACCGGAAAACATTTTTGTTTTTTTTTTTATGTTACAAGTTGGCAAACAAGCATACGACCCACCTGATGGTAAGTGGTTGCCGTAGCCTATGAGCACTTGCAGCACCATTAGTAGGTGCCACTCACGCGTTGCCAACCTCGAGATATTGGTTCTTAAATCTCCTCTGCCCAGTAATTTCACTAGCGTACAGTGCCTTTCAAACCGGAACACAGTAATGCCTAAGCACTACTATTTGGCGGAAGAATATTTGACACTGCGGTGGTACCTACCTAGCCGGCCTCTTGCAACAAAAGACCTACCACCAGTGTGACTGATTGCACTGGAGGGATAATCCCTGCTGTGACAGAGGTTATCCCAACATCAAAATATAATGATATTTATTCAGAGAATTTTCAATTACGAATTTTAAGAAATAACTGTTTTAAATCTCGTTATAATGGACGCAAATAAGCAATACCATGTCAACCCACACGAATGTCATTTCGAGAAAAACGCGTTTGAAAAATTTGAACAACTTGCTTTATATGAATTTTTTTATGTATCGGTCAAGTTTTTGGCAATTTCAGATTTATGTAAGATAATATACTTATTTGCACAAAAAATAAGTATACAAACTGCATATTTCGTATATAATATAACCCAAAACGTTTAAAAATACATAAATTGCATGATTGAAAAAATGGCTTTTTAGAAGTTTTAAAGCTTTAAACCCTACAAATGTTAAAGAAAAATGTTCTTTAGCCATTTTCCAACACTTCTGCATATATAACTCAGTTTTTCAATTTTGTGGGTTGACATGGTATTGCTTATTTGCGTCCATATACTAAGGCCATATTTCAAGTCGGTGGTAAGATATGTATACAAGCAAAAGAGATAAAAAGTGGTAAGATATGTGTACCGGGCGTCGAGATGTGACGACCCCATCGCCCGCTGTTGGGATAACCTCTGTCACAGCACAGGTTATTCCACCAGTGCAATCAATCACACGTTGCAAGAGGCTAGGTAAGTACCACCGCAGTGTCAAATATTCTGCCGCCAAATAATAATGCTTAGGCATTACTGTGTTCCGGTTTGAATAGCAGTGTAGGCTAGTGAAATTACTGGGCAGAGGGGATTTAAGATCTATTATCTCGAGGTTGACAACGCGTGAGTGGCACCTACTAATGGTGCTGCAAGCGATCATAGGCTACGGCAACCACTTACCATAAGATGGGCCGTATGCTTGTTTGCCAACTTCTAACATAAAAAAAAAAAAAGACGAAAAATTCAAATAATTATCATTTACATTATTCACGAAGTCAGGGACATCTTAACATCACTACAACCACTATTGTATAAAATTCCATTCTTAGGTAAATGGCTTATATCAGTTTTATTGGTCTATATTATATTCTTTGCTACAACTGAGAAAAAATGTTCTGTCAAAAATAAACAATTAACATAATTTAATGGACACGAAAATTCCATCACCTTTTATTCAGATTTATTTATTCAAGCCCTTTTTGTTGGGATTAAAGCTACGACATTATATTTTGTTATAATTTTAACGACACTGTAATAACTTAGCCATTTTTTTATAGTTTAAAACTATAAAAAATAATTGTTATAAAAGTATAAAAAAAATAGTTTAAAAGAGACGCTCATAGCCGAGTGCATCCGCTGATCGGTAAACGATCGGTAGGTTAAGCAACTTTGGGCGCGGTCAGTCACTAGATGGGTGATCGCATAGTGGTATTTCAACTGAGCGTCTCCGTGCTTAGGAGGGCACGTAAAAAGTCGGTCCCGGCTGTTGACAATTAGACAGCACTCTGAGAACAACTCTGACACTAGGTTGACCACTAACCAATCGATAAGAAGATAGTTTAAAAGGTTTACTGTATAAAGATTTTTATGAAAGACAAACTTATTAGCCGTCACCATTAGTGAATGTGTATTGCTGTTGGCCCAAGGCCTTGCTGGCCACAAGCGCTTCATCAGGCGAGGGTGCGTTAAAACGGAGAACGGCTTAACACTAGAAAGATGGAAAATTAATCTTACCAAGAAAGACGGCTAGGGGTCAAATGACCCCTCGTCCTAATAAAATATTATTTAATATATTGCAATGAACATTTGGTTTAAGACGTCATCGGGAATAGAGGCAGTTGAATACGTCAGAGAGACCAGAGACCTTTATAATTTATTCTCTCCCTCCACTCTTGACGATCGTGATGTATTTTAAGATAAAAACATCTTATTAATTGATAAAATGAGTATAGGTTAGTACTTTTTTGTCACTGATAATTATTCTTGCAAAGCTGAAGATATGAACTAGTTACTATTAATGGATAGAAAGTTGTTTACGTCGCAACAATTCAAAATGCTGGTCACGTGAGATATCACTTTGCCCGCGATGGATTTTTCTTGTAGCCAGCAACGTTTTCCATTTGCGTTTTTTATTTATAGTTATACCACCATTTGTAGGGACCAACCTTTATTCTTGTAGTTTAAGAAGAAGACAATTTGTTTTAATAATATCATTACGATTGCGGGTTATTTGTTGTTATATGAGGAAATTTGTTCTATATTTATATGGGGATATTAAATTTTGTGCGGTACCAATCTGGTAGCCTAAAAAAAATATATAGCCCTGTGGTGTTGCAGATGTTCATGGGCGGTGGTGATCGGTGAACATCAGGTGAGCCTCCTTCCCGTTGCCTCCTTTTACATAAAAGAAAAACAAATAAAGGCAGGAAAATTGTGAGTCTCCTCCTTAATTTGAAGTTACTTAAAAACAATTTTCAATTTCTACTTTTATTGAAAATTCCATGCTTAACAAATATATGAAAATTTTAATTTCAGCAACCGTTGTTGCTTAAGATATTTACAAATGAATAGAAGTTTTTTTTCTACCAAAAGTGTCCTTTTAAAACAAATGTGTACATTAAATGAGTCGCTGTAAAAACAAGAGATATGTTTATTGTCCGTCCGAATAATACGTAGACCTTTATAAAATACAGAACGAAATAAAAATTTAGTTTTTTTGACCATTGACCGTTGACCGTTGACAGCAGACAGGCCATCTAATATTATTACATATTAACCTTTTTACGCCGCAATATACAATGTATATAATGACTAAAATGAAAATCAAAAGCTTTCTAGACCTCTTGAAAAGAAAACATCTTGATAAGCAAAATGGAATCGCTTTTATTTGTGCTTAATATGACAATTATCTCAATCTACGACTAACGTCGACATAATTATTCCAAAACTGTTATGTTACTTAAAAAAATCTCACTGATCAATCAGAAGAAATGCATACAGAGTCAGTAAGCAATTGTTCTGAATAATTTTAAGCATAATTATAATAATTCAAATGTGCGTAGCATCAATTTTTTTTTTCGGGATTTTGCTTTTTTTTTAGATTTTAGATTAATGCTATGAACACTTGTTATATTGATATATCAGTGAGTGTGACTTGTTTTAAATATAATGATGTTCGTAGTTTACGTGGTCGTGATCTGGTCAACCATTTCGTTTAAATCATTGTGACGCCCTGAAACCGAATAATAAAGTTGCCGTGAAAAACAGCTTTTGCATAAATTTTTTTTTTCAATTTGCTCAGAAAAATACCTTGATAAAAAGCTTGCATTTTGCTAAGATTGCTCCTTTTACTTGGGCATATATATATACGACTACGGTACGACAATAGCCCAAGAGGGTCAGGATCGAACTCGCGTTAACGGAGCGCATTCGACCCTTCCACAGTTGAGCTATTGAGGCTTCTTCAGTCTTCTTCTTCTTCTTTCAGTTTATTAAAATCATATATAATATTACCAGATTCTAAAAAAATACGGAAGCTATTTCTTTTGGTCTCTAATTTTGATGATAACATTCAAATCGTTGAAACGTAGCTCAAGATACATACATGCACATATTTAAAAAAAACCCACCAACGCCCGAACTCCAAAGACACGGGCGCATTTAAATAATGACGACCCAGTGATTGTGGGCATATTATAGTTCAGATCATTGCAAAACTAAGTCAATCCGCTCCAGAATAAAACTTTACTTAACAAAAAAATCATTAAGGGTCGTTACAGACCAGCATTGTATACATTGCATATAAGCACGTTTTTTGAAGCGCGTATAGGCGCGTATACACGCACTTTTTGCCAGGCGCAACTCATACGAGCGTTGAGCGTTGAATTACTTTCATCATTACATCGTTCGACTCATGCCCGAATAATTCCATGTACGCGTTCGGTTTTTTGAAGCGTGAAATAAAGACGCGTGTAAGCAAGTATGCCTAAACGAAAACGCTGGTCTGAAACCGCCCTTAAATCGCTTAGCACACGCCGAAATGAAATCCAATCTATTCCAAGATTCTCCTAATCAGTTTTTCATATTTTGCTTTAGAGCGGGGAAAGCGAATAACTAGATTATCCTTAGTACGTACCGACTGATTGAAATTCTAGGACTAAATCAATTTAGTTAGATTATATTAAAAAGATAAAATTAGAAACGAGAGCTTGAAACAAATTTTAAGAGGCTGGGAATTAGTAATCAATAACGATTCACAATTCATAACGATTAGTGATTTCATTAACGATTCGGGAAAAATACAATGTAATAAATATAGGTAAAAACAGATTTGTCGTAACGATTTATCATTGCGACATAGTATTTTTCGAACGTGATTTTTCTGGAAACATGACTGTGTCAATATGTTCATAGTCATATATGTGCCACTGAAGAAATAAAAATGGATCGTAGTAAATAACGAATCGTAAAAAATGACGACTGTTCGATATATATATCGGCGTCAAATCAGGTGATAAAATTTATTTTTTTGTACAGCAAGCGACATTTACGACAAATTCTTCATTTTCGATTTTAGATGTTTTTAGGGCTCAATAAGGTACCAAGGGAACCCTATTACTAAGCCTCCTTAAGCCTGTTCTTTTTTTTATTTGTAAAGTAGAGCAGACTCTACTTTACCTGATGGTAAGTAGAAATAAAGCCCAAACGCGAAGGCGGGTAACACAGTTGCGGAATGTAATCGCGCTAGCCACCCTCATCCTGCCTATCCGCAAGATGCCTCTTCACGCCTCGTTTGAAGGAGCCCTGATTAAAGAACGGATGGAACATGTGAGCCGACAATAACTTACCCTTTTTTGGCATTGCCAATTGGCAAACATCTTTGTTCGCGAAGGAATTGATGCCACAGTTAATCGATGACGTCGGAGACCGGTAAGCGTGGTTTTATGGAAAGGGGAGGCAGATATGAGGGGGAATAATTCCTCTGAACACTCGCCGTGATACAGTCGGTTAAGTTAAGTAAGTCTGTCAGCGGACTGTATTTACCCAGGGTGCTTACTACTCTTGTGTGGATTTGACAGGTTGAGACAGAGGCATGGTTGGGAGACCTACACGGACAAACGATCAGACCGAACCACGGTGTGAACATGGCATGCATTTTAATGGCCGCTATAAAATAAATAATAAAAACAATTTTAATTACAAAATAAAGAGGTATAAAAAATAATAAGAAATAAATGTTCCGAATATTTCTATTAGATTGAATACAGCAAAGAGTTTCAAGGTTGTGGAAGACATTACGAAATATTTGAAGATAATTTACTTTGCGGGCAAGCAAACACCTATTGTTCTATGTCACTTCACCCAATTATAACGAATGACTTCCTTAATCAACGGTGCCGTAAATTGTGGCGTGCGCACACTGAAATATATTTCGGGGTCTTAGTATACGTCGTTTTTTTTCTCTCCAGCATTTTTCATAGTTTACCTTCAAAATCAAAATTATTTTTATTCAAGTAGATGTTTAAAAAGTACAAGACGTCTTTTATGGTAGTAGAGCCATGCTTCTCTCAGCTCAAAAGGGCCGGCTCGACCTGGGAAGTAAAACCCTCTCAAATAAAATCGGCGTCAAGTAACAGTATCAGTAGGTCGCGTTTCGTGCGATGAATGAGAGCGCCGGATATCAGGGGATACTGGATCTCCGGCGCTCTCATCGTCGTCCCTCATGTTCCTTGGGTTGGCAACGTGCTTGTGATACTTCAAGTATCGCAAGCGTTCATAGGATGCGGTGACTGCTTACCATCAGGCGGACCGTATGCTTGTTTGCCAACCGTCATGACATAAAAAAACTTTGGAAACGTCAAGCTCTACCACCGGTTCGGAAAGCTGTTTCTACCGAGAAGAACCGGCAAGAATCTCAATAGTTACTCTTTTCAAATATAAATTGTTTAAATAGACATCTCACATCTAGATTGGGTAGGTTACCGGATTAACAATTACAACCTCAGGATGAAGTAGCAACACTGAACTCTTTAGAGAACCGTCTTATCCAAGTAATCAGCATTTTCATATTCTTACAAGTTTTGTCGTCAATCTCCGATGTTAGATCGTTATGGTATTTTTTATGGTTTTTCTGTAAAATACCCTTGTCGTTTTCATATAATGCTTCCCTAATGGAAAATAATGCTTGTAGCCACATGTTTATAGTCATACCAGCCTCGCTATGGGCAAAATTATCTTTAAAAAAAAAGAAGGAGAAAAAGAGATCGTGAATCTTATCATATGCGTAATTCCCACAATGTTTAAGATTGATTTTAGTGTGAAGGAAATGTTTATAGTAAAAATCTTTAATCTCTTAATATAATAACTTTAGTAACAAGATTTACGAACCGAACATTGATGTTACAATTTTAAATTGCAAAAGAACGACCAAGTTGTTAAACTTAATTGAATCGATTCAATCTGTCCAGACACAATAAATACCCTTTACTTGTTTCTCTTAAGGCTCTGATAAACCTAAGCATTCACTTTATATAAGAATTCTAGCGAATGCTACGTTACAAATAAATGCTAACAAAAAATTACTATTTTGTGTCATTTGTATGAATATTACTAGTTAAAGGAACCTTATTAGTAATCCTCCGCTGGCCGTCTGTCCGCTTGCCAGAGTGCTGTATCTTACGAACCGTAATAGATAGATTGAAACTTTCACTGACTTTGTCAAAAATATATTATGAAAATAAACACTTATGCTACGGTGGTACGGAGCTCGTTATGTGCGATTCCGATGCGTAATTGCCTGGTTTTATTTTTCATTTTATTATTTTACTAGCGGCCCGCTCCGGCTTCGCACGGCTATAATATATATAGCCTATGTCATACACTTAATAAAAGAGTAAAATCGATTCAGTAGTTTTGATTTATTCATTACTGCCCGTGGCCCGCACGCGTTAAATGTAATTATTTACGACATCACATTAGAAACACCAAAAATAACAGTATTTCTCCACTATTTAATGTTTGTTATTATACATATAAACCTTCTTCTTCAATCTCTCTATCTATTAAAAAAACCGCAACAAAATCCGTTGCGTAGTTTTAAAGATTTAAGCATACATAGGGATATAGGGACAGAGAAAGCGACTTTATTTTATACTATGTAGTGATTCAACAAGTATCAGGCCCGCCTGATGATAAGCTGTCACTGTAGACTGTCAACACTTACACCACCTGTGTATTTCCAACCCGGCTCCAGTAACGGTAGGAGTATGGAGGGGGAGGAGGGAGGTTTTGTTTGAGGAAAATGAACAGAGGAGAC